>OZ004697.1:8162314-9501796 GCA_963924545.1 Pogonocherus hispidulus | reverse complement strand
GGATAAAACCTAAGCCATACCAAGTTCATAATATGAAATATCCAGATTTCTTTATCTTGCAACAACTTGTTAATGATATTATTTATAATACTTCCCTCAGCTGCAGTGGAGAGAAAGTTTCTTGGCTGCGTATTAAATGGACACGCTTGCAAAAATCCAAGCCAAACATAATAGAATACAAATATGATTTATCTGCAGAAACATTTTATGAAATTAATATTGCAGAAAATAAAAAAAGACTAGGTCGTAAACGAAATTGGGATTTCGTAAAGGTAAACTGTAAGTACAGTAGTCGAATCCCCGAAGAAAAAAAATGATCTGATTTATCTATTAAATAAAAAAATTATTCCGGAAGAGTATACCGATTTCGTTAACAGTATTCCAACAACATTACAAAGTGCAGCACCAATGATCCACGCTGACTCAGAATAAATATTACCATTTTTTTTTATTTAGTTCTATAAAATTTAACATAAATCTGTTTTTTTTTGTAAAAAATTGTTAAGTTTGAAGTAGTTTTGTGTACAAACGTTTAAAAAATTACGAAAATAAAACTTTTTTTCTAATTATTTTACCGCTTGCAGCAACCACACAAACCACTCATATGATACGGACAACTGATGAAGAACCGATTCATACAAAATCAAACAGATTCCCGGAAATTCACAAAAAAAAAGTTGAAAATCAAATAACGAAAATGCTTGAAACTGGCATAATAAGAAACCGCACAAGCCCATGGTCGAGCCCTATTTGAATTGTCTCTAAGAAGCCTGATGCCAGTGGAATTCAAAAATAGAGGGCAGTAGTGGATTATAGGAAATTAAACAACAAAACCGTTCAAGACTATTCCCAATATCGATCACCTTTTGGAGAAACTAGGTATATACCTACCTAGAAATATACCTACTATATAATTTTTGTAAACATGTATTAATAATTTTACAGTGCAGCAGCGACATTTCATCAGTCAGTAATATATCCGATGTGATATTGCTCCCAAATGACGGTGAAACCTCGTTAGTAATATATTTGAACAGGTGATGTTTGTTCCAGCTTTGGTTCATTCTGATATATTTTATCTCTCACAACTTTCCTGTTTCAACTTCGGTATCCACGTAGGAGATACAAAGAATCCCTCTATGTTTTTATGGCACGAAGGCTTTTCAGGGCGAGGTGCAAATGACATCACTTCTTGCCTGCTTCGTTTTTTAAACAGTGGCTTCACTAATAAAAAGTCGTTGATTATCTGGTGTGACAACTGCGGAGGCCAAAACAAAAATAAATATATCTTATTTATTTTGATATATTTGGTTGCCAATGGCTTATATGATTCAATACAGCAAAGATTTCTTGTGAATTACAGTTTTATGCCGTGTGATAGGGATTTTGCGATGATCGAAAAACGCAAAAGGACCATGAAATCATTCATACCAGAAGATCTTATCAACGTTATTGAGTCCGCAAGATACAACCCACCATTCGAAGTGATTGACATGACAAACTTTGGTTTCTGGAATATTAAAGGACCCCCCCGACTTATTTCTAAATACCCAAAAGCTTCAGATCACTAAAGCAGTTGCAATACATATTGAGAAAAGTAATCCCATCAATATTAAAACCAAAACCTCATTTTCTGGCATACAAGGATGGAGTGGCACCAATGTATTAAAGAAAGGTAAAAACGTGTGTGATTTAAGAAAAGCTGAACTACTTATACTAACACCAGAAAGTAAAATTTCTGAAAACAAAAAGAAAAGTCTCTTGTCTATGTTGCCCTATCTGAGTAATCCCTTGTAACAGAAATTTTACATTGCTAGGAGTTGATGAAGGAGTGAATGAAGTCACAGAAACTGGTGCAGAAAGCAGCAATCTGATAGAATAGTATTGAACTTAATCTTAATTTTTAAAGAAGGCTATATTGGCACTTATCACCTTTCTATCTTTTCTTAAATAATATGTGTTTATTTTTTGTTCTAATGTTTATAATGACTATGTTTATATAAAAACTAATTTTCCGTTTTGGTGTTAACCTAACTTTAAAATAAATAAACAGTTAAATAAAATTTCCACCTCTTTAGTATTGTTTTCTTAAATACTTATAAAACTCATTTTTGGCACTTGGCACCTTTGTAACTTCCACTCTTCAATTAACAAGGCTTATGTTGTTATTGATACTGTTAGGTACCAATTTGATTGTCCCACACAGGCGTTTGACATGTATTTTAAGATTTTTCATGTAATGGATGCTAGATATCCTCCTCAATCACCCCATTTGCTGCAATTTATACAACAATAATGTATTTTGTCCATGTGATAAGGTATATCCATACCAAAGACAATTATGAGGCACTTGTTAAAGTTTACTGTAATAATGAAGTGCGGCAAATGCGGTAAAGATTTTAATAATATAAGAAAATTTATTTTTCATTTGAAATGCTTTCACAATTATTATCGAAATCAATTTAGTTACGGATGCCCAGAAGTTTCTTGTAAAAGATCATTTCATCAAAAACATAGTTTCAAGCAACATTTGTATAACCCTTTGGGCCCCACTGGTCGCTCCGTATAACCACCAATCTAATAATTTGTTGGCCGATTCCTACTGGTTTGGTGGCTGAACCGCAGCTTACATATGATGCTGATGGTGCCATCTATTGGAAATACTAGATTCTACACTTCATTCGCGCGCAATACGTTGAATGTATTTCACTGTTTTGGTCACCAGCGAGTGATAGACAGCGGATGATTTGTTTTTGTTTGTGAATTTAGAAAAAATTAGTGCAGTTTGAAATGGCACGTAAGTAATTGTACTAAATACTGTATAGTTTCATATTGGAATTCTCAATTGGCCAATTTTTTTATCGTATTGCGTTTTATATCTTGTGATAAGTGGTGGTTGCATCAGATAACCACTAGGAACATGAAAAATAAATCTTTATTTCTGCAATTGCAGAAAAAGGGAAAAAAAATGGTCTTTCATAGATCTTGAAGCAATGGATGTTGACCAAATAGACAACATATTGGCTGAAATTCCTTCAGACGCAGAATCCTTGGCAGATGACTATTTATCAGGGGATGAAGATGAAGTTGACCGTGTACTACTTGACCACGGACTTGAAAACATTGACGGACTCAACATGATTGTTGAGCGCGGATACAAGGTTTGGGTTCGTCCAGATGATTCGGGTTACATTTGTGAATTCCAGAAATATACGGGAAAAATAGGAGATCAACCCGAAAAAGATTTAAGCGCAAGAGTAGTGAGGGACCTAACAAAAGATTTGAAAAATAAAAATCATAGAGTATTCTTTGATAATTATTTTTCTGGTGTTCCTCTCCTGTGGGATTTGAAAAAGGATAAAATATATGGCTGCGGAACTCTAAGAAAGGGAAAGAAATATTTACCGGATGACTTTGTAGATGACAAGAGACTTGCCTCAAATGGAAGGATAAAAAGCTTGTATATTTTTTATCAAATTACCATGATCCTGAAGAAGCCGTTACAACTAATAGAATCAGCAGAAACAACTGAAAGAGCAGAAAGAGCTGAAGGAGCAGAAAGAGCTGAAGGACCAGAAAGAGCTGAAGGAACAGAAACAACTGAAGGAGCAGAAACAGTTGAAGGAGCAGAAAAGGACGACGGAGCAGAAGAAGAAGAAGAACACCATGAGGAGGATACCACCTCCTCCCAATCTTTGTCTTCCGGAACTTCTTCTTCGTCGATTCTGCCAACCGGGATAGACTTATTTTCCTCGTCGAGGATTCCGGTGCGGCTGCCTCGGGTTCCCTCCGACGGGAACGAAACGGACGACGACACCGTCACATGGCCGCCTTCCGGCGGCGAGGAGGAGGAAACATCAAGCGACAGAATCGTAACTTTTAACGAAACGTCGAGGAATATACCTAGAGAGGAGTGATGTGACTGACTGCTTTTTTCTTTATTTTCCGTTCTATAAGATATGAGATTTTTCTTTCAAAATAAACATGTACACAAAATCAATACAATTTATTAGAAGAAGAAGAAGATCTCTATGTAATTATGCATACCTCCACATGAACTTTCCACCTCCTTACGGTTAACCAGGTGAAGGATCAGCGGCAGCTACAGCAGCGTTAGCTGATTTCCTATTACAATTATTACAGTTTCAGTCATGAGTGGTGTGGTGGTCTCCTCTTGTCTGTGCGTATCTACCTTTTTGTAAGTGTAAGTATGTACATAAGGTTTGTTCCTGCAGGAGTCCAAAACTGTCAGTAACTGTCAGAAACCTGCGCACTATAAATCTAAGCGTTCCAATAAGAGTCGAACAGCAGTCCACGATTTCGAGTTCTTTGTTCCAGCTAGAGTCAGCGCAGTTTGCTGACAGTTTGAAAAGTTCGCTGATTCTTCAGAAACTCTTAGTCCGGCGCATGCGCATTGACCGAAACTAACTTTAACCTCATTATTGGATGGTGTATATTATTTTGTAATAAATTTAAATAAACAATTCTAGAAATGGGTGATATTTCGACATCTATTTCGTAATATAGTTTAGAGGGAGATATAAAATGAATGTTAACGAGTTAACGCAGATATTAATTATTCATTATTACTGATTGCATTCAAGCCAGTTACCTACTGTAGATACTACCTCTGTATATTAGTGTACTGTACTGTATTTTACGTACCTACATACCTGTAAAACGCGATTTTTCCACAGAAAAATTATTTGTGTTACCGTATCTTTAATTTAATAGATTAAAAATTTAATAATTTTAAAATATTTAGAAATTATTAGGTTATTGTTCTCTTCTTCTTCTATGGTTAAATTCTCCAAAAATCCACTGTTCCAGCAAAAATCCGGAACTAATCCAAGATCAGACATGCGCATTAAATAACAATCCCTGACTGTCAGGGATTTATCAGATTCTCTGCAGGAACAAACCTATATAATTGTCTTGCAGTGTTTTTTGTAATTTTTGTTGCTTCTGGATTCTGTGTACTACTGTACATTTCTACCTATCAAAAGTCGTTCCTCATTACCGGTTTTTCGCATGCTTGCTTGCTAACTTTTGTCGACGACGCGTTCAAAACGCGTGTATGGATTTTTCTGTGGGTTCGGATCGATGATAAATTGAAAATTGTTCTACGGTTCACAGAATCTAGGCGCCGCTGGTCACGTTAAACGTAAATTATGCCTCGGGATGATAGGTTACTTCTCCTCGGGACGTATCAATGCCTGATGGAATTGCAACAAATCCTGGGAAATAGATAATGTCAATGTGGTAGTTTGTTCTGCCTTCCGAATGCCCGACTTTTGAAATGTTTGTCCCCGTCGCTTTCATTGAAATATTCTGTATAATATAAGTATTTGTGGTGGGCGTTTCATTAGTTTCTTTGTTAGGGAACATTAGAAATTTTATTATGTTATAATTTTATGTTATGGTTTAAGTATACCTACCTATTATGTTTCCTTCGGGATGATGAAATCATGCCGAATCGGATGAAGTAATGGCCGTGTGAAACGGAAGATCTTTATTTTGTCCGAAAGCCCTTCTGTTGCTCCGAGGAGACAACACAAGTCCCTCCGACTAAGCTTAACTTTCTCATAACGTCCATTTTTTTTGTGCCGACCGGAGGATGCTCCTGACTTCTGTCACCACTGATTTCTATCTTTTATGGAAAGAAATCGAGATCTTTCTATAAGGCAGTCAGAAGGTCTATCACTGACTAGAGCACAAGGCATGAATCGAGCAGAAGTCACTGAATTTTTTAACCTTCTAGAAAATATACTAATTGAAAATGATCTGATAAATCGCCCATCCAATATTTTTAACATGGATGAAGTAGGCATCCAGTTAATCAACAAACCCGGCAAAGTTATAGCAGCAAAAGGTTCGAAAGATGTGCATGTGCATGTCTTGACATCGCGTGTAAGAGGTGAAAATATAACTGTAATAGGATACCGTAACGCTGAGGGATCATTTCTTTCACCAGTTTTTATTTTTAAAGGGACTAATAGAAAACCAGAGTTCTCCAACGGTTTACCCTCTGGATCTCAGGTCTTCATGAATAAGAAATCGTCATTTATTAATTCTGAACTTTTCTGTAAATGGCTTAAGGAACACTTCATTCAACGCAAACCAGAGGGTAAGACCTTGTTGATTTTAGATGGACATACTTCGCATTCCTCGGATTTTGAAATGTTACAGGCTGCTGACCAAAATGATACAATTTTATTATGTTTGCCCAGTCATTGGAATCAAGAAGCACATACGTGGATGCTAAATGACCCCAATCGAAATTTAACACGATACCAAGCTGGACATCTCATTGGAAGAGCATGGAGTCGGGCAGCTACCTCTTCCAATGCAATATCTGGATTTAGGGGAACAGGAATTTTTCCATTGGCTATAAATGCGATACCAGATCATTTTTTCGGCATTTCTGACATTTCTTGCACCAACAACATTCCGCCTGATGGCAGTATTTTATTGGATAAAGAAAGACCACATAATTCGACTAGAATGAATAAAGAATTAAGTCCTAGACTTCAACCAAGCACATCAGAATCTAAAGATTCTAGCATTACACCAAGCAAACTGTTGCATGACCTCAGGCCAATTCCAAAAATTCCTTTATCATTTAGCAAAAGAAAACAGTCTGCAAATATTCTCACGTCTCCCAATAATTTGTCAAAAAACAAAAAAATGGATAATCCACCAAAATTAATTTAAAAAAGCAAAGAAAAGAAATGTGAATAGATACGAAAAAAAACGAAAAATGTTTTTGTGTAGAATGTTTTGAAGAATATTATAAAACTACCAAAAAAAGATGACTAGATTCAATGCATTATCTGTCGTAATTGGTGTCATGAGACATGCCCAATGTACGAGAATAAATGCAACCCTTGTGCAAAGGAAGAATTAAAGAAAATAAGAATAAGTAAATCTTAAAGCATTAATGGCATCTCTCCCCAGTATACGTGGCATCTCCCCAATACAATGCCAATTTAGAAGAATTTTTCAAGTTTTTTTTTTTAATAATTGTTCAAAATTTTTAAATGTTTTTCTTCCTGGAAAGTAATCCAGAACAATGTAAGAATTCATAGTATTTTTATTTCTTTCAATAAATAACAAATAAAAATTTTCTAATCTTTTTTCAAAAAGCGTGGCATCTATCCCACATTTACCCTAATTTTCTCAGTGATAAACACAATATTTGTACTATCGAACAGAAGTTTCAGGAACCAGGCCATAGTTGTGTCCAAGAAGTTGATGCGATTCACAGTACTATAGATAAAGCTTTTTCTAGAGTTGACATTAATAGCCCTCTGGATTTAGTAAAAAAACTTGTTAAAATTAGAGTAAAGAACCCATATGTACTGTATCAGATGAAAGCAGATAATTTCACGAACTACCAGGAGGTAGGCGAAGTCGGGTACAGTTGTAATGCGGTACGAATGTAACAGCGGCTCCTGACATTTACTAAATACTTTTTTAGGTTTGGCAACATCACTTCATCACAGCTGTTATTAGTATGAATATGCCGTGTAAGTGTGGCGAATTTCCACCGGACCGTTAAAGGGCTATAATATAATATTTATTTTAAGGACAGTAAAGTAAAATAGTGATTGTGCTAAAGTTTTTCTTATAGTACTTGGTGAGTAACGTTGTTAAATGTTTTAGTGCCGTTAATGATTCAATTAAACATCTTTGATTTGATACCTATAATTGTTTGAAGGTTATGTTTTTGCTTATAGCAAATATTTATTAAAATGTGCGCCAACGTGGCTAGGGTACAAATGTAACATTTCAAATGGGTACAATTGTTACATGTTATATTTGTACCCCTAAGAACGAAATATTACGAAATTACTTTTTTAGTATTATGCCGCGTCAAAGGATAAGAAAAACTATCAGGGGACCATCGGATGACGTTATGAAAAGAGCAGCCAATATGATAATAGAAAGAAATTTAACACAAAGGCAAGTGGCAAGAGACTTAAATATTTGCCATGTTACATTAAACAGATACATGAAAAAAATTAATGAGGGTGGACCGCCTAGAATGGGTTACAACCCACATACCAGGATTTTAACTAAAGAGCAGGAAGATGCTTGTTTGAAGTACATATGTAGGTCAGCTGTTATTTACTTCGGCCTTACACCAAAATAAATCCGAAAATTGGTAATACTATAATTTTTTTCTTTTTATGATTTGTTTATTTTTTTTCTTTCTTACAGGTCCATGATTTTGCTTTAACAAATAATTTAGAAGTTCCCAAGAGTGGTTGAAAAATGGCCTTCCAGGAAAAGACTGGTTTACAAATTTTATGCTGCGACACCCGGATATTTCCATTAGAACTCCTGAGGCAACCAGTTATGCACGGGCAATTAATTTTAATAAAGTAAATGTCGACAGATTTTTTGATATTCTTTCAAGACTATTGGAAATGCATAAGTTCGAAGCCTCCGATATCTATAATGTTGACGAAACTGGAGTCACAACTGTGCAGAGGCCAAATAAAGTGGTAGCTGTTAAAGGGACAAAGTAAGTTGGAGCTGTTACTTCTATGGAACGTGGTACTTTGGTAACAGTTTGCACAGCTGTCAGTGCTACAGAAAATACTGTACATCCTATTTTTGTATTTCCTCGAAAAAATACTCATCCTTATTTCATTCGAGGTGGTCCTGCGGGTTGCATTGGTGAAGCCAATGGTTCTGGGTGGATGAAAGAGGAAACTCTTTTAATTTTCATGGAACATTTTGTTAAGCACGTAAGACCTTCACTGGAGAAAAAAGTGCTGCTGTTATTAGCCAACGGAGTGGTGCTGTTATCGTTTCCACCCCACACATCACATAAGCTTCAGCCTTTGGACCGTGGGGTATATGGACCGTTTAAGCACTTTGTCAACATCGCCATTGGTAACTGGATGAAATCTCACCCAGGAGAAACAATGACCATTTACGACATCCCCACTATAGTTGCTAAGGCATTGCCAAAAGCAACGACTCCAAACAATATAATGGGAGGATTCCGGGTCTCAGGAATATGGCCGTTTAATAGGGATATTTTTGAAGATGATGAATTTGCACCATCCTCCGTCACTGATTGGGACCTCACGGTCAATGTGGATGAAACTCCTGCTGAAATAAACACCAATATTATGGATGCAGCTGTCCCAGGTTCTAGTACGAGACCAGATAGTCCCATCCCTGGGCCAAGCACAGGATCAGATAGTCCAATGGCCGGGCCTAGAACAAGAGTTCTTAGTCCCGTCTCAGGACCCAGCACACGACCAGAGTCTTGATGACTTGGATAGGTCTTTTCAACAGCTAGAAGAAATTCGTCCTCTGCCAAAAGCTCCAACTGGAACTAAAAAAAAAAAATAACAAAGAGAAGAAAGATGCATAGCTCTGTTGTAACGGATACGCCAGAAAAACAGATTCTTGAAGAAGAACAGCTAAAGAGAAAGCAAAAGGTTGGATCAGATATCAGAAAGATAGGTGATGTTACTGAAAAAAAAGGAACAGGACAGATGAAAGCTAAGAAAGTTGAAAAAAATAAAAAGTGTGAAGAGCGGGGCTTTTCGGAAGAAGATGACGAATATTATTGTCTATATTGTCTGAGACGCTACAGCAAAAAAAGCAATGATGTATGGATACAATGCAATAAATGCAGTGAATGGGCACATGAAAATTGTGTCCATGAATTAAGACCCGATTTTTTTTATTGTCTAAATTGTGAAAAATGATGACGAAGAAAGTGATTAGGTAGTTACCATCCAAAAATGTTTCCTAATATATACGGTTTGCATATTTTAGGTTTAGTTTAAAGAATTATCACTTTTTTTGTTTTTTTTTTCAATAATAAGGGCTCAACAAATATTTTGTGGCTTGTTACAATTGTCCCTCATGTATATTACAACTGTCCCCACAGCGGGTATGGTGCAGTTTTCAAAAATATAATTGATACGCTCTTTAAAAAGTGTAATGAAATTAATTTAAACATCATTGCCGTAGTTTCTGACAAGGGTGCTTGCAATCAAGCTCTATGGAAAACATTGCAGATAAATGCTGGTCGTCATAAAATAATAAAAAACAGTATACCGCATCCTCTATTTCCGCCAAATAAAGTTTTTTATTGCAGATGTACCACATTTGTTTAAAAATTTAAAAGCAATGTTGGTGAATAATAAAATTATATTTTTCCCACAATATTTACAAGACAAATATAATTTACCTACACAGAGTGTGTCTGTCGATCATATTTATGAGTTAATTCAGTTTCAAGATAATTTGCAATTTAAATTAACCCCAAAATTATCCGAAGACGATTTATTGCCTTCCCATTACAACAAAATGAAAGTGTCAAAATCTACTAATGTAATCAGTCATGATGCTTGTAGCATGCTAGTAGTGCTTTAAAATTTGTATCCAACCACTTAAATAAATCTGAGTATCTAACGACTGCATGGTTTATCGATCAACTGGAAAAATGGTTTCACCTAATGACATCTAGGTCTCCGATAAACGCAATTAGTAGGTATAACGAAGAAAATTACAAAAGTACAATAGATTTTTTAAATGATTTCATGGAAATTATTGATTTGATGGAAGTTGGTAATAATAAAATTTGGAAGCTGTCTCAAACGGGTGTATTAATATCTACAAAGTCAATAATAGAAATTCAAAAGTTTTTACTGGACGAAAGAAAGTATAAATTTCTCTTGACAGGCCGATTCTCACAAGATTGTTTGGAAAACCTTTTTAGTGTTTTAAGAACCAAGCAAATTGTCCCAAATGCAATGCAGGTAAAAAACAATCTAAAACTCGTATGTGTTTCTCAATATTTAAGATGCCCCAAAGGTGCCAGCTACGATGAAGATCGAGAATTTTTGTGCGACTTTCTTAACACGTTCAGTGCGCAAGACGCACCTGTGCATTGACCTTGGCGGCGCGCATGACTGTTTTTTTTCCTAAGTTTTCGCGAATATCACAAAAAGTTTCAAAAAAGTTTTATAATTCAACAAATCAGTACAGAATAATAATATTATGTAAGTACTTATATATTTTACGTAGCGAAACTTCCTAGTTCGTATTTCTAATGCAATTGAAATTACATTACGGATCCGTATGTTGGGTTTTGCTTCAGGTCCGATCGGTGAACGCGAACCAAATCATAAATATAAATAAACCTATATCCAATTTGGGTGCCGGCCGGACCGAATCAAAACATCACTTCGGATTCCGTCCGATCGGATCCACTACTGGATTCGGTCAAACGGACCCGGTCCGCATGGACCGACACAACTCTAATGCCGGGTTTCCACCGAACGGACAGGACAAAAACAAAACACGAACTCGGTCCGTTTGTGACAGTCCGCAAACTGTTTGCGAACTGTTCTAGAACTTTTAGGATGTTTTCAAACTTGTTTAATCCGTAAATGGAGTTTTTACGAACACAAACAGTGTCCCGGCGAATGTCGGTAACTTCAAAGGGTCCGTGTGTTCTAGAAATGTTTGTCTGCTTGTTGTAAACGTCCTTCAAATTGGAACCAGTTTGTTTTTATTTTCGTTGTTGTGACTTTGGTGGTAGTCTGATTTCGTGCGTGAAAGGAACAAGTCGCAACGTCTGATGTAAGTATTTTATTTTATGATATCAAAATAATGACCCCTACAATCAGGTATATGCACTTCTAGAATTCTTCTAAAAAAGTGTGGACAGCGGAAGAAACCTCCAACCTAATTGAGGGCTACAGGAATTTTAAATGCTTGTGGGATGCGAAACACGCGGACTACAAAAACCGAATTAAGAAAAAGGATGCTTTGATAGAACTAGGGAAAATGTGTCACGTGTCCACCGCTGAAGTTGAGCGAAAGTTGGCAAATGTTAACTCGCAGTACCGAAGAGAGAGGCGCAATTACAAAAAAATTAAAAAGTCTGGAGCAGCTTCTTCCTTTCGTCCTAAATGGTTTGGGTATAATTTGATGGCTTTCCTCCGAGACAAAAACAAACCCAGAAGAACAGAAGAAATTGGACTTGATGAAAGTTCATTAATGGAAGTAAGTACCTATTTCATCCAAAACCTCACAAAAAGATTTTTAATAGTATGCCGTTTTGTCTCGTCTCGAGGGCATTTTGTCTCAAATTTCGAGACGAGACTAGGTAAAGTGCCTCGCGAAAAGCTCGAGGCGAGACGAGAAAAATATTAATGACGTGAAATAAAATTAAGTTAATTTTGGTAATCATTTAGAATATTTTTTAAAAAAAGTTTGCCTTATCTCGTCTCGTGGCAATCCTATCTACAGGATGTCATAATGTGCGCAGGTGATCGGTAGCGTACATACGGGGTGTTTCAAATTCGATCCTCACCATTGGATTCTGCCGAGGGATATCCTAAACCATAATAATAAATTGGGGCAAAGTTGCTAAATTTTATGACCATTATTTTATGCTGGTACGAAAGTTACAATATTCCGAATACTTCGAGAAAAATCGATTATTAGCATTTTAGTTTTTCTTTTTTTGTGATTTTATTTTAAAAGATACACCAAACCAATTTTCTGTACTCATTTTTTTAAAGTTTATTAGTAAACACATTATCTTCGTTCAGGCTCTGTATAATAATAATATCAATATACTGTGCTATATTAACAATATTGAAGCTGCCAAGAGACTTGACCTTCCTCTGATACAAAATATTCACTCAATTCGTTTCGGATTTCCATTGCTTTCGTACATGCTTTCCTTGGTTTTCTTCGCAGAGGCAACAACGATCTCATATTTTGAGATTCCTTTCTCCAGGCCCCTTCAATTATTCTTCCGTTGTCTAAATCTTCTATATCGAAGGTACCGGGCGGATTATACATTGCTTTAGATGTAGGACTGCTTCTTAGATAGTTATGTAAATCCACACAGGCAAGCACAATTTTATCTGCCTTCTCCGGCTGCAGTAAAATTGGCTTACGTAATACACTTGCGAGAATTCCAAATACATTTTCTACTATTCTACGGGCTCGTGACAACCGATAGTTGAAGATTCGCTGCCTAGACCCTTTTTCATGATGTCCACTATATGGTTTCATTATGTTCGAAGACAATGGAAACGCATCATCAGCTACGATTACGTAAGGGATGGTCTTCGTTCTCCCAGGAAGGGTTTTTTCAGGGGGTATATTTAATGAAGATGCTCATCTCCATTAATTTCCGGAACGCGGTACTTTTGAAGACTCCTCCATCAGAAATTCTGCCTTGACATCCAACATTAACATACAGAAATTTATAGTTAGCGTCTACAATCGCAAAAAGAATAATGCTGAAAAATCCCTTGTAATTGTAGTATTCACTACCACTAAAGTTCCGCCCTTTTTTTGTGGATTTGCATACGGACAATATTTTCATGCTATATATGTACTACGTACACCGAGTGGCTGGACATATTGGCGACTTTCTGTATGTTTAAAAGTATGGCAATATGATTAGTCAGACGGTGTGCAGGGTGTCCCATTCCAAAGTACCACCCCCTTTAACTATTTTATTAAATAACTTTTTGAGATGCGGTTAGCGCCGGTGGATACGTAGGACCAAGAAGTTTTTTATATGCAAAATAGAATTGGAATACAGAAACGGAAAAACTCTTATTTTTTTAAAATTAAACCTTAAATGTATTGTTTTTTTATTTTTTCAGGGGTTTTCAGAATAAATTTAAGGTTTAATTTTAAAAAAATCGAGTTTTGTCCTTTCTGTATTCTAATTCTATTCTGCCTTGAAAAACTTCTTGGTCCTATGTATTTACCTGCGCAAACCCCATCTCAAAAAGTTAATTAATAAAAAAGTTAATGGGGGGTGGTATTTTGAAATGGAACACCCTGTATGCATGGATCTCGATTGGTTTTCTAAAAGAAACTTTTGTTTAGGCAAACAGTGATACTTCGTCAGAAGAGGAAACTGAAAGTGTTGCCAATGAAGAGGCAATAATTTCTACAGATCAAGATGGCCACGTGAATGATGTGGATAATGAAACTGCTCATGAAGTCGAACATGAAAAAGAATCCGAAATCCCTATTTCTACACCAAAAAAAAAAAAGAAAAACCTGAAAGGAAAGAAAAACCTGCTACAAAAGTTCCAAAATCCGAATCAACTGAAGTTCTGCATATGATGCGAAATATTTACCAGATGAGGACAACAACTCCAGCTGTGGATGAGTTTCAACTATTTGGGGATCTTATGGCCACAAAAATAAGGAACCTAAAAACTCCATATGCCAGAAGCACTATACAGGTAATATGTGTCCCAAAATCAATTCGAATGACTATCTACTTATTATTGATTTCAGAACAAGATCAGCAACCTCTTGTACGAGGCTGAAATTGGTACATATGATGTACCACTATCACACAACACTTTCCGTCCATATCCTCATGTGACTACAATTGGAAACAATGGGCAATATTCCAACCCGCCGAGTGTTGAAACAACAGTTGGTTCCCAACAATACTCTGATGATCCGTCAAGTCGTGCATCAGTTTCTTCCTATATACAGTTACAATCACCCGTCTACAATGAGCCGTTTTAGTTTTAGGAATAAAGCATTCTTCAACTAAAATATGAATTCTTAATATTATTATCAGAGCGTTACATACTTCTGGCACAATTCTTGATATAGATGGTACGGAAACTTTAAATAAATACATTAAACTATGGTACGAATCTCCTGTTGCTAGGAACCTCAATGTGATGGCAAAACGTTCCTGTGCTGGGATGGAGTCTCTGTAGTTGGTGTTGTTCTTGCTAATAATAGGGCCAATTAAACACAATAGATTTTCAAAATCTGTGCTTGACATTCTTAAAAAGTTCTTAAAACTTGATCGAAGTTCACCTCCTATACTTATATCATCTGCTCTGAGATCTTGCAATAGTTTAGAAGTCACATTATCTTCTTTTTTCCTTAAAGATGGTCTAATCCAAAATCGACGTTTACTTTTGTTCTTTTTAAGCATAAAATATGCAACTCCTAGCAAAAATAAATCGTCATCTTGATTCCTCAAAGTAGCTGCGCGCCACATTTTCACAAGTACACGTCCGGAGTCTCTATGTAAACTGAATAAAACTTAAACAAAACATAAACAGTTTTTATTGATTTCTGTCCGTGGCTGGTGTAAACACAAAGTCCGTTGGGGTACCCAACAGTTTTGAAACACTTTGAAAACAAAACTGTTTGAATTTTCTGTTTAACGGACAGTTCGTGTTTTGTTTTTGTCCTGTCCGTTCGGTGGAAACCCGGCATAACGTACGATGTTAAATAAAACCGACAGTATTTTCCTAGCACTTGCAGTGAATGTGTTGAACCGGTGTGAGCACGTTCAATACGGTTGGGTTATAATAAATTTGATTAGATTCAAGGGAAATATTTCACATTTCAAGATGGGTGATTCAGGAATGAGTGCACCAAGTAGCTCAAAAGGGAAAAAGCGAAAATTCGAAGTAAAAAACCCCAAAAAACTCACAGAAGATGAACTTTTACGTGCAATGGAGGACTCAGATATTGAGGACTGCGATTTTGATAGTGAGAGCTCCTATGTCCCTAGTGACCATGAGTCATCCGATGATGATGATGATGGTGATGGTGAGTTTTTCCATTTTTTAAATTACATACAGATATTTTTTACTCGATTTTATTGTAGATCAAGCTAATGAGACCACTTTATCAGTTAATGACGTCGGTACTTCGGAAGATACCACTATCGCGGACAATTTGGATGCCGTATGGAATGATTTTTGTACGGGAATGAAACAAATTGATTTTCAAAAGACTGCAGGTCTATTAGTTGCGATTCCTGAGAATGCTAGTCCTTATGATTATTTTAGACTATTATTAGACGACAATTTGTTGGAAGATGTTGTTAATGAAACCAATAGATATGCTGAAAACATTTTCCTTTCTGTTGGTATTTCGAAACATTAAAGAATAACTTGTTGGAAAAATGTTACCAAGAACGTGTTACTTCAGTTTATAGGACTAATCTTCCACACAGGAACAATCAAGTGCAACGTTCTGAAAGATGGCACACTGGCTTTTTGGGATGAAAGGTTTTTCAAGATACATGAGTGATCATCACGCGATGATCACTCATCGCATGATGAGTGGTCGGTATTTTAATACCGCGACAAAATCGCGGTACTAAAATACCGACCCATCTCTAGCGGCCACTGTTGCCACTGTTTACAGTTTTAGTATAACTTTAAAATATAGGAATAGCTTTTCTTTTGTTTTTATAAATCAGGGTACCTATATAAGCAATCAATATATCATATATGCATGCATATTCAGGCTGATTCACGGTCGATGGTAAGTTTGACGTTTATATGGAAAACGAAACGCAGGATTTTTCTGAAAATTTGGCTTCTTATATTTTCTTACTTGCCCTATCGATCTAAAATATTTTCAGCATTGCGACGTTGCCGTTTCTATCGAAAAGGCATTAGTTTTATTTTTTTGTATGAAACACCCCCTATATTAAAAAAAATAGAATTTCCCTTTTATCATTACTTTTTTGTTGTTATTGTCCTATATCTGTTCTGATATCTTTATATCGATTTTAGAGATAAAAAATAATTTGTGTTGAACATCGTCCAAAACATGATGGTGCTAATAATTTACCTGAAGTAAATTAGTGCACTTAATTCATGAAAAGTTGATATCATACAGGACGTGCTATAAAATTATATACTTTTATTTCCGTTTTTCATAAAAAAACCAAAGTTCGTTTTTTTCAAATGGATTCAATAGCCACCTATAATAATAATAATTATTATTATTATTTAATTAAGCTTATACTTTTATAATTTTATATATAATTTTCAGAGTTACTCTACAGAATATTCGTCCCATTACTAATGAAAATGGTTGTAATATCTTTATAATTGACGATTTAGAACCAAATTCTAACAATTCCAAAGTAACGACCAACGACTTGACCACTCAAAATTTTACAAAAATTGAAGATTTATTAAACCAGTCTCAGACTGGCAAAGCAATTTTGGCAATTTACGAGTTAGAAGGGAAACTCGATTCCCAATGTCAGGGATATCTTCGCGATATCATAATATCTTCTTTCCTAAATAAAGAACCATTTTGGTAAGTTCACAAATATGGAATACAAATATTTAATTGTTGTATAATTATAATTTTTTAGTCGATTAGTAAATGAAGATTTTCAGTTTCTGGCCAAAGAAATAAATAAAGTATTTCCCAATGAGAGGAGTGAGGTGTATTATATACCGGCTGCGGCTGTCCGAAAAATAAATTCAAGGGATAATAAATGTGGATTTGCACGAGGAAAACTTTTAGACAAATATAAAAATAAGCTAACATTTTTGCCCAGAGCAAAGCTGGTATCATCTTCCAGGCCCTCCCTTCGCGTTTCTAAAGAATCTCAGGGCATTCTTTCAGGTGTGTAGGTACCTAATTCTCTTTTTTTAACGAATTCCTGCAAATTTTAAGTTATGTTTTTTAATCAATAAAATCATTTACCCGCGTGCCTGAATTATTATATCAGAAATTTTGTTATCGATCGAGTATTGTAAGAAAATTGCAATATTTAGATTTTACATCATTTTTACAATTTGGATCTTGAAAAGTTTCGGATGTACTTAATTCAATCACTGATTGGGAATATTATAATTTATTAAGTATTTGATGTATTTTTACAAAACCAGAAATAGACGGTGATGTACGAAAAATCTTAACATTTCTTCGACATAACACGGAACCATGGCCCGAGGTATTTGAAAAATGGAATACGTTACGATTACCGCTTAAAATTTTTTGAGATTCCAAATACTGATCTCGAGAACATTTTGAACGAGTTTCCTGTTGGATACCACAGTTTAAATCTCCGCGGCAATCCTGACCATATGATATGCCACTTTGTGGTGAGCAGTAGAGTGAGAGTTGTTGTAGAAATGGCGTTGAAACTGTAACACTGTACGAGTACGAAATTAATAAAGATTTATTGTTGTTTTTCAACCTGCATTATTCGATATTAACTACAAGTCCGGAGCGAAGTATTATTTCAATATTTCCTATATTAGGACATTCTTCTGGACATCTTATAGTGAGTAAAACAATTGGATATGAAAATTCATTCTAATAAACAATTAAAATAATTTTAGATAAGCAGTGACTTTAAAAAACGATACCCACACAGAAAAAAATACGTCATCGGAAGCCAAACAAATCGCATATTTGACCTATATTTAGTTGAATGAAATAGATACTTATTAGAATTGGCCAAATTTAGCTTAAATCAAAGAAATGGATGTATTTAACACAAATCTTCCATTTATTTGCCAATTAATATATTGAATTAAAAATTTGCATGTTTAGTTCGGATTAGGTCAATTTAAATACATGCTTACTTGAAACAATTATTCTAAAATATTTACCTTAATTTAATTCCATTGCAAATATTTTTTGCTCAACTGGATATAATATAAATTTGATTCAAACGAATACATATTTGTATCTAACGCGTACAAACTTGCGGTACCGTCTATGGCCAATCTCATCAAGTCATCAGTCAGCCATGTTTTCGGCAGCGGAACCTGTTCTGCCCTGCACACAGGTTCCGCACCGCACTCCCCGTAGTTGACTCTCGGACGCAGGGCAGACGTTTTATCTTTTTGTGTTGCGCAGACTGATGTAATTTCCGAGGAGCAGGAAACGCCGGCGGTTTTGGAGGAAGTTGATATTTCCACATCGCAACCTCCAAGAAAAAGACAATGTATTCGTAAAAAAGAAGCATTGTGTAGTAAATATTTGAGAAGAAGAGACACTAATCGTAGAATTCTGTCTCAAACTTCGCAAAGTAATTCTGTTGTCTATGCGGCAAGAAGAGAATTGATCGTAAGGTTAGAACCTCTCCGATTGGAGAAAGAAGTGAAAATCACGTTGACTTCTGCTCCGTCTGGAAGTAAACGTCCACGTAGAAATACTACGAGGGTCGGAAGTAGAAATTCGTCTTTTGCTTCTAATACCTCGTCATCTTCTTCTCACCAACGGAGAAGGGAGTTGGTAGTGCGTCTGGTACCTTTGGAGGTACCGGAAAATGTACGCCGTACTCCTGCCGTTCCCTCTCCAACATCTCCAATTGGACGTTCTCCGGTTTCGCCGATCGATGGCCTTAACGTGTCCGCCGCGGAGTTGGAAAGACTTTGTGTCAATCCGTACAGCTGCGGCGCAATGAACGAATTGTGCAGGAAATGTAGGGCGAAATTTTTTTAAAAAAGAACAGAAAAATAGGGCCGGTATTAGACTGATGTGTTGCAAGAATGGTGGCCAGGCACGGCAAGCCCGATTTATTCATTACTTTTACTTGCAATCCGACCTGGCCGGAAATTAAGAACAATTTGGAGTTTAATCAAAAGCCGGAGAACAGACCGGATCTGTTGTGCCGTATTTTTCGAGCAAAATTTTTAGAATTTATGGATGACGTAGTACAGAAGCAGATTTACGGGGTAGTTAAAAATTATCACCACGTCATCGAGTTTTAAAAGAGAGGACTGCCACATGCCCATCTGGTCGTCACACTAATGCTAGAGGATAATTTATTAACAACCGAGCAAGTGAACGAAATTATATCTGCTACAATTCCCGACATCCGTAGTCAACCTCGACTGTACGCACTGGTGGCCAAATATCAGGCCCATCAGCCGTGCGGAGCCCAGAATTCTTCCCCAAGAAGTACACAGATCGTACTGTCTTGGGGGCGGGTACCGACAGTCGTCCTGTCTACCGTCGTCCCAGGGATAACAGGTATATCAGACTTCCAGACTGCACAATCACCAACACCCGCATTGTGCCATACAATCCCTATGCCCTGGGGAAATACCACACACACATTAACGTCGAAGTGGTAGGGTCTGTGTATTCTCTGAAGTATTTATATAAATACGTGACAAGAGGGCCAGATTGCGTCACAATCTGTGACGGTGGAGAGGACGGCGAGCAGGGTCGGTTCGAGGTCGATGAAGTAAGGCAATATATCGATTGCAGGTATGTGAGTTTGATTGAGGCTACCTGGCGCCTATTAGAGTACAAGTTGTGGGATAGATCCCACGCTGTCATCGTATTCCCTGTTCATTTGCCCGGAGATCATAACCTCATCTATGAGGAGGACGACGACGAGGATCGCTTGCAGGATCGTCGGCAGCGCAGGACGAAGTTGGAGGCCTTTTTCCATTTGAACGCGACGAATCCCGCCGCTCGACGGTTTCGCTATTGCGAAATTGCCGAGCACTTTGTGTGGGAGAATCGTGCTGTGGGTGGCGGCCGCGTCGTCAAGTGGCCAAGATGATCGGCAGCGTGGCGAACGTCGCGCCCACACGGGGACAGTTCGAGACATTCTACCTCAGAATGTTGCTGAGTCACGTTCGAGGTCCTGTTCCTTACGAGGACTTGCGAACGGTGGCCGACGTGGAGAGGGCCACCTTCCAAGACGCCTGTGCAGCCCTTAATCTTCTCAGTAACGTCGACGAATACGACCTGTATCTGAGGCATCGGAGGCGGCCATCATGAGGCATCCTAATCAGATGCGTCGCCTGTTCGCCTTGATCATTTCTGTGTTGAATGACGAGACGATGGCGCAAGTTGCTCTGTTGTGGCGCAAGCATAGGAAGTCTGATCGAGGATTTCCTGAGAAGGGGAGAGGGTAGACGGGAAGCGCAAGAAAGGTATATCAGGCAGATAGACGGCATTCTCCTAAGAAACACGACGAATCTTTGTTGTGCCGTCGTAGGCATCGTCGCAGAGGACGATCACCAGGGCGAGGACAACCGCGAAATGCCAGTAGTCGGGGAGGAGAGCCGGAACGACGTAAACGCCTCGATCGAAAAAGATGAAAATCTGGCACGTCTTCAATACAATCCTCGTGTATTGAACGACGACCAGAAGAAAATTTTCATGAGGATCCTTCGAGCCGTCTCTCGTTCGACAGGCAGGGACCTTCCCGTCGCATTGTACGAAGCTTTCGAAGGGTGTCTGTCCGCCGAGGAGATGAGCGCCTCCAGGCGCCAAAAAGGTCTTCTTCGTCGATGGGCCCGGCTGCACGGGAAAGGCATTCCTCTATAATACGATAATAAAGTACGTAACTGAGGAATTGGGACTGCACTGCAATCTTCTGAAAATTTAAACCAAAAATGTAAAGTACAACAAAGGAAGATTAATCCTTTATCCCAACAAATCAGATCGTTAAGAAAATTAATAAATCAGTTGAATAAATATGAAGTTATCAAATTCTGTGCAAATACCATAAACTACTAGCTCTGCATCAAAACTATTATAAATATGCAGTTGAAGCAGAAGCGTAGAGCTTGGTTTGGAGACGAAAGGCGTCTCGTCTTGGGAGAACAAGATGAGACGAGACGAGACGTGCCACATGGATCGAAGATAATGCCACGGAGGAGGTGGAGGAGGAGGAGGTCCTCCGTCTGATCTTGTGGTGGAGAACATTGCGGAAGGAGCCGACGCCGCCCCCGCCGCCGGCATTGGACACATGGTAGTACAGCTAGAAGAGGTACTTTTGGGGGAACAAGAGGTGGGTTGCGAGCAGCGGAAGAGGAGGTGCTGACGACGACGGAACTGGGGGAGACGTTCGACGGGGATATATTTTTTTCCCCGGCGCCAGTAGCAGAAAAGGACCCCCTTCAGAAGTGGGAGGTTCCGTTTGAGGACGCGGCGGTGCTGGGTGAAGCGGAGGCTACTTGAAGAATTGTTTTTATTTTTATTAAGGATTTATTTTCTGTTTTATTCTATTTGTGTTTTGGAATTTTTTGTTTTATTCTTTATATTCTATTGTTGTCATTGTTTCTTTATGTGATTGTTTATTTTAAAAATTTTTTATATAATACAAATTTATACGCTTTAATTACGCTTTCACTACTATTTATTTTTCGTATATACCTTTATTTTTTTAATTGCTTCTTTTTTACTCTCTGATGGAGTCCTAGTCATAACTCTAATAAAGACAGCAGCGATAATAAATAAAAATTAACATTTTTAATGAATTAAATGCAAAAGGGATGTAACTTAAAATATTTATTTTTATTGTTAAATGGATGCCGGTTTAATGATATAAAGGTCCACCGTGAATTTTATAGGTTAAACGAAAGTGCTGTTGAGTTGACTAAAGTAAGCCGTATATTACTAGGTGTGGATAAAGGAGAAGTAAAGAAGTTCGCCGGGAAAAAATTAGAAGAAATTAATTTGGAAGGTAATAAATAAAAGTTTAATAACATCAAAATTACGTGTAACACTGGTATGTGGTAGAACATTCGCGTGAATGTTCCAACCCTTAAGACATCCAAAATATGAAGAGAAAATATAAATACACCTCCTTGAGATTAAACAACCTGTTAGGGAATTATTTTTTAGGGATTTTTTTAATTATTAGGGAATTTCGGAATATATGTATTTTTCTAAATACATTTCTTGTTCGCCCTGTCTGAAAAGTGCACGTTTGTGATAGGTTTGAATTGGCTTACTTATTAAGATATTATTGCAGTTACGTTTTATAAACCAATTTTTCGTTTAAGGCACTAAAATACAAAAGTCCGCACATTAAAACATACAAGAGTGTGCACTGCGTACTCTTGTATATCTCAGTAAACATTTAAAAATCGTTAGAACTTTTCTTTATTTGATTTAAAAAAATTGTAAAAAAAATGAGCACTTATAAAAGAACGAGTTCCAGGAAACTAGTATTTACATACGCATTGATGGAAGAAATTCGCACAAAAGTAGCCCAAGGAAATAGTAAAAGAAGTATAGCGAAAGAATTGAATGTTCCTGAGTCAACATTAAGAAAAAGATTATAATACGGGACAGTCCCTTGCTCACTAGGTAGTTTCAAGACTTTGTTTTCGCAGAAACAGGAGCACGAGTTGCCAAAGTATGTTAAGGAAATGGATAGACGATTTTATGGCATAACGAAACAAGATTTGATGTCTTTTGCGTTTGAGTTTGCAAATGCTAATAAAATAAAACATTGTTTCAATGCAACTTTAAAAAGAGCTAGCAAGATATAGGTTAAAGGATTTCGTCAGCGAAAAACCATTTCATTGCGTAAACCAGAACACTGGAAAAAAGACCTGTAATATTACAAATATACTTTGTAAAAGTATATTTATTTATGGCATGAACTTATTCTAAAAATAATAATGAAATTACAATAATAGGCGTTATTTTGCAAAAAAGTTACACATTCGCATCTGTGCTGTAACAGTCCTATGTAATGTTATAATAAATTGTAAAATTATAGAATATATAATAATACAATTGCAGTTAGTAATGTGAAATTAATCATTTACAAAGTAAAATGACGTCACATTATGATATTTAATACAAAATAAACCATAAAAACACACCTCATATTAGTCTGAATGTACTACTGATGCTGCGAATGGTGTCTTCGTCGCCATTTTTCATCCAATTGTTGAGTTTGCTGTTGTGTGCTGGTGCAGTGCATGTTTTTGATATTTTGGTTCAAATTCAAGTTGGGTATTACAATATAGTGGGTAAGTAATATCTGTTATTTGCTACTCTTAGGTACACAAATCTGAAGGTCAAGCTAAACATTTTATTTATTGACCAGTGGTGTAGGTAATAGGGGAAGTCCCTTTTAAACGGCCCAATTTATTTGTCTGGACTTGTCATGTGCTGTTGAAATTTCTTATGAAAAGGGTATTGCAGAACCGTACATCACGTCACAAAAACGCGTTTTTCTCGAAAACGATTAAGCCAACGAAGTTCTACCAAGAGTACCTTTTTGTAAGAAAAATGTCAGGGGAATCTTATTTATGGCGCGAAAATGGGCCAGTAATGAGAAAAAAAAAATACGTTCCCCTATTATCTACGCCACTTGCCAAGAAATAAAATGTTTAGCTTGGCCAACAAATTTATCATACTCGAAATTTTTATCATACTTTTAACTCTGATGGTTCGGAACTAAAAAAAATTAATTTGATTTTTGTGGCCCAATTTCGAGGGGCTGTAGCTTCCTTAGGAACCATTTCCGGGCCAATTTTGATATAAACGTTACTTGTTATTTTAATCTGAAAAATCACCTCTCAAAATATCACAACATATTTTTTAAACTCCCTGTATCGGTACGGCTTTTAATAATTTTACGTTAAAACAAAAATATTGCTCTAATATTACACACACAAACATCAACATCAACATTATTAAACCATTTTTATGTTCTACAAAAATATTAAAACCATATTTTTTTCCACGGAACACTTCTATGGCAATTGTCGATATGGATGAGATAAAACATACATTTTTATGCTCTGACAATTTTGACGAAAATTCATATGCTTCAGAAAAAAGAGTTACATTAAATAAAATGGCAATTCGAAGAAATTATTCGGATTTGGCGTCATGTAGCTACGAATCACATCTGAAAGTTTTAATTCCCGAAAAAACCGATATCAAGAACATGCCTCCGGCATCCGTCGTAGAGAATCAAGTTTTCTGCTCTTCTCCAAGTGTAGAACTGAAAAAACATTTAGAGATATTTCCAATTTACCTGTGGTAACCTACTGCTTCAGGGGTATTGGTATTTTTATTGGTATGTTTATAATAATTATATTTTATTGGTATTGGTATTTTTATAGTCAAAGGTGAAGCAATGAAGTGACAGTATGTATTAATGGTTGCATATCTATCGAACATTTAAAACAATTTAATATATTTTAATCATATAGGACACTTATGTGTAAGTATTGTAGAGAATTATGATAATTAGAGATGTGATAATTTGAAAATACAATAAACTTATTGGAAAAAATTTGAAAAGTATTCACAAATTATTGTTGACGTACACAGTGAAATAATAAATGAAATGTGAGGTGACAAATTGAGGTGACTTCATTCGACATGTTAAAAATATATTTATGTATTTATATTGTTTAACAATTAAAAAGTTTTCCATAAGTAAAAATAAATATATTACTAATTAAAAAATATATCAAGGTATAAATTAAAAAAGTGATGAGCATATTATCCTATCTATATATGTCTATTGTTGCATATATTATATTTGGTTCATCTATTTCAATTGATCAATATATGATTAATGTAGTGTACGTATGTTTATTATATAAAGTGTTTACAATGTATAGATGAATATATACAATATATAAAAAAGTATAAGTGAATATGGTGTAATGCGAAGAAATAAATATATAAAAAGGGGCTTTAGATAAATAGAGGAAAAAAAATAGAAAAAGTGGAAATGGTTGTAATTTATTTAATTTTTTTTATAGGTTACCAAAGTAGAGGAGTTAATATTTTTGGGTTTTAAAAACAAAAATTTAAATAAAATATATATTTTTTGGCTAAATTTCGGTAAAAATGGTGGCAAAAAAAAATTTAAAAGGGAAAAAACAGAGAGTAGTACATAATGGAACGGGGAGTAAACGGACGTCTATTCGTTTGGAAAGATTAAGATCCGAGGAAAATATTGCGGAAAGACCTGTTATCCGTGAATGTAGTGTGTCGTTACCGAGAGTGGATATTTCTTCGTTAATATCCATTCGGGAAGTACCGATGCACAGCAGCCAAGGAAACAGTAGTCAGACCGAAATAATTTCCCAGGAGCAGGAAACGTCGCTGGTTTTGGAGGAACTCGATGTTTCCACATCGCAACCTTCAAAAAAAAAGACAGTGTGTTCGTAAAAAAGAAGCATTATGTAGCAAATATCTGAGAAGAAGAGACAGTAATCGTAGAATTCTGTCTCAAACTTCGCAAAGTAATTCTGTTGTCGAAGGGGCAAGAAGAGAATTGATCGTAAGGTTAGAACCTCTCCGATTGGAGAAAGAAGTGAAACTGACGTTGACTTCTGCTCCGTCTGGAAGTAAACGTCCACGTAGAAATACTACGAGGGTCGGAAGTAGAAATTCGTCTTTTGCTTCTAATACCTCGTCATCTTCTTCTCACCAACGGAGAAGGGAGTTGGTAGTGCGTCTGGTACCTTTGGAGGTACCGGAAAATGTACGCCGTACTCCTGCCGCTCCCTCTACAACATCTCCAACTGGACGTTCTCCGGTTTCGCCGATCGTGGACGTGGCCCCAGAAGAAGATCAACAGGACGCACCTGAAGTCGATGTACAGCCCGTCCGTCATCTGTCGCTGCCTGCACCCGTCGCAGCTCCTCCGAGAAGGCGACACGCGGTCATTCCACGTCGGGTGACGTACCAGGGTGGCCTCAACGTGTCCGCCGCGGAGTTGGAAAGACTTTGCGTCATTCCGTACAGCTGCGGCGCAATGAACGAATTGTGCAGGCAATGTGGGGCGAAATTTTTCCAAAAAGAACCGAAAAATAGGGCCGGTATTCGACTGATGCAAGAATGGTGTGGTAAACGTGGAACATCCTCGATGTCCACGGGAACTACAGGCTCTATATACCGAGAACACTCAGAGGAGTCGTGAGTTTCTCGCTAATATAAGAGCCGCCAACAGCTTGTTCGCCATGGCCTCATTCAAAACATCGGTGCCGCCCCCGACGTAGAGGGGCAAGGCAGATGGTGTTTTACTGTTTGCGGCCAGGTTTACCATTACACCATGGGCGTACCCACCGAGGAGGAATTGCGACGACCCGCCTTGAACCATTACTACTTTTTGGACGTTGAAGAGGTATTAGACCGAAGAAATGAACACCTAGAAGACAGAATTTCCCCCGAAACGGTGGAATTTCTAGAGAGATGTTTACGCCGCCATAACAGGTACATCCAGGCGTTTCAAACGATGGGTGAAGTTTTGAGAGAGGAAACGGCTCGAAGAGGCGAACGACCGGTGAGAGACGTAATCATCGCGTTTACCACTTCGGGCGATATGAACGTCCGCAGGAGGCAGTTCAGTTTGCCCGAAAGTAGGAGCGAGATTGCGGGCGTCTTTTACGGTATGGAGCCGCCCTTCGACGTCGATTTAAAGTTGTACCCCAGATACGTTGAGGGGGATGATGGTGAAAGAGTCGAAAGGCACAATGAACTGAAAAATCTAAATCACATGTGCGATCCTATGGTGTATCCGTTATTGTGACTTCCAATAGGCGAAGAGGGCCATTTTATGAATTTAAGATACAACGGACACCATATCACGATGCGGGAATTTTACAGATTTCGTATCCAATGCCGCGATTTTTTTTCCGCCATCCACAATGGCGGAAAATTATTTCAACAATACTTGGTGGACGCCTGGATACGTGTGGAGTCCAATCAGTTGTGGTGGATCCGGCAACACCAAGAAAGATTTAGATCCGCGGCTAACGCAGTAATAAATAGAATGATTGCTATGAATCCGGAAAACGCCAACAGGGTGGGCCGGGCAGTAATTTTACCTTCTAGTTATACGGGCGGGGCGCAATTTATTCAGCGTCAATTTTTCGACGCGATGGCCGTGGTGGCCAGGCACGGCAAAGCCGACTTATTCATCACTTTTACTTGCAACCCGACCTGGCCGGAAATTAAGAACAATTTGGAGTTTAATCAAAAGCCGGAGAACAGACCGGATCTGTTGTGCCGTGTATTTCGAACGAAATTTTTAGAATTTATGGATGACGTAGTACAGAAACAGATTTACGGGGTAGTTAAAAATTATCACTACGTCATCGAGTTTCAAAAGAGAGGACTGCCACACGCCCATTTGGTCGTCACACTCATGCCGGAAGATAATTTATTAACAACCGAGCAGGTGGACGAAATTATATCTGCTACAATTCCCGACATCCGTAGTCAACCTCGACTGTACGCACTGGTGGCCAAATATCAAGTCCATCAGCCGTGCGGAGCCCTTATCGCCACAACAATTGTGATAATGTTTTATTATATGAAAAGGGTTTCTATTTAGAATATCCCAAGGAATTCATATGGTTGACTGAATGTTGGAACTTAAAGATTTAAATTATTTTTCAGAGATCGCTACGGACAGGTGGACTATCTGCGCAGTCAAAATCAGCAGGTGGGTGGAGTGGCCTCTTTCGAGCCGGCATGGGATGGACGAGACATTTATTACTTGGTTACTAAGCCTATTTTTCGTGATAAACCCACGTATAAGTCCGTATTTACGAGTCTCGTAAAGTTGCGGAACATATTGGACGTGCGAAAAACGGAACATTTAGCTGTACCGAGAATCGCGTGCGGCTTGGACCAGAAAGATTGGGAAATCGTTCGGTTCATGATCGCATACGTTTTTCGGGGCAGCAAGTGTGAAGTTTGTGTTTATCATAAATGAATAGTTTTGGTAACCAATATCATCGGCTCTTTTTAGAGCCAAAGATTTTTTTGAAAAAAGAAAGTCGTTACATTGCACTCATAAGTAAATGTTAAAGAAAGGAGGTGTATAAGGAAAGGTCAATCTAATATAGAGATAATTTCCAGATTCTAAAAAGTTGTAGGTTTTCACGTATCTTTCGTGGACATCGGTATAATAGGCAAGTGCGAGCATTTGGTAACATTTTTGCACGAGTTTTAAAAAAAATGAATGAAAAAATAACAGGAAGTAATACCTATTAATGCAGTTTTTGATCTCATTTATAAAGGATGTATTTTTTTTCAAAATGTAAAAAGCTGCAAATCTCTATCGTTTTTTAAATTTTTTTTACGTATTTTCAAACGTAGACAAATTACTTTATAATTTTATGAAACCATAAAATATGAAAAAACATAAATTTTTCCCATCATATTAAAATATATTATTTTATACTAAATCGACCCTCCGGATTTTAAAAATGCCATCCGTTTTTACATATCTTTGATAGGAAACAATGTACCGAACAAATGCGAATATTTGGCTTATTTTTTTGCACGATTGCTTAGAAACTTCTATAAAAAACAAATGCGATGTGATATCAATACGATTTTTGAATTTGTTTATAAAGGATGTATTTCTTGATAAAACGTTGAAAATTACATATCGCTACTGTTTTTCGTAAATTTTTTAT
Organism: Pogonocherus hispidulus; assembly: GCA_963924545.1. Classification (NCBI taxonomy): domain Eukaryota; kingdom Metazoa; phylum Arthropoda; class Insecta; order Coleoptera; family Cerambycidae; genus Pogonocherus; species Pogonocherus hispidulus. The sequence continues at coordinate 9,472,808 of OZ004697.1, read as the reverse complement.
ATGCTTTTGAACGTTGACAATTTTGCTTTATAATTTTATTAAATTGGAAAAACCACGAAATGTGAAAAAACATACAAATATTTCCCATCTTCTTAAAATGTATCATTTCATACTAAATCGATCCTTTGGATTTCAAAAATAATATCTACTTTGACATATCTGTTATGGAAATCGATATACAGAGCAAATGCGAGTATTTGGTTTCCTTTTTTGCACGATTCCATTAAAACATCTATAAAAAAGTAATGGGAAACGATATCGATACGATTCTTGAACTCGTCTATAATGAACATATTCCTTTAAGAAACGTTGAAAGGCTACAAATCTCTATCGTTTTTCGTTAATTTTTTATAGACTGTTGAACGTTGATAATTTTGTTTTGTAAGGTTCTTAAATTAAAAAGATTACGAAATATGAAAAAAATCAATTTTTTTCAATTATTTATCTGAAAATGTATCATTTTATAGTAAATGGACCGTCCGAATTTGAAATCCTATATGTTGAACAATGTAAATAATGTGAAAATGAAGAGGAGAGAATTTTCAGATAAAAATTTTCACTCTGCTAAAAACCCATAAAAAACGTTAAAATCTATAACTTGGGTATTTTTTGAGTGCAGGGGGGGTGTAAGATATCAAAATGTTTGTAATTATGTCGTCTTTAAGACTGTACTCATAAAAAATAGAAAAACCATATTTTTATGATGACTGTAGGTATGTGTCGGTGTACGAAGGCGTCCGAATTTAAGATGAAAGTATGACGAAAAGTAATAGTTATGTAAAAAAATATAATTTTTATATATTTTTTAAATAATGTAAAAGAATAAATTCAGAATGTTGCAGAAATTGTCAAAAATCAATAAAACATAGTATTTAAATTAGTTGTTGAGAAATATATAAATTGGATTGTTTTGAAATGTAATGTAGAGTTTTGAAATGTATAGTTTTATAAATAATTCGTGTGATAATAAGTTTTCACTAAAACCATTTAAATATTCAATGGATACAGTGGTTCGTTCATAGTTTAAATGAAAAGTAAAGGCTTTATGGATGAAATATTACATGAACTCGGTGAAGATGATGTGTTTCCAATGAAAGATCAAAGATGAAATAAACTAGTGTTGGGATCACTCGAGTGAAAAATAACCTATTATCCGGTTATTGAAATAACCTAAGTTATTCGGTTATCAATTACAATTCAAGTGATGAATAACCGGTTTTTATTTTAGTTGATCGTTCAAGAATTCAAGATGCAACTGACAGATGGTAACGAACGGGTGACGGTTTTGTTGTTTAACCTAAAATCTAAATAACAGTTATAAAATAAAAGGGTTGAAGTTCAGACAATATAGCATTATTTGCTGAAGTTACAGGCTTTTCGGATAGAGAACACTGAGGTTGAGAGGGCAATATATCAGCATTATTTTCATTTGTACTTGCATCAGATGGAATACATTCATTTGAGGAAATCTGTATCAGATGAATACGAAGTAAATGCTGTTTCAAATTTGTAATGCCACCCCCGCATCTAATACTTTTTTTACATATTGGGCAAGAAGCAGATTTATCATCATTTTTCTTAAAATAATTCCAAACAAAGGACTTCTTTGAACCGGGTTTCATTTGTTATTGGCAAAAGATGTTACACAGTGCCCAGCATTAGGTTTTTTTTAGGTTATCTTTTATATGTTGAATGTTGTTATTTGAGTTGATACTACTGATACTAGGAACTCGTGGAATCTATATATAGCTATAGTCATTACTCATTTCATGTTTAACGTTTAAAGGGTTACATATGCATATCAATGCATAATTTTAATTTTATTGTACAGCGCCGTAGTTTTTACTTTTTACAAGTGATATCATTCAGGTGATCATCCGGTTTTTCAAATCACTTGAATACTCGTTAGTCGGTTATTGAAATCACTCGGTTTTTCCCAACACTAAAATAAACGCTCCAACAAAAATTTTATATTTATATGCGGCGGCTACGCGGACAACGGTCCAATCATCGTGCAGCGTTAGAGTAGGCGGAGTCTGTGCTTACAGCGGGTGTGCGTATAAAAAGATGCATTTTTGATTCCGAAGTCAGTCATATTTTTCATATATTTTCATAGATATATAGATATACCAATACTGTTTATACTGCTGACGTCATATACTTCTGTTAGTACGTTTAAACCTGCGCCTGCGCAACCTAGTGATCAATTAAGCCACGCCCATTTTATCCTAGCAAGATACAAACCAAATTCCTACTACCCCCATCCCTAATAAAAAACCACCCCTAAAATACCACCCTTCAAAAAACCCACCCCTAAACTATCCCTACAAATAAAAAAAGTTCCGCCGAAAATAATTATGCCGAATATTATCCCGGCCCAAAAAAGAAAAAAGAAACGAAAACAAGATAAGCCCGCGCCATTACATCAGCCTGAAGCCAATACTGCAACCACCCAAGTAAGTAGCAGTAGTGCAAACTCCCCCACCACAATGTCCATAGCTTCCAGTACCTTTTCCTCGAACGTAAGTTCACCCATCCCTGACGGCTCCTATAACTCAGAATACGCCACCCCCCGGACAATGACTGACCCGTTGACATACATAACAATGTCTAATATCATCCCGACCTTACAATCGACTACCACCAGTACAACGACGACGTTCACCACGGTGAATACCACGACTACAACCGCCCTAATCCATTCGACGCCACGAACCACCCCAACTCCGATAACTGCCCCATCAGCCTACGGAGCGAAAACGCTCATCGACGTGAGCATCAATTCAATTTTCCCGGACAACCCTTTCCAACACCACCATAGACCAGCCGACAACACAGACTCGGACAGTATTACATCCCCAGAGACTCTTCAAGTCACAAAAAAGTTAAAAAAGACAAATAAAAAAAAAACAAATCCCAGGACCTAGACGCCATTGACATCCTCCCTCTAACACCGACGCAAAAGACACCCTCCCAAAAGACACCCGCACCCAAGCCCACACCCAGAACCAAAATAAATACACACACAAACACACGCCCACCATCCCCTAACATAATACCAACACAACAGACACCCACGCAAACTCAAACAAAAAAGCACAACACACCACCAATCTACATCTACACACAAAAACACGCCACAGTTATTAAACTACTCACAACAAATATACAGCCCACCCCCGTTTTTAAGTTCAACAATTCCGCCTTGGTATGCCACGCCTCGTCACAGGAGACCCATAAGAGAATGGTGAACCTGCTTAGAGACAATAATATCGAGTACTTCACTTACAACCTCACCAACTTTAGGCCCGTTAAAGTGGTGGTAAAATACGTGCCCGTAGATACATCAAACGCGGATATTGAGACTGACCTCAGGCTCAAATCCCTCCCTTTCACATCCCTAGCCAGAGTAATGCTATCCCGCGGAGGCAAAAAAGTTCCCTCCAACATCCTTCTAATCACTATTCCCAAGGAGTCCACCCAGGCGTACTATGAGATGACCGAATTGTGTCATCTCAAAGTCACAGTGAGTGATTATGTGCGTCTGGACATCCCCCAATGCCACCGTTGCCAAAAGTTTGGACATTCATCCCAGCTCTGCAACCGCGCGCACAAGTGCGTACGTTGCGGAGCTAGTCACGAGGGACAACCCTGCGCCGCTCCCGCCTGCAAGTGCATAAACTGCGGCGGGGAACATCCGGCCAGCTACAGAGGATGTCCAGCATATTTGGCAGCTAAGGCAAGATCAATTCCAACCACTGTACCACAACCTATCCCTGCCTCCACTGCTGCTAACAAGCAGCCTTCCAGCAAGACTCTGGCTCCTGCCCCACTCAAGCCTATAATAACCAAATCCACATTCCCAAGTTTACCCCCCCAACAAACCAAAGCCACAGCCACCCCAAAACCAACCCCTGCACGAACAGCAGACAGTAACACTGCTGCACAGGCCTGGAAAGATTTCAGGGCCAGAGAGCAGCAGAGACAACACCCACAGACGCCACAACCCACCCCCCAGACGGACAGTCCATTAAAAGACATAATAGATCTTTTCAAATCCTTCGATTTGAAAAGTAGGGGAAAAGGTTGTACCTTGGGACGGTTTAGCCTTGGGACAGTTGCTCTGGAAACGTAACCAATCTAGCGGCAAATCTCCGAAGTACATGTTAAGTTGGCAACCCTATCCTTTGTTTGTCCATCAAGTTATTTTAAGTTTCCGTCATTGTTCAAAGCGACAAATGTCAGATTGTCGTTTGCGTATTGTAAAAGTAAAATTTTGCTGCAACTTCCAGGTCATACTCAAACAAGGTAAGCATTATTATTGACATTATTTTGCATGGTACCATCGCAGCATAATTTAAGCAACCAATCTGCGCAAAAACTATTGAAAAGTAGGTATATTTATAGGTTAGAAAATTTATTTTTGCCAAAAGTGTGCTTGGTTGCACCTTAGGACAAATTTATGGTTATACCTTGGAACGTGTCCCAAGGTACAACCAACTACTACATTTAAAGTTTCACTAATATTTGTACCATTTTTCAGATGGGCAGAAGTGCCCTACGGAAAAAGAGGTCGAAACCAGATGCAGAAAATATGGCAGCAGCTGCCAATGATGTTATCACACACAAACAGTCTCTACGAGATGCAGCAAGAGTTTATGGCTTGTCAAAAAGCACACTTGGCAGGCACATAAAAAAATATCAATTGTCTGGTCAAACTCATTTTAAATATGAAGCCAACAATGCGACCCATAAGGTCTTCACCATTGAGCAAGAAGAAGAACTTCTCTCATATATTTTGAGAGCTGCACAGTGGAATTTTGGCGTGACCGTGGACGAAATGAAAAAATTAGCTTTCCAGTATGCGGAAGCAAATAATATCAAGTATCCAGAAAAATGGAAAGAACACGGATCTGCGGGGAGACAGTGGTACCGAACTTTTCGTAATACATATAAGAACAGAATATCTCTTCGCAAACCGGAGTCAACTAGCCTAGGTCGAATGGCTTCTTTCAACAAACCAAATGTTGAAATATTTTTTGGAAAGCTTCGAGAAGTCTATGAAAGGTATTCTCTGCAACCTCAAAATGTGTGGAACCTTGACGAAACAGGTTGCTCTACGGTCCACAAACCATCGCGTGTTATTGGTGACATAAAAGCCAAGCAAATTGGAGCAGCTACTTCAGGAGAACGTGGTATGAACGTTACAGTTATAGCCACTGTAAATGCTGCAGGAACATTTATTCCTCCAGCCATCATATTTCCTCGTGTTCATTTCAAGGAGCACATGATTAACAATGCACCACCTGGGACAATTGGTATGGCAAATTCTACTGGTTGGTCCAATGCAGAATTGTTTGTAAGATATCTTAAACACTTTATCTCTATAGTGAAGCCTTCTCGTGGCAATGAAGTGTTGTTGATTATGGACAATCACGAAAGCCACCTTTCGTTAGATGCCATAAATTTGGCAAAAGAAAATGGTATCATTTTCTTGACTTTCCCCCCGCATACCAGCCATAAGCTGCAGCCCCTGGACCGCTCTGTCTTTGGTCCTCTCAAAGCTTATTACAACAAAGCCGCCAAGGATTGGATGATCAGCCATCCTGGAAAGCCGTTATCTATTTACGATGTCTCAACCTTATTGGGAAAAGCATTTCCTCTCGCATTTACTCCTAATAACATCACAGCGGGATTCAGGGTTGCTGGCATTTGGCCCTTTAATGCAGAAATATTTGGAGACGATGAGTTCTTACCAGCTGAAATGACAAACAGGCCGTATCATGCAGCACCAGAAACAGCAGCTGGAACCCAATTGTCAAATGCACTTAAGGAGAGGCAAAATAGCGCTGACCAATCAGAAGCGATATCATTGCCAAGTATTGCTTTGGAACAATCCATAAAAGTCACTCCTGAACAACTTCGTCCGTTTCCCAGAGCGCCACCTAGGAAATCCTGTGGTAGAGGTCGAAAACCTGGTAGGTGCATGATTGCCACCGATACACCAGAGAAGCAGAGGATTGAAGAGGAAAAAAGTAAGAAAGACAAATTATGTCCGAAAAAAGAAGCTGCTAAAAGAGCTTTGACAGTGTCATCGTCTTCTTCTGAGGAAGAATTACCTGAGCTTGGCGATAGTTCTGGAGGGAGCAAATTTTGGTCCAGCTCTGAAGATGAGGATTTTTCTGATTTCTTCCCATCTAATGAAGCTCCACTGATATACGATGAAGGCAGTTGGGTCCTTATTAAATACCAAGTCACCGGCAGAGCCGCGGCATACATTTATTACGCTGGGTTAGTGGTAGAAAAAAACAAAGCATATCAAGATGTAACTGTAAAATTCTTAAGGAAGCAGAGCAGCCATTTTGTGTTCCCCAACGTTGACGACATCAGTAGTGTCAGTCCGTGCAATATTGTAAAAGTGTTACCAACACCGGTAATACGTCGTGGGTTTCATGCCTTTAACATTGCATTTCCCCCAGATCTTAACTTAAAATAGGATACATTGTTTTTGTGGTACTTTTATAATAAACACAATAAAACCATGTATTACTTACGTCCACATTCATTTTCACTTCATAAAAAACTATGATATTAACATATTTAACATACCCCAAAAGTAAAACAATGTAGTCCCAAGGTAAAACCAATCATGTCCCAAAGTAAAACCTCAGGTTGCACCTTGGGACACATATCACCAACCAATTAAATGATGAGTAGCTGTGTTATACATTGTAATAACAAAAATTGTTGCCAGCTGATGGCTGCCAACAGTGGTAGTCTCTGCAGAGCAGGAAGGTTACTGTATTCGAACGAAAGGTGTCCGCACAATAATTAAAAATGTTAAAAATGTCCCAAGGTACAACCGTTTCCCCTATATGGGCAAAACTCAAAATTATAATATCAAAATTAAAAAACGCGACAGACCCGACGGAGAAGCTTCTTATAATAATAGAAGCTATCTCAGACATATTTACATAGACCTACAATGACACGACTTAAATTAAATATGTTGCAGCACAACAGTAATGGTGTGCTGCGACAAAAGCCCGAAATACAGACGCTACTTGACGCCGAACGAATAGACATTGGCTGTTTTTGCGAAACAAACCTGAAACCTTCCTCAGCCTTCAGCTGTCCCGGCTACCGAGTGTATAGAGCCGACCAAGCCGTCGGCAGGTTAGGCATTGCCTTGGTAGTCAAATCCCACCTAAAACACTTCGAAACCCCATTACCTACCCTTAATTCCTTCGACGCTGTGGCCATCACATTAAAGACCACGGATACGGATATTTTAATTATCTCTGCATATAAGAAACATCGAACTATACTCGACACCTTGGACCTAGACAAACTAGGGCAAGTTAATAATAAATACCTGCTGCTCGGAGATATTAATTCCAAACATCCTACCTGGGACGTATATCACCCGGCTGATGCCTCGGGCAAGGCCCTATACGATTACGTAACCCATAATCCCCATATCCAAATACACGCACCAAACGAACCTACCAGACCCTCTACTCGGTCCACTATAGACTTCATGATCAGCTCCAATTTCAGAGGGGATGCAGAACTTAGTGTTCTGCAACAATTAAATAGTGATCATTGGCCAGTGTTGACGCATGTTAACATAACGGCCGTCCCTAGAGCAGTAAAATGCTATCCTAGGGAGAAGGATTATAACTGGGCCGAGTTTTCCCGCATTCTCTCATCCCAAATACCAAATAACCCACCCTGTAACAACCCTCCTGAAATCGACCGAGCGGTGATTAACATCACGACGGTAATTCAACGAGCCCTAGAACAGACATGTACCTTAAAACGAACGACACGCCACAATAGACCACTACCACCCCACATACTCGACTTAATTAAGTCAAAAAACCGGACCAGGAAGCAATTCCTGCGCACCCACAATCCGGCCACTTTAACGCAACTTAACAGACAGAAACACGAAATCGCTAGACAAATTCGAGCCTACAGAGACGAAGGTATAGCGCAAACTATCCTCGACCACCCTGAAGATCCGTACTTTCTACCCCGAATATTTCTTAAAAAGCGAACTCAGATTCCACCCCTGCCAGTCGGTGATGAGAAATATGTAACAGACTCTGAAAAATCCCATATCCTTTCTACCCAATACCAAACCCAATTCACCCCAAATTTCATCCCCCAACGTACTCGAACCCTAGTCGACCACCATGCCGCTGATATACCGGCAGGTCGACTACCAACAACAGAAGACCCCGTATATTTCCGTCCATCCACAGTCCTTCAACACATAAAATCCCTCAACCCCAAGAAGGCTCCCGGGCTTGATAATATTCCTAGTTTCGCCCTAAAATTCCTACCCCTTAACACAATCCTATTCCTTACCAAAGTATATAACTCTAGTCTTCGAGAAACACATTATCCTACTCCCTGGAAAACCGCCAAACTTATTCCCATCTCTAAACCAAATAAGCCCGGAAATCAGCCGGCCAGCTACAGGCCTATAAGCCTTCTGCCCTCCCTATCCAAAGTATTTGATTCCATGATCCTGGAGGTAATGCTGGAGGTCCTGGATGATGACGATGTCATCAGTGACTTCCAGTATGGGTTTCGGAGAAACCACTCCACTTCCCAACAGCTCCTCAGAGTCTGCGAAATCATCACCACTAATAACAATCGAGGTCTGTTCACAGGGGTTGTCTCCCTAGACCTCGAGAAAGCCTTCGACAAAGTCTGGCATCCTGGACTACTATACAAACTCCATTTCGCGGGATATTCAGCGCGTATTATTAAACTAATACAAGCCTACTTATCTAACCGCTCCTTTCGAGTAGTAGTCGAAGAGGAGAGCTCTCCTACAACCCCAATCCTATCCGGCATCCCGCAGGGGTCGTCCCTAGGTCCCGTTTTATTTACCCTATACACATCCGATATCCCAGATCCCGAAGATTATAGAACTACCCTTGCGCTATACGCGGATGACACCGCTATAATAACCACTTCACATGACCACAACCTGCTTCACAGAATCCTACAGGACCAGACGGACGACCTAATCGACTATTACAGAGATTGGGGACTCCTAGTCAACCCTCAAAAAACCCAATACACCTATTTTACAAAAAAACGCCCTACCCTTGAGCACACACTGAGGGTCAGTAACATGCCGGTGTACGTCACCGCCACTTTAACCTACTTGGGCCTGGTACTCGATAAGGGTCTCACCTTCTCCAAACAGGTCTCCGCGACAAAGGCTAAGACATACCGGAGATTCGGGCAAATATCAATAATACTTAAAAACGGATCTCCTGACACATCCACACTCCTTTACAAATCCTACATCAGACCCATCCTTACATACGCCGCTCCCGTTTGGTATCCTTTAATCAGCCCCACACACAAACACACCCTTCAGGTAATACAGAACAAGTCCCTCAGATTAGCAAACAACCTCCCACTCGGTACACCCATCCCCATCCTACACAACATATCAGGCACCCCGACAATAGACGAATTCATAAACCTCAGACTTATTCCCAACTTCACGCAGACAATTCGACACCATACAAACCCTTCCTTAACAGATCCCTTAACTGCCAAATTCGCCATCCGTCCCAGACATCCATCCCTTAATTTCTTTTACAACCCTTAAATTCCAAAATCCCAAAATACGACAATTCCAACAGTAAAACAAAAATCAATACAAAAACCCACCCCTAAATAAATCATCCCTTAAAAAATTTTTTCCCAAACTTACCCAAATATCATCCTACCCGAAATAATAAAAAATCCAAAAAACCACCCCTAACCAAAAACCACCCTTATTTTGTCAAACTTCCTAAATCGACCCAAAAACTATCCTACCCTAAACAATAAAAAATCCGCCATACCAACCCTTACAAACCACCCTTATATAGCTAAAACCCAAATCCCAGCCCCAACATCCTTCATAAACAATAAAAAAATCCATAGTCCACTACCCCGAAACCCACCCACCTCATCCCAGCACTACTCTACAATAGCCATAGATGCCCAAACACAGCAAAACTACCACAGCCTGAGGCAAGCACTTCAAAGTGGAGAGCCTCATGGAACCGGCCACTCGCCTGTCCACCCGTCGTCCATGCCGAAGTCAGTCTTTTAGTAGTCTTCACTGCATTTACTTCGGGGAACGTAGGTACGCCGTTCATTAACATAATTATATTATCACAATTTATCGACTTTTATATTTTAAATCATCGACATGCAACGTATTCATCGACAATTATCTACATTCTACGTACTTATCAACTATTCAACGATTCTACGCATTTCATCGATTCGATCATCAAGTAAAGTCATCGACAATTATTTACATACAACGTACTCATCGAAATTCAACGAAAATTTCCAACGATTCTACGTACTTCATGAGCTTGCAACATACATATATACATATTTTATTATACCGTTCATCGCTACGACTATGAAAAATTGTGATATCTATCAAACTAAATTCTACCAATCTGTTTCATCTACGAATCTATCCATTTCAGTGAACATACTTGTATCATCGAGGAACACTGCAACCAGTGCTAGTTCTTACTGATTTCGACGTTGAATATTTGAAGTAGTCAAGTCAAGAAATTATAAATTTAATATTAGAAATTTGTTTTATTTTTATATCGACAAATCAGTAAGAAGCTAGCCAGAAACGCAGCCAACTATAAGAAGGGGACGTCGTTGGAGTAATAGGTAATAACAATATTCCTATCCAACAATTTTCTATTTCACAGTAATAGCAGAAGGAGAACCGGCCCGATCCTGATCCTGATTGATCCTTACTTTATCAATAATTGTACCTATCCTAATGAATACTCTTTTCAGCAACCTATATTTATAAAAAAAGTTTTCAGAGTGAAGTGGCAGCCCGAGGTATTAATTAAAGTGAAGGTGATAGGTTAAAGTGAATACATAAAAGTGATGTGTATTTGGAAATAATCTAGCCATAATCATATTTAATTTTTTTTTATTGAAAATCATAATTACATTTATTCTGAATATATTTAAAAATCAATCTCATATAAAATTATTCAAAATTTATAAATTTTTTCAAAGGTTTCAAGTCCTTTACGACATGATTATAAAATTGGGTTATTATAGTGAAAAGTAACGTCTACGTTTATTCTAAAATGCTAATTCGACCATCCAAGGTAGAAATGAGAGGTATGTGGAACGTCGTGACGTTCATCCAAATCAACCTGTAGATTTATCAATTAAAAAAAATGTTTTTGAAAAATTTTTTAAAAATTCTATCAATAGTTCAAAATTTAATATTTAAAATAATTGAACCATTAAAAGTTTATTTTTGTTTAATTTGAACATACGTAATGGAAAATATGGCATTTTACGAATAATTAAGAATAATGTGTAATACAGGGTGATCATTCACTATAGAGAAATATCTCTACTGTTATTTTCTTAAATGAAATTGTTGTAAATACTTTTATTTCTTGTTTAATCACAGACAAAACTATTTTTTTTAAGGATATGTCTATTTTCGATATTTGATGAAAATATTCAATATGTTGGCTTACTTTTCAATGAAAGAACACGTTATATTTCTATAATTTTCATGAAATATATAGGTTGAAAATTTTTCTTAAGAAAACCATTAAATTGGAGTTATAAAGGGCACGTATTAAAATTGTATGTATGATTTATAAAACGTTTTTACATGGGCATTTCATTTTTTCTCTATTCTCTATTTCTTAGTATACAGGGTGTACCAGTTGAGCGTATGCGGAGTATAGCAGCTAAACCGTAAAATGTTTTAAATAAAAGTTATTTTCATTCAAGTGCTGTATAGTTTATATCATTTTCGATTATACAGGATGTTTTGTGTAGAGCGGACGTAATATCACTTTGTTATTTTAAATGGATCGCCATGTATATTATAGCATATTTGCATAGAACATTGTCTGATGAATACAGGATGTAAAGCTTGATGGGTGTATCTTTAATAATAAAGAAGATATAGCCGAAAGAATTTACTATGCATACGTCCTAGCAAAGAATCGACAATTTCTTTTTTTAACACCCCATTATTGTAGTACAATCTTTTGGCCATATATTCATTATTATAGGAGATAGACCCATCAAACTTTATATCACTGTATTCATCAGGTAAAGTTCTATTCAGATATACAGTAATATATGGGGTGTTGCATTTAAAATAACGATATTGAGTTGCGTTCAGCCTACAGTGAACACCCTGTAAAATCGAAAATAATTTCAAGTCACGGAACACTCGACTGGAAGTAACTTTTATTTGAAACATTTTTTTCTAGTTTTTACGGTTTGACCATTATATTTCGAATAGGTTTAAGTAGTATATTCTGTATACCGTACGGTCATCGATTACCGACATTATCTATGAATTAATCGTATTATTTTTGAATTATTTATGATATAATATTAAATATTAATGTATAAACTTTATCAATTTAAATTTTTGAAAATTGTAAAGTTCATTTTTATATACCTACCTATTGTTGAAACATTTAATTTTTATTAGAAAACTCTGAAATATTTAAAGAAATTATATCGATAATGGTTAAGATTAAAAAGTGTACCTATTGCTTATAATTGTAATCGAAAAGTATCCGCAAAACATTCTAAAAGTTGAAAGTAAATATGGGACATGTCACCAAAAAATTGTGGAGAAATGACCTATTGATTGGAAAGGTAAATAATGTAGTAAATGTTTTTTTTAATAAAAATGTCTCAAATTTTTTAAATTAATATTTAAGGGAAAAAACACCCTGTATAATATAATTATCATTCGGTGATTGCAATATATAATTTAATCGCTTGATTACGTAATTAAAAAATATTTATTTGTAATTGATAATAGTTATGAAGCAGGGAATATATTTTTTTGAACGGTGGCCCGAAAAAAAATTCTATTTTTTTTAATGAGTCAACAAAAATACATGAAAAATCGAAAAGAGACAATATTCCGATGATTTAGAAAATATAAATATATTTATAGCAATTTATATAAAAAGAAATTGCTGTACAGGGTGTCCAAAATAAAATCTTCTATCTCCTTATCTCAGAAAGTCTGAAAGATAGAGAAAAATGTTAAATACCAAAGTTTGTTATATCTGAATTTTTTATTTTTATAACTTTCTTGAATACAGGTTGTTTATTTTCTCTGATCCAGGCAAAAACATTCTTTTTTTAAATGGGACACCCTATATGCAATTACGTTTTTAAAATCTCATTGAAATTCCAAGTCGACATTGTTAAGAATATCCTCCTTATACTTATTATTGAGAATCCCGAAATTATAATAATATACAGGGTGTTTTATAAGAGATTTTCGATTTTCTGGAATTTTAACATATACATGTTTCAGTCATTTGTCAAAAACATCCTATATATTAAACAGGTAATATCGATATATAGAAGTAATATCTGAGCGTAATTATCTGTGAAAAGAACCCTATGTAGCTTTTTTTTGGATGTCTTATTTGTTTTGTAGAGATTTTTTGAACAAATGTTTTTTACAGATTTGTTTCTGTAAATGCCAATATTTTCATAACGATAAAGGGTACTCTTATCAATGTCGACCTAAAATTTCAATGAGAGTTCGAAAACGTAATTGAATATAGGGTGTCCCATTTAAAGAAAGAAAATTGATGCCGGAATCGGAGAAATTAAACAATTTGTACTGAAGTAATTGAAAACTTTCGTATATAACATTTTTCTCTGCATTTTATACTGTGTGAGATGAGGGGATGAAGGATCTTATTTCGAACACCCTGTACAGATGAATGGAAAATAAAAATGACGACAGTACGTGTCATTCCAGTAAATTTTTTTCATTAGGTATTATTTATACAGTTAATACTGAAATGTATTGTATTGATAAGTAACTGTGCATAAAATATGAATCTATTTAGGTATTTAGTGTTTTCGTTGATTACTTGAAAATATAGAATAATTGAAAAAATATATATTAAAGCGTTTAATCTATTTTATTTATTTGTGTTACGCATCCATTATAATTGGTAGAATGACTGACGTACAGGGTATATTATGAAAAAAGCGTATCAATAAGATTATCTCAAAAAGTAATGGAAATTAAATTTTGAAAATTGTTATAAAAGGATTTATCAAAAAGTTCCATTCAAAGCAAATAAAGTTTATTTGTTCTTATTTTCGATTATACTGAAAGTCATCATTAATTTGGTTATTTTCAATGTGACGTCGTACGTATTATTTTCTTTTTAAATTATACGAAGAATTTCAAATGCAAAATTAAAATGGGCAGAACGTTCATTGCTTGATTTTAAATCGTTCAGATGTTATAGGGTGTCAAAATTACAAAATACCAATATTTATCTGATAGTCTTTTAAAAACAGTTAAGAATAAATGGAGAACTTTTCGCATGACATGTATTTAGAAATTCGCGTATAATTTAGAAATAAAATAACATGTATGGTATTATTATCTTTTCGATATTACAAATTGTCATATTTTAATTTTAATTACTTTCAGGAATAAATCTAGTGGGTCATCTTTGTGATACATCTCCATATACAAATGTATATTGGAAGATATGCATCGATTGTGCAAAAATAAATATATAAATTGTTGTACTTTATATATATATATATATATATATATATATATATATATATATATATATATATATATATATGTATTTGTATGTTTTACGTGTATATTCCTTAGGTTATGTTTGCAGTCTATTTTGTATAATTTTATATAAAATATTGACACTTGGTGAAATTTATAAAATTTGATAATTATTATATTGTCATATATAAACATTGGTAAACAAATTTTTTTTCGACGTCGTTCGTCGTACATGTATATTTTTACAGAATCTTTTTATATATTTCATTACACTTTTACACGTACCTATTTAAATAATTTCTAATTGCCTAATATTTATACCTAGGATATATTTACAAAGTTGAAAGTGTATGGTTAATATTAAAAAGAAACATGCCGTTTGAACAGAGATATTTTTTGTGATTTTAAAAGTACGAAAATGTCTATTGCAATTTATTAACAAACTGTGTATTTTTATATTTTTGAAAATTATGTTTCTCAAGTTATCCTTGTAGCGAATGTTGATTAATTTTAAGAAAAATATCGATAACTTGTGAAATATACAAAACTTAATAAGAAATTATCAAGTATATTTAGATATCTCGATAAGGATTGAATATTTTTCATCATTGCACATTTCTGTATATGTAAAATGCTCTTTAAACGTACTTGAAACTTTCTACTGATTATACCTATTATAAATTGTATAGTATTTGTAATACTTATATATTTACAAATCCATAATTATATGTTTCATAATAAAATATATAATTTTTTCAATATAACATATCCAAAATCCATTCCTCTATCATCCCATTTAAACTAATGGTTGTTTCAAAAAGAAAAATAATATATATCTTGCAGATGTAGCGAATAAAGAGTTTGATATTTTTTGTACAATGATAATATTTTGGATAAAATTGCATAATAATTTGAAATTTTAATAATATTCATAAATTTATTGTTTTCTAAATTACACATGTTCTTTTTATTCAACAGATAATACAAAATATTATTTTTTATCATAATTGAATTCAAACAAAAATTGATATATTACATATATTTTTTATCTATTATGATACCTACAATTATAATTAGAGTAAAAATATATTATATTTATAAAAATGTGTATGTAGATATTTTAAACCTATAATTTTTTGAAACGAGAAATACACAAATTTCTATTTTTAGTAAATAGTTTAGGGTAAAAGACCCAATAGTTGGCACTGACCCTGTTATTGGCATCCTTATTAATTTTTACATTTTACAAGGCTTCCTGTAAGACTTAGATCTAAGTTTATATAATTTTGTGAAGATGACGCCTCTTACCTAGTTGATAACACAGATTTATATATTACCAATGCATATGGCGGTTGCAAACACAGATACTATATTGTGCGTGCTGTTTGTGGAGAGTTTTTTGTTCTTTACCTAACGAATAGGGCACAGTTTTGGGTAAGTTATAGCCTATTATTTCAATGTTTCCTTAGTATTTATATTTTGGTCAAAAAACATTATAATTAATATTGTTTTTGTTTTGAAAAAACATAATTTATCTTTTAATCTTATATTATTTATTATAGTGCCGAGTACTAGCACAAAAAGTCACACGTTTCTAGTTATTGGCATTAACTATTGGCATGCCAATAACTAGATATTACACAATTTCATGTGTTCTAGTAATTGTCAATTATTATTTCTTAAGGTAGTAATGAAAATTCAGCAAAATTTAACTTAAAATTACAGTAAATATTAATATAAAATGTACAATATAAATAACTTCCTATAATATAGATCCTATAATACCTAATTATTTCATTATTCTATAGTTTTTTTAATCTACTTGCATAACTTCTTGCAATATATACATGCCTACACGTCTATTTTAAACTATTAGCAAAAAACAATATATACTTATAATACCTATATCTCGGTGCTTACACTAATAAAAATACTTTTCAACAGATAATAAACATTTCAATGCCGAAAGTCAAGGGCAAGTTTAAGTATGTCAAGAAATATGACGAAGAAACTTTGCAGAAAGCTCTGGAGGATATCGCAAATGGATTGCCAAAAAGTCAAGCTGCTAGTAAATATGGAATTCCTAGGCAGACTCTCCAATTTCGTTTGAGCGAAAAATTCAAGAAAGCTGGGCACGGTCCGTCATCATACTTAACAAAAGCTGAGGAAAGCCTTTTGGAAGAATGGATTATTGATAGCGTAAAGAAAGGATTTCCTAGAAGACAGTGTGATATACAAGCGTCAGTTAAGGCGTTTTTGGATGAAAATCCAAGGGACAATCCATTCAAGAACAACACACCAGGAAGGCATTGGTATATGGCATTTTTAAACCGTCATCCAAACCTTACCAGTCGTACTCCAGAAGCTGTTACGAAGGCGAGTAGCAATATATCAGAGAACGACATCAGAAAATGGTTTGACAACATAGAGAAGTATCTACAAGGAAAACAGTATTTTGATATTCTTCAAGACTGCACCAGAATATTTAACGCGGATGAAACTTGTTTTCTGTTGTGTCCAAAAGAAGGAAAAGTTATTGCTCCACGGGGCACAAAGAATGTATATGAGGTAGATCAGGGCCCTGCCAAATCTAATCTTACTGTGTTATTCACTTTCTCAGCTGCTGGTGTGGTCACACCTCCGATGGTGGTGTACCCTTACAAAAGGCTTCCAGCTAATATAGTGAAGACTGTTCCAAATGAATGGGGAATAGGAAATAGCGAGAATGGCTGGATGAAAGCAGAATTATTCTATGAATATGTTTCAAATGTGTTTTACCCTTATCTCGTTAAAGAAGAAATCCAGTTTCCCGTGGTTTTGTTTGTAGATGGTCACAAAACACACATGACCTATGAACTTAGCACCTTGTGCAGTCAACTTCAAATAATTCTGGTCGCACTTTACCCCAATGCCACTCGGATACTACAGCCGGCGGATGTGGGCTGTTTTAAGCCTTTGAAAAATGCTTGGAAGAATGCTGTTTTAAAATGGAGGCGAACTAATCCTTATCTTCAACTGACAAAAATACATTTCGCTCCTATATTACAAGATGCTTTGAGCAATCTAAAATCATCTGCGATTATTAATGGATTCAGAGCTTGTGGTCTCTATCCATGGACTGCCAATAACATCGATTTTTCCAAGTGTATTGGCAAAAAACAACCTACTGATAATTTAGAACATGATATCGATGGTGACTGTGAAAATCTGACATATAAAGATTTTATTAACATTATCGGACTCGACAAACTGAACCAAATTAAAACACATTCTGTGATGATGGAACCAAATAATGTTAATGATGATTTTATTCTACTTACTAAAATTTTTCAGGAATTCAAAAAATGCAATTATGAAGATAAATTAGAAGAAGAGGCAAATGAAGTAAATAATTCCGTCATAAGAATTGACGATATGGATTTCACCTCGGATTTCACTGAAGATGAAATACAAGAAATGCCAATATTTATTGACGAGGCGCCCAATTCTTTTTCCGAGAAAGTGTCAAGTGACACCACTGAAATTAATTACTTGTCTAGTCATCCATCAACATCAGGTTATAATCCTCAAAGTAACAACTCCTTTTTACCTATGTTAGACCAACAGGAATCAGAAAATTTTAGAAATCTATCAGACTCCGAGGAAACTTACTCAATTCAATTACCGGATATTAATACAAAATCTACCACACTTAGCCTTGAACCAACAAATTTAAATAAAATAGTAACCAATGAAGTAATCAGCTCTGTCTGTAGTGATAATAATATTCAAACTGTGATAGTTCATAGTGATATTGTACTTAAAAACATAGATGTAAATCAATTAGAATGTCCATCAGAGCTTGAAAAGATTGAAGTTTCTGCGTCTAAAAATAACTATGTGATGAAAAAATGTAAGAAAGTACCTGAAATGCAAGAGAACCACAACCCGACCAATTCAAGTAAGAGATTAAAGGAATATCTGCAGTGGCCAAAAACTCCAGAACGAAAATCTGTAAGACAAACAGAGCGCCTTCCATATGTCATCACGTCAAGTGGATGGAAGAAAATTCATGAAGAGAAGGAAAAGGAGAAAAACGAAAAAGAAAAAAAGAAAGAAGAAAATAAGAAAAAGAGAGAACTTAATGCCATAAAAAATAAGAAAAAACAATTTAAAAAGACAGCCACACACGTGAAAAATTTAACTCAAGAAATGAGCAAGGCTGACCAGGAAAAAAACAGACATATTAGTGAAGAGACAATACATAAAGAAAAGGAAAGAGGAGAAAATACAAAAATACAATTTGGAAAGACACCCACACACGTCAAAAATCTAAGTCAACAAATGAGTCAGGTGGAACAGAATACAAAGAGTTTTAGTGGTTTAAAATTAAAAATTAATGAAAAAATCGAGCAAAACAAAGAATTTGGTGAAGAAGTTAATGTTGATAATAACGAAGACGTACAAGTGCAACTAAATGCCCTGCCTGAAAATAATAAAATCATTAATAAAGGACTATGCTATACTTGTACCCGAAATGCTTCGCTAACAAATTTTGCCATCCAGTGTCAAAAATGTATTAGAATCTACCATTACAAATGTTTGTTAAAATATAATCTTTATGAAAACTTTTTTACCTGCAAGACTTGTAATTTAAAAACCAAAAAGTAAATTACTTAATGTTTAGTTTTTAAGATAATCTATGATATGATAACCTACCCCTGTTAGTAAATGTTTTTTGAATAATTCTTAATATTCTTGTTCTGATATATACCTACCAAAATATCTACTTTTAGCAGCTGTCTCGAAAGTTGTTTTTAATTTTTCGAATGAAACTAACTTACCAATAAGTGCGACGTAAGTGCCAATTAGTGGTCAAAAATACATGCCAATAACTGAAAATAGCTGCCAATAATTGGTAAAAGCTACCTGCCAATGACTACAGCTTGATGCCAATAACTAGTGATTTTCAATATTTTGTGGAATAATTTTTTTAAATAATACAATTACAAGCGTATCCTCAAACAATTTTTACCGATAAAAAATATATTGTTTATACTTCACAACATAAAAAAAAAATACCAAAAAGATATGATAATTTAAAAAAATGCATGGTATTTATTAAGCAACTGATGCTTAAGGTGCCAATTACTGGGTGTTTTACCCTATCTACGTGACGATTTATCTGTTACTTTCAGAAATATTTGAAAAAAAAAATGTATGGTAAAATAAAAAAGTTATTAATAAAAGAAATTTAATGTACAGGGTCATTGGTTATATTTTAGCTATTCTCTTAAAGATTCTTCCTATAATGTGAGGGAAAAAAGTTATATACAAAAGTTGTAGAAAACCAAGTATAATTTATTTTAAACTTGATAAAGTGTTTATATAGGATGTGTAGAAAACGTGTTGAAAAAATTTGCATTTTTTTTTAAATGGAAAATCATGTATATTATTAAGTTTATCGATTCAACGTAAAATTGTACGATTTTTTCATATACTATACCCTATAGCTAAAGTTAATCGGTTTTTTATAAATGATAGTTAAAGATGTATAGGTACCTATCATAACATTGTAATAATTGAATTAACCTGAGCGGCGCGTGTTTACTATTTTTAATTAATCATGAAAACAAATAACTGATATCTGTAATACGTATTGTCAAACATTTTAGTTTTTTGATTCTGAATTATTTTACATATTATTTTCCTTATCGTTATAATAAATAGGTATATTTTATATTTTTAACCATCATTTATTCAAAAACGTTAGACGTAAAGTGTAGTATATAAAACAGTTGTGGAATTTTGCATAGAATCGAAACTGTTAATAATACATGTGGTTTTTTTTAGAAAAAGTGCAAGTTTGGCATGTCATACGTTTTTCGAACATCCCGTGTAATAATTTTACATTTCGGAATAAACTACATTTGATTTTCTACAACTTTTGTATGTAATTTTTTTTTCCGCAGATTAAAGGGAAAACTTCTACGTGGGTGGTTGAAATGTAACCAATGACCCTGTAGTAAACATCTTGTACAATAATATTGTAAGAGTTGTTTATAACTTTTCTGTAGGTTGTATACCTATCAAACATCTAAAAGAACTTTATATAATATAAAAATATTGGATTTTTATTTTCAAATATTGCATAGAAAAGTGACATGCAAGTTTGACATGTCATACATGTTCCAAACACTCTGTATAATGATCTTACGTTCTGGAATAAACGACATACATTTGATTTTCTACAACTTTTACATATAATTGTTTTTCCTTAGATGAAAGGAAAAGCTTCAAGGTGGGTGGTTCAAATATAAGGAATGAATGTGCACTACACATCCTGTACAATAATATTGTAAAAGTTATTCAAAATTTTTCTATAGCTAAAAGTAACGTTTTCATGTTACAATATATGTAGTATTTTTATAATCAAAGTTGAATCAGTCGAATAACAATGTGTATTAGAGGTTGCCTATCGATCAAACATATAAAAGAACTTTAGATAAGTCAAAGATATTGGATATTTATTTTCAAAAATTGCAGAGAAATATGATAATTAGAGATGTGATAATTGAAAAATGCAGTAAACTTTTTGGAAGAAAATTCGAAAAATATTCAATGTTTTATATTTATACGCAGGTGGTCCTATTTGTATGATGAAAATATTTAGAGATATATAAAAGAGATAAACGAAATGAAACTTTATAATTTTTTTCCGAATCTATATTATTTCCAATATACCAAATGTTGAAGTTGGTAAAAAAATATCTTTGTTTGCTTTATATTTACGACAGTAATAAATTAATTGTTTCAAAATTGTATTTGGTAAATGCTACTACAAATATTACTTTACATAATACGTAGGGTATTCCATTGGAAAAAGTGCAACTTTGGTATGTTATGCGTACCTACTTTCCGAACATTCTGTGTAATAATTTTACACTCTGGTATAAATTACATTTGATTTTCTACAACTTTTGCATATAACTCTGTTTCTTCAGATTAATTGGAAAACCTCTAGGTAGATGACTAAAATATAACCAATGATCCTGCACTAAACGTCTTGTATAATAATATTCTAAAAATTATTCATAGTTTTTCTGGAGCTAAAAGTAACGTTTCAATGTTACATTATATTTAGTATTTGCATAATCAAAGTTGAAGTAATCGAATCACAATATGTATGAATGGTTGCATACCCAGCAAACATCTAAAAAAATTTTATATAAGTCAAAGATATTGGATATTTATTTTCAAATATTGCAGAGAAATGTGATATCTAAGTTTGGCATGTCATATGGTATCCGAACACCCTGTGCAATGATTTTATAATCTGGAATCAACTACATTTGATTTTCTACAACTTTTGTATATAGCTTTTTTTCTTCAGATGAAAGAGAAAATCTCTAGGTGAGGGGTTAAAATATAACAAATGACCCTGTACTAAACATCCTGTGCAATAATATTCTAAAAATTATTCATAATTTTTCCGTAGCTGAAAGCAACGTTTCAATGTTACAGTATATTTAGTATTTGCATAATCAAAGTTAAAGCAATCGAATAACAATGTGTATTAAAGGTTGCATATCCATCAAACATCTAAAAGACCTAGATAAGATATAGATAGACCTAGAAAATAGATAAGTCAAAGATAGTGGATATTTATTTTCAAATATTGCAGAGAAATATGATAGTAAGAGATGTGATAAGTTAAAAATACAATAAATTTTTTGGAAAAAAATTCGAAAAATATTAGTATATCTAAATACTTTAAAGCTATAATTTTCAAAAATATAGAATACATAAATCTACGCCTTCTTTTATGCGTTATATATGTATTGTTATGAAACGGTTTTTTTTACGTTTTAAGCGAATTGAAATATACAGTATGATGATAATGTAACGTATACAATTTATAACTTTTATACAGAGTGATTTTTTATCAAATATTGTAACAGATCGATTTAATTATTAAAAAAGATAAATGTTGATGTAAAACCTTTGGTTTATCTATTGTTATATCTAAATCATAATGTCATTATATATTCTTCATATTCCTACGCCCTGCATTAAAAAAAAAAAAATAAAAATGTCATTTTTTCCTATTACAAAGATATTTTACATTAGAGATTGTCCAATTGTCATTTATGTTAAATTACAAATTTAAAATTAAAGGATATTATCGTTAGATAGTATTAATTAAAATACAAAAATGTGTATGGTTTTAAGAGAAAAACACATGTTTTATTAAAAAATGATAAACAACAAACTCTGAATATCAAATATCATTGAAACGAAGATAAAATTAGAATTTCATTTCTATTTGAAATGTAGGTTATTGTAATTTAAAACATTTTATAAAGACGTTAAAAAAGGTAATGAAAAGTGTTTACGTGAACACGTATATTTTTAAAAAATAAAATCTAGTTGTCATGGAGTTTATTAAAGGAGTACTCCGTATAAAAGAGATAAATTTTGAACGTTATTTTATGATGCCATTGTGTATAATAAATATATGGAAAAATTACAAAATTTTGGAAAACATAAACATTTATTATGGTAGGTATACTTTTCCATCAATTTGAAGTGATTTCATTTGACATGTTAAAAATATATTTATATATTTGTACTGTTTAACAATTAAAAAGTTTTTCATTCCTAAGTAACAATAAATATATTATTAATTCGAAAAATATATATATCACGGTATAAATTAAAACAGTGATGAGCATATTATCCTATCTATGTGTCTATTGTTGTAAATATTATATTTGTTTCATCTATTTCAATCGATCAATTTATGGTTAATGAAATGCACGTATGTTTATTATATAAATCGTTTACAATTTGTGGATGAATATGTATCTACAGTATATAAATGTGTATATGTGGATATGGTGTAATGGGAAGGAATAAATATATAAAAAGTGTCTTTAGATAAATAGGGGAAGAAAAATTGAAGAAGTGGAAATGATTTTAATTCATTTAATTTATTTATAGGTCACCAAAGTAAAGGAGTTGTTATTTTCGGGTTTTAAAAACAAATTTAAAGTAAATTTATTATTTTTTGGCTAAATTTCGGTAAAAATGGTGGCAAAAAAAATTTAAAAGGGAAAAAACAGAGAGTAGTACATAATGGAACGGGGAGTAAACGGACGTCTATTCGTTTGGAAAGAATAAGGTCCGAGGAAACTATTGCGGAAAGACCTGTTATCCGCGAATGTAGTGTGTCGCTACCGAGAGTGGATATTTCTTCGTTGATATCCATTCGGGAAGTACCGGTGCACAGCAGTCAAGGAGACAGTAGTCAGACTAATGTAATTTCCGAGGAGCAGGAAACGCCGACGGTTTTGGAGGAAGTTGATATTTCCACATCGCAACCTCCAAGAAAAAGACAGTGTATACGCAAAAAAGACACTTTTTCTACAAATTATTTGAGAATTAGAGAAAAAAATCGTAGCAATTTATATCAAATTTCTTCTCAATCTCAAAATAATTCCATTGTCGAGGCGGCAAGAAGAGAATTGATCGTAAGGTTGGAACCTCTCCGATTGGACGAAGAAGTGAAAATGACGTTGACTTCTTCTCGATCTGGAAGTAAACGTTCGTGTAGAAATACTACGAGGGTCGGAAGTAGAAATTCGTCTTTCGCTTCTAATACCTCGTCATCTTCTTCTCACCAACGGAGAAGGGAGTTGGTAGTGCGTCTGGTACCTTTGGAGGTACCGGAAAATATACGCCGTACTCCTGCCGCTCCCTCTACATCATCTCCCATTGGACGCTCTCCGGTTTCGCCGATCGTGGACGTGGCCCCTGAAGAAGATCAACGGCACACACCCGAAGTCGAAGTACCGCCCGTCCGTCATCTGTCGCCGCCTGCACCCGTCGCAGCTCCTCCGAGAAGGCGACACGCGGTCATTCCACGTGGGGTGACGTACCAGGATTGCCTCAACGTGTCCGCCGCGGAGTTGGAAAGACTTTGCGTCATTCCGTACAGCTGCGGCGCAATGAACGAATTGTGCAGGCAATGTGGGGCGAAATTTTTCCAAAAAGAACCGAAAAATAGGGCCGGTATTCGACTGATGTGCTGCAAGAATGGTGTGGTAAACGTGGAACATCCTCGATGTCCACGGGAACTACAGGCTCTATATACCGAGAACACTCAGAGGAGTCGTGAGTTTCTCGCTAATATAAGAGCCGCCAACAGCTTGTTCGCCATGGCCTCATTCAAAACATCGGTGCCGACCCCCGACGTAGAGGGGCAAGGCAGATGGTGTTTTACTGTTTGCGGCCAGGTTTACCATTACACCATGGCCGTACCCACAGTGGAGGAATTGCGACGACCCGCCTTGAACCATTACTACTTTTTGGACGTTGAAGAGGTATTAGACCGAAGAAACGAACACCTAGAAGACAGAATTTCCCCCGAAACGGTGGAATTTCTAGAGAGATGTTTACGCCGTCATAACAGGTACATCCAGGCGTTTCAAACGATGGGTGAAGTTTTGAGAGAGGAAACGGCTCGAAGAGGCGAACGACCGGTGAGACACGTAATCATTGCGTTTACCACTTCGGGCGATATGAACGTCCGCAGGAGGCAGTTCAGTTTGCCCGAAAGTAGGAGCGAGATTGTGGGCGTCTTTTACGGTATGGAGCCGCCCTTCGACGTCTATTTAAAGTTGTACCCCAGATACGTTGAGGGGGATGATGGTGAAAGAGTCGAAAGGCACAATGAACCGAAAAATCTAAATCACATGTGCGATCCTATGGTGTATCCGTTATTGTTTCCAATAGGCGAAGATGGCCATTTTATAAATTTAAGATACAACGGACACCATATCACGATGCGGGAATTTTACAGATTTCGTATCCAATGCCGCGATTTTTTTTCCGCCATCCACAATGGCGGAAAATTATTTCAACAATACTTGGTGGACGCCTGGATACGTGTGGAGTCCAATCAGTTGTGGTGGATCCGGCAACACCAAGAAAGATTTAGATCCGCGGCAAACAGAGTAATAAACAGAATTATAGCTATGAATCCGGAAAACGCCAACAGGGTGGGCCGGGCAGTAATTTTACCATCAAGTTATACGGGTGGGGCGCGATTTATTCAGCGTCAATTTTTCGACGCAATGGCCGTGGTGGCCAGGCACGGCAAGCCCGACTTATTCATCACTTTTACTTGTAATCCGACCTGGCCGGAAATTAAAAATAATTTGGAATTTAACCAAAAGCCGGAGAACAGACCGGATCTGTTGTGCCGTATATTTCAAACGAAATTTTTAGAATTTATGGATGACGTAGTACAGAAACAGATTTACGGGGTAGTTAAAAATTATCACTAAGTCATCCAATTTCAAAAGAGAGGACTGCCACACGCCCATCTGGTCGTCACACTCATGCCGGAAGATAATTTATTAACAACCGAGCAGGTGGACGAAATTATATCTGCTACAATTCCCGACATCCGTAGTCAACCTCGACTGTACGCACTGGTGGCCAAATATCAAGTCCATCAGCCGTGCGGAGCCCTAAATCCGAATGCCGTCTGCATGGAAGACGGCAAATGCAAGAAATTCTTCCCCAAGAAGTACACGGACCGTACCGTCTTGGGGGCGGGTACTGACAGTCGTCCTGTCTATCGTCGTCCCAGAGATAACAGGTACATCAGACTTCCCGACTGCACAATCACCAACACCCGTATTGTGCCATACAATCCCTACGCCCTGGGGAAATACCACACACACATTAACGTCGAAGTGGTAGGGTCTGTGTATTCTCTGAAATATTTATATAAATATGTGACGAAAGGGCCAGATTGCATCACAATCTGTGACGGTGGAGAGGACGGCGGTCAGGGTCGTTTCGAGGTTGATGAAGTCAGACAATATGTCGATTGCAGGTATGTGAGTTCGATTGAGGCCGCCTGGCGGCTCTTAGAGTACAAGTTGTGGGATAGGTCCCACGCTGTCATCGTACTCCCTGTTCATTTGCCCGGAGATTATAACCTCATCTACGGAGAGGACGACGACGAGGATCGCTTGCAGGATCGTCTGCAGCGCAGGACGAAGTTGGAGGCCTTTTTCCATTTGAACGCGACCAATCCCGCCGCTCGACGGTTTCGCTATTGCGAAATTCCCGAGCACTTTGTGTGGGAGAATCGTGACTGTTCGTGGCGAACGTCGCGCCCACACGGGGACAGTTCGAGACGTTCTATCTCAGAATGTTGCTGAGTCACGTTCGAGGTCCCGTTTCTTACGAGGACTTGCGAACGGTGGCCGGCGTGGAGAGGGCCACCTTCCAAGACGCCTGCGCAGCCCTCAATCTTCTCAGTAACGTCGACGAATACGACCTGTGTCTGACGGAGGCGGCCGTCATGAGGCATCCTAATCAGATGCGTCGCCTGTTCGCCTTGATCATTTCTATATTGAATGACGAGACGATGGCGCAAGTTCCTCTGTTGTGGCGCAAGCATTGGAACAGTCTGATCGAGGATTTCCTGAGAAGGGGTGAGGGTAGACGGGAAGCGCAAGAAAGATGTATCAGGCAGATAGACATTCTCCTAAGAAATACGACGAATCTTTGTTGTGCCGTCGTAGGCATCGTCGCAGAGGACGATCATCACCAGGGCGAGGACAACCGCGAAATGCCAGTCGTCGGGGAGGAGAGCCGGAACGACGTAAACGCCTCGATCGAAGAAGATGAAAATCTGGCACGTCTTCAATACAATCCTCGTGTATTGAACGACGACCAGAAGAAAATTTTCATGAGGATCCTTCGAGCCGTCTCTCGTTCGACAGGCAGGGACCTTCCCGTCGCATTGTACGAAGCTTTCGAAGGGTGTCTGTCCGCCGAGGAGATGAGCGCCTCCAGGCGCGAAAACGTCTTCTTCGTCGATGGGCCCGGCGGCACGGGAAAGACATTCCTCTACAATACATTAATCAAGTACGTAACTGAGGAATTGGGTCTGTACGTATTGGCGGTGGCGTGGACGGGAATCGCCGCCAATCTCCTGATTGGCGGGAAAACCGTTCACCGGGGATTCAAAATGCCATTAACGTTACGGCCGAATACCACCGTGGGATGGGACTTGGAGTCAGCGGAGTCGGACGCCATGAGACGGGTAGCTCTGATACTATGGGACGAGGCTCCTATGACGCACAGGTATGCCGTGGAAGCAGTGGATAGATACCTGTGCGAAATAAGAGGGCCTGCGGGTGCGTCCGTCGACATGGGGGGAAAGTGCGTAGTATTCGGAGGCGACTTTCGCCAAGTTCTACCTGTCGTTCCTCGCAGCCCCAGAGCCGTCATTATTGACGTCTGTCTCAAAAGATGGGAAGTGTGGCCGCGTATTACTAAATTAAAACTCACCGTCAACGTGAGGGTGACAGGAAGGACGACGGCTAGGGTCGCCGCCGAAGAAGGGGCGGAAGAAGAAGGGGGGCCGGTGCAGCTCGTTATTCCTCAGTTACAGAACAAAACGTTTGAGGAATGGTTGTTAATGTTGGGAGAAGGTCGTCTGCCTTACGTGACATTTGAGAGTATAAAAGCGCTGCTCTCGGATCTAATAGAAATTCCCCCTCTATTCTATTCTCCCAGTTTGGATGATTTGTTGGACTTCGTGTATCCGGGCGGATGTACGATCGAAAACACTTCAGAGAGAGCCGTATTTTGTCCTACCAATGCCATGGTAGATTTAGTCAATGAGTCGATTTTAGCCGCCATTGAAGGCGAACATAGGACGTACGTGAGCGTCGACGAGTGCAAGACCGACGAGGACGATGAATTGGAGATCCCGATAGATCTCTTGAATTCATTGAACGTGGCCGGTCTACCTCCTCACGAATTAAACGTGAGAGTGGGTGCAATCGTCATGCTACTGCGGAACCTAGATATAGAAAACGGGGAATGTAACGGCTCTCGACTGAGGATCACCCGACTGGGCGATCACATTATAGAGGGCGAATTACTGGCAGGGGCAAATAAAGGACGGAAGATATGGTTGCCGAAAATCAAAATGATAGCGAGGGATACCATGATTCCTAAAGATGTGATTCGCACCCAATTTCCAATCCGATTGGCGTACGCCATGACGATTAATAAGGCCCAAGGACAGACTTTCCGCAAAGTAGGCATCTATCTCCAGCGCTCCTGTTTCGGGCACGGACAATTGTACGTGGCGTTTTCTAGGGTGGGCACTCCGGAAAACGTCAAAGTATTTGTCGAGGACGGCCTGAAACAGGGATCCTTCAGGCATAGAGGAGGAAAGAAATTCACCCGCAACGTAGTGTATCACACGTTGTTGGGGGATCTACCGTTGGAGACGGAGGCTGTCGGCAGGCAAGTAATCCTTCGTGGAGATGTCGCCGACCAGGCGGAAGTCGAGGAGATGTTCGGAGGCGACCAGGAGGATTACATCTTCGAGCAACTGGAAATCCCGGATGATGTCGAAGAAGTAGACCCAGGCGTCGAGGGCGTAGAAGTGGTTGGTAATCTCGCCATACCGCCAGAGGATCCCTACGTCGATGAGAGCGGACTCGATGTCAATATCGAATTTGCGCCTTTTCGTACGAGAGGGGAACTGGCGGCGCGAATATCCACCATAGATCGACCGCAACCTTTCTTCCGTCCTGCGGCATCTTCATCCGACGACGACTCTGACTAAACACGTAAAAATGACATGCGCGTCGTAAATTGTTGTTGTAGTAAATGTAATGAATAATGTGTTGATGAATAATTTTCTTAATCAAATTTTTTCGTATAAAGAATATCGTGTCCTACAGAATTTAAATTTATCGAAATTTTCGGGCGGAAATTTCGGAAATTATTAATAAGGAATATCGAAAATGTCATTTTTTGTGTAGTGTTTGAGTCCTGGTCAATTTTTCATTTCAATGTATCCTTAATGTCGGTCGATATTTTACATTTAATATTTTAACATTACCTTCTTTTAACTGTAACTTTATTCAAAGTAGGTACTTACACTTCAAAATTGAATACATTTTTCTTTTATAATTTTTTATTCAATATTCCAAATTGTCTTTATAATGTGCAATCATTATTTGGAATAAATTTAAGAATATGCACTATTTTTTTTAGAATTTTTATCGTAATTCAATTCATTTTTATTCAAAAGTTGAAAATTGTCATAATTTTAAAATTTTTTTTTGGAGCCGTTCAATATTCCACTTTTATACTCTCATTTTCTTAAATCCATCTTTTCATCATTGATACTGAAAATCCAAGTCGTCGAATCTTTCGTTGTGTGGGATACAACTTTACGGGCAACATATCTCGAAATGAACAGGTATCGAAACTCCCGATGTACCGGTATATGGCGCAGGCGAAGAAGAATAGCAGACCGTCCGAAAAAACAAAAACCAAAAAAAATATAGAAACGTAGAAAACTACGGAATCCTGTACGTAAGTTTCTACGATAATTATTACATAAATTAAATTTAAATTTTTTTAAAATAATATACTCGATACTGCGATACACTGGCATGAAGTATAACATCATTTTTAAATTTATTTTCGAAATTTGAAAAATATTACCAAAATTTTATTTTTTATAGCGGAATGGCAAATGTAAGTGTATAGTGATGTGTTTTATAGTGTAATGTTGTATAGTGAAAAGAGTGTATAACGGTGTAAAGTGTAATGCAGTATAGTGTATCGAATGTGTAGTCAAATTATAAAAGTTAATAGTCAAAATTACGCACAGGATTTTTACGAAATTTTCGGGCGGAAATATCGAAAAAATTCTGTACGTAAGTTTCTGCGATAATTATTATATAAATTAAATTTAAATTTTTTTAAAATAATATACTCGATACTGCGATAACAGCCGAGAATTATAACGTTACTTTTAAATTTATTTTCGAAATTTGAAAAATATTACCAAAATTTTATTTTTTATAGCGGAATGGCAAATGTAAGTGTATAGTGATGTGTTTTATAGTGTAATATTGTATAGTGAAAAGAGTGTATAACGGTATAAAGTGTAATGTAATATAGTGTATCGAATGTATAGTGAAATTATAAAAGTTAATAGTCAAAATTTAAATTTATCGAAATTTCCGGCCGGAAATTTCGAAAATAACTAATGCAGAAAGTGTACTGTGATATATATTGCGTAGTGTAGTGCAGTGTATCGAAAGTGCAACGGTATCGATTAAATTTTCATGTAAAAATTAAATTATAAAATTTTCAATTTTTTTTAATTCATTTTAAAATTTATTACTTCTTACCAATGGGAAGGGTTTAAACTAATGATCAGTACCAATTTTGTCGTCTCGACAACCGTAATCGTATTTTCTTATATTACTTTTTGGTGTTTTTTTTTTTATTAAAATTTATAAATATTGCTTTTTTGCGTTACATGTCTTTTCGTTTCGTCTATCAAAATTGGTAAATTCAAGTTTAAAATTTGAGTCGTTTCATCTTCCGTTCCATATTGTACAATTTTCTGCCAATCCCGTATCAAAATTACAACCTATCGAAACTCCTTGTGAACCTGATGACGGCGCCAACGAAGAAGAAGAAGAATAGGAAAATGTAAGGGAGGGTTTTTAATTATAAAAACATGAAAAGTTCCCAGTGCATGTTTACATTACATTTAACTTTTAATTTATAAACGTATACGTATATATTTTCAAAATTCGAAAGATTCTAACCATATCACAGATGCGATATCGTTAGTTGCTTTCGGCAGCCCAGGAACGACTGTCCGTTGTTGTTCGTTTACGCGACGAACCGTACAACGCTGATGAGACTAAGGAAAGTCGAAACAGTCGTCAAAGAAGAATATTTTTTTAGATAAATGAAGATAAAGTTTATAATGGCATTAAATTTATTTTTCAGATGGCGATTCCTGGACCATACGAAGCTGCCAGTACGGTACCAATCAGAAAAAATAATTAGAAGATGTTGGAAAATTATAAAAATCATCAATAACAAAAAGGTTCTTTTCAGAACCACAAAAAATTTCGAAATAAAGAAAATCGTTAACATGCTATGAAAGGGGGAAAAAATTTATGCATTAGACAAATCAAAAAATAAATTTTATTTTCTGTGAAAATAATCAATAAACCTATATACATAAAAATAAGAAAATATGAAATAAAGTAAATATATACAACTATTACAAACGTTATGGATTGGGTTGGAAAATAAACAAATAAACGGCAACGAATGTCTATAACAAATAGATTCTTTTCAGAACTACAAATAATTTAAAAAAAAATAAATTCGTTTATGTAATGGTAATGATGGACACTTGTCCTATAATTAATTTACAAAATTATTTTTTTGCATGATTCTAATTTAAAAAAATCTATATTGAAGTATTCCAAATTTTATGCTCATGTTCCTCGGTAGTGGGTGTTGTATGGTATGTAATGGTAATGGAGATGAGCGCCTCCAGGCGCGAAAACGTCTTCTTCGTCGATGGGCCCGGCTGCACGGGAAAGGCATTCCTCTATAATACGTTAATAAAGTACGTAACTGAGGAATTGGGACTGCACTGCAATCTTCTGAAAATTTAAACAAAAAATGTAAAGTACAACAAAGTAAGATTAATCCTTTATCCCAACAAATCAGATCGTTAAGAAAATTAATAAATCAGTTGAATAAATATGAAGTTATCAAATTCTGTGCAAATACCATAAACTACTAGGCGTCTCGTCTTGGGGGAACAAGATGAGACGAGACGAGACGTGCCACATGGATCGAAGAGAATGCCACGGAGGAGGTCCTCCGTCTGATCTTGTGGTGGAGAACATTGCGGAAGGAGCCAACGCCGCCCCCGCCGCCGGCATAGGACACATGGTAGTACAGCTACAAGAGGTACTTTTGGGGGAACAAGAGATGGGTTGCGAGCAGCGGAAGAGGAGGTGCTGACGACGACGGAACTGGGGGAGACGTTCAACGGGGACATATTTTTTTCCCCGGCGCCAGTAGCAGAAAAGGACCCCCTTCAGAAGTTGGAGGTTCCGTTTGAGGACGCGGCGGTGCTGGGTGAAGTGGAGGCTACTTGAAGAATTGTTTTTATTTTTTTAAGGATTTATTTTCTGTTTTATTCTATTTATTGTGTTTTGGAATTTTTTGTTTTATTCTTTATATTCTATTGTTGTCATTGTTTCTTTATGTGATTGTTTATTTTAAAAATTTTATATATAATACAAATTTATACGCTTTAATTACGCTTTCACTACTATTTATTTTTCGTATATACCTTTATTTTTTTAATTGCTTCTTTTTTACTCTCTGATTGGAGTCCTAGTCATAACTCTAATAAAGACAGCAGTGATAATAAATAAAAATTAACATTTTTAATGAATTAAATGCAAAAGGGATGTAACTTAAAATATTTATTTTTATTGTTAAATGGATGCCGGTTTAATGATATAAAGGTCCACCGTGAATTTTATAGGTTAAACGAAAGTGCTGTTGTGTTGACTAAAGTAAGCCGTATATTACTAGGTGTGGATAAAGGAGAAGTAAAGAAGTTCGCCGGGAAAAAATAGAAGAAATTAATTTGGAAGGTAATAAATAAAAGTTTAATAACATCAAAATTACGTGTAACACTGGTATGAGGTAGAACATTCGCGTGAATGTTCCAACCCTTAAGACATCCAAAATATGAAGAGAAAATAGAAATACACCTCCTTGAGATTCAACAACCTGTTAGGGAATTATTTTTTAGGGATTTTTTTAATTATTAGGGAATTTCGGAATATATGTATTTTTCTAAATACATTTCTTGTTCGCCCTGTCTGAAAAGTGCACGTTTGTGATAGGTTTGAATTGGCTTACTTATTAAGATATTATTGCAGTTACGTTTTATAAACCAATTTTTCGTTAAAGGCACTTAAATACAAAAGTCCGCACATTAAAACATACAAGAGTGTGCACTGCGTACTCTTGTATATCTCAGTAAACATTTAAAAATCGTTAGAACTTTTCTTTATTTGATTTAAAAAAATTGTAAAAAAAATGAGCACTTATAAAAGAACGAGTTCCAGGAAACTAGTATTTACATACGCATTGATGGAAGAAATTCGCACAAAAGTAGCCCAAGGAAATAGTAAAAGAAGTATAGCGAAAGAATTGAATGTTCCTGAGTCAACATTAAGAAAAAGATTAAAATACGGGACAGTCCCTTGCTCACTAGGTAGTTTCAAGACGTTGTTTTCGCAGAAACAGGAGCACGAGTTGCCAAAGTATGTTAAGGAAATGGATAGACGATTTTATGGCATAACGAAACAAGATTTGATGTCTTTTGCGTTTGAGTTTGCAAATGCTAATAAAATAAAACATTGTTTCAATGCAACTTTAAAAAGAGCTAGCAAGATATAGGTTAAAATTTCGTCAGCGAAAAACCATTTCATTGCGTAAACCAGAACACTGGAAAAAAGACCTGTAATATTACAAATATACTTTGTAAAAGTATATTTATTTATGGCATGAACTTATTCTAAAAATAATAATGAAATTACAATAATAGGCGTTATTTTGCAAAAAAGTTACACATTCGCATCTGTGCTGTAACAGTCCAATGTAATGTTATAATAAATTGTAAAATTATAGAATATATAATAATACAATTGCAGTTAGTAATGTGAAATTAATCATTTACAAAGTAAAATGACGTCACATTATGATATTTAATACAAAATAAACCATAAAAACACACCTCATATTAGTCTGAATGTACTACTGATGCTGCGAATGGTGTCTTCGTCGCCATTTTTCGTCCAATTGTTGAGTTTGCTGTTGTGTGCTGGTGCAGTGCATGTTCTTGATATTTTGGTTCAAGTTCAAGTTGGGTATTACAATATAGTGGGTAAGTAATATCTGTTATTTGCTACTCTTAGGTATACAAATCTGAAGGTCAAGCTAAACATTTTATTTATTGACCAGTGGCGTAGGTAATAGGGGAAGTCCCTTTTAAACGGCCCAATTTATTTGTCTGGACTTGTCATGTGCTGTTGAAATTTCTTATGAAAAGGGTATTGCAGAACCGTACATCACGTCACAAAAACGCGTTTTTCTCGAAAACGATTAAGCCAACGAAGTTCTACCAAGAGTACCTTTTTGTAAGAAAAATGTCAGGGGAATCTTATTTATGGCGCGAAAATGGGCCAGTAATGAGAAAAAAAAAGACGTTCCCCTATTATCTACGCCACTTGCCAAGAAATAAAATGTTTAGCTTGGCCAACAAATTTATCATACTCGAAATTTTTATCATACTTTTAACTCTGATGGTTCGGAACTAAAAAAAAATAAATTTGATTTTTGTGACCCAATTTCGAGGGGCTGTAGCTTCCTTAGGAACCATTTCCGGGCCAATTTTGATATAAACGTTACTTGTTATTTTAATCTGAAAAATCACCTCCCAAAATATCACAACATATTTTTTAAACTCCCTGTATCGGTACGGCTTTTAATAATTTTACGTTAAAACAAAAATATTGCTCTAATATTGCACACAAACATCAATTCTCTTTTACAAAACGATTTTCAAAGTTCAATAGTAGTAGAAAATTGAAATATGTTATTACGTCATTTATAAAGAACATTACAAACATTGACACCCACTGTTAAGAAGTCTTAACGGAAATTAAATTTTCTACCTTAAAATAAATGGAGCAGATGACAAGGATATATGTTTAAAAAATTTCCATTTTTTTTATTTTCAACTATCTATAATCTTTATATTGATGAAATGGATAAACCAACTAACAAACCAAATGTTTTAAACATTTTTTTTTAGATTTTCGGCATTAATAAAAACAGATTTACCAAAGTTAGGGTAGGTGTAGTTGTTGATTTGATGTACTTAGTTTGAACTCATTAGTCAACTTGTCATAATTCCTGTTCCTAATACATTGTAATGCAATGAATGTGAACATTTATTAAACCATTTTTATGTTCTACAAAAATATTAAAACCATATTTTTTTCCACGGAACGCTTCTATGGCAATTGTCGATATGGATGAGATAAAACATACATTTTTATGCTCTGACAATTTTGACGAAAATTCATATGCTTCAGAAAAAAGAGTTACATTAAATAAAATGGCAATTCGAAGAAATTATTCGGATTTGGCGTCATGTAGCTACGAATCACATCTGAAAGTTTTAATTCCCGAAAAAACCTATATCAAGAACATGCCTCCGGCATCCGTCGTAGAGAATCAAGTTTTCTGCTCTTCTCCAAGTGTAGAACTGAAAAAACATTTAGAAGATATTTCCAATTTACCTGAGGTAACCTACTGCTTCAGGGGTTTTGGTATTTTTATTGGTATTTTTATAATAATTATATTTTATTGGTATTGGTATTTTTATAATCAAAGGTGAAGCAATGAAGTGACAGTATGTATTAATGGTTGCATATCTATCGAACATTTAAAACAATTTAATATATTTTAATCATATAGGACACTTATGTGTAAGTATTGTAGAGAATTATGATAATTAGAGATGTGATAATTTGAAAATACAATAAACTTATTGGAAAAAATTTGAAAAGTATTCACAAATTATTGTTGACGTACACAGTGAAATAATAAATGAAATGTGAGGTGACAAATTGAGGTGACTTCATTCGACATGTTAAAAATATATTTATGTATTTATATTGTTTAACAATTAAAAAGTTTTCCATTCATAAGTAAAAATAAATATATTACTAATTAAAAAATATATCAAGGTATAAATTAAAAAAGT
Organism: Pogonocherus hispidulus; assembly: GCA_963924545.1. Taxonomy (NCBI): domain Eukaryota; kingdom Metazoa; phylum Arthropoda; class Insecta; order Coleoptera; family Cerambycidae; genus Pogonocherus; species Pogonocherus hispidulus. The sequence continues at coordinate 9,436,452 of OZ004697.1, read as the reverse complement.
GATGAGCATATTATCCTATCTATATATGTCTATTGTTGCATATATTATATTTGGTTCATCTATTTCAATTGATCAATATATGATTAATGTAGTGTACGTATGTTTATTATATAAAGTGTTTACAATGTATAGATGAATATATACAATATATAAAAAAGTATAAGTGAATATGGTGTAATGCGAAGAAATAAATATATAAAAAGTGGCTTTAGATAAATAAAGGAAAAAAAATAGAAAAAGTGGAAATGATTGTAATTTATTTAATTTTTTTATAGGTTACCAAAGTAGAGGAGTTAATATTTTTGGGTTTTAAAAACAAAAATTTAAATAAAATATATATTTTTTGGCTAAATTTCGGTAAAAATGGTGGCAAAAAAAAAATTAAAAGGGAAAAAACAGAGAGTAGTACATAATGGAACGGGGAGTAAACGGACGTCTATTCGTTTGGAAAGATTAAGATCCGAGGAAAATATTGCGGAAAGACCTGTTATCCGTGAATGTAGTGTGTCGTTACCGAGAGTGGATATTTCTTCGTTAATATCCATTCGGGAAGTACCGATGCACAGCAGCCAAGGAAACAGTAGTCAGACCGAAATAATTTCCGAGGAGCAGGAAACGTCGCTGGTTTTGGAGGAACTCGATGTTTCCACATCGCAACCTTCAAAAAAAAAAGACGGTGTGTTCGTAAAAAAGAAGCATTATGTAGCAAATATCTGAGAAGAAGAGACGGTAATCGTAGAATTCTGTCTCAAACTTCGCAAAGTAGTTCTATTGTCGAAGCGGCAAGAAGAGAATTGATCGTAAGGTTAGAACCTCTCCGATTGGACAAAGAAATGAAAATGACGTTGACTTCTTCTCCGTCTGGAAGTAAACGTCCGCGTAGAAATACTACGAGGGTCGGAAGTAGAAATTCGTCTTTCGCTTCTAATACCTTGTCATCTTCTTCTCACCAACGGAGAAGGGAGTTGGTAGTGCGTCTGGTACCTTTGGAGGTACCGGAAAATGTACGCCGTACTCCTGCCGCTCCCTCAACATCATCTCCCATTGGACGCTCTCCGGTTTCGCCGATCGTGGACGTGGCCCCTGAAGAAGATCAACGGCGCACACCCGAAGTCGAAGTACCGCCCGTCCGTCATCTGTCGCCGCCTGCACCCGTCGCAGCTCCTCCGAGAAGGCGACACGCGGTCATTCCACGTCGGGTGACGTACCAGGATGGCCTCAACGTGTCCGCCGCGGAGTTGGAAAGACTTTGCGTCATTCCGTACAGCTGCGGCGCAATGAACGAATTGTGCAGGCAATGTGGGGCGAAATTTTTCCAAAAAGAACCGAAAAATAGGGCCGGTATTCGACTGATGTGCTGCAAGAATGGTGTGGTAAACGTGGAACATCCTCGGTGTCCACGGGAACTACAGGCTCTATATACCGAGAATACTCAGAGGAGTCGTGAGTTTCTCGCTAATATAAGAGCCGCCAACAGCTTGTTCGCCATGGCCTCATTCAAAACATCGGTGCCGACCCCCGACGTAGAGGGGCAAGGCAGATGGTGTTTTACTGTTTGCGGCCAGGTTTACCATTACACCATGGGCGTACCCACCGAGGAGGAATTGCGACGGCCCGCCTTGAACCACTACTACTTTTTGGACGTTGAAGAGGTATTAGATCGAAGAAACGAACACCTAGAAGATAGAATTTCCCCCGAAACGGTGGAATTTCTAGAGAGATGTTTACGCCGCCATAACAGGTACATCCAGGCGTTTCAAACGATGGGTGAAGTTTTGAGAGAGGAAACGGCTCGAAGAGGCGAACGACCGGTGAGAGACGTAATCATCGCGTTTTCCACTTCGGGCGATATGAACGTCCGCAGGAGGCAGTTCAGTTTGCCCGAAAGTAGGAGCGAGATTGCGGGCGTCTTTTACGGTATGGAGCCGCCCTTCGACGTCGATTTAAAGTTGTACCCCAGGTACGTTGAGGGGGATGATGGTGGAAGAGTCGAAAGGCACAATGAACTGAAAAATCTAAATCACATGTGCGATCCTATGGTGTATCCGTTATTGTTTCCGATAGGTGAAGATGGCCATTTTATTAATTTAAGATACAACGGACACCATATCACGATGCGGGAATTTTACAGATTTCGTATCCAATGCCGCGATTTTTTTTCCGCCATTCACAATGGCGGAAAATTATTTCAACAATACTTGGTGGACGCCTGGATACGTGTGGAGTCCAATCAGTTGTGGTGGATCCGGCAACACCAAGAAAGATTTAGATCCGCGGCAAACAGAGTGATAAACAGAATTATAGCTATGAATCCGGAAAACGCCAACAGGGTGGGCCGGGCAGTAATTTTACCATCAAGTTATACGGGTGGGGCGCGATTTATTCAGCGTCAATTTTTCGACGCGATGGCCGTGGTGGCCAGGCACGGCAAGCCCGACTTATTCATCACTTTTACTTGCAACCCGACCTGGCCGGAAATTAAGAACAATTTGAAGTTTAATCAAAAGCCGGAGAACAGACCGGATCTGTTGTGCCGTATTTTTCGAACAAAATTTTTAGAATTTATGGATGACGTAGTACAGAAACAGATTTACGGGGTAGTTAAAAATTATCACTATGTCATCGAGTTTCAAAAGAGAGGACTGCCACACGCCCATCTGGTCGTCACACTCATGCCGGAAGATAATTTATTAACAACCGAGCAGGTGGACGAAATTATATCTGCTACAATTCCCGACATCCGTAGTCAACTGTACGCACTGGTGGCCAAATATCAAGTCCATCAGCCGTGCGGAGCCCTAAATCCGAATGCCGTCTGCATGGAAGACGGCAAATGCAAAAAATTCTTCCCCAAGAAGTACACGGACCGTACTGTCTTGGGGGCGGGTACCGATAGTCGTCCTGTCTACCGTCGTCCCAGAGATAACAGGTACATCAGACTTCCCGACTGCACAATCACCAACACCCGTATTGTGCCATACAATCCCTACGCCCTGGGGAAATACCACACACACATTAACGTCGTAGGGTCTGTGTATTATCTGAAATATTTATATAAATATGTGACGAAAGGGCCAGATTGCGTCACAATCTGTGACGGTGGAGAGGACGGCGGTCAGGGTCGTTTCGAGGTTGATGAAGTCAGACAATATGTCGATTGCAGGTATGTGAGTTCGATTGAGGCCGCCTGGCGCCTCTTAGAGTACAAGTTGTGGGATAGGTCCCACGCTGTCATCGTACTCCCTGTTCATTTGCCCGGAGATTATAACCTCATCTACGGGGAGGACGACGACGAGGATCGCTTGCAGGATCGTCTGCAGCGCAGGACGAAGTTGGAGGCCTTTTTCCATTTGAACGCGACCAATCCCGCCGCTCGACGGTTTCGCTATTGCGAAATTCCCGAGCACTTTGTGTGGGAGAATCGTGACTGTACGTGGCGGCCGCGTCGTCAAGTGGCCAAGATGATCGGCTGCGTGGCGAACGTCGCGCCCACACGGGGACAGTTCGAGACGTTCTATCTCAGAATGTTGCTGAGTCACGTTCGAGGTCCCGTTTCTTACGAGGACTTGCGAACGGTGGCCGACGTAGAGAGGGCCACCTTCCAAGACGCCTGCGCAGCCCTCAACCTTCTCAGTAACGTCGACGAATACGACCTGTGTCTGACGGAGGCGGCCGTCATGAGGCATCCTAATCATATGCGTCGCCTGTTCGCCTTGATCATTTCTATATTGAATGACGAGACGATGGCGCAAGTTCCTCTGTTGTGGCGCAAGCATAGGAACAGTCTGATCGAGGATTTCCTGAGAAGGGGTGAGGGTAGACGGGAAGCGCAAGAAAGATGTATCAGGCAGATAGACGGCATTCTCCTAAGAAACACGACGAATCTTTGTTGTGCCGTCGTAGGCATCGTCGCAGAGGACGATCACCAGGGCGAGGACAACCGCGAAATGCCAGTCGTCGGGGAGGAGAGCCGGAACGACGTAAACGCCTCGATCGAAGAAGATGAAAATCTGGCACGTCTTCAATACAATCCTCGTGTATTGAACGACGACCAGAAGAAAATTTTCATGAGGATCCTTCGAGCCGTCTCTCGTTCGACAGGCAGGGACCATCCCGTCGCATTGTACGAAGCTTTCGAAGGGTGTCTGTGCGCCGAGGAGAAGAGCGCCTCCAGGCGCGAAAACGTCTTCTTCGTCGATGGGCCCGGCGGCACGGGAAAGACATTCCTCTACAATACATTAATCAAGTACGTAACTGAGGAATTGGGTCTGCACGTATTGGCGGTGGCGTGGACGGGAATCGCCGCCAATCTCCTGATTGGCGGGAAAACCGTTCATCGGGGATTCAAAATGCCCGTTAACGTTACGGCCGAATACCACCGTGGGATGGGACTTGGAGTCAGCGGAGTCGGACGCCATGAGACGGGTAGCTCTGATACTATGAGACGAGGCTCCTATGACGCACAGGTATGCCGTGGAAGCAGTGGATAGATACCTGTGCGAAATAAGAGGGCCTGCGGGTGCGTCCGTCGACATGGGGGGAAAGTAAGTAGTATTCGGAGGCGACTTTCGCCAAGTTCTACCTGTCGTTCCTCGCAGCCCCAGAGCCGTCATTATTGACGTCTGTCTCAAAAGATGGGAAGTGTGGCCGCGTATTACTAAATTAAAACTCACCGTCAACGTGAGGGTGACAGGAAGGACGACGGCTAGGGTCGCCGCCGAAGAAGGGGCGGAAGAAGAAGGGGGGCCGGTGCAGCCCGTTATTCCTCAGTTACAGAACAAAACGTTTGAGGAATGGTTGTTAATGTTGGGAGAAGGTCGTCTGCCTTACGTGACATTTGAGAGTATAAAAGCGCTGCCCTCGGATCTAATAGAAATTGCCCCTCTATTCTATTCTCCCAGTTTGGATGATTTGTTGGACTTCGTGTATCCGGGCGGATGTACGATCGAAAACACTTCAGAGAGAGCCGTATTGTGTCCTACCAATGCCATGGTAGATTTAGTCAATGAGTCGATTTTAGCCGCCGTTGAAGGCGAACATAGGACGTACGTGAGCGTCGACGAGTGCAAGACCGACGAGGACGATGAATTGGAGATCCCGATAGATCTCTTGAATTCGTTGAACGTGGCCGGTCTACCTCCTCACGAATTAAACGTGAGAGTGGGTGCAATCGTCATGCTACTGCGAAACCTAGATATAGAAAACGGGGAATGTAACGGCTCTCGACTGAGGATCACCCGACTGGGCGATCACATTATAGAGGGCGAATTATTGGCAGGGGCAAATAAAGGACGGAAGATATGGTTGCCGAAAATCAAAATGATAGCGAGGGATACCATGATTCCTAAAGATGTGATTCGTACCCAATTTCCAATCCGATTGGCGTACGCCATGACGATTAATAAGGCCCAAGGACAGACTTTCCGCAAAGTAGGCATCTATCTCCAGCGCTCCTGTTTCGGGCACGGACAATTGTACGTGGCGTTTTCTAGGGTGGGCACTCCTGAAAACGTCAAAGTATTTGTCGAGGACGGCCTGAAACAGGGATCTTTCAGGCATAGAGGAGGAAAGAAATTCACCCGCAACGTAGTGTATCGCACGTTGTTGGGGGATCTACCGTTGGAGACGGAGGCTGTCGGCAGGCAAGTAATCCTTCGTGGAGATGTCGCCGACCAGGCGGAAGTCGAGGAGATGTTCGGAGGCGACCGGAAGGATTACATCTTCGAGCAACTGGAAATCCCGGACGACGTCGAAGAAGTAGACCCAGGCGTCGAGGGCGTAGAAGTGGTTGGTAATCTCGCCATGCCGCCAGAGGATCCCTACGTCGATGAGAGCGGACTCGATGTCAATATCGAATTTGCGCCTTTTCGTACGAGAGGGGAACTGGCGGCGCGAATATCCACCATAGATCGACCTGGAACAACAGGCGCTGGGTTAGAGAGACCGCAACCTTTCTTCCGTCCTGCGGCACCTTCATCCGACGACGACGACTCTGACTAAACACGTAAAAATGACATGCGCGTCGTAAATTGTTGTTGTAGTAAATGTAATGAATAATGTGTTGATGAATAATTTTCTTAATCAAATATTTTCGTATAAAGAATATCGTGTCCTACCGAATTTAAATTTATCGAAATTTCCGGGCGGAAATTTCGAAAATTATTAATAAGGAATATCGAAAATGTCATTTTTTGTGTATAGTGTTTGAGTCCCGTAGTTTGCCAATGTTTCATTTCAATGTATCCTTGATGTCGGTCGATGTTTTACATTTAATATTTTAACATTACCTTCTTTTAACTGTAACTTTATTCAAAGTAGGTACTTACACTTCAAAATTGAATACATTTTTCTTTTATAATTTTTTATTGAATATTCCAAATTGTCTTTAGAATGTGCAATCATTATTTGGAATAAATTTGAGAATATGCACTATTTTTTTTAGAATTTTTATCGTAATTCAATTCATTTTTATTCAAAAGTTCAAAATTGTCATAATTTTAAATTTTTTTTTTGGAGCCGTTTAATATTCCACTTTTATACTCTCATTTTCTTACATCCATCTCTCCATCATTGATACTGAAAATCCAAGTCGTCGAATCTTTCGTTGTGTGGGGTACAACTTTACGGGCAACATCTCTCGAAATGAACAGGTATCGAAACTCCCGATGTACCGGTATATGGCGCAGGCGAAGAAGAATAGCAGACCGTCCGAAAAAACAAAAACCAAAAAAAATATAGAAACGTAGAAAATTACAGAATCCTGTACGTAAGTTTCTACGACAATTATTATATAAATTAAATTTAAATTTTTTTAAAATAATATACTCGATACTGCGATAACACTGGCATGAAGTATAACATCATTTTTAAATTTATTTTCGAAATTTGAAAGATATTACCAAAATTTTATTTTTTATAGGGAAATGTCAAATGTAAGTGTATAGTGATGTTTTATAGTGTAATGTTGTATAGTGAAAAGAGTGTATAACGGTGTAAAGTGTAATGCAGTATAGTGTATCGAATGTGTAGTCAAATTATAAGAGTTAATAGTCAAAATTACGCACAGGATTTTTACGAAATTTCCGGGCGGAAATATCGAAAAAATCCTGTACGTACGTTTCTGCGATAATTATTATAAAAATTAAATTTAAATTTCTTTAAAATATTATATTCGATACTGCGATAACAGCCGAGAATTATAACGTTACTTTTAAATTTATTTTCGAAATTTGAAAAATATTACCAAAATTTTATTTTTTATAGCGGAATGGCAAATGTAAGTGTATAGTGATGTGTTTTATAGTGTAATATTGTATAGTGAAAAGAGTGTATAACGGTATAAAGTTAGTCAAAATTTAAATTTATCGAAATTTCCGGGCGGAACAACACACAACAATTAAGAAGTTTTCCATTCATAAGTAAAAATAAATATATTACTAATTAAAAAATATATCAAGGTATAAATTAAAAAAGTGATGAGCATATTATCCTATCTATATATGTCTATTGTTGCATATATTATATTTGGTTCATCTATTTCAATTGATCAATATATGATTAATGTAGTGTACGTATGTTTATTATATAAAGTGTTTACAATGTATAGATGAATATATACAATATATAAAAAAGTATAAGTGAATATGGTGTAATGCGAACAAATAAATATATAAAAAGTGGCTTTAGATAAATAGAGGAAAAAAAATAGAAAAAGTGGAAATGATTGTAATTTATTTAATTTTTTTATAGGTTACCAAAGTAGAGGAGTTAATATTTTTGGGTTTTAAAAACAAAAATTTAAATAAAATATATATTTTTTGGCTAAATTTCGGTAAAAATGGTGGCAAAAAAAAAATTAAAAGGGAAAAAACAGAGAGTAGTCCATAATGGAACGGGGAGTAAACGGACGTCTATTCGTTTGGAAAGATTAAGATCCGAGGAAAATATTGCGGAAAGACCTGTTATCCGTGAATGTAGTGTGTCGTTACCGAGAGTGGATATTTCTTCGTTAATATCCATTCGGGAAGTACCGATGCACAGCAGCCAAGGAAACAGTAGTCAGACCGAAATAATTTCCGAGGAGCAGGAAACGTCGCTGGTTTTGGAGGAACTCGATGTTTCCACATCGCAACCTTCAAAAAAAAAGACGGTGTGTTCGTAAAAAAGAAGCATTATGTAGCAAATATCTGAGAAGAAGAGACAGTAATCGTAGAATTCTGTCTCAAACTTCGCAAAGTAGTTCTATTGTCGAAGCGGCAAGAAGAGAATTGATCGTAAGGTTAGAACCTCTCCGATTGGACAAAGAAATGAAAATGACGTTTTCTTCTCCGTCTGGAAGTAAACGTCCGCGTAGAAATACTACGAGGGTCGGAAGTAGAAATTCGTCTTTCGCTTCTAATACCTCGTCATCTTCTTCTCACCAACGGAGAAGGGAGTTGGTAGTGCGTCTGGTACCTTTGGAGGTACCGGAAAATGTACGCTGTACTCCTGCCGCTCCCTCTACATCATCTCCCATTGGACGCTCTCCGGTTTCGCCGATCGTGGACGTGGCCCCTGAAGAAGATCAACGGCACACACCCGAAGTCGAAGTACCGCCCGTCCGTCATCTGTCGCCGCTTGCACCCGCCGCAGCTCCTCCGAGAAGGCGACACGCGGTCATTCCACGTCGGGTGACGTACCAGGATGGCCTCAACGTGTCCGCCGCGGAGTTGGAAAAACTTTGCGTCATTCCGTACAGCTGCGGCGCAATGAACGAATTGTGCAGGCAATGTGGGGCGAAATTTTTCCAAAAAGAACCAAAAAATAGGGCCGGTATTCGACTGATGTGTTGCAAGAATGGTGTGGTAAACGTGGAACATCCTCGATGTCCACGGGAACTACAGGCTCTATATACCGAGAATACTCAGAGGAGTCGTAAGTTTCTCGCTAATATAAGAGCCGCCAACAGCTTGTTCGCCATGGCCTCATTCAAAACATCGGTGCCGACCTCCACGTAGAGGGGCAAGGCAGATGGTGTTTTACTGTTTGCGGCCAGGTTTACCATTACACCATGGGCGTACCCACCGAGGAGGAATTGCGACGACCCGCCTTGAACCATTACTACTTTTTGGACGTTGAACAGGTATTAGACCGAAGAAATGAATACCTAGAAGACAGAATTTCCCCCGAAACGGTGGAATTTCTAGAGAGATGTTTACGCCGCCATAACAGGTACATCCAGGCGTTTCAAACGATGGGTGAAGTTTTGAGAGAGGAAACGGCTCGAAGAGGCGAACGACCGGTGAGAGACGTAATCATCGCGTTTACCACTTCGGGCGATATGAACGTCCGCAGGAGGCAGTTCAGTTTGCCCGAAAGTAGGAGCGAGATTGCGGGCGTCTTTTACGGTATGGAGCCGCCCTTTGACGTCGATTTAAAATTGTACCCCAGGTACGTGGGTGATGATGGTGAAAGAGTCGAAAGGCACAGTTAATTGAAAAATCTAAATCACATGTGCGATCCTATGGTGTATCCGTTATTGTTTCCTATAGGCGAAGATGGCCATTTCATGAATTTAAGATACAACGGATACCATATTACGATGCGGGAATTTTACAGATTTCGTATCCAATTCCGCGATTTTTTTTCCGCCATACACAATGGCGGAAAATTATTTCAACAATATTTAGTGGACGCCTGGATACGTGTCGAGACCTGTCAGTTGTGGTGGATCCGCCAACACCAAGAAAGATTTAGATGCGCGGCTAACAGAGTATTAAATAGAATGATAGCTATAAATCTCGAAAACGCGAACAGGATGGGCCGATCAGTAATTTTACCTTCAAGTTATACGGGTGGGGCGCGATTTATTCAGCGTCAATTTTTCGACGCAATGGCCGTGGTGGCCAGGCACGGCAAGCCCGATTTATTCATTACTTTTACTTGCAATTCGACCTGGCCGGAAATTAAGAACAATTTGGAGTTTAATCAAAAGCCGGAGAACAGACCGGATCTGTTGTGCCGTATTTTTCGAGCAAAATTTTTAGAATTTGTGGATGACGTAGTACAGAAGCAGATTTACGGGGTAGTTAAAAATTATCACCACGTCATCGAGTTTCAAAAGAGAGGACTGCCACATGCCCATCTGGTCGTCACACTAATGCTAGAGGATAATTTATTAACAACCGAGCATGTGAACGAAATTATATCTGCTACAATTCCCGACATCCGTAGTCAACCTTGACTGTACGCACTGGCGGCCAAATATCAGGTCCATCAGCCGTGCGGAGCCCAGAATTCTTCCCCAAGAAGTACACAGATCGTACTGTCTTGGGGGCGGGTACCGACAGTCGTCCTGTCTACCGTCGTCCCAGGGATAACAGGTATATCAGACTTCCAGATTGCACAATCACCAACACCCGCATTGTGCCATCAATCCCTATGCCCTGGGGAAATACCACACACGGTAGGGTCTGTGTATTCTCTGAAGTATTTATATAAATACGTGACAAGAGGGCCAGATTGCGTCACAATCTGTGACGGTGGAGAGGACGGCGAGCAGGGTCGGTTCGAGGTCGATGAAGTAAGGCAATATATCGATTGCAGGTATGTGAGTTTGATTGAGGCTACCTGGCGCCTCTTAGAGTACAAGTTGTGGGATAGATCCCACGCTGTCATCGTACTCCCTGTTCATTTGCCCGGGGACCATAACCTCATCTAAGAGGAGGACGACGACGAGGATCGCTTGCAGGATCGTCGGCAGCGCAGGACGAAGTTGGAGGCCTTTTTCCATTTGAACGCGACGAATCCCGCCGCTCGACGGTTTCGCTATTGCGAAATTCCCGAGCACTTTGTGTGGGAGAATCGTGCTGTGGGTGGCGACCGCGTCGTCAAATGGCCAAAATGATCGGCAGCGTGGCGAACGTCGCGCCCACACGGGGACAGTTCGAGACATTCTACCTCAGAATGTTGCTGAGTCACGTTCGAGGTTCTGTTTCTTACGAGGACTTGCGAACGGTGGCCGGCCTGGAGAGGGCCACCTTTCAAGACGCCTGCGCAGCCCTTAATCTTCTCAGTAACGTCGACGAATACGACCTGTATCTGACGGAGGCGGCCATCATGAGGCATCCTAATCAGATGCGTCGCCTGTTCGCCTTGATCATTTCTGTGTTGAATGACGAGACGATGGCGCAAGTTCCTCTGTTGTGGCGCAAGCATAGGAACAGTCTGATCGAGGATTTCCTGAGAAGGGGAGAGGGTAGACGGGAAGCGCAAGAAAGGTATATCAGGCAAATCGACGGCATTCTCCTAAGAAACACGACGAATATCTGCTGCGCCGCCGTAGGCATTGTCGCAGAGAACGATCACCAGGGCGAGGACAACCGCGAAATGCCAATCGTCGGGGAGGAGAGGCAGAACGACGTAGACGCCTCGATCGAAGAAGTTGAAAATCTGCGACGTCTTCAATACAATCCTCGTGTATTGAACGACGAACAGAAGAAAATTTTCATGAGGATTCTTCGAGCCGTCTCTCGTTCAACAGGCAAACTCCTTCCCGTCGAATTGTACGAAAATTTCGAAGGGTGTCTGTCCGCCGAGGAGATGAACGCCTCCAGGCGGGAAAACGTCTTCTTTGTCGATGAGCCCGGTGGCACGGGAAAGGCATTCCTCTATAATACGTTAATAAAGTACGTAACTGAGGAATTGGGACTGCACTGCAATCTTCTGAAAATTTAAACCAAAAATGTAAAGTACAACAAAGGAAGATTAATCCTTTATCCCAACAAATCAGATCGTTAAGAAAATTAATAAATCAGTTGAATAAATATGAAGTTATCAAATTCTGTGCAAATACCATAAACTACTAGCTCTGCATCAAAACTATTATAAATATGCAGTTGAAGCAGAAGCGTAGAGCTTGGTTTGGAGACGAAAGGCGTCTGGCAATATCATTATATTATAAAAGCTCAATAAATTATGAGTTTATAAGAAGGAACAATATAATTCTACCATCTGTGTCTACAGTAAAAATGTGGATTACAAGTAATCAGTATAAAACTGGATTTAATCCTTTACATATGCAACAGCTGACGTTAAAAAGCAGTACTATGATCGATACTGAAAGAAAATGCACCCTATGCCTAGATGAAATGTCTATATAGAAAAATCTGGAGTATTCCAAGAAACTGGATTCAATAAAAGGCTTCTAAGATCTAGGACCACTAGGAAGACTTCATTCGGAAGCAACATATGCATTGATATTTTTGTTAAGTGGACTTTATTCTACTCGCCTACTTTTTTAGGCATAGCTCAATTAATCAAATCCAACTCAGAGACTTGATACTTCTCGCCTTACAAGAAGTGAAGAAAACGGGGCTCGTAGTTACGGTAATTGTATGTGCCCAACTAGCAAAATTAATTTTATAAAAGTTGTATGGATTGCTATAAAATACATTTTATAAGAGCGTCAAAATCCTATAACGTGGTTAAATACTTGTATACGATATTTATAGAATCAAAAAGGGCCCACTTTTATAAAACACTTTAGTAATGTAATAGTTTTATAAATAGTGTATACAACAATTACGATATACAACAATATACAGACGTGTTAGCAGATACTGATGAGGAAGACAATAAAGATGGAGAAAATTAATCGTATCTTGTATTTTCTGTTAAATAAAATGAATGAATTCAGCATTCACTTACGTTTTATTTTATCTTAGTGTATTAAATTACTGGTACTAAAAAATATCTTATGTGCATTTTATGTGACACGTTTGAAAAAAAAATCCTCCACAAAACATCGTAAGCTACAAAATTTAATTAAAAATGTATATTTTTATTAGTTTACATTTATTAGTCAGTATACAATAAATAAATAATATCGAATTGCAAACGTCAATAATTTTATTTATAAAAATTAAATAAATACAAAAAAATCGATTCCTGTAAAGCTCACTATCTGTCGCTTATGATGTTTTGTCAAATAGCCATCGATATTGTGAAATTGTGATTCCGTTTATGGTTTATCTATTAGCTAATCTAATAATCAATATTATTTACCTACTGATGAAAACGGAGCAATTCTTGAAGAGGATTTTTTAATGTATTTTGTCAAGACTAATCCAGGAGGCCTTTTGTTGGTTTGTCAAGAAAATCCAATGACCACATCAAATATATTTGAAGTGAACATAATAGGAAACCTTGGTAAATATAATTTCATTTTCCGTATTTTATAAGTTTATCAAGATTGTAGGAATTTTTTTGAGAATATTTTCAATTGTGCATGCCTTATTAAATTTCTCAGAATGTAGGTATTTTTTACAATAATTCTATATAATATTTTTATAGTGCCTGTTTCATCTCAATTAAACAATGAAAATAATCTATCCGCTTCTACTCTGACCATCTCGGATTCTGCTTTTTCTGACGAATCCGTATCTACTCATGATACTTTACTGAACTTTGTTGAAACAGAACAAAATGAAGTTGACTTGGTGTACAATAAAAATGAATCAAGGCAAGAAGAGTTTGCAGTTCCTGTGATTGCCCCAAAAAAATTAGGAACCAATATATCAGAAGATGTAAATAAATAGATATTTATGTTAGAAGTACCTACCTACCTATACATAACATAAAGTTTTATGGGACAAAATCATTTATGGCTGAGCGAACTTGCGAGTGAGGCTATAATAAAATGAGGAGTCCTTATTATAAACGTGTGAGTGTGCGTATACTGTGTACCTACTTCCTAAAAAATTCAGTTTTTTAATTTTTTTTTTCAATATTCATTCAAAAACTAATTTTATATTTCCTGATTCTACGTTTAATAAAAAAATACATTGGTTAAGTACATAAATTCTTCTATTATTTTTTAGGTTCTTAAAATGGAGTTACTAAAAGTAGGTGGAAAAGAAATTTTCAATATTTATAATGAAAAAAAAATACCTGGATAACAAGACACGAAAGAAATTGGTCAATATGGTCGTAAACATAATGGTTGAGAAGTATGGAACTGACATTCATAAAAACGTTTAAGTTGATTATGCTAAAGCAGTCGTTTGCCTTTTTCCCTGCTATAGAACAATATCAGCAAAAGGTGGATATGTAAATTTAAAATGTTATACATTCCACCGTAATTATGTGATGTAAAATTCTATAATCACATGGAATTAATATTGAATCGTTGTATGATAACTTTAAACTTTCAGGAAACATTTTACGATCCAGATACTGGTGCTGGCTTTCTAGCTTGGAGGTTAAAAACCATAAAAAGAAATTGTCCAACACAGCGACAGCTGGCAACAAAAAGAAAACTGTCGTGTGATCCACAGAGTTTAACAAAAAAATCTAGAATTGAGCCACCCGATGTGAAAGTTGTAGAAATGATTCAGTATATGAAAAATGCATTACCAGACCAGAAGGAAATAATCAAAGAAAAAATGAAACTGACATTTGAATATAGGAGGTCAATTGTAAAGGATACCACCTGTTTTAAATGAATTTCCAAGGTTTATGGACACCTGATTTGGTGAGTTCAAGAGTCTCCGCTTTTCCTACTGTTTATATTTACTATTGATTATTCAGAAAAATTGTTTCTGTTGAAGCTGAAAATATTATATTATGCATTACATTAAAATGTCGGAAAATAAAAAACTAAATTGATGTGTTCGAGCGTTTTTCGTATGAAAATTTTCCTTCAATTTTCACAAATTTATGCGCAAAACCGGGTCCTCATTTTATGACAAAGTTGTCATTAAATCTAGTTAAGAAACACAAGCCGCTTTTGCCATTTCGTATTTCAAAAAATATACATTTTATATTCCGAAATACCTAGGCAATTGAACAATAATATTTTCACAGCATTAGTACTTGTCAATATCTTTAAATACTATATCTAGACCTGCAGAGTTATGCTTTGCCTTATTTAATTTTAGACCGACAATGATTTTACTCAGCTTTTCCCCAACTGCCCCAGTCTGGAAGATTTTATAAGTAAATTTGAGTAAATCTAGCTCAAATTGCGAGGGTAGTGTTCAACATACAGATGAAGTAGATTTAGAGGTAACGCCTAATAAGTGCATTGATGAAATTTTTACTCCAGGACCGTTGCTTAATACATTTGTTCATAAACTACAGGCAATATTCCTCCCAGAAAGTACTATTCAGACAATTTATACTTGTACCACTGAATTTGTTGACAGCATTTTTGAAAGTACATTAGAACTGCTTCAAAAAAGGAACCAAGGCCATCAAATTGAAATAGTCAGCGAACATTTTAACAACTTAAAAACTGATATGGCAGCCTTTAACTCAACCTACAGAAGAAATAAATCTATAAATCTGTCGATAGTAACGTCGTTATTCCTCCTGAACTTTCAATTGGAACACGTCGCGATAAAAAGTTTGATAAAAATTTACAATCCCATATTGAAGTTAATGTCCCTTTGACTTTTATGTATTTTCCTATATTAGATACAATAAAATATTTATCTAGAAATCCAAGTTTTTAACAAGTATTTGGAAACATCATTTGAAAGTATGTGCACTGATGATGATAATATATTAAAAGACACTGGGGATGGTCAGTAATTAAAGAATAATAGTTTATAATTAAAGGAATCTCGGATGATTCATATTATTGTAAAGTTATTATTGAAAAAAAATTACTGGCGAAAGAATTTATAATTGTGACGAGACCGGTATTACGGTAATTCCGAAACAACATTCAAGAATTATTGCAAATAGAGGACAACGTCAGGTAGGCGTATTGACTTCTGCTGAGCGTGGTAATACGGTAACAGCCGAAATTTGTTGTTCTGCTGCAGGCAATTTCATGCCTCCAATGTTGATTTTCCCCAGACAGAAGAAACGACAAGAATTCGAATTAGGTTTGCCGCCAGGTGGTTGGGCTGAGGCTAATGACTCTGCATTGATGACTATAGAAGTGTTTTTGAAGTGGTTTAAAAATTTCATTAAATTGTCTAATCCAAAAAAGAATCTCCTGTCCTCTTACTTTTTGATGGACATGCATCTCACACTAAAAACCTCGAAGTCATCAATCTAGCTCGTGAAAAAGGTGTTATTTTATTGTGCTTTCCACCTCACTGTTCGCACAGGCTACAGCCTCTAGTTGTGGCATTTATGAGGCCTTTGAGTCTATATTACGAAGATGAAGTGCGCAAATGGTTGCGGTCAAACCCAGGTAAAGTCGTAACTTTATTTCAAATATCAACTTTATTTGGACAAGCCTTTGTTAATGCTGCGAACATGAAAACCGCGTTAAAAGGATTTGAGAAAACAGGTATTTGGCCAACAAATGAGGGTGTCTTCACTGATGATGACTTTTTACCAGCCGAGACAACCAATATTCCCATTGCTGAAAGACAAGCCAGTCCTACTCCATTCAATGATCCAGTCGATGATCCTCCAACCGATGATCCTCCAGCCAATAATGTTCCAGTCAGTGGTCCTCCAGAAAATAGTGATTCTTTTAATAATCCCTCAACCCCACCCCCAAAAGTCACGATGCAAAATAGCAAGGAAACGCTATTCCCCATGACCCTCTACCCCAATGTTCTTGGATGCCTGACATTCCTAAGGCACCAATAAAAGAAAAAGTAGCGCCTCCAGTTTTCCAGCTCTCTCTCCAGAGGTTGTTACGGCAATACCAAAACTAAAGACTGGCGTTAAACGAGTGCGGAAAAAGAGAGGCAAAACCATCATTCTTACAGAATCCCCTTACAAAGCAGAACTGACTGAAGTAATAGAGAGGACGAAAAAAATTAAGGTGGCACAAAAAACAAAGTTAAAAAACAACTGTCCGGTGAGAAAGAGAAGAAAGCAAGAGAAAAGGTGTCTATGCCAAAAAAGCAAAAGATAATAAAAGAAATTGAAGAAAGCTCTGAGTCTGAGGAGGAAGAAGACGCTTTATGTTTATACTGTAATGACCAATATTCAGTTTCAACTGAAGGGTGGGTTTCATGCAAAAAGGTGGGCCCATAATTCTTGTGCAAGAATAGACAGTGACGACGATGAATCAGTAGGTACTTATTTGTGAAATATGTAAACCCGATAACCGCGGGTACCCCGTCCTGGCCCGTAGACGGGGCAGAACGGAGTAAAGGACACTTTTTTTTAAAGTCAAAAATAAAAAAAATATATTAGTTTTATATTTATTTCTTTTTTTGTTTTTTGTTTACAATACCTAAATAGATCTCCCTTTAATTTTTTTTAACTTATATCACGTAATTTACGCTTCCAAAAATAAATTTGAACCTTAGAATCCCCATTCTGCCCCGGTGTCCCCTACTATTCTAATCGCGATACCATTACTAAATACATAGGACGAAATATCAAGATAAGTGCGCACGGTCCTGTGCCTTAACACTGACCAGTTTCAATTGTGCGTATACAGGGTGTCCACCTAGTGCGCGTAAGTCCAATATCTGGGTTAATAAAAGAGATAACTTAATTTTTTTTTCTACAGGGTTGTCTAATATCCCGAGCTGCACAAAATGAAAATATATTTACATATTCAGGGTGTTCAGTTTTTCCTGGACAGGTACCAACTTCGTTTTTCTAAATGGAAATATATATTTTTTATTGCTTTTTCGAACTAAACCCTTGATTTTAGTAGGACTTTCATCAGCCTTCCCTATACCTAACTTAAACTGTTTTTGAAATATTGACGGGTGAATATTGACATTTTTGCAACTTTGACACCCTATAAAATCTAAACGGTTTGAGATCAAGCAAAACGGTTTGCACATTCCTGTCTTAACTTTTTATAAGCTATCGTTTGATACTAATTTCAAATGTATCCAGGAATTAAAAAATTTCCGAAAATTTTGAAAATTTTTAATTCTTGGATAAATTTACATGGAAATATATATTTCCATTTAGAAAAACGAAGTTGGTACCTGTCCAGGAAAAACTGAACACCCTGAATATGTAAATATATTTTCATTTTGTGCAGCTCGGGATATTAGACAACCCTGTAGAAAAAAAAATTAAGTTATCTCTTTTATTAACCCAGATATTGGACTTACGCGCACTAGGTGGACACCCTGTATACACTATAATTAATCTATGATTTAATAGGTAGGTACACAGAGTATGTTTTAGAAAAACAGAATATGTTTAGCTCGTACTAAACGCCTGTTAAAACCAAACGACTTTTGCGCGAACAGTTTCACCTGGACGTCGTCCGGGCGTTATATCCGAACCCCCCAGCTTTCAGACTTCGCTCCCAGCCAATCAGATTTAGTTTTCAGACTCCGCCCCACAGCCCTTAAACGTTCCCCGCGGCCATTACAGCTTTAGGACCTCACCCCTCCCAGCCTTCAGACCTCGCCCCAGACATGATAACCCAGTAAACTGCTCTTTACGATATATATATAGCGATATAATAAATACTGAGAGAACATAATATTAATATAAAGTTGTTATATGAATTTGATGTAGGGGAGAGTGTCAATGAAACGGACAGGTTATGAAACGGACAACCGGTGTACTTTTGAACGCGCCTAGATCTGAGTTCTTTAAAATACGGCACTGGCAACCCTGCATCCTAAGCACAACACCAAGGCAACGGCAGTTCGGAGTTTAGTAAATGCGTGTATGCCATGCAAGAATGTTGTTCGTGGTAAAAAAGTAATATTTTCGTGAAAATTGTAAACCTTCTGCATGGTAAGTATTAAATATTTCTTACCTAATATTTATTTAGGTATCTATTTTCTGCCATATATTGACCAAATTTTTACGCTAACAAATGATCATAACTTTAAATATTTTGTGTGGTCTTGACATGTCGAAAATAAAAATGGCGATTGCAATGAAGTGGACATGTTGCCTTGAAACGGACGTCCTTTTCATGGCATCGATGAGTGTCCGTTTCAAAACAACGATATCATTAGGTTTTTAAGCACGATTTTTTTAATGTAGTAGCAGTAAATTTGGATATTTTTTTATTTCCAGATTATGGATACATTGAAAGAAAAGCCAGCTTCCAAAAAAAAAGCGAGTGAGCCCTATAAGCCAACACATTGAAGCGGCAACGCGAGAAGTTCTTCAAGCAGGCCAAACGATAAGATCAGTGGCTAAAGTCTACGATATCTCCAAGTCTTACCTTGCGTCCTTTTGTAAGAAAGCCAGAAACCAAGATGGCGAATATCACCATAAGCCCAACATAGGTAACAAACGCATATTTTCGATTGATCAGGAAAAACACTTAGCTGACTATTTAAAAACATGTTCTAAAATGTGCTTTGGTTTAACTACAGTGCAGGTACGAGAACTTGCATATCAATATGCCAAAGCTAAAAATATATCTCCCGACACATGGACACAAAAAAAAAATGGCTACCAAAGAATGGTTGCGTGGTTTTATGAACCGAAACACCACCTTGTCTTACCTCTTATCTCGCGCTACCTCATTTAATCTTGAAAATGTCAAAAGATTCTTTGACAATTTAGAGAAAGTTCTTGGTAAATACATGTTTGAGGCTCATATGATCTGGAATCTTAATGAAACTGGGTGTAGCACTTTAACAAATCCTTCAAAGATAATAGCACCGAGAGGCTCGAAACAGGTGGGGCAAGTTACTTCCGGAGAGAGGGGCGTTTTGGTTACAATGCTGGGATTTCTCAATGCGGCCGGTGGCACAATACCTCCAGCATTTGTGTTTGCGAGGGTGCACTACAAGGACATAATGTTAAAGGATGGACCAAACGGAGCTCTTGGTTTAGCCAATCCAAGTGGCTGGATAACAGAAGAAACTTTTTTGGGGGCAATGAAGCACTTTATAAAATATGTTTAACATTCCAAAGAGAAACCCGCTTTGGTACTTATGGACAATCACAAGACACATATAACTTTGGAAACAGTGACACTGGCAAGAGATAACCATATTATTATGCTCACTTTTCCCCCCCCATTGCAGCCGCAGCCTACAGCCAGCAGATGTTTCCGTTTTTGGCCCCTTTAAAACAAGATACAAAGTTGCAATGAACGCCTGGATGTTGACAAACCCTAGAAAATGTGTTACAATATACGACGTAGCCTCTTTTCCTAATGAAGCTTTTATCCACGGGTTCTCGATGGAAAATATAATAAAGAGGTTTTCCAAAACTGGAATTCATCCATTTAATCGCAATGTGTTTTCAGAGGAAGATTTCTTATCATGCTCTGTGACAGATAGACCTGCTCCAACAGATTATTCTAATTCTCCTCAATCCACTGCTGGGGTCAGTGAATTTCAGCATTCATCAATAGATAATAGTGCTGATCTAGATCCAGTAAACAAAATTGTCCAGAGCAACAAAGATTTGCACTCTACATCCAATAGCAAAGATTTGCCCTCTACATCAAACGGCAATGTAGCAGCAAAAGATATGCCCTCTACATCAAAAGGCAGTGTGGCAATAACACCTGAACAAGTAAGACCCTATCTAAAAGCTTCTCCTCGAAAACGAAAAGCAGGAGGTCCTCGTAAAGGCCAGACAACTATAATTACGGACACTCCAGAAAAAGATAGGCTTCTGGAAGAAAAGGAGGCAGCTTTGCGTAAGCAACGGAAAGTCTCCGTGGTTACAAAAAAACGCGTTAAAAAACTACAGGAGTCTAGCACAGAAGAGTCAAGCTCAGAAATGTCATTGTGCGACTCAAGCGATGACGATGAAGTATTTTCCAGTTTGAATAAACCAAAAGTAAAAAATCTGGCCAAACCCAAACGGAACACCAAAGAAAATAAAAATGAAGCTGGTTCAGATAACCAAAACACGTGCACAGTGTGCAAGGGAGATTACATGCCAACCACAGTCGACTGGCTGCAATGCTTCATGTGCAAGCTGTGGGCTCACCAAACCTGTGGACTCAAAGGAGTTCACCACTTTTTCTGCAACAAATACAGTTAGTTTTAATTTTTAGAATTTAAGTATATTTTACTATCATTACCACCAGGTCATGTTTCATTATTTTGGGCTTCTGTTTTAGTTATTTTCTTGTGTTTTACTATTTCTAATAAAAATAAATAATTGTTTCAAACTCTATAGGTATACACTGCAAAAAAATTGGTTGTGTAACTGAGATTTTTCAGTGTGTAATTCAAAACGTGTAAAATTTCCGTGTTAATAGTTTAACACACTCTTGTTCTTTCAAACGTTATACAGAAAATGTGTAAAGTTAACCCATAAAGCAATAAAATATAATGAATATGTGTAACCTCTATTAAAAGTGTGTTAGGAGTACACCATACCGTGTTAACTGAACACATTTCTGTGTAATCACCACCCCTTCCACACTTAGGGCCAGTTGTATGAACACTTTGAACTGTAGTTCACTGTTGAACTACAGTTCAAAGTAAAAAAGTTGTTGTACCAACAGTATTTCACACTGATCTTAGTTTTAATTCGGAGTTCAAGTGAACGCTCACTTTCGGCCGTTCACAAATTGAACTGTGGATCAAAGTGAGATCTAACCTCACAATTTTTGTTTTGTGTTGTATTGATGTGTTGTATGTAGTTGTCTTGTTCCAATTAAAAAAAATGTATGAATTTAACGAAGTGATAACTGATGATGAAGATTTTTTGGGTCTTGTGGATGCTGTAATGAATCCTAGGATTCCACGGACATTCAGGGAGCGTCCTAATCATTTTACTAAATGGAAAGACAATGAATTTTTGCAAAGATTTCGCTTAACAAAAAACACAGTTGCTTACATTATTGAAAATGTTGCTGCAGTAATTTCTTCCACCAGCAGAAGGTAAAATTAGTTTTTATTCATTAAACGTAGGTATACCTATATGTATATATATATATATTTTTTAGAAGTCAAGCTCTCTCAGCTTCAGAAATGGTACTCCTAACCTTAAGGTTTCTTGCAACAGGATGTATTTTGCAAGTAGCTGGAGATTTTTCTGGTGTAGACAAATCTACAGCAAGCAGAGTTATTAATAAAGTGTCCCGGGCAATAGCACATATGCATGAAACTTATATATCATTACCTGATGAGGAAGTAAATATTGTTCGACAGGGATTTTTCAACATAAGCAGATTTCCAAGATGTGTTGGGGCTTTGGATTGTACTCATGTAAGAATTCAATCTCCTGGTGGAGAAGAACCAGAAAATTTTAGGAATCGAAAAGGTTATTTTTCTTTCAATGTACAAGCAATATGCGACTCTCAATTAAAAATTTGGGATATTGTCTGTAGATGGCCAGGATCTGCTCATGATGCAAACATATTCAGAAATTCAACAGTTCGTGCTCGGTTTGAAAATGGAGAATTTGGTGAAAATTTATTGGTGGGTGATAGTGGATATGGTATCAAACCATACCTGATTACACCACTTTCTAATCCAAGAACTCCTGTAGAACATTTATTTAACGAAGCACAAATCAGAACAAGAAATCCAATAGAGAGATGTTTTGGTGTATTAAAACGTCGTTTTCCAATATTAGCATTAGGAATTAAATTAAATGTGCAAAAAGTTGAAGCAATTGTGGTTTCATGCGCATTGCTTCATAATATTGCATGCATGTTGAGAGATGATGTTCCTATTGTAGGTGAAGAAGTTGAAGTGGCTATCGAATTGGGAAATATAGTTGTACCTGTGGCACGAGGTATTGAGAATGTAGCCTTAAATAATATTGTACGACAAGCTTTAATAACTGAGTATTTTCAGCCTTTGTTAGATAATGTACATGAGTAAACTAAAACTTTAATAAAAATGAAATAATAGATAAAATAGCCGACATAAAATGTATAAAAATATTTATTTTAAATTAACATATTCAATACATATGTATATTTATAAGTATGTCTGTTATTAAAGTTATAAAAGTTATATTTTTTGTTATTAAATTACTACATTTAATAATAATAATAATAGTAATAATATTATTTATTTAATCGTCAATATTCGATAACGTTATGATATATAATAATATCGTTATGAACATAACATTCTACACCTCTTAACTTTTTTATTTAATTTTAACATGAGTTTAGCAGCTGATCTTTCTGCAGTTGAAGGATCTCCAGCTCTAATTCTGCTTTCTTAGCTAGAATAATTAATCTTGCGTCACTCTCCTTCGTGTCCAGTGCCATTTGATGTTTGTGCCGTTCCTTCATCATTTCTATTCTCAAAAGATGTTCTTTTTCAAAATATTCTTTCTGCTGAGAGGCTAACTCAGCTTTATTTGTAGCCCGCAAAGTAATTTTGTTGGACAAAACATTTTTATTTTCTAAAGATAAAAATAAATTGTATTAACAGTATTATAATTATATTAGTACAAAATTTACCTTTACCAGAGGCCTCCCTTAAAATAGTTTTCAATGGCTTACTTTTTGGAGTTCGAAGCTTGTCTGGGGTCATTCTTGTCCAATCGGTCGGTAAAGCAGCAGCTAAAAGAAATTAAGTTAAAACAAAAATTCATTCACAATTAAGTATAGGGTATGTTATATAATAAAAAAATCACCGGTAGAGTTAAAAAATTTACAAAATTACAAACTTAAAAAGAGATTTGAACCACAACCTTACTTAAAAAGTTTTTTTTCCACATTAAAACTACTATGATACACAAACAGAGTGATCCCATGCAGTTCCATTTGTTACTTTTTAGTACGGAACCACAAAAAGTAATTAGGTACCTTTACCAATTTATGTTTAGAATACTTACTCGAACAGCTAGGTATCGATTTGCATGTAACCTGCGAAAGCTCTATCTTCCTTCGCTTGGAAGTCACATCTAAAAAACATGTGACTTGTTAAATTATATAAGTATAAATAGTGTTTACTTATACCTGACAATAAACTATCTTCCTCATCAGAATTTTTAACATCTTCCACGGGTAGGTCTACATTTAAAAAAATCATTAGAGCTATAAATAAAAATCAACTATAAGGATTTACCTGCTTCAGAAATATTGCGATGAGCAATTTCCACCTGCCTGTTGTCATTTCCTATAATAAATGCTTTTAAAATTTAATAATTAATTTCACTAAAAAAACTTACCACTACAGTCTCCACCAAACTCAGAATCAAAGCCAGTCATCTGAGTACCGATGATATCTTTGACTTTTTCAACAACATCGTCAAATATTTTAGGTTTCACAGGTCCTCCTCCTGTTCCTCGTAAGTGAGTCTTTTCATCTGCAAACTTCTGCTTCGACCTCTTCTTTTGATTTTCATATTTGACACGAAGAACTTTTGCATCTCTAAATGGCTCCCCACAAATGCTATTAAATTCTGTTGATAGCTGCTCCCAAGCTTTCTGTTTCAATTCATTATTCATTTTATCAGTCTTTCTGCATTCAATTGTGCTCTTAAATTTCAATACGAGACTCATTAATACGCCAATCTCTTTGGCACTCAAATTAACCGTCCTTTTGTTACAGGAATACATCTTAATATAAAATGTTCCACCACCAAAGACTAATCTACAAACGAATACAAAAACATTTAGACCTTATAAAAAAAAAACTATATAAATGCAAAAGTATTGGTCAGATTACAGCTAGCAAAAATAATTTGTACCTACCTACTTGCTTTTTATCCGTATGTGGATCACCAGTTGTCCGTAAATAAAATGGAGATATTTTGATTTTTACTTTTAACAATATGTTATAAGCATACCCAGTAAAAAAACACTTTAATTGATGTCTATAATAAAATAACTTTATTTGCAAGAAAGCCCGCCAAATAGAATAAAACTCTTGGGTTAGGTTTTATGTCAAAAATCGGAAGAAAAATAAAATTCACTATGATATTAGTAGTGCCAACATAAACAAA
Source organism: Pogonocherus hispidulus (assembly GCA_963924545.1). Classification (NCBI taxonomy): domain Eukaryota; kingdom Metazoa; phylum Arthropoda; class Insecta; order Coleoptera; family Cerambycidae; genus Pogonocherus; species Pogonocherus hispidulus. Next base: position 9,411,675 of record OZ004697.1, on the reverse strand, counting down.
TCACAGTTCGGCTGAACCAAAGTTCAGTTTACGTTGAACAACATAATAACGCATGATTGTAGTTCAAAAGTTAATCGGCGTTCCTTTGAACTGAAGTTCAGAATTGTTTTGTACAACCGGCCCTTATTGCTGGCTGAATGCTGATGCATTGCATTGCATTGCATAGTGAAGTGGCATGGCGCATGGTGTCTGTTTGTAGCGTGGACTGCGGCTATAGAAAACATTAGATATTCTGTGGAAAATATAGTACCTACTCTTGGCTACCTACCATTACCATATTATTATTAATATAGTGTAATATTTGTTAGCTACTGTGCAATGTGCATAGATAATTAAATATTCTATGTTACAAGGAAACTAAACTACCGTGAGTACCTACCGTGTTTTAAGTTTTAAGTACTTTGTTTTGTGTATGAACGAAATGAAACCTAGTGACAGTAAAGTTATTATTAAATTCAAATTACGGTCAGTACGATTTGATCAAACAAAATGGGTAAAACTGGTGGTGGAAAGTTCTGCCTCTCCCACATATAACGATGTTGTTGAAGTTGGTAAGTACCTATAAACCTAACCTAATTTTATTACGAACATGAAACGTTTTGCTTGTTTACTTGTCGTTCACTAGACCTATAATCTATAATCTGTGCACTAGACTAGCAGACATTGGACATTATAGTACGTTATTTGCATTTAAGACTTGTAGGTACATTGTCCTTAAAATTAAATCTTTATAGATTTCTCAAACCTGGCATTATTTAACTTTTTTCGATCGTAAGAGTAAAAAGTTTAATAGGCAAGCAAATAATAGCTTCCTTCCGAAAAACCTGAATTTTCCTAATTTGTAATACGTAACAGAAATAGATAATAAATGTTGATAAAATATTGCAGTAGGTAGGGTAGACTGGTGTCAATTGTAACAGGTGTCAATTGTAACAAAGTGTAGTATAACGACATCTGTTGTTCGGGTGCGAAAATATCATACACTAAGATTCTACAGTAGCCTTTACATTGGGTCTCAAAGTTTCAAAGCAGTAGTCCACGTTTTCTGGAAGTAAATGGTCGGTACATCATTTTGCGTTCAAAAGTAAATATTTTATTGAAAACTCTTTGGTTTATACCACATATTATATTGAAGTTAGTGACATTGTGAGGTAAGTCCGTTAATAAGTGTTCTTTTAACTACCTTTTCTATAAAAAAGTTTGTTTTAAACTATAACCTAACCTATATTGTCTATGCGTAAACACTAAATGGTGCTAGTGGTGTCAGTTGTAACGTAACCTATGATGTCGAATGTAACATGTTACAATCGACACCAGGTTTAGATTATTTAGTTTAATATGTTTGTTTCATAATTTTACAGTTGTAAACGAGAAAATGGTAAAGCCGAGACCAAGGAAAACGGAAAGAGGGTTGATACCTCAGCGTATTTTTGAAGAAGCTGCGGAGAAAGTACTCAATGGCAGAAATTCTATTAGAAAAATTGCCAAAGATTATGGATTATGTCATGTCACATTATATCGCTACGTAAACGCTCTTCGTGATAATATCCAACCAAGGATTGGATACAATCCTTATAACAGAGTATTTACAAGACAACGAGAGCAACAACTTGTTAACTACTGTGAAACATCTGTGAATCTTTATTACGGCCTCAACACAAAAGAATTACGAAAATTAGCTTATCCAGTTTGCGAATGCAAATAATTTAAATTATCCCAAAAAATGGGATGAAAGTGGACAAGCAAGCGAGGATTGGCTTATCGCATTTCTAAGAAGAAATTCACAATTAGCTTTGCGAACTCCTCAAGCGACTAGTCTGGCACGTTCAATGAATTTTAACAGGGAAAACGTGGGCAAATTTTACGATAATTTAAGATCTGTAATTGATAAGTACAATTTTGAGCCGCAAAACATTTTTAATGTCGATGAAACTGGCGTAACCACCGTTCAAAAGCCTACTAAAGTAATCGCCAGGAAAGGAACTAAACAGGTGGGCTCAATTACATCCCATGAGCGTGGGACACTGGTCACCATGTGCTTGTCTGTAAATGCAGTTGGAAATACTGTCTCTCCTATGTTTGTTTTCCCGCGAAAGCACTTTCATGATCATTTTACGAGAGATGGGCCTGTGGGATGTATAGGAAGTGCAAATACTTCAGGATGGATGCAAGAATCTGACTTCCTTATTTTTATCAAACACTTCGTAAAGCATACCAATCCCAATGAAAACAATAGAATTTTACTGCTTCTCGATAACCATTCTTCCCACTTATCAATTTCTCTAATAGATTACTGCAGAGCAAACTACATAACCTTACTTTCTTTCCCCCCACATACCTCCCATAAATTGCAGCCACTTGATCGTGGTGTGTTTGGCCCTTTCAAAAAATATTTCAATAATGCTGCTGACCAGTGGATGAGAAACAATCCTGGTAAAAGGATGACTATATACGATTTACCATCTATTGTTAAAGAAGCACTTCCACTGTCTACTACTCCAAATAACATACTTTCTGGATTTTCTTGCACGGGTATATGGCCATTCAATAGGGACATTTTTTCTGATGTTGACTATGCACCATCTAATGTCACTGACAGACCTTTAACTGTTGAAGTAAATACAACACAAAATGACATTTGCTTGCAAACTGAATCAAACAATACATATGACATAAATCAACCATCAACGAGTAAAGCTATAGAGAGATGTCATACTCCACCATCATTGCCTGAAATACCTCACATTCCTAACACCAGAAGAAATAAAACCATTTCCCAAAGGCGATGTGAATAAACCAAGAAAAGGAGGACGAACCAGAGGAAAAACAGCTATTTTGACAAGTACGCCGGAGAAACTTTTACTTGAAGAACAAATCAAGAAGAAGGGATCTTTTAAACGTAACCTCAGTAGCACAGCAAAGAAGGAAAAGAAGAAACAGAATAAAGTAGACAATCACAAGAGTGATTCATCTGATGATGAGGAAACATACTGTTTAGTATGTTGTGGTGCTTACTCAAGCAGTAAAGAAGACTGGGTGCAATGCCAAGAGTGCAAAAATTGGGCACATTCTAGTTGCACCAAAAATAGTTATTATTATGTTTGTATAAACTGTGAGTCAGAATCAGATTAATTACTTTGATACCTACTTAAAATTAATGATATTACAAACCATATTTGTTTTTACTGTTCTTTTTCAAATCAAATAAAGTTTTACTTTGATCAATAGTTTTCCAGATTTTGAGTTTTCTTTCTTGATTATTAGTAGTTGCTGTTTATTATACCTACATGTCTTACTATATGAATGTTTTAATTGTTTATTACCTCTGGCAGTAAACAATATCATCTAGTATCCACCCCAACTTAACTTTTTCCTAAGTGTATAGATATCCGTTACAATTGACACTTGTCTTGTTACAAATGACACCGATCAGGTGTCATTTGTAACATTTGACAGGAAGACACAAATACGTCACTTAAATTATTTTGGTAATGAGTCACTGAAAACTATAAAACTATTTTTCGAAAAGAAGCAAGCCAGATTACAGTAAAACAAAAACAAAAACTATACTTCAAAAAGCTAATGAAAAAAATTGGGTTAAGTATTTTTTGTTACAATTGAGACCAGTCTCCCCTACGTCGAAAAAGGTGTGTTCTACTCCTACACAAGAAAGACCTAAAAGGTAGTATGCATATATTAATTTATAAATTAGAATTGTTATTTTCTGGTGAACTATCTTCTGATGAAGAATTCCCAGCTGCTTGATGATGAGGAGTTTCAAGCTACTTCTGAATCTGAAGAAGGCGAGGACGAACAAGGGCCCCCAGCTGATCGTGATGACGGTGAATTATTATTAGACCCTGATGCTTGGACTTGGGTTGATAATGAAGAATTAAAGCATATAGATTTCACTGGCACACAAATTCCTATAAATATTGAAAATCAAAACGAACCATCAGAATATTTTAATTTATTTGCCACAAATGAGTTTTACGAATTAGTTATTCACATACAAACAAATACGCAGAGGAAATGTTTCTTCAGGGTGTTGAAGAAAATTCCAGAATAACATTGTGGAAAGATTTGACTCAAAACGACCTTAAAATATTTTAGGCCTCTTGTATCATCACACCGGCACAATAAAGCTCAAACGAATCGAAAACTATTGGAAAACGAATTACCTATTTAATATTCCTGTTTTCCGACAATTTATGTCTCGCAATCGATTTCAAACTATCCTTAGGGCATTACACTTTTGCAATAATCCTCAAATGGGGGACCCTATACCAGAAGACCGGCTTTATAAAATACGTAATCTTATTGATTTTTTGAACAGACGCATGGTGTAAATTTATTATCCAGGAAAAAAATTGTCTCTAGATGAATCTATGGTGCTATTTAAAGGACGGCTGGGCTTTCGGCAGTACATAAAAAATAAAAGACATAAGTACGGAATAAAATTGTACATGCTGTGTGAGCCTAATGGAATGGTACAAAAAATGTTCGTTTATGGAGGTGCCAAGGACACGGAAACTGGTGGGAAAGGACATTCCTCAAAGGTCGTTATGAAATTGTTGGAGAATAAGTTCAATAAGGGACAAGCTCTCTATATGGACAATTTTTATAATGACGTTCATTTGGCTCGTACTTTATTAGAAAAAGGTACTTATGTTACCGGCACATTGAGAAAAAATAGGAAAAACATTCCAGCTGAAATATTAACAAAAAACTAAATAAAGGGGAGCTTGTTACAAAATATGCAAACAAAGTTAGTGTGCAAAAGTGGAGAGATAAAGAGACATCCTGATGATATCCACAGAACATAAAGGAGAACTGACTGATACTCAAAACAAAAGGGGACAACATAAAATTAAACCAAAATCCATAATTGAATATAATAAATATATGAGTGTGTTGACATGATAGATCAAATGTTGTCATATTACAGTTGTGAAAGAAAAACACTGAGGTGGGACCAGAAACTTGGGATACATATTTTTCAATGCATATTAGTCAATGCATATTTTTTATACAACAAGTATTCCACTGAAAATATCATTGTATGACTTCAGAATAAAAGTGATTGACTATCTATTACCACACCATGAGAAAGATGCTTCGATGCCATTAAAAAAATCGGCCAATCATTGCCCACAAACAATAAAGAAAAAAAATAAGGATAAGGATGGAGACCAATGTTCTATTAGAAGAAAGTGCAAACTGAGCTTTTCTAAGAAAAAACGAAAAGACACAATGTACTGTTGTTTAGAATGTGAAGATCAGCCATCTCTGTGCCTTGAATATTTCCCAACGTACCAAAAAAATTGAGAATAATTTTTATTTTCAAGTTTTGCGTTTTTTAAATATTTTTTGTTTGGTTTGTTGTAACTTTTATATGTTGTAGACCGAAGAGTCGAAATTATTTGACTTAAATATATAGTTGTACTTTTATTATTAAAAACATAGTTTTATTTGTGACACGCCATGGACGCGAATTCACGACGCGGGAAATTTACTTCATCACACAGCCGGCGGGCGGCGCTGGGCTGTTTTCATCAGCTGGCATTGAACGCGTTTTAAGTAGATATTTAAAACTGGACCCAAATGTAATTATTATTTGTCACTTACTAATTTCTAATATTATCAGAATTATTATTTGCAGGAACACGTAAAAAAATCGAAAGGTGTTATGTGCTATAAGATTGTAGCTGAAAAATTGAATTACTTATGTTTATTATTGACGTTGTAAGCCTGATTTTTGTAAATAAATTTCTGTTATGAAAAGCAATGAATCCTAATGTTTTGTAAGTTAATAATAGTAGCTGACAACAGTAACCAAATACCAATCTTGATTACACTATTGTAGTATTGAAAATATGGTAACCTCAATAATTATTTTAATGATTAATTTTTTTTTACCACATTATAAACTGAATGTAGCAATAGTTGACAGAGCTCATTGATAATATTTTGTAGCAGCAGCAGCAGTAACACCAGTTTAGTAAACGTTCACATTATTTCTGCAGAGGTCAGCTACAGTTCGTTCATAAATCAAACAAAATTGGCGCCTCCATTCAGGATGATTATCGCGAATTTGAAACGTAGACATAACGGTTTTTCGACTGATGTGGACAAACCGCTCTTTTCGTTAGATTTCATTTATTCATTTCATATTCATATTCGGGCAAGCGGTGATATAAGTAGTGTAGTGAGTGTAGTGACAATAGGGAGTGTAGTGACAAAGTGTGTGAATTATTAGCAGATTGATGGATCCAGAAGTAAGAAAGTTATTACAAAAGTGGGATATGCCTGAAGAAAGTCCAGGATATATTTAACAGTAAGCATAATAACATACCTACTAACTTTTAGTTTTAAATTTCTATTTGGCCATTTAGCAATACTTGAATCATTTTATAAGATAATAATACGAATGTTGTTGAAAAGTAACAAGTACTTACCTACTAAAAAATATCTTAAAAAAATTAGAAATATCTAAACCATGTAAACTAAACAGATACCTAGATATAATTTGCCAATTTTACTACTATAGGTACTAAACAACTTTCTATAAACCTGCATATTTTAAACTTGATAGGCACTTTACTCATTAGCCATTTTTGCATATCGGAGCGATCTGTTTCGTATGGTGAAACGGGGGATTTAAATTTTGTGTGTATTTTGAAATTTAAAGGTAGACTTTGGCAATTGTCGGTGTTTCCACCTTAAGTGGGCCACACTGTATTCATACAAATATCACTAATCAATAAATCACGCTTATTATAATTAATAAACAAAATCTTTTAAGATAATGTACCAATATAATTGTATAATAAACAGAACCACTGAAATCATGTACAAACTTCACAGATCTAACAATTAATGTTTATTATAATTATAACCAAAATTCGAGACATAATGTACAGATATTACAAATGTTATTATCTAACAGTTATGAATAAACAGGACCATTGAATGAAATTAAATTTAACTAATTAATTAAAATTAAATACGATACATTAGTGAGCTTTAAATTGTATTATTGCTTATTTTTAGTTCAGTGTATTTTCTTAAATCTAGTGACAACTACAGTTTGTGCACATGAAGCATGCATCGATCTCCTTTAAAGTGTTTCTGCAAAGACAATTGACGATGAAAGTAACAGCAATACATTTCTTTGATGGTGAGGTTTGTAGAGCCAGATTTGCGATGGTACAGCCAGCGGGACAGTTCATGTTGAAGTCGTTTTTCATATCATTCAAGTGTAAGAAGGATGTATTATAAAAGTTGTCCTTTCGTTGGTATATAGGTACAATGCAGCATGTCCCAGATGAGTGATGGAAATTTATTTTTAAATTAATAGTAATCACTAATCAGGAATCATTAAAAACGTGTTACCTATAATAAACTTTTACAGTTGACTGCCTGTACCTGATGATGGTAATATTCAACATTGTTATGCGCTGCTCAATCGGAATCACATTACCCTGTACAACTAATATTGATCTTGCGACCATCCAACGGGCAAGACAAACTTTAGAAGATCATTTGCCAAATAACTTTAGGTTATATGAGATATATCCAGTGGTTTCGACTGGCCGCAATCCACATTGCCGCCTATGAATTACTATTAACAGAACTAAAAACTGTCAGTTTCATGCTTCTCTATCCCATACCGTCGCAATTCTTTACGTCGGATATAGTTCCTTCTTTGTCTAACACGTGTAAAAACAATGTAAAAACGAAGAGCGAAATATACAACTTATGCAACAAAAGCCAAGACTGTCAAATAGATCGGACATGCGCATTTCACACACATCATCACGGCTGACATAAGCGTAGTAGTGAACTTATTTACTGTAAATGTTTACTCTGAAGAAGTGATAAGTGTTACCCTCGTTCTTATATTATCTATGAGTGTTACTTACTTTATTTAGTGTTCGAAGAAAAGTTTTATTATGGAAGCGATCGCGATATTTTGCGTACGCCTATGGAATTAGAGTCCCCACCACAATTTAACTGTCAACCCGGTAATACGTCACTGCCTATTATTTTAGCCGTTTACTATAGGTACCTACATCCTAGTAATAAAAAAGCGTTAGAAAAACGTAATAAATAATATGTTATTTCATTTTGTAGGCATAAAACACTACTCGATGGAAACAATAACAGACCAACGAATATATTTAGAAATGAAGAAGAAGAACTCACATCACATCAGCAGTAGGTAGGTAGCAGATAAGTACATTTTGGTTTTATTAAGGTAATGTTAAAAAAATTATCTATTATTTTATCTCTACATTTGGCATTTCGTTTTTTCATAGAATCATACCTATATATTATCCCAATAGTTACATTATCATATAATTCAAACAAGTATTAATAGTTAAAACAAGTATGTTGAACTTAATATTTACCAGCACTACAGTTTTTATAAAATATTTTAATATTATTTATTAGCTAATCTTTTTATTTTTTTTTTAATTAGGAATTAAGCTAAAAAACTGACGAAAAAGTTATTAATTAATTAATAAGAAGCAGCACCATATTAATTAATAATTACTTAATTTACCAGCACTACAGTTATTAATAATAATAATAATAATAATAATAAGCCTTTATTAATTTAACAAAACATAAATAAAGTATTTGTTATGGGTGGCGGTATCCAACCAAGCTGCTCATACAACCACCCCAGAAACAATTCATAACATTGTATGTAAATGAAATATCATTATACAAAATTATACAAAAGTACAGTGTAAGTATAGAAAGCAAACAAAAAATAAACGATTCAATAAGTAAATAAATGAATGCACCCTATATTAATATAGTGGATATTAGTTCACATTATCACGAGCACTAACAATTTGCGTTTTAACATTTTTCTTAAAAACTGTAAGACTAGTGGCACTTCTGACGTCATGAGAAAGCGAGTTGAATACTTTAGCAGCATTGTAACTAAAACTGCGTTGAAACAAAGCCGAATGATGTTGTGGAATATGTAGTAAGTCACGGTGGCGCGTAATACGATCATGAACATCTGAACCTTTTATTAATTTATCATGAAGATACACAGGCATTTCCAATTGAATTATCTTAAAAACTAAACAGGACAAATGTATTTGATATCGTTCATGCAAATTAAACCATTTTGAGTCTTTAAAAGCTACAGAAATGTGATCAAATTTCTTCAAATTATAAGAAAATCTAATACATGCATTTTGAATTTTCTGTAAGGTATTTTTATCTTTAAGTAAGAGAGCAGGCCAAAAGACAATGTTACAATAAGATAGAATAGATAAAATTAAACTATCAGTTAACCTTAGTTTAATATCCTTACTCAAAATATCTTTGTACATATATAATACCTTTAATTTGGAAAAACATTTTTGAATTAAACTTGTAACTTGGGTCCCAAATCTTAGATCAACATCCATATGGATTCCTAGATTTTTGCATGTATTTACTGGTACAAGTAAACAATTATTAATACTAATTTGGAAATCTCTATTAACAGATAAAATGTGATTGTGAGGACCAAACACTAGCAGTTGAGTTTTATTTTCATTAAGCATAAGTCCATGGGCAGTAGAAAATTCTTTAATTACCTCAAGATCAAAATTAATATTTCGAACAGCAAGAAATAGGTCATTATATGAAAACGAATAGTATACTTGAGTATCATCAGCATATTGATGTAAAGAACAAAATTTAAGACGACTTGACAAGTCAGCAGTATAAACAGTAAATAGGAGAGGGCCTAATATACTACCTTGCGGTACACCTTTATCTATGGAGAGAAATTTCGAGAAATTATTGTGAAATGATACTCGTTGATGCCTGGAGTTTAAATAGTTGTTAAAAAAAGAAATAGCAGGTTCATCCACACCAAAGAACTTAAGTTTAGTAATAAGAGTTAAATGATTAATGGTATCAAACGCCTTACTATAATCAAGAAGGATCAAACAAGTATCTTTATTAACATCAGAAGCCCGTAGAATATCATCAGTTACGTTAACCAAAGCAGTTGCCGTACTATGGTGTCGACGAAAGCCCGATTGAATATTTGATAGAATTCTGTTTTTATTCAAAAACTCATTAAATTGAACATGAACAATTTTCTCCAAGATTTTAGACAACACAGGCAATATACTTATAGGCCTAAACTCAGAAACATTCACAGGATTGCTATTTTTTTGTACAGGAATTATATTTGAATTTTTCCATATACAGGGAAATTGACCAGATAAGAGACATTTATTAATGATAAAAGTAATGTGTTCGCTTAACTGAGGAATTACATATAGCAGCATTTTCAGGGAAATGCCATCTGAACCAGTAGCATTAGATTTAACTTTCATTAACAGTTTTTCAACATCATGACAACTAACAGTATTAAACTTAAATTTATCGTGTACACCAGGCCATACACTATTCAAATAGTTTGTATCAATAAAAGTATTACTAACAGGATTTACCGAAGGAATACTATTAATAAAGAAATCATTAAATTGATCAGGTGTACCAATATCTAATAAATTAATAGAGCAATTATAGTTACTAACAGAAGAACAAATATTTAAATATTTTAATGTTTTCCAAAATTCTCTAGGATTTGTAGTAAAAGCGTGTTGCAAAAAAGCTTTTTTTTCAGACTTCACGGACGTATTAACCAAGTTCCTAAGTACTTTGTAATCATACCAAGCCGCATCAGTTTTTAAACGCTTGTACTTGCTTAGAGCATTTTTCTTCAATTTAATTAAAAATTTCAAGTTATCTGTAAGCCATGGAGCTGGGGGCTTGGTTATTCTAGCGGTTTTAATAGGAGCATGAATATCAAACAAATACAAGATATTATCATTAAAAAAGTTAAGCATATTATTTATATCTTCAAGATAATATAAACGTTCCCAAAAAATAGTATTTAGATCGTGTAAAAACAAATTATAATTAAATTTAGAGTAGTCTCTATAAGTTTTATATGATATATTCTGTTTAAACTTTATTAATTTAATCCCACACATAACTAAACGGTGATCAGAAATGCCATCCATTCTATAAACATCAATATCAGTGACAATTTCAGGACAAGAAACAATAATAAGGTCAACTAATGTTTGAGACGTAGCAGTTACCCTGGTAGGTTCAGTTACTAATTGTTTCAAACCGTATTTATTAAGAAGTCTATTAAATGAGGAGAGGCAATAATTATTGTTATCTAAAAAGTCTACGTTGAAGTCACCCCCAAAAAACACATATTCAAATTGAGGCAACAAAGTAACTATCATATTTTCCAAATGCTCAATACATAAATTAAAATTAACTGAGGGTGGTCTATATAAGGATCCTAAACATATTTTCTTACCTGCTACCACCATACTAATCCACATATACTCCAAGGGACAATCATGATATACATTAGCCAAAACAGAAATTTTAAAAATATTTTTCACATAAAAAGCAACTCCCCCTCCTCTGCTACCACGATCTTTTCTTACTAATTTATAACCACCTGTGGTGAAATGATAGTCGTGTTATTCTTTCTATCACATTTATTAGACTGTTTCAATTATTGTAATATTGATTTACGTGTTCGTACATATTCTACATAATCAGCAAAATGGTTTAACACATAATTATCATTAATAGGTACATTCGCAATATTTGCCAGGAAACAAAGTTGCTTTATCTTAGTGCTGACAAAGGTCTAGATTGATTGACGCAATAAGGTTAATACACTTTAACCGTTACACCTCCCTTTCCCAGAGAATGGCCTTCACTGTGGCCACTTGTGAAGGACATCTTCTGAGTGAGTTACAAAATAGAGCTTCTTGCAATGCAACAAAAATGTTTCTGACAGTAGCAAAATTGATACGAAAGAAAAGAAAAAAATTAATTGGTAAATGGCAAAACACAAAAAAAAATTTTATATACCATAAAAACTTACATAAGACACCTCTATACCCAATTCCATCTACTCTAAATAATACAGTCCACTAATTAAAGATTCCCCACACAAAAAAAATTAACATTAATAAATCTTTCAATATAAAAAATTTTCGACAGGCCCGTCTTATGGATAAATAAAGTATTATTACATAAAATACAACATAATATGCTGCATACGATTTTTACAATTGAGTAGGTACTTAGGTATTAAGAACTAACATATGGTTTTAATCGGTTTTTGTGTACTGTAGTTATCTTGCCTTGATTATCTTTAATGGTGCAATTTGGATCATGCATCGAGACTACCGAAAATGGTCCCTCAAACCAGGGCTCTAGTTTATGTCGATTTTCATTAGTAATGATGACAAGATCTCCGGGATTTAAAATTAATTCTTTAGATTTTATGTCAAGATTGTTTTTACGAATCCTTTTTGACTTTTCAAGGTATTCTCTGGCTCTATTATGCGCAAATTGCAATCTAAAGCGAATTTCTTGCTCATATGCATCTACGTTATATAGTGGATCTACCCGTGAACCCGTCAAAAGTGCATCGAGGTTAGCCGATTTTGCAAACACTAATTCAAAAGGTGTGTAATTGTGGTAACTACTTGGCGTTGTGTTATAGCAAAATGCAAAATATTTCGACCATATGTCCCATTGTGAATGTGTTGTATCGATGTACATGCGAACGAATTCGTTAAGAACCCTGTGATTTCATTCACATCCGCCGATACTTTGACTGTGATACGCGGTAGATATTTTATGTTCAAATTTTAAAAGTTTTGCCATATTTTTGAAAAGTTCATTTCGATACTCACTGCCCATGTCAGTCCGAATTTCCTTCATGGGGCCATATACCAAAATAAAATTGTCAAAAATTGCTTTCGCCACGGTACTAGCTTCTTTATTGGGAATAGGCATTATTATGACATATTTAGTCAGTTCACACTGCACAGTTACAGCATATGAATTACCTTGATCTGATTTTTGAAAAGGTCCAATAGTATCAATGCAAATAATGTCAAAAGCTTTTTGAGGAGTAGGTGTTAGTGTTAATGGTTCAATGTGTTTTAATTGCGGCTTGTTAATTTGACACTTATGACATTGTTTACTATACTTTGCTATATCTTTTGTCATGTTTTTCCACGTACAAAAGGATTTTAGCTTTTTTAAAAGTCGTTTTTGACCACAGTGACCCCCTAACAATGGGTCATCATGGAACTTTTTGATTAGCTCCATCTTTTCTTCATTGTTATTTATTATTCTTTGTGGACTACAAAGGATAATTGTTACATTTTTAAGAATCTCTTGACCAATTTCTTTAAACTTATTTACGGTGCACTTATTAAATATATTATCATTCATATTTAATCTTACTTTCTTATATTTTCCATCATCAGCCATTTTTTCTAGCTTAGATAAAATTTGCTTTAGAGCAATATTACCGTTAACGATAGGAATAATAGCTTGTGCGCTAATTTTTCTTTTCTTTAAAACTAATATTTCTATGTTCGTACGTGATACTTTAAATCTTAATGAGGGTAATTTTAAAACATCATAATTATTTAAAGTTTCAAAAACTTTAATCACCTCAAGAGGGTTATTTGTTTCAGAATCTGATATTACCGGTTTATTTCTGTTCTTAGTACCTTCATTTTTTGTGCTTGTCATTGATCTAGTAACTGATAAAATTTGACAAGTATCTGTTTGAATTTGCTTCAAAAGGTCTGTATTTATTCTAGACAACGCGTCTATAATTGCGATTTGCGATATAGTTTCCACGACCGCGTCTCTCATAATTCCCGCTTACTCGTGAAAACTGACCACGTCCACGATGTGAGTTATACGAATTATTATTATAGGAATTATTATTATTGAAATTTCGAAATCCTCTACCTCGCGTATTTTGTGAATTATAAGGTCGTCTATTGCTCCGCATAAATAGAATGTTTGTGTCATTATTTCTCGAACTTGTATTTACAAATTTTGTTAACACTTCCTGTACTGACGTAAATGAACCCGCTTCGACTATTAGTCGTGCTTTTTCTGAATAAGCATTTTAGCTTAAAGCTTGTACTGTTGTTTCTATCGTATAGTTTTGAGCAACATTGACAGGTACACCTTCAGAAATGTGAGATTGCTGCAACTTCCCCGCCAAGTTTTCTACTTCATTGGCAAAATTAGTAGCATCTTTATTATTTTGTTTTAAATTTAATAATTTAGCTGAAAGAAGACGAGAACTTCCCCTTTTATATTACTTTTTAATTTTAAAATTATTTCATCCAACGTAGTTTCGTTGTTAATTAGATCGCGCGCTTTAGAAGTCAAACGAGTTTTGACGAAAGAAACTGCATTACCTTCGTGATTGAGACAATTAATTTTTAGTAATTCTAAGGCGTCTAAGAAAGATTTTAAATTATTTGAATTGCCGTCAAATTGAGTGGGCATAATTTTACTTGCCAGATTAAAAAATTCTGCGGCCGACATATTATCAGTAGCCATTGTATCAGAGTCCGATTCTGATTGCGTATCGTCTACACCGTCGGAAATGTCTTCGTCAAGAATGGCTGGGTCAATTTTCTCAATGCAAGAATAAGGCACCTTATATTTTACATCTAATGACAAAAAGGACTTGACTACTTTATCACGAATGAAATGAAATATTTGTTTACATTTATTTTGACTATTTGAATCCAGAGAATTCCATGATTTTGCTAATAAATTCGTAACCTGATTATAATACTTTACTAAATTGTCCCTGATATCTTGTCTCACTGCCTCGGCTTTTGGGACGTTCTTTTTTATAATTCTCTTAGCCTGCTTAATTATTTCACTTTTTAATTCTTCTAGCCTTAGAAATAATGCTGTCTTATCGACCGGCATGAAAAATAATCAAGGTATGATAATGACACAATTACATTTGCAGTAAATAAACTTATAGTTATTTATATAGACAATCAAATTTAAAAAAATATATATATATTTCCATAGTTTGTTATAAAAGATAAAAATCTGAAAAATGGTGAAAGAAGATAAGAAAAAAAAATCACCAATAGTTTAAATCTAAACATACCGTTACTTTGTCAAACTTCTCACTCACAGTAGTTACACTCACTTGCAGACCTCTCTAATCCGTGTTTATTGAAGTAACAGATGCTGCCACTAGCTCACGTCTCACTTGTTTCTTAATATTGCGGCGATAGGCGTGAATTCCTTTAGCGACCAAGTAAATGATCATAATCGCCAGCATCAGGTACAACACTATTTTGACGTCTTTAGTAACATTGTACTCCGTTTCTTGGACAATGAAGTTGGAGTTTACAACCCCAGTTTCTTCAACTTGTTGATCTGTAGACTTTGTATTCCCCATTTGGAATAATGATGAGAATTGTGACCAAAACCAACCAGTAAATTTGGTGTTATTTTAAATTTATTGTGTTGGTGTTTAAATTATTAGGTTTTACTTCAATAACTCAGTACCACTTGTTTGAAATTTTGCCAGATAATATATACCACATAAATATAAAACCAACATTTTTTCGGCAGGATTGCCATGTGGTGAAATGATAGTCGTGTTATTCTTTCTATCACATTTATTAGACTGTTTCAATTATTGTAATATTGATTTACGTGTTCGTACATATTCTACATAATCAGCAAAATGGTTTAACACATAATTATCATTAATAGGTACATTCGTAATATTTGCCAGGAAACAAAGTTGCTTTACCTTAGTGCTGACAAAGGTCTAGATTGATTGACGCAATAAGGTTAATACACTTTAACCGTTACACGGTTAAAGAACCGTGTAACGGTTTAGGTTAACCGTGTAACGGTAACCGTTACACGGTTAACCTAAAGAAACGTCGCTATTGGATAAGGAGGGGTTGAGCCAAGTTTCAGACAATCCAATGACGTCAAAAGAGCCATCAGCAACAAATTCAGAGAAGAGATCAAATTTAGAACAAAGAGATTGGGTATTAAAATGGGCGAAGTTTATACATAGATCATCTAACGACTGAGCGCAAAAACAATATATTGAAAAAGAATTTAGTTTTTTGTAGCAATAATAGGCTCATCATTAATGTACTTAATAAAAAGTTCCTGTTCACCATTATTCTTGCGCTTATTCATTTCTTCAGTCAACATTCTTAGCTTACTTCTTTGATGCTGCGTTCTATCAGGTGAAATCTGTATGTTATAGTTTAAGTTTTTTAGATTTTTCTTAACTGACAGAATTCTATATACATCATCCCTAGAATGCAACACAACCTTAACTGGAGCAACATTGCTGTTATTAGATTTTCCAAGTCGATAGACTTTAATGTTATTAACATCCATATCTGGTGCAATTGCCATTAAAATATCTCTAACACGTTTCAAATCTGCATCGTTCTTGTTTTTACCAGTATTTTCATCTAGCTTATAAATAATTATATTATTCTCCTTATTTCTTCTTTCCGCAATTTCTTTAATAACAGTATCGATAAGGTCATCTTCTTTTTTATCCTTTAGCATCTTTACTTCATCTTGTAATAATTTGACCGCATCCTTGAGATCGTTTAAGGCCTGCATTAATGTAGACGCAATCGCATTAGTAACATTTGCAGGATTGCGACAGTCTTCGCATTTATAGACCGACCCCTGTATATCAGCAAATATAGCAATTTGTTCTTTAGACATAGCTAAACAACGGCCATGAAAAATATTGGAACAAAAACCACATTCGATGCCTGGTTGTTTATCAGTGATACTTTTTGTACACTTTTTACAGAAACCGGCCATTATACTGTGATTTCTATAATGTATTAATGAATAATAATAACTTGAAAAACACAAATTTATACGTAAGGACACTACTACCACAGTCCACTAGAATAACTTATTTCATTTACAGAACTAGTTTGGAAAATAAACAGCTTTTAGTTCGACCGCAAAATTGAGAATATCAAAGACTAACTATAATACGTCCGAACACTAAGACAGATGATGAAATATGATGATGAGTCAGGGTCTACCATTTTCCTGGAATTACAGGAAAGTCACCAATGAAGATGAACCTAAATCTCTACGGTTGTTCAAAGATGAGAAATCAAAATTGAAGAAGTTAAATCAGATCTACGTTCGTCATTACTCTTTAAGCAACAGGTACCAGAAGAAGAAAAATTTCTACCTGGATTCACATATGGCACGAATAGGACGATTAGAACGAAGTTTATTCAGAATTTGCCAAACAGGGAACAATGATTGGGGTTTAGATCCACTGAATAAACTGATGAGAGGATTCAATAATAGGTTGAATACATTTTTGATTGGAAAGCGAACAGACTTTCTCACTATTTTGAAGGGGGAATTGAAGACTGAGACGATTCAATTTGAGACAATAACAACAACCATCGAACAAGAAGGAGAAACTGAGTGTGCATACACAAATTGAGAGATATTACTCTTTGTTTTAGCAAGGATCCTGCTACGATCATGCAGCAGCAGGGAACATCGATAACAACGTCTGTTCATCTACGTTCATCGTCGTATTACAAAAATTACATAAGGCTGTAATAAAAATGTATATTTATTATAAAAAAACAATTTTTCCGTTTAATCCTTATGGTTTCTCTTTTGTGTCTTCCTCATCCTTTTGAAGATTTGTATGAAAATGAATAATAATAATTATTCTTGAGGTTATAGAAGGTAAATGAAAAGTTAGTTAATGTGATGTGTTTTATTAATATTCAATTTCGTAGGATAAAATACTCTTTCAAAAGTATGCAGCCCATATTACGTGAAAACAAATATTTTTTCTAAATGTCCGAATAAAACAGTAACAGAAAATCGAATAGAAATCATGTTTGGTATAGCGGCTGTGGTTTAATTGGATGAACAAAATTGGGCAAATATATCGTTTTCAATGATATGTATTTTTATCATATTGAATATATTGTAAATATTGTGATACAAAATATGCAAAAATATGTTGTAGTTTTATTTATTTCCGTGTTGATTAAAAAATTTAAACAAGTTAGAATGTAGGGGGATTCTGCATAATATTTCAAAAAGTTCCACTACATCTCTACTACAGATGTCGCTTTCCGCGTCGTTTCTTATCAACATTGCAGATTCCTATCTACCCCTAACCTAATCTATGCTTTTATCCTTTTATTAAGCTGTGTAGATATTCTGTGACCAGCTAACGCTTATAACGCTTTCATATTCAAATTCTTACAGTGTCTGCATACATATTCATTAGTCATCTTTAATTTATTTATTAATCCTTTTGACGTGAGTTACATATTTATTTATAGTATATTTTAACATTATTTATTGGCTTATTATCTGTTTATATATTTTTTTAATTAGGAACTCAGCCATATGTAAAAGTTAATGTTATAGTATACTTAGAAAATTATCAACCAATAGGGATTTAACGTAAGGTATTTTTTCCTACTTCCGGGACTGAAGTAATAACTTCACTCCCTTATTATGACAGGGACGGAAGTGTCACTTTTTGTCCCCCCGGGATTAAATATTGCCGAAAATCCCGGAAGTATAAAATTACAAACAAACTAATAAATGTAGTTTAATTTTCTATAGAGGTTATTAGATAGTCAGATATATTTTTTTTTTTTAGATTTTTTTCGAAGATTTGGGATTACTTTATAAATTTTTTATTTTTCTATAATTTCCACCTCAGTTTGTTAAGGATATAGACAAATACCTCGAGTAATATGAAATTTAAAAGATTTGTAGAAAAAAAATATATAGTATTATATGATGAACGAACGACTATCGAATTTTACTGAATTTCGTGTACGATCTATCGTAAAACGTGTAAATATCATATTAGTTAGATGGTTACTGGATATCCTGTTCTAGAATGTAGATAAACGATGTGGCTATTCGCTGGTGCAAACAGAATCAGTAAATCTATCTAGTTTAATTTTCTATAGAAGTTTAAAGTCAAAGATATATTTTTTTTGAGATTTTTTTCGAAGATTTTGGATTACTTTATAAATTTTATGTTTCTCTACAATTTCCACCTCAGTTTGTACCTTGTATCAAAAATACCTCGAGTAATATGTAATTTAAAAGATTTGTAGAAAAAAAATGTATAGTACCTATTACATGATGAACGAACGACTATCGAATTTTACTGGATTTCGTGTACGATCTATCGTAAAACGTGGAAATATCATATTAGTTAGATGGTTACTGGATATCCTGTTCTAGAATGTAGATAAACGATGTGGCTATTCGCTGGTGCAAACAGAATCAGTAAATCTATCTAGTTTAATTTTCTATAGAAGTTTAAAGTCAAAGATATATTTTTTTTGAGATTTTTTCGAAGATTTTGGATTACTTTATAAATTTTATATTTTTCTACAGTTTCCACCTCAGTTTGTTAAGTAATAATAAGTCAGCTCTGTTAATAAGTTTATTGTTGTGTTTTCGTTGTATTTGTGTTATATTATCCAGAACTCTTGTGTAGTCTGCGTGTGTTGATCCGTGAAATATTCTTTAGGTAAATTAAAATAAATTTTAAGCAGCAGGTATTATGTCATGTTTTATATTTGTTCTTTCAATTCACTGTGGCAGCCTACACCTCAAAAAAATGTAATTTTTGTTTAAAAAATTTTTCAATGTGTCATAGGTATATTACTTATCGCTAAGAAATCTATAACATTTACAGGTGCTGTAAAGCCAACACAATCTACCATAAAACTATATGTATATTTTATAACATTATGCAAACATTATTAATAATATTTATACTGATGCAACGTGTAATAATGAAAAAAATATATCGTTAAATATAATACGTCTTATATTGTGTAAATGGTATTATTAGAAAAACATAGCAGGTAACCGCAGGTAACCCCATAGACTAATTAAACAGTTCCTCTATGGGTAACCCTATCCACAAGTAGAATTCAGTACAATCGACTTGTCTATATAGGTTACGTTGATTGGTGACCTAACAAATCAACGAAGCATAAAAATTTAAAGTAAAAAAGCGGGCTACGCATCATTTTTCAAATTAGTTCGCGCACATTTCATCAAAGCGCTAACCGCGTCGTCATTTCAAGCATGGTAGATTCTTATCTATCTTGTTCTTATATTATCTATGGATAAGATAAATTAAAAAGTATTGTTAGTTTCTCTATAGTTTCTCTATGGTCTCTATGAACGTTACGTTCAAATTCAACTAATTTATAGGTTATCAATCGAGGAATTTATTAATACCATCTTTAATTTATTTATTAATCCTTTTGACGTGAGTTATATATTTATTTATAGTATAGTTTAACATTATTTATTGGCTTATCTGTTTATATATTTTTTAAATTAGGAATTCAGCCATATGTAAAAGTTAATGTTATTTATAGTATACTTAGAAATTTATCAACCAATAGGGATTTAACGCAAGGTATTTTTAGGATGCCCACGTGGGAGAAGTGTAGGAAGTGCTCCACATTTGAGGCCATGAGGGAAAATCACAAATGGGTGGTTTTCGTAATTTTTTTTGAAAACCATTTGATATTATTTCCTTCGAAGGCCGCAAAAGTCGAAATACAACGTATTTCGATTTTTTGCTGTCTTATGAGGAAATAAGAACGATGTCATTGTTACGGCATTTCATCGTAAATAGACGGAAAGGTGTACGAGTAGATGCTCTTAGGCACCAGAGAGAGGTTGAGAGATTGTACCACTTGTTGGGTCCCCATGAACACATAACCCATTTATTTCCGAGGTTATGTGGGCATAGGGTCGCAACAAGGGATATACCATCTTCTTCTACAGGACCGACAGAAGTGGATGCTCCCTTTCATGAAAAGTTGGCTTCCACATCTGCCGATCCTGGGGTTACCGTTTCAGGAACGTGAGTATAATACATTTAAATAATTTATATATACGTTAAAATATATAATCGTTTCAGCTTCAACATTCAGCAGCACTCATCTCGAACACCATGAAGTTTCGTTGGATGTGGGAGTACATAGTTCTTTGGTCGTTCAAGAGCCTTTGCATCCTGTTCTAGAATGTAGATAAACGACGTGGCTATTCGCTGGTGCAAACAGAATCAGTAAATCTATCTAGTTTAATTTTCTATAGAAGTTTAAAGTCAAAGATATATTTTTTTTGAGATTTCCAGAGTTAAATATACACAGGGTTGGAAGAACTTAAATAATCTTTTGACTATCCTGTGGACCGAAATAAAAAAAAAATAAATAATAATAGTAATGGTAAGGTAGTAAGCAAGGTTATTGTGAAAAGAATTTTGAAGATATTATTTAGGTATATCAAGGGATATACAAATAGGGATATCTACGTATTATAGCATATATGTAGGTATATGTGTATTTTGTATATTAGATTGGTTAGGTATATAATTATTTTTGTTGCACTTCTTGAGAACGGATCCCTAAACTACCAGGGACCTTTCTAGTTTTGGGTGGCTCACATAAACTAGTGGGGCCCTTAGGATATAACTTATCAACGCCCCCTACTCTACGATTGACGTTGGGTAAAACAAGTCAGTTTTCTGACGAGAATATTTTGTTGAATATTTCCTTTTTTTTTGTTTATTTTACTGCTTTGCTTGTCGCGCTATCATAGCGATCCGTTCTGTTACATAATAGAAGAAAGCGCGTCGCAGCAATTTCGATGTTTCAGCGCGAGGCGTTTTATATTAAGCAACTCCATATAAGAGCGTGTTGCACAGATAATTTAAAATTAAAAATAAAATACTTCCTCTTGGAATTTTAGAACAAAACTTTCAGGAATGATTAAACATGTTGTGTAGATGTAAATTAAGCAAAAAAAAATTTTTACAATTTTTTGGAAAACCACCCCTAACTACCCCCTGCACACCACGATTTTTTGACGACCAGGCGATTTTGCTTTCTTAAGGCATAAGGAATGATATAAAATAGGTTTTACATTTTAGCAATAAAATGCAAACGAAAATCTTTTCTAGAAGGAATATCTTCGCGTTTAAACTCTACTAACTTTTATATGTTGTTGACCGAAGAGTCGAAATTATTTGACTTAAATATATAGTTGTACTTTTATTATTAAAAACATAGTTTTATTTGTGATACGCCATGGACGCGAATTCACGACGCGGGAAATTACTTTATCACACAGCCGGCGCGCGGCGCTAGGCTGTTTTCATCAGCTGGCATTGAACGCGTTTTAAGGAGATATTTAAACTGGATCCAAATGTAATTATTATTTGTCACTTACTAATTTCTAATATTATCAGAATTATTATTTGCAGGAATATCCGACAAGCCCTAGCAGATTAAAACCAACGTTTTCGAACGAACAATTAGAAATGTTGAAAAATTACATTATAGATATTGATAAACGTGCTTTTGACCTAACTAGAAAACAATGTTGTAAATTCGTGTATAATTTTGCGGTGGAAAACCAAATACCTCATCGATTTAATAATGACCTTAAAATGGCAGATTTTCAGTGGGTTCATGATTTTATGGAGAAATATAATTTCAGTCTTCGAAAGCCTGAGGCAACCTCAGTAGGACGCATTTAATGAAGTTAACGTAAATTAATACTTACTCCGTGAATACTCCGTGTTAAGAGATATCCGTAAAAGTCATATTTGCCTCATCAAATTTTTAATGCTGATGGTCAGGACTCTCTACTGTCCCAACTAAGATGCCGAAAACAATAGCGCCTACAGAAAATAGACAGATAGTCAAAATTGTTTCAGGGGAAAGAGGTAAAAATGTCACTGTAGTCTGCTCTATAAACGCCTCTGGAACACTATTCATTCCACCATTTTTGATCTACCCTCGAAAAAGAATGAAACCAGAATTGTTAAATGGATCACCTCCAGGTTCAGGATGAATATTGTTGCGATAATAGTTGGATAACCAGTGTTCTATTTCTTAAATACTTAGACTACTTAGAGCATTTTAAGAAATATGCCCAACCCTCAAAATTTTGAAAACGAGGTTAGTTATTTTTATATTTACAGTACCTAAATATGAAGTAGTTATTTGTTTCAAATTTCAAAAAATTTATTAAAATCTTAAATTAAAGCATAATATAATTATATTATTATTTAATTGATCATATATATGTAGTGTTTTACAACGAAAAAAAAAACATGAACTCATACAGTGAAGAAAATTGAAATGCTCAAGAACAGAGTTAAAATTATTTAAGCTCAATGGGCGATGTATACAGAACTTTAGACGATCCCAGTCAACATGATTCCGTAAGCAGGGTTGAAAATGTAGCCAATCACTTTGCTGATTATCAGTCGCAACAAGGCTCGTCATATGCGGTTAGAGTAGGAGGGCTAACTAATAATACTGCATCCAATGATAATTTGGATCAGACATTTTATTTGAACTCATAATCCCAAAATAGCTCAGCTTTAAATGTTTACCAGACATACTATTAAACCCAATATTCAATAATAAATTTAGATGCTTTACCAAGTAAATCAAGTGATCCGTCTAATAATAAAAGAAGCACTATTATCTTTACTTAAAGGTTGGAATCTTGAATTAATATATGAATATTTAGTGGATAAGTTAATGAATAATACGTAATATACGTAATAATAGCCATATTATTTGTTCTTTCTGTATTAATACTAGGTAATCTAAGAAAAAAATATTTTTTAGCCGAACATGGACATTTGGACGTTTCTTTTATGAAGCCTCTCAACGTGTATTATGAAAATGAGATTCGGACTTGGCTTCATTGTAATCCTGGAAAAGTTGTCACAATATTTGAAATATCCACGCTTTTTGGACGTGCCTTTGTGAACACGGCAACTATGAAAACAGCTTTGAACGGATTTCGCAAAACTGGTATTTTTCCTCCCGATGAAAACGTTTTTTACTAATGTTGATTTCTTACCAGCTGCAACTACTGATATTCAGTGCAATGAAGAAACATTGACCGATAATTCTACACCATATAATATTGATCATCCAATGAGTTTAACACAAAATACCTCAATTGGATCTGATATTGAATTAAGATCCAAGACACCAACAGAACTCTTTCTCTTAAAAACGACTCCCAAGAAAACAACTGCTCTTAAAAAATCAACTGGACTCCTCCATCAGTAACTGCAAGCGACATTTTCAGTTCCCAACCACAGTATTCGTCATGGAAAGACAAACAGAGCTAATCGAAAAAGAGGCAAAACTGCTATATTGACATCAACACCGTATAAAGACGAATTACAAGAGGCTGTTGCTGCCAAAAAGATTCTGAAGGAAAAAAAGAAAGCATAAAAAAAATTGTTGTTGGTAAGAAAAAGAGTGACATTAAAATAAATAAATCGAAAAAAAGTCAAGCTAACAAATAAAATAGAAGAAAATGTTGATTCTTCCTCAAATGTTGATTCATGATAATGACTGATGTAGAATGTCTTTACTGTAACGAATTTTGGTCTAAGTCAGTAAAGGGGTTGATGGCTTGTTCATCGTGTCATAAATGGGCAAACAATGGATGCGCAGGCAGTGACGATGATGATAGTGTCCTCGTCTGTGAATATTGCCAAAGACTGATTTGGTTTTACAAAGCTTTTGTTTTATTCGAATTCATTTTATTTACAAATAAAAATATCATTAAAAAACTTTTCTTTTTTTTATATAAGATAAATTCATTATTATGTAACTATTTTTGAGCAAAAATCACTTGTCCATGGGAATAATAATAGTGCCCCGTTCTGCCCCACCCAAGGGGCGGAACGGGGCAAAATACCTTTTTCAATTCAATACAATAACAGGGTGTAGACACCAGTTCTACTACTTGACAGATGGTATGTACATAGCAAATAACTACGAATAGTAAGGACATCATTAGGGGTCCTCCATCCGTTAGAATCAAAATACAAAGATTCGGATTGCAACGAAAACTACGAGGAAATACTAAGACCACACATCGTAGGATGCCACTAATTACAAACCGGTAATACACACACACACACACACACACACACACACACACCACACTAACCACCATTCAGTGCTGGAATGAGGGAAACCTGGAAAACCTTATTAGTTAGGTGGACAAGTCAAACATCAACTGATTTTAATCTCTCACATTAACACCAAGTTGACATTCTTCCCATCCTAGGCCATCGTCAGGATGGTTGCCAAGCCATCCCTGCGAATAAGCCTTGATCTACGAGTAAACAATTTAATGAAAAATTGTTGGTGGAATGGGAATTAGAACCCACGACCTCTGGGTTGAGCGATCGAGACGCTAAGCCCTGAGCCACCGACTCGATACTTAAGTTCTTCGAATTAATTCACACGAAAAAAATTATTTAAAATTTTTCTGTTTTTAAAGTATCTGCCATATGAATTTAAAGTAACTATTTTATAGAAGTTTGTTTTTCCTACATATATTGAAATTATAGGATATTGCGTCAAATATAAGGGAACCACCAGGGCTATAATCCGAGTAGTCAAGTTAATTACTCTATATCATCAAATGGAAAACGAGTAGACTAAGAGATAATGAAACAAATAAAACAAAAAATAAATAGGTAAGATGAGGAGGGGAACTATTGGCGATTCAAATTACCGCTGCAAATTGTAAACCAATATGGTGGAAGATGAGTAAAAATTTTGAATGTCACATCATTTAGCATTTAACTGCTATGTAAATTGCAGATGAAGGAGTGTTATTGAGTTTATTCGTGGATAATTAAAGTGAATTTATGTGCTTTCTAGTTTGAAATAAACAATAAAAATAGTGATAAAGGCAGTCGATATCCCATAAGTGCTATTTACTATTTATATGAATTTTTAAGGTTTACACACTCTGTGGTTTACACCGTTGATAGGTACATGTGGTAGTTTTTTTACTTGCATTTTGGACAAAAATACGTGACTGGCGGTAGAATAAGTGTATGGTAATACTTTAATAGGTATTGTTTGTGTTTGGTATGGTGATAAGTATTGTTAAATAATTGTTATTATTTTTAGGTTAAAATATATTATTTTATGATTTGTTACTAATAATAGGTAGGTAAGTAAGTGCTTAAGTATAGATATATACTAACAAAATGTTCGCGATTATTAAATTGTTATACTTTTCAGATGAAAATGAGTGAGGAACTCTTTCTGACACTGGGATCAGTCTTCTCCTATCTGAAAGCTGCAGCAGAAAACAGATGTGTTGTAGAAGGAGAAGAACTGTTAAATTCGAATCACATCATATTAATTGGAACAACAAATGTGTCTCCAGTAGAAATAGATGTTTTAGCACTATGCCTACAGAGAAGTTCAATTAAGAATAGTCCGCACGAAATAAGAGGAAAACTGGACATTATTCAAGGGAAATTGCATATTTCTGAATTTAAATGTAGCTGTAAAGCTGGTTTATCTGGAATATGCAAACATGTTGCAGCTGTTCTTTTAAAATGTGCCAGGTTGTATTTACTCCTTTTCAAATGTGGCAAATCGAGCCCTTTGCAATTTAATGGCTAGCTGGCTAAATTTATATTTTTATTTCGTTTTTCTGTTTTGTCCTTTAAATTTTAGGTCCCCCATTTCTTCATTAGAGAAGCTGTCAAGTACCGATATCTCCTGTTATTGGTCCAATAAAAGAAAGCGAGTTGCAGAAGAGTATGAGGCTAAAGCAATATTGGAAACAGCTTGCTTTCAATCTCTTGTTGCTGAAAAAAAAGAAAGAAAGAAAAAAGAAAAGAAAGAAAGAAAAAAGAAAAGAAGAAAGAAAGAAAAAAGGATCTTTAACATCTGAGCAAGAAGAAACATGTTTGAAGTTATTGACCTTTGTTTGCAAGGAATCAGGTTTATCTATACCTCTGTAAGTTTGAATTTATTTATTAATATAATGAACTATTTTTTATTTTTGTCTCTATTGGTAATGTGGTATTCATAAGGTTTTAAATAATTTCAGAAAGAGACGCTCATCTGCTTTACCTATAGAAAAAGAACTACTAGACATTCCAAATATTTTGAAAACAATATTGATGTATGCTGCTAACTCGGAGTTTTTAAGAGGCTCGTATATAAAACTTAATTCATTTTGTCTGAAGCCTTGTTGCAGACAATTTGTTTCAAGTATACTATCCAGCACTTCTTATGAAGTAGCACCAAATTCGGCTCAGAGATCAGACATTTGGAATCAAGAAAGACAGTATCGGATAACGGGTAAGCATTACATAGTTTTCAGATTAGCAGTGCAAATTGTGGTCCTAAGAAGCTATAAAACTGAAGTACCAAATTATAACAATTTGATTGCCTAATATAATATGACAGATGACAAATAATCAGTCATTTAATTTTGTAATGAGGTTTCTTTCTGCATTTCAGGTTCAAGGTGTTATTCAATATTCACATTCACCCGAGGAAACTGGGAAGCCAAAGCAAAAAATTATTTTTGGCCAAAAAAATTTTCTGATACATAGAGCATGGCTTAAAGTATGAAAGCGAAGCATTGGTTAAATATAGATTAGTCAACAATTTTGGTTGGCATACTCTCCTGATGGCAAGAACTACTCTCAGAAATCACTTGAAAACAGGAAGTTCTAAACGAAAATTAGGGAGAAGATTCATTCTGTCACCAGATCAAGAAAACCAACTGGTAACGAGAATTCTAAGAATGTCAGATATAGGCTACCTAATAACTCCAAAGTCAGAATGTCTACAAATTCTGTGAAGAAAATAACATGCCACATAAATTTAAGTTTAAAAGAAATGGCGGGCTTATTTAGTTCTGTAGAAGAATTACCTCAAAGTATTGCCGTCGATGTAAAAACGACTTATTGGGCGGCAATGTCACAGAGTAAATGTATCTGCGGACTCAGCAGAAGTGTACTTTAGACGAGCAATATTCGTTCCATATTTAGATTCCCTCCTTACCTCACTTAAATCTAGATTTTCGGATGACGTTAGTATTGGATTTTCATTGAGGTTGGTTCATCCAACCAATATTAAAAATAATGTGTTAAAACAACGTGATATACAAAACATAATTGAGAAGTACAATATAGAGGACTTTGAAGCTGAATATTTAACTTGAGTATCTGCATGAAAAACGAGACCAGTGCCAGAAAATTTTGACTTTGCAGCACTGCTGATCAAAGAATGTGAATTTTATCCGGCAATCATTGTTGGAAAAAATTTTTAAGCTTCTTTCAATTATTGCAAAAAGCTTAAAAATATTTTTAGTTTTGGTGCCAACCACGTGTTCAATTGAACGCTCATTTACCACATTAAAAAGTGTTAAAAAGTAGAGTAGAAAGAAGACTGTCTGGACTGTGCATCGCAAGCTAATAGAATCAGATAAAAAAAACAATAATAGCAAGTGTTATCGACGTTTTTGACGGTTAGAAACGAAATTTTATTTTCTCTTAGTAAATACGTATTTTTGCAAAACTTTTTCTTTTAAACTGGTAGTGTGATTAAAAGCATGCAATAGGGAGGACTTACTTGGAAAAGGTTTTTGTGAGTTGAGCAAGAATACCATTTCGGGGAACAATATATTGCCCGAAGCATACGGAAAACCTTATTTGAAGCAGCAATACTAACAATCTTCCCGCACAGATTAAGAAGACAAACTTCTGAAGGCGTGTCAAACGAATCATCTAACAAAGAGATTGTGCTCTCAGGTGACATTTTTCAAAATTGTGGTAACAAACAAAATTTCACAATAGTAAAGAACTTACTTAAATATGAAGTCATATAAAATAGATATCACAGCAGAAGCAGTTTGTCTTGACATTATGTTTCCTAGGTCCTCGGGCTTACAAGTTTATGGGTAAATTGTTATGCCTTCCAACAAAGCGGAGCCTGCAAAGAATAACACAACAACTTGCCTGTAGACCAGGTTTAGATAATGAGAGTGTATTTCAAGCTTTAGCCATTAAAATACGTACTATGGCAGATGAAGACAAATATTACAGTTTGTGCATTGACGAGATGGCATTAAAAGCTTATTTAAATTATCACACTTAGCGAGATGAAATTGTTGGTCTTATACTGGGGATAGGCTAAAAGAATTTGTAGCTGCTAAAAATGTATTGGTAACCATGGCACGGGGACTATACACGAATTGGAAGCAACCAATTTAATATTTTCTTTGTTGGTACTAGTGATGGGCATTCCAGTTCACTTTGGTGAATAGTTCGGACCGAAACAGTTCACCTAAGTGAATAGTTCTTTTTTACAGTTCAAAACGAACTGCAGTTCGTCTTGTACTTGATTTCCTTGCGGACCGAATATAATTGCAGTAGTAGGTAGTAGGTATACTCTTCATGACACCAAATAATGGTATATTATGAAATATTAGAAATTCTCGCAAGTAATATTTTTAAACTATAATCTATAATTTTTTTATCTACAGGGTGTCCACCTAGTGCGCGTAAGTCCAATATCTGGGTTAATAAAAGAGATAACTTAATTTGTTTTTCTACAGGGTTGTCTAATATCCCGAGCTGCACAAAATGAAAATATATTTACATATTCAGGGTGTTCAGTTTTTCCTGGACAGGTACCAACTTCGTTTTTCTAAATGGAAATATATATTTTTTATTGCTTTTTCGAACTAAACCCTTGATTTTAGTAGGACTTTCATCAGCCTTCCCTATACCTAACTTAAACTGTTTTTGAAATATTGACGGGTGAATATTGACATTTTTGCAACTTTGACACCCTGTAAAATCTAAACGGTTTGAGATCAAGCAAAACGGTTTGCACATTCCTATCTTAACTTTTCATAAGCTATCGTTTGGTACTAATTTCAGAATTATCCAAAAATTTAAAATTTTCTGAAAATTTTGAAAATTTTTTATTCCTGTATAAATTTGAAATTAGTATCAAACGATAGCTTATGAAAAGTTAAAATAGGAATGTGCAAACCGTTTTGCTTGATCTCAAACCGTTTAGATTTTACAGGGTGTCAAAGTTGCAAAAATGTCAATATTCACCCGTCAATATTTCAAAAACAGTTTAAGTTAGGTATAGGGAAGGCTGATGAAAGTCCTACTAAAATCAAGGGTTTAGTTCGAAAAAGCAATAAAAAATATATATTTCCATTTAGAAAAACGAAGTTGGTACCTGTCCAGGAAAAACTGAACACCCTGAATATGTAAATATATTTTCATTTTGTGCAGCTCGGGATATTAGACAACCCTGTAGAAAAAAAAATTAAGTTATCTCTTTTATTAACCCAGATATTGGACTTACGCGCACTAGGTGGACACCCTGTATATAAAAATATGTACACTACCTACTATAATTTTACTGATATATTGAACTTTCTTTTTTTGTTCGTATTATTTTTTTACATGGAAATATATTTTACGTTCATTATCAGCTTTTGAAGTAAATTATTTTATTAATTCATAAAATATATATAAATGGTTCAGAATTTCAGATAACAAAACTGCTAAATGTATCGGTTCAGTGCAATAATTCATTTAAATTACTAAACTGAAAAGTTTTCTTTTTCGGTTTTAAGTTTCATGTTTCATGTCCGACATGTTGAATCACGAAGTACTAAGAACTAAAATGACTCGAACGAGAGAACGAAAACGAGAATGAACGGTACAATTTCACACACAGTTCAAAATGAACTATTCAGTGGAAACTATATGAAACAGTTCGTTCAGTTCACCTCAAGTGAATAGTTCATGCGAACTATTCGGTCATGAACTGCACATCTCTAGTTGGTACACAATTGAAAGTTGCACAGTTACGCCCAATCATCGAGAAGTGCGTAATGAAATTAGAGGCCTTACGATTGCATGTAGAATGCCTTGTGAGTGATATGGGCTCGAATTTTATAGAACTTGCAAATACTCTTAGAGTTACCCAAACTAGTGTAGAGTTTGAGATTAATGGGGGAAAAATATGTTTACCTTTTCGCTCCCTGCCATCTAATAAAAGCGACTAGAAATAATTTAATAAATAGGTAATGTTTTTTTGTTTTGATAACAAAAAATTTAGTGTTTTTATCATCTAGACAAACAAATGTTTTATAAAATTATGTCAAAATTAACCAATTCACATATTTATCCCAGTAATTTTGATAAAATTAAGGTTTGTTTTGCAACTCAAGTTTTAAGTAATACAGTAGCGAGTGGGATGAACACATATGTCTTTGGGAACGCTTTCCGGAGAAGCAATTGGGACCATCGAAGTAGTAGAAAAATTTAACTATTTGATATATTTAACTCCATACACCTACAAAACCACAATAAATATAAAAATGCATTTGTAGCAGCAGACTACCAAAATACTTTTTTAAATGAGATGATAGTTTTTAGAAAATTTAAGGATTCTCAATAAATCTCCAGAAGCAGAACAAGGAAATGCTGGATAATTACGATAAATGGTTTAAAAAAACTGGACGAAAATGTCTTCTGTTAATTTTAGATGACTACTTACAAGGAGACTATAAAGATTGCCTCGAGAACTTTTTTGGCAGAGTTAGGCAACAAGGCGGCAATTCAATCAATCCTACTCCCATCCAATTTGAAAGAGCCTTTAGAAAGCTGTTTTGTCAAAATTATCTCCACACAAATGAGATGAATTGCAAAGAAGATTTGGATGAGCTAAATTTACATTCAACCACATTTTCATTGTTTTTGTTTTACATTTCAGTTAAAAAAATAAAATGTATTTACGTTCGTTACATTAATATTATTTTGTTGCTTGTTTTAAGTTTAAAACTTTATACTTATTGGAAAATTTTCCTTTAATAAATCTAAAATAACCTATACAGTTTCATTTTTGATTTCATTAAAAAATATGTTTGTTTTTAACTTACACCTGTGTATGTACACATGAGTACATGATGAATGTTGACATTCACCGGTGTTTCTCGACATTCACCGGATTTCGGACCTTCACAGTAACATATACATATATGACAGTAGCTTCAAAGTCTTAGATAAATCATTTTCGGAATTAAGACCGGTAAATGCTACAAGACTTCCAGAGGTCTTCAAGCCAAAAAGTAGTTCAACGCCAGTGTATGAAGATGTTACAGACGACAAACAGAGTGACGGTGTTCTGGACCAGCAGCTAGCAGGAACCAGTGCAGCCGAAACAAGTATTTATAGCGATGACGAATAACAAAATGTTTTTTGATCAAGCTAAAAAGTTTATTGCTAAAAGCAAGGAAAATTTACATGAAAAACAGATGTGAAAAGCCAACCTGTTGAGAAAACTGGAAATATATAATAAAACTGGAGAGTATAAAAACCAATGTACCCTTTTCCATAGTGTTCAGTGTCACTTAAGATTTTGTATTGTTAACAAGTCATTGTGAAACTAAGTTCCTGTAGTTTATAAATAAAATAACTTTTTAAAAAAGAAGTTTTGCAAATAAAGCAAGAAAACCGCTGAAATTCACCATTGGTTTCAACCATTAATCTAGAAGAAAAGAACCCAGGGAAAAGAGTGGACTCTGAAGACTTCTAAAAAGAGTAAGTGTTGAGTTCCTTCTATCTTTCTATTCCTATCCATAGGTTAAATGAATTTTAAACAAAAATATTTTTAATCCTTACACGAGAAAGATTCCTTTTCACATATCAAGAAAAAGGTGAACTTTCTCTCGCGTAAAATCTTATGTCAATTATTAATATAGACAGCTTATCAGAATCCTTAGGAAATTTAACTTTAAGCCCAAAAATGGCAACCATTCAAGCAGCAAAAGAAATTGCTCACACACTTCGACATTTTTCAGGACGTAAACATTTAGAATCATTTATAAATTCTGTTGACAAATTTTTCGATAGGTAGGCAAAACAACGGATAATAGTTTGAGCGAATTCGTATTTGCAGCAATCTGTTCGAAAATTGTTGACGAGACAGGCGATTTTTTACTATGCAGACCAGACCTTGACACTTGGCCTGAGGTAAAAAAGGCATTACGAGAAAAATTTGGTGACAAAGTTGACCGACACGTGCTACAACAACAATTTATAGTTTTAACTAGAAATAGAAACGAAAGTATCATCGAATTTCTCGAAAGGCTCAAATTAATAAAAATGCGTTTGAACTTAAAAATCAATTCTGACTCTAATATTGACGCCGCAACAAAACTAACCCTTATCGATCAAAACGAAATCACAGCAGTCACTGTATTAATTTCAAACTCGAGTGCAAAACTCCGTACCTTATTAATGCTTAAAAATCCAAAAGACATCGAAGAAGCGACCTCACTGGTGATAAATCACTCCTTAATCGAACAACAAATTAATTTAAGACAACAATCATCAAAAAATAAACCTATACATAGTCACTTTAATCATAACAATAATAACAGACCGTTAAATAATTATAACATAAGACCTACAAATACTTCTTTCAAGTTCCAAAACATTCCAAATCAATTTAACAATAACACTAACAGATCGACATTTCCAAGTCAACCTATTAAAATCGACCCACGGCCAGCTCCACAAAAATATTTTACAAACTCCCAAGTATTTGGTAAACCCGCTAATGTGTTTACTCCCAAGAACTCTCCCAGACCATTAAACAACCCAGAACCAATGTCCACCACTAGTAGATTACCATCTGTTAAAGTAAAAAATCAAAACCACTTTCAACAATACAAACCTCCTAATTTCACGTTAATAGCAAAAACCGCCTTCAGCGTTGAACACGGACATTACGAATACGTTCTCAAAGCCATTTAATTTGACAACAGATGCATCAAATTTTGCAATAGGTGCCGTTCTATCCCAAGGCCCCATTGGAAGTGACCTTCCGATCGCATATGCATCAAGAACGTTAAATCCCGCGGAAATTAATTATAGTACAATCGAGAAAGAATCTTAGCTATCGTATGGGCAGTAAAATACTTCAGACCATACCTATTTGGTGTCAAATTCAAAATTGTTAGCGATCACAAACCTCTTCAATGGCTCTTTTCACTCAAATACCCGAATTCCAAATTAGTTTGGTGGAGACTGAAACTCGAAGAATACGACTATGAAATCGTGTATAAAAAGGGTAAAATGAACACCAACGCCAACGCACTATCCCGCATTGAAATCCATCCAATCGAACTAGACATCGATAACGTATCCCTTTTTCCAAACCCAGAAGATCCCCCTGAACTCCCTGATCTTGACGCGGAAGAAATTGAAAGATTTTTAGAACTGACTGACCCAGACTCTAACCAATCTGAACCTAACCCAATGCCAAATCCCTCAACAAGTACAAAAGAAATCGTAATACACGAAAATATCCTATTAAATAAAGACCAAAGTGAACCACTAAATAAAACCCCTATCAATACAGATAATGAAACCATACATTCAAATCATGAGGACCCTGTAATTATCGCCCCATACACAGATAAAAGCATTAATACGTACAAAAACCAAATAGTAATCTTAAGTTCAGACAGTAATAAACTTAAAATTGCCAAAGAAACCATATTCGGTAAAAATAGAGTAAACCTAACAATTCCAAAATCCGAAAATAAGGATTTAATATTTAATTTTATAAAAGAAAATATGGCCCCTAAACAAACTTATTGCTTACATTTCAAAGACAAAAGCCTTGAACCCTCATTTATTAAAGTATTTCAGGAATGCTTTAAAAATAACGCTTTTTCTTTAGTCATTTTTAATATCTTCCTCACCGACATTGCAGACGAGAACGAACAGAGACAAAAATTACAGCATTATCACGAAACTAAAACTAGCCATCGCGGAATACAAGAAAATCTAAAGGCAATTAAAAGATTATACTATTGGCCGAAATTAGACCAAGACGTAAGAGACTATGTTAACACGTGTGACATCTGCCAGAAAACAAAATATGAAAGACACCCAACGAAGTTAATTTTTAAACCAACCCCATTAGGACACGAACCCTTTGACCATGTCTACGCAGACACGTATAAAACACATGGACAATATTTTGTTACGATAATAGATAGCTTCTCAAAATTCGGTCAAGCCTATCCTGTCAAGTCGCTCAATGCAGTCGAAGTCGCAAACAAATTATTACAATTTTTTGGCCACTTTGGTCTTCCCAGGCGGATAACCACAGACAATGGACACGAGTGGAAAAACGAAATCATACAAGGGCTATGTAAAACACATCACATAGAAATTCATTACACCACACTGTACAATCCCAATAGTAACAGTCCAATAGAGCGCCTACATTCGACCCTAGCCGAAACTATTCTTACTTTGAAAAATTCAAAACGAAACAAATCAATAGATACTCTTATGAACTACGCTTTGTTATCATATAATAATTCAATACATACATACTAATTATACGCCTTTTCAAATAATTCGCGGACGATTAGACTATAGAAACCCCTTCGAATTAGACGATAAAATAAAAATAACACAGTATATCCATGACCACACAGAAAACTTACAAACCTTAAATAAATTAATTAGAGAAAACAAACGAGAGTAATCAAAACAAACATCTAGAAAAAATAAATCAAACTAGACAAACGGACGTAAAATTAGATCCTACACAAAACCTGTATAAACTCGAGAACAGAAATGCCTCTCAAAAGAAAACAAAAAACCGTTATAGAAAAGTAGAAGACCCGGTTGTGATTACAGACAATAAAATCAAAACAAGATCTAAAACCTATCATAAAAAAATTTTTAAACCACAACGTATTGTTTCAGGTAACAGACGAAATGAATTTCCTCTTGCTAATCCTCGGACTAAGATTAGTTTACGCACTCGAAATAAAAGAAATTAAAAACCCCATTCTCCCTATACACTTAGGCCGAACAAGGATCATCACTTCCAAACACACCTTTCTCTATCATATTAACTTTACGACACCTGAAAACTCTCTATTACAAATTAGAAACTCATTACTGCAATTAAATGTGACAATTAATCGAGAAACTCACAATCATTTCTCTATCTTACTCAAAGACAAGATCCTAAATACCATAACTCTAACAAATAGGTTATCAAGTAAAATTAGCGGATTCATAGAGAACCATCGAGCAAAAAGAGGATTAATCAATGCCTTAGGCAAAATTCAAAAATGGTTGTTCGGAACGCTAGACTCAGATGACGGACAGTATATGACCGCTTACCTTGAAAATTTACAGACTAACGAGAATAAATTACATAACGATTTAAAAAGCCAACAAAGCCTCCTTAAACAAATTTCGGACACCTATAGCAACAATTTCCAAACTTTAAGCGAAAATCAATTGGTTCTAGAAAACCAAATAAAACACCTGTCAAAAGAAGTCAGAGAACTTATAAACTTAGAACAAGCATTTTCCTTTTCCAATATTATTGATAATTTGCTAATGCTACTACAGTCAATCGAAAATACGCTTAACAATCTAGAAATTGCAATCTCCTTTGCCAAAATAAATATTTTGCATAGTTCCATAATTGAAATGAATTAATTAAAATTAATAATTGACTAGTTAGACGTCATTTATGATGTAGAACATATACCTAAGTTTCAAAATTTAATGAATTATTATCTCTTGTTTTCCACACAAGTAATCATTCAGGATAAATTAATACTGTTTAAAATTCATGCACCTATCGTTTCGTCCCAATTCAAATACTTCCAATTATATCCTATACCTATCTTAAACCAAACGATTATACCCGAACAACCCTACCTTTTACTCAACACCAAGGACTATTGGACCACCTCAGAGAAATGTCCGGAGATCGCGAACTGGTATTTCTGCCTGCAACAAAATCTACACAAACATCAACCTTGTTTAGCTGAACTGATGAGAACATGAAGAAACTCATGCGCAGGAGCCAAAATACATTTTTCGGAGACAAGCAGCACTCAAATAAATCCCAAAGAAGTATTGGTCATTCCAGCCTCCACGGTAAACGTCAAATCCCTGTGTGACGTCGAAGAAATTTACGAAATAAACAACCCTTGCGTTATATCCTTAAGTCAATGCAAAGTCTTGATTAACGGCAAAATGTTTCAAGCCGAGCAAAGTACACATGAAGAATTCATCTTCGAATTACCCACAGTCCGAATACCCAAAACAAGCGAAAACGCTAAGGAAAAAACGTTTCACTTAAAGCAAATAGATAGTGAAAACATAAAACAAATAAATTCCATTGCAAATAGTTTGCAAGTTACGGAACTACACATCATTCATAAATCAAGTCATGCCTGGATTAACACAATTATAATTCTGACGATCATAATCAGCACATTAGCAGCAGTCTACTATCTCAAGGTGTATAAACGCAGACGCCAGCAACCACCTGAAGATCCACAGAAAATAAAGGAGCCCTTATTTTCTGATCTGGGAAGGGAGGAGTTATGTAGCCAGTAGTTTTCCTTATCATAATACTTACGTATGTTTCCGTTTACTTTCTAATGATATCTTAATGTGTATTTACAAAATGAGAGTATAAAAACCAATGTACCCTTTTCCATAGTGTTCAGTGTCACTTAAGATTTTTTATTGTTAACAAGTCATTGTGAAAGTAAGTTCCTGTAGTTTATAAATAAAATAACTTTTTAAAAAAGAAGTTTTGCAAATAAAAACCAAAATTCCTGCGATATTTATAGTTATTATTTTAACAATTTTTATGGGTCAAGTGTACCACCTTTTTACTTTACACCATTTTTTGTTAGTCTTTAACATATTTTTCTTCCCTGTTTTGTAATTGGGAGTCCCTTGAACAGTTGTAATTAAATAAATAAATAAATACTTCAAATAGTCACACTGTATTGAAGAAGTGAATAAAGTTCTATATCAAATAATCAGGTAAATGTGATTTTATCAAGAACCTGTGTTTAACTAGGGTCAGGTGCATTTTGTTGTGATTTGTGTTATGCATCAAAGATAAG
Source organism: Pogonocherus hispidulus (assembly GCA_963924545.1). Taxonomy (NCBI): domain Eukaryota; kingdom Metazoa; phylum Arthropoda; class Insecta; order Coleoptera; family Cerambycidae; genus Pogonocherus; species Pogonocherus hispidulus. Next base: position 9,373,893 of record OZ004697.1, on the reverse strand, counting down.
TACATATTTTATATCGTTTTCATGTTTTCCATATTTTTCTATATACTCATACAAACACTAATTTGTTGTTTATTTATTATCAGCAGTTGTCGCTCAGCATCACTTGTTAATGAAAGTACAGATGTCGATACAGATTCTACTAGCTTCAAAAAAATCCAATGCAGGTGTCCTGTTAGTTGCAGACATCTACGTTAAAGCGTTCACGTGTTATTTACGATTAGAGACTTAGATTATTCCTTACTTAGACAAAAACTCTAAGAGCAGAAAGATAATAATAATATTACCTCTAAGTATCCTTTGTGAAAATATGGTGAAATTAGCTCAAATAGTTAAGCATTAATCTCATCGATAAAGAAATCTTTAGACTCAGGATATGTCTCCAAACTGGTCCAATTTAAACAATTAATGTAGGCACCTATAGCTTATATAAGAACCACATGTATACGTTTTAGAAGCATACGCTTGCAGAATGAGACAATATGTTCAGACCAAGAGATTTAATTATTATTACGACATCGTGCGGGATGGTGGGGCCGTCCTGATAGAGTTGGGCCACCATTCGACCCAAAATTCATATACGTAATACACTTCATTTCATATTTTCTAATTGCAGTAGGGTGCAATAACAAAAATTTCCACATTGTTATGGTACTCCACCAGGCCCAGAGGAGAGTTATTTAAAATACAGGATAGATTATATAGAAGGGTTTTTTCTTCCCATGTGAAGTATCACACATTGTTTACAATCTAAGGGAACTTATTCTGATTATAATAACGTTTTGCCATAGGCATAAACTTACAGACAGTGAGTAAAAACGGATCTAGGATGCAGGAAAGCCTTGAGTTACCCCACTATACCCAGCTTTAAAATTCAACTGAGAAGTTCCAACTCTTATAGAAAAGATAAAATTAGACAAAGCTATCTATCCACCCTAAAAGCTTACACCGAATGTCGATATGATCCAGCTTATGTAGTAGGCAACAGCATTAGTCAAAAGCTTTAGAAAAGTCTAGACGGGTATCCACTGGAATTTTGGCATCAAGAGCAGCAGACCACTGTTAGGTTAGGTTAGGTTCAAAAGTGAGTGGGCCGAAAACCAGACCCTCCACCGCGACAATGTGGTCTATTGTAGCAGACCACTGTGCTCAGACTGCTGATTGTAGTTTTTCACGTATAAATCCATACTGTTCATGATTGATAACATCTTGAATATCGGCAATTGTCCGAGGCGATTTTTCAAGTTCCTGGCAGTTCCTTCAGTATATTTCTTTAGGAAATAAGGGTAGTAAATAAAACTATGTTGGAAATAATTCTTTACTAAAAATAAAACAAAAAGGTATATTAACCATATCGATTTTTGTTGAATATATTTATTTTTTATCTAAATATTTTGAAACTGTCGTAGAATACCTAATAAATTAAGAAGAATAATCAAATATATAAATAAAACAAAATTAGTCTAATGTTAGTAGTGATGGAAACACACAGTAGTGCCCTCTTTGGGTCTTTGCTACTATCCGGCTGACAATTATTGTCAAATTGACAGACAGATGGTGACCTGGTTTTCCGCAAACGTTAGTATAGCAGTGACCTCTATTGTCTTTGAGGAAGAGGAAATAATAATAATTTACCAAAAGATGGCACTATTGTGTATTTCTCACAATACGCAATATATATACACAATATACTTGTGCATCGTCACAACATCATTCATCGAGTTCACTACCTATGGCACTCTGATGAGCACAGAATAAATGCGAAACCGGTCAGTGTCTAGTGGTTGGTCTCGATGAAAGATGTGGCGACTCCCATGGAGCTGCCGAAGTAATGCAATGCCAGTCGGGGCACATTGGCCGTGGAGTAGTTATTTTCGGCATCTCCTTCAAATAAAATTAGTCTAAGTTAAGACACAGTTTTTTCAACAATTTAAATCTCGTACCATTAAATATAATCTCAAATTTAACTGCAATGACAAATATTACTGTTAGGTACTCCAAAAGTTACTTATTCCTTTAAATTTTAATGAAGTGGGGAAAAACTTATTGTTTATATCTAATTTGTCAATCTAGTGCTGTAAATGCCAATTATAGGCTTGTTCTGGCTAATTCGTATGTACGTTTCTCACGATCGGGCTATTTGCAGAAACACTGTGAGAAGCCTTATGCCGAATTCGATTAGTTTGTTGCAGTTAATTATGCAATTACTAATTACACCGTTATTACATTTCTCATCACAACTGTAAAAGAACAGGATATTCCATTAACATAAGAAATAGTTGGTAAGCAAAATTTTTGTTTAAGCCCTGTGACGTTTTTACTGAAAATAGATATCAATTTTCCTATTTTAGCATGGAGCAATAAAAGTCTTACATAATTTAAACATAAATGTATAGTTGGAAGGTTACGTTTTCCTTATTTTCGTGAAAGCAATTAATAAGATGCATAGAAAATGTTTTCTAATTTTTCAGTTGCTCAGCAGACTTATTAATTATTATCAAAAAAATCTACAACCATAGGTGAGACTGAATGTGTGTATTCAAGATATGAGATTGTGAAGAAAAATCTATTTCAAGAACATCTGAGCAATGAAGCAGTGTTTTTGAAAACAACACCACACAAAATCAGAATGCAGAGAACATTATCCAAGATCAAAGTTGGTGGTGAACTTCTATATAAGTAGAAGAAAAGATTTGAACCTCCAGGAAAAGCTATTTAAAATCCAGAAAATTTTATTGTACTAGTAAGTTCACAGCAGTCCTGGCAGATAAAAAAAAACGGTTTTCCATGGTTTAAAGAAAAGAGTGGGAACAGGTGCTGAGATAATAAGCCGTGAAATTGTCAGCATGAGATCTATTGCCAAATCCTCGAAGAAAAGGCACCAGACAGATAGTTCTTCTGAAGATGAAGATTTGTCGCTTCACGATTCTGCCAGCGACAACGAGGTTTTAGAAAACTTAAAAAATCCACAAATATTACCTGAACAAGTTCCAGAAGTCGGCAAGTGGACATTAGTAGAGTACGCAACAAAAATGACGAAGAAACATTTTGTTGGTGAAATCACAGGCAAAGATGGAGATGCCTGGATCATAAAGTTCCTAAGGCTAAAAGGTGACAAGTTCATCTCACCACAAGTTGAAGACGTAGACACAGTGAATGAAGAGAGTTTAATAAAAATACTTCCAGATCCAATTATGGATCGAAGAGGCCTTATTTCATTTAATATTACCTTTCTGTCTTATAACTTAAAATAATCTTACTTTATACTATTAATACTAAGTAAGAATATATTTTTTACCTTCGGTTCCATTGGGATCTATTTCAAAACCTCGTAACAAAAATAATATAAATGTCTTTAAAATAAGGAGAAATTTTTCATGTGTAGTAAAAAAATGTTCTTTCACATTAACCCCATGGCAATACTCTATACTTTTCATATGGAAACGTAGAAGGTATTATTACATTTGCCCCCATGTGCGGGGCAAGTGTGATATAACGCCATGTTTAAAAAAAATACATAAAAAAACAAATAATTATTTGATTTGAAAAAAAAAAATATGTTAGGAGAATATAACAAGCAGTAAGCCACATTTTTTTTTGAAATTTTTTGTTTATCTAGATTTTTAAATATCATTGATTAAAATGTCACTATTAGAAAAGTATAACGCACTTACCCCAAGTCACTATTGTTTTTTATCAGTCACATTTATGATGCCGCATATAAAAAAACTGTCTGTACAGGGTGATTCACTTTCGAGTGTAACATGGGTATCTCGCTTATTATAAAAGATAGACTCTAGGTTTAAATTCGGCAAAGTTGCGGAATTTTGTGCTCAATAAGTTGGCGCAAACAAAACCCCCATATCTGCTTTTGTTTTTGAGTAAGAGGCAAAAACAAATTTTTTCCTGTTTTCGTTTTCTGGCCATAACTTCTATATTTTTGAAAATATTGGCTTATCATTATCACATTATTAGGACACTTTCTTGAGATAAATACGATGCTGTAAACTATTTTTTTTAAAAATGTCACTTCTATTGTAAATCATCGTCAACTTTATTTTTTCTTATGGGCGCCATATTAATTTTTCTCATATTTAAATAAACCGATTTTTTCTGAATACAACAATATAATATATGTTAATATTTGCCTAAAAAATAAGGGCATTATGAAGGAAAATAGGTATTTTTTTGAAAATGTCTAGTTAGCCATGGCCATGACAGTCAATTCTTGACAAACCACAAATGTCACTTATAATTTTTATAAATTGCATCTGTGGAGTACTTTTTACATTGACTAACGATGTATTCAACCGAAGAGGAACAAGATTTTATAGATATTTATTAGACGTAACGAAAATTTAAACAGAACAGTTGAATATTTAAACACATATCCTGAAAGACGACAACCATGCAAGACATATATTAGGTACTAAACTGCACTGTAATTTCAGAAATTATGGTAGTTTTTCTAAACCAAGAAATACCTAGGTTTAGTAATATATGTCTTGCATAGTTGTCGTCTTTCAGGATATGTGTTTAAATATTCTTCAACTGTTCTGTTTAAATTTTTATTACATCTGTAATAAATATCTATATCTTGTTCCTCTTCGGTTGAATACATCGTTAGTCAATGTAAAAAGTAATCCACAGATGCAGTTTATAAAAATTATAAGTGACATTTTGTGTTTTGTCAAGAATTGTCATGGCCATGGCTAACTAGGCATTTTCAAAAAAATACCTATTTTGCTTCATAATGCCCTTATTTTTTAGGCAAATATTAACATATATTATATTGTTGTATTCAGAAAAAATCGCTTTATTCAAATAGGAGAAAAATTAATATGACGCCCATAATAAAAAATAAAGTTGACGATGATTTACAATAAAAGTGACATAAAAAAATGGTTTACGGCATCGTATTTGTCTCAAGAAAGTGTCCTAACAATGTGAAAACGATAAGCCAATATTATCAAAAATATAGAAGTTATCACCAGAAAACAAAAACTGAAAAAAATTGTTGTTTGCCTCTTACTCAAAAACAAAAGCAGATATGGGGGTTTTCTTTGTGGCAACTTATTGAGCACAAAATTCCGCAACTTTGCCGAACTTAAACCAACAGTCTATCTTTTATAATAAGCGAGATACCCATGTTACACACTCGAAAGTGAATCACCCTGTACATGATATCGGTCTACACACAGTTACATAACGACTCTCATCTCTGGCAGAATAATATTAGAAAGACAGATATTTACTCATAATGAAATTATTACATTTTAGTAACGACTGGAGCAATGTCGTTGTTACTAAAATGTAATAATTTCATTATGAGTAAATATTTGTCTCTTTCTATTATTGTGCCAAGGATGAGAGTCGTTATGTAACTGTGTGTAGATCGATATCATGTACTGACAGTTTCTTTATATGCGGCATCAGAAATGTGACTGCTAAAAAACAATATAATTCCTTGTAGTCAACCATTTTCCATCTTCTTATATATGTGACTTTGTAGATATATCATTTCTAAATAAATATTCATAAATATTGATAAATATATACATAATAAAAGATTAAAGTCGATAATATCAAAAAAAGATTCAGATTTAAAAATGGCAAATGAGAAGATATTATCACATCAGGACAAGTTTAATCTATTTTTTATTTTTACGACTTTACTTTCTATTATTTATTTGTTGTCTTGATTCTTGAGAATTACGCTTATTTATTATTTCTTTGACAGAGAATTACAAATTAGTTATTTATTATATTAATAGTTTTATTATTTTTAGATTTATCATAATAAGCAAGATTATAATAAAGAGTTTATAAAACTAAGAATATATATTTTTTTTATTTCAGATATGTAATCTAATAAATTATTAAAACTATCATTTGATGTATTAACCTACTTTTTTGAGACCTCTTGCCACAAAAAATATAATATTTTATTTGGTTTTGGTGTATGGTGTGTAACTATCTACTGAAACATTTCAAAAATTTCATAATTCATCCTTGAAACTTTCAGAAATTTCAGAAGTAATAAGGAAATTTCGAAACTTTCGGAAACTTTCAGAAATAGATCAAACATTTCATAAATTTCTTATAATATTTGAAATATTTCAAAATATATCCACTTGCAGTTTTGCAGCCGGAATTATATGTATAATATGACAAAGATTGTGAAACAGTCAATTAAATGCAGAAAATGTTCTATACTGTGAAAAAACTATACAAAAAGTTGTCACAGATATTTCTTATTTATTCACCCAAAGACACTTCCAGTGTACGCCGTGCTACTAGATACCGTAAGATTTTAAAAATACATTTTTTACCTCAAATTTATCACCCACATTCGCAAAAATTGATTTTCTAGCTGACACTTTACAGCATTCGTTTCTATTAAAAATATTATCCAATATATTAGTAACAATAAGGATCAATGAGTTCTTGATTTAGAGTTTGACAAGTCACATAATTATTATAAAAAATAAAATCGCAATTTTGGATATTTAGATATGAACAAATTGAAATATATTTTTATTACTACTATTAGTGTTATCAATGAAAATTCTGGGAGATGTGCCACATTTGCTACTTATATAAATCCATCAGTCGTTCAAGACATAAAATGTAACAAGTTTTTTAGAAAGTTTAAATGTTACATCGAAGCTCTTTTTTCATACAGTATTTGATGCCTTTGTAAAGCTCCTGAAAAAACGATTCATAAAGTATTATTTTAATCTTAATCTAAAAATGATTATTAGTGACCGGAATTTTTACCGGACATTTATTCCAGTCATTATCATTTTCAAAAATGACCATTCATTTGCTACTTCAAAGTGAATAACTTATGCAAACCTCTCGTCCATTACTTTACTCCATACTTTTCTTGTTGCTACATTTACTCTTATTTTTCTTCTTCTTTTCCTTCTTCTTGCAGGTTTTCATGTGATCTTTAAGGTTATATTTATATTTAGTTTTGAAATCACACGTCGCACATTCATACGCGGGGGTATCTCCAAGCTCCATGTGCGTGATCATATGATGAGTCAGGTTGGTCTTCCAAATGCTCTTGTAGTTACATTGTTGGCACTTAAACATTGGGGATGTCTCTTTGTCATGAACACGAATGTGATATTTAAGGCTATAGCGGTACTTGGTCTCGAAAGAGCACTGATCACACTTGTACATTTTCACTTCCCCCGCTTTCTTATGGGTGAGGGAGTGTTTTAGGAGGTTGTCCTTCGTCTTCCCCACATATGTACAATCGGGACATTTATAAAGTTTTTTCAACTCGTCCATGTTCTTATGCCTCAAGGAGTGAATAGGTAATTTATTTTTGTTATTGGTCAGGTAGGGGCATTGCGGGCACTTGTACATCACAACATCGGCAGGGTCTTTATGAGACAGTAGGTGATGGGTGATGCTTACTTTGGTTTTGGCTTGGTAGTCACACTGAGGACACTTGAACAGTTTCCTTTCACCAGGTTTCATATGAATTTTCATATGCCTCTGCAGGTTTACTTTAAATCTACTAGAATAGTCGCACTGATTACATCTGTAACAAAAATTTAGTTATCATAAAATCCAGATAACAAAAAATACTATTTTTAAGCATATATATACAGGGTGCCCATTATCTATCCCCTTACATGGCTAACTTTGTTAATAGTGGAGATAGAGAATTGGTTAAATTAGGAAAATTGGGCAGAATTACAAGAGGAATTCTGTGCCTCCTCCAAATTTAATTTTATTTTTCAACTTTTCGAGATATTTTGAAAAAACTGAAAATCGCCAAAATTTTTAAACTCGAATATCTCGAAAACTATAAAAGATACAAATAAAATAAAAATACTGTGTGATAGTGTTTTTTACGTGGCATTAAGCGGTAATATAGAAAATTTCATGGGCATCTTAGTTTCTCAGAAAAAAAAAATTAAGTTATGTTTTTTAAATGGCAACCATAGTTGGCTATGGTATCAATGGAAAGCTTATTTTTTTCTGATTTCAAAAATATAATATTTAATAAATCGTATTTTTCTTCGATTGAATACATTTCACAATAACTATTATAAGATGAACGTTTAATTTTGACGTATGACGTGGGGGAATATCTAGTTGTAGTTTTCCTGCAATTTTCCTTATTGAAGGACTTTCAACTGGTAACATGCCATAGAGCTTAAAAAAACAATTGAATCTACATCGCTAATGGATAACAGGTTACTACAAAGTAACCGTTGTGCAGGAGTTGCTTCCTATTATGATAGAAGATGATATGCTACTGTGATTGGTTGCTGGAAAACATGGACAATAATTTGTTAGACTTGATATTTTTTTCTGATGAAGCATGGTTTCACGTATCAGGTTATGTAAAAAGCCATAATTATTTGGAACTGAATGTTTCCCATCCAAATAGCATCTATATTATTCCGCACCTGTGTAAAGGATTTTTAGGTGAAAAAGTTGCAATGACAAACCTGTGCATGTTCATTTCATCCGGCCCTAAATGTACCAACTGATGTTGCTCGAGATTCCTCTTGTTAGTACCCTTATAGTCGCACTGGTTGCAGGAAAACCTCCGGCCTTTGTGTATAGCCATATGGGCACTCACATTTGACTTCAGCCTCGTCCTGAAATCACAGTGGGGGCACTTGTGCAGTTCTGACGGCTGCTCCTCGTGTAACGACATATGACCTTTCAGACTAACCTTATGTTTGGTCATGAAATCGCAGCTGGGGCACTTAAGCCACGTTACGTCTGCCGAATGTCTGTTTTTTATATGTCTGGTTAACGTTACCTTGAGGGTTGTCGTGAACGAACATGTGTTGCACTTGAAGATATCCAGCTGGGAAAGATCTTTGTGATGCTTCATATGCTGAAAGTAGTTTACTTTGTGGTCAGTTTCGTACTTGCAGCTTTTGCAGCCGTATCTCTTAGAAGAACCCCTGTGACTGTCAAGATGAGTATTAAGACGCTCCTTTCTCTTAGAAGAAAAGGTACATAAAGCGCACATGTAAATGGGTGGCGTTCTGTGGAATCTATTCTCGTGTGCCCTCAGTATAGAGTGGTAATTTGAGCAAAAGCGACACTTCCTGCAGTGGTAGGAGCAATTCTTGTTGACTGCTAAAAATATGAAGTACTTACTTTATTTAATATCTAATATTGCAAAAAAAAATTAAACATGGGTCATTCAGAAATACATAATATACAGGCTGTTACAAATTTGCTTCTAACCATTGGTATCTCGGAAACTGAAAGAGATACGGAAAAGCTTAAGCGGGGGCAAAGTTGCATAATTAAGGGACCAACATAATGCTCCAAAAAACTTCTAGGCTAACTTGATTAGGTTTTGAAATGTTTGAAAAAACTGAAAGTTTGAAAATATGTTTTAATTTTTTTGCAGTCTTATTGGAGCAGCTATTGAAAAATTAAGAGAGCGCTTCCTCGAAGCCTTTCTCGAACTTTCTGCCCTCTAGTGGTCAGATATTTAGATTTTAAATGTGACATTTTGTTTTTGCAGAACCATGATCAACTTTTAAATACAGACCTGGCATTTTGAGACAATAATTTGAACAAAAAAATGTATCCCAATGTTTTCGTTCCGAATTGTACAATTTTTTGTCTCCATATTCACTTTTTGCTCATTTATAATACACATAATTACATAAATGTCAGTGGATGTTACCAAATTCAATTAGGCCCTTACATTTTTTAATTGCGTTAAAAAATTAAAACTATTTATATATTTACTATTTATTTAAAACTATTAAAACATTTCTTTTTCTGCAAAAATTCTATGGTGTCCTTTGAATGTTCCTTCTTCTAATAAAATAAAGATGTTTACACAATATTTGCCCCCAGATCCTCTACATTGTTGGGTACGTTTTTGTTTATTCTATTTTTTAGAGTTTCCCACAAAAAACAATCTAGTGCGGGTAAATCAGGTGCTGTTGGAGGCCATTCGACTACCCCACCATTTTATATCCATTTTTCAGGAAATTGTTGGTGTAGAAAATGCCACACATCAAAATTTAAGTGTTGGATTTGGTAACATTTGTGTACACGATAAATGAGCAAAAAGTAGGTACAATGATAAAAAATTGTACGATTCGAAATGGAAACATTGATTATGCATTTTTTTATTAATCGAAACGTCCGAATGTGATTTATTCTGGGTTAGTTAGTATGTTATTAGGGGTAAACGAAACTTGCTAATTAGGGTTTCAAAGTTCCAGGTCGGTATTTAAAAAAATGAAGTTGATTCTGGAAAAATGAAACATCACATTGAAAAACTAAATATCATGGCCAATAGTGGACAGAAATTTGCTTCGGGAAAGTGCTCTTCATTTTTCAATATTTGCTCAAATAAGGCTGTAAAAAATAATAACAAATTTCCAAAATTGTTTTTTTTTTTTAATTATTTCAAAATCTAATCAAGTTAGCCTTGATTTTTGTTAACGTTAGCTGATTCCCTGATTACCCAATTAAGCTTCTTCTGATTTAAGCGAATTTGTAGCAGTCCGTGTACAGGGTTGCACATTAGTGCGGGATAGTCCAATATCAGCCCTATTGCGCGGTTTTTGGCAAAATACGCTTTTATGGATGTGATCTATTGTGAAAAGGCACATGTTTTAAATATATTTTGAAACATACAAGGTGGCCCACTACAGCATAACACTTTCAAGATTTTTTTAAACGGATCATCTTGTATATTTTTGGATGTATCAATTCAGTTTGAAATTTTCTATTAAACAATACCAGATTTAGTTCAGTTGTGACTCGATGACATCATAGGCTTGAATTTTAGTGACTTACCAACATTATGTCAGCAACTTTATTATACAACTCTCTTGTACGTTCATTACTGCTGGACTGCATATAATAATAATAAATAATAATAATAATATCTCTACCCCTCATTCTAATCACAAGGATTAGCCCGAAAGCCTTAGACTTGTGTGAGAGAGGGGGCGCCATATTATTATTTTGCGGCCCCCATTTTGAGTTTCAGGAACGACTTACGTTGGTAGCCCTAACCACCAATTAGTGCTGGAATGGGAGAAACCTCGATAGTTAGGGGGACAGTCAAACATCAACTGAGGAGCTGACATGCAAAAACCGATAAATCCACTTTTGTCATTTATGAGTTAGACATCAAACTTGGGTATTTTCGGGCTGTTCTATTCAATGGTATACTCAAAACCATACAAATCCCACTAAATCCCAACGAAAATAAGGTACAGAGTAGTCTTTCAAGCAAAACTCGATAAATCCAAAATTCAAGCAAAACCCGTTAACTCCTTCTTTTCGCCATCTGTGAAGGAGAAGATAAAATAGGACAATATTTTACATTTTGGCAATAGAGGCCTGTAGAGGTTTAACTGGAGGTTATGAAAGCATTTCAGAGATAGCAGCTGGAATGTAGTTTAAAGGTTTATTAGGGAAATCAGAAGTAGATTGTTTAAATCTGTTTAAAAGTTGTGTTTTGGTTTATTTTGCGAACAGAATGGGTGAAAATTCCTCTATTGTCCAAGATATAAATCAGGGGACACGTAAAAAGCAAATTAATAAAATGAAAACACAAAAATTCAAGGAGGGAAGGTAAGCTGCTAAGTCTAATTTTTGTTTTATTTACTAATTTAACCTAACATTTTACCTATACCATTTTGAGTTATGTTTATTGTTATATTGTATTATTTTAGTAATACTGTTTAATAGTAATAGTGTTTTAGTAATAATGTTTTTGATCAATTATATAACGGTTTTTCTGTCGACAGAAGGAGCAAATTCCAACTTTCAGGCAAAAACCGATAAATCTAAATTTTTTTCTTAAAAAAAAAAAAGAATCTCCAAATATTTTCACACGTAACTTTCTCAATTTCATTTGACACCTAAAACATACAAATACAAACGGTTAAAAGTTGGAATTTGTTAAGGGATTGGTCTCTAGAAGTTTTTGCCCTTTTTCTCGAGATTATAAAAACTGGATTTATCGGTTTTTGCATGTCAGCTCCTCAACTGATTTTAATCTCTCACATTAACACCAAGTTGACATTCTTCCCATCCTAGGCCATCGCCAGGATGGTTGCCAACCCATCCCTGCGAACAAGCCTTGATCAACGAGTAAACAATTTAATTAAAAATTGTTTACTCGTTGTACTTGTAATAATATGAGATATTATTTTCAAAGCATAAACGCCCATGGTGAAAATGCTAGGCGAAATAGGAAGAGTGGACGGTTTCAAACCATACAAAGTATTTGACAACTTGTTTATAGGCGTAAAACTTCTTAAATATCTACGAGATCGGGGATTTCAAAGAAGACCTTTGAAAAAAAGCAAGGAGCACCACTGAATCCACTATTGACAAGGCTAACGGGATTTTATATGTTCGCTGGGTCGATAACGGTGCCATCACTTTAGCATCATCATGTTTTGGGGTGGAAGCAATAGGAACAGTCCGTCTGTATTCAAGTGCCAAAAAGAAAATCGTACAAGTATGTATGTCGACCACATTTAATTGGCGCTTACAATTCTCACATGGGCAGCACCGACCTCATGGATGAGATCAAGATACCGCATTGGTGTCAGGGGCAAAAAGTGGTGGTGGAGTTTATTTACTTGGTTAGTAGATGTGTGCGTACAAAATGCTTGGCAATTCCACAAAAAATTTGGGGGAACTTTACCGCAACTTGAGTTTAGAAGAGAAATTGTAAAACCTTATTTGAAATTTTTTTTGGAGTGCCACCAAAAGGACCTGGTAAAGTATCAACATCTTCAAGCTCAGTCTCTTTGAATAGAGTATCTGATAATCTTCGATATGACAAGACAGATTATTTGGTTGTTAGGGTTCCACAAGACAAACGACGACGATTAGTTCCCCAATCATAAAATGTTTTTTGAATGGAAATAAATGAGGTCTAACAGTCAAGTGAGTTTTCTTTCAAAATATCAAAAATTAGGTAGTGGGACCGCCTAGCCTCACCATATGGTAACACGCATTTTTTTTTTTTTTGAAGAGTATAGAAAGAAAAACAACAATTATTCCACTAACCCATTTTTAACCAATACCAACAATGCAGTGGAGGAGATACCATCGAAATTTCTGACAGAGATAAGTCCAGTACCTCTGCTTCAAAAACAACAGAACCGACGGAAGAAACAACCGGCAGAAGTTTTAACTAAAACTATGGCGCGTAATTTTGCCAGTCATGACAAATAAACCCATACATTCAAGAAAGGACGGTGAATCCCGAGCAAAGAAACAGATCAAATCTCAGCAAAACATCGACGAGTACCACGAAACCAGTTCATATTCTGATGAAGAATGTTTAGCAGAAAAAGACAGAAAGCTGAAAAAAGGTAAACTGTCAACAGTGAATGAAGGGGATGATAAGAAGTCACTTTCTAAATGTAAAGAACCTGAACAAAGTAATAATTAGTCAAGTCAACGCAAAGAGGATCATTATGTAGAATGTCTAGAGAACTATTATGAAATATGTACGCCACACGAAAATACATGTACCACATGAGGAAAACCGACACGGAGAGTCAACAAGGTGGAAAAAAATTTTAGGGACACTTTTCAATCCTAGGGCGTCTCTTCCGTTTTGGCAAGGCAACTCACCCAGACGTTCCGGGTGAGATGGCCATATGCACAGTTTCAAGTTTGTTTTTTTTACTTTTTTATGCATAACAATGACAATTATGTCAGGTCAAAAAATTGGCACGTACAATCTTTATGTAAGACAGCCAGATCCAACTACTTTTCGCGTTTGTGCAATCATGTCAGTCAGTATGTACATTTCATAATCAGACAGTTCGTAATGTGATTGATAGTGCTAGTGTAGTAAATGCATTACGGCAAGCATTATCAGTTTTTTGTTGAAACCCAGTCGATCGGTTCCCTTGCTCCGATTCTCAGGGTCGGCCGCTAGTGACTATCAGTAGCTACTCCCCACGTGCGTGGGGTGAGTAACGACTGAGTCCGGGATTCGTGTGCCCTGAGTAGACGTAATGGGCGCATCCAGAATGACCGCCTTCTGCATTCTTCCGGCTAGAAGATCTGCCGAATTTCGGAATGCTGGTATGATCTTCAGTTCCAAAAGCAGTGTATCTATTGCTCCACCGAGGGCTCCTATAATCAGTCCCACAAGTTTCACGGAATGTTGTGGATGAAGCCTGCGGAGTTCGAAGAGAAGGTCTTGATATTTCGTCCGTTTATCCTCCTCTTTCAAGACAAAGTTGGTCTCAGCAGGAGCCAAGAACTCTATGACAAACATTGTCTTGAGCTGATGATCGAGGAGGACTACATCAGGCTTATTAGCTTGAATCTGCCCGAGAGTGAGAAGTGAGTAGTTCCAATAAATTCGGCACTTCTCATTCCCCACAACAGGCTCAATATCCCCCAGAGCGTATGGCAGCACTGGTGTTTCGTCTGTCTCGTACGAGTGCCGTAGAAAGTAGTAAAGCACTCGTACAGCTGCATTATGTCTATGGATATAGGCCAAGACTGCATATGCAGGACAAGCGGAGAGCAGATGCATAATTGCCTCCGGCGCCCTATGGCAAGCCCTGCAGTTGACATCAGGGACCTGCATACCCATGACACGGCTTCGGTAGACGAGGGTGTTAAATACACCATTACTATTATTATTATTATTATTATTATCTACATTATTTCTTAGGGTCATATTTCCAGATCAAATAAGTTTAAAATCAGTAGTAGTTCATAGTTTTATCAGGAGACAACTTCATGTTTACAAAAAAATTTTATTATTGATCTTTGGCGGGAAAACACTTTAGATTACCTATGTATTGTACATGGTTAAGAGCGAAATTTTTCGTTCTTTTCAGTGGTACCAAAATTCAATACGGCGGCCATAAGAAAATAAAAAGTTGAGTATGAAAATTTGGGCATCTAGTTGGCGTAGAAAATGTTTGTCACTTCCATTATAGAAAGCTCATGTCGAAAAATGTAAGAGTGCAAAGTCTCACAATGTTTCCTTGGAAACTAAAAAAGTTATAAAAGCAAACAGAAATTGCACGTTTTCAGTTTTACAGCGATAATTCACGAACTGCGCAAAATATCCCATATTTCTTTTCAGATAATTGAAAAATATATTCCACTCCACACTCTGTATATTTTACCTTTTTCAAGATGCCAATGGTGGGCTTCGTAAAAGTGACCACCATGTATATTGTTGTAGTCTTGCAGTTTTAAAAAAATCACATATTTGTTTGAATTTTCAGTTTTAATTGGTATTACTCATAGTTGGTTCAAGAATTTCTACTACTATATTATCTGAAATTAATAACTTTAATACTTAATACAGTTTTGCTCTGAGGTAGATATATTAGGCAGAAATTATAGGTCATACAATATTAAGTGCACACTTTTGCCCCATCTTATTCTACGTTTTGGACAAAATTGGGATATATACAATTAAGAAACTATTTTTCCATCAATATTAACAACGGCAACGGCAATACAGAATTGGATGTAATTAACAGTGTCTTTCTTTGTCTTTTAGGGCGTGTTAAAATTCTGACAAAAAGACAAATATAAAATATAAATAATATATACATACCATTCTTAGATTTTGATGTATCTTCTAAAACTGGCATGTTCTCAACACTAAAAAGAAAAACAAAGGTCAGATAATCAAGGATCAGTAATTGGAAGCATATTAACATATTGCATAAGATGCACGGCAGTATTCTTTTTAAATCCCTTCTTACTGCAAACATACATACAAACGAATAACTAAAAAGGGTTCCTCAAAACCTCACGAAAATCAACGACGTTGCTTTGTACGTCATAAAGAAACCAATTTTGTACGCCGTCAATGTGATGTTGGTATGCATCCAAAAGACTGCTTTATTAAACATCACACAATTTAATTGTTTAGAAAATTATTTTATATAGCCTTACCGTCCTTTTAAAAAGACACCCTATTTCAACCTAATCCAAAACTTTAATTTATTTTTATTTTACTTAGTTTTATGCTTTATATAAAAGAAAAAACATTCTCTAAAACAATTTAAGAAAAAAAAAAACATTTAGAAAAAAATTGTCTTAGGGTGGTTAAATGAGTTAATGATCATTCTGAAAAGTTTTTGTCGAAAGCGGTAAACTTTTTGGTTCAACGTAATAGGTAATAGGTGTTAGGTACTTGCAATTGTTTAAATCAAGCAATGAAAAAGAATAACTAACTAAGAAACTATATAATAATAATCTAACAAGAAACTAAAATGAGAATAGTAGAGATTTGAAGAATAAAAAATGAAAACAATGAGTATTAGTTGTCATAGATGTTTTTCTTAAATCGATTCACACAAACACGGTCTGAAAACAAATTTACCTTTTTACATTGCTTTGCTCCAATTCTGAATTCCATCCAGCATCAATTTCTTCCAAGTAATTTGTTTCAAAATTTAATTTCTCATCTATAAGTTCTACCTTAATACTTTCACTTTTGAAACTCTCGATTTCTTTCAATTCAGAGTGCCTACTCAATTCGTCCCTATTCAAGCACAATGTCTGGAAACTGCTGTAATCGTTTAGATTACTGATACATTGTTCACATATTACTGCATCGCTAATTGATTCTAAATTCTGCAAAAACAAAAATAGGATTAAATTGCAATTGCTTTTTAACAAAAATCGATGTGTTCAATAACTTATATCACTTAAAAAAGATAAAAGAATATTTACTAATGATATCAGCCAGAGACTTACCGAAAGAATTAAAAATAAAGCTATATAATGCTATTGTGCTACCACATTTTAAGTACTGTTCGACAGTGTTATACATGGGAAACAAAGGGGAACTTGACAGACTACAAGTGCTACAGAATCGGGGTATGAGAGCCATCTTAGGTTATGAACTCTTAACACCAATAGACAGCATGCTCAGAACACTCAACTGGTTAAATATAAGACAATTCTGTAAATATAATGTTTGTATTTTCATTTTTAAGAATATTGAATAATTTATCACCGATAGGCTTAAAGCAGTATTTAAGGACAAATAATGAGAGGCACGAGCACAGGACAAGGTCTGCAAACGAATTACATTTACTAGTAATCAGGACAGAATTGTTAAAAAATAGCATCTTCTTTAAAGGGATACAGCTATACAATGGGTTGCCAAATAACAAAGAATATAAGAACACTGTCCAAATTTAAGAAACAAATAAAGGGATGCCTGAAGGAGGAACCAAATGAGTAGATAGGAATATATTAGAATTAACTATAGGTTGTTCGTTGATATGACTATATACTATGTAACTACTTTGTTGTATAAAATTTCTTCTGAGATGTAATTAATGTAATACTAAATAAAGTTTCTATTATAGAACAAAAGAAGATTAAATTGTATTTTAAGAGAATTTAAAAACGGATAAAAACACAAAAAACAAAGAAAATATTGGAAGAATATTCATTAATGGGAAGAAAAACAAGTACACAGGCTTTTTAGAAG
The DNA here is from genome assembly GCA_963924545.1 of Pogonocherus hispidulus. Lineage (NCBI taxonomy): Eukaryota > Metazoa > Arthropoda > Insecta > Coleoptera > Cerambycidae > Pogonocherus > Pogonocherus hispidulus. The sequence goes on along the minus strand of OZ004697.1, from coordinate 9,356,411 downwards.
AGGCAGAGAAAGAGTATATCGTGGACACTTGACATACCGAGGCACAACAGAGGAGTTGAGAATATCCGCCAAAAAAAAATAGTTCTGCAAAGCAAGCATGTAGTTCAGTACACGTATAGGCCTCGTCTTAATGTCAAATAAAATAATAAAAAGTTTGTTTTAATTACCTAAAATTCTGTATAATTATCTTAATTACACTATTAGTTACTTCAAATTATCTCAAATTTATTTTATTTTTTGTGTTAGGTCACTTTCTAGTACTTTCCATTTTATTGCAGCTACAATAATTGCGGCAGGTCTAAGAAGAGATTCTGCTCTTAAGAAAGTCGCTGACTAATTAACATCATATTTTGCATTGCACGTTCATACAAATGTCTGTCTATATTTGAGGAGCTTGCATGAAAAAAGGGTTAAATCCATTTTTTGAATATTTCGAGATTTTGAGCAAAACGGGTTAATTTTCATGAGATCTATCTATTCTGATACTTGGTTTGCAGCAATTCCAGTTAAATCCCATTGATAAACGTATTCAAAGTCGACATTTTTGAGCAAAACTGGTTAAATCCACTTTTATACCAAAATGGGTTAAATATTTTCAAGTGGAGGAATCTGTTATGTATAGTAGTAGTGCTTGCGTTGTTTTGATCCAAATGCCTCTAGATGGAAGCACAAAATGTATACAATTGAAAAGGGAAGCAAATAGTGCCTTGTGAAGTACAGCAAGCTACGCGGCTGTAAACGATTGTGTAACAGATACATTTGTAGATATTCTGTGATAGATACAGTACTATAAAAAAAAAGGTAATCGGACCAAGGTTTTGCGTTTTGTTGTAATATCTACATATTTGGTTAGAAATGGATAATTCGGATAATTCCAATTTAGAGACAAGCGAGGTTACAGTGAGAGAGGCTAATAATGGAAGTCGTGTGAGGAGAACAATGGAGAGAAAGCGTGCACTAGCAAAGAAAAAAAGGTAGGTTATTCAATGGTTAATTTTATATATTAATTTTGATAAGAAAATTTTTGTTTAAAAGGTCTATGGACGCAGATCCGTTACTAGAAAAATTTAATAGACCCTGTAATCATAACACATCCAGATATAACTGTAATAAAATTAAGATTAATGATATAAAATTTGTAAGGGATAAGGTTTATGCTGAAGCTGATGTAATAAACCAAAATATTAAAATGTGTCATATGATGGCAGTAGTAGATGCTAAACGACGAAGACCTACAAAGCCGAATTTCCGCCAACGAAAATTTGCAACCACATTCTTTTTTTCGAAAAGAACTCAAAAGAATCCTTTAACAGTTTGCAAAAAATTTTTTTGTTCAGCTTTGGGCATATCAAAGAACAGATTAACGACGATTTCTAATACTCTCTTCGCGGGTGACGTACCAAAGGAGAAACGTGGTGGGGACCACATATCACATAAAACAAAACTAAAGAAAGACAAAGTTCGGGAGTTTATTGGAAATTTGTCTGGCAGAGAGAGTCATTACAATCGTAGCAAATCCAAACGTATATATTTAAATGCAAATCTCAGCATTGCTAAACTTCACAAACTATACAACGACAAGCATGAAACATACCAAGTAAAATACTCGATGTTCCGTAAAATTTTTGTTAGCGAATACAATATTGGTTTCCAGTCTCCAGCTTCTGATTGCTGTTCATATTGTACTCGTCTCAAATATATGCTTAAACAAGAAAAAGATCCTCAAAAACGAGTTAATTTGATGATGGAGAGTCGAATACACAAAAGAAAAGCTAAAGCTTTTTATGAGTTAATGAGGGAAAATCCAGAGAATTCAATAAGTTTTTGCTTTGACTTACAAGTTCAGCCTTTACCGAGCACCCCTATTTCGGACGCTTTTTACGCGCATCAAGTGAGTTTTTATGTATTCTGCTGCGTAAGTATGGACTCCAGGAATCCTACATTTTATGTGTGGTCAGAAGATCAAGCTGGTAGAGGATCTGTGGAGGTCGGATCAGTGCTGTTGTCGCATTTGGACCACCTGGATTATGAAAACATTAACACGATACGTCTCTTTTGCGATGGTTGTGGGGGACAAAACAAAAACGCTCATGTCATACACGGACTTTATTATTGGCTGCTGAAAAAATCTCCCGCAGATATAAAGAAAATTGAAATTATTTTCCCTGTTCGCGGTCACAGTTTTTTACCCGCTGACAGGGTTTTCGGAAGGGTCGAAAAATCATTACGTAAAAACCCTACAATAACATCCAAATCTAAATATATTGAAATATACTCAGACTTTGGTTCTGTAAAGGTTCTTGGTAAGGATTGGACACTTTTCAATATAAAAGACCTGCAAGATGTTCTTAAAAAAATTGCAGGTCTATCTGATATAAAACGGGTGTGTCTTGTCAAAAACCAAAACGGTAAGATAGGAGTTACCTGCTTTCAGAATTTCCGCTTCGAGGCTGAGAATGAAATAGCGAGTAATTTACTGAAGCGAGGAAAATCTAGGTTGCCTCTTCAGCTCGTGGAACTACCATTGACACGTGGCGTTCCAGAAAAAAAGAAAAAAAGCCTCAGACACCTATTACAACAAGAATTTGGACCGAATTGGGAGCTTAATGCTGAACTAATTTGGTACAAAGAGTTGCTAGCCGAAGCATATCAAGATCCGGAGTTGGTGGAATCGGATAACGAATGTGATTGTAAGATCACTGCATTCATATTTAACTTGTATAATGTAATACTATTATTTGTTTATCACAAAAATTAAACCATGTTAGGCATTTCACTTAGTTTTTTTTTTGTCCTCAATAAAACTGATTAGTAATTATTACGTTGAAATATCACGTAGTGTTCAAAGACTCTTTGTGTTTCAGCAAAAAGGGTTAAATATAACTGTTGTGCTAGCAAAAGTGGTTAAATCCAGATTGGTCAAGCAAAACCAGTTAAATCCAAACTAAAAGTCGGGATTTTTCAAAGATGGGTAAAGCATTCAAGTTGTCCTTTTACTATGTTATTTTACATATTTTTTGTCCAATTGTCACGAAAAATGCTTCATGCTAACATTATTGGTATCGACGTTGCATAAAAGTGCCGCTTTGCGGAAAACAGCTTATACTGGATTTAACCCTTTTTGCACACAAGCTCCTCATTTGTAACCAGTTTAATATAGTGTACACATGCTGTCTGGTGTGTGATCTAATTTACTATAAAACTTGTTTAGAATTTCTAGGACTCATTTTATTGTATGATAGTAAATAACTGATATCAGTCGTCTAAATTCACAACCCGGTATTTCACATATTTTGCAAGTTTAACTTTAATATGCCATTTTATTTGTCTGCAAGGTGTCTACACCAAGCGTTTTCATGCTGTGGATATTCTGGTATGTACCAGCCCTATCAGTGTACTTCATTGCTCATGATGAGAGATGCTAAATTTTTTAATGATTGTTTTTATAAAATTTTGGGCAAAATTACTAAAGACAATTTTATTTTAAAGCACTGTAGTGTTTCTAAACAAAAATACGTATAAAAAAAAAAGAAGAAAACAGCAAGCCCAAATTAATTACAGTAACTTATACCTAACGTTAACCCTTCGTCGGAAATGTGTGGTCTGCGAGACCGACGCTTCCCTTTTCTCCCCACCACCAATGCAAAAATTTTCGTACTCGCACGCCCTTCTAGGAATGCTCTTACAACTATGTTAGGTGTTGTAGACATTAGTGATGACGAAAATAATGAGCCATTTTTTATGGATGCTACAAAAACTCAAGTTCTCTGTTTTATTGCCAAAGACGGGACAAGGTGGACAAAACACTCCCCATATAAGATGACAAAACAAGAGCTGAAAATAAAGTTCCTCATCTACCTGAACCCAAGGGAGATATATGACAAGAGGAAAAAGCATGCAGAGCATGGAGCTATTTATTTACATAGGTCACGAAGGCAGGTCAATATGGCTCTGATGATTGGGCTCATGAGACACTAAGTAAACACTGGAGAAGGAGTGGGAGCTGTAGACAAGCTCGCAACTTTATAGTGGAGCCAAGCAAGACCAAGACGGCCTGGCTGTTAAGTCGTAGCCGGAAGGCTCTAAACCAATTGGTGGGAGTTTCAACGGGTCAGTGCAGGCTTAGAAGACATCTATCAATTGATGGGTGTTGAGGGAAACCCTATCTCCCCAAAGTGTGGGGAGGGCGATGAAACGCCTTCCCACTCTTGGCAGTGCGCGGCTTTCGGCAGACTGAGACACGACACCTGGGGGGCCGGAGAGTTGCAAGGGGAAGAGGTCAGTTCCCTTGAATGGACCGACATTCTGACCTACATTAGAAGGTCGTTTAGGTTCGATGAGGGAAGAGGTGATGGAGGTAGGTCCCTACCTACCTCCATCACCTCTTCCCTCATCGAACCTACCCGACCTTCTGATGTAGGTCAGAATATCAGTCTATTAAAGGGAACTACTGAAGGGAACTATTACCTACCCCTGTCGTCCCTACGACAGGGGTAGGTAAAAAGGGCCCGCTTGTGGCCTACTTGCCAGGTCTTGGCCGCCCCACTACTACTACTACTACTATTTACATAGGTACAGAATTATGCAGAAGATAGTCCATTACACAAATGAATTTATAAGATCCAAGTGATACGACATAAAAACCAAAGGAGTAATGGGCCTACTGATGTCAATGAGATAAAAGCTGTCATGGGACTTCTATATATTGCGGCAGTTAATAAAAAAAAGCCATCAAAACTATGAAAATATATTTAGAACTGATGGAATGATTATGGAGATTTTGAGACTAACGATTTCAGTAAAAGGATTTTCATTTTTACTACGCCATTTGTTTCGATAAGGCCACTAGAGAGCAGAGGCAAATTTCCCTAAGCACTCATCCTTCATTTTACACCACTGTCGACGAAATTTCAGCTGGTTTTAGAGGAAATTGTTCATTTAGAGTTTATATACCAAGTAAACCAAATCATTACGGAATCAAGATATATGCATTGGTAGATGCAAGTGTTGAATACTCTAATATAAGAAGTTTATGTAGGGAAGCAACCGGATTGGCCTTTTCAAACTGAAAATTCAAATTTAGCCCTAGTTTGTCGGTTAGTTGAACCAATTCATAACTCAAATCGAAATATAACGATGGATAATTTCTTAACTTAATTTTTAACATAATACTCATATCGTTTTTATTTTTATTTTCAGGCTCCAATACGAGTTGCCTCGTTCAAACACAATGTGGCGCAACTCGTCCTCAAGACATTGATCAAGGTATAAACCTATGGAATATTTCCCAAAACAAACTAAGTAAAATCTGAGACATCGATGTATGTCTGAGCAGATTTGTGATGTTGAAAAACATGAACAACCGGGTTCAGAAACTCATCCATTCCCAGAGTAATAACAACCAGAGCCAAAAAGAGAGTTGCTGCAGCGTTTGTGATTATACCCTAAATGAATGGAAATTAGAGGGTATAAATGAAGTGCTAGATAACAAGGAAGGCCTGGATATTTTGAAGTCTTGGCAGATATCTTGGCAGAATTTTTATTTTCAGACTCCAATACGAGTTGCCTCGTTCACACACAACGTGTCGCAACTTGCTATCCTCAAGACATTGATCAAGGTATAAACCTATGGAATATTTCCCAAAACAAACTAAGTAAGATCCGAGACATCGACGTATGTCTGAGGCAGATTTGTCATGTTGAAAAACATGAATATCTGGGTTCAGAAACTCATCCATTCCCAGAATAATAACCAGAGCCAAAAAGAGAGTTTCTGCATGGTTTATGATTATACCCTAAATGATTGGAAATTAGAGGATATAAATGAAGTGCTAGATAACAAGGAAGGCCTGGATATTTTGAAGTTCGAGAACATCTTGGCAGAATTTTTATTTTCAGACTCCAATACGAGTTGCCTCGTTCACACACAACGTGTCGCAACTCGCTGTCCTGAAGACATTGATCAAGGAATAAAACTATGGAATATTTCCCAAAAGAAACTAAGTAAGATCGGAGACATCGATGTATGTCTGAGCAAATTTGTCATGTTGAAAAACATGAACATCCGGGTTCAGAAACTCATCCATTCCCAGAATAATAACAACCAGATTTTTTTTTTAATTAACAGTGTGTGAGATCTCACCTCCGTTAACTGTCCCAGGTAGTGCAATCCAAACTAAAAATGCAAATTGTAGCTATATATTGCAGTTAAAAGCTTATTTCCCCATAATAATACAAAAATAAACTCAAAAAGTAAAAACCTACCCTTAGTATTTTACCTACACCAGCGAATATTCCCAAAAATAAATTAAAAGTGACTGTCCCACCAAATTGTCTCACCTCCGTTAATACAATGTAAAAATTCTAAATAAATTTGCTAGATGACTCTAGAAGGCAATTCAAATTGTCAGTGATCTATTTGATCAGCAAAGTTTGGGTGTCCTTGTTTCTGTGAAGTTTTATGTTAAATTCTTTGAGTTTTGTGGTATTTCAAAGAAAAATTTGTAAGCTGTTAAGGTTAATTTTCACTTCCGTTAATGTCAATTAAACAGGTAAGTAACTATATTTCTCTAATTCTATTGTTTGTACTTATTTATTACAATGAGAGAAAAAACTTTATAGGCTAGGTCTCCTTAGTAAATAAACGGGCACATAAAAGACGACAAATTTAAATAAAAGTCTCACTTCCGTTTACAACGGTTATTAACGGGGATGAGGATAAATTACAGGAGCAGATAAAAAATGTAATGCGGGTAAATTTTAAGGAAGTTTTATTTATTTTAGTGATTAATAACAAAATCTGAAAGATGGCTAAAACAAAGGAAAACCCTAAAAAGAAAAACAAAAACGAAACAGAAAAATCTCGCAAATTAAAAAACCAGTGATTGAAAGAATGCATTAAAAAAAATTATTATTGCTTATATTAAAAATAAGGCGTTTTATTTTATTTTTTATATAAGGCGACTTATTTTTAATATAAGGCATTTGCAGATGGAGGATGATCTTAATGACGTCCTTACTATTCGTAGTTATTTGCTATATGCATGCCATCTGACAAGTAGTAGAACTAGTTTCTACAACCTGTTATTGTATTGGACAGCTAAAAGATAATTTTCAAAAAAAAAAAAAAGCAAACCGTTCTGGAGAAAATAACATTTATATCAAAATGTTGGGAGGCAATTTAATAAAAAAAATATCGCTTTAAGTCTTTGTTAGCTCTATCAACGTCTAGAAGCCTAATGAAAAAAATGGCATGTTGAAAATGTCATAAAAACGTAAAACCAATATTAAAAGAATTGAGAAAATTGTTCAAGATTTTTTCCAAGAAGATGAAGTTAGTTGCCTATGACCAGGCAAAAAAGATATGGTAACCTTTAAACGGGTAAAAAACAAGAGATATCTGTAGTCATATATATAGTCATTTTACGAAAGCACATCCAAACGTTAAAATCAGTTACCAAAGTTTTTGCCAATTTAGACCATTTTAGGTCCCAAGACCGTCCGTCCTATGCGGAGGAATACCTATCTCTGCATAGTTCATGATAACATGGACCTTCTCTTCTAATACCAAGTGCAAAATCTCTTAATATCATTGAAGCAAAAGATTCCGATGCTTTGTAGAAAGAATTAGGTATGCTGTAATGTAAGAAATGAAAACTGTTTGGAACGAACTTGTAATGTTTGCGTTAATAAATCAGTTTGAATTCTGGAATTTCAAAAAGATGAGAAGGCCAAATATGAAAAATGGTGCAGCAAAAAAATTGAAATCATTATTAAAGGAGAAAAGAAGTTGTGTCACAAGACTGTGAAAGAACCTGATCCAGACACCCTCGCAGTCCAACTTTCCTCAAGCATACGCCGCCAGCCGACGTAGCTTGAAGTTGGCGTCGTCGTACGTGCCTCTTCTGGCACCTGCGCTGCCCCACGTTGCTGGGCGCCATGTCGCCGCATCATCCCGGTATTTACGGTGGAAAAGGGGTAAGAAGTTATTTAAATACCTTGCCTGTTTCTCGAAGTGGCTCTCGCTAGATTAAATCTAGCCAGGGGAGTGTTACAACACACCCGGATCGTCCTAGCCGCTGCTGGCCAACTAGGCGATACCCCCGATGTACACAGGTGGATGATACTACGCTCTTCGGCTTGAGACGGGCTGCTCATACGCGAATACCTAGTATCCGCGACGTCCGTCCACGTTGGCGGTTACCAGTCTTCCTTCCGGGCCCGCACTTATTTTACTTCGCCGCTGGTGGCACACTTCTTGTCCAGCGGTGGAAGTTTTATATTTATATCGCCACCCCAAAGTTAGCAATGATAATTGCTCCCCAAGAGAGTGTTTCGTAATAGCGATTACCAATGAACGTAATGTAACGAGTTTCTTTAAATCGAACCAATTTGTGGAAACAGTGCCCCAGCAAATTAGTTCTATATGGTTATTAATAACACCCGAAGTGAATAAATATTAAGTAGTGAAAACCTCAATTAAATCTAAACTCTTTTAAATGGTTCTTTCTTTAAATAATGTAATCTAGGAGTATAATTAAATGCAAATAATTAATATTATTAATGCTTAAAAGTGAATAAAGATAAATGAGCCACGTGGTGAATAATGTGCACGTGGTTTGCCTTTAACACGCAATATATAAATAATATAAAATTCAAATCTATTAAATTAGCTTCAGAATAATCTAATGTATGAATGATATGAAAATGCAACGATTAAAACTTCAAGTTAGCAAATGTGAATAAATAAATGCTTTTAGCACATACCCAGACAAATCCAGGCACTCACAAAACACAACTGCACTTCACTAGAGCCAGGAACCAAAGAGAGATTTTTGCCAGTCGGGTTTCTCGACCGTGTTTTGTCATAGGGCTGGCCCGCAGGTACTCGGTGACGCGCACCACCCAAAACGTGTACAGGGGGTAGGTAAATAGCCGCTCCGGCGACACCTCCCTCGTATGAAACAATATAGATAATAATTTGCTGTGACACCTTCGTTTCCTGTTCTTGAAAAAGAACATTTTTTTTTGTTTCTATTTTTTTTTTTAATTTCCTTTTATAGGATCGTAGAAAAATCCGCCAGTTCGATTACTGCCTAAGGGAAGAACGGCAAGAAACCCTTAGGAGATTTCTATCTCCTCTTACTCATAACCTAGGACTCGGTGTAGCTTCGGCGAGGTTCCTTAAAGCCAGGAGGGCAGCTACGTCTGCAAAAGTCCGGGAGTCCTAACCTGGGTTGCGTGACCTCCTCGAGAAGGGTCTGCAGGTGTACCTCCTGTGCTGTAGATGTTGCCTGCCAAGCTCGAAGTCCTGTAATGTTCACGAGGTGTATATACAAATGAAAAGATAGAGAAATATGCCTACGCAAATACTTACAATTTTATTACGCTCGCTTAAACAAAACATGCAAATATACTATATACATGAGCTACTCTGGTATGTACAAATTCCTAGCTATAGTACAATTTAAAAAGAAGAAAATTAAAAAGTATACGACCTTACTCCCTCGTTGCGCAAGTCCTCACGATGCTACGGGTAGCCTGCTGTGGTCGTTTCTTCTTCCTTGTTTAATTATTTCTTTCTTGACAAATCAAACTATCGATTTTCTTGGAGGTCACTGACCTACCCTTTTCTAGGTCAGTAGAATAATCCTCTTAGGCGTCACTGACCTGTCTTGTCCCAGGGCAGTGGGATAATCCTTCTTAGGTACTGCTGACATAGTTTTGTACTAAGTCAGCGAAATAATTAATCTTCTTAATTATTACGTGTGCTTTCCTAGTCCACCTGCAAAGCTATCCGCCGTGTGACATCGTCCCAGCTTTTCCTGTACGCTGCTGTGGCGGCCTTTTCGACTCTGTGAAACCTCCTTTACCTGTTTTCCTCCCCTGTGTCGTTTTTTCCACCGGCTAGCGAATCCACGCTAGCTAAACCTCCTCGCGAGCGAGGTGAAGGACTTTAGCTTCTCCAACGGCGGCTTTTTACGAATACTTGCTGGCCCTGTCGTAAGTCTGCGCCCGCAGACGACGACAATCTGTTCGGCATGCGTCATTCCTCGGCGGCCACAAACAGGTCCTTCTGTATATGCTACGCATCACTAACTATCCTGCTTTGCTGGCTTTCTATTACTCGCACTTTGCGCAATTCTTCGGCTCTTGTCGCCCTGCTATTTGACGAGCGTCGCGGCGGTAAACGTCGCGGCGACGACGTCACTTCACTGATAGTACGGGCGAATTATAGTCCAAGGCGCTGCGGCGAATCACGCCTTGCTGCAGCATCTCCTCGCATGCCTCGTTGATAGTTTTCTTTTTTTCTTCTGAGTACCTAAAGGGTGCTACTCTAACAGGTATGTCGTCCTTTAAAATTATCCTGTGTTCTGTTGTCCTGGTAGTGGCTGGTTTCGGTTCTTTGGAGAAAATGTCGATGTACTCGTGTAAAACCGCCCGATATTCTTCCTGGAAATCGGCGGGTAATTTTTCTTCTAATATATTTTCCATCTCTGACGTTTCTTCGCGTGTATTTCGTACGTTGTCCATCCAGAATGCACAACGTCTCCTTTCTGTCCCGAAATACACTGTACGCTGCTTAAAATCTATCACAGCTTCATTTTCTTCGAGCCAGGGCCGACCTAGGATACATTCCTCGTGCAGGTCATCGACCAGCAGCATCTTCGTCCTAAGGTGGGCTTCGGCTAGGGTACAGTCCACATCCGCGAACCCTCTAGTCTCCATGGTTGCTCCTTGACTTGCTAGTTGAAGTGTGGCGGCCTCCTCGTATGTTACGAGCCCTTCTGCTTTCTCTGTCCTAAGCAAGTTAACTCCGGCCCCCGAATCCACAAGGGCTGCGACCTTCCTATCCTGAATCCACAAAATAAGACGGGGTGCTTCAGCTTCCCCGACGGCGGTATTAACCGTGTAGCTTATCTCCGCTTCCCGTGCCATGTCAGTGTCTGCTCCGCAGACTACGGCGTCCTGTTCAGCACACATGCTAAGGCGGCCACACATCGTCAACTTTTTCTTCCCTTTTTCTCGCGAACTTGCTAGCTCCGACTCTGCAGTTTCGCTGGTACGTTTTCTTTCTTCTCGTACATCTTCGTTCTCTCCAGTACAGCCTATTTCACCATTTTCCAGTTCGGTATTCATAGCCATGTCCTTTTCCCACGTCGAGGGCGTTTGCGTCTCTTGCGAAGTGACTGTGCGCCCTGTCACAGTCGCTTCTCTTCTTTCCTTGCGGTCCGTTACTGCTGCGAAGAGGGACCGGGCCGAGGTTGTCCTTGTACCTCGACCCGTGGATCGTTTCCCGCGTCTCTTCGTTGTTGCTGCTGCCATCCGTGCTGTGACGCCTCCCTCGTAGGCGATCGTCGCGGCGACAGGCGTCGCGGCGGCGAGTTTCGGGGCGACCATTGTCGCGGCGGCGAACGTCGCGGTGGCGAGCGTCGTGGTGGCGAGCGTCGCGGTGGCGACGTCGCGGCTCTCCTTGTTCCGGCCGCCTCCCTCGCAGAGACCGAGTTTACCGGTCCACGTCGAGGCGGTGATCGACGCCTCGACTCCGGTGCTTGATGCCAGTCTCTACGTGGCGGTCCTTGCTCCTGAAAATCCCTTCGCGGCGGTTCGCGGTACTCATCGCGTGCTCCACGCGGCTCCTGCCGAAATCCCCGTCGCGGCGGTGGGCCGCGGTATTCTTCGCGTCTCTCCTGGTAATCCCTTCGCGGCGGTGGTCCGCGGTAATCCGGGCGCCTCTGGGGGGCGCCTTGGCGTCGTTCACCTTCTCTCTGCGGGGGCGGCAACTTCGGTCGATGCTCCGGATATTTGTTGCCCACGTAGTCCGATTTCTTATTTGAGGGTGGCTCCATGCTTCTCGTGGGCCCCCTCTGCAAATCCGCCTCCACTTGTGTCACGGTATTCATCAACTCTTCGGTGTTGATGAACCGCCCCAAGCGCGCGTAGGTCCGGATTTCGGGTCTGAGCTGCTCCACTATAATCCGGGTTCTTGCTTCCTCCGGGGTTCCGGGTGCAAGCCTTTCAAAAAGTGCCACTTTCGCTGACACGAAGGTGGACACTATTTCTTTGGGTCCTTGCACCTCACCATACAATTTCATAGTTAAGTCGCTAAGTACAGCGACGCTGCTAAACTGGTCGATAATTTTTTTCTTTAGTGCTTCGTATGTGAGTGTCCGGGGCTGCCGTTCGCACCATGTTTTCGCTTGTCCCCGCAAGCAATTTTTCGCTATCTTTAGCTTCTTGTCGCTGTCGAGGATCCTATTTTCGTAATAGAAATCCTCCAGCTTTTCTATAAACGCTGCGGGGTCCTCGTCGTCCCGCGCAGCATACTCGATGTCGGTCCTGACGGGGTATTGGACCCTAGCCATCTTTTCTGTCTTCTCTAGGAGGGTGGTTAGGGCCCACATCATGGCCTGTGTAGCGTCGTCTGGGCGCCGCGGCGCTTGGTGCCGGGTCGCCGCAGATTCTTCTTGGACACGCGCTGGCTCTTGGCACCAGGTCGTGTCCACTTGTCTGTCCATTGTTGGTTGTTGTGTTGGGCGCCACCAAGTCCCTTGACTTGGGTAAGGTCCAGCCGGCGTCGCGTTGTCTCCTGTGGCGTCGCGTGTGCACCACGTCGCGGTGCCGCTGGCCTCATGTCGTTGATATATTGGCTCGGCTTGCGAGACTCCTAGTGCGTCTTCTTGGGTCGTATTCGGGGTGGATGCCTGTCCAGACACCCTCGCAGTCCAACTTTCCTCAAGCATACGCCGCCAGCCGACGTAGCTTGAAGTTGGCGTCGTCGTACGTGCCTCTTCTGGCACCTGCGCTGCCCCACGTTGCTGGGCGCCATGTCGCCGCATCATCCCGGTATTTACGGTGGAAAAGGGGTAAGAAGTTATTTAAATACCTTGCCTGTTTCTCGAAGTGGCTCTCGCTAGATTAAATCTAGCCAGGGGAGTGTTACAACACACCCGGATCGTCCTAGCCGCTGCTGGCCAACTAGGCGATACCCCCGATGTACACAGGTGGATGATACTACGCTCTTCGGCTTGAGACGGGCTGCTCATACGCGAATACCTAGTATCCGCGACGTCCGTCCACGTTGGCGGTTACCAGTCTTCCTTCCGGGCCCGCACTTATTTTACTTCGCCGCTGGTGGCACACTTCTTGTCCAGCGGTGGAAGTTTTATATTTATATCGCCACCCCAAAGTTAGCAATGATAATTGCTCCCCAAGAGAGTGTTTCGTAATAGCGATTACCAATGAACGTAATGTAACGAGTTTCTTTAAATCGAACCAATTTGTGGAAACAGTGCCCCAGCAAATTAGTTCTATATGGTTATTAATAACACCCGAAGTGAATAAATATTAAGTAGTGAAAACCTCAATTAAATCTAAACTCTTTTAAATGGTTCTTTCTTTAAATAATGTAATCTAGGAGTATAATTAAATGCAAATAATTAATATTATTAATGCTTAAAAGTGAATAAAGATAAATGAGCCACGTGGTGAATAATGTGCACGTGGTTTGCCTTTAACACGCAATATATAAATAATATAAAATTCAAATCTATTAAATTAGCTTCAGAATAATCTAATGTATGAATGATATGAAAATGCAACGATTAAAACTTCAAGTTAGCAAATGTGAATAAATAAATGCTTTTAGCACATACCCAGACAAATCCAGGCACTCACAAAACACAACTGCACTTCACTAGAGCCAGGAACCAAAGAGAGATTTTTGCCAGTCGGGTTTCTCGACCGTGTTTTGTCATAGGGCTGGCCCGCAGGTACTCGGTGACGCGCACCACCCAAAACGTGTACAGGGGGTAGGTAAATAGCCGCTCCGGCGACAGCTGGGTAGTTTCTGAAGCTTTACTTGTAGACGGTTGATCACACATAATCTTTAACACTTCTAAAATTAAAATATAAAACACAAAGCAGTTACATTTGAATTGACGGTTTTTGTTAATTCGCTTGGTATTTATGCAGACACATCAGACCGTCTAATACGTCACAGATCTAATGTGTGTCAATTTTCTAATGTAATTTTGAATGATGCAATTGGTAAGTGAATATTGCAAAGCCATTCGTACCCAAGGAGGTGGAATAGAAAGGCGAACGTTGATATATAAATAGAGGGTTTTAATTATAATTTTATTATATTTCATCTTATCTGTTTAATAGTCAGTTCAATTCGAGCTCTTCTTAATTGATAAGTACATTTCATTATAATTCTTTGGTTTATTATGTAAACATTATTATCTTTAGAGGTATTGTATAGGTAGAAAATAAATTTTACATCTGCGAACATAATACTTTTAATTTTCTTGATGATATTAGCTGGGTTGTATGTTTAAAGATAAAGCAAGTTAAAAAATTACTTGACATGCTCGGTTCACCTTATCGATATTGAATAAAAATTGTTATGATGGGTACTTGTAGAATAAATTTGTTAGATTCAATAAGTATAAGGTAAATCGGGTGATACTCATATCAACGCTGTCCATCATCTTCCGTAATTTGCCATATCTACAACATATACATATATCTATCTATATAATATTAATACTATTTTAGAAAAATGGCTTTCAAGACATTGAACGTTTTAGGATCATTAGAATTTGACACCATCCAACTTGCTACTCTTGAGCAACATAAACCAATCGAAATTAAGCGTCTACTGAGTCTTGATACGGTGTATGGACGGAGGATTTTAGTCGAATTGGATGGAAAGGATTACGAGGGTAAATACGTTTTTCTACCCGAAAGATTCAAATCGCTAACAGAATGTGATATAGCAGAAGTTAATAAAAAACCTACGCAAATAGTTTATAAGGGGCTAAAGAAACTTGATAGTGGAAGATCTGCGCACGAACTAGAGTTTATAGAATAGAAGTAATACATTTTTCACAGATATGAGTAAATATAGGAAGTTAGATTTTAACATTGTAACTATAGAAACAGCATTTAAAAGTAGATTACTAACATTAGCAATAAAAAATAATTTAAAATTTAAGGATCCAATACTTTTTTTGAAAGAGATAAATTATATTTTTCCTGAAATTATTCGAAAATTGAGGCATTATCCTTGTAAAATAAATACAACATTTGTCGGAAAATTTGTTATTCCAAAAGGGGGTGATGAAATAGAGCAGGAGGGGGAAGTTAAATATATTAATACCAGCAATGCAAATTTATACGAAACAAGCGATTTATCCAGTTGGTACAACGAAAATATTTATGATAAGTTGCTTAAAAAAATTAGTGAATTTAGTGAAAAAGGTTCAGGGTGGGGGTTGAAAGAAATATTAGAATTACAAATTAAGATTAATAAATGTTCCTTATTTTCTATTGGAGCTTCATTTATAGATTTGCCAAAAGAAATTGTTAATAAAAAAGCGTGTATTAATATACAATGCTATGATAATGCTTGTTTCATGTGGGCAGTGAATTATGCTTTTCAAAATGTTCAAAGAAAAGTAAACATTGTCTCATCGTATAGGCACTATTCAGAGTTTTTAAATTTAAAAGATATTACTTTGCCAGTTTCTTTAAAACAGCTACCCAAATTTGAATTACAAAATAATTTATCGGTTAACATTTACAGTTTGAAAAAAAAGAATAATAAAGATAAGTGGTATGTAGGTAGAGAGATAATCTTATCCGATGAGTCTGACTATTCCGATGATGAAATTGAAGATGAGGTCCAAGGTAAGAATGAATATGAAGTTGTACCTACTAGAATTTCTAATGATGTTAAAGAAAAACATATAAACTTGTTACTTGTTCAGAAATATAATCAAAATGAAGACATAAATGAATCTGAAACGTCCTATCATTTTTGTTATATAAAGTCATTATCACGTTTAATTTCTGGGCAAGTTACAAAGCGAAAAAAGAAATTATTCGTATGCGATCGTTGTCTTTGTACTTTTTACACTAAGGAACAACTGGATATTCATTTTTCCGATTGCGCTTTATTTAGAGGGGTAAAGGCTACTTTTCCTACTTTTGCTAATAAATGGGTAAAGTTTAAAAATTTTAAATATAAGGAACGAGTTCCGTTTACGATATATTTCGACTTAGAAACGTATCTTTTACCAATTGAAACAGTGACACCGTCTGCCTCTACATCTTATAGCAATGCTTATGAAAGACATATACCTTACAGCGTAGGGTATTATGTTCATTGCGCATATGATAATAAATTATGCTCATTTAATTATAACAGAAGCGAAAATTGTATAGATTGGTTCATAAGCGAGCTAACTAGTATCGCTAAAAAAATTTCTTCAGTATACAATTCCCCCTTAGAAATGTTAAATTTAGATGAGACAGAATTAGAAGCATTTAGACAAGCTCAAGTATGTTATATTTGTGAAAACCCATTTACTGAAACAGACTTCAAAGTAAGAGATCACTGCCATTTGACAGGAAAATTTAGGGGGGGCGGCACATAATTCATGTAATATTAATTATAAAATTCCTAATTATATACCCGTTATCAGTCACGGCCAATCAGGTTATGATTCACATTTCTTCATACAGAGACTATGTACAAAAGTAGATGGACCTCTAAAACTTTTGCCGTACAATAAAGAAAAATACAAATCTTTCACGAAATTATTGAAATTTAACGATACAAATAATGGTGAAGAGGTAGAGGGAGTTACTAGAAGTATCAACTTAAGATTTATTGATTGTTTTAATTTTTTAGCTAGATCTTTAGCTGAACTAGCATCAAATTTAGATGAATGTAAAATAACAAAAAAAATGTTTTCAAATTTAGAGAATGAAAATATTCAGCTTTTATTAAGAAAAGGAGTATTTCCCTATGATCATATAAATTCTCTAAACCGGTTAGAGGAAACTAAATTGCCATTAAAAGAAAAGTTTTATAATAAATTGAAAAACTCACATATCAGTGATTGTGATTATACTCACGCTCAGAATGTTTGGAAAGCATTCAATTGTAAAAATTTAGGTGAATATTCGGATATCTATCTTAAAACTGATATATTTTTACTAGCTGACGTATTTGAATGTTTTAGAGATTTATGTATGAAAACTTATAATCTTGATGCCGCTCATTATATAACTACGCCTAGTTTTGCGTGGGATGCGATGTTGAAAATGACAAAAGTTGAGCTTGAACTATTCACTGACCCTGATATGTTGCTTTTAGTTGAAAAGGGTATTAGGGGCGGTCTTTCCGCATGTATTCATAGACATGCTAAAGCAAATAATAGGTATATGCAAAATTATAACAAAGATGAAGATGAAACATATTTAATGTATTTTGATATCAATAATATGTATGGAAAAGCTATGACCGAATATTTACCGCAACACCGGTTTCGTTGGATGACAGCCAGAGAAATAGAAAATTTCAATATAGATGCAATTACGTCAGACTCATCGATTGGGTTCATATTAGAAGTAACATTAGAATATCCCGATTCTCTGCATAATACACATTCCGATTTACCGTTTTGTTGTGAGAAAAAGCTACCAGAGGGAAGTAAATGCAAAAAATTGATGAGCACGCTTCATGACAAGGAAAAATATGTTATTCACTATCGAAATTTAAAACAATGTCTTGAGCACGGGTTAAAACTAAAAAAAATACATCGAATTTTGAAATTTGTTCAATCACCCTGGATGAAACCTTACATAGAATTAAATTATCTTGCGAATATCGGCGAAAAATAATTTTGAAACAGATTTTTTTAAATTGCTTAACAATGCTGTTTTTGGTAAATCTATGCAAAATGTAAGGAAAATGAGGGATGTTAAGTTAGTTTCAAAATATGAAAATGCATATGGAGTAAATTATTATATTTCAAAACCAAATTTTAAAGACCGAACAATATTTGATGAAAATTGTGTAGCTATAGAAATGAATAGGTGTAAAATTTTCTTTAATAAGCCTATAGTTATAGGCTTCACTGTTTTGGATTTATCTAAAACACAATTATATAAATTTCATTATCAATATATGAAAAATAAATTTGCCGATAATTGTTTAAAATTGTGTTACACAGACACGGATTCGTTAATATATAAAATAAAACATGAAGATGTTTATGCCGCTTTGAAAAACGATTTAAGTGAATGGTTTGACACTTCAGACTATAAACATGATAATCAATATGGATATCCCAGAGTAAATAAAAAAGTTATGGGGTTAATGAAGGATGAATTAAAGGGGGAAATTTTTGAGGAATTTGTTGGTTTAAGATCTAAAATGTATGCAGTTAGGGTATATGGAAAGGGTACTGATACTTGTAAAGCAAAGGGTGTCGTTACCAGTGTTAAAAGAACTTTAAATTTAGATGATTATAAAGAATGTCTGCTCGACGGAGAGCCGCTGAGGAAAAAACAAAATTTAATTAGATCCATACGTCATAATGTGTATACTATGGAACAAAATAAATTAGCTTTAGATCTTTCTGATGATAAACGGTATATTTGTGAATCCGGTATTGATACCCTAGCGTTTGGTCATTTCTCTGTACGAAAATAATTTATCTAATGTATGTTAATTAATAATAAACCCTAATTATGTAATTAAGATTTGTGTAGAGAACATATTGATGATAATTTATGTATATATTTATTTATATCTTATTTCACTACAATTATATTTATAATAAATCTTTTAAATCTATCCAAGCGTTTTTCTTTAACCCTAAAAATTTAACATAAGCCTTTTTTCCTTTCTTCAACACTTTCTCAACCAAAAATATGTCCGAATATTTAGCTTTTTGCAACTCATGCCCATAAAATGATCCTAATATATCTTGTTGCTCTTGATCATATAAAAGGTAAGTGATAGGATTAGTATTCTGAATTTTCTTAATAGTGAAGAGTTCTGTGCTCCAACTTGGATAATACCCCTTATCGAATACACTTTTATACTTGCTAATTCGAACCATATCTCCAATCTTAAAATGTTCTTTTTTGAACAATTTAATATGGCTGTAGACGTTTTGAAGAAGCGGTTTCTCATTTTTTGTTTTTCGTGCATCAATCGGTCTCATTTTAATAGTTCTGTCTAGTCTCGTTATACGTTTTAGTTACATCTCTTAAAATATCAATCTATTTAAATTTGCCTCTTACACTAAACTCAAAGAACAATTTATTTTTTAAGGTTCTAATAACACGTTCGGCAATTGCGGCCTTTATCGAACTAAATGTAGAATAAATATTTACTGAATTTTCTTTGCATAATCTTCGAAAATTACTATTCCAAAATTCAGTTCCTTGATCCACTTGCAGATTTTTAGGTGTCTCCTCCTTAAAGATTTTCGCCATTGCAGCAGTAACTTCTTTTCCGGTTTTGTTTTTTAGCGGCATCGTCCAAAGATATTTACTAAAACAATCTATAGCTACTAAGATGAATTTGTAACCTTTGTTTTGTTTTGAAAATTTTTGAAGATCAGCTAAATCAGCTTGCATTAAATCATGTAAACCTCTGATAATAATACGACGTCTAGGAAAATTTTTACGTGCCGCTTTGTGCAATTCTCGAACAACTTGAAGTTTCTCCATATTAACTACATTAACTAATTATACCTTCTTCGGAGAGCTCTTCTAAAATACTGCTAATTTCATTGTCTAGCGAATTATTACCGGCATTTTTTCTGCATGTAAAAGCCTGAGGCGATCTACCAATTCGTTTATTGAATTCCAGTAGACAAATTGTGGGTGACTAACTGCTGAAGTAACATGAAGACCACTACCTGGCGCAGATAAAAATCTATCTCTTAGTCTAACCTCTATAGGAAAAAGTTTCTTAATAATAGTTCTATATTTTGAAGATTTATTTCTGTTTATTTGAGAATATGATTTATAACCACGTTTGTGAGCATTGGTATGTCTTAAAATATTCCCATATCTTAATAAATCTTCATCAGTATAGTCTTCCGGATTTTTCATAAAAACTAGCTGATAAAGTCCGTTTGTTCCTGTATATTTTCTACCTTTCACGATTAGATCATCTCCCTCAATTTCAACAACACTATCGCCTATCATCCAATTCTGTGTATCAGGATTGAAGCGTATACCATATTGATTATCTTTTACTCCCACCGTGTCGGAGATAACCATTAGTAAATATTTTTTCGGTAGATCGCCAAACAGACTTAGGGAAGTATTACTTTCTTCTCGTGTTTCCGGCTCATTATATTTTTGTTGAATAAATTCAGTTGAAAGACGAGGACCAGGAGTTTGGAAAACTCTTTCAGTCCGAAGAAATTCTGGACCCTTCTCAATGGAATCCGCGGCAGAATCATGAGCAGTAATAGGAAAAGAACTCTGTTTTGATATAACTCCTTTAGTACTGCTTCCTTTTTTATCCTGTTTCTCATCTTCAAAAACATCATCATCATTATCTTTCATCTTTTTAACCTCCTCTTTCACTGTGGATTTTTCAGTTTTCACCATAGATATTGGCTCTCGTTTTACATTTTCTGCAATTATTTTTAGCGGATCAAGAAGAGGTTTCAATTTTTTCTCTATCATTTTATTAGCCTCCATTCGACCTTGCTTAAGTTTTAAAAACTTTTTCTTTAGAATATTTCGCGTTTAATTAAATCCTTTTTTAATTTCGCTTCACCTTTCTTACCGATAGACTTCTTGTTCTTTACCATGTTAATCTTTCACTAGCTTCGTAACTAACAAACTGGTTAATTTTCGTAAGATATGTTTGTTTTTATAGATAAATAAAAGTATCTATTCCTTTACGATATTTCCTCCCTGAGCTGGCGTTGGCACATTTATCTATCATCAAAAAATTGTATTTCTGCTCCCAACAATGCAGACACATGTTCTTAAATTCATCGAACGTCATATCTTGAGATAATTGGTGGTCATTGTAGACATGTTTCAAGTTGAGGTCATCTTGTTCGAAAAGTATAATAAAATTACTATTGTCCCTAATGTTGTTTCGAAACATGGGAATAAGACTGACATAAGTAAAAAGTGTCGATTTGAGCATGTCTCCCCATACAAAAATACTCTCTTATAGGACTTTGAGGAGTGCACTGCACATCATCGAAAATAAAAATTGAATTCGGTTTTGCATCCATCGGTGGAATAATTTTCGATGCTTCATCTTCAAACTTGTAATAACCGATATGCGGAACACCAATTAAAATATTATCTAAACCCTGATACAAAGGCTGCTTCAACTATTTCGAATAAATATAAATATTTTCAAAACACAATCCATTTTCGTTCTCTATAAGACTTAACATCAGATTAGTTTTTCCAGATCCCGAGGGACCTGCTAATATGCCTCGAATGTCATCATTGAATAAGTCTCCATGTCTTTTATTTCTTTGATCACATTCCCTCGATGTTGGTAAAATTTTCAACAGATGGTTTTCAATAGGAAAGTTTTCTTTCTGTTTCTCAAAACGCATATTAATGAGTTATTGTAGCGAGTGGTTTTAGAACTTCTAAATAAGTAGTACCAAACTACTTGAGAGGGAAGAAATATTTAAATAAAGGCGCAGCGAACAATACAAATAAATAGGACACTACCTTCAAAATTTATATAATGCAAGGGCGCGCCTACCTGGCCTATGATCGATTTTATAATCCGAGGGCGGGGTTGATGGAACACATCGTCAGGGGGGGGTGTCTGCCGACATAAACAAACTT
The DNA here is from genome assembly GCA_963924545.1 of Pogonocherus hispidulus. Classification (NCBI taxonomy): domain Eukaryota; kingdom Metazoa; phylum Arthropoda; class Insecta; order Coleoptera; family Cerambycidae; genus Pogonocherus; species Pogonocherus hispidulus. The sequence continues at coordinate 9,334,757 of OZ004697.1, read as the reverse complement.
AATAAACTATGTAAAATTCAGGATGAGCAGTATGAGGTTAGTAGTGCTTTGACGTTGAAACACGTGGGCAGACCGTATATTAAGCAAAGGTGTTTGGAGACGTTTCAAAGCAAGAGACACATCAATCAGAGAAAAATTAACAACACATATCATACGCAACATTATGAAGACAAAGACAAAACTGGGAATGGGTATGAGAAAAAGAGATGTCGCTCGTTCTAGAAAGACAAAACGAAGAGATGAGAAAAAATATCAATTTAAAGGTGGTGTGCTGAAACCAACAGCTATGAAATTAAATTCAATAAAAATTGATGACTTAAAAAAGGGTTCTAAACTTGCATTATTAGCAGCAAGACGAGCTGTTCAACGGGCAGGAGGGAGGAAAAAATTTGACCTACCACGAATTATACCTATACCTAAAAGAGGAGGATTTCTTCCATTTTTACTACCCATGTTTGCGGGACTTTCGGCTTCAGGAGGGTTGGCAGGTGGAGCGGCAGGTATAGCCAAAGCTATTAATTCGACAAGAGCCACCCAAAAACAACTTGGTGAGCTACAACGCCATGATAAAACCATGGAAGCTATCGCATTAGGAAAAAAACAATTAGGAAGTGGTCCTTTCTTGAAACCGTATAAAAAGGACTAGGTTTATACATTCAAAAAAACTAATAGCCTCGTTACCTCGACGTCCTCTAACAAATCTTGATCTCATTACATATGCAAGAAAGTGGAAAATTCCACATTTCTCTGGGGTGTTTATGAGAAATACTCTCCCAAAGAATTCACCAATTCTGAAATATGAAAGAGGGATAGTGAACTTAGATACAGAAGAGGGTACCCACTGGTGTGCGTATAGAAAAAATAAAAACAAAATAATCTGGTTCGATAGTTTTGGTAGCATCCCACCACCGAAAGAGGTCGTCGAATATTTTCAGGGTAACGATATCATTTACAATCATGATGCATTTCAGTCTTACAACACCTACATATGTGGTCATTTATGTTTGCTATTTCTACGTCTAGATGAGGAAGACCTTTAGACCATGTCGTTAACATTCACATTAGTCGGAAGAAAAAGTGTTTTAAGCGCCTCGTATTTTCCACCGGTGGAACTGGACCCCAATGAAAAATATTCTTTGGGATTGGTGGGATTTTACAGCTATCACTCAATTTCTAATATAGAAGAGGGATCCAATATATTTTATTTAGGAGGAAGAAGCATCACTATTCCAGTAGGATCTTATGAAATTTCTGATTTGGAAAGGTGAGTGATTCTCAGGCATTTTTGCATTACACGTCCCGGGCGAGCTATTACTTCAAATTAACAGTTATCATTAGAAATCTTTTACGAATTTTAACTATACTATCTTTCCAACTGAGGCTCGATTAAAATATGCCGATCCTTTTGTAACAAATGCTCCTAATATGGAGAAGAATAGGCCAAAAATCATTACCGTCCCCTGTCCCTACCCACTAAATTCATTGTTATTTTCTGCAATATTATAACACTAACCATTTTCAGACACGTTTATTGCTTCCTTATACTTGTAAATAGTACGAACACTGTATTAAAAGTCGAAATTTGTTAGTATGTTAACAATAATAATTGGATATTAAATATTGAAAGTGTGTCCAGACTGTTGCACGTCATTACCGTCCCGTCTTCTTCCAATACGATTTTCTCGCACCAGATCGCGCCCCGCCTCAATGTAACATGTTTTCAAGATACGCGTCATTGCTCTTTAGTTGATTTTTGGCAGTCAAAGAGTTCGCGAGTTGCTGTTGTGCGGTGAGCATCTAAGAAAGGTAAGAAAACCACGATTTTTAACATTTTGTTGTAATTACCGTCCCTATTACTTAAGCAAAGTTTAGTAGGAGTAAACTGCTTTACTAACCTGCATAAAATGGTAAAAATAATCCAAATTAATCTGGTGAACCTTAGAAATGCCAGAACATAACCTCAATTTAATTGGTGTGAAATAACATGTTAAAACGTCACTACCGTCTCCGTCACTACCGTCCCTTTGGAAGATTTTTCTGCCTGGGGACGGTAATGATTCTAAAGGGACGGTAATGATTCTAAAGGGACGGTAATGATTCTAAAGGCACGATGATCGCATGGTGATTTTCTATAACTCTTAGGGCATAATGGATGGAGATCAACTAGACAAATTAAAAGCAAAGTTGAAAAATATGAGAGAAGAAGCTCAGAAAAAAAGGGAATTAACTAAGAAACAAAAGTATGAGTTAAAGAAAAAAGTCCAAAGAGAAAACTACCATAAAAAAAAAGTAGAAGCCATAGAGAGAATATCAAACGAAGAACCCTCCCAAGAAAATAGTAATAGTAGTGAGGTTCAACCATCGGTTTTGCTAAAGAAAAATACTTTGAAACTAAAACATACTGCCGAAGAAAGCCAATCTACTAACGCCACCACACGAGCTGATAAAAATTGCGCAAAAGAAAAACAAGCAAAACATAAAAAGAAAAAGGCAAAGGTAAATAATGAAGAGCAACGGAAAAAAGCACGAGAAAAAAAGAGGAGGCAGAGGGAAAAAAGGAGACAAAACATAGAAGCGTATAAAAAATACACAGAGAGAGAGAAAGAACGAAATAGAAAAAGGAAAGAAGGAGGACAGTTAACACCTATAATGGAAAAGAATACACGGGAAAAGAAACGGCAAAGAAAAAAATGGGCAGAAAATTCCAGGGCATACAGATTAAAGAAAAAACAACAGAGGATATTACAACAATGGATGGACCAAGAAAGCCCACCCTCAAGCCCGTCAACATCACCTCTGCCAGAAGTAGCTAATAATAAGAGAGTAAAGACTAAAAGGACCTCGACTAAGCCTTATAGGGAATACAAAAAAACAATTTTGGACTTACGAAAATCTTTGAATACTTCAAGACAATGCGCTGAGCGTTACAAAAAACGGTATAATAGGTTATCCAGGAAAAAATGTAAACAATCAGGTTCGCCTACACCTGATACTAAGGTAAAAACAATTCTAAGACAACCAACTAATGAAGTAAAAAAGAAATTACTCTTTAGTGAATGTTTGGTAAAAGAAATCAAGAGAAAGGCGAAAGATGCCAATGAAATGGAAAAAAATATATTAGGAGCCTGTATCGCATCTCCTATTTATAAAAAATATCGTGTTCAATCTGAAGCAGCGTCTATTGTGTCTCGTCACATTTTAAAAAGACGCGTTAAATCTCAAATTAACCATGTTAAAAAAAGGCAGCTCCGAACCCAACAAATGATGAGTGTAAGACGACAAATTGAGAACTTTTTTCTTGAAGATGAAAATACCATCCCAGCACCTGGCAAACGTGACACAATTACCAAGAGAAAAATTACCAAACAAAAGAGGTACCTTACTTCAACACTAAAAATCTTATACAAAAAGTATGCCGATCAGTTTAAGTCAAAAATATCTTTTAGCACCTTCTGTAGATTGCGTCCATTTTATGTTCTAAAACCAAGTGTGTCTAATAGAGATACATGCTTATGTGTTAAACATGAAAACGTTAAATTTATTTTGCAAAAGCTACATTACTTTAAGATTATAAGGAGTAAAATCCCCGGTGAAGTTATAAGAGAATTAGTTTGCAATTACAAGGACAAACAATGCATGTATCGTGAATGTCAATCATGTAAGAACAAAAAATGTCATTTAGCTAACGAAGAACTGTCGGCTTGTGTTACTTTTTATTATGAGTGGAAAAGTAGGGTTGAAGAACGAAAAGATAAAAATGGAAAAGAAATAAAAGTAAGAATAACAGCCAAGGAAAGAATTTCTTGTTCGGTTAAAGATTTAGTTGAAAAAATGAATGATTTACTTCCAAAATTTTTAATCCATGAGTACAATATCCAACATCACTTTCTAAAAATTAAGCAATTGCGGCAAATCATTTCATCAGATGCAGCAATCATAAACATCGATTTTTCAGAGAACTATGGATGCAAATACTCGAACGAAATACAGAGCGTACACTTTGGAGCATCAAAACCCCAACTAAGTCTCCATACTGGTGTCATATATTTTAAAATTGGTGAAGAATTGCACCACCAATCCTTTACCTCTGTTTCTGATCAACTCTGCCACGAACCATACGCAATTTGGGCCCATTTGCAACCAGCACTAGAGTTAGCTACAAAATTGATCTCTGGACTAAATACCATCCATTTTGTCAGTGACGGTCCTACCTCTCAATACCGAAATAAAATAAATTTCTTTCTTATTACTTATTTTGGAAAAATGAGTGGTTTTAAGAAACTAACATGGAATTTCTCAGAGGCAGGGCATGGGAAAAGTTCTGCAGATGGAGTTGGAGGATCATTAAAGAAGATGGCTGATTTGGCAGTTTCTCATGGCAACGACATAATGTGCGCAAAAGACTTTGTCAATGTTCTTCATACTACAAATCCACAATCAAAAATAAAACTTTTTTTGATAGAAGAAAATGAATTTGAAAAGTTCCGACGTGTAGCTCCGTTATCATTACAACCTATTAAAGGTACAATGCAAATCCATCAAGTGTTATGGAAATTTGACAATCCCCAGAAACTTAAATTTAAATACCTCAGTTGTATTTGTGAAGATTGTTCTCATTATGAACTATGTGAAGTAGCGTATCCTAAAGATGACTATGATGACATGATTTTAGATAAAAATTATGAAATCAATGATGAAATAATACATAATGTACCTGATAATTCTACGGATGATTCTGTACTTTCAAAGGTGAGTCACAAACTAAGTAGCAATATTACTTTTTGTCAATAAACTCGCAGTATGTACTTTAAATATTTGTTTTCTTCAGTTTTTTTGTCTTTTACAGGAAAGTAGTCAAGGTTGCAGTAAAACTGTAGCAGAAATAAAATGTGGTGATTGGGTGGCTGTGCTTTATGATACAAACTGGTATCCAGGAGTAGTAGAAGAGACTATTGAAGATAATTTGAAAATATCTTTCATGGCTCGAGCTGGACAAAATTTTTTTTGGCCAGAAAAGTCTGATATACAAGTTGTGCCATCCGATGGAATTTTATGCATTTTAGAATATCCCCCAAAACCAATTTCTAGTAGACATTTTAGTATTGTGGAAAAGGCACGCATCGATGGTTTATTAAAAACGTTATCTTGTTAAGACTAATACTGATATCTGTTTTTTAAGGCATCATTTAGTTTGTCATGTGATACTTTCAGTAGTGTGATACTTTAAGTAGGTATATACTTTTTCGTTTTGTTGCTTTGGAGTTTTATTGTTTATTTATATTTTTGATACAGTTTAATACATATTTGTTCAAGAAATCAGACATTTTACTTACAACTGACACGCTACCTTAGCTTCTTTTGATCATTACCGTCCCACAATTGTCATTTACCGATCCTTTCGTCATTACCGTCCTTCTTCACAAAATAAAATGTATATCTAATATAGCGTTCCCAAAATAGAATTGGGTGGATTTATATGAAGTAACTATAAGTGACTAACCATTCCTAATGAAATTTATAATATCTCATACGTTTTTACAAAATTACAAAAAAGATAAACTTTTATATTTCGATTATTTCACATTTTCCTTATTCTTCCAGTTACCATTATAGTAAAGAAAGCGTAATGGGCTTTTGCTACACACCTTTTTATTACATGCTCACGTACTGGTTATGTGTATAACGCACAATCACAACTATAATAAAGACTTCACACGTTTTCATGCAGAAGAACATAAAGGACGGTAATGATGAATTTCTCAACACCACCGGTTTCTTCCAACTTTATCTCATAACTTTTACAAAATATTTTGTTACCCAGCTAGAAACCAGAAGCCATTAGTACAACCTTTAGGATAAATAAGTTGCAAATCTAATTAAAAAACATTATTTTTTTACTTCAAGCCTTTTGAAAATGTAAAAATGCCAGAGAATCACTCAGGTACATAAATGATCAGGTGGGCAAGGATGAGGATAAAATTTTATTAAGACCTAATATAAATATGTTTCGAGCTGAAATTTTTAGTAAAAACGACGATATAGATTTCTCCAAGGAAAAATCTATACATAAAGTATTGGGATTCTCGAAGAATATATTAAAAGCTAATCAACTTCATGCTGCTGACAAGATATTGCAAATTTTCAACGTCACAACCATAAGAATATCCACAAACATTACGTCAGGTGCTTATTTAAATGATGAACTTGTTCATACCATTCACGAGTTTTCACTAAACGTTGCTCCAGGATATGCGATAAGCGAATCTCCAAGAAATATAATTTACCTGCCAGTGACTGCCAGTTCCATAAATACTATCACGTTGAGAGTGACCGATCAAGATAACAGATTAATAAATTTTCAAGGGGAAGAAATTGTTGTGAGATTGGAATTGAAAAAAGTGTAATGGGTTTTTTGTTTAACTCAAAACTCAAGAGTGTTTCCGGTAGTGGACATCATCAACAACAACAGAAACATATAAAAAGTAGCACAGTAAAGAAGAGGGGTAGTCGTGTTAAAGTAAAAGAACATTTAACACCAGAAAACGTTTTATTTCTCAAATCCTTGGGATATAAAGTAAACCAGTAGTAACATCATGAGTCTTGATCAGTTAAATGTGTTTGAGGACATCCCTTTTGATGATATAATTACCAGAAAGGAATTTCACACCTACTTACCATACAACAATACAACGTTTAATCAGAACGATGAAATTCGCATTCCAATCCAATCGCAGGATATCTATCCACTTCCCTGTGAAAGTTTTATTTATATAGAAGGTAGCTTTACTCACGCCGCCGACGCAGATTGCAAACTCGTAAATAATGCCTATTCCTACCTGTTTGATGAGATACGTTTCGAACTAAATGGAGTTGAAATAGACAAGGTAAGAGATGTTGGATATACATCAACGATAAAGGCTTATACCTCCTTAGACAAAGCTCAAAGTGAATCTTTAGAAGTTGCAGGATGGTGTCCTTTCAAGGAAAACAGAACATTGACGGCGACGGTTTTTAATGCCTGCATTCCGTGAAGTTTTCTAATGGGGTTTGCGGAATTCTATAAGAAAATTTTTATTAATAGCAAATTAGAACTAATCCTTATAAGGTCACACACCGACGATAATTGCTTCAAGGGAAAAGCTGGAGAAATTAAAATCAACAGACTCCAATGGCATGTACCCCATGTGAGTGTTAGCGACGAGGCAAAATTAAAAATCATGTCAGCTCTTCAGAAAGATCGCCCTATAAGAATAGCCTTCCACAGATGGGAACTTCACGAACTTCCTTCCCTCAGACCAAATACCTCGGATAAATGGTCTATTCGAACATCTTCTCAATTGGAAAAACCACGCTTTCTCTTAATAGCATTTCAATCCAATAAGAAAAACATCAAAGAAGAAGACCCTACAGATTTCGATCATGTGCGAATTCGAAACATTAAACTCTATTTAAATTCCGAAAGTTACCCTTACGATAAACAAAATCTCGATTTTGGGATTGGGCGTTATGCTATAGCATATCAAATGTATAAATCATTTCAGAAAAGTTATTACAATAGAGAGGGCAGTGAACCTGTATTATCCTTTGAAAAATTTACGGATTGTCCTATTTTCGTAATAGATTGTAGTAAACAGCTCGAGTCGGTCGTAACCTCAACAGTTGATATTCAATTGGAATTTGAAAGTGATGTCTCCTTCACAGATAAAACTAGTTTATTTGCTCTAATTCTTCACGACGCACTTGTGGAATACAATCCTGTTACAGCTATCGTACAAAAATTAATTTAAAAGTAGGGGGTATAAATAATACATCTCAAAAACTTGGAACATTAGTATAGTTAAAGAAATGAAGAAAATATGAAGTTTTTAGTGCTCGATGTTCAATTCCTTCCTTCACCTCATTTTGTTCCAAAGGAACTTTGTGTTTTTGATGGAGAAAAAAATGGACATTTTGTGTTTCACCCAGAAATTGAGTTGACGTATGTACCCCAAAATTGTAAGAAACAGATCAGATGGCTTGAAAATCAACATATGTGTATTCTCTATAACACCGGCTATGTGAACACTTCGGAATTGTTCAAAATTTTAACAAATTTAACGAAAGATGTGGATAGAATTTACGTTAGAGGACAAATAAAAGAAAACTTCTTGATGGGATATTTATCAAACGTGGAAATAATTAATATGGAAAAAATGCATGGCTGTCCGAAAATACGGAAAGGTGCACCATTATGTCTATTTCACACATCATCATTTTGCTATTGTAGTATTAACATTGTTAAACAAATGTATAACTTTATTATATCAAAAATGTCTTAACCCGCAGAAGTATAAATAAAACATAATTTAAAATATATATATATGCTTTTTATTTGCAAATTACAACCTCTTGTTTGATAACAAAACAAAAATATGCAATGTGTAAAACATAATCGAGAAACATGAGAAGATTGCTAACTACAAACTACTCTCTGATAATAAGGTTTACATTTAATAGCTGATAAAACAAAAACAATTAAAATAAGAAGTACACAAAACATAATTAAGAAAATTAAATACAGAGAATAATACGAGTCTACATATGTCTCGGCATTCCACAAAACAGGTACCCAATCCAAATCAACAGCTGTTCTATTTGAGAAAATTAATTTCAATTTATAGTATAAAACTGATGTGTTATAATTTTTTAAAAATATATCGGATTCATCCACAAATACCCATGTCTCGTTAAAATTTTGTAAATTCATTCTTCTTCAATCTTGAGGCCATTTTGGTATGTCAAGATCAACCTCAATTGTTGAACTAAAATGCGTAGTGATAAATGCTTCCTGCACATTCTCGGGTTGTATAATAACAAGTTTGTTGTGTAAAAATGTCACTAATTGAAAAACAAGCACAGCACTATCAAATACCATTTTGATTTTGTTTTTCTCTATAGCAGGAGCAGTCGATAACTCTTGGATACCGGCCGTCAATCGTGTCTTGACCAGGTTCAAACGTATAATGGTTCTTACATTCTTTATACAGTTCCATAAATGGATCTTTTCTTATATATTCCGGCAATAGACCCCAATTTTTCTCTAAATCCCAAACACTTATAGTTTTAATATAATTTTTCGGTAAATAATTAATATCTGTGACACTCATTTTTGATAGCGAACGAAGAATTTTATGTGATGCAATGGCTTCCCACACCTTATTCGCTATCAGTTGCTCACTCGTATTCATATTTAACGCGGACTATTTCCTCGACAAGTTGATACTCGTATATATTCTATTTAATATAGAGTAGTGGGAGGATGAAAGGTTAGTAGGTATAATAACCGCGAATATAATATTTTTACAGTTTTAAATGAACGTCTGAAATGAATAAATCGAAGCTGTTGTTAGAATCCAGATATTTTTTAAACAAATCTTATTCTCTAAGTTTATCTGTGGGTATAAGTGTTGAGGAAAATTTCAAACCTCGAGTTCTCCTCTTGAAAAAATCGGTGGTGAGTGCCGTATCTTTCTCTCCTCACGAATACTCTGAATTTTTAAAATATAAAACAACTCTATCCGACTACTTTTGTTCAAATATTAGTGTGGAAGATATTCAGGGTAAAAACATCCAAATTGAAAATTATGTTTTAAAATTTTCAGAAGAATGTAGTGAAAGGATTTTAAAAATATGTGGTGTGAAAGGAAATGTTATTGCAATATTAAATGCTGAAAGCTTCAACAATATGCTTCTTTTAGAAATATTAACTCTTCATAAAATAGAACAGCTCGACTGCATCGATGTAAAATGGTACTACAGCTCTTGTCTCCACCGATATTTAGAAGCCCTTTCTACGCAAAGACAACTTACGTTGCAAGAATTTCTTTTAAGGGAAAAATTAGAACAGAAGACTACTGACGATTTAATTATAAGCATGCATGAAATAATATTATTTCACGAAAGACAGCTTTATAAAGATATTTCTTTAATAAAAATATATAAATTTTAACCATTGAAAAGTCATTAATAAACACTTGAAACACATATCTTTTTTATTCAACCTTCAGCCTCGCCTTTCACTAACAAGAAAATGGAACGTAACGCATAATTAACTATCGACTGCAATTATTACAAATGCAAATCTGTGAATGCGGCCGTCGCCGACACAGTGGCGGGGTCGGGGGACCATGGGCGGCAAGCTATTCACTTCAAATTTACGGTTCCGACCTAGGGAGCTTTAGCAATATTCTAAATCTCGTCGATGGGGTGGCCCACGAAAATACCTATCATTTGACACCCCACAAGATGGGTGGATTTTTTTACTAAAATTCGGGGGGCTAGATTGGTGGGTCCTACCCGCAGTATTTTACCAATATTCAAAAGATGGGTGGTGGACGTCTGCCAAAAACATCACCACAGGATGCCAACATTTGGCAGCTTGCTCTATCGCCCCGGGCCCCCTCGCAGCTTTAAATATTGTTTTCATACACCCAAATTCGACAGGAGAGTGGAAGGGGGTTCCAAAGACCGTACTTCCTACTACTTGGGAGTTCGTCTTGGCTCGTCCCTTATAATGAAGTCAGCTGTAAAAGCGTTCCCATGGCAACGCAGTGTACTGATGCAGGTTTAGCGGTTTTGACTCGACGCCTCTTCACCACAAACGGCTACGTACCTAGCGCGCTTGTTTAACGACGGTTTTTCACGGGGTCTACGCCCGGTTTTCTATCGGCGCTCTATATGCCGTACATGGAGTGCCGATAGAAAACCGGACGTAGACCCGAAAAAAAAAAACCGTCGTTACAAAGCAACCTTTTCTTTTTATATTTTGTAACGTTTACGTGTGTATAGCGTATGATAAATATATCAATATTAAATATATTTACTTATTATTATTATTACATTACGTTAGTAATAAAGAAAATGTATTTTGGTAATATCTTCGCTATTCATACTGAGTTTAAAAAATAGCATTGAATATTTTTGGTGAAGAGGCACTTCACCTACTTCACCTGAATAGCCGCCACTGTTTGAAATATTTCAATTTTATAAATTTCGTGAAATTTAACAACATTAGTGAAAACAGACTCCATTATTTGGAAATATTATACAAAAACAATAATTATGTTTATGCGTTTAATCAAATAGGAGAAATGGAGCGCCACGAAACCCACAGAGATCTCCACCTACCTTGCACTTGGTTCGCCGGCTCTTCACCCAGGTTTTTAGAATTAATTCACCACGATATGCTATAAAACTATATCGCTACCTCAATGCAACAACTAGATAACTGCAAAATGATCAGTTTCTAGATAACTCTACCCGGCATTATGATTTTACATTATCTGTTTATGCAGTAAGTAGATAACTCCTACAAAACGTCATTTTTACAATAATTACGAGAGGTACAAATAGATAACTACAAAGCAATATATCAGATATTTGAAACAAGAAGATACCTTCACTTGTCTGGTAGTTGTGCTTAAAAATAATTACAACAACACAATAACTCAACTTGTCTAGTTGTTGCATTTTAAAATAATCTCAAAAACAAGATAACTTAACTTGCCTAGTTGTTGTAAATGTTAATGTGTTTAATATGTTGCTGCAAGTAGATAAGTTAAGATTCCTTGTCGTGAACTAACTTGTTTGCAAATTGCAGATTAGTTGTTTGTTTGCACTATTGAACTGCGTGCATCATATTTCCTTTCTTTGGACAATTTTTTTGTGACAGTGTTATTCTTCACTAAAATAATGAGTGGTAGATCACGATGTATACTTGAACTATGTATAAATCGTAAGCATCAGTTATTACAATATTATTATTATGTATTTGTTTTCTACTAAGAGTTACACGTTTGTGACAAAAAAAAAGTGGGTTATGTTTAAATCAGCCACTTATTTAGGAAACTTTCGAAGGAGATATTAGTAAATAGGTGTATTGTAGGTAAAGAAAAAAGAGAAGAGGACACAGTAGTAGTAGTAGTAGCAGTGGGGCGGCCAAGACCTGGCAAGTAGGCCGCAAGCGGGCCCTTTTTACCTACCCCTGTCGTCCCTACCTAGCTTCATCACCTCTTCCCTCATTCAACCTACCCGACCTTCTAATGTAGGTCAGAATGTCGGTCCATTCAAGGGAACTAACCTCTTCCCCTTGCAATTCCCCGGCCCGCCAGACGTCGTGTCTCAGTCTGCCGAAAGCCGCACACTCTGCCAAGAAGTGGAAAGGTGTTTCATCGCCCTCCCCACACTTTGGGCAGATAGGGTCTCCCTCGAAGAGGACACAAGTATTAATGTTATAATTCACGACATAGAAAAATCGTCTTTACGAGAAATTCCCGCGTGCCTAGATGATAGCAAAAGACTAAAAAATATATCGACTTTAATGTAACAATGTGTTATCTAGTTATGCTACTCCAACAATGTTATTGATATTGATACTTTTTATTAAGAGAAAATTTGTAAGAAAAACCAATTTATTTGTAAAAAAATCTTTAAGCTGCTCTCCTGGTAATATTGTTTGAGTTGTAACGATCTTTTTTTAGCAGACACAATTTATTAAACTTTAACAAACATTTTCTTGTAGTCATGCGCTATGTAGTCTTCAGACTGCAGGTGCTTATGTTTCTCTTTTATTCTGTTTTAATTTATTTGGTTTATTAGATATGCGTGCATATTAAAAATTCGACTTAAAATACTTTCAATATTGGCAAAGTAAAGTTGCATTAAAATGTTTTTATTACAGCCAGTGCTATTAGCCAAGAAAAAATTTCCGAAGCATTTAGCACAGAGTATCAGTTAACACCATTACAAGTAGCTAATTGTAACAATGGAGTTTCATTTGACTACGAAGAATTGCTACCAAGTCCACAGTCGCCGTTTTCTTCAGACCACTCTGAATATATTCCGGAAAATGTGTCAACATCTTCCGATGACGACGAGCTACCTTTAAGTACTTTACGAGATCGCTTAGAACCAGAAAGTAACTTAGAAGGGATGCAAACATTCCCAGAAGCCACACTGCAGTCACGAAAACGTTTACGGAAAGCTAGTGAATGGAAAAGAAATGTAGCTAAAACAAGAAGATCTGAAGGTGAAGAATATGTTTCTTCTAGAAACAAAACCATTCCAGCGGCCAAAATGAATCCTCCATGCCCTGAAAGTTGTAGGCAAAAATGTTTTTTGAGGATTAAGCATGAGGACCGGCTCAAAATATTTCAGAGATATTGGAATTTGGCAGATTATTCTCGCCAACGTGACTTTATACATAGCAATACGAATAAGGAAGAGCCTCGCGTGAAAACTAGAGGAAAGGAGTCTAAAAGAAACGCATCAATAACTTTGTTTTTACCAATTCATGGCGAAAAAGTAAAGGTTTGCAAGACCATGTTTATAATACATTGGGCATTAAGAAAGTAGTAGACATAGCTATGAAAAAAAGAACATTAGAAAACACAACCAGTGCATATGAAAGAGGAAAGCATATGAATAGAAAAATTACTCCCCAGTCTGTTATTGAAAACATAAAAAGACATATAGAGAGCTTCTCCTCTGTACCATCTCACTATTGTAGGTCAGGAACCAAATGTCAGTACCTTTGCTCATCCTTGAACATTTCACTTATGTACAGCTTATACTGTAGTTGGTGTGAAGAAAGAGATGAAATAAAGGCGTCTGAAGCAATATACAGAAAAATTTTTAATGAAAACTTTAATTTGGGATTTCATCGGCCACGAAAGGACCAGTGTCGATTATGTATGTCTTATCATAATGCATCAGCCGATGAAAAAGTTACGCTGGAGGATGCTTATAATTCTCATATTTTAGCAAAAGATTTTGCAAGGGAAGAAAAGAAGAAAGATAAGGCCGTTGCGGAAGAGTCAAAGGGAGAACTTATTTGTGGCAACTTCGATCTCCAGCAAGTACTGCTTGTTCCAACCGATCCTACGAATAATCCGTTATTTTACAAACACAGGCTGGCAACTTATAATTTCACAATTTACAATGTTGTGAATAAGGAAGGGGGCTGTTTTATGTGGTCGGAGACACAAGGCAAAAGAGGAAGCTGTGAGATTGCCAGTTGCGTCTTCAAGTATCTAAAATCCTTACCACTATCTACAAAGCAGGCAACATTTTTTAGTGACAGATGCGGCAACCAAAATTGAAATAAATTTATGGCAGCAATGTGTATGACAGCAGTCCAAGATATTGCAAACCTGGAAATAATAAACTTAAAATTCTTAGTTGTTGGTCACAGCGAAATGGAATGCGATTCCATGCATGCTTCTATCAGTAGGGAATTCAAAAGAGTCGGCAAGGCACTATGGCCAGAAGATTGGAAGACCATAACGCGAAGTGCGAGGCGAAAAGGTGACAAGTCCATGATATCGGCATAGATGACATTTACGATTTTAAAAAATTTGTCACACAGAACATGTCGATTAAAAAAACGGATGAAAGTGGCGCAGCAGTAAACTGGCAAAAAGTGCTGGTTACGTTTTAAAAAGTCTCAGCCTCTTATTATGGAATTCAAAGATACTTTTGATGAAGAATTCAGATGTCTTAACTGTAACAAAAAAACACGTCGTTATCCCAATTTAGCACCAACAATACAACGTCTATACAAAGACCCTATTCCAATATCAGAGGCAAAGTATCAAAATTTAATTTCTTTGTTTGCAATGAACCCTCCAGCATTGAATGATACCTACAGACCGTTCTACTCTAGTTTACCTTATAATGGTAAAATCCAAGATACTGTATCCGACAGTGATGAAGAACTAACTGGAACTTGAAGTTTTAAATGTTTATCAATATTACTTTTGTTTGAAATTATTTTTTAAAATGTATTTTTTGTACGTGATTTTTACTTTTATCAAGAAAACACCTTTTTTCAGGCACTGTCTTTACTTTTTATCCTTATAAAAATGTACTTTACTATGGTTCAATATATGGACAACTATACAAGTGCTCATATTCAACAAAAGCAACAAGTGGATAACTCAAATTATTTTCAAAACTGTAAAATAAATTTTGATTTTACTTGTACACAATAACACTTTTAAAATCATAGTATATGTGTACAAAATGAGAAGTTTGTACTACATAAACTTCTATCTCATTATTAACACGTTGAATGCGTTACCGGTCTTCAGGGACTGACAACTAATATTCACACAATGCGGCGCGCCGCATGCGCCGACTGTCGGGTAGTGCGGAAACTTTATCTCAAGAAAGAAATCTGCAATCTTGACTTTACAAATAGCTATGTACTCCTTGGCGCTTTGCTAACACTGGCGATATGCTATTCACGAGTCGGTCTCCGGAGACCGGTACCGCACTAGAGTAATGTTTTTTACTTATATGCGTTATCGGTCTCCGGAGACCGATATTTTTTACTAGCATGTTTTGACTTGTCAGTGGACTCAGTGTGCAGTATTAAAAGTTATGCCGTTGAAGCACGTTCAGCCTGTGATTGTTGCCCTAAAATGACTTCCCGTTCTAGAAAAATATTATTATTGGCAACAAACCAAATTCGAAACAAAGAAGACGTGGAGGGCGATACTTTATTAGAACAAGAAGGTGGTGCAGAAGCGAGTGAAACAGAAATTCGCACTAGCGAAAGGCAGGAAACACAGGATGAAGAGCAGGAAACACAGAATGAAGACAGCTTTAGCGATTTCAGTAGCGACGATTCAGTGATGGACAAGAATTTTATGTCCCCTCGTCATCATCTATATCAGATATAGATTTTCAAAGGGAAAATACCTTAGAATCTGAAAGAGAGTCGGAGTCGAACTCGAGTTTTATTTTATAATATGTCAGAGTTTTATTTAGAAAAATTGTATTATTTTTGACAAATAAATCACCGTTTTTGTATCAAATTAAACAAATAAAAAAAGAAACCACGCAAAAAAGTTCGATCAACCCGAGAAATTATCCTGGTGCTGTTACGGTCCCTAGAGACCGGCACTGGCTCAGCTGGAGATAGTTTAGAACTTACTAAACAGATTTCTGCAGAAAAAGCTTCACTTATATTATTTTTCTGTTTACTAAATGACGCTTTATAATTTTTTGCTTATCGGTCTCTGGGGACCGTTACCGCATTTAATCATATGTCGCTATCGGACGCCGGGGACCTGTAACGCACTAAATTAATTAGAGCAATTTTATTTCCAGCAGTGAACGTGTTAACATAACTATTCGGCCTAGTTGTTGCATTGAGGTAGCGATATAAAGCTTCACCACTCGGCTATTCAAGGGAGAGTGCGTTGAATTGTGTTCGCTTTTCTCTCTCTTCCTTGTTTAAGGCAGGAAGGACGAAGTCTCTGTTGGGTCAAAATGCGCGAAAATATGCGGTTTGAATTTTGGGACATAAACAAATTAAGAAGCAAAAAGTATGCCCCACTTTTTATTGCTATATAAGCCAGAAAGTTTTGCAGCCGGAATTTTATGTATAATATGACAAAGATAATGAAACAGTCAATCAGATGCAGAAAATGTTCTATACTGTGAAAAATTATAGAAAAAGTTGTGCCAGATATTTCTTCTTATTTATTCACCCAAAGACACTTCCAGTGTAAACCGTGATACTAGATATCGTAAGATTTTATAAATACATTTTTTACCTCGAATTTATCACCCACATTCGCAAAAATAGATTTTCTACCTGATATTTTACAGCATTCGTTTCTATTAAAAATATTATCTAATATATTAGTAACAATAAAAATCACATAATTATAAAAATTAAAATCGCAATTTTGGATATTTAGATATGAGCAAATCCAAATATATTTTTATTACTACTATTAGTGTTATCAATTAAAATTCTAGATGTGTCACATTTGCTCCTTATATAAATCCATCAGTGGTTCAAGTCATAAAATGTAACAAGTTTTTTTAGAAAGTTTAAATGTTACATCGAAGCTCTTTTTTCATACAGTATTTGATGCCTTTGTAAAGCTCCTGAAAAAACGATTCATATAGTTATTTTCCTAACAAGTGTGGAAGGTGATACTTTTCCGCAAGCGACTGCAGTTGTCCGAACGACGCGAAGCGGAGTTCGGACAAGCAGTGAGTGCGGAAAAGACACCTTCCACATGTGTTAGGAACAACGTTTTTTCTACGGGCATGAAGAAAAGTAACATAAGAAAAATAAATATTTTAACTGAACAGAAACAATTATACAGAAATATGTATTACTTGTTATTTATGCTTATATTAAAAGTACAGGTGGTAGCATTCTGTAAATTAATAGCAGATGCTAACTGATTTGCTCCTGGGAAACTGGAAGTAGAAGAGCTGGGTCCCGCTAAGATAGATTCATAGCATGGATCTGCCGCTGAATTATCTAATTCAGATATGGACAAGATTTTATTTGTAATTACTTTTTTATGCCCAATTGACTCGTCTAAATATCCTTCGGCTACACTTGTTGATTTCCAACCACCTAATATTTTTATACTGGTTATGCCCTCACCAGTATCAGCCAAAATTGATGCGGAGGATCTACGGAAACTGTGGCCTGTATACAACTGGGGATTAGGGAGCTGTAAATAAGCGGCTATTTCAGATGTAATTTTTCCAAACGTATTTACTCCAATGCACTGAACAATACATTTGCCTCTTTTATATGCTACAAAAAATCGCTTGTGCGGCGTTTCCGGCTTTCTCAAATTTTTGTATTTTTTATACAGAGACATTACATTTCCATCGTTTATTTTATTGGAAATCACAAAAGATCTAGATGTGTGATTCTTGCTGTCAGGGCTATTTATTATTACTATATCTTCCTTTTCTTCAATATCATCAAGAGTAATTTTTGCTAATTCATCGCGGCGGCAGGCACCAGCTAGGCCAAATATTGCAACGATTTTTATCATTAAATATACATCATTTGGTGCTTCGTGTAAGAATTTTGCTATTTCTTGTTTGTTAAAAACTTTTGATTTCTTTGGTTTGAATCCTAAACTTTGTTTCTTAAGATATGCAGTTAATTTGAAAAATTTACTTATGTCTATGTTGTTTTTTATTTTTGTAACACTTTTGAGCATCGAATATCTTGACCATAATGTGTTTGGCTTACATACCTTATTTAGTTGAAAGAAATATGCTAGAAATATTTCTTCTTTTAAATTTTTGACACTCTTTTCGGTGCACCAATTCATAAATTGAGCGTATTCCTTCTCGTATCGTCCTTGAGATTTTGCCGGTAATAAACTCATGTTTGCCATTTTCGCTTCATTTAGAACCAATTCTGGGATATCATCGTCTGAAGAGTCAGAACAATTATGCATTTTTGACTTTACTTTAAAAAATATTTCGTTTTATATTGAAATAAATTGTGAGATGTCAAGTGCACACAATGCTGTCTAATAATTAGAAGTGTCAAGCATTCCTTTTTCTTTATGTCAAAATCTGAACAGTGACAACATGATTTTTTGGAATTAAGATAATATTATGATCACATTGCAAGTAATACATAGGTATTTATTTTCCGCACTAGTGCGGAAAAGTGCAATTTTCTACACTCAAATGCGTGCAGAAAATTGTAACTTTCCACACGCCCGTAGAAAAAAGTAATATTTTAATCTTAATCTAAAAATGATTATTAGTGACCGGAATTTTTACCGGACATTTATTCTATTCATTATCATTTTCAAAAATGACCATTCATTTGCTACTTCAAAGTGAATGACTTATGCAAACCTCTCGTCAAGTACTTTACTCCATACTTTTCTTGTTGGTACGTTTACTCTTATTTTTCTTCTTCTTTTCCTTCTTCTTGCAGGTTTTCATGTGATCTTTAAGGTTATATTTATATTTAGTTTTGAAATCACACGTCGCACATTCATACACGGGGGTCTCTCCAAGCTCCATGTGCGTGATCATGTGAACACGCAGGTTGGCCTTCCAAATGCTCTTGTAGTTACAGTGTTGGCACTTCAACATTGGGTATGTCTCTTTGTCGTGAATACGACGGTGATATTTAAGGCTATGGCGGTGCTTGGTCTCTAAAGAGCACAGATCGCACTTGTACATTTTCACTTCCCCCGCTTTCTTATGAGTGAGGGAGTGTTTTAGGAGGTCGTCCTTTCTTTTCCCCACATATGTACAATCGGGACATTCATAAAGTTTTTTCAACTCATCCATGTTCTTATGCCTCAAGGAGTGAATAGGTAAATTATTTTTTTTATTGGTCAGGTAGGGGCATTGCGGGCACTTGTACATCACAACATCGGCGGGGTCCTTATGAGAGAGTAGGTGATGGGTGATGCTTATTTTGGTTTTGGCTTGGTAGTCACACTGAGGACACTTGAGCAGTTTCCTTTCACCAGGTTTCATATGAATTTTCATATGCCTCTGCAGGTTTACTTTAAATCTGCTAGAATAGTCGCACTGATTACATCTGTAACAAAAATCCAATTATCATAAAATCCAGATAACAAAAAATACTATTTTCAAGTATATATATACAGGGTGCCCATTATCTATCTCCTTACATGGCTAACTTTGTTAATAGTGGAGATAGAGAATTGGTTAAATTAGGAAAATTGGGCAGAATTACAAGAGGAATTCTGTGCCTCCTCCAAATTTAATTTTATTTTTCAACTTTTCGAGATATTTTGAAAAAACTGAAAATTGCCAAAATTTTTAAACTCGAATATCTCGAAAACTATAAAAGATACAAATAAAATAAAAATACTGTGTGATAGTGTTTTTTACGTGGCATTAAGCGGTAATATAGAAAATTTCACGGGCATCTTAGTTTTTCAGAAAAAAAATTAAGTTATGTTTTTTAAATGGCAACCATAGTTGGCTATGGTATCAATGGAAAGCTTATTTTTTTCTGATTTCAAAAATATAATATTTAATAAATCGTATTTTTCTTCGATTGAATACATTTCACAATAACTATTATAAGATGAACGTTTAATTTTGACGTATGACGTGGGGGAATATCTAGTTGTAGTTTTCCTGCAATTTTCCTTATTGAAGGACTTTCAACTGGTAACATGCCATAGAGCTTAAAAAAACAATTGAATCTACATCGCTAATGGATAACAGGTTACTACAAAGTAACCGTTGTGCAGGAGTTGCTTCCTATTATGATAGAAGATGATATGCTACTGTGATTGGTTGCTGGAAAACATGGACAATAATTTGTTAGACTTGATATTTTTTTCTGATGAAGCATGGTTTCACGTATCAGGTTATGTAAAAAGCCATAATTATTTGGAACTGAATGTTTCCCATCCAAATAGCATCTATATTATTCCGCACCTGTGTAAAGGATTTTTAGGTGAAAAAGTTGCAATGACAAACCTGTGCATGTTCATTTCATCCGGCCCTAAATGTACCAACTGATGTTGCTCGAGATTCCTCTTGTTAGTACCCTTATAGTCGCACTGGTTGCAGGAAAACCTCCGGCCTTTGTGTATAGCCATATGGGCACTCACATTTGACTTCAGCCTCGTCCTGAAATCACAGTGGGGGCACTTGTGCAGTTCTGACGGCTGCTCCTCGTGTAACGACATATGACCTTTCAGACTAACCTTATGTTTGGTCATGAAATCGCAGCTGGGGCACTTAAGCCACGTTACGTCTGCCGAATGTCTGTTTTTTATATGTCTGGTTAACGTTACCTTGAGGGTTGTCGTGAACGAACATGTGTTGCACTTGAAGATATCCAGCTGGGAAAGATCTTTGTGATGCTTCATATGCTGAAAGTAGTTTACTTTGTGGTCAGTTTCGTACTTGCAGCTTTTGCAGCCGTATCTCTTAGAAGAACCCCTGTGACTGTCAAGATGAGTATTAAGACGCTCCTTTCTCTTAGAAGAAAAGGTACATAAAGCGCACATGTAAATGGGTGGCGTTCTGTGGAATCTATTCTCGTGTGCCCTCAGTATAGAGTGGTAATTTGAGCAAAAGCGACACTTCCTGCAGTGGTAGGAGCAATTCTTGTTGACTGCTAAAAATATGAAGTACTTACTTTATTTAATATCTAATATTGCAAAAAAAAATTAAACATGGGTCATTCAGAAATACATAATATACAGGCTGTTACAAATTTGCTTCTAACCATTGGTATCTCGGAAACTGAAAGAGATACGGAAAAGCTTAAGCGGGGGCAAAGTTGCATAATTAAGGGACCAACATAATGCTCCAAAAAACTTCTAGGCTAACTTGATTAGGTTTTGAAATGTTTGAAAAAACTGAAAGTTTGAAAATATGTTTTAATTTTTTTGCAGTCTTATTGGAGCAGCTATTGAAAAATTAAGAGAGCGCTTCCTCGAAGCCTTTCTCGAACTTTCTGCCCTCTAGTGGTCAGATATTTAGATTTTAAATGTGACATTTTGTTTTTGCAGAACCATGATCAACTTTTAAATACAGACCTGGCATTTTGAGACAATAATTTGAACAAAAAAATGTATCCCAATGTTTTCGTTCCGAATTGTACAATTTTTTGTCTCCATATTCACTTTTTGCTCATTTATAATACACATAATTACATAAATGTCAGTGGATGTTACCAAATTCAATTAGGCCCTTACATTTTTTAATTGCGTTAAAAAATTAAAACTATTTATATATTTACTATTTATTTAAAACTATTAAAACATTTCTTTTTCTGCAAAAATTCTATGGTGTCCTTTGAATGTTCCTTCTTCTAATAAAATAAAGATGTTTACACAATATTTGCCCCCAGATCCTCTACATTGTTGGGTACGTTTTTGTTTATTCTATTTTTTAGAGTTTCCCACAAAAAACAATCTAGTGCGGGTAAATCAGGTGCTGTTGGAGGCCATTCGACTACCCCACCATTTTATATCCATTTTTCAGGAAATTGTTGGTGTAGAAAATGCCACACATCAAAATTTAAGTGTTGGATTTGGTAACATTTGTGTACACGATAAATGAGCAAAAAGTAGGTACAATGATAAAAAATTGTACGATTCGAAATGGAAACATTGATTATGCATTTTTTTATTAATCGAAACGTCCGAATGTGATTTATTCTGGGTTAGTTAGTATGTTATTAGGGGTAAACGAAACTTGCTAATTAGGGTTTCAAAGTTCCAGGTCGGTATTTAAAAAAATGAAGTTGATTCTGGAAAAATGAAACATCACATTGAAAAACTAAATATCATGGCCAATAGTGGACAGAAATTTGCTTCGGGAAAGTGCTCTTCATTTTTCAATATTTGCTCAAATAAGGCTGTAAAAAATAATAACAAATTTCCAAAATTGTTTTTTTTTTTTAATTATTTCAAAATCTAATCAAGTTAGCCTTGATTTTTGTTAACGTTAGCTGATTCCCTGATTACCCAATTAAGCTTCTTCTGATTTAAGCGAATTTGTAGCAGTCCGTGTACAGGGTTGCACATTAGTGCGGGATAGTCCAATATCAGCCCTATTGCGCGGTTTTTGGCAAAATACGCTTTTATGGATGTGATCTATTGTGAAAAGGCACATGTTTTAAATATATTTTGAAACATACAAGGTGGCCCACTACAGCATAACACTTTCAAGATTTTTTTAAACGGATCATCTTGTATATTTTTGGATGTATCAATTCAGTTTGAAATTTTCTATTAAACAATACCAGATTTAGTTCAGTTGTGACTCGATGACATCATAGGCTTGAATTTTAGTGACTTACCAACATTATGTCAGCAACTTTATTATACAACTCTCTTGTACGTTCATTACTGCTGGACTGCATATAATAATAATAAATAATAATAATAATATCTCTACCCCTCATTCTAATCACAAGGATTAGCCCGAAAGCCTTAGACTTGTGTGAGAGAGGGGGCGCCATATTATTATTTTGCGGCCCCCATTTTGAGTTTCAGGAACGACTTACGTTGGTAGCCCTAACCACCAATTAGTGCTGGAATGGGAGAAACCTCGATAGTTAGGGGGACAGTCAAACATCAACTGAGGAGCTGACATGCAAAAACCGATAAATCCACTTTTGTCATTTATGAGTTAGACATCAAACTTGGGTATTTTCGGGCTGTTCTATTCAATGGTATACTCAAAACCATACAAATCCCACTAAATCCCAACGAAAATAAGGTACAGAGTAGTCTTTCAAGCAAAACTCGATAAATCCAAAATTCAAGCAAAACCCGTTAACTCCTTCTTTTCGCCATCTGTGAAGGAGAAGATAAAATAGGACAATATTTTACATTTTGGCAATAGAGGCCTGTAGAGGTTTAACTGGAGGTTATGAAAGCATTTCAGAGATAGCAGCTGGAATGTAGTTTAAAGGTTTATTAGGGAAATCAGAAGTAGATTGTTTAAATCTGTTTAAAAGTTGTGTTTTGGTTTATTTTGCGAACAGAATGGGTGAAAATTCCTCTATTGTCCAAGATATAAATCAGGGGACACGTAAAAAGCAAATTAATAAAATGAAAACACAAAAATTCAAGGAGGGAAGGTAAGCTGCTAAGTCTAATTTTTGTTTTATTTACTAATTTAACCTAACATTTTACCTATACCATTTTGAGTTATGTTTATTGTTATATTGTATTATTTTAGTAATACTGTTTAATAGTAATAGTGTTTTAGTAATAATGTTTTTGATCAATTATATAACGGTTTTTCTGTCGACAGAAGGAGCAAATTCCAACTTTCAGGCAAAAACCGATAAATCTAAATTTTTTTCTTAAAAAAAAAAAAGAATCTCCAAATATTTTCACACGTAACTTTCTCAATTTCATTTGACACCTAAAACATACAAATACAAACGGTTAAAAGTTGGAATTTGTTAAGGGATTGGTCTCTAGAAGTTTTTGCCCTTTTTCTCGAGATTATAAAAACTGGATTTATCGGTTTTTGCATGTCAGCTCCTCAACTGATTTTAATCTCTCACATTAACACCAAGTTGACATTCTTCCCATCCTAGGCCATCGCCAGGATGGTTGCCAACCCATCCCTGCGAACAAGCCTTGATCAACGAGTAAACAATTTAATTAAAAATTGTTTACTCGTTGTACTTGTAATAATATGAGATATTATTTTCAAAGCATAAACGCCCATGGTGAAAATGCTAGGCGAAATAGGAAGAGTGGACGGTTTCAAACCATACAAAGTATTTGACAACTTGTTTATAGGCGTAAAACTTCTTAAATATCTACGAGATCGGGGATTTCAAAGAAGACCTTTGAAAAAAAGCAAGGAGCACCACTGAATCCACTATTGACAAGGCTAACGGGATTTTATATGTTCGCTGGGTCGATAACGGTGCCATCACTTTAGCATCATCATGTTTTGGGGTGGAAGCAATAGGAACAGTCCGTCTGTATTCAAGTGCCAAAAAGAAAATCGTACAAGTATGTATGTCGACCACATTTAATTGGCGCTTACAATTCTCACATGGGCAGCACCGACCTCATGGATGAGATCAAGATACCGCATTGGTGTCAGGGGCAAAAAGTGGTGGTGGAGTTTATTTACTTGGTTAGTAGATGTGTGCGTACAAAATGCTTGGCAATTCCACAAAAAATTTGGGGGAACTTTACCGCAACTTGAGTTTAGAAGAGAAATTGTAAAACCTTATTTGAAATTTTTTTTGGAGTGCCACCAAAAGGACCTGGTAAAGTATCAACATCTTCAAGCTCAGTCTCTTTGAATAGAGTATCTGATAATCTTCGATATGACAAGACAGATTATTTGGTTGTTAGGGTTCCACAAGACAAACGACGACGATTAGTTCCCCAATCATAAAATGTTTTTTGAATGGAAATAAATGAGGTCTAACAGTCAAGTGAGTTTTCTTTCAAAATATCAAAAATTAGGTAGTGGGACCGCCTAGCCTCACCATATGGTAACACGCATTTTTTTTTTTTTTGAAGAGTATAGAAAGAAAAACAACAATTATTCCACTAACCCATTTTTAACCAATACCAACAATGCAGTGGAGGAGATACCATCGAAATTTCTGACAGAGATAAGTCCAGTACCTCTGCTTCAAAAACAACAGAACCGACGGAAGAAACAACCGGCAGAAGTTTTAACTAAAACTATGGCGCGTAATTTTGCCAGTCATGACAAATAAACCCATACATTCAAGAAAGGACGGTGAATCCCGAGCAAAGAAACAGATCAAATCTCAGCAAAACATCGACGAGTACCACGAAACCAGTTCATATTCTGATGAAGAATGTTTAGCAGAAAAAGACAGAAAGCTGAAAAAAGGTAAACTGTCAACAGTGAATGAAGGGGATGATAAGAAGTCACTTTCTAAATGTAAAGAACCTGAACAAAGTAATAATTAGTCAAGTCAACGCAAAGAGGATCATTATGTAGAATGTCTAGAGAACTATTATGAAATATGTACGCCACACGAAAATACATGTACCACATGAGGAAAACCGACACGGAGAGTCAACAAGGTGGAAAAAAATTTTAGGGACACTTTTCAATCCTAGGGCGTCTCTTCCGTTTTGGCAAGGCAACTCACCCAGACGTTCCGGGTGAGATGGCCATATGCACAGTTTCAAGTTTGTTTTTTTTACTTTTTTATGCATAACAATGACAATTATGTCAGGTCAAAAAATTGGCACGTACAATCTTTATGTAAGACAGCCAGATCCAACTACTTTTCGCGTTTGTGCAATCATGTCAGTCAGTATGTACATTTCATAATCAGACAGTTCGTAATGTGATTGATAGTGCTAGTGTAGTAAATGCATTACGGCAAGCATTATCAGTTTTTTGTTGAAACCCAGTCGATCGGTTCCCTTGCTCCGATTCTCAGGGTCGGCCGCTAGTGACTATCAGTAGCTACTCCCCACGTGCGTGGGGTGAGTAACGACTGAGTCCGGGATTCGTGTGCCCTGAGTAGACGTAATGGGCGCATCCAGAATGACCGCCTTCTGCATTCTTCCGGCTAGAAGATCTGCCGAATTTCGGAATGCTGGTATGATCTTCAGTTCCAAAAGCAGTGTATCTATTGCTCCACCGAGGGCTCCTATAATCAGTCCCACAAGTTTCACGGAATGTTGTGGATGAAGCCTGCGGAGTTCGAAGAGAAGGTCTTGATATTTCGTCCGTTTATCCTCCTCTTTCAAGACAAAGTTGGTCTCAGCAGGAGCCAAGAACTCTATGACAAACATTGTCTTGAGCTGATGATCGAGGAGGACTACATCAGGCTTATTAGCTTGAATCTGCCCGAGAGTGAGAAGTGAGTAGTTCCAATAAATTCGGCACTTCTCATTCCCCACAACAGGCTCAATATCCCCCAGAGCGTATGGCAGCACTGGTGTTTCGTCTGTCTCGTACGAGTGCCGTAGAAAGTAGTAAAGCACTCGTACAGCTGCATTATGTCTATGGATATAGGCCAAGACTGCATATGCAGGACAAGCGGAGAGCAGATGCATAATTGCCTCCGGCGCCCTATGGCAAGCCCTGCAGTTGACATCAGGGACCTGCATACCCATGACACGGCTTCGGTAGACGAGGGTGTTAAATACACCATTACTATTATTATTATTATTATTATTATCTACATTATTTCTTAGGGTCATATTTCCAGATCAAATAAGTTTAAAATCAGTAGTAGTTCATAGTTTTATCAGGAGACAACTTCATGTTTACAAAAAAATTTTATTATTGATCTTTGGCGGGAAAACACTTTAGATTACCTATGTATTGTACATGGTTAAGAGCGAAATTTTTCGTTCTTTTCAGTGGTACCAAAATTCAATACGGCGGCCATAAGAAAATAAAAAGTTGAGTATGAAAATTTGGGCATCTAGTTGGCGTAGAAAATGTTTGTCACTTCCATTATAGAAAGCTCATGTCGAAAAATGTAAGAGTGCAAAGTCTCACAATGTTTCCTTGGAAACTAAAAAAGTTATAAAAGCAAACAGAAATTGCACGTTTTCAGTTTTACAGCGATAATTCACGAACTGCGCAAAATATCCCATATTTCTTTTCAGATAATTGAAAAATATATTCCACTCCACACTCTGTATATTTTACCTTTTTCAAGATGCCAATGGTGGGCTTCGTAAAAGTGACAGTAGGTATAAGGTCAGTTGGGCCAGACAGTGCAGAGACACTGCACCACCTGGACCCAACTGACCTAACACTACAAACAGAAATCTCAGACATCAAGCCAAGGTCAACCAGCTACAAAACGACTAGAGGTTATTGCGCAAACATCAAATAGGGAGCTGGCAGTCAGAGAGCCACCTTAGCAGGAAGCTTACACATTTCGGTACTACATACTCACACAAAGGCTATAATTAGCGCTCGTTATTAATAATCATAAACAGCTACCTGTTACAAGTAGATAGCCTGGAGACATGCGTACAAAATAATTTACAAGTTACTGGTAAATAAACACATCGTGAAAACTAAAATTATATTTAACTCTCGTGAAATACATAGTGCAACGGTATTTAAGAACGGTGACGTATACAAGGTGTTTAATAAACTTGATACATATAGATAGACACGGTTAAACAGTAAATAAAAGAAACCGGTTAGATACCAAAATATTAATTTAATAAAAACAACATAGAGATATAGGCGATAGGGTATCTTTTTACCTATGGTAAACAACTAATATACAATCATATTCAGTGTCAACCCAAATATTTATTAATGTCTATAATTTGGGTCATACGTAATCCAGAAATACAATATAAACAGAAAGCCCCTGAAAATATTTTTTCGTGGTTGGAAAACATCCTAAGGAACCGTATACACGGTTGTAACAATAACATATACAGAGCTTGAAGAATACTTATTTAAACATTGCTTAATGGTAATAAACAGACAGTGAAAATTAAAATTATATCGTGAAATACATAATGTGACATTATTTAAGAACAACTACGTGTTCAAGGCATTTTAATAATAATAAAGATTGTTATATATATACCAAAAATATTCAGGTACGAAACAATATAAGGAGTTATTTATACAGATATATAGGAGGTAGGTTAACTTACTAATTACGCCAAATAACATAATTTTACCCTACGGGTCTATAGATGAACGCTGGTTACAGGTGAAATGTAGAAGCAGACACCTAAACTATATTATAGTTTATATATTAGAGTGAATTTCTTTTTTTTACACAATTGCATATAGTACATACAGTTAACGGTCTAAACAACACTAACGGGGTTTTACAACAACTGCAAAACGTTCGTCGGGGAATTTGCATGAAGGTTGTAGTAGTATGCATGTCCACATGTCTATGGGACGCCCCCGTAACTCTCAAACGATAAAAGAAGTAACAACCTTCACACAACCGAACTTCTCCGCCATCAATGGTATCTATGATAACAAACACTAGTGTTGAACAGTATAAGACATCCACATCATCAAAATCACGACTCTGGATCAACTTGGACTTTAAGTATTCTTCTTCGGTATAGTCGTTAATATCAGGGATGATTCCATCATCAACATAACCTTCTGCTTCTGGTTCTATTCTGGCACTATCTTTCTGAGACAAACTACTCAAAAACCGTGAATTTGAAGCAGCAGACATTGTTTTTCTAAATGATGAAAACCAACTGCCTATACCCACGATTCTAACTCTTTTATATATTAAATACCCAATGATGTTACTTTTGACGACCCAGAAATGTATAATTAAGTGGGGAGTATGTTTCAGACCCCCTCCTGTTATTTATTAAAGGTCCTACATAACATAATTTCCTACTACCTGTGAGACATCAGGTGAATACCTGCCATGATCTAAATATAGAAAAATTCTACAACCTAGTTTATTGGCAATGCACCATAACTATTTAATTTATTATAAACATATCGTGAAAACTAAAACTATATTTAACTCACACATAGAAATACATAACACAATGTTATTTAAGAATACTGACGTGTACAGGTTGTTTAATAAGATTGTTACACATAGATAACCATGATTAAACATTAAAACAAGGCGGCCGGTTTAGATGTCAAAATATTCATTTAAGAAAAGCAGTATGTATATATATATGGGGTAGGTTACTTTACCAAGGTATACATATCATAGAAACATATATTCAGTATCGACCCAAATATTCAAGCCTTGGTTATAATTGATATTCCACAACTGTAAGTCAATTAATAAACCTGTAAAATATTGAAGGGACATATACAAAGGAATCTGCTTAGTTACCAAACTATTTAGAGAAGATATTAAAGTTAAAATATTAATTAAATAACGACATACCCTTTTTTATTTAAATCAAAATTTCGGTGCAATTTCCTATCACCAGCAGTACTATAGGTGAACACAGATTACATATCTAAATATAGAAAAGAGAAAATAATACCATAATATATTCTTTAAACAGAAAATTAATTATAGAGAATGTTATTATTTATAAGGGTATAATTTCATACAACCTAAGATGTTAGCTGGGGAAATAGGTAAAATACTGGTTATATGGTTAAACTATATTAACCTAAATAGAAAATAAGGAATTTGTAGAGTATATTAACATGTAATAAACATTTTTGTACCCAAGGGACTTTATATGAACAAACCGATTTAGTTTCAATTGTTCATGGAAGAGTAACCAAAAATAAAATTAATAAAATAATAAAAGCACTTACCTAGAGCTCCATATGCAACATCCAATAACCTGTGAACGAGTGAGGCAACAAAGATTAGTTCCTTAATTAAATACCTAAGTTTATCGTATCAAAGTTTGTCAATGTACAAACCAGGTTAGTATCTAAAATTTTAGGTAATTGGTATAAGCACCCTAAATTAAACTGCTTCACCTTTAATGTAGAATAGTTAATAATGTATTTATACACATGGTCTGCATATTTTGAGGTTTAAGACAACCAATAATTATTTTAATCAAATATAAAAGTCAGTTATTATTTACACCTGTTGACGGTGATAAACATATTATTAAAAACTTATAGTAAGTAGGTAACTGTCATATATAACACTGGTCGTAAGAAAACAAAATACTGTACACAAATAAAGCAAAAACAAGGAGTAAGCAACAATTATTTTCAGAATGTAGTAATCTCTCAAATTTACATACCTGGTCAGTTATTTAAACAACCTGATGATCAATTATTATGCAAAACCGCTAACCGTGCTGTAAAGGGGACCACTGCAAATTAATGTAAAACAGGTAGAAACCTATAATTATTATGGAGTGAAAGTATATAACAGTTGATCACCTGCCCATTTTGCGTAAATTACCCGATTTCGACTACATGTAGTAAATACATCAAAATAGTAATTACTTTAAACAGGGTTACCAGACTTATACAGTAGGTCATGAAAAAACCAGCTATAACGATCCACAGGATTATACCTTAAAACAGAACGTGTGAATCGGTCGATCGAAAAGAAATATGTATACATGTTTATTTAAATATGAATAAAAACATATCGACACACATTAAAAGAATAGAGTACTTGCATCAACAGAGAACGAAAGCTTTACCAATAAGTATATAAAATAGCATATGCAAGTTATTATTACCCAAAATATTATACAAAAATTAACTCTAGGATCTTTTCCACCCCTCTACCTTGTGAGGAAAGACTTTGGAGGGTCGTTAGTTTAAAGGGATCTCCAAATATATATCTATTTCTGCCCGAAGACAGAAGTAAACATATATTCAGACCTAACCTGTCGAAGACAAGCCTAATAACTTGGTTTATACAACTGGTCCCATACTTGACCCACTAACTACCGGCAGGGTCTACATTGGCTCTTTTTAGACCGAAACCGTGGTGTGGCTCTTTTTATATATAAACGTAACTATCTGGCTCTTTTGACTATGCCCTCTGGTTTGACTCTTTTTGATGCAATTAAGGTCTTTTATTTAGTTTGGTTCTTTTAGACCAAAATTGTGATATGGCTCTTTTTCGAGATACATAGCTATTTTATTTGGCTCTTTTATAATATAATCTATATTTTTGTGGTTAAGGTATTTATTTATATGACTCTTTCGGTAAGAATGGGTCAGGGTTTATTACAGATTTATTGTTTGGTAGAATAAGTTTTTAAGCTTGTCTTATCAGCTGGAACTACCTGAAAAAAGTCTAGTTATTAAAAAGTGATAACATTAACAGTAAACATGTTAATTATTCAAGGGGTCTAACCGTGGATTTTTATAGCCAAAGGGTACAGAATCGTAATCAGCGGTACGTACACGCTTACTAAAATTAACTCGAAACATCTTAGTCGTTTCTTTTGTAATGACATTGTGATCTTGTGTTCTTAATATATTTTTTGTAGTTATATACTCTGGGGATGTGTCGTGTAGAACCATATCTCTAAGTTTCTCAAAATTTATTGTTTTAGATGTACTATGGTTAATTGTTATACCCTTAGCTTTAATTGTATCATACCATTCGTTTTTGGTAGAAGAATATGTACGGTAAGTATATAATTTTGGACCTCCAGATGCAAATTCAGTTATAAAATTACCCTCACCCAACTCATCTGTCATCTGTCCGAGAAAAGAACCTATGGGTACGTCGTACTCATCCTGTCTACTTATATAGATAACACTATCTGTATCGTAATATAATACTCGTTCATCGAGTTTTTCCAAGTAGCTATAGAGTTTAAGCCTGGCCTGAGCAGTGGTATATGCTGCTAGAGCTACATTAACAGTGGGTAAAGGGGTATATGCCTCCTCCTTATACATCCAGCTGACTATAAGGGCATCCTCATTTATTGGGTATACAGTATGAACCTCTACAAATGAGCTTGTCAAAAGGTTAAAAAATTCGCCAGAGTTCTTCACTATAGTTGTTTTTGTTTGATTTTCACGCTGACCGAGTTTACCCCAGAACGATGTGACTACAGATTTACCAACCTGTCTGAGCCCGGGGTTATAAACTATTTTATCAGGGTCTAACCTAACACCCTCTTTTTCTAAATATTCTTTAATATAACTCTCTTTTTCCTCCTCAGAATTACAACCTGAGGGGTAACCCGAAGCCTGCTGTTTTAATTTAAGAAAACTAGATATGTAATCTGCAAACAACCCCCCACTCTTAGTATGTGGGTTATATTGGTCAATCTTATACTTCCATATTTCGTAAATATCGATCATTTTATATCCCTTTTCTAAACTTTTCAACACTTCGTCAATTACCCAAGTACCGAGTATGGCTCTTTCGTCTTCAGTATGCCCACATTTATCATACATATATTCGCAACATGTGCGACAAAGAGGAAACATTAGTTTTCCATTCGATTTAACAGGTAGCACGGGGTGGTAGAGCCCTTGCGGCGGTAGAATTTTACATTTTATTATGCCTTCGGTTTTGTTTAAATCTAAGGAATTACACTCGTCACCGATAAAGATTTCTGGGTGTCCTACGGGGTATTTACCATATTTATTGACCCAAGGATACAGGGAGCACACATCGACATATTTTATTTTTTCGCCCTCTTTTACTTTATAGTACAATTTTGTAGCACCTGTTCTACCACCGTAAAAAGCTTCTCTAGGGTTTAACGGTTGTTGAGAAAGAATGGGGTGGTTTGACGTAAATAACTCTATTTCCCTTGTTAATTCACTTTTAAACTCACATTCCCATTTTTCAATTACTTCATAACCCATTTTACGAAGTCTAGCTGTTTTAGCTACCGTCGACTCATACCGAGTTTCTATAGTTAATGACGGGTCATCATAAGTAAATTCGGTACGTCTGTACTTAATACACTTAGGGCACCCATGATAATAACAGCCGTGGAATTCGAAAATTTGATTAGTTTCGGGACAAAACCCATCAACTTTAACACCAGCAATGACTGTTTCTCTCTGTTTGGCTGCGTACAAAATATTTATTTGGCGTTGGTGTTCTTCCCACAAAAGCCACTGCGTAGCTATTCTTGACTGGTTATCGCACCATCTGTAACCGTTTTTGGGTATAATACCTATAGTATTAGGTTTTAAAAATTTTCGACGAAATATTTTATTGCAAGCCCCCGGTAAAGTAACTGATTCAAGAAAGGGGTCAACATTCCCTTCGCTTATCAAGAGCTCCCTAAATGTTAGGCAGGCCTGAGTTAAAATATTCACATCTGATATACAGTATGCAGCTATTTCTTTTTGAAAATTAAACACATAGTCCTGCTTTGAAAGTTCGGTGTACCACTCTATAAACGATTTTCTTTCATCCTCTTTCATACTATCAGGGTCATAGTATTCTAGAGCAGGGAGAGGCCCAACGTAATTTTGGTTTTCTGTTTTATTAAATAAGTGGGGGAAATAGCCTTTCCTTATGCCCTCCAACCCAAAACACTTCGGTAACTTAGCCAGAGACATAGGGAAGTAGTTTAAGGAGTCAATAAACTTGACATTATCTACAACCAATGACAAAAGTTTGGTACCTCTGGTTATGAGTTCGGGTTTCAAATCAGTGTTTGATATTATATGTCTGAGTATAAACTGTGTGTCATAAATACCGGCAGCATGTCCAATCACAACTACTTTTTTAAACAATTTCCTCTGGTTCATTACAAATTCCACAAACCGAGATACAGGATCAATTTTTAAAATTTGTTGTACAACTCCACATTTTGTACAAATTTTGAGCTGTGTATTCAAACACATTTCACAACGCTGTTTAAAGACACACAAATTAGGCTCATGAAGAAACGACCCCCCTTCTATCAGTTTTTCTTGCATACTTTCTAGATCGTAGAAAATGAAAAGTTGATCTTTCATAGAGGGTTTTCCTGTATCAACAGGCATATAACAATAATGAGGGGTAGGTACATGAGCTTTACATACTTTACAAAATATCTCATTACAAGTGTGTTGCCTACCCGATTTCACGGTTTTAAAACATCGGTTACACAGACGAACTTTAGAGCAAAGTGATTTATTCTCTCGCATAATTTTATGGTTATTAAAACATGTTTGCCCACGGAATCTTCTATTACAATCATCACACCTGATTGAAGTTTGTAGAGAGCAAGGTGGCGACATTTGGCAAGCAGGGCATGTAGCCTCACACCTGTGAGACGTTTTGGTGTTGTAAGGAATATTACATTCTTGACAATAATAAGTACAGCAGAAGGCTGAGGTAAGAGATGTAATGACATTATAGTGGCCTTCATGAAACAGAAGGTTAAGCCTTTTACCAGACCCATTAATCCCTTTAAATATAACATCCCGACCTTTTGTACCGTATGTATACACAACTATTTCGTAATCTTTGAGGTACTGCTGCAACTGGTTTAATTCGTAGATACCACCCCCTTCAGAAGGTATTATAACATTAGCATTCTTTAGTAGCTGATGAGCTCTCGTTGATTGAAGTTTACCTGTATCTTTTCGTACTTTGGAGAATTGAGGGTCCTTATCGACATGAGCTTGTGCAACTACTAGAGCCCTAGGTAAACAAAGCCCATCTTTGTTATGGATGCTTAAAACACCTACCCGTTTAGCGCATTCCTCGTTAAATGTTGTATAATTACGACCGCGACATATTCCCCTTCCCCTAGGTATTTTAACAGATGTAAAGCTTAGACAAAATGTATCAACGTTAAAACCTGAAGAATTTGATTGGTATATACCAGAAATCATATCCCATACATCTGAGGTTTTTACTTCAGACATTGGTCGGAAACTGATCCACCCATCCCCCCTGGTAAAATCTTTGTTACAAAACGTAAACCCTACGTAATCAGTTGGTTCTGTACCTCTCGTACAAAATTCAACAATACCCTCAACACCCTGTTTAACCCAGCTAACGGGGTCAACATTTTCAGGTATTTTATTAATTTTAAATTCCACGGTTTGACCTTTGAGATTGAATCTTCGAACGTTCTTTGTAACGTTTTTTATAATAGTAAACTTTTCCATCATGAAATTATCTTAAAACTCACCCCTTCTTTGAGAGTTAACAATCGTATACCTCTAAGTCTAAAGAGGTAATGAGAGCTACTTCTTCTGATTGACAACCTTAAATAGGTAATACTTGAACCTGTTTGATCAACACTGAAAAATAAAAAATATTGGGTCAAATGTTAGGATGTAATAATTTCGTACTTTATTTTGAACTCGTGAAATCTAACTCTTAATAATAATAATAATAACAATTAGCATAACCAGCAATAACTTAAGAGAAACATAAGAAATATATATTTAAACTTATCTGTGAAAGACCTGTACAACTTATAGCTAAACATGTATTACAAATGTTGAAGCTATCAAATTAAAATTTCTCAACTACTTAAACTCTACACACTATATTATTTATCTAGATATGGTTAGACACTCAACAGAACTATATTAGAGCGAGATACGGGTGCAACAAATAATAATATCATCTCTACTGCTTCTGTTTATTTGGGAAACCTCTAAAAACATCCTGTACCGGGTCGTACAATTTTTATTAAGTATATTACACATTAAAACGTACCAAAGGTATGTCCCGTGGTGTCGTAAGCAAAATGTAAACATGTATGGATTGAAATTTAACTTTACAATATCTCAAAGCCTAATAATTGTAGGCTTGTATTCTCATTGCTGTATGTAGGTAAATATCTACTTATTAATATATAATTTCTTAACATTCTGTAGTGTAGAAAAGCTGTGTAGGTTAAAGGTTAAGAACAATTTACAGTATACCTTCGAGTTACCAAGGGTTAAACGTTACGGTTCACAAACTAATTATTCTTTTACAAACTGCAATTAGGGTGAATTACGCGTTATAACAACCTCGTGATTATACTTCATTAATATTTTATTTCGAGGATATTTCCCGACAATTTATTAAAATAAACGGTTTAAGTAAATCCATATACACAAAGCTAAATAATTTCAACATATGCTATTTATACAATTACCCTCTAATTATTCCTAGTATCTGTAGAAAGATTGTACAACTTTGTGTACACTCAGATTTAATAAACGTTTTGAATAGCATTATAGCAAACCTATAGACTCTACTCAACTCTCTATCAACAGGTTACTCGTCTGTTCAACTTTTAAAACTATTCAACTTTTAAATTATTTAAAAAAAAAGGAAATCGAATATATTATTTAAAGAAAAGGTTTTTTGAGAGAGAAGTAGTAAACTGCTCTTCCGATAACTACCACTCTCTATTAAAGTAAGCCTGGATAGGTAACTAAGTACAGCTTAAGTACTTAGTTAAACTTATTTTCATTTAACATTATTAACATTTTCTTACTGGTTTAAACCCAGTGGAGTATAGTTTAATATTATATGTATTTACATAATTAAACCTAGTTTTAAATAGTCTATTGTGTATCAGACAGTAATTAAAACAAATTAGAATTCTATAACTGTTTGGTCTATCTAGAACTTATGTTCATAGATTTATAAAGTGATAAAACCTCTGAGAAGCTTATTATCTATTACCTTAATATAATTTAGTTTTCTACATTTATTTATTTATGATCGTTTCTCTAAATTGAGTACTAAGTTTTGAGACAAAGAGGGTTTGTAAGTAATGTCTAAAGTTAGCAATATGAACTAGTTAGTGAGCCTCTGTTAAGTATTATTGCAGTATTTCTGCTGAATAACAAATTAGATTTTTTTTCAATTATTTGAAACTAGTGAAATAATCATAACCTTCTGTTTATAAAATACAGTTATAACTTACTTTTAAAACAGCAAATCCCTATACATTATCAATATCCCAGGTTTTGTAGCGGGAAAACAATTTTATTATTTTCCCGAGGTGATACACATAGAAAATTAAGAAACATGACAAATATAAGAGATGTACCCGATAACAAAATTCAATAATATTATACAGTTTCAACAAGTTAAACTTTTTTAGCAATAAAGTCACACAAGGATAGAACAAATATTTGTTTTAAAATATAACCAGTTTCCCATATAAATTAAAAGCTCTAGTTAAGTAGTCTAATAGCGTTCAGTGAAGTAAATAAAGAACTTTTAATTCATGTTTAAACAAAACATATTATAAATATTAAACAAGTGTACTCACCAACCAACACAGTAACGAAATACACTAAATTTAGAGACTGTTTTATGTCTAGACCATGAAAGACCTTCTGTTACGGAGTGGAAAATAATGGAGGGGCATAATTGCAACTTTGGTACTTGTATGTAGAACGTGTGACGGTCAACCTATATTACGATATCTTGGTAAAAAAAAAAGATTTAATATTTTAACCGAGTCAGGTATTGCATAAGTGCATCAATTAGCTGCAACAATGTATTTACCTATAAACAGAACTACAAATATGTTTTCAACATAGAGCCAAATTGTACACGTGTGAAGGCCCACACAGAATCTTTTTAAGTTACCACCTTATAATATCTTTAATATTTTAGCTGAGCCAATATTGCATAAATGCATCAATTAGATGCAACAATGTATTTACCTATAAACAGAACTACAAATATGTTTTCAACATAGAGCCAAATTGTATACGTGTGAAGGCCCCCGCAGAATCTTTTTAAGTTATCACCTTATAACATCTTTAATATTTTAGCTGAGCCAAATATTGTGAGTTTTTTACATCTTATTATTAACACATAGGTACGACAATGTATTCACCTATAATCAGAACAACATATACGTTTTAAAATAGAACCAAAACTTCCCACACATAGAATCAATGTATTTACCTAAAAAGAACATGTACCTGATTTAAATATCGTCAATTATACACGTGTGTAATTTTCCCTGTACACATCAAACCAATAATTGCCAATTTCGCAGTAAATTTTTTGGCGTCAAATATTTGCAAATTCTTCAACATATACCATTAGCTGAAGAGACCTGCCAATATTTTTATAATAATAATGCCAAATATTCCTTATATAAATATAAGGTTTTACCCAACTATGTATTAGTTGATACGTTTCTCTAATATATCACTTAAATCTCCTCATCCAAATGGATCGGTTTTACATTATTTTAGTGCTGGTTGGTCTCCTGTGTCTTACAGGTGTAGAATGTGAAAGAATACCGGTGTTTAATTCAAGTTATAATTCGGGTTCAGGATCTCTGGTTATTAACGACTATGTAGACAGGTATCGAAACGTCAGAGTGCACTACGGGAATTTAAACACCAATAATCCAACGTTTCATCTTCAACACAAAGGTGGTAATGTCTCCCAGAACTTGACATATAACAATAACTCCAAAAACTATAGATTAGAGTATGCTAACGAAGTTACCACACCTCACAAAAGTGGCAACGATACTCAGAACTATACACTAGGGTTTGTTGATAAAGTGAAGCAACTTTTAACTAATAACGTAACCTCTCCCTACAATTGTGTCAACGATCCTCAGAACTTTACAATAGGGTGTGTTAATCATACCAAACCGAGAATAACAGTCAATATAAGCGAGAGGCATAGATTTAACAATTTAAGAGAGTGCGAGACCGAACTTCAAGATATGAAATTTACATGTGTGCTAAACACTCGTATTTGTTTACAGTATCACCTTGATTGCGAAGAACGAATTGCTTCTAGATCGACAGAGCCAGAAACTACGAAACCACCCTCTACAACTATAGTACCACCCCCAACAACTACGAAAAAACCACCAGCTGGTAACATAGACAGTTTAAGGATTCTCCTATTAAATACTACAGATGAACTTTTGAACACTAGGTCAGATTTGATTGCCTGTTTAGCAAATGTAGACGGTCTAACCTACGAAAGAAACAAGTATGCTAGTGATTATATACATTTACTTGGGGAGGCAGGCAGCTCGAAACCTCTCTTACCTGAGAAACTTGTACGTAACCAGTTTGTGGAGGCAACTACCCCAACAAGCTTACCACCCCCAGGCTTAATAGGTACTTTAGACAATTTAAAATTTAAAAAACTGGAGTGGGATTACTCCAGTTGTTACCAAGAAACGGAAAGGCTGAAAAAGAAACTCATGTTTTGTAGGTGTGACGATGGCTAATAATATGTAATAACATTGTTATTTTGATTTAAAAATAAACCGTTTTTTCATAGAAATTTTTTTATTAACAATAGAGCATATTAGTACATGTACAAACTTTACAATAATTTATAAAAAAGGGTGGTATTTTATATTTATTTGTCAGTTTTATTTGTAATCTATGTGGTAAAAGTTCCATAAGTGGCTTCAAACGGTCCTCGTGTTTATCTTCTACTATTTTTTCAAATAGTTGGTCCATGTTAATTTTTTCACTGGTGTAAAAATCTACCCATACCTGATTTATTTCTATTCTCTTTAAAGCTGTGTTTAAGAAATAGCGGTTCCTTTCAAAGTTATTAAGCTTCTTAATCAATCCCCAATTAAAGCAGACATTTCTTAAACTATCACCTTCTCCAAATTCACAGAGTAAATCAACCTAGCACTTCCAACATATGTGACCATTTATCCTATCTTGGTTCCAAAAATATGCACAGACATTTTTAAAATGGTAGTTTTTACTATTTAATTTTTGTTGTAATTTAACGTTTATTATTACTTCTAAAACTTCGTATGGAGTATACATAGTTTTGATGTACTATATATTATACCAATAGTATGAATATTATGAATAAACCAAAAAGGCTTTTCGTTTTATATATTTACAGCGTGAGTGGAGTGGTGGTTTTGGATATGTATAAATAGTTTGCGAAAATTATAAATTTACATTTGTCTCTCTCAACTGGTGTAAGGTGTAGCTCTGTTACAGAAGATTCTGGTAAGTTTCCCTAGTAACCTCCATTTTTAAATAACCACCTCGTTTGTACACTTATTTTTTTGTTAGGTATTTGTTTTGCTGCATAGCAGCTAAACAAACAATTTATGTGTTTTAATTACTCTTAACTTATAATATACATTTATTCTAGAATAGAAATGCCTGTCCCTGTGAATCATACTTGTAAAAGTGCAAGGGTGATGTCAGGAACTATGACGAGTGGGAAAATAACTCGGGGATTTGCACACCCTGCAGATTTGAAAAGATTCTGAAGAAGAAGGGTGGTGCGAAAAATCTACCCTCAACATATTTTTCGAACATAAAATATAAGACAGGGTAGATCCTTCGACAGGTTAGGTCTGAATATATGTTTACTTGTGTCTTCGGGCAGAAATAGATATATATTTGGAGATCCCTTTAAACTAACGACCCTCCAAAGTCTTTCCTCACAAGGTAGAGGGGTGGAAAAGATCCTAGAGTTAATTTTTGTATAATATTTTGGGTAATAATAACTTGCATATGCTATTTTATATACTTATTGGTAAAGCTTTCGTTCTCTGTTGATGCAAGTACTCTATTCTTTTAATGTGTGTCGATATGTTTTTATTCATATTTAAATAAACATGTATACATATTTCTTTTCGATCGACCGATTCACACGTTCTGTTTTAAGGTATAATCCTGTGGATCGTTATAGCTGGTTTTTTCATGACCTACTGTATAAGTCTGGTAACCCTGTTTAAAGTAATTACTATTTTGATGTATTTACTACATGTAGTCGAAATCGGGTAATTTACGCAAAATGGGCAGGTGATCAACTGTTATATACTTTCACTCCATAATAATTATAGGTTTCTACCTGTTTTACATTAATTTGCAGCGGTCCCCTTTACAGCACAGTTAGCGGTTTTGCATAATAATTGATCATCAGGTTGTTTAAATAACTGGTCAGGTATGTAAATTTGAGAGATTACTACATTCTGAAAATAATTGTTGCTTACTCCTTGTTTATGCTTTATTTGTGTACAGTATTTTGTTTTCTTACGCCCAGTATTATATATGACAGTTACCTACTTACTATAAGTTTTTAATAATATGTTTATCATCGTCAACAGGTGTAAATAATAACTGACTTTTATATTTGATTAAAATAATTATTGGTTAGTAGTATAGCTGTGCCGATCTTGCTCCAAATGTTTTGGAGCAGGATCGGTATAGCTTTATATCGATCAATAGAACGTAAATAGAACTGTAAAACGTTCATAGAACTGTAAAAGTTCGAAGATCATCAGTTTTCATTCATCGAATTGTAATATATCAACGGTTAATAGCCGTCAACGGCTCTATTACTATATCGATCAAATATTTAATATCACTGACGATTTGTTTGTATAATATATCTATTCCAAGTTAAATCCAAATGTATCAAATGATGTGAAGATATTCTAACGAAAAATTATGTGGATCTTAAGAAAAATACATTATCTTTTGTAGAAAATTTTTATTTTTTATATTAATTATAATATAATTATGATTCATTGCTGTGTTGTTCTTCTGATAGTAGTAATATAACTGGGAGACCAGTCATCGTCCCAGTTTTCTTGCCCATCAGCAGAAAGCCCCATTCCACCAGCAGTGGAAGTGGAAATAGAAGATTCTTGGACAGTAGAAGTCAAATCCTGCTGTTTTTCAGAACTGGAAGAACAGCTACCATCCCAGTTTTCTTCCAATGCTGTGGAAGTTGATGCTCTTTGTCGTTGAGAGTCCTGCTGAGCCTGCTGTCGTTGGGCCTGTTGCTGTGTCTGCTGAAGACTACGCCTACATTTCCACAAATGGATAGGTAGGCGATGTCTCAGCACCCGATGATGTGGGACTAATGGGCAAGTGATAAATTCTGTAAAAAAAAAACAAAGAATATAGTGTTTATTATAGAACTTCGTATTAGAAATTCTTACCGCTGCACTGCTCCATTTTTTTCTATAGGGTTACTTTCACTAACGAGAGGTTGTTAATATTGAAATGTATGTATATAGAACTAGATATATCAGAACAATGATGCTCTTGTAGATTTTATGCGAGTATTTATACGATTAAAGACGTAGAGGGGAAAGATATTCCCATTAAAGAAAAAATGCAAGCTAGTATTTTTAAATTAGATTATGTTTACAAAAACACAAATCCAAATTACAATAGTTGAAAAAATCTGCTTTTTGAGGTCTTAAACCTCAAAATATGCAGACCATGTGTATAAATACATTATTAACTATTCTACATTAAAGGTGAAGCAGTTTAATTTAGGGTGCTTATACCAATTACCTAAAATTTTAGATACTAACCTGGTTTGTACATTGACAAACTTTGATACGATAAACTTAGGTATTTAATTAAGGAACTAATCTTTGTTGCCTCACTCGTTCACAGGTTATTGGATGTTGCATATGGAGCTCTAGGTAAGTGCTTTTATTATTTTATTAATTTTATTTTTGGTTACTCTTCCATGAACAATTGAAACTAAATCGGTTTGTTCATATAAAGTCCCTTGGGTACAAAAATGTTTATTACATGTTAATATACTCTACAAATTCCTTATTTTCTATTTAGGTTAATATAGTTTAACCATATAACCAGTATTTTACCTATTTCCCCAGCTAACATCTTAGGTTGTATGAAATTATACCCTTATAAATAATAACATTCTCTATAATTAATTTTCTGTTTAAAGAATATATTATGGTATTATTTTCTCTTTTCTATATTTAGATATGTAATCTGTGTTCACCTATAGTACTGCTGGTGATAGGAAATTGCACCGAAATTTTGATTTAAATAAAAAAGGGTATGTCGTTATTTAATTAATATTTTAACTTTAATATCTTCTCTAAATAGTTTGGTAACTAAGCAGATTCCTTTGTATATGTCCCTTCAATATTTTACAGGTTTATTAATTGACTTACAGTTGTGGAATATCAATTATAACCAAGGCTTGAATATTTGGGTCGATACTGAATATATGTTTCTATGATATGTATACCTTGGTAAAGTAACCTACCCCATATATATATACATACTGCTTTTCTTAAATGAATATTTTGACATCTAAACCGGCCGCCTTGTTTTAATGTTTAATCATGGTTATCTATGTGTAACAATCTTATTAAACAACCTGTACACGTCAGTATTCTTAAATAACATTGTGTTATGTATTTCTATGTGTGAGTTAAATATAGTTTTAGTTTTCACGATATGTTTATAATAAATTAAATAGTTATGGTGCATTGCCAATAAACTAGGTTGTAGAATTTTTCTATATTTAGATCATGGCAGGTATTCACCTGATGTCTCACAGGTAGTAGGAAATTATGTTATGTAGGACCTTTAATAAATAACAGGAGGGGGTCTGAAACATACTCCCCACTTAATTATACATTTCTGGGTCGTCAAAAGTAACATCATTGGGTATTTAATATATAAAAGAGTTAGAATCGTGGGTATAGGCAGTTGGTTTTCATCATTTAGAAAAACAATGTCTGCTGCTTCAAATTCACGGTTTTTGAGTAGTTTGTCTCAGAAAGATAGTGCCAGAATAGAACCAGAAGCAGAAGGTTATGTTGATGATGGAATCATCCCTGATATTAACGACTATACCGAAGAAGAATACTTAAAGTCCAAGTTGATCCAGAGTCGTGATTTTGATGATGTGGATGTCTTATACTGTTCAACACTAGTGTTTGTTATCATAGATACCATTGATGGCGGAGAAGTTCGGTTGTGTGAAGGTTGTTACTTCTTTTATCGTTTGAGAGTTACGGGGGCGTCCCATAGACATGTGGACATGCATACTACTACAACCTTCATGCAAATTCCCCGACGAACGTTTTGCAGTTGTTGTAAAACCCCGTTAGTGTTGTTTAGACCGTTAACTGTATGTACTATATGCAATTGTGTAAAAAAAAGAAATTCACTCTAATATATAAACTATAATATAGTTTAGGTGTCTGCTTCTACATTTCACCTGTAACCAGCGTTCATCTATAGACCCGTAGGGTAAAATTATGTTATTTGGCGTAATTAGTAAGTTAACCTACCTCCTATATATCTGTATAAATAACTCCTTATATTGTTTCGTACCTGAATATTTTTGGTATATATATAACAATCTTTATTATTATTAAAATGCCTTGAACACGTAGTTGTTCTTAAATAATGTCACATTATGTATTTCACGATATAATTTTAATTTTCACTGTCTGTTTATTACCATTAAGCAATGTTTAAATAAGTATTCTTCAAGCTCTGTATATGTTATTGTTACAACCGTGTATACGGTTCCTTAGGATGTTTTCCAACCACGAAAAAATATTTTCAGGGGCTTTCTGTTTATATTGTATTTCTGGATTACGTATGACCCAAATTATAGACATTAATAAATATTTGGGTTGACACTGAATATGATTGTATATTAGTTGTTTACCATAGGTAAAAAGATACCCTATCGCCTATATCTCTATGTTGTTTTTATTAAATTAATATTTTGGTATCTAACCGGTTTCTTTTATTTACTGTTTAACCGTGTCTATCTATATGTATCAAGTTTATTAAACACCTTGTATACGTCACCGTTCTTAAATACCGTTGCACTATGTATTTCACGAGAGTTAAATATAATTTTAGTTTTCA
Organism: Pogonocherus hispidulus; assembly: GCA_963924545.1. Lineage (NCBI taxonomy): Eukaryota > Metazoa > Arthropoda > Insecta > Coleoptera > Cerambycidae > Pogonocherus > Pogonocherus hispidulus. The sequence continues at coordinate 9,290,444 of OZ004697.1, read as the reverse complement.
CGATGTGTTTATTTACCAGTAACTTGTAAATTATTTTGTACGCATGTCTCCAGGCTATCTACTTGTAACAGGTAGCTGTTTATGATTATTAATAACGAGCGCTAATTATAGCCTTTGTGTGAGTATGTAGTACCGAAATGTGTAAGCTTCCTGCTAAGGTGGCTCTCTGACTGCCAGCTCCCTATTTGATGTTTGCGCAATAACCTCTAGTCGTTTTGTAGCTGGTTGACCTTGGCTTGATGTCTGAGATTTCTGTTTGTAGTGTTAGGTCAGTTGGGTCCAGGTGGTGCAGTGTCTCTGCACTGTCTGGCCCAACTGACCTTATACCTACTAGTGACCACCATGTATATTGTTGTAGTCTTGCAGTTTTAAAAAAATCACATATTTGTTTGAATTTTCAGTTTTAATTGGTATTACTCATAGTTGGTTCAAGAATTTCTACTACTATATTATCTGAAATTAATAACTTTAATACTTAATACAGTTTTGCTCTGAGGTAGATATATTAGGCAGAAATTATAGGTCATACAATATTAAGTGCACACTTTTGCCCCATCTTATTCTACGTTTTGGACAAAATTGGGATATATACAATTAAGAAACTATTTTTCCATCAATATTAACAACGGCAACGGCAATACAGAATTGGATGTAATTAACAGTGTCTTTCTTTGTCTTTTAGGGCGTGTTAAAATTCTGACAAAAAGACAAATATAAAATATAAATAATATATACATACCATTCTTAGATTTTGATGTATCTTCTAAAACTGGCATGTTCTCAACACTAAAAAGAAAAACAAAGGTCAGATAATCAAGGATCAGTAATTGGAAGCATATTAACATATTGCATAAGATGCACGGCAGTATTCTTTTTAAATCCCTTCTTACTGCAAACATACATACAAACGAATAACTAAAAAGGGTTCCTCAAAACCTCACGAAAATCAACGACGTTGCTTTGTACGTCATAAAGAAACCAATTTTGTACGCCGTCAATGTGATGTTGGTATGCATCCAAAAGACTGCTTTATTAAACATCACACAATTTAATTGTTTAGAAAATTATTTTATATAGCCTTACCGTCCTTTTAAAAAGACACCCTATTTCAACCTAATCCAAAACTTTAATTTATTTTTATTTTACTTAGTTTTATGCTTTATATAAAAGAAAAAACATTCTCTAAAACAATTTAAGAAAAAAAAAAACATTTAGAAAAAAATTGTCTTAGGGTGGTTAAATGAGTTAATGATCATTCTGAAAAGTTTTTGTCGAAAGCGGTAAACTTTTTGGTTCAACGTAATAGGTAATAGGTGTTAGGTACTTGCAATTGTTTAAATCAAGCAATGAAAAAGAATAACTAACTAAGAAACTATATAATAATAATCTAACAAGAAACTAAAATGAGAATAGTAGAGATTTGAAGAATAAAAAATGAAAACAATGAGTATTAGTTGTCATAGATGTTTTTCTTAAATCGATTCACACAAACACGGTCTGAAAACAAATTTACCTTTTTACATTGCTTTGCTCCAATTCTGAATTCCATCCAGCATCAATTTCTTCCAAGTAATTTGTTTCAAAATTTAATTTCTCATCTATAAGTTCTACCTTAATACTTTCACTTTTGAAACTCTCGATTTCTTTCAATTCAGAGTGCCTACTCAATTCGTCCCTATTCAAGCACAATGTCTGGAAACTGCTGTAATCGTTTAGATTACTGATACATTGTTCACATATTACTGCATCGCTAATTGATTCTAAATTCTGCAAAAACAAAAATAGGATTAAATTGCAATTGCTTTTTAACAAAAATCGATGTGTTCAATAACTTATATCACTTAAAAAAGATAAAAGAATATTTACTAATGATATCAGCCAGAGACTTACCGAAAGAATTAAAAATAAAACTATATAATGCTATTGTGCTACCACATTTTAAGTACTGTTCGACAGTGTTATACATGGGAAACAAAGGGGAACTTGACAGACTACAAGTGCTACAGAATCGGGGTATGAGAGCCATCTTAGGTTATGAACTCTTAACACCAATAGACAGCATGCTCAGAACACTCAACTGGTTAAATATAAGACAATTCTGTAAATATAATGTTTGTATTTTCATTTTTAAGAATATTGAATAATTTATCACCGATAGGCTTAAAGCAGTATTTAAGGACAAATAATGAGAGGCACGAGCACAGGACAAGGTCTGCAAACGAATTACATTTACTAGTAATCAGGACAGAATTGTTAAAAAATAGCATCTTCTTTAAAGGGATACAGCTATACAATGGGTTGCCAAATAACAAAGAATATAAGAACACTGTCCAAATTTAAGAAACAAATAAAGGGATGCCTGAAGGAGGAACCAAATGAGTAGATAGGAATATATTAGAATTAACTATAGGTTGTTCGTTGATATGACTATATACTATGTAACTACTTTGTTGTATAAAATTTCTTCTGAGATGTAATTAATGTAATACTAAATAAAGTTTCTATTATAGAACAAAAGAAGATTAAATTGTATTTTAAGAGAATTTAAAAACGGATAAAAACACAAAAAACAAAGAAAATATTGGAAGAATATTCATTAATGGGAAGAAAAACAAGTACACAGGCTTTTTAGAAGAGGCAGAGAAAGAGTATATCGTGGACACTTGACATACCGAGGCACAACAGAGGAGTTGAGAATATCCGCCAAAAAAAAATAGTTCTGCAAAGCAAGCATGTAGTTCAGTACACGTATAGGCCTCGTCTTAATGTCAAATAAAATAATAAAAAGTTTGTTTTAATTACCTAAAATTCTGTATAATTATCTTAATTACACTATTAGTTACTTCAAATTATCTCAAATTTATTTTATTTTTTGTGTTAGGTCACTTTCTAGTACTTTCCATTTTATTGCAGCTACAATAATTGCGGCAGGTCTAAGAAGAGATTCTGCTCTTAAGAAAGTCGCTGACTAATTAACATCATATTTTGCATTGCACGTTCATACAAATGTCTGTCTATATTTGAGGAGCTTGCATGAAAAAAGGGTTAAATCCATTTTTTGAATATTTCGAGATTTTGAGCAAAACGGGTTAATTTTCATGAGATCTATCTATTCTGATACTTGGTTTGCAGCAATTCCAGTTAAATCCCATTGATAAACGTATTCAAAGTCGACATTTTTGAGCAAAACTGGTTAAATCCACTTTTATACCAAAATGGGTTAAATATTTTCAAGTGGAGGAATCTGTTATGTATAGTAGTAGTGCTTGCGTTGTTTTGATCCAAATGCCTCTAGATGGAAGCACAAAATGTATACAATTGAAAAGGGAAGCAAATAGTGCCTTGTGAAGTACAGCAAGCTACGCGGCTGTAAACGATTGTGTAACAGATACATTTGTAGATATTCTGTGATAGATACAGTACTATAAAAAAAAAGGTAATCGGACCAAGGTTTTGCGTTTTGTTGTAATATCTACATATTTGGTTAGAAATGGATAATTCGGATAATTCCAATTTAGAGACAAGCGAGGTTACAGTGAGAGAGGCTAATAATGGAAGTCGTGTGAGGAGAACAATGGAGAGAAAGCGTGCACTAGCAAAGAAAAAAAGGTAGGTTATTCAATGGTTAATTTTATATATTAATTTTGATAAGAAAATTTTTGTTTAAAAGGTCTATGGACGCAGATCCGTTACTAGAAAAATTTAATAGACCCTGTAATCATAACACATCCAGATATAACTGTAATAAAATTAAGATTAATGATATAAAATTTGTAAGGGATAAGGTTTATGCTGAAGCTGATGTAATAAACCAAAATATTAAAATGTGTCATATGATGGCAGTAGTAGATGCTAAACGACGAAGACCTACAAAGCCGAATTTCCGCCAACGAAAATTTGCAACCACATTCTTTTTTTCGAAAAGAACTCAAAAGAATCCTTTAACAGTTTGCAAAAAATTTTTTTGTTCAGCTTTGGGCATATCAAAGAACAGATTAACGACGATTTCTAATACTCTCTTCGCGGGTGACGTACCAAAGGAGAAACGTGGTGGGGACCACATATCACATAAAACAAAACTAAAGAAAGACAAAGTTCGGGAGTTTATTGGAAATTTGTCTGGCAGAGAGAGTCATTACAATCGTAGCAAATCCAAACGTATATATTTAAATGCAAATCTCAGCATTGCTAAACTTCACAAACTATACAACGACAAGCATGAAACATACCAAGTAAAATACTCGATGTTCCGTAAAATTTTTGTTAGCGAATACAATATTGGTTTCCAGTCTCCAGCTTCTGATTGCTGTTCATATTGTACTCGTCTCAAATATATGCTTAAACAAGAAAAAGATCCTCAAAAACGAGTTAATTTGATGATGGAGAGTCGAATACACAAAAGAAAAGCTAAAGCTTTTTATGAGTTAATGAGGGAAAATCCAGAGAATTCAATAAGTTTTTGCTTTGACTTACAAGTTCAGCCTTTACCGAGCACCCCTATTTCGGACGCTTTTTACGCGCATCAAGTGAGTTTTTATGTATTCTGCTGCGTAAGTATGGACTCCAGGAATCCTACATTTTATGTGTGGTCAGAAGATCAAGCTGGTAGAGGATCTGTGGAGGTCGGATCAGTGCTGTTGTCGCATTTGGACCACCTGGATTATGAAAACATTAACACGATACGTCTCTTTTGCGATGGTTGTGGGGGACAAAACAAAAACGCTCATGTCATACACGGACTTTATTATTGGCTGCTGAAAAAATCTCCCGCAGATATAAAGAAAATTGAAATTATTTTCCCTGTTCGCGGTCACAGTTTTTTACCCGCTGACAGGGTTTTCGGAAGGGTCGAAAAATCATTACGTAAAAACCCTACAATAACATCCAAATCTAAATATATTGAAATATACTCAGACTTTGGTTCTGTAAAGGTTCTTGGTAAGGATTGGACACTTTTCAATATAAAAGACCTGCAAGATGTTCTTAAAAAAATTGCAGGTCTATCTGATATAAAACGGGTGTGTCTTGTCAAAAACCAAAACGGTAAGATAGGAGTTACCTGCTTTCAGAATTTCCGCTTCGAGGCTGAGAATGAAATAGCGAGTAATTTACTGAAGCGAGGAAAATCTAGGTTGCCTCTTCAGCTCGTGGAACTACCATTGACACGTGGCGTTCCAGAAAAAAAGAAAAAAAGCCTCAGACACCTATTACAACAAGAATTTGGACCGAATTGGGAGCTTAATGCTGAACTAATTTGGTACAAAGAGTTGCTAGCCGAAGCATATCAAGATCCGGAGTTGGTGGAATCGGATAACGAATGTGATTGTAAGATCACTGCATTCATATTTAACTTGTATAATGTAATACTATTATTTGTTTATCACAAAAATTAAACCATGTTAGGCATTTCACTTAGTTTTTTTTTTGTCCTCAATAAAACTGATTAGTAATTATTACGTTGAAATATCACGTAGTGTTCAAAGACTCTTTGTGTTTCAGCAAAAAGGGTTAAATATAACTGTTGTGCTAGCAAAAGTGGTTAAATCCAGATTGGTCAAGCAAAACCAGTTAAATCCAAACTAAAAGTCGGGATTTTTCAAAGATGGGTAAAGCATTCAAGTTGTCCTTTTACTATGTTATTTTACATATTTTTTGTCCAATTGTCACGAAAAATGCTTCATGCTAACATTATTGGTATCGACGTTGCATAAAAGTGCCGCTTTGCGGAAAACAGCTTATACTGGATTTAACCCTTTTTGCACACAAGCTCCTCATTTGTAACCAGTTTAATATAGTGTACACATGCTGTCTGGTGTGTGATCTAATTTACTATAAAACTTGTTTAGAATTTCTAGGACTCATTTTATTGTATGATAGTAAATAACTGATATCAGTCGTCTAAATTCACAACCCGGTATTTCACATATTTTGCAAGTTTAACTTTAATATGCCATTTTATTTGTCTGCAAGGTGTCTACACCAAGCGTTTTCATGCTGTGGATATTCTGGTATGTACCAGCCCTATCAGTGTACTTCATTGCTCATGATGAGAGATGCTAAATTTTTTAATGATTGTTTTTATAAAATTTTGGGCAAAATTACTAAAGACAATTTTATTTTAAAGCACTGTAGTGTTTCTAAACAAAAATACGTATAAAAAAAAAAGAAGAAAACAGCAAGCCCAAATTAATTACAGTAACTTATACCTAACGTTAACCCTTCGTCGGAAATGTGTGGTCTGCGAGACCGACGCTTCCCTTTTCTCCCCACCACCAATGCAAAAATTTTCGTACTCGCACGCCCTTCTAGGAATGCTCTTACAACTATGTTAGGTGTTGTAGACATTAGTGATGACGAAAATAATGAGCCATTTTTTATGGATGCTACAAAAACTCAAGTTCTCTGTTTTATTGCCAAAGACGGGACAAGGTGGACAAAACACTCCCCATATAAGATGACAAAACAAGAGCTGAAAATAAAGTTCCTCATCTACCTGAACCCAAGGGAGATATATGACAAGAGGAAAAAGCATGCAGAGCATGGAGCTATTTATTTACATAGGTCACGAAGGCAGGTCAATATGGCTCTGATGATTGGGCTCATGAGACACTAAGTAAACACTGGAGAAGGAGTGGGAGCTGTAGACAAGCTCGCAACTTTATAGTGGAGCCAAGCAAGACCAAGACGGCCTGGCTGTTAAGTCGTAGCCGGAAGGCTCTAAACCAATTGGTGGGAGTTTCAACGGGTCAGTGCAGGCTTAGAAGACATCTATCAATTGATGGGTGTTGAGGGAAACCCTATCTCCCCAAAGTGTGGGGAGGGCGATGAAACGCCTTCCCACTCTTGGCAGTGCGCGGCTTTCGGCAGACTGAGACACGACACCTGGGGGGCCGGAGAGTTGCAAGGGGAAGAGGTCAGTTCCCTTGAATGGACCGACATTCTGACCTACATTAGAAGGTCGTTTAGGTTCGATGAGGGAAGAGGTGATGGAGGTAGGTCCCTACCTACCTCCATCACCTCTTCCCTCATCGAACCTACCCGACCTTCTGATGTAGGTCAGAATATCAGTCTATTAAAGGGAACTACTGAAGGGAACTATTACCTACCCCTGTCGTCCCTACGACAGGGGTAGGTAAAAAGGGCCCGCTTGTGGCCTACTTGCCAGGTCTTGGCCGCCCCACTACTACTACTACTACTATTTACATAGGTACAGAATTATGCAGAAGATAGTCCATTACACAAATGAATTTATAAGATCCAAGTGATACGACATAAAAACCAAAGGAGTAATGGGCCTACTGATGTCAATGAGATAAAAGCTGTCATGGGACTTCTATATATTGCGGCAGTTAATAAAAAAAAGCCATCAAAACTATGAAAATATATTTAGAACTGATGGAATGATTATGGAGATTTTGAGACTAACGATTTCAGTAAAAGGATTTTCATTTTTACTACGCCATTTGTTTCGATAAGGCCACTAGAGAGCAGAGGCAAATTTCCCTAAGCACTCATCCTTCATTTTACACCACTGTCGACGAAATTTCAGCTGGTTTTAGAGGAAATTGTTCATTTAGAGTTTATATACCAAGTAAACCAAATCATTACGGAATCAAGATATATGCATTGGTAGATGCAAGTGTTGAATACTCTAATATAAGAAGTTTATGTAGGGAAGCAACCGGATTGGCCTTTTCAAACTGAAAATTCAAATTTAGCCCTAGTTTGTCGGTTAGTTGAACCAATTCATAACTCAAATCGAAATATAACGATGGATAATTTCTTAACTTAATTTTTAACATAATACTCATATCGTTTTTATTTTTATTTTCAGGCTCCAATACGAGTTGCCTCGTTCAAACACAATGTGGCGCAACTCGTCCTCAAGACATTGATCAAGGTATAAACCTATGGAATATTTCCCAAAACAAACTAAGTAAAATCTGAGACATCGATGTATGTCTGAGCAGATTTGTGATGTTGAAAAACATGAACAACCGGGTTCAGAAACTCATCCATTCCCAGAGTAATAACAACCAGAGCCAAAAAGAGAGTTGCTGCAGCGTTTGTGATTATACCCTAAATGAATGGAAATTAGAGGGTATAAATGAAGTGCTAGATAACAAGGAAGGCCTGGATATTTTGAAGTCTTGGCAGATATCTTGGCAGAATTTTTATTTTCAGACTCCAATACGAGTTGCCTCGTTCACACACAACGTGTCGCAACTTGCTATCCTCAAGACATTGATCAAGGTATAAACCTATGGAATATTTCCCAAAACAAACTAAGTAAGATCCGAGACATCGACGTATGTCTGAGGCAGATTTGTCATGTTGAAAAACATGAATATCTGGGTTCAGAAACTCATCCATTCCCAGAATAATAACCAGAGCCAAAAAGAGAGTTTCTGCATGGTTTATGATTATACCCTAAATGATTGGAAATTAGAGGATATAAATGAAGTGCTAGATAACAAGGAAGGCCTGGATATTTTGAAGTTCGAGAACATCTTGGCAGAATTTTTATTTTCAGACTCCAATACGAGTTGCCTCGTTCACACACAACGTGTCGCAACTCGCTGTCCTGAAGACATTGATCAAGGAATAAAACTATGGAATATTTCCCAAAAGAAACTAAGTAAGATCGGAGACATCGATGTATGTCTGAGCAAATTTGTCATGTTGAAAAACATGAACATCCGGGTTCAGAAACTCATCCATTCCCAGAATAATAACAACCAGATTTTTTTTTTAATTAACAGTGTGTGAGATCTCACCTCCGTTAACTGTCCCAGGTAGTGCAATCCAAACTAAAAATGCAAATTGTAGCTATATATTGCAGTTAAAAGCTTATTTCCCCATAATAATACAAAAATAAACTCAAAAAGTAAAAACCTACCCTTAGTATTTTACCTACACCAGCGAATATTCCCAAAAATAAATTAAAAGTGACTGTCCCACCAAATTGTCTCACCTCCGTTAATACAATGTAAAAATTCTAAATAAATTTGCTAGATGACTCTAGAAGGCAATTCAAATTGTCAGTGATCTATTTGATCAGCAAAGTTTGGGTGTCCTTGTTTCTGTGAAGTTTTATGTTAAATTCTTTGAGTTTTGTGGTATTTCAAAGAAAAATTTGTAAGCTGTTAAGGTTAATTTTCACTTCCGTTAATGTCAATTAAACAGGTAAGTAACTATATTTCTCTAATTCTATTGTTTGTACTTATTTATTACAATGAGAGAAAAAACTTTATAGGCTAGGTCTCCTTAGTAAATAAACGGGCACATAAAAGACGACAAATTTAAATAAAAGTCTCACTTCCGTTTACAACGGTTATTAACGGGGATGAGGATAAATTACAGGAGCAGATAAAAAATGTAATGCGGGTAAATTTTAAGGAAGTTTTATTTATTTTAGTGATTAATAACAAAATCTGAAAGATGGCTAAAACAAAGGAAAACCCTAAAAAGAAAAACAAAAACGAAACAGAAAAATCTCGCAAATTAAAAAACCAGTGATTGAAAGAATGCATTAAAAAAAATTATTATTGCTTATATTAAAAATAAGGCGTTTTATTTTATTTTTTATATAAGGCGACTTATTTTTAATATAAGGCATTTGCAGATGGAGGATGATCTTAATGACGTCCTTACTATTCGTAGTTATTTGCTATATGCATGCCATCTGACAAGTAGTAGAACTAGTTTCTACAACCTGTTATTGTATTGGACAGCTAAAAGATAATTTTCAAAAAAAAAAAAAAGCAAACCGTTCTGGAGAAAATAACATTTATATCAAAATGTTGGGAGGCAATTTAATAAAAAAAATATCGCTTTAAGTCTTTGTTAGCTCTATCAACGTCTAGAAGCCTAATGAAAAAAATGGCATGTTGAAAATGTCATAAAAACGTAAAACCAATATTAAAAGAATTGAGAAAATTGTTCAAGATTTTTTCCAAGAAGATGAAGTTAGTTGCCTATGACCAGGCAAAAAAGATATGGTAACCTTTAAACGGGTAAAAAACAAGAGATATCTGTAGTCATATATATAGTCATTTTACGAAAGCACATCCAAACGTTAAAATCAGTTACCAAAGTTTTTGCCAATTTAGACCATTTTAGGTCCCAAGACCGTCCGTCCTATGCGGAGGAATACCTATCTCTGCATAGTTCATGATAACATGGACCTTCTCTTCTAATACCAAGTGCAAAATCTCTTAATATCATTGAAGCAAAAGATTCCGATGCTTTGTAGAAAGAATTAGGTATGCTGTAATGTAAGAAATGAAAACTGTTTGGAACGAACTTGTAATGTTTGCGTTAATAAATCAGTTTGAATTCTGGAATTTCAAAAAGATGAGAAGGCCAAATATGAAAAATGGTGCAGCAAAAAAATTGAAATCATTATTAAAGGAGAAAAGAAGTTGTGTCACAAGACTGTGAAAGAACAGGTAGAATGTACCAAACAAGAGATGATTGACAATATTAAAAGCAAGTTAAAACACTTCATGATTCACACAAGGAATATTTTACATCAATACAAATGTGTAGATGCTATAAAGAAATCGCTTTCTTAAAAAAGAAAGAAAATTCATAAAAATCTACTCATGACGACACCTGCGTCAGTGAGCGTCACATGTTTATTTGTAGTTTCAATTTTTTTACTGCAAAATATTCTATTACTACCAACTTTTTAAACAATAGTAAACAATAAACAAGTTTTCAGTATGCAATACCAGGGGTGCTTGTCTAATTTTCCATGAGCAGCGAACGTGTTAACCTCAATCTGAGGGGACTGGTAAATTTTTATCCTCTGTTATCTACAGGATGATTTATGAATCATGATCATTACTAAAAATACAAATGTCTTAGGTACAAAATAATTATTATGATATAACAAAATAATTATATTGTAGAAGTGTCATTTAAGTTCAAATTGGTTTCATTTTGTCCTAACCGTTAGTTTATTATTATTAGAACAATAAATTGTTCCACCAATATCTCAAACATTTAAATATATCAACGTAATATGATATTTTTTGCTTGATACAAATAAAATCCTTATTTTAGAATGGAAAAGATGTCAATGTCGCGATCTGCAAAAATATGGTGGTATAGGTGGCGAGAATGATAGAGAAAATGTGGCATCATTTTCCAGTTGAATTTCCACAATGAATTTTTTTACTTTTTCTGAAGATAATGGAAATATAAATATTATAGATTGGCAAATCGATACAAATAATATGCAAGACCAACTAGATAATACCTAATAATTTGTTCCTAATCTCATAAATACTATTATTGTACCTTACTCTTAACTGATATATAATAAATAGTTTTTCAGTGCATGTATGTTAATTTTTGTGTCTATTTGTAATGATATTGGCATTTAAGATAGCTTTTCCACTTTCAAATACAAATTTGATAACATCCAGAATATCGTAACCAATCTACTTAGTCTAGCAAAAGTATCGTTAGTGCACTGATTAGGATACTATTTTTCTAACATATTGTCCCTCCAAAATAATGAATCGTAGAAATAGGTAAAAATATTAATTTAGAGCTACTTCAGTATGTTTTTTGCTTAAAACATGACCATAAATACCTGTATATGATTTTTCAGATAGATACCTACTAGGGTGATTGTGCCGGTAAGCCGGCCACCTTTGGTAGTCGGCCACAGATCAATTTTAACTAAGATTATTTAAAACCTAAAATTAATTCATGCCATCTGTTGGTAGTTAGTGGTAGTTTATAACCAATACCAGCTAGTACCAAATTTTGCAGCAGTTGGTATTCCTGATAACTAGTCAGTTTTAATTCAAATTTAGGACCAGTGACGGTTACAGTTTATAACCAATACCAGCTAGTACCAAATTTTGCAGCAGTTGGTATTCCTGATAACTAGTCAGTTTTAATTCAAATTTAGGACCAGTGACGGTTACAAAGCTAGTACGTGTTGTAATTTGAAAAACGTTCATGCAGCCAACTTTTTGAAGGTAAGTAGCAATGTTAAGACTAACTAAAATACAACTTTAATGATTTGCTTACTTAGAAGATGCTTTAAATTAATGAATTAATCCATTAAAAATATTATATTTTGTTTTTATAGGTTAAAAATTCTATGGCCGGTTACTGGCATAAAATTTTTACCTAAATTTAGTAGTCGGCCCTCATGGCCGACTACTAACCACTTTAAATTTATAATTCTTGTCTCTTTTCTAATTTAACGATACACATATGTTTGTCTTCGTCTTACATGGAGCTTGGTTTGTATCATGTTTGTCTTATTTTTAGTAGTCGGCCACTTAATATATTCATTATGGAAAAAATTTGTGAGTTCAAATCTGGGGGCCGACTATTGAAATACATGGATGTGTATTATTTTTTAGTGGTCGGCCGTGTAAATTTTTTATCTTATTGTTGAAGTTTAAGACTCATTTCTTTCATTATTAACAATTTCAGAACATGCAAACTATTAAAAAAAGAAAAATACATCAATATACAGATGATAATTTACAAGCAGCCATTCAGGAAATCCATAATGGTGGTAAAATTCGAGAGATGTGCCGGAAACATGGAGTTCCTAGAGCTACGGTACAGGACCGTCTCAAAGGTAGAGTCTTAAATAAATCACGGCAAATGGGACCGGATCCTGTCCTGAAATTTGAAAACGAAAAAAAAATTGTTAAATGGGTAATAGAATTGGCTAAGTGTGGTTTTCCTATAAAGAAACAGGAATTACTATCAACGGTGCAGAAAATTGTGCAAGATGAAAATATTATAACCCCATTTAAAAACGGCAGACCGGGACAAACGTGGTATTTACGATTTTTACGGCGACATCCAGAAATATCTGTTAAGGTTGCAGAAGCTATTGACCAGTCACGAGCAAAAGTCACAGAAGAATACATCAGATCTTGGTTTCAAGATCTACAAACATTTCTTGAGGATATAAATTGTACTGAAATTCTGAATGACCCAAGTAGAATCTTAAATGCCGACGAAAGCGGCTTTGGACTATGTCCAAAAACTGGAAAAGTTCTTGGGCCAAAAGGATACAAAAATCTATATGAAATAACTCGTGGCAGTTCAAAAGAAAATTTAACTGTTCTAGTTACATTTACCGCAGATGGTCGGTTGTGTCCTCCCGTTGTGGTGTTCCCATATATTAAGCCACCTCGCGCTGTTGTAGAAAGTATGCCGCATTCCTGGATTCTAGGTAAATCAGATACCGGATGGATGAGGGGGGACGTATTTTTTGAATTTGTGGCTAATGGACTCAATAAATGGCTGAATGAACAGAAAATTACGAGGCCAGTATTATTTTTAGTTGATGGGCATCGGTCCCATATGTCGATACAGTTGAGCCAGTTCTGTGATGAAAATCAGATTATATTGTATGCGCTACCTCCAAACACAACCCACATCATGCAGCCTGCCGATGTGTCAGTATTTAAACCCCTTAAGGAATATTGGCGGCAGGCCGTGCGCAAGTGGCAAAATGAAAATATCAACTGTGTAGTCACCAAGGTTGATTTTTGTAAGATTTTTGAGGAAGCATTGAGTCATCCTCATATGCAGAAGAATATAATCAAAGGATTTGAAAAATGCGGACTATACCCTTTTAAACCCGACGCGGTCGACTATACAAAATGTGTTCAGAATAGACTTGAGCAAGTAAATCAACATGAAACTGAACAAGCATCTGAAATCACAGATACTGACATTGCAAGTACAGTCAAGGTATTGACTGCAATAAAACTGAAACATTTTGAACGAGAAATTGATGTTGATTATATTCTGGATACTGTGAAAACTTTGGGAAATCAAGTATCTAGAAATAGCATTCCTGAAAATATACATATTGCTAATAGCCTTACTGATGAGGACAACACCAAAGAGGCTCTGAGTATTTCTGAATATATAGTAACAGATGATGGCTCTCTACAACCATTACATGGAAAAGATGCTCGCGTAATAATTTTACAAAACGAACTCATAACTCCCGCGATAGAAGAATCTGTTGCAAATGAACAAAGATTTGCGAATTTAGATATTCAGATCGATAATAAACATCTCACTGACGGCTCTGCACTCTGCGAGAAAGTGCCCCTTAGTTGCACTTCCACTTCATCAGATGATTCAGATGTCGATGTCACATCAAGGACAGAATATGTTTCAGTCATGATACATAAAGAAAATGTGACACCTAGTGTGACACCACCGTCCTCCATATCGCCACAATTGAAAAATGAAAATAAAATTAACGCCGTGTTAGATGTACATGAAATTTCTGCGGAGTTATCACCTTTTAAAAAACATTTACAGTATCCTTGCCCGTTAGAAAAATCATCAAAAATACCAAGAAAAAGATTTCCTAGCGCAATATCTTCTGAGGCATGGAGAAACCATTACCTTAAACAATCTATGGAAAAAGATGAGAAAGAAAATGCGAAGAAGAGGAGGGAACAAATTCAGAAAAAAAAAGATGAGAAAGATATTAGACGCAAACATACTAAACGCAATAAAATTTTAAAAAGTGCAAATAGTGAAATACAAGAAGTAAAACAAAAATGTGGTACTTGTATGGAGGAGCTGTATAGTGATGCAGAAGACGAGAGTGAAAAAAATGTGGGATGTGACTTTTGCCCTCTATGGTTTCACCTCAGATGTACAAGATTTCGAGGGCGCAAGTATGATGAAGTTGCTGTAGAAGAGAATTTCAAATGTGATCTTTGTCGTTAATTAATTAATTAATTAATTAGAAACATATACTTATGTGATACGTATACCACTGAAAATTTTTTTGATTTTGTTTTTTTATTTGTTGCGAGGGGCCATCCACTAGTCGCAATACTGGTACAAATTGGCTCGCATTATGTGACATTACGACGCATTAATCTGGCATTATATGACATTACCCTGCATTACGCCCACATTACGTTGCATTATACTACATTACGTAGCAGTACACTACATTACGTTGCACTACATTACATTACGGCCGCATTAAATTACATTATGGCCTCATACTATATTTGTTTTGGTCAGTTCATTGCCTGCTCGCGTGCATGTAAGTGAAACTAAAAAATTGTGTGAAACCAACACCAGTTTTCATTAAGGAAAAATAGTGGTAAGTAGTATGTTTTGTTATTACACTATTTTAAACACCTTAGTAGATAAGCAAGTAATAATTCACGAATTAATTGTACTTATAAGTTTAAGATATATATCTACTACTCTAAAAAAAAATTGCAATAAGTTTTATATTATATTATTAAACCCTAGTTTTATGTAACATAAATCTAAACTGAGACTAGACTAGCCAGGTAAAAATATATTTGTTAACCGAGGAGCTAACATTATTTATTACAAACTTACTTAGGAAGTGCCTGGCTTTCCCTCTTCTATGTCTAATAATTTCCCTCTCTTCTAAGTCAAAGAAACAAAAAAAGATGGAACACATGTTGCGACGTCCATTGGCGAATTTAAAAATTCACGCTAGCATTACATGATGTTTGTTTTATACTCGGTTTAATATTTAATAATTATTGATAAATAAACTTGTGTGCGTGTCACTAGTAAGTTGAGGGCTCGGTTGAGGGGTAAGTAATAATGGACATTACTAATTTTTGCGTTTTGGATAAGAATATATAATATATTATAATCGAGATTATAATATAAAAATACAGGGTGACTAGGTATTAGTTCACCAACAAACTTTGTGAGGCAAAAGCTTATATAAATTTAAGAAAAACGTTATTTGGACACAATGTCTGATTTCACTCAGAAGACTTCAAGTTTTATGAAAAACAGAGCGAATTTAATAACAGTCAATAATAATATAACAGTATCCAAAGTTGCCCTAGAATTAAGTTAAACTCAAGTGTGTCCTTGTGAAGCATGCATTCAAGCGGAAGGAGGACATTTAAAGCATTTTTTATTGTAGGTACCTACCAAATTATATAATTATTCGATTTTCAAGTAATTCTCAACAATTAATGTAATTATTCAATAGATTTTGAAAACTTATCAAAATAAGCCTTCTACTTAATTCCTTAAATAAGTGAAATCGGTCATTGTGTTTGTGCAGAAGTTTGTTCTTGAAGGGGGTTGGAACCTTAGATGTGAAGATAACACTGACGTAGTTTTCCACAAAACACCAAAACAATTTACTGCACTACTACTAATAGTTTTAATCATCACCAGATGATTCCAACTTGGTTGGCGAAACGTACGTCGAGTGCAGTATATTGTTTTGGTGTTTTGTGGAAAACTACGTCAGTGTTTGTTGTTGAGTTTATATATCACCCTTAATAATAATAGTTATAAATACTAATCGAGATACTAATACCATCGTACATTGAGTTATATATACGGTGCTAATACTATAGGTACTCTTTCTAATATAAGTTGAAACATAAAAAGTTCCGACAAACAACACATGCGTAAATAAAGAGGCCTCCGTCGGAGTGCAGGTGTTTCCTTTGTCGGAGTTTTTTTATAATGTTTCAAATGATAATGATTTTGAAATTTATTAAAACATTTACACAATTATGGCGTCAATAATGACAGATTAAAAATCAAATTATTACCTTTTAAAGGATAAACAATTGACAGTGCAATTTTGAGTAGAATCACTACCACCTATACAACGGTGGTTTTGGTAGAATACTTACTTTTCACTTATTTAATTACTTATTTTAGTAGGCCAAATTATATTAATTTCCTAAATATTGCTAGAATATAACAAAATAATTTTACTTTGCAGAGTTATTTAAAGCAATGGCGGAGACAAATTGTACGATAAACAAAATTATTGAAAAGTTAAATTTAAAAGATTTTTCAATCCCTGAGTATTTACGAAAATTATTAGTTTACACGGGATATGATAATGTTTATTCCTTGGCGAATTTAAATGAAAAAACAGACGTACTAGCTATTGAAACATTTGCCAAAGAAGATCTTTCAGACATTTTAGAGGAAGAGGAAAAAATAAAATTTTTTGGAATATTTTCAAAAAAAATTTCATCATTTAAGATTGTAATTGGTCATCTGAAACTACTCGATATTTTAATAGATAATTGCAAGGTGTACATTGATAAATTCAAAGATACAAAAGATATATCGGAGAAAAAACGCAAGTCATCCATTGCTACACCGCAAAAAAATAAAAGGCAAAAAAATAATGAAGATGAACGTGAAAATACATCACCAAATATTGACAGCAATAGGGAAGAACAATTACGCATTATCAAACATATCAAAAATATTATTATAAAATATGTTGAATCTCTGATAAAGAGTCTAAATGATAATGAAAAAAAAGAGTCATTATTATCAAAATTCGAACAAATAGATATTGAATTAAAAAATGGAAGAGCTAATATTACATGTCCTGAATGCGGTTTTATTTCTAAAACGTACACAAAAGCTAGTGAAAACGGAAAATCAACGTGGGTATTATCAAATTTTAACAAACATTTTAAAAACAGACACATGAAACTACAATCAAATGAGAAACCAGGGAAAACCAACACACAAAAAATTTCAAAAAATTCAAGTATTTTATCATTTGTAGTCGTGCAGTCAGATCAAAATAAAAGCGGTTCCACTTCACTTTTTACTCTACCAACATCAATAACTGACACAAATTCCGGACATACCAGTGCAAATGATATTATTATAAACGAATCTGATGAAAATTTGATTATTTTGAGTGAACCAGTCAGCACAGATCCAGACGATATAATTTTCTCAGATGTATCCTTCTTAAATGAAAATATCTCGGCAAATATTCTAGAGGAGAATTTTGTCCAGGGCGGAATTACTAAAGAGGAGTCTCAAGTTGACAGTGGGACTAGTAAGTCTGCCCAAAATTTACTTCCTCAAAGTAATGGTCGAAAATACTCTAGGCGCGAGAGGCTGCAAAGAAAAAGACATTTGATTTTCGATGAAACGCAGTTAAAAATTACTGACTATTTTAATATCTGCAATGCTTTACAGGATTATATCCTTAAAGACCCGTTTATTTCTCAGCAGCTCAACCGAGAGATTAACTCAACACAAAAATCCACACATGACAAGGAACAAATTGAGGAGATGGCTGATTTGGAAAATTCAGCTAATGATCGTATTTCTAGCTTTTTTACAATGCTTAAACAAACTGCGTCAAGGAATTCTAAAAAAAACTCAAAGGCTTCAAACCGTTTCTCTAACGACTTAAAGAAGTTATGTTTGTATATTTTTCTTACATCTGGTCGGCTAGCATATGAAACACTATGTTCAAATATGTCAAATGCTTTGCCATTGATTACTACATTATACAGAACTTTTGATAATTTTACAAAAAGTTTTGAAGGCCAAATTATTTTTGACGAGCTTAAAACATTCTTAATAAATCGTAATTATCCTCTTAAAGTTTTTATATTTGAGGACCAAACCGCAATTGTTAAGAGGGTTCGGTACAATCCTAATAACAATCAAATGGTTGGATTTGTTTGTCACCAATCTGAATCAACATGCTTCCCTTTACCAAATCAGTATCCTGTTCAATCCGTGAATGATATAAAAAATGCCTGTGAAAATGCAGTTTTGTCAAGTTATGCCTATATTTTTATGGCACAACCATTAGTGGATCGTACTCCAGCATTCTGTTTAGTTGTATTTGGGTCTGATAATAGATTCACAGCAGACAATGTCCTGAAAAGATGGCGATATTTGGAGAATGAAGCGAAACTAAATGGTATTTCAATTGAAGGCTTTTCATCCGATGGCGATACTAGGTGCCTTAAAGCTATGAAAATTAAGGCCAATTTTCCATCAGATAACAGTGTAACATCGCCATATTCACCATTTTTTCGGGTAAATTTCCGTAATTATTCGTTTTAATAAGAAACTCATTCAATTATTGTTATTTTTAGGCGAATTTTTGTGCAGATGAACCTATCATAGTACAAGATACAATCCACATCAGTACAAAAATTAAAACACGATTGCTCAATTTCAACGTGGAAATGCGAATGGGAGATTATATAGTCTCAAAATCGCATTTAGAAACCATTATTCAGGAATATTCTAAAGATGCACATTTCTTGTCTTCCAGCTACTTAGATGGTACAAAAATATTAACTTTATTTAATTATGACAACTTTTGTATCTATTTATTTTCAGGTTCTGATAAAATGAACTTCAAGGCAATTGACAAAATATCCTCATTATGTGTAACTGACATCCTTAAAAATATACCTGAAGCAAATGCGACTAGACAGGTTTTAATATTAACAAGATATATTCTGGATACTTTTCTAGATAAATCTCTTAACGTAGAGCGTCGAATCTATTTATTATGGTATTCAAATTTCTTTTTACGTCTTTGGAGGATGTGGATAAAAAGTCATCCCACTTATTGCCTTAGCAAAAACTGGATTACTCTCAATACGTATACCTGCATTGAATTAAATGCGCATGCTATTCTGCTTTTAACTGAGAAATACAGGAATGAACCACACCTATTGGTTCCTTGGCTGTTTAGCAGTCAACCCTGTGAAAAATTTTTTAGGCAAACGCGATCTATGACGTCCACTTATTCTACAATAGTAAACTTTGATATGTTGGATATTTTAAGAAGGCGTCAACGAATCCAAGTCATCAATAACATCATAAGCGATTCAGGTGTGTACATCTAGTTAATTCCGTATTTTTATTGTTACCCTTTACATTCTACTGTAAAGTGCAATTACTCATATATCTAGCGCTAAACAATGCATACAGGTTTCCCGAGAGGTTAACATCAGTAATATTGCTTTCACTGTAAAGATTTTATAACCGAAGATAACTATAAATATATATTAATGTTTCCTTCTTATTTATATCTTCTTTTCAAACTTAAATCTTTCAATTTAACAATGCAGTTATTATTTTGTAGGTGAAAAGTTTGTTTTCCCAAGAGAAGACAATGTAAGATTAGGAAATAATAATTCCTTGTCATCTCAAACCGAATTTCCTTCTACTCAAAAAATTATGAACATTCTTGAAGGAGCCGCGGACGATGCTCTGAGAGATTTCAAGAATTTAGGCATGTCACTTGACCCTGAACAAGAAAAACAAGCTTTACAAGACGTTTCCATAATAAAAAACGATATTAATGAAATGACTTTTGGAAATGAAGAAGTAATAAGTGACGAAATCCCCATTTGTGAAGAGACCTCTCAAACTGATCAGGTTTGTTACTATGGTGCAAATGAAGAGGAACAAGAATTAGTAGAAGACCTTGAAAAATTTGGAAAGATAAAGAAATTAAATATAAAAGACTTTTCAGACAACAGGAAACCAGATAACAATTCATTATTGAAAATCAAGGTGGCAAACAAAGTTCTAACCGTAAAAAAAAGTACGTTATGTTGGATTTTCTCTGACAGCTCTGGGCGATTATCAAGCGATAGGTTGGCACGTTTCAAAGGGCCCCGCAAATGTGGAGGGGGAAAAATAAAAAATCGTGAAACAGATATTGTTTCTGAAAGTTCTGATAGTTCTATTAGTTTCACACTTCACAGTGATACAGAAAGTGATGCATTTGAAACAGAAAATCAAGAAGAATCAACCGTCTTAATAAAAAATGAGCACTATTATGCAGTTTATTATGACAATAACTGGTATCTCGGCAGGATTCTAGAACAAAATAATAAAATATATAAAATGAAATTCTTAAAGACGGAATTAGACAACTTTGTTTGGCCCAGGGAGGAAGACATTCAATATGTAGAAGAACAGTTCATATTCTATGGTCCCTTAGAACTTCTGAAGAATGGTCCATTTAGTATTAAACGAAATGATAAGTGCTTGATAGAGAAGAAATATAAAGAATTAAAAAAATAGTTTATTCTCAACTAATATTACGATGTTAATGTTGGAGTACGGCCGAAAGTATCGCCTTCTTTTCAAAAAAGAATACATATTTAAAATCAGGCATGCCGTTCATAAGATTTATTGAAGTTTCAAGGATCCTGTTCTCTTATAACATCTTTATTTAAGTATGCCTATACCGAGGCCAATACCAAACCATAGGCTGTTT
Source organism: Pogonocherus hispidulus (assembly GCA_963924545.1). Classification (NCBI taxonomy): domain Eukaryota; kingdom Metazoa; phylum Arthropoda; class Insecta; order Coleoptera; family Cerambycidae; genus Pogonocherus; species Pogonocherus hispidulus. The sequence continues at coordinate 9,269,368 of OZ004697.1, read as the reverse complement.
TTATACTAAGCCGTACTCCAATCTTATTAAATACGATTAGATGTGTTCCCTATTTTGTTATTTATTAAAAAAATAAACTTGACTTTTACTGTACAAACATAGATATTTTATATTAGGTACCTACTTAAGTATTGTACAAACAACTCTATTTTTTGTATTTCTTTTAAACGCTGTAAAAATATATGTTGGTATTCAATGTAAACTCAACAGTTTGAAATATAGCATAAGTTTGAAAATTCTATTTCGATAAATAATAAAATGTCTAAAGAGTTGTTAATAACTTTTGAGAACAGAAATTTTACAATTAAGATTACAATGGATGAATTTTACAAATTGCAATTTGTCTAAATAATGTATAACCAGATATTTAAACAGTTTCAACAGTCAATTCAAATCATAATAAATAAATTAAATTATAATGCATTTAATATATAATTTTAATTTATTATTTGTGACATTAAATCATAGTTTCATATGAAAATTTGTGTTCCCGCTTCTGATAATATTTGCAGAATTTTTAGTGGTGAATTAAAAAAATTGTGTATTATACACGGGTAACAACATAAGTTAGGTATCTTAGGTACTTCCTTAAAAATGTGCATTAAAGTTGTGTAAAGTCAGTTCTTTAAAATCGAGTTTAAAATGTATATCAAATTTTAATACCTACACTTAAATATACACTTTATAAACTGATGCTCAAGCTGATACCCACTTAATTTAAAACTATAGAGTTTCAGGTTTAGTTTGCAAATTGTTGATATTATATATTTGACAGTGCTTCATCATAAAAAAAAACAAGAAAATGGGTGTATTTTTAAACAATTTACTTTCAAAGAACTTTTTTTTTCAGAAATTTTTAAACCCTTTCAGTCCAGAATTTGTACCTGATTTAATAAAAAAACAGTTCTTCCATTTTGTTCCGTAAAACTGCCTTAATATATCACATTCCTTGGGTATTTGTACTTTGCATTACTTTGCATTACATTGCATTACTGCAAATTAAATTCATTAATAGGTTATTACATAGCATTACACTCGGCATTACATGTATTACAGAGCATTACATTACATTATCCACATTACAGGGAATTGTAAAAAAATTGTCGGCATTACCAAGAATTACGCAGAATTCAGAGAAAATGCGCAATACTGGTACATATTTTTATCTAGTGGATGGCCCCTCGATTTGTTGTTATTTCAGATTTTCTTTTGTTTTTGAATTTTTTTTTATTTATGGTTTATTTTACTTAGTGTTTTTACCAATATACTTACAGTTATTATTAGTACTCACAATAAATTATTTCGTTTGAATAAAATTTTTTTTTATCTGGACCTCATAGTATACTGTGACTTGATCCTGTTAATCCTATTTAATGCATATTATTATCTTCTCGCATATCTTTAGTTCGGGCCTTTTTATCCTATTACGGTCCTATTTAAATTATGTATAAAATTTCACGGCCGAATACTGATTTGTAGGTGGCCGAACAGTAACTTTTAATGGCCGAGTACTAACAAAAATGTATATTTTTTGTTAAAAAAATAATGCAATAAATATATAAAAGGATTTAATCAGTGTAATGGTAAGGTATTTTACAAAAAATATTCAAGCTGTAACTTCATATACTTTCATTAAAATATGATAAAGAATAGAACAGTTATGATTTTTTAAAGTCGAATATTATCTAAACTGGCCGACTACCGGCGCAATCACCCTAGGTAGGTACTTGTAATTTTCATAAAAGACAAAAATGTGCTTTCCCGTAATATTTGCATTTTGTGGCTTATGATACTTTGGCAAAAGACTATCGATAAGCTTCAATGGACTTGTCGGGTTTTCAATTTAGACTACTGAAATAAGACCACAAAAAAAAGTGTAAACTTACCAATTCTGGTAAACAATTCTTTAAGTTATCCAACAAAACGTCATCTTTATTTTCTCCTATACATTCAAAGTTGTCATTTTCAATAAGTCCTAAGCACAATCGACATATTTTGTACCTCTCAAGACTCATATCATTATGACCAGTTTTAATTTTGTCCTGCAGTATTTTCTTAATGTCCACTTGTGCACCCTTTTCAATCCAAGGTGTAATGAAGTCTTCCACGTATAAGCAAGTACATTTAAATTCAAAACATCTGTTAAGTTTTTTTGTACAATTGATGCAAGTGACCCCATTATATTTTGAACTCTGCCATACAAAATTAAGAAAACAGTAATCAATGGCATTACTAATTAGTGGAAATTACTTACAAAGTTTTTTATTAGTAACACATCCAGTACTTCCTTATTAATCTCATCGATTATTTTGCAACTGTTTTCGAAGACTGATTTGAAACATAACTCACAGGCTTGTTTCTCCTTGTTTGCCATAATTTTCAAAAAACGTATATAGCATATAGCTTCAATTCAACAGTAACAGTGGTTCTTTTTTTCTAACCACCTTTTTAACCATAGATGACCATAGATTAAATTTAACAAAGCACAACAGAAGATCAACTGGAGAAGTGGAGAGTAGAGGTGGGTAGTTCGCGAACGAACTAGTTCAATCGAATCAGTCACCGCGAACTAAAACAACATAATCTTCAGTTTCAGTTAAACATGGTTAAACGTTCTCTGTGGTTAAACCACAAGTATAGAGATCTCTATACTTGTGGTTAAACTGATCAGTGATTATATGGGGACTCGTACTCGGTAGTAGATGTGGTAGTAGGTAGGGTAAAACATCCGATTGTTGGCACTATACCAGTTATTGGCACCAGTATAGATTATTGCATTTATTTAAGTTCTGTTACAATTTATATCTGGAGACGTTAAATAACCTCATAGAAGACAGTAGAGAGTTTTTGAACCCCTTAAAATTTACGTTATCGTTATGGTTATTCTGAGCATGCGCAGTGCCGAAAATGATACTATTTTTGGCACTGCGCATGCGCAGAATAACGATAACGACGTGCTAAAATTAAAGGGGTTCAAAAACTCTCTAGTATCGGTAAAGTAGGGCGACATTAGTGTTGAGCGATTATGAGTGATATAATCGAAATATTTCGATTATGGCTGAATAATCGATCATTCGATTATTATTCTACAGTTCGAAACGATTATGAAACATTTCCAATGAACTGGATCGGGATCGGGTTACACAATTCAATTATTTCGACTATAGATTACGCACTGCTGTCGAGCAGAAACGAAAACGAGTGACGATTTGAATCGCGCATTTAGGCAGACGATATTTAAGTTCTTATGCAACTAACAATTCTGCTCTGCTTACCTAAATATTTATGAATGGTATATGGTTTGGTTGTTTCTTGTTTCTGATGTATATTTATTAATTACTTTTTTATTTATTGGGCTAAGGTTCGCCGGCAATATTGCGTAGTCTGCACTGTCTGCAGTATGCCCATATGACTAACTAAATAGTAGGTATGACCCAAGATCCTAAAACAAGTAGGTTACCTCAGTTTCGAGAAAAAATTCTATTGGTTAGTTTGAGGTTACGTCATCTGGCGTCCAGAAAGCAGCGAAATTTTGATATGATTACCGGTAAATATTGCATTTCATGATGCTTAAGAGTATAATTTTACTATAACAGTTTAAAATACATGTATTGTATACATGTATACATAACGTTTACATAACCAAACGTTTTACAGGTAAACATTAAACCGTAAAATCAATAAAAAATACATAACACAACTACAAACCTTTATGCGGACCTCCTAGATATGGTAGGTATAACGATGTAGATATGATATGAATGATCTATCAAATTCAGAAATCAATACTAGTAGGTATAAATTAGTTACTAGTGCAAAATACTTATATCATAAAATTTCAAAACTTTAAGAAATGACATGAAAATGTATATATAGTTATTTTGTCTTGTACGGATTGTAAATGGTTTGAAAATAATAGAAACGAAAAACTGCAGTAATCTATTAAGAATAATACATTTTCTTATTCACCTTTAATTAAGTTTTAGGTATAACTGCAGATATTTTATTTTTATTATGTAACTCAAATTATATTTGATTCATTGCATTTACAACTGGATTTTTCGGAAACCTGTGATATAACACATCTTTGTTCAGAGCTTTGGTAATTTCCAGATTATTATGGCATGTAGCAACAGCAGATAGACACCCTGGCATCTTGCTGAAAGATCAAATTATTTTATATTTTCATCCTACATAAAACATTACAGCCTCGGTCACTTTAAATAATGAGATAGCCCAAGAATTTGGGGCGGAATACTTTTTAAGTGAAGGACAACGTAATTTGACAGAAATTATTGCTGGTTTACTTACCTAAGTGCTTATTTATTAATCTATTGTAATTCCACACTTGGTTCACAAAACAGGATCAGGACTGACAGATTATTCAGTTCTTGTCAAATTTAAACACATTAGGACATTATGAGAGAGACAATGATGTACATAAAAAGAGTGAGAGGCAAGGTCGCCAGATGACGTCGCTCATCCCGGTGTACACCGCAACACCCTTTCCTACTGAGGTAACCGAGGTAATAGAACTGAGGTAGCCTACTTGTTTAGGGATCTTGGGTATGACCGGCGTTATTCATGAATGTTTATATTTTTTATTCTCCAGTTCGCTTTGTGTTCACTTGTGACCAGGGATGTGCGTGTAGAAAATACTTGGATCTAGCCGTAGCAAGGCAACTATTGCGCCTGGCCAATAAAAACGCATTGCCCATTTAAATATTGCCGCGCCTGAACAAAAACGAGATGAGTGTTAAACCTCACAAAACATACGAACATTACGAACCCTAACCATAGATTCTTTTAACTGTTATGTACATAGATTAATAACACGAAGCCCTAACAAATATCAATAAGTTATTTTTCATATCATGTGTATGTTTACTATAATGGTCTGATGGATTTTAAGTTTATAGACTCATTTAACAACATATTCTATGCAATTTTAACACAAAATTACCTTGTTTTTTATTGGGACTTATTTTGTTAGGTATACGATATCCAAATATACTGACAACTAAACAAACTAACTCTCGGTACAATTTAAGAAATCTCATTGAATCTGATCAAATTAAGGCTGAAACACTATTAAAACATCTTCTGGCGATGATATGTACATAAATGAAGGAGGGAAAGTTTCCTTCACAAAAAAAAATGTAAAGCAAACATCAAACTAAATCATCAGCTGTTTAAATAACATATTATATAGGTATGTTGCATTTAAAATAGAACAATCTTTTTATTCTATATAATCTATTGTGAATATAACAGAAAAAGTATGATCATCTATGTAAATTATGATTACCTTAAATTAAACCTTCCCTTGTATGTGGTACACCAAGTTATGTATAATGCAATTAATATGATAAATAATGTCTATAACTTATTTGTGGTGTGTTTTCATGATTCATAGTTTCTTTTGGTTATTTTACAGGTGGTGTAATCCCAAAAGAAACTATGAATAATAAATATGATAAATTTAAAGTTTTATTTGATACACTGGATATGATACTTATTCTATCATGTAGGTACACTGGGTAACAGATAATATTGAGATTGGTGACAAAGAAATAAAACACCATTCACTTTCTATACTTCAACTTTATATTAAACAATAATGTAAATATAACATGCAGATATAAAAAAATCTGACAGGTCAGTTTCTGAAAATATGAGTGTGGAGTCAAGAGCGACCGCTCAAGGGGGAGCAAAAAACTAATAAAACCTACATTTATGCAATGCATGAAGTTTTTAATTATTGAAGTTTCAAAAAATTGTTATTTTTGTTTGCTCTGCTGACTTTATTTTTCTTCTAGAGTTACCCATTATTTCAACCTGTCATTTAAAATTCTTCCCACAGTGGCAAGTAAATTTAAAATGTGTTTGTTGTCTCTTCAATGGAGCAATTTCGTCAGATTTGTGACTATGAAACCGTTTATGTTTTCGTAAATCGGTCAACCTTCCAAATTGTTTTTCACACTTACTGCACTTATTCATGACATGTAGTCATGTGCTACAATGACTACAGTCACTTGTAGTCATTGTAGCACAAAATAAAAAAAGAGACTGTAGTCTATTCCAGAATTGAATTAGGTATTTATGGTATCTAATGTTAATTATCACAAAAATATGCAACTGTATACCTACAACAAACACAATTTCTTTAGAGTATTATACTGTGCACAAAATATCTGCACAAAATTAAGTTAAATACATGTCAAATTTCAAGGCGAAAGTATACAAAATCAACCAATTGCGTGATAGAAGCGATAAAAATATTCTATTGGTTCGGCGCAAAAGTTGCGATGCTACGGCTAGATCCAAGTGTAGAAAATAGGTCTGTAAACAATATATAGTCTACATGTAGACAATTTGAATTGTCTACTAGTCCTTTGTTTACACTTCGAAGTAGACAAACGTTAAGTATTAAAACTTAACAACTGTTTTTATAGCTCATTGGGTAAATTATGGTCATACCTTTAATCAAAAATACACATAAATAGCATAGAAAATTATTAAAGCAAGAATCCATTCTAATCCAGATAAAGTTTTTAAAACTGTTTTCAGATATACCATAATTTTTTTTTTCAAGATTCCAAGAATATATCTTGTATATTTGTTACAAAAACAATACGTACCTACAAAACAATAAGTAGGTGCATATATGTTTGCCTTGCATTTACTAAATCGCAAGCAGGATTAAAAAACTCAATGGTAACCTATTTTTAACTCAAAATTGTAATCGAATAGTAATTGTTTCACTTGTTTAATCAGTCAAAATAAAAATATTTTATCATAGTCATATATTGAAAATATAATATTTAACTCTTTATTTAGTGAACTGCTAGTGATTTTTTTTTTCGTTTTGAAGTTAAGAGAAAAACCACTAGGATACAATGTGAAATGTTAATTTTTTGTTATTTTTACATTGTTGACAGATTGTCTACTTTGTTTACATTGTTGACCTGAACATTGATTAGTTTACGCATCGTCTACATGTAAATGTAAACAACATTAGTTTACTTGTAGACGCACATCCCTGCTTGTGACTCACAAGTGAACGCTCCCCAAATCCCCAAATAATGGCAGGTTTTTTTTGAATTTTGGAGTTAATAGCAGAGTATGACCCATTTCTTCTACAACATATTCGGAAGTACGGAAATTCAGGGAGTGGAAGAGCTTCCTATCTATCAAAAACAAGAGTCAACGAAATACTGCATCAACTAGCCTATAGGATAAGTGTTTACGATATTTACAGTGTACAGTGTATAATCAGAATATGATCCGTCATTAACAATGTGTGTTTTTATAGATTCAAAATAAGATATCCGAAGAAATTTTGAAAAGCAAATACTTAAGGTGACCACCTATTCTGATTTAACCAGAACTATACTGTTTTTGAAAACGAAGTTCTGATTGTAAATCGAAGGCAGTAAACATTCTGCTTTTTTAATGCTGTTCTGTTTTCTGATTTTTAAACCTACAAATATTATAAAATAATATCAATAGAATAGGCACTTAATTAATACAAAAAATTAGGTATATTAATTTTGCAATTTGCAATATTTATTGACCAATCGTGCAACGCTGCAACATCACGTGTTGCCTGTACCTGCCACCGCCACATGGTTATTACGTCAGTTACAGACAGTTAGTGCGTTAGTGCATTGTCGCATTGTTTTGTCATGGGGGTAATCAGGGTTAATTTTTGTTTTGGACGTTGTGGTAGTCAGACGTTTTGGTGTTCGTTGTTTTACTACAACTTTACAGCTTTACTGATATGCCACCGCAAAGAGGAAAGTGCGTTTTTAATGCAGAAATGCAAAAGAACTATCCTTATTTGAAAAAGGAAGATGTAAAAGGTTTTACAGTCAAGTGTCAAAAATGTTTATCCGTGTTTTCCGTTGCAAATAGTGGTAAATACGATGTCGAAAATCACATCAAAACAATGAAGCATAGAAAAGCAGTCTACGCAGGAATTTCTAGTTTAAGCGTTACTACTTATTTTAAAAGCACATCTTTGGACGAAACAACAAAGAAACTTGCAGCAGTTGAAGGATGCTGGGCTTATCACACGGTTTGTCATAACCAGTCCTTTATATATCAACGGATTGCACTTCAAAATTAATTCAGCAGTGTTTTGAACCAAAATATTCCAGCGCGCGTACAAAAACGGAATCAATTATTACTCACGTGTTAGCCCCATTTGCTATCAGTCTCAGACTTCCGGGCTAATCCTTGTGATTAGAATGAGGGGTAGAGATATTATTATATTATTATTGTTATTTAAGTCAGTTGTAAAGTGGTTTATGTGTGGTTAAAGGTTAAGTTGAACACGGTTGCCGCTTTCGTATATATAATCTATGGTTGACGCTTCACGAAACGCAGAGTTCTTTTACCTACAAATTATTTATCTATGCACCTACATGTTTTTGCAGTTTAATGTTTAAACCCCTATATAATATTCTTAGGTTAAAACTGCAATGGAAACAGAAAACAGTCGTGTTTGTGGAATTTGTGATAAATTATTCAGTAGACCATCGAATTTAAATAAACATCTGAAATTGATACATGGAATAGGACCTAAAAGCAGGAAGAAGTCATTGGTTTGTCCTTCCTGTTTCAAACTCGTCACCACATATGAAGAGCTTCGAAATCATTTAATTTCAATTCACAAATTGAGGTTGTATAAAGAAGAAAAGCAGTTTGAAACTTACAAAGGTAAGTTGATTTCAAGCACGATACAATAGTAAGCTTGTGTTATGTTACTGCCCTTGTCCTTTGTGACTATGAAGGCAGTGGTTGTGTAACTGGTACTTACCTCTTCACTAGTCTTCACTATATAAATTTAGTAGTTATAAGCTGATAGAAATATAAAAACATAAAAATAGAAGTCGTGACGCTAATACCATTTAATCTGTAGATTCTAGATAAGTAAGGATGAATATCAGATATCTTTTACACTTTCGTCCCTCTTAGAAAAGGTCCTAAAAACTTGGGCTTTACCAGATGGGAAGGATCAACCGGGGTAGGTAAATAGATAAATAACTAAAATATTTAGTTATTTAGGCTTGGAAATATTTAGTAATAGACATTTATTCTATTGAGAAAGGCCTAACAAGCCGAAATGCCAGTCTATAGTGTTTACTAGAAATAGCAATGATAATCTGAATGATATGGCGGAAGCTTCAAATCCTTTGCTAGATACATTCCTGAGCCTACCGATTTTGATGTTTTACCGTCGGAAGACGATCTAAGTGATGTGGATAAAACCCCAGAAGAAAAACATGAGTTTTTCTTCTGGGGTGAGAAAAAAACATGAGATTTTATACAGGATGTGCATATATTTGATAGTACTAATTCCGGTAACAAAATTCAAATGAATGCTGACCATTTAATTTTAGAATATTGTCACGATAGTAAAAAGGAAATAAAAAATTAGTAGCATATCCATAATTCAATACTTCAAAATTGGTAATTTTATTCAGTAATAATATGTCACCCTGTATATTAAATATAAAAATAAAATCAATTGATTCCTAAATTGCTGATTTGCTGTGTTTGCAATCAGTGGCGGCTCGTGGATTCAAAAATGCGTGAAGAGCTAGCTAATATTTTTATATTTTTAAGCACTCACCTAGTTTTTATATATCAGGTCGATTCTTCTGTCCTTTAGAGCTGCAAATTAATCGATTATGTTTTCATGAAATGACTGTTTATTCATTAACTTAAACAAAAATTCCTTTTCCATGGAAATACTGGCCAAAGAAGACAGTCTTTCTTGAGATATGGAGTTTCTTGAATGTTTTTATCGGTTAAGGCAAGAAAAACTCCTTTCCACTGATACACTTGTAGAAGGGATGGTTAAAACGAGGCAAAACAGGTTATAAGCTTCCGTAAAAATGTCTTTATTTTCATAAATTTTTTTTTAGTAAAGCTTGCAGCGATGTATTTCTGTAACCTTCATCGGCATATAACAGAGCAAGTTCATTTTTGAGTCGTTGACATTTTGTAAATAAGTTTCCGTAAAATTGTTGCAAATTTTCAAAGGCATGCAAAGGGAAACATGTATTATACGGTTCAAATTTTGTAGTGTCAGCGAGGCAAATAAATTGCAGTTTTTCACAATCTTGAAATCTTACGTCCATTTCCATCAAAATGTGGTCCAATATTTCATACAAAAGTATTCTATATTTTACTTTAATTGCTTCTTCAGTAAGACCAGCATATTGGCATTTAGAAATATCCAATTCGGTAATTTGACTTGCTCTGTCAAACATTATATTAAAAAATTCATCGTCCCTCTTTTTGCTCAATAATTCACATGTTTGTTTTATTTGGGAAATACAAAAATTAATGTCCAATGATTTTTTTTGGAGAATATCAAATAGAATTTCCGTAGAATTGAAAATGACATTAAATATTACTGACAAAAAAGTAAATTCAAAATCATTCATGTCATTTGAAAACCCTCTGGCAAGCTGAATGATTTATTGTCTGATGCCGCAGATGTTGATATAAATTCAAACACTTCCTTCAATTTAGCCCAGTCATTAACAATTACATTAACTAATTTTGAATTAGAAGACCATCGAGTTTCCGCAATAGTCCGTATTCACCTTGCAGATGTTTTGGTGAGAACATAAGATCGCTTGGCTGAATGATGAAAAAAGGAAGGAATTCCACCAAGACTTGCGAAATAAATTCGACTCTTGGAAATTTTTTTGAAGCTTTGTTGTAACACAAGATGAAGGCGGTGTGCTAGGCAATGTACAAATATAGCCTGAGGGGCTTGTTCTTTGAATTTTTGCTATAATCCGTTTAAGTGTCCTGACATAAAGCTCGCCCCATCATAACTTTGTCCTATCAATTTATTCTTGTAGTCAAATTGACCTAAAATTCCATTTAGCATGTTATATAAAGCCTCTGATGTTCTATCGGCACTCACATCATGGAATCCTAGAAAACGTTCTACTATTGTGCCTTCTGAATCTACAAATCTTATTATTAGTGAGCATTGAGAGGTTTGAGTTGTCAGTAGAATCATCGACTTGAATGGGAAAAAAATCCGCAGCGTTAATCTCATCTTTGATATAATTATTTATATAATCAGAAATGTACCAAATTAGTTCATTTTGAATGGTTTTCGAGTCACCAGTAAAGACATTTTTAATTTTGTTGTAATGATTTCTAATTTCTAACGGACTTCTTGATTTCAACAACCCTAACAATTCTTTAAAATTTCCTCGGTTTACCGAGTTGATGTTTTCATCATGTCCGTGAAATGGTAATTCTTGCTTGCCAAGATACAAAACTGCATTAATAACCGTTTGTAGGAAAAATCTATTTAACCGAACATTTTTGTTAAAATGTAGGGGAAAGTGTTCCACAGTGAGACATGTTCCACAGTGAAACAAATCAAATTTCGCGCTTTGTAGCGACCTCTGTCAAATTTCGGTTCAACTTTGACAATCGGCGCAACAGGTCGAGTGCATGGCCGCAGCGTGCTTATCTAAAGTGTTTAGGTTAGTTTGTTTATGGATCTGTGACCAAAAAGGTAAGTAGAAATTTAATATATCACCACTTTATGAAATGTGTTACAAATAACTATAAGGTGTTTACGTTATTGGGAATGGAAGTAGCAGTTATTCTATTTAGTGGTCAAGTTATGACCATTGGTTGGGAGATCTGTGACAATTTTTTTCCATGTGACTTGGGTTCAAAGTTTTGCTTCCAAATTTCCACAGTGAGACAAAAAATTTGTCCCACAGTGGGACATGTCTCAGTGTGGACCATGCAGTGTATGTCAAATTACTTTTATTTTAACTAATATAATAAAAAGCCTATTTGTGGTTTCAGATATATGCATTATGGCTCGCGGAAGAAAAAGAAAGACTCGACTCGACGAGAAAGAAAAGAGAATATAGGCACTTTTTCCAAGGAACAGATGGAAACTGCCGTAAATTTGGTAATTAACGAAAAAATTACTTTAAGGGAAGCTGCTGAAAGAACTCAGGTTAAATATCAAACTCTTCATCGCTACGTTCAAAAACAGAAAAGTAATATGGGCGAGGTGATTAGAATGACACCGAACTATAGCTGTCGTAGAATTTTCACTGACGAGCAAGAGGAAGAAATAGCTGAATATGCAATACAATGTGCAAAGATGTGTTATGGTAAGTCGAGGAAAGACTTGTGCACTTTGGCATACGAAGTAGCAGATGCAAATAACTTAAAAATGCCTGATTCTTGGATAAGAAATAAAAAAGCTGGAGTTGAATGGCTGCATGGTTTTATGTTGCGTCACCACAATCAGTTGAGTGTCAGACAACCCGAGGGTTGCAGCCTTTCGAGGGCTACGTCATTCAATAAATATCATGTGGGAAAATTCTTCGAAAATTTACAATCCATTTATGAACGTTCACCATCTTTGTTAGAACCAACAAGAATATTTAATCTCGATGAGACGGCTACAACTACGGTTCAAAAACCTCGAAAAGTTGTCGCTCAAAAGGGTATAAAGCAAGTGAGTTCAGCGACAAGTGGTGAGCGAGGTATCCTAGTCACCACATGTTGCGTTGTCAGTGCCAGCGGTACCTTTATACCACCAGTCATGGTATTTCCGAGGAAAAAATTCAAACCGCATATGATCCACGGAGCTCCTCCTGGTACATTAGGCTTGGCACAACCCTCTGGCGGGATGACGATCGATTTGTTTGTGGATGTCATGAAACATTTTATTCATCACACATCCAGCAGCTTAGAGAATCCCTCACTGTTAATCATGGACAACCACGAAAGCCATCTGTCTGCATATGTCCTTGATATGGCAAAGAAGAACGGAATTACAATTTTGACGCTCCCTCCCCATTGCTCAAATAAGCTGCAACCGCTTGATCTATCAGTTTTTTTCCCGTTTAAATCCTTCTACAATGCTGCGATAGAATCATGGTTATTAGGACATGCTGGCCGACCGATTACAATCTATGAAATTGCGGAATGTGTTGGGGTAGCTTTTGAAAAATCCATGACACCACGAAATATTACATCTGGTTTTAAGAAATCAGGTATTTTTCCATATGATAAAAATATATTCACGGACGATGATTTTGTTACCAGCCAAGTCACAGACAGAGAACAAACCACACCATCAATTCTCCCAATTAACCAAGAACAAACCACACCACCAATTCTCCCAATTAACCAAGGAGCAGGACGAAGTATTCAAAATGTCGAAATTGAGGCAAGTTCCGAAAATAATATTAATGAAACAGACATGACTGATGGAACCGAAAAGACTGATAAACCAAAATTCATATCCCCGTCCATTTTGAAGGGATATCCAAAGGCTGCGGAGTTGAACCAAAAGACCAGACCAAGAAAGAAAAAGAGTATTATAGCTACTGATACACCAGAAATGAATGCAATACTAGCAAAAGCTAATGAGAAGATCAGAAAGAAGGAGTTACAAGCCAATAAATTGAAAGTGAAAAAAAGAGTTTTTGAATCGTCCAGTGACGATAGCGATGCCAATGAACAATCCGAACAGAAGGACGGATTTACGTCTGATGAAGTTAGTGATGAGAATCCTGCTGATGAGATCTTCCATTTCGCCGAATTAAATGAAGATCCTTCGATAAATAATTTTGTTGTAGTCGAATTCATAGCAAATAAGAAAGTATATTATGTGGGGAAAATTCTGAAGCAAATAGACAACGAGTATGAAATCAGCTACCTGCGGAAAAGCTCGAAATCCATCAACAGTTTCGTTTTCCCAGTTGAAGAAGATATTGCTTTAGCAACTAAAAATGATATAAAAATGATACTTTCCAAGCATTTGGTCCTAGGTCGGACAAAGAGGTAACAATCTCTCGTTAAATTTGAAATTGATTTGTCCGCCTTTGACGTTCGCTGAATTCTCTTCGGATTTTCTTTTCATTATTATTAATAACTTTATGTTCTCATATTCTTATTTAAATTTTGTTGACTTTATTTTCAAGTCACTGTGTTTATTTTTATAGGTAGGTCTTACTTGAAATGTGATTTTTATTTGATTTTCTGAAAGTTAGTAAATCTATATGCTTGTGATTGTGATTTTCTTTTAATAAATATGTTTTTCTAATTAGATAATTCAAGTTTTTACAGGTTTTTTTACATGTTTCACTGTGGAACATAATTGTTCACTTGTGGAACAAAATAACAGCTAAAAAAAATAAAATCATAAAAATGTGAATATTCTAAATTATCTTTTTCAAATGTGGATAAGGTAGGATTATTCAATAGGCTTCACACCAAGCCCAAAAAGACCGAGAAGATTCCGAGTTTACTAGGCGAAAAAAATATTAAACTCGTTTTTATCCCACTGTGGAACACTTTCCCCTACTTTATAAAGGTTCTCGTTTTCTTTGAAAGCATCGGCTATAGTGTTCCGATTTTTCTCAAAATTTCTTGAATTTAATTCACATTTTAAATGCTCACCAGAATCCTCATGTTCACTGGTACAAAACCATTTATACTCCGAAAACCAAGAAGATTTAAAATTAATATAAGTTTTGCCACTTTTTTTAAATTTTTTTTTGGCAAAAATAGACAAACCAACCATGGGTCGTACTTTAGTTAAAACGTCTCGTTTGTCTTCGTCCTTCCAACGACTGAATGGCGTTTCCAACAAATTGCAAACAATGTCATTAATTGGATTCATTGTTGCCACCACATAACACACACTACGTTTAATGTTTAAACACAATACACATCAAGTTAACACACTCAAAAAAAAAATACGTAAGCTAATACAATAATAAAAATGTACGATCTTTAACATGCACAATGCAGTAATGCAAAAAAAATGGCTAACGGCAGTCAAAATTTCATCTATTTCACGACAGGTCACAGATTACTGACAAGACAATTTAGAAAAAGATGACGCGAAGCACACTCCCAGGTGATAGCCGAACTGTTCACTTGCACTGTAAGGAGTGGGAGAGTAGTAGGAAGTACGGTCTTTGGAACCCCCTTCCACTCTCCTATCGAATTTGGGTGTATGAAAACAATATTTAAAGCTGCGAGGGGACCCTGGGCGATAGAGCAAGCCGCCAAATGTTGGCATCCTGTGGTGATGTTTTTGGCAGGCGCCCACCACCCATCTTTTGAATATTGGTAAAATACTGCGGGTAGGACCCACCAATCTAGCCCCCCGAATTTTAGTAAAAAAAATCCACCCATCTTGTGGGGTGTCAAATGATAGGTATTTTCGTGGGCCACCCCATCGACGAGATTTAGAATATTGCTAAAGCTCCCTAGGTAGGAACCGTAAATTTGAAGTGAATAGCTTGCCGCCCATGGTCCCCCGACCCCGCCACTGTGTCGGCGACGGCCGCATTCACAGATTTGCATTCGTAATAATTGCAGTCGATAGTTAATTATGCGCGCTCTAGCGCTCAAAGAAACGAGAGCCTGGAATGCATATATTATGTAATACTGTGAAGCCGATATCTTTTAATGATAAATTATGTCATTAGAAATAACTGGTAATACTTAATAGATATACAGGGAGTATTAAATAAAACAATCTCTAAATAGATTTAATGGTTTTTATTTTGTAAATAATTTCTTATTCTAACCCTTTCTTTTTCTTTAAAATCTTTCTTAACCTTTTTTGATTTTTTTATTGGCGGCGTTCTGATAATATGTCCTTCTAAAACTGGTTTATATGGTGTCTCCAGATATTCGGTCTCCCAGGATTCTTCCTAAAATTTAGTTTAAAATATGTTTTAAATTTTTTAAAGTACTTAGGTGTTTAATCTTACACAAAGGACCTCCGGCTGTTTAACGGGGTATTGATCGGATGCTGGAGGATCAATTTCATCCCGGTTTTCATTCTAAAATTGGTTACTTGAAGAATTTAATTAACATAAATATAGAGAGATAGACTTACCCAGTCAACAAATGTCTGTATCACCGGATACAGATGACCGCTCCAGGAAGACGCAGTGTGGCTTAACTGAATGGTCTAAAAATTAAAATTTACCATGAGAAGTTATAAAACTTTATAGTATATTTACATTCTTCAAAATATGTGTTTAATCTTACACTGAGGACCTCCACCTGTTTGAAGGGGTATCGATCGGTTGTTGGGGGGTTGACAGGAAGAATTTCGTCCCAGGTTTCATTCTAAAATTAGTTACTTGAAGAATTGAATTTATACATAAAAACAGAGAGATAGACTTACAGAGTCTACCACCGTATTTATTATTGGATACAGATGGTTCCAGGACGCGGTTTGAGTTTTATTAATGTTCTAAAAATTAAAATTTAGCATGAGAAGTTACAAAACTTTATAGGTATGTATATATTTACACTCATATTTTTTATTTTTTCCAATGATGCTACCTAAAAACAGAAAAATGTTTTACTTTTTCTCAACGTTTGTAATCAAATATAAATTTATAGACAATATTTTGTTTGCTTACGACACATCGTGTGATAAAATAAACATAAAGCATATCTTCATGCGAGAAGAAACAGAAAGAGAATATATATTAAAACAAAAAGACATATCATTAAAGTTAATCCACAAATATTGTCGATTAGAAATTTATCAAGAATCAGAATTTATCAGAAGTAGCAAATGATGGTTACTTACTTGTTGGTTGAGCAATGATAAGTTGCATTAGAAACATATCGATATTTATATTAATTTTCCCTCTTTCTAGTAATGGAAAATCGTAGATTTCTGCTTTTTATTTGTTAAAAATAGTGATATCAAAATAGAAAGGACAGTTGGCTTACGCAATTTTATGTATTGAATGCAGTTATATTACATCATTCTTTCATACTCGCGCTTTGCAGTTCGGCTGACGCAATAGCTAAGCGCTTATTGCAAATTCTTAACCTTTCAGGATGTTTATTTTAATTGCATTTATTAATGCAATCGTATGCAACATATTTTTATTTCAACTGCACTATAATATTATGTATGAAAGGATAGCATTCCAATATAAATATAGGGTGGAGCGGATTGCTTCCTCAGAATCAATTTTTCTAATGTTACCAGTAATTTTAACCATTCTAGGTGAATCTGATACTGATGTGAGTATAATTATTGTATTATTGTTTTCTAAATAGGGTATTTAGAGAAGTGAAACAGATATAAAATTTTAATTTTGTTTTATTAACTAATACTAATATTATAATAACAGTTTATCATTCGGTAAATACAACATTATTCTCTGGTGGAATTTTAAAGTGTCCATAAAAATATATTTCTGACAATTTTTCTAAGTTTGGTACTAAGCAAGATTCCCAATTGATTGAATCATATCCACAATTATCGCAATGAAAATGTCCTAATGAATGATAATGGTAAGCATTGATATATGAGTAATAATCATTGTAATTATTTCCTTTTTCATAAACACTTGCAAGATCATGCAATTTTTCAGAATTATAGAAATTGTTAAAACATGCATGGCACAGTAAAACCTCAAAGTGTGCGTACCAACTAGTGAATGTGTAAAAATAATTGCATTGAGAAAAATCTTCATAGCAAAAACGCGTCTCCATTTTCTCAGGTGAAATTGCAGGTGCGTTAATTATACGTCCATTCAAGCTGGGAAAAAATGTTACTTTCGGATGGATCTTTATTCCTTTCCGAAGAATTTCTAACGCTTCGTTTTCTTGGGGGGTGGAAATGCATCTATCGATTTTTTTCACTATGCGTGTTGGTTTATATGGATATTTGGCTTTAATAATAAAATTATATTAGTACTTATAAAAGTAAAGTTATTTAAACTATTACCATTTCCTTCTTTTTTATCAAGCTGTGTCGCCGCATCATCCCGGTATTTACGGTGGAAAAGGGGTAAGAAGTTATTTAAATACCTTGCCTGTTTCTCGAAGTGGCTCTCGCTAGATTAAATCTAGCCAGGGGAGTGTTACAACACACCCGGATCGTCCTAGCCGCTGCTGGCCAACTAGGCGATACCCCCGATGTACACAGGTGGATGATACTACGCTCTTCGGCTTGAGACGGGCTGCTCATACGCGAATACCTAGTATCCGCGACGTCCGTCCACGTTGGCGGTTACCAGTCTTCCTTCCGGGCCCGCACTTATTTTACTTCGCCGCTGGTGGCACACTTCTTGTCCAGCGGTGGAAGTTTTATATTTATATCGCCACCCCAAAGTTAGCAATGATAATTGCTCCCCAAGAGAGTGTTTCGTAATAGCGATTACCAATGAACGTAATGTAACGAGTTTCTTTAAATCGAACCAATTTGTGGAAACAGTGCCCCAGCAAATTAGTTCTATATGGTTATTAATAACACCCGAAGTGAATAAATATTAAGTAGTGAAAACCTCAATTAAATCTAAACTCTTTTAAATGGTTCTTTCTTTAAATAATGTAATCTAGGAGTATAATTAAATGCAAATAATTAATATTATTAATGCTTAAAAGTGAATAAAGATAAATGAGCCACGTGGTGAATAATGTGCACGTGGTTTGCCTTTAACACGCAATATATAAATAATATAAAATTCAAATCTATTAAATTAGCTTCAGAATAATCTAATGTATGAATGATATGAAAATGCAACGATTAAAACTTCAAGTTAGCAAATGTGAATAAATAAATGCTTTTAGCACATACCCAGACAAATCCAGGCACTCACAAAACACAACTGCACTTCACTAGAGCCAGGAACCAAAGAGAGATTTTTGCCAGTCGGGTTTCTCGACCGTGTTTTGTCATAGGGCTGGCCCGCAGGTACTCGGTGACGCGCACCACCCAAAACGTGTACAGGGGGTAGGTAAATAGCCGCTCCGGCGACACCTCCCTCGTATGAAACAATATAGATAATAATTTGCTGTGACACCTTCGTTTCCTGTTCTTGAAAAAGAACATTTTTTTTTGTTTCTATTTTTTTTTTTAATTTCCTTTTATAGGATCGTAGAAAAATCCGCCAGTTCGATTACTGCCTAAGGGAAGAACGGCAAGAAACCCTTAGGAGATTTCTATCTCCTCTTACTCATAACCTAGGACTCGGTGTAGCTTCGGCGAGGTTCCTTAAAGCCAGGAGGGCAGCTACGTCTGCAAAAGTCCGGGAGTCCTAACCTGGGTTGCGTGACCTCCTCGAGAAGGGTCTGCAGGTGTACCTCCTGTGCTGTAGATGTTGCCTGCCAAGCTCGAAGTCCTGTAATGTTCACGAGGTGTATATACAAATGAAAAGATAGAGAAATATGCCTACGCAAATACTTACAATTTTATTACGCTCGCTTAAACAAAACATGCAAATATACTATATACATGAGCTACTCTGGTATGTACAAATTCCTAGCTATAGTACAATTTAAAAAGAAGAAAATTAAAAAGTATACGACCTTACTCCCTCGTTGCGCAAGTCCTCACGATGCTACGGGTAGCCTGCTGTGGTCGTTTCTTCTTCCTTGTTTAATTATTTCTTTCTTGACAAATCAAACTATCGATTTTCTTGGAGGTCACTGACCTACCCTTTTCTAGGTCAGTAGAATAATCCTCTTAGGCGTCACTGACCTGTCTTGTCCCAGGGCAGTGGGATAATCCTTCTTAGGTACTGCTGACATAGTTTTGTACTAAGTCAGCGAAATAATTAATCTTCTTAATTATTACGTGTGCTTTCCTAGTCCACCTGCAAAGCTATCCGCCGTGTGACATCGTCCCAGCTTTTCCTGTACGCTGCTGTGGCGGCCTTTTCGACTCTGTGAAACCTCCTTTACCTGTTTTCCTCCCCTGTGTCGTTTTTTCCACCGGCTAGCGAATCCACGCTAGCTAAACCTCCTCGCGAGCGAGGTGAAGGACTTTAGCTTCTCCAACGGCGGCTTTTTACGAATACTTGCTGGCCCTGTCGTAAGTCTGCGCCCGCAGACGACGACAATCTGTTCGGCATGCGTCATTCCTCGGCGGCCACAAACAGGTCCTTCTGTATATGCTACGCATCACTAACTATCCTGCTTTGCTGGCTTTCTATTACTCGCACTTTGCGCAATTCTTCGGCTCTTGTCGCCCTGCTATTTGACGAGCGTCGCGGCGGTAAACGTCGCGGCGACGACGTCACTTCACTGATAGTACGGGCGAATTATAGTCCAAGGCGCTGCGGCGAATCACGCCTTGCTGCAGCATCTCCTCGCATGCCTCGTTGATAGTTTTCTTTTTTTCTTCTGAGTACCTAAAGGGTGCTACTCTAACAGGTATGTCGTCCTTTAAAATTATCCTGTGTTCTGTTGTCCTGGTAGTGGCTGGTTTCGGTTCTTTGGAGAAAATGTCGATGTACTCGTGTAAAACCGCCCGATATTCTTCCTGGAAATCGGCGGGTAATTTTTCTTCTAATATATTTTCCATCTCTGACGTTTCTTCGCGTGTATTTCGTACGTTGTCCATCCAGAATGCACAACGTCTCCTTTCTGTCCCGAAATACACTGTACGCTGCTTAAAATCTATCACAGCTTCATTTTCTTCGAGCCAGGGCCGACCTAGGATACATTCCTCGTGCAGGTCATCGACCAGCAGCATCTTCGTCCTAAGGTGGGCTTCGGCTAGGGTACAGTCCACATCCGCGAACCCTCTAGTCTCCATGGTTGCTCCTTGACTTGCTAGTTGAAGTGTGGCGGCCTCCTCGTATGTTACGAGCCCTTCTGCTTTCTCTGTCCTAAGCAAGTTAACTCCGGCCCCCGAATCCACAAGGGCTGCGACCTTCCTATCCTGAATCCACAAAATAAGACGGGGTGCTTCAGCTTCCCCGACGGCGGTATTAACCGTGTAGCTTATCTCCGCTTCCCGTGCCATGTCAGTGTCTGCTCCGCAGACTACGGCGTCCTGTTCAGCACACATGCTAAGGCGGCCACACATCGTCAACTTTTTCTTCCCTTTTTCTCGCGAACTTGCTAGCTCCGACTCTGCAGTTTCGCTGGTACGTTTTCTTTCTTCTCGTACATCTTCGTTCTCTCCAGTACAGCCTATTTCACCATTTTCCAGTTCGGTATTCATAGCCATGTCCTTTTCCCACGTCGAGGGCGTTTGCGTCTCTTGCGAAGTGACTGTGCGCCCTGTCACAGTCGCTTCTCTTCTTTCCTTGCGGTCCGTTACTGCTGCGAAGAGGGACCGGGCCGAGGTTGTCCTTGTACCTCGACCCGTGGATCGTTTCCCGCGTCTCTTCGTTGTTGCTGCTGCCATCCGTGCTGTGACGCCTCCCTCGTAGGCGATCGTCGCGGCGACAGGCGTCGCGGCGGCGAGTTTCGGGGCGACCATTGTCGCGGCGGCGAACGTCGCGGTGGCGAGCGTCGTGGTGGCGAGCGTCGCGGTGGCGACGTCGCGGCTCTCCTTGTTCCGGCCGCCTCCCTCGCAGAGACCGAGTTTACCGGTCCACGTCGAGGCGGTGATCGACGCCTCGACTCCGGTGCTTGATGCCAGTCTCTACGTGGCGGTCCTTGCTCCTGAAAATCCCTTCGCGGCGGTTCGCGGTACTCATCGCGTGCTCCACGCGGCTCCTGCCGAAATCCCCGTCGCGGCGGTGGGCCGCGGTATTCTTCGCGTCTCTCCTGGTAATCCCTTCGCGGCGGTGGTCCGCGGTAATCCGGGCGCCTCTGGGGGGCGCCTTGGCGTCGTTCACCTTCTCTCTGCGGGGGCGGCAACTTCGGTCGATGCTCCGGATATTTGTTGCCCACGTAGTCCGATTTCTTATTTGAGGGTGGCTCCATGCTTCTCGTGGGCCCCCTCTGCAAATCCGCCTCCACTTGTGTCACGGTATTCATCAACTCTTCGGTGTTGATGAACCGCCCCAAGCGCGCGTAGGTCCGGATTTCGGGTCTGAGCTGCTCCACTATAATCCGGGTTCTTGCTTCCTCCGGGGTTCCGGGTGCAAGCCTTTCAAAAAGTGCCACTTTCGCTGACACGAAGGTGGACACTATTTCTTTGGGTCCTTGCACCTCACCATACAATTTCATAGTTAAGTCGCTAAGTACAGCGACGCTGCTAAACTGGTCGATAATTTTTTTCTTTAGTGCTTCGTATGTGAGTGTCCGGGGCTGCCGTTCGCACCATGTTTTCGCTTGTCCCCGCAAGCAATTTTTCGCTATCTTTAGCTTCTTGTCGCTGTCGAGGATCCTATTTTCGTAATAGAAATCCTCCAGCTTTTCTATAAACGCTGCGGGGTCCTCGTCGTCCCGCGCAGCATACTCGATGTCGGTCCTGACGGGGTATTGGACCCTAGCCATCTTTTCTGTCTTCTCTAGGAGGGTGGTTAGGGCCCACATCATGGCCTGTGTAGCGTCGTCTGGGCGCCGCGGCGCTTGGTGCCGGGTCGCCGCAGATTCTTCTTGGACACGCGCTGGCTCTTGGCACCAGGTCGTGTCCACTTGTCTGTCCATTGTTGGTTGTTGTGTTGGGCGCCACCAAGTCCCTTGACTTGGGTAAGGTCCAGCCGGCGTCGCGTTGTCTCCTGTGGCGTCGCGTGTGCACCACGTCGCGGTGCCGCTGGCCTCATGTCGTTGATATATTGGCTCGGCTTGCGAGACTCCTAGTGCGTCTTCTTGGGTCGTATTCGGGGTGGATGCCTGTCCAGACACCCTCGCAGTCCAACTTTCCTCAAGCATACGCCGCCAGCCGACGTAGCTTGAAGTTGGCGTCGTCGTACGTGCCTCTTCTGGCACCTGCGCTGCCCCACGTTGCTGGGCGCCATGTCGCCGCATCATCCCGGTATTTACGGTGGAAAAGGGGTAAGAAGTTATTTAAATACCTTGCCTGTTTCTCGAAGTGGCTCTCGCTAGATTAAATCTAGCCAGGGGAGTGTTACAACACACCCGGATCGTCCTAGCCGCTGCTGGCCAACTAGGCGATACCCCCGATGTACACAGGTGGATGATACTACGCTCTTCGGCTTGAGACGGGCTGCTCATACGCGAATACCTAGTATCCGCGACGTCCGTCCACGTTGGCGGTTACCAGTCTTCCTTCCGGGCCCGCACTTATTTTACTTCGCCGCTGGTGGCACACTTCTTGTCCAGCGGTGGAAGTTTTATATTTATATCGCCACCCCAAAGTTAGCAATGATAATTGCTCCCCAAGAGAGTGTTTCGTAATAGCGATTACCAATGAACGTAATGTAACGAGTTTCTTTAAATCGAACCAATTTGTGGAAACAGTGCCCCAGCAAATTAGTTCTATATGGTTATTAATAACACCCGAAGTGAATAAATATTAAGTAGTGAAAACCTCAATTAAATCTAAACTCTTTTAAATGGTTCTTTCTTTAAATAATGTAATCTAGGAGTATAATTAAATGCAAATAATTAATATTATTAATGCTTAAAAGTGAATAAAGATAAATGAGCCACGTGGTGAATAATGTGCACGTGGTTTGCCTTTAACACGCAATATATAAATAATATAAAATTCAAATCTATTAAATTAGCTTCAGAATAATCTAATGTATGAATGATATGAAAATGCAACGATTAAAACTTCAAGTTAGCAAATGTGAATAAATAAATGCTTTTAGCACATACCCAGACAAATCCAGGCACTCACAAAACACAACTGCACTTCACTAGAGCCAGGAACCAAAGAGAGATTTTTGCCAGTCGGGTTTCTCGACCGTGTTTTGTCATAGGGCTGGCCCGCAGGTACTCGGTGACGCGCACCACCCAAAACGTGTACAGGGGGTAGGTAAATAGCCGCTCCGGCGACAGCTGGGTAGTTTCTGAAGCTTTACTTGTAGACGGTTGATCACACATAATCTTTAACACTTCTAAAATTAAAATATAAAACACAAAGCAGTTACATTTGAATTGACGGTTTTTGTTAATTCGCTTGGTATTTATGCAGACACATCAGACCGTCTAATACGTCACAGATCTAATGTGTGTCAATTTTCTAATGTAATTTTGAATGATGCAATTGGTAAGTGAATATTGCAAAGCCATTCGTACCCAAGGAGGTGGAATAGAAAGGCGAACGTTGATATATAAATAGAGGGTTTTAATTATAATTTTATTATATTTCATCTTATCTGTTTAATAGTCAGTTCAATTCGAGCTCTTCTTAATTGATAAGTACATTTCATTATAATTCTTTGGTTTATTATGTAAACATTATTATCTTTAGAGGTATTGTATAGGTAGAAAATAAATTTTACATCTGCGAACATAATACTTTTAATTTTCTTGATGATATTAGCTGGGTTGTATGTTTAAAGATAAAGCAAGTTAAAAAATTACTTGACATGCTCGGTTCACCTTATCGATATTGAATAAAAATTGTTATGATGGGTACTTGTAGAATAAATTTGTTAGATTCAATAAGTATAAGGTAAATCGGGTGATACTCATATCAACGCTGTCCATCATCTTCCGTAATTTGCCATATCTACAACATATACATATATCTATCTATATAATATTAATACTATTTTAGAAAAATGGCTTTCAAGACATTGAACGTTTTAGGATCATTAGAATTTGACACCATCCAACTTGCTACTCTTGAGCAACATAAACCAATCGAAATTAAGCGTCTACTGAGTCTTGATACGGTGTATGGACGGAGGATTTTAGTCGAATTGGATGGAAAGGATTACGAGGGTAAATACGTTTTTCTACCCGAAAGATTCAAATCGCTAACAGAATGTGATATAGCAGAAGTTAATAAAAAACCTACGCAAATAGTTTATAAGGGGCTAAAGAAACTTGATAGTGGAAGATCTGCGCACGAACTAGAGTTTATAGAATAGAAGTAATACATTTTTCACAGATATGAGTAAATATAGGAAGTTAGATTTTAACATTGTAACTATAGAAACAGCATTTAAAAGTAGATTACTAACATTAGCAATAAAAAATAATTTAAAATTTAAGGATCCAATACTTTTTTTGAAAGAGATAAATTATATTTTTCCTGAAATTATTCGAAAATTGAGGCATTATCCTTGTAAAATAAATACAACATTTGTCGGAAAATTTGTTATTCCAAAAGGGGGTGATGAAATAGAGCAGGAGGGGGAAGTTAAATATATTAATACCAGCAATGCAAATTTATACGAAACAAGCGATTTATCCAGTTGGTACAACGAAAATATTTATGATAAGTTGCTTAAAAAAATTAGTGAATTTAGTGAAAAAGGTTCAGGGTGGGGGTTGAAAGAAATATTAGAATTACAAATTAAGATTAATAAATGTTCCTTATTTTCTATTGGAGCTTCATTTATAGATTTGCCAAAAGAAATTGTTAATAAAAAAGCGTGTATTAATATACAATGCTATGATAATGCTTGTTTCATGTGGGCAGTGAATTATGCTTTTCAAAATGTTCAAAGAAAAGTAAACATTGTCTCATCGTATAGGCACTATTCAGAGTTTTTAAATTTAAAAGATATTACTTTGCCAGTTTCTTTAAAACAGCTACCCAAATTTGAATTACAAAATAATTTATCGGTTAACATTTACAGTTTGAAAAAAAAGAATAATAAAGATAAGTGGTATGTAGGTAGAGAGATAATCTTATCCGATGAGTCTGACTATTCCGATGATGAAATTGAAGATGAGGTCCAAGGTAAGAATGAATATGAAGTTGTACCTACTAGAATTTCTAATGATGTTAAAGAAAAACATATAAACTTGTTACTTGTTCAGAAATATAATCAAAATGAAGACATAAATGAATCTGAAACGTCCTATCATTTTTGTTATATAAAGTCATTATCACGTTTAATTTCTGGGCAAGTTACAAAGCGAAAAAAGAAATTATTCGTATGCGATCGTTGTCTTTGTACTTTTTACACTAAGGAACAACTGGATATTCATTTTTCCGATTGCGCTTTATTTAGAGGGGTAAAGGCTACTTTTCCTACTTTTGCTAATAAATGGGTAAAGTTTAAAAATTTTAAATATAAGGAACGAGTTCCGTTTACGATATATTTCGACTTAGAAACGTATCTTTTACCAATTGAAACAGTGACACCGTCTGCCTCTACATCTTATAGCAATGCTTATGAAAGACATATACCTTACAGCGTAGGGTATTATGTTCATTGCGCATATGATAATAAATTATGCTCATTTAATTATAACAGAAGCGAAAATTGTATAGATTGGTTCATAAGCGAGCTAACTAGTATCGCTAAAAAAATTTCTTCAGTATACAATTCCCCCTTAGAAATGTTAAATTTAGATGAGACAGAATTAGAAGCATTTAGACAAGCTCAAGTATGTTATATTTGTGAAAACCCATTTACTGAAACAGACTTCAAAGTAAGAGATCACTGCCATTTGACAGGAAAATTTAGGGGGGGCGGCACATAATTCATGTAATATTAATTATAAAATTCCTAATTATATACCCGTTATCAGTCACGGCCAATCAGGTTATGATTCACATTTCTTCATACAGAGACTATGTACAAAAGTAGATGGACCTCTAAAACTTTTGCCGTACAATAAAGAAAAATACAAATCTTTCACGAAATTATTGAAATTTAACGATACAAATAATGGTGAAGAGGTAGAGGGAGTTACTAGAAGTATCAACTTAAGATTTATTGATTGTTTTAATTTTTTAGCTAGATCTTTAGCTGAACTAGCATCAAATTTAGATGAATGTAAAATAACAAAAAAAATGTTTTCAAATTTAGAGAATGAAAATATTCAGCTTTTATTAAGAAAAGGAGTATTTCCCTATGATCATATAAATTCTCTAAACCGGTTAGAGGAAACTAAATTGCCATTAAAAGAAAAGTTTTATAATAAATTGAAAAACTCACATATCAGTGATTGTGATTATACTCACGCTCAGAATGTTTGGAAAGCATTCAATTGTAAAAATTTAGGTGAATATTCGGATATCTATCTTAAAACTGATATATTTTTACTAGCTGACGTATTTGAATGTTTTAGAGATTTATGTATGAAAACTTATAATCTTGATGCCGCTCATTATATAACTACGCCTAGTTTTGCGTGGGATGCGATGTTGAAAATGACAAAAGTTGAGCTTGAACTATTCACTGACCCTGATATGTTGCTTTTAGTTGAAAAGGGTATTAGGGGCGGTCTTTCCGCATGTATTCATAGACATGCTAAAGCAAATAATAGGTATATGCAAAATTATAACAAAGATGAAGATGAAACATATTTAATGTATTTTGATATCAATAATATGTATGGAAAAGCTATGACCGAATATTTACCGCAACACCGGTTTCGTTGGATGACAGCCAGAGAAATAGAAAATTTCAATATAGATGCAATTACGTCAGACTCATCGATTGGGTTCATATTAGAAGTAACATTAGAATATCCCGATTCTCTGCATAATACACATTCCGATTTACCGTTTTGTTGTGAGAAAAAGCTACCAGAGGGAAGTAAATGCAAAAAATTGATGAGCACGCTTCATGACAAGGAAAAATATGTTATTCACTATCGAAATTTAAAACAATGTCTTGAGCACGGGTTAAAACTAAAAAAAATACATCGAATTTTGAAATTTGTTCAATCACCCTGGATGAAACCTTACATAGAATTAAATTATCTTGCGAATATCGGCGAAAAATAATTTTGAAACAGATTTTTTTAAATTGCTTAACAATGCTGTTTTTGGTAAATCTATGCAAAATGTAAGGAAAATGAGGGATGTTAAGTTAGTTTCAAAATATGAAAATGCATATGGAGTAAATTATTATATTTCAAAACCAAATTTTAAAGACCGAACAATATTTGATGAAAATTGTGTAGCTATAGAAATGAATAGGTGTAAAATTTTCTTTAATAAGCCTATAGTTATAGGCTTCACTGTTTTGGATTTATCTAAAACACAATTATATAAATTTCATTATCAATATATGAAAAATAAATTTGCCGATAATTGTTTAAAATTGTGTTACACAGACACGGATTCGTTAATATATAAAATAAAACATGAAGATGTTTATGCCGCTTTGAAAAACGATTTAAGTGAATGGTTTGACACTTCAGACTATAAACATGATAATCAATATGGATATCCCAGAGTAAATAAAAAAGTTATGGGGTTAATGAAGGATGAATTAAAGGGGGAAATTTTTGAGGAATTTGTTGGTTTAAGATCTAAAATGTATGCAGTTAGGGTATATGGAAAGGGTACTGATACTTGTAAAGCAAAGGGTGTCGTTACCAGTGTTAAAAGAACTTTAAATTTAGATGATTATAAAGAATGTCTGCTCGACGGAGAGCCGCTGAGGAAAAAACAAAATTTAATTAGATCCATACGTCATAATGTGTATACTATGGAACAAAATAAATTAGCTTTAGATCTTTCTGATGATAAACGGTATATTTGTGAATCCGGTATTGATACCCTAGCGTTTGGTCATTTCTCTGTACGAAAATAATTTATCTAATGTATGTTAATTAATAATAAACCCTAATTATGTAATTAAGATTTGTGTAGAGAACATATTGATGATAATTTATGTATATATTTATTTATATCTTATTTCACTACAATTATATTTATAATAAATCTTTTAAATCTATCCAAGCGTTTTTCTTTAACCCTAAAAATTTAACATAAGCCTTTTTTCCTTTCTTCTTCAACACTTTCTCAACCAAAAATATGTCCGAATATTTAGCTTTTTGCAACTCATGCCCATAAAATGATCCTAATATATCTTGTTGCTCTTGATCATATAAAAGGTAAGTGATAGGATTAGTATTCTGAATTTTCTTAATAGTGAAGAGTTCTGTGCTCCAACTTGGATAATACCCCTTATCGAATACACTTTTATACTTGCTAATTCGAACCATATCTCCAATCTTAAAATGTTCTTTTTTGAACAATTTAATATGGCTGTAGACGTTTTGAAGAAGCGGTTTCTCATTTTTTGTTTTTCGTGCATCAATCGGTCTCATTTTAATAGTTCTGTCTAGTCTCGTTATACGTTTTAGTTACATCTCTTAAAATATCAATCTATTTAAATTTGCCTCTTACACTAAACTCAAAGAACAATTTATTTTTTAAGGTTCTAATAACACGTTCGGCAATTGCGGCCTTTATCGAACTAAATGTAGAATAAATATTTACTGAATTTTCTTTGCATAATCTTCGAAAATTACTATTCCAAAATTCAGTTCCTTGATCCACTTGCAGATTTTTAGGTGTCTCCTCCTTAAAGATTTTCGCCATTGCAGCAGTAACTTCTTTTCCGGTTTTGTTTTTTAGCGGCATCGTCCAAAGATATTTACTAAAACAATCTATAGCTACTAAGATGAATTTGTAACCTTTGTTTTGTTTTGAAAATTTTTGAAGATCAGCTAAATCAGCTTGCATTAAATCATGTAAACCTCTGATAATAATACGACGTCTAGGAAAATTTTTACGTGCCGCTTTGTGCAATTCTCGAACAACTTGAAGTTTCTCCATATTAACTACATTAACTAATTATACCTTCTTCGGAGAGCTCTTCTAAAATACTGCTAATTTCATTGTCTAGCGAATTATTACCGGCATTTTTTCTGCATGTAAAAGCCTGAGGCGATCTACCAATTCGTTTATTGAATTCCAGTAGACAAATTGTGGGTGACTAACTGCTGAAGTAACATGAAGACCACTACCTGGCGCAGATAAAAATCTATCTCTTAGTCTAACCTCTATAGGAAAAAGTTTCTTAATAATAGTTCTATATTTTGAAGATTTATTTCTGTTTATTTGAGAATATGATTTATAACCACGTTTGTGAGCATTGGTATGTCTTAAAATATTCCCATATCTTAATAAATCTTCATCAGTATAGTCTTCCGGATTTTTCATAAAAACTAGCTGATAAAGTCCGTTTGTTCCTGTATATTTTCTACCTTTCACGATTAGATCATCTCCCTCAATTTCAACAACACTATCGCCTATCATCCAATTCTGTGTATCAGGATTGAAGCGTATACCATATTGATTATCTTTTACTCCCACCGTGTCGGAGATAACCATTAGTAAATATTTTTTCGGTAGATCGCCAAACAGACTTAGGGAAGTATTAATTTCTTCTCGTGTTTCCGGCTCATTATATTTTTGTTGAATAAATTCAGTTGAAAGACGAGGACCAGGAGTTTGGAAAACTCTTTCAGTCCGAAGAAATTCTGGACCCTTCTCAATGGAATCCGCGGCAGAATCATGAGCAGTAATAGGAAAAGAACTCTGTTTTGATATAACTCCTTTAGTACTGCTTCCTTTTTTATCCTGTTTCTCATCTTCAAAAACATCATCATCATTATCTTTCATCTTTTTAACCTCCTCTTTCACTGTGGATTTTTCAGTTTTCACCATAGATATTGGCTCTCGTTTTACATTTTCTGCAATTATTTTTAGCGGATCAAGAAGAGGTTTCAATTTTTTCTCTATCATTTTATTAGCCTCCATTCGACCTTGCTTAAGTTTTAAAAACTTTTTCTTTAGAATATTTCGCGTTTAATTAAATCCTTTTTTAATTTCGCTTCACCTTTCTTACCGATAGACTTCTTGTTCTTTACCATGTTAATCTTTCACTAGCTTCGTAACTAACAAACTGGTTAATTTTCGTAAGATATGTTTGTTTTTATAGATAAATAAAAGTATCTATTCCTTTACGATATTTCCTCCCTGAGCTGGCGTTGGCACATTTATCTATCATCAAAAAATTGTATTTCTGCTCCCAACAATGCAGACACATGTTCTTAAATTCATCGAACGTCATATCTTGAGATAATTGGTGGTCATTGTAGACATGTTTCAAGTTGAGGTCATCTTGTTCGAAAAGTATAATAAAATTACTATTGTCCCTAATGTTGTTTCGAAACATGGGAATAAGACTGACATAAGTAAAAAGTGTCGATTTGAGCATGTCTCCCCATACAAAAATACTCTCTTATAGGACTTTGAGGAGTGCACTGCACATCATCGAAAATAAAAATTGAATTCGGTTTTGCATCCATCGGTGGAATAATTTTCGATGCTTCATCTTCAAACTTGTAATAACCGATATGCGGAACACCAATTAAAATATTATCTAAACCCTGATACAAAGGCTGCTTCAACTATTTCGAATAAATATAAATATTTTCAAAACACAATCCATTTTCGTTCTCTATAAGACTTAACATCAGATTAGTTTTTCCAGATCCCGAGGGACCTGCTAATATGCCTCGAATGTCATCATTGAATAAGTCTCCATGTCTTTTATTTCTTTGATCACATTCCCTCGATGTTGGTAAAATTTTCAACAGATGGTTTTCAATAGGAAAGTTTTCTTTCTGTTTCTCAAAACGCATATTAATGAGTTATTGTAGCGAGTGGTTTTAGAACTTCTAAATAAGTAGTACCAAACTACTTGAGAGGGAAGAAATATTTAAATAAAGGCGCAGCGAACAATACAAATAAATAGGACACTACCTTCAAAATTTATATAATGCAAGGGCGCGCCTACCTGGCCTATGATCGATTTTATAATCCGAGGGCGGGGTTGATGGAACACATCGTCAGGGGGGGGTGTCTGCCGACATAAACAAACTTAATAAACTATGTAAAATTCAGGATGAGCAGTATGAGGTTAGTAGTGCTTTGACGTTGAAACACGTGGGCAGACCGTATATTAAGCAAAGGTGTTTGGAGACGTTTCAAAGCAAGAGACACATCAATCAGAGAAAAATTAACAACACATATCATACGCAACATTATGAAGACAAAGACAAAACTGGGAATGGGTATGAGAAAAAGAGATGTCGCTCGTTCTAGAAAGACAAAACGAAGAGATGAGAAAAAATATCAATTTAAAGGTGGTGTGCTGAAACCAACAGCTATGAAATTAAATTCAATAAAAATTGATGACTTAAAAAAGGGTTCTAAACTTGCATTATTAGCAGCAAGACGAGCTGTTCAACGGGCAGGAGGGAGGAAAAAATTTGACCTACCACGAATTATACCTATACCTAAAAGAGGAGGATTTCTTCCATTTTTACTACCCATGTTTGCGGGACTTTCGGCTTCAGGAGGGTTGGCAGGTGGAGCGGCAGGTATAGCCAAAGCTATTAATTCGACAAGAGCCACCCAAAAACAACTTGGTGAGCTACAACGCCATGATAAAACCATGGAAGCTATCGCATTAGGAAAAAAACAATTAGGAAGTGGTCCTTTCTTGAAACCGTATAAAAAGGACTAGGTTTATACATTCAAAAAAACTAATAGCCTCGTTACCTCGACGTCCTCTAACAAATCTTGATCTCATTACATATGCAAGAAAGTGGAAAATTCCACATTTCTCTGGGGTGTTTATGAGAAATACTCTCCCAAAGAATTCACCAATTCTGAAATATGAAAGAGGGATAGTGAACTTAGATACAGAAGAGGGTACCCACTGGTGTGCGTATAGAAAAAATAAAAACAAAATAATCTGGTTCGATAGTTTTGGTAGCATCCCACCACCGAAAGAGGTCGTCGAATATTTTCAGGGTAACGATATCATTTACAATCATGATGCATTTCAGTCTTACAACACCTACATATGTGGTCATTTATGTTTGCTATTTCTACGTCTAGATGAGGAAGACCTTTAGACCATGTCGTTAACATTCACATTAGTCGGAAGAAAAAGTGTTTTAAGCGCCTCGTATTTTCCACCGGTGGAACTGGACCCCAATGAAAAATATTCTTTGGGATTGGTGGGATTTTACAGCTATCACTCAATTTCTAATATAGAAGAGGGATCCAATATATTTTATTTAGGAGGAAGAAGCATCACTATTCCAGTAGGATCTTATGAAATTTCTGATTTGGAAAGGTACATAAATGATCAGGTGGGCAAGGATGAGGATAAAATTTTATTAAGACCTAATATAAATATGTTTCGAGCTGAAATTTTTAGTAAAAACGACGATATAGATTTCTCCAAGGAAAAATCTATACATAAAGTATTGGGATTCTCGAAGAATATATTAAAAGCTAATCAACTTCATGCTGCTGACAAGATATTGCAAATTTTCAACGTCACAACCATAAGAATATCCACAAACATTACGTCAGGTGCTTATTTAAATGATGAACTTGTTCATACCATTCACGAGTTTTCACTAAACGTTGCTCCAGGATATGCGATAAGCGAATCTCCAAGAAATATAATTTACCTGCCAGTGACTGCCAGTTCCATAAATACTATCACGTTGAGAGTGACCGATCAAGATAACAGATTAATAAATTTTCAAGGGGAAGAAATTGTTGTGAGATTGGAATTGAAAAAAGTGTAATGGGTTTTTTGTTTAACTCAAAACTCAAGAGTGTTTCCGGTAGTGGACATCATCAACAACAACAGAAACATATAAAAAGTAGCACAGTAAAGAAGAGGGGTAGTCGTGTTAAAGTAAAAGAACATTTAACACCAGAAAACGTTTTATTTCTCAAATCCTTGGGATATAAAGTAAACCAGTAGTAACATCATGAGTCTTGATCAGTTAAATGTGTTTGAGGACATCCCTTTTGATGATATAATTACCAGAAAGGAATTTCACACCTACTTACCATACAACAATACAACGTTTAATCAGAACGATGAAATTCGCATTCCAATCCAATCGCAGGATATCTATCCACTTCCCTGTGAAAGTTTTATTTATATAGAAGGTAGCTTTACTCACGCCGCCGACGCAGATTGCAAACTCGTAAATAATGCCTATTCCTACCTGTTTGATGAGATACGTTTCGAACTAAATGGAGTTGAAATAGACAAGGTAAGAGATGTTGGATATACATCAACGATAAAGGCTTATACCTCCTTAGACAAAGCTCAAAGTGAATCTTTAGAAGTTGCAGGATGGTGTCCTTTCAAGGAAAACAGAACATTGACGGCGACGGTTTTTAATGCCTGCATTCCGTGAAGTTTTCTAATGGGGTTTGCGGAATTCTATAAGAAAATTTTTATTAATAGCAAATTAGAACTAATCCTTATAAGGTCACACACCGACGATAATTGCTTCAAGGGAAAAGCTGGAGAAATTAAAATCAACAGACTCCAATGGCATGTACCCCATGTGAGTGTTAGCGACGAGGCAAAATTAAAAATCATGTCAGCTCTTCAGAAAGATCGCCCTATAAGAATAGCCTTCCACAGATGGGAACTTCACGAACTTCCTTCCCTCAGACCAAATACCTCGGATAAATGGTCTATTCGAACATCTTCTCAATTGGAAAAACCACGCTTTCTCTTAATAGCATTTCAATCCAATAAGAAAAACATCAAAGAAGAAGACCCTACAGATTTCGATCATGTGCGAATTCGAAACATTAAACTCTATTTAAATTCCGAAAGTTACCCTTACGATAAACAAAATCTCGATTTTGGGATTGGGCGTTATGCTATAGCATATCAAATGTATAAATCATTTCAGAAAAGTTATTACAATAGAGAGGGCAGTGAACCTGTATTATCCTTTGAAAAATTTACGGATTGTCCTATTTTCGTAATAGATTGTAGTAAACAGCTCGAGTCGGTCGTAACCTCAACAGTTGATATTCAATTGGAATTTGAAAGTGATGTCTCCTTCACAGATAAAACTAGTTTATTTGCTCTAATTCTTCACGACGCACTTGTGGAATACAATCCTGTTACAGCTATCGTACAAAAATTAATTTAAAAGTAGGGGGTATAAATAATACATCTCAAAAACTTGGAACATTAGTATAGTTAAAGAAATGAAGAAAATATGAAGTTTTTAGTGCTCGATGTTCAATTCCTTCCTTCACCTCATTTTGTTCCAAAGGAACTTTGTGTTTTTGATGGAGAAAAAAATGGACATTTTGTGTTTCACCCAGAAATTGAGTTGACGTATGTACCCCAAAATTGTAAGAAACAGATCAGATGGCTTGAAAATCAACATATGTGTATTCTCTATAACACCGGCTATGTGAACACTTCGGAATTGTTCAAAATTTTAACAAATTTAACGAAAGATGTGGATAGAATTTACGTTAGAGGACAAATAAAAGAAAACTTCTTGATGGGATATTTATCAAACGTGGAAATAATTAATATGGAAAAAATGCATGGCTGTCCGAAAATACGGAAAGGTGCACCATTATGTCTATTTCACACATCATCATTTTGCTATTGTAGTATTAACATTGTTAAACAAATGTATAACTTTATTATATCAAAAATGTCTTAACCCGCAGAAGTATAAATAAAACATAATTTAAAATATATATATATGCTTTTTATTTGCAAATTACAACCTCTTGTTTGATAACAAAACAAAAATATGCAATGTGTAAAACATAATCGAGAAACATGAGAAGATTGCTAACTACAAACTACTCTCTGATAATAAGGTTTACATTTAATAGCTGATAAAACAAAAACAATTAAAATAAGAAGTACACAAAACATAATTAAGAAAATTAAATACAGAGAATAATACGAGTCTACATATGTCTCGGCATTCCACAAAACAGGTACCCAATCCAAATCAACAGCTGTTCTATTTGAGAAAATTAATTTCAATTTATAGTATAAAACTGATGTGTTATAATTTTTTAAAAATATATCGGATTCATCCACAAATACCCATGTCTCGTTAAAATTTTGTAAATTCATTCTTCTTCAATCTTGAGGCCATTTTGGTATGTCAAGATCAACCTCAATTGTTGAACTAAAATGCGTAGTGATAAATGCTTCCTGCACATTCTCGGGTTGTATAATAACAAGTTTGTTGTGTAAAAATGTCACTAATTGAAAAACAAGCACAGCACTATCAAATACCATTTTGATTTTGTTTTTCTCTATAGCAGGAGCAGTCGATAACTCTTGGATACCGGCCGTCAATCGTGTCTTGACCAGGTTCAAACGTATAATGGTTCTTACATTCTTTATACAGTTCCATAAATGGATCTTTTCTTATATATTCCGGCAATAGACCCCAATTTTTCTCTAAATCCCAAACACTTATAGTTTTAATATAATTTTTCGGTAAATAATTAATATCTGTGACACTCATTTTTGATAGCGAACGAAGAATTTTATGTGATGCAATGGCTTCCCACACCTTATTCGCTATCAGTTGCTCACTCGTATTCATATTTAACGCGGACTATTTCCTCGACAAGTTGATACTCGTATATATTCTATTTAATATAGAGTAGTGGGAGGATGAAAGGTTAGTAGGTATAATAACCGCGAATATAATATTTTTACAGTTTTAAATGAACGTCTGAAATGAATAAATCGAAGCTGTTGTTAGAATCCAGATATTTTTTAAACAAATCTTATTCTCTAAGTTTATCTGTGGGTATAAGTGTTGAGGAAAATTTCAAACCTCGAGTTCTCCTCTTGAAAAAATCGGTGGTGAGTGCCGTATCTTTCTCTCCTCACGAATACTCTGAATTTTTAAAATATAAAACAACTCTATCCGACTACTTTTGTTCAAATATTAGTGTGGAAGATATTCAGGGTAAAAACATCCAAATTGAAAATTATGTTTTAAAATTTTCAGAAGAATGTAGTGAAAGGATTTTAAAAATATGTGGTGTGAAAGGAAATGTTATTGCAATATTAAATGCTGAAAGCTTCAACAATATGCTTCTTTTAGAAATATTAACTCTTCATAAAATAGAACAGCTCGACTGCATCGATGTAAAATGGTACTACAGCTCTTGTCTCCACCGATATTTAGAAGCCCTTTCTACGCAAAGACAACTTACGTTGCAAGAATTTCTTTTAAGGGAAAAATTAGAACAGAAGACTACTGACGATTTAATTATAAGCATGCATGAAATAATATTATTTCACGAAAGACAGCTTTATAAAGATATTTCTTTAATAAAAATATATAAATTTTAACCATTGAAAAGTCATTAATAAACACTTGAAACACATATCTTTTTTATTCAACCTTCAGCCTCGCCTTTCACTAACAAGAAAATGGAACGTAACGCATAATTAACTATCGACTGCAATTATTACAAATGCAAATCTGTGAATGCGGCCGTCGCCGACACAGTGGCGGGGTCGGGGGACCATGGGCGGCAAGCTATTCACTTCAAATTTACGGTTCCGACCTAGGGAGCTTTAGCAATATTCTAAATCTCGTCGATGGGGTGGCCCACGAAAATACCTATCATTTGACACCCCACAAGATGGGTGGATTTTTTTACTAAAATTCGGGGGGCTAGATTGGTGGGTCCTACCCGCAGTATTTTACCAATATTCAAAAGATGGGTGGTGGACGTCTGCCAAAAACATCACCACAGGATGCCAACATTTGGCAGCTTGCTCTATCGCCCCGGGCCCCCTCGCAGCTTTAAATATTGTTTTCATACACCCAAATTCGACAGGAGAGTGGAAGGGGGTTCCAAAGACCGTACTTCCTACTACTTGGGAGTTCGTCTTGGCTCGTCCCTTATAATGAAGTCAGCTGTAAAAGCGTTCCCATGGCAACGCAGTGTACTGATGCAGGTTTAGCGGTTTTGACTCGACGCCTCTTCACCACAAACGGCTACGTACCTAGCGCGCTTGTTTAACGACGGTTTTTCACGGGGTCTACGCCCGGTTTTCTATCGGCGCTCTATATGCCGTACATGGAGTGCCGATAGAAAACCGGACGTAGACCCGAAAAAAAAAAACCGTCGTTACAAAGCAACCTTTTCTTTTTATATTTTGTAACGTTTACGTGTGTATAGCGTATGATAAATATATCAATATTAAATATATTTACTTATTATTATTATTACATTACGTTAGTAATAAAGAAAATGTATTTTGGTAATATCTTCGCTATTCATACTGAGTTTAAAAAATAGCATTGAATATTTTTGGTGAAGAGGCACTTCACCTACTTCACCTGAATAGCCGCCACTGTTTGAAATATTTCAATTTTATAAATTTCGTGAAATTTAACAACATTAGTGAAAACAGACTCCATTATTTGGAAATATTATACAAAAACAATAATTATGTTTATGCGTTTAATCAAATAGGAGAAATGGAGCGCCACGAAACCCACAGAGATCTCCACCTACCTTGCACTTGGTTCGCCGGCTCTTCACCCAGGTTTTTAGAATTAATTCACCACGATATGCTATAAAACTATATCGCTACCTCAATGCAACAACTAGATAACTGCAAAATGATCAGTTTCTAGATAACTCTACCCGGCATTATGATTTTACATTATCTGTTTATGCAGTAAGTAGATAACTCCTACAAAACGTCATTTTTACAATAATTACGAGAGGTACAAATAGATAACTACAAAGCAATATATCAGATATTTGAAACAAGAAGATACCTTCACTTGTCTGGTAGTTGTGCTTAAAAATAATTACAACAACACAATAACTCAACTTGTCTAGTTGTTGCATTTTAAAATAATCTCAAAAACAAGATAACTTAACTTGCCTAGTTGTTGTAAATGTTAATGTGTTTAATATGTTGCTGCAAGTAGATAAGTTAAGATTCCTTGTCGTGAACTAACTTGTTTGCAAATTGCAGATTAGTTGTTTGTTTGCACTATTGAACTGCGTGCATCATATTTCCTTTCTTTGGACAATTTTTTTGTGACAGTGTTATTCTTCACTAAAATAATGAGTGGTAGATCACGATGTATACTTGAACTATGTATAAATCGTAAGCATCAGTTATTACAATATTATTATTATGTATTTGTTTTCTACTAAGAGTTACACGTTTGTGACAAAAAAAAAGTGGGTTATGTTTAAATCAGCCACTTATTTAGGAAACTTTCGAAGGAGATATTAGTAAATAGGTGTATTGTAGGTAAAGAAAAAAGAGAAGAGGACACAGTAGTAGTAGTAGTAGCAGTGGGGCGGCCAAGACCTGGCAAGTAGGCCGCAAGCGGGCCCTTTTTACCTACCCCTGTCGTCCCTACCTAGCTTCATCACCTCTTCCCTCATTCAACCTACCCGACCTTCTAATGTAGGTCAGAATGTCGGTCCATTCAAGGGAACTAACCTCTTCCCCTTGCAATTCCCCGGCCCGCCAGACGTCGTGTCTCAGTCTGCCGAAAGCCGCACACTCTGCCAAGAAGTGGAAAGGTGTTTCATCGCCCTCCCCACACTTTGGGCAGATAGGGTCTCCCTCGAAGAGGACACAAGTATTAATGTTATAATTCACGACATAGAAAAATCGTCTTTACGAGAAATTCCCGCGTGCCTAGATGATAGCAAAAGACTAAAAAATATATCGACTTTAATGTAACAATGTGTTATCTAGTTATGCTACTCCAACAATGTTATTGATATTGATACTTTTTATTAAGAGAAAATTTGCAAGAAAAACCAATTTATTTGTAAAAAAATCTTTAAGCTGCTCTCCTGGTAATATTGTTTGAGTTGTAACGATCTTTTTTTAGCAGACACAATTTATTAAACTTTAACAAACATTTTCTTGTAGTCATGCGCTATGTAGTCTTCAGACTGCAGGTGCTTATGTTTCTCTTTTATTCTGTTTTAATTTATTTGGTTTATTAGATATGCGTGCATATTAAAAATTCGACTTAAAATACTTTCAATATTGGCAAAGTAAAGTTGCATTAAAATGTTTTTATTACAGCCAGTGCTATTAGCCAAGAAAAAATTTCCGAAGCATTTAGCACAGAGTATCAGTTAACACCATTACAAGTAGCTAATTGTAACAATGGAGTTTCATTTGACTACGAAGAATTGCTACCAAGTCCACAGTCGCCGTTTTCTTCAGACCACTCTGAATATATTCCGGAAAATGTGTCAACATCTTCCGATGACGACGAGCTACCTTTAAGTACTTTACGAGATCGCTTAGAACCAGAAAGTAACTTAGAAGGGATGCAAACATTCCCAGAAGCCACACTGCAGTCACGAAAACGTTTACGGAAAGCTAGTGAATGGAAAAGAAATGTAGCTAAAACAAGAAGATCTGAAGGTGAAGAATATGTTTCTTCTAGAAACAAAACCATTCCAGCGGCCAAAATGAATCCTCCATGCCCTGAAAGTTGTAGGCAAAAATGTTTTTTGAGGATTAAGCATGAGGACCGGCTCAAAATATTTCAGAGATATTGGAATTTGGCAGATTATTCTCGCCAACGTGACTTTATACATAGCAATACGAATAAGGAAGAGCCTCGCGTGAAAACTAGAGGAAAGGAGTCTAAAAGAAACGCATCAATAACTTTGTTTTTACCAATTCATGGCGAAAAAGTAAAGGTTTGCAAGACCATGTTTATAATACATTGGGCATTAAGAAAGTAGTAGACATAGCTATGAAAAAAAGAACATTAGAAAACACAACCAGTGCATATGAAAGAGGAAAGCATATGAATAGAAAAATTACTCCCCAGTCTGTTATTGAAAACATAAAAAGACATATAGAGAGCTTCTCCTCTGTACCATCTCACTATTGTAGGTCAGGAACCAAATGTCAGTACCTTTGCTCATCCTTGAACATTTCACTTATGTACAGCTTATACTGTAGTTGGTGTGAAGAAAGAGATGAAATAAAGGCGTCTGAAGCAATATACAGAAAAATTTTTAATGAAAACTTTAATTTGGGATTTCATCGGCCACGAAAGGACCAGTGTCGATTATGTATGTCTTATCATAATGCATCAGCCGATGAAAAAGTTACGCTGGAGGATGCTTATAATTCTCATATTTTAGCAAAAGATTTTGCAAGGGAAGAAAAGAAGAAAGATAAGGCCGTTGCGGAAGAGTCAAAGGGAGAACTTATTTGTGGCAACTTCGATCTCCAGCAAGTACTGCTTGTTCCAACCGATCCTACGAATAATCCGTTATTTTACAAACACAGGCTGGCAACTTATAATTTCACAATTTACAATGTTGTGAATAAGGAAGGGGACTGTTTTATGTGGTCGGAGACACAAGGCAAAAGAGGAAGCTGTGAGATTGCCAGTTGCGTCTTCAAGTATCTAAAATCCTTACCACTATCTACAAAGCAGGCAACATTTTTTAGTGACAGATGCGGCAACCAAAATTGAAATAAATTTATGGCAGCAATGTGTATGACAGCAGTCCAAGATATTGCAAACCTGGAAATAATAAACTTAAAATTCTTAGTTGTTGGTCACAGCGAAATGGAATGCGATTCCATGCATGCTTCTATCAGTAGGGAATTCAAAAGAGTCGGCAAGGCACTATGGCCAGAAGATTGGAAGACCATAACGCGAAGTGCGAGGCGAAAAGGTGACAAGTCCATGATATCGGCATAGATGACATTTACGATTTTAAAAAATTTGTCACACAGAACATGTCGATTAAAAAAACGGATGAAAGTGGCGCAGCAGTAAACTGGCAAAAAGTGCTGGTTACGTTTTAAAAAGTCTCAGCCTCTTATTATGGAATTCAAAGATACTTTTGATGAAGAATTCAGATGTCTTAACTGTAACAAAAAAACACGTCGTTATCCCAATTTAGCACCAACAATACAACGTCTATACAAAGACCCTATTCCAATATCAGAGGCAAAGTATCAAAATTTAATTTCTTTGTTTGCAATGAACCCTCCAGCATTGAATGATACCTACAGACCGTTCTACTCTAGTTTACCTTATAATGGTAAAATCCAAGATACTGTATCCGACAGTGATGAAGAACTAACTGGAACTTAAAGTTTTAAATGTTTATCAATATTACTTTTGTTTGAAATTATTTTTTAAAATGTATTTTTTGTACGTGATTTTTACTTTTATCAAGAAAACACCTTTTTTCAGGCACTGTCTTTACTTTTTATCCTTATAAAAATGTACTTTACTATGGTTCAATATATGGACAACTATACAAGTGCTCATATTCAACAAAAGCAACAAGTGGATAACTCAAATTATTTTCAAAACTGTAAAATAAATTTTGATTTTACTTGTACACAATAACACTTTTAAAATCATAGTATATGTGTACAAAATGAGAAGTTTGTACTACATAAACTTCTATCTCATTATTAACACGTTGAATGCGTTACCGGTCTTCAGGGACTGACAACTAATATTCACACAATGCGGCGCGCCGCATGCGCCGACTGTCGGGTAGTGCGGAAACTTTATCTCAAGAAAGAAATCTGCAATCTTGACTTTACAAATAGCTATGTACTCCTTGGCGCTTTGCTAACACTGGCGATATGCTATTCACGAGTCGGTCTCCGGAGACCGGTACCGCACTAGAGTAATGTTTTTTACTTATATGCGTTATCGGTCTCCGGAGACCGATATTTTTTACTAGCATGTTTTGACTTGTCAGTGGACTCAGTGTGCAGTATTAAAAGTTATGCCGTTGAAGCACGTTCAGCCTGTGATTGTTGCCCTAAAATGACTTCCCGTTCTAGAAAAATATTATTATTGGCAACAAACCAAATTCGAAACAAAGAAGACGTGGAGGGCGATACTTTATTAGAACAAGAAGGTGGTGCAGAAGCGAGTGAAACAGAAATTCGCACTAGCGAAAGGCAGGAAACACAGGATGAAGAGCAGGAAACACAGAATGAAGACAGCTTTAGCGATTTCAGTAGCGACGATTCAGTGATGGACAAGAATTTTATGTCCCCTCGTCATCATCTATATCAGATATAGATTTTGAAAGGGAAAATACCTTAGAATCTGAAAGAGAGTCGGAGTCGAACTCGAGTTTTATTTTATAATATGTCAGAGTTTTATTTAGAAAAATTGTATTATTTTTGACAAATAAATCACCGTTTTTGTATCAAATTAAACAAATAAAAAAAGAAACCACGCAAAAAAGTTCGATCAACCCGAGAAATTATCCTGGTGCTGTTACGGTCCCTAGAGACCGGCACTGGCTC
This sequence comes from Pogonocherus hispidulus, assembly GCA_963924545.1. Taxonomy (NCBI): domain Eukaryota; kingdom Metazoa; phylum Arthropoda; class Insecta; order Coleoptera; family Cerambycidae; genus Pogonocherus; species Pogonocherus hispidulus. The sequence goes on along the minus strand of OZ004697.1, from coordinate 9,226,550 downwards.
AGCTGGAGATAGTTTAGAACTTACTAAACAGATTTCTGCAGAAAAAGCTTCACTTATATTATTTTTCTGTTTACTAAATGACGCTTTATAATTTTTTGCTTATCGGTCTCTGGGGACCGTTACCGCATTTAATCATATGTCGCTATCGGACGCCGGGGACCTGTAACGCACTAAATTAATTAGAGCAATTTTATTTCCAGCAGTGAACGTGTTAACATAACTATTCGGCCTAGTTGTTGCATTGAGGTAGCGATATAAAGCTTCACCACTCGGCTATTCAAGGGAGAGTGCGTTGAATTGTGTTCGCTTTTCTCTCTCTTCCTTGTTTAAGGCAGGAAGGACGAAGTCTCTGTTGGGTCAAAATGCGCGAAAATATGCGGTTTGAATTTTGGGACATAAACAAATTAAGAAGCAAAAAGTATGCCCCACTTTTTATTGCTATATAAGCCAGAAAGTTTTGCAGCCGGAATTTTATGTATAATATGACAAAGATAATGAAACAGTCAATCAGATGCAGAAAATGTTCTATACTGTGAAAAATTATAGAAAAAGTTGTGCCAGATATTTCTTCTTATTTATTCACCCAAAGACACTTCCAGTGTAAACCGTGATACTAGATATCGTAAGATTTTATAAATACATTTTTTACCTCGAATTTATCACCCACATTCGCAAAAATAGATTTTCTACCTGATATTTTACAGCATTCGTTTCTATTAAAAATATTATCTAATATATTAGTAACAATAAAAATCACATAATTATAAAAATTAAAATCGCAATTTTGGATATTTAGATATGAGCAAATCCAAATATATTTTTATTACTACTATTAGTGTTATCAATTAAAATTCTAGATGTGTCACATTTGCTCCTTATATAAATCCATCAGTGGTTCAAGTCATAAAATGTAACAAGTTTTTTTAGAAAGTTTAAATGTTACATCGAAGCTCTTTTTTCATACAGTATTTGATGCCTTTGTAAAGCTCCTGAAAAAACGATTCATATAGTTATTTTCCTAACAAGTGTGGAAGGTGATACTTTTCCGCAAGCGACTGCAGTTGTCCGAACGACGCGAAGCGGAGTTCGGACAAGCAGTGAGTGCGGAAAAGACACCTTCCACATGTGTTAGGAACAACGTTTTTTCTACGGGCATGAAGAAAAGTAACATAAGAAAAATAAATATTTTAACTGAACAGAAACAATTATACAGAAATATGTATTACTTGTTATTTATGCTTATATTAAAAGTACAGGTGGTAGCATTCTGTAAATTAATAGCAGATGCTAACTGATTTGCTCCTGGGAAACTGGAAGTAGAAGAGCTGGGTCCCGCTAAGATAGATTCATAGCATGGATCTGCCGCTGAATTATCTAATTCAGATATGGACAAGATTTTATTTGTAATTACTTTTTTATGCCCAATTGACTCGTCTAAATATCCTTCGGCTACACTTGTTGATTTCCAACCACCTAATATTTTTATACTGGTTATGCCCTCACCAGTATCAGCCAAAATTGATGCGGAGGATCTACGGAAACTGTGGCCTGTATACAACTGGGGATTAGGGAGCTGTAAATAAGCGGCTATTTCAGATGTAATTTTTCCAAACGTATTTACTCCAATGCACTGAACAATACATTTGCCTCTTTTATATGCTACAAAAAATCGCTTGTGCGGCGTTTCCGGCTTTCTCAAATTTTTGTATTTTTTATACAGAGACATTACATTTCCATCGTTTATTTTATTGGAAATCACAAAAGATCTAGATGTGTGATTCTTGCTGTCAGGGCTATTTATTATTACTATATCTTCCTTTTCTTCAATATCATCAAGAGTAATTTTTGCTAATTCATCGCGGCGGCAGGCACCAGCTAGGCCAAATATTGCAACGATTTTTATCATTAAATATACATCATTTGGTGCTTCGTGTAAGAATTTTGCTATTTCTTGTTTGTTAAAAACTTTTGATTTCTTTGGTTTGAATCCTAAACTTTGTTTCTTAAGATATGCAGTTAATTTGAAAAATTTACTTATGTCTATGTTGTTTTTTATTTTTGTAACACTTTTGAGCATCGAATATCTTGACCATAATGTGTTTGGCTTACATACCTTATTTAGTTGAAAGAAATATGCTAGAAATATTTCTTCTTTTAAATTTTTGACACTCTTTTCGGTGCACCAATTCATAAATTGAGCGTATTCCTTCTCGTATCGTCCTTGAGATTTTGCCGGTAATAAACTCATGTTTGCCATTTTCGCTTCATTTAGAACCAATTCTGGGATATCATCGTCTGAAGAGTCAGAACAATTATGCATTTTTGACTTTACTTTAAAAAATATTTCGTTTTATATTGAAATAAATTGTGAGATGTCAAGTGCACACAATGCTGTCTAATAATTAGAAGTGTCAAGCATTCCTTTTTCTTTATGTCAAAATCTGAACAGTGACAACATGATTTTTTGGAATTAAGATAATATTATGATCACATTGCAAGTAATACATAGGTATTTATTTTCCGCACTAGTGCGGAAAAGTGCAATTTTCTACACTCAAATGCGTGCAGAAAATTGTAACTTTCCACACGCCCGTAGAAAAAAGTAATATTTTAATCTTAATCTAAAAATGATTATTAGTGACCGGAATTTTTACCGGACATTTATTCTATTCATTATCATTTTCAAAAATGACCATTCATTTGCTACTTCAAAGTGAATGACTTATGCAAACCTCTCGTCAAGTACTTTACTCCATACTTTTCTTGTTGGTACGTTTACTCTTATTTTTCTTCTTCTTTTCCTTCTTCTTGCAGGTTTTCATGTGATCTTTAAGGTTATATTTATATTTAGTTTTGAAATCACACGTCGCACATTCATACACGGGGGTCTCTCCAAGCTCCATGTGCGTGATCATGTGAACACGCAGGTTGGCCTTCCAAATGCTCTTGTAGTTACAGTGTTGGCACTTCAACATTGGGTATGTCTCTTTGTCGTGAATACGACGGTGATATTTAAGGCTATGGCGGTGCTTGGTCTCTAAAGAGCACAGATCGCACTTGTACATTTTCACTTCCCCCGCTTTCTTATGAGTGAGGGAGTGTTTTAGGAGGTCGTCCTTTCTTTTCCCCACATATGTACAATCGGGACATTCATAAAGTTTTTTCAACTCATCCATGTTCTTATGCCTCAAGGAGTGAATAGGTAAATTATTTTTTTTATTGGTCAGGTAGGGGCATTGCGGGCACTTGTACATCACAACATCGGCGGGGTCCTTATGAGAGAGTAGGTGATGGGTGATGCTTATTTTGGTTTTGGCTTGGTAGTCACACTGAGGACACTTGAGCAGTTTCCTTTCACCAGGTTTCATATGAATTTTCATATGCCTCTGCAGGTTTACTTTAAATCTGCTAGAATAGTCGCACTGATTACATCTGTAACAAAAATCCAATTATCATAAAATCCAGATAACAAAAAATACTATTTTCAAGTATATATATACAGGGTGCCCATTATCTATCTCCTTACATGGCTAACTTTGTTAATAGTGGAGATAGAGAATTGGTTAAATTAGGAAAATTGGGCAGAATTACAAGAGGAATTCTGTGCCTCCTCCAAATTTAATTTTATTTTTCAACTTTTCGAGATATTTTGAAAAAACTGAAAATTGCCAAAATTTTTAAACTCGAATATCTCGAAAACTATAAAAGATACAAATAAAATAAAAATACTGTGTGATAGTGTTTTTTACGTGGCATTAAGCGGTAATATAGAAAATTTCACGGGCATCTTAGTTTTTCAGAAAAAAAATTAAGTTATGTTTTTTAAATGGCAACCATAGTTGGCTATGGTATCAATGGAAAGCTTATTTTTTTCTGATTTCAAAAATATAATATTTAATAAATCGTATTTTTCTTCGATTGAATACATTTCACAATAACTATTATAAGATGAACGTTTAATTTTGACGTATGACGTGGGGGAATATCTAGTTGTAGTTTTCCTGCAATTTTCCTTATTGAAGGACTTTCAACTGGTAACATGCCATAGAGCTTAAAAAAACAATTGAATCTACATCGCTAATGGATAACAGGTTACTACAAAGTAACCGTTGTGCAGGAGTTGCTTCCTATTATGATAGAAGATGATATGCTACTGTGATTGGTTGCTGGAAAACATGGACAATAATTTGTTAGACTTGATATTTTTTTCTGATGAAGCATGGTTTCACGTATCAGGTTATGTAAAAAGCCATAATTATTTGGAACTGAATGTTTCCCATCCAAATAGCATCTATATTATTCCGCACCTGTGTAAAGGATTTTTAGGTGAAAAAGTTGCAATGACAAACCTGTGCATGTTCATTTCATCCGGCCCTAAATGTACCAACTGATGTTGCTCGAGATTCCTCTTGTTAGTACCCTTATAGTCGCACTGGTTGCAGGAAAACCTCCGGCCTTTGTGTATAGCCATATGGGCACTCACATTTGACTTCAGCCTCGTCCTGAAATCACAGTGGGGGCACTTGTGCAGTTCTGACGGCTGCTCCTCGTGTAACGACATATGACCTTTCAGACTAACCTTATGTTTGGTCATGAAATCGCAGCTGGGGCACTTAAGCCACGTTACGTCTGCCGAATGTCTGTTTTTTATATGTCTGGTTAACGTTACCTTGAGGGTTGTCGTGAACGAACATGTGTTGCACTTGAAGATATCCAGCTGGGAAAGATCTTTGTGATGCTTCATATGCTGAAAGTAGTTTACTTTGTGGTCAGTTTCGTACTTGCAGCTTTTGCAGCCGTATCTCTTAGAAGAACCCCTGTGACTGTCAAGATGAGTATTAAGACGCTCCTTTCTCTTAGAAGAAAAGGTACATAAAGCGCACATGTAAATGGGTGGCGTTCTGTGGAATCTATTCTCGTGTGCCCTCAGTATAGAGTGGTAATTTGAGCAAAAGCGACACTTCCTGCAGTGGTAGGAGCAATTCTTGTTGACTGCTAAAAATATGAAGTACTTACTTTATTTAATATCTAATATTGCAAAAAAAAATTAAACATGGGTCATTCAGAAATACATAATATACAGGCTGTTACAAATTTGCTTCTAACCATTGGTATCTCGGAAACTGAAAGAGATACGGAAAAGCTTAAGCGGGGGCAAAGTTGCATAATTAAGGGACCAACATAATGCTCCAAAAAACTTCTAGGCTAACTTGATTAGGTTTTGAAATGTTTGAAAAAACTGAAAGTTTGAAAATATGTTTTAATTTTTTTGCAGTCTTATTGGAGCAGCTATTGAAAAATTAAGAGAGCGCTTCCTCGAAGCCTTTCTCGAACTTTCTGCCCTCTAGTGGTCACATATTTAGATTTTAAATGTGACATTTTGTTTTTGCAGAACCATGATCAACTTTTAAATACAGACCTGGCATTTTGAGACAATAATTTGAACAAAAAAATGTATCCCAATGTTTTCGTTCCGAATTGTACAATTTTTTGTCTCCATATTCACTTTTTGCTCATTTATAATACACATAATTACATAAATGTCAGTGGATGTTACCAAATTCAATTAGGCCCTTACATTTTTTAATTGCGTTAAAAAATTAAAACTATTTATATATTTACTATTTATTTAAAACTATTAAAACATTTCTTTTTCTGCAAAAATTCTATGGTGTCCTTTGAATGTTCCTTCTTCTAATAAAATAAAGATGTTTACACAATATTTGCCCCCAGATCCTCTACATTGTTGGGTACGTTTTTGTTTATTCTATTTTTTAGAGTTTCCCACAAAAAACAATCTAGTGCGGGTAAATCAGGTGCTGTTGGAGGCCATTCGACTACCCCACCATTTTATATCCATTTTTCAGGAAATTGTTGGTGTAGAAAATGCCACACATCAAAATTTAAGTGTTGGATTTGGTAACATTTGTGTACACGATAAATGAGCAAAAAGTAGGTACAATGATAAAAAATTGTACGATTCGAAATGGAAACATTGATTATGCATTTTTTTATTAATCGAAACGTCCGAATGTGATTTATTCTGGGTTAGTTAGTATGTTATTAGGGGTAAACGAAACTTGCTAATTAGGGTTTCAAAGTTCCAGGTCGGTATTTAAAAAAATGAAGTTGATTCTGGAAAAATGAAACATCACATTGAAAAACTAAATATCATGGCCAATAGTGGACAGAAATTTGCTTCGGGAAAGTGCTCTTCATTTTTCAATATTTGCTCAAATAAGGCTGTAAAAAATAATAACAAATTTCCAAAATTGTTTTTTTTTTTTAATTATTTCAAAATCTAATCAAGTTAGCCTTGATTTTTGTTAACGTTAGCTGATTCCCTGATTACCCAATTAAGCTTCTTCTGATTTAAGCGAATTTGTAGCAGTCCGTGTACAGGGTTGCACATTAGTGCGGGATAGTCCAATATCAGCCCTATTGCGCGGTTTTTGGCAAAATACGCTTTTATGGATGTGATCTATTGTGAAAAGGCACATGTTTTAAATATATTTTGAAACATACAAGGTGGCCCACTACAGCATAACACTTTCAAGATTTTTTTAAACGGATCATCTTGTATATTTTTGGATGTATCAATTCAGTTTGAAATTTTCTATTAAACAATACCAGATTTAGTTCAGTTGTGACTCGATGACATCATAGGCTTGAATTTTAGTGACTTACCAACATTATGTCAGCAACTTTATTATACAACTCTCTTGTACGTTCATTACTGCTGGACTGCATATAATAATAATAAATAATAATAATAATATCTCTACCCCTCATTCTAATCACAAGGATTAGCCCGAAAGCCTTAGACTTGTGTGAGAGAGGGGGCGCCATATTATTATTTTGCGGCCCCCATTTTGAGTTTCAGGAACGACTTACGTTGGTAGCCCTAACCACCAATTAGTGCTGGAATGGGAGAAACCTCGATAGTTAGGGGGACAGTCAAACATCAACTGAGGAGCTGACATGCAAAAACCGATAAATCCACTTTTGTCATTTATGAGTTAGACATCAAACTTGGGTATTTTCGGGCTGTTCTATTCAATGGTATACTCAAAACCATACAAATCCCACTAAATCCCAACGAAAATAAGGTACAGAGTAGTCTTTCAAGCAAAACTCGATAAATCCAAAATTCAAGCAAAACCCGTTAACTCCTTCTTTTCGCCATCTGTGAAGGAGAAGATAAAATAGGACAATATTTTACATTTTGGCAATAGAGGCCTGTAGAGGTTTAACTGGAGGTTATGAAAGCATTTCAGAGATAGCAGCTGGAATGTAGTTTAAAGGTTTATTAGGGAAATCAGAAGTAGATTGTTTAAATCTGTTTAAAAGTTGTGTTTTGGTTTATTTTGCGAACAGAATGGGTGAAAATTCCTCTATTGTCCAAGATATAAATCAGGGGACACGTAAAAAGCAAATTAATAAAATGAAAACACAAAAATTCAAGGAGGGAAGGTAAGCTGCTAAGTCTAATTTTTGTTTTATTTACTAATTTAACCTAACATTTTACCTATACCATTTTGAGTTATGTTTATTGTTATATTGTATTATTTTAGTAATACTGTTTAATAGTAATAGTGTTTTAGTAATAATGTTTTTGATCAATTATATAACGGTTTTTCTGTCGACAGAAGGAGCAAATTCCAACTTTCAGGCAAAAACCGATAAATCTAAATTTTTTTCTTAAAAAAAAAAAAGAATCTCCAAATATTTTCACACGTAACTTTCTCAATTTCATTTGACACCTAAAACATACAAATACAAACGGTTAAAAGTTGGAATTTGTTAAGGGATTGGTCTCTAGAAGTTTTTGCCCTTTTTCTCGAGATTATAAAAACTGGATTTATCGGTTTTTGCATGTCAGCTCCTCAACTGATTTTAATCTCTCACATTAACACCAAGTTGACATTCTTCCCATCCTAGGCCATCGCCAGGATGGTTGCCAACCCATCCCTGCGAACAAGCCTTGATCAACGAGTAAACAATTTAATTAAAAATTGTTTACTCGTTGTACTTGTAATAATATGAGATATTATTTTCAAAGCATAAACGCCCATGGTGAAAATGCTAGGCGAAATAGGAAGAGTGGACGGTTTCAAACCATACAAAGTATTTGACAACTTGTTTATAGGCGTAAAACTTCTTAAATATCTACGAGATCGGGGATTTCAAAGAAGACCTTTGAAAAAAAGCAAGGAGCACCACTGAATCCACTATTGACAAGGCTAACGGGATTTTATATGTTCGCTGGGTCGATAACGGTGCCATCACTTTAGCATCATCATGTTTTGGGGTGGAAGCAATAGGAACAGTCCGTCTGTATTCAAGTGCCAAAAAGAAAATCGTACAAGTATGTATGTCGACCACATTTAATTGGCGCTTACAATTCTCACATGGGCAGCACCGACCTCATGGATGAGATCAAGATACCGCATTGGTGTCAGGGGCAAAAAGTGGTGGTGGAGTTTATTTACTTGGTTAGTAGATGTGTGCGTACAAAATGCTTGGCAATTCCACAAAAAATTTGGGGGAACTTTACCGCAACTTGAGTTTAGAAGAGAAATTGTAAAACCTTATTTGAAATTTTTTTTGGAGTGCCACCAAAAGGACCTGGTAAAGTATCAACATCTTCAAGCTCAGTCTCTTTGAATAGAGTATCTGATAATCTTCGATATGACAAGACAGATTATTTGGTTGTTAGGGTTCCACAAGACAAACGACGACGATTAGTTCCCCAATCATAAAATGTTTTTTGAATGGAAATAAATGAGGTCTAACAGTCAAGTGAGTTTTCTTTCAAAATATCAAAAATTAGGTAGTGGGACCGCCTAGCCTCACCATATGGTAACACGCATTTTTTTTTTTTTTGAAGAGTATAGAAAGAAAAACAACAATTATTCCACTAACCCATTTTTAACCAATACCAACAATGCAGTGGAGGAGATACCATCGAAATTTCTGACAGAGATAAGTCCAGTACCTCTGCTTCAAAAACAACAGAACCGACGGAAGAAACAACCGGCAGAAGTTTTAACTAAAACTATGGCGCGTAATTTTGCCAGTCATGACAAATAAACCCATACATTCAAGAAAGGACGGTGAATCCCGAGCAAAGAAACAGATCAAATCTCAGCAAAACATCGACGAGTACCACGAAACCAGTTCATATTCTGATGAAGAATGTTTAGCAGAAAAAGACAGAAAGCTGAAAAAAGGTAAACTGTCAACAGTGAATGAAGGGGATGATAAGAAGTCACTTTCTAAATGTAAAGAACCTGAACAAAGTAATAATTAGTCAAGTCAACGCAAAGAGGATCATTATGTAGAATGTCTAGAGAACTATTATGAAATATGTACGCCACACGAAAATACATGTACCACATGAGGAAAACCGACACGGAGAGTCAACAAGGTGGAAAAAAATTTTAGGGACACTTTTCAATCCTAGGGCGTCTCTTCCGTTTTGGCAAGGCAACTCACCCAGACGTTCCGGGTGAGATGGCCATATGCACAGTTTCAAGTTTGTTTTTTTTACTTTTTTATGCATAACAATGACAATTATGTCAGGTCAAAAAATTGGCACGTACAATCTTTATGTAAGACAGCCAGATCCAACTACTTTTCGCGTTTGTGCAATCATGTCAGTCAGTATGTACATTTCATAATCAGACAGTTCGTAATGTGATTGATAGTGCTAGTGTAGTAAATGCATTACGGCAAGCATTATCAGTTTTTTGTTGAAACCCAGTCGATCGGTTCCCTTGCTCCGATTCTCAGGGTCGGCCGCTAGTGACTATCAGTAGCTACTCCCCACGTGCGTGGGGTGAGTAACGACTGAGTCCGGGATTCGTGTGCCCTGAGTAGACGTAATGGGCGCATCCAGAATGACCGCCTTCTGCATTCTTCCGGCTAGAAGATCTGCCGAATTTCGGAATGCTGGTATGATCTTCAGTTCCAAAAGCAGTGTATCTATTGCTCCACCGAGGGCTCCTATAATCAGTCCCACAAGTTTCACGGAATGTTGTGGATGAAGCCTGCGGAGTTCGAAGAGAAGGTCTTGATATTTCGTCCGTTTATCCTCCTCTTTCAAGACAAAGTTGGTCTCAGCAGGAGCCAAGAACTCTATGACAAACATTGTCTTGAGCTGATGATCGAGGAGGACTACATCAGGCTTATTAGCTTGAATCTGCCCGAGAGTGAGAAGTGAGTAGTTCCAATAAATTCGGCACTTCTCATTCCCCACAACAGGCTCAATATCCCCCAGAGCGTATGGCAGCACTGGTGTTTCGTCTGTCTCGTACGAGTGCCGTAGAAAGTAGTAAAGCACTCGTACAGCTGCATTATGTCTATGGATATAGGCCAAGACTGCATATGCAGGACAAGCGGAGAGCAGATGCATAATTGCCTCCGGCGCCCTATGGCAAGCCCTGCAGTTGACATCAGGGACCTGCATACCCATGACACGGCTTCGGTAGACGAGGGTGTTAAATACACCATTACTATTATTATTATTATTATTATTATCTACATTATTTCTTAGGGTCATATTTCCAGATCAAATAAGTTTAAAATCAGTAGTAGTTCATAGTTTTATCAGGAGACAACTTCATGTTTACAAAAAAATTTTATTATTGATCTTTGGCGGGAAAACACTTTAGATTACCTATGTATTGTACATGGTTAAGAGCGAAATTTTTCGTTCTTTTCAGTGGTACCAAAATTCAATACGGCGGCCATAAGAAAATAAAAAGTTGAGTATGAAAATTTGGGCATCTAGTTGGCGTAGAAAATGTTTGTCACTTCCATTATAGAAAGCTCATGTCGAAAAATGTAAGAGTGCAAAGTCTCACAATGTTTCCTTGGAAACTAAAAAAGTTATAAAAGCAAACAGAAATTGCACGTTTTCAGTTTTACAGCGATAATTCACGAACTGCGCAAAATATCCCATATTTCTTTTCAGATAATTGAAAAATATATTCCACTCCACACTCTGTATATTTTACCTTTTTCAAGATGCCAATGGTGGGCTTCGTAAAAGTGACCACCATGTATATTGTTGTAGTCTTGCAGTTTTAAAAAAATCACATATTTGTTTGAATTTTCAGTTTTAATTGGTATTACTCATAGTTGGTTCAAGAATTTCTACTACTATATTATCTGAAATTAATAACTTTAATACTTAATACAGTTTTGCTCTGAGGTAGATATATTAGGCAGAAATTATAGGTCATACAATATTAAGTGCACACTTTTGCCCCATCTTATTCTACGTTTTGGACAAAATTGGGATATATACAATTAAGAAACTATTTTTCCATCAATATTAACAACGGCAACGGCAATACAGAATTGGATGTAATTAACAGTGTCTTTCTTTGTCTTTTAGGGCGTGTTAAAATTCTGACAAAAAGACAAATATAAAATATAAATAATATATACATACCATTCTTAGATTTTGATGTATCTTCTAAAACTGGCATGTTCTCAACACTAAAAAGAAAAACAAAGGTCAGATAATCAAGGATCAGTAATTGGAAGCATATTAACATATTGCATAAGATGCACGGCAGTATTCTTTTTAAATCCCTTCTTACTGCAAACATACATACAAACGAATAACTAAAAAGGGTTCCTCAAAACCTCACGAAAATCAACGACGTTGCTTTGTACGTCATAAAGAAACCAATTTTGTACGCCGTCAATGTGATGTTGGTATGCATCCAAAAGACTGCTTTATTAAACATCACACAATTTAATTGTTTAGAAAATTATTTTATATAGCCTTACCGTCCTTTTAAAAAGACACCCTATTTCAACCTAATCCAAAACTTTAATTTATTTTTATTTTACTTAGTTTTATGCTTTATATAAAAGAAAAAACATTCTCTAAAACAATTTAAGAAAAAAAAAAACATTTAGAAAAAAATTGTCTTAGGGTGGTTAAATGAGTTAATGATCATTCTGAAAAGTTTTTGTCGAAAGCGGTAAACTTTTTGGTTCAACGTAATAGGTAATAGGTGTTAGGTACTTGCAATTGTTTAAATCAAGCAATGAAAAAGAATAACTAACTAAGAAACTATATAATAATAATCTAACAAGAAACTAAAATGAGAATAGTAGAGATTTGAAGAATAAAAAATGAAAACAATGAGTATTAGTTGTCATAGATGTTTTTCTTAAATCGATTCACACAAACACGGTCTGAAAACAAATTTACCTTTTTACATTGCTTTGCTCCAATTCTGAATTCCATCCAGCATCAATTTCTTCCAAGTAATTTGTTTCAAAATTTAATTTCTCATCTATAAGTTCTACCTTAATACTTTCACTTTTGAAACTCTCGATTTCTTTCAATTCAGAGTGCCTACTCAATTCGTCCCTATTCAAGCACAATGTCTGGAAACTGCTGTAATCGTTTAGATTACTGATACATTGTTCACATATTACTGCATCGCTAATTGATTCTAAATTCTGCAAAAACAAAAATAGGATTAAATTGCAATTGCTTTTTAACAAAAATCGATGTGTTCAATAACTTATATCACTTAAAAAAGATAAAAGAATATTTACTAATGATATCAGCCAGAGACTTACCGAAAGAATTAAAAATAAAGCTATATAATGCTATTGTGCTACCACATTTTAAGTACTGTTCGACAGTGTTATACATGGGAAACAAAGGGGAACTTGACAGACTACAAGTGCTACAGAATCGGGGTATGAGAGCCATCTTAGGTTATGAACTCTTAACACCAATAGACAGCATGCTCAGAACACTCAACTGGTTAAATATAAGACAATTCTGTAAATATAATGTTTGTATTTTCATTTTTAAGAATATTGAATAATTTATCACCGATAGGCTTAAAGCAGTATTTAAGGACAAATAATGAGAGGCACGAGCACAGGACAAGGTCTGCAAACGAATTACATTTACTAGTAATCAGGACAGAATTGTTAAAAAATAGCATCTTCTTTAAAGGGATACAGCTATACAATGGGTTGCCAAATAACAAAGAATATAAGAACACTGTCCAAATTTAAGAAACAAATAAAGGGATGCCTGAAGGAGGAACCAAATGAGTAGATAGGAATATATTAGAATTAACTATAGGTTGTTCGTTGATATGACTATATACTATGTAACTACTTTGTTGTATAAAATTTCTTCTGAGATGTAATTAATGTAATACTAAATAAAGTTTCTATTATAGAACAAAAGAAGATTAAATTGTATTTTAAGAGAATTTAAAAACGGATAAAAACACAAAAAACAAAGAAAATATTGGAAGAATATTCATTAATGGGAAGAAAAACAAGTACACAGGCTTTTTAGAAGAGGCAGAGAAAGAGTATATCGTGGACACTTGACATACCGAGGCACAACAGAGGAGTTGAGAATATCCGCCAAAAAAAAATAGTTCTGCAAAGCAAGCATGTAGTTCAGTACACGTATAGGCCTCGTCTTAATGTCAAATAAAATAATAAAAAGTTTGTTTTAATTACCTAAAATTCTGTATAATTATCTTAATTACACTATTAGTTACTTCAAATTATCTCAAATTTATTTTATTTTTTGTGTTAGGTCACTTTCTAGTACTTTCCATTTTATTGCAGCTACAATAATTGCGGCAGGTCTAAGAAGAGATTCTGCTCTTAAGAAAGTCGCTGACTAATTAACATCATATTTTGCATTGCACGTTCATACAAATGTCTGTCTATATTTGAGGAGCTTGCATGAAAAAAGGGTTAAATCCATTTTTTGAATATTTCGAGATTTTGAGCAAAACGGGTTAATTTTCATGAGATCTATCTATTCTGATACTTGGTTTGCAGCAATTCCAGTTAAATCCCATTGATAAACGTATTCAAAGTCGACATTTTTGAGCAAAACTGGTTAAATCCACTTTTATACCAAAATGGGTTAAATATTTTCAAGTGGAGGAATCTGTTATGTATAGTAGTAGTGCTTGCGTTGTTTTGATCCAAATGCCTCTAGATGGAAGCACAAAATGTATACAATTGAAAAGGGAAGCAAATAGTGCCTTGTGAAGTACAGCAAGCTACGCGGCTGTAAACGATTGTGTAACAGATACATTTGTAGATATTCTGTGATAGATACAGTACTATAAAAAAAAAGGTAATCGGACCAAGGTTTTGCGTTTTGTTGTAATATCTACATATTTGGTTAGAAATGGATAATTCGGATAATTCCAATTTAGAGACAAGCGAGGTTACAGTGAGAGAGGCTAATAATGGAAGTCGTGTGAGGAGAACAATGGAGAGAAAGCGTGCACTAGCAAAGAAAAAAAGGTAGGTTATTCAATGGTTAATTTTATATATTAATTTTGATAAGAAAATTTTTGTTTAAAAGGTCTATGGACGCAGATCCGTTACTAGAAAAATTTAATAGACCCTGTAATCATAACACATCCAGATATAACTGTAATAAAATTAAGATTAATGATATAAAATTTGTAAGGGATAAGGTTTATGCTGAAGCTGATGTAATAAACCAAAATATTAAAATGTGTCATATGATGGCAGTAGTAGATGCTAAACGACGAAGACCTACAAAGCCGAATTTCCGCCAACGAAAATTTGCAACCACATTCTTTTTTTCGAAAAGAACTCAAAAGAATCCTTTAACAGTTTGCAAAAAATTTTTTTGTTCAGCTTTGGGCATATCAAAGAACAGATTAACGACGATTTCTAATACTCTCTTCGCGGGTGACGTACCAAAGGAGAAACGTGGTGGGGACCACATATCACATAAAACAAAACTAAAGAAAGACAAAGTTCGGGAGTTTATTGGAAATTTGTCTGGCAGAGAGAGTCATTACAATCGTAGCAAATCCAAACGTATATATTTAAATGCAAATCTCAGCATTGCTAAACTTCCGATGTTCCGTAAAATTTTTGTTAGCGAATACAATATTGGTTTCCAGTCTCCAGCTTCTGATTGCTGTTCATATTGTACTCGTCTCAAATATATGCTTAAACAAGAAAAAGATCCTCAAAAACGAGTTAATTTGATGATGGAGAGTCGAATACACAAAAGAAAAGCTAAAGCTTTTTATGAGTTAATGAGGGAAAATCCAGAGAATTCAATAAGTTTTTGCTTTGACTTACAAGTTCAGCCTTTACCGAGCACCCCTATTTCGGACGCTTTTTACGCGCATCAAGTGAGTTTTTATGTATTCTGCTGCGTAAGTATGGACTCCAGGAATCCTACATTTTATGTGTGGTCAGAAGATCAAGCTGGTAGAGGATCTGTGGAGGTCGGATCAGTGCTGTTGTCGCATTTGGACCACCTGGATTATGAAAACATTAACACGATACGTCTCTTTTGCGATGGTTGTGGGGGACAAAACAAAAACGCTCATGTCATACACGGACTTTATTATTGGCTGCTGAAAAAATCTCCCGCAGATATAAAGAAAATTGAAATTATTTTCCCTGTTCGCGGTCACAGTTTTTTACCCGCTGACAGGGTTTTCGGAAGGGTCGAAAAATCATTACGTAAAAACCCTACAATAACATCCAAATCTAAATATATTGAAATATACTCAGACTTTGGTTCTGTAAAGGTTCTTGGTAAGGATTGGACACTTTTCAATATAAAAGACCTGCAAGATGTTCTTAAAAAAATTGCAGGTCTATCTGATATAAAACGGGTGTGTCTTGTCAAAAACCAAAACGGTAAGATAGGAGTTACCTGCTTTCAGAATTTCCGCTTCGAGGCTGAGAATGAAATAGCGAGTAATTTACTGAAGCGAGGAAAATCTAGGTTGCCTCTTCAGCTCGTGGAACTACCATTGACACGTGGCGTTCCAGAAAAAAAGAAAAAAAGCCTCAGACACCTATTACAACAAGAATTTGGACCGAATTGGGAGCTTAATGCTGAACTAATTTGGTACAAAGAGTTGCTAGCCGAAGCATATCAAGATCCGGAGTTGGTGGAATCGGATAACGAATGTGATTGTAAGATCACTGCATTCATATTTAACTTGTATAATGTAATACTATTATTTGTTTATCACAAAAATTAAACCATGTTAGGCATTTCACTTAGTTTTTTTTTTGTCCTCAATAAAACTGATTAGTAATTATTACGTTGAAATATCACGTAGTGTTCAAAGACTCTTTGTGTTTCA
The DNA here is from genome assembly GCA_963924545.1 of Pogonocherus hispidulus. Lineage (NCBI taxonomy): Eukaryota > Metazoa > Arthropoda > Insecta > Coleoptera > Cerambycidae > Pogonocherus > Pogonocherus hispidulus. The sequence goes on along the minus strand of OZ004697.1, from coordinate 9,210,375 downwards.
GCAAAAAGGGTTAAATATAACTGTTGTGCTAGCAAAAGTGGTTAAATCCAGATTGGTCAAGCAAAACCAGTTAAATCCAAACTAAAAGTCGGGATTTTTCAAAGATGGGTAAAGCATTCAAGTTGTCCTTTTACTATGTTATTTTACATATTTTTTGTCCAATTGTCACGAAAAATGCTTCATGCTAACATTATTGGTATCGACGTTGCATAAAAGTGCCGCTTTGCGGAAAACAGCTTATACTGGATTTAACCCTTTTTGCACACAAGCTCCTCATTTGTAACCAGTTTAATATAGTGTACACATGCTGTCTGGTGTGTGATCTAATTTACTATAAAACTTGTTTAGAATTTCTAGGACTCATTTTATTGTATGATAGTAAATAACTGATATCAGTCGTCTAAATTCACAACCCGGTATTTCACATATTTTGCAAGTTTAACTTTAATATGCCATTTTATTTGTCTGCAAGGTGTCTACACCAAGCGTTTTCATGCTGTGGATATTCTGGTATGTACCAGCCCTATCAGTGTACTTCATTGCTCATGATGAGAGATGCTAAATTTTTTAATGATTGTTTTTATAAAATTTTGGGCAAAATTACTAAAGACAATTTTATTTTAAAGCACTGTAGTGTTTCTAAACAAAAATACGTATAAAAAAAAAAGAAGAAAACAGCAAGCCCAAATTAATTACAGTAACTTATACCTAACGTTAACCCTTCGTCGGAAATGTGTGGTCTGCGAGACCGACGCTTCCCTTTTCTCCCCACCACCAATGCAAAAATTTTCGTACTCGCACGCCCTTCTAGGAATGCTCTTACAACTATGTTAGGTGTTGTAGACATTAGTGATGACGAAAATAATGAGCCATTTTTTATGGATGCTACAAAAACTCAAGTTCTCTGTTTTATTGCCAAAGACGGGACAAGGTGGACAAAACACTCCCCATATAAGATGACAAAACAAGAGCTGAAAATAAAGTTCCTCATCTACCTGAACCCAAGGGAGATATATGACAAGAGGAAAAAGCATGCAGAGCATGGAGCTATTTATTTACATAGGTCACGAAGGCAGGTCAATATGGCTCTGATGATTGGGCTCATGAGACACTAAGTAAACACTGGAGAAGGAGTGGGAGCTGTAGACAAGCTCGCAACTTTATAGTGGAGCCAAGCAAGACCAAGACGGCCTGGCTGTTAAGTCGTAGCCGGAAGGCTCTAAACCAATTGGTGGGAGTTTCAACGGGTCAGTGCAGGCTTAGAAGACATCTATCAATTGATGGGTGTTGAGGGAAACCCTATCTCCCCAAAGTGTGGGGAGGGCGATGAAACGCCTTCCCACTCTTGGCAGTGCGCGGCTTTCGGCAGACTGAGACACGACACCTGGGGGGCCGGAGAGTTGCAAGGGGAAGAGGTCAGTTCCCTTGAATGGACCGACATTCTGACCTACATTAGAAGGTCGTTTAGGTTCGATGAGGGAAGAGGTGATGGAGGTAGGTCCCTACCTACCTCCATCACCTCTTCCCTCATCGAACCTACCCGACCTTCTGATGTAGGTCAGAATATCAGTCTATTAAAGGGAACTACTGAAGGGAACTATTACCTACCCCTGTCGTCCCTACGACAGGGGTAGGTAAAAAGGGCCCGCTTGTGGCCTACTTGCCAGGTCTTGGCCGCCCCACTACTACTACTACTACTATTTACATAGGTACAGAATTATGCAGAAGATAGTCCATTACACAAATGAATTTATAAGATCCAAGTGATACGACATAAAAACCAAAGGAGTAATGGGCCTACTGATGTCAATGAGATAAAAGCTGTCATGGGACTTCTATATATTGCGGCAGTTAATAAAAAAAAGCCATCAAAACTATGAAAATATATTTAGAACTGATGGAATGATTATGGAGATTTTGAGACTAACGATTTCAGTAAAAGGATTTTCATTTTTACTACGCCATTTGTTTCGATAAGGCCACTAGAGAGCAGAGGCAAATTTCCCTAAGCACTCATCCTTCATTTTACACCACTGTCGACGAAATTTCAGCTGGTTTTAGAGGAAATTGTTCATTTAGAGTTTATATACCAAGTAAACCAAATCATTACGGAATCAAGATATATGCATTGGTAGATGCAAGTGTTGAATACTCTAATATAAGAAGTTTATGTAGGGAAGCAACCGGATTGGCCTTTTCAAACTGAAAATTCAAATTTAGCCCTAGTTTGTCGGTTAGTTGAACCAATTCATAACTCAAATCGAAATATAACGATGGATAATTTCTTAACTTAATTTTTAACATAATACTCATATCGTTTTTATTTTTATTTTCAGGCTCCAATACGAGTTGCCTCGTTCAAACACAATGTGGCGCAACTCGTCCTCAAGACATTGATCAAGGTATAAACCTATGGAATATTTCCCAAAACAAACTAAGTAAAATCTGAGACATCGATGTATGTCTGAGCAGATTTGTGATGTTGAAAAACATGAACAACCGGGTTCAGAAACTCATCCATTCCCAGAGTAATAACAACCAGAGCCAAAAAGAGAGTTGCTGCAGCGTTTGTGATTATACCCTAAATGAATGGAAATTAGAGGGTATAAATGAAGTGCTAGATAACAAGGAAGGCCTGGATATTTTGAAGTCTTGGCAGATATCTTGGCAGAATTTTTATTTTCAGACTCCAATACGAGTTGCCTCGTTCACACACAACGTGTCGCAACTTGCTATCCTCAAGACATTGATCAAGGTATAAACCTATGGAATATTTCCCAAAACAAACTAAGTAAGATCCGAGACATCGACGTATGTCTGAGGCAGATTTGTCATGTTGAAAAACATGAATATCTGGGTTCAGAAACTCATCCATTCCCAGAATAATAACCAGAGCCAAAAAGAGAGTTTCTGCATGGTTTATGATTATACCCTAAATGATTGGAAATTAGAGGATATAAATGAAGTGCTAGATAACAAGGAAGGCCTGGATATTTTGAAGTTCGAGAACATCTTGGCAGAATTTTTATTTTCAGACTCCAATACGAGTTGCCTCGTTCACACACAACGTGTCGCAACTCGCTGTCCTGAAGACATTGATCAAGGAATAAAACTATGGAATATTTCCCAAAAGAAACTAAGTAAGATCGGAGACATCGATGTATGTCTGAGCAAATTTGTCATGTTGAAAAACATGAACATCCGGGTTCAGAAACTCATCCATTCCCAGAATAATAACAACCAGATTTTTTTTTTAATTAACAGTGTGTGAGATCTCACCTCCGTTAACTGTCCCAGGTAGTGCAATCCAAACTAAAAATGCAAATTGTAGCTATATATTGCAGTTAAAAGCTTATTTCCCCATAATAATACAAAAATAAACTCAAAAAGTAAAAACCTACCCTTAGTATTTTACCTACACCAGCGAATATTCCCAAAAATAAATTAAAAGTGACTGTCCCACCAAATTGTCTCACCTCCGTTAATACAATGTAAAAATTCTAAATAAATTTGCTAGATGACTCTAGAAGGCAATTCAAATTGTCAGTGATCTATTTGATCAGCAAAGTTTGGGTGTCCTTGTTTCTGTGAAGTTTTATGTTAAATTCTTTGAGTTTTGTGGTATTTCAAAGAAAAATTTGTAAGCTGTTAAGGTTAATTTTCACTTCCGTTAATGTCAATTAAACAGGTAAGTAACTATATTTCTCTAATTCTATTGTTTGTACTTATTTATTACAATGAGAGAAAAAACTTTATAGGCTAGGTCTCCTTAGTAAATAAACGGGCACATAAAAGACGACAAATTTAAATAAAAGTCTCACTTCCGTTTACAACGGTTATTAACGGGGATGAGGATAAATTACAGGAGCAGATAAAAAATGTAATGCGGGTAAATTTTAAGGAAGTTTTATTTATTTTAGTGATTAATAACAAAATCTGAAAGATGGCTAAAACAAAGGAAAACCCTAAAAAGAAAAACAAAAACGAAACAGAAAAATCTCGCAAATTAAAAAACCAGTGATTGAAAGAATGCATTAAAAAAAATTATTATTGCTTATATTAAAAATAAGGCGTTTTATTTTATTTTTTATATAAGGCGACTTATTTTTAATATAAGGCATTTGCAGATGGAGGATGATCTTAATGACGTCCTTACTATTCGTAGTTATTTGCTATATGCATGCCATCTGACAAGTAGTAGAACTAGTTTCTACAACCTGTTATTGTATTGGACAGCTAAAAGATAATTTTCAAAAAAAAAAAAAAGCAAACCGTTCTGGAGAAAATAACATTTATATCAAAATGTTGGGAGGCAATTTAATAAAAAAAATATCGCTTTAAGTCTTTGTTAGCTCTATCAACGTCTAGAAGCCTAATGAAAAAAATGGCATGTTGAAAATGTCATAAAAACGTAAAACCAATATTAAAAGAATTGAGAAAATTGTTCAAGATTTTTTCCAAGAAGATGAAGTTAGTTGCCTATGACCAGGCAAAAAAGATATGGTAACCTTTAAACGGGTAAAAAACAAGAGATATCTGTAGTCATATATATAGTCATTTTACGAAAGCACATCCAAACGTTAAAATCAGTTACCAAAGTTTTTGCCAATTTAGACCATTTTAGGTCCCAAGACCGTCCGTCCTATGCGGAGGAATACCTATCTCTGCATAGTTCATGATAACATGGACCTTCTCTTCTAATACCAAGTGCAAAATCTCTTAATATCATTGAAGCAAAAGATTCCGATGCTTTGTAGAAAGAATTAGGTATGCTGTAATGTAAGAAATGAAAACTGTTTGGAACGAACTTGTAATGTTTGCGTTAATAAATCAGTTTGAATTCTGGAATTTCAAAAAGATGAGAAGGCCAAATATGAAAAATGGTGCAGCAAAAAAATTGAAATCATTATTAAAGGAGAAAAGAAGTTGTGTCACAAGACTGTGAAAGAACAGGTAGAATGTACCAAACAAGAGATGATTGACAATATTAAAAGCAAGTTAAAACACTTCATGATTCACACAAGGAATATTTTACATCAATACAAATGTGTAGATGCTATAAAGAAATCGCTTTCTTAAAAAAGAAAGAAAATTCATAAAAATCTACTCATGACGACACCTGCGTCAGTGAGCGTCACATGTTTATTTGTAGTTTCAATTTTTTTACTGCAAAATATTCTATTACTACCAACTTTTTAAACAATAGTAAACAATAAACAAGTTTTCAGTATGCAATACCAGGGGTGCTTGTCTAATTTTCCATGAGCAGCGAACGTGTTAACCTCAATCTGAGGGGACTGGTAAATTTTTATCCTCTGTTATCTACAGGATGATTTATGAATCATGATCATTACTAAAAATACAAATGTCTTAGGTACAAAATAATTATTATGATATAACAAAATAATTATATTGTAGAAGTGTCATTTAAGTTCAAATTGGTTTCATTTTGTCCTAACCGTTAGTTTATTATTATTAGAACAATAAATTGTTCCACCAATATCTCAAACATTTAAATATATCAACGTAATATGATATTTTTTGCTTGATACAAATAAAATCCTTATTTTAGAATGGAAAAGATGTCAATGTCGCGATCTGCAAAAATATGGTGGTATAGGTGGCGAGAATGATAGAGAAAATGTGGCATCATTTTCCAGTTGAATTTCCACAATGAATTTTTTTACTTTTTCTGAAGATAATGGAAATATAAATATTATAGATTGGCAAATCGATACAAATAATATGCAAGACCAACTAGATAATACCTAATAATTTGTTCCTAATCTCATAAATACTATTATTGTACCTTACTCTTAACTGATATATAATAAATAGTTTTTCAGTGCATGTATGTTAATTTTTGTGTCTATTTGTAATGATATTGGCATTTAAGATAGCTTTTCCACTTTCAAATACAAATTTGATAACATCCAGAATATCGTAACCAATCTACTTAGTCTAGCAAAAGTATCGTTAGTGCACTGATTAGGATACTATTTTTCTAACATATTGTCCCTCCAAAATAATGAATCGTAGAAATAGGTAAAAATATTAATTTAGAGCTACTTCAGTATGTTTTTTGCTTAAAACATGACCATAAATACCTGTATATGATTTTTCAGATAGATACCTACTAGGGTGATTGTGCCGGTAAGCCGGCCACCTTTGGTAGTCGGCCACAGATCAATTTTAACTAAGATTATTTAAAACCTAAAATTAATTCATGCCATCTGTTGGTAGTTAGTGGTAGTTTATAACCAATACCAGCTAGTACCAAATTTTGCAGCAGTTGGTATTCCTGATAACTAGTCAGTTTTAATTCAAATTTAGGACCAGTGACGGTTACAGTTTATAACCAATACCAGCTAGTACCAAATTTTGCAGCAGTTGGTATTCCTGATAACTAGTCAGTTTTAATTCAAATTTAGGACCAGTGACGGTTACAAAGCTAGTACGTGTTGTAATTTGAAAAACGTTCATGCAGCCAACTTTTTGAAGGTAAGTAGCAATGTTAAGACTAACTAAAATACAACTTTAATGATTTGCTTACTTAGAAGATGCTTTAAATTAATGAATTAATCCATTAAAAATATTATATTTTGTTTTTATAGGTTAAAAATTCTATGGCCGGTTACTGGCATAAAATTTTTACCTAAATTTAGTAGTCGGCCCTCATGGCCGACTACTAACCACTTTAAATTTATAATTCTTGTCTCTTTTCTAATTTAACGATACACATATGTTTGTCTTCGTCTTACATGGAGCTTGGTTTGTATCATGTTTGTCTTATTTTTAGTAGTCGGCCACTTAATATATTCATTATGGAAAAAATTTGTGAGTTCAAATCTGGGGGCCGACTATTGAAATACATGGATGTGTATTATTTTTTAGTGGTCGGCCGTGTAAATTTTTTATCTTATTGTTGAAGTTTAAGACTCATTTCTTTCATTATTAACAATTTCAGAACATGCAAACTATTAAAAAAAGAAAAATACATCAATATACAGATGATAATTTACAAGCAGCCATTCAGGAAATCCATAATGGTGGTAAAATTCGAGAGATGTGCCGGAAACATGGAGTTCCTAGAGCTACGGTACAGGACCGTCTCAAAGGTAGAGTCTTAAATAAATCACGGCAAATGGGACCGGATCCTGTCCTGAAATTTGAAAACGAAAAAAAAATTGTTAAATGGGTAATAGAATTGGCTAAGTGTGGTTTTCCTATAAAGAAACAGGAATTACTATCAACGGTGCAGAAAATTGTGCAAGATGAAAATATTATAACCCCATTTAAAAACGGCAGACCGGGACAAACGTGGTATTTACGATTTTTACGGCGACATCCAGAAATATCTGTTAAGGTTGCAGAAGCTATTGACCAGTCACGAGCAAAAGTCACAGAAGAATACATCAGATCTTGGTTTCAAGATCTACAAACATTTCTTGAGGATATAAATTGTACTGAAATTCTGAATGACCCAAGTAGAATCTTAAATGCCGACGAAAGCGGCTTTGGACTATGTCCAAAAACTGGAAAAGTTCTTGGGCCAAAAGGATACAAAAATCTATATGAAATAACTCGTGGCAGTTCAAAAGAAAATTTAACTGTTCTAGTTACATTTACCGCAGATGGTCGGTTGTGTCCTCCCGTTGTGGTGTTCCCATATATTAAGCCACCTCGCGCTGTTGTAGAAAGTATGCCGCATTCCTGGATTCTAGGTAAATCAGATACCGGATGGATGAGGGGGGACGTATTTTTTGAATTTGTGGCTAATGGACTCAATAAATGGCTGAATGAACAGAAAATTACGAGGCCAGTATTATTTTTAGTTGATGGGCATCGGTCCCATATGTCGATACAGTTGAGCCAGTTCTGTGATGAAAATCAGATTATATTGTATGCGCTACCTCCAAACACAACCCACATCATGCAGCCTGCCGATGTGTCAGTATTTAAACCCCTTAAGGAATATTGGCGGCAGGCCGTGCGCAAGTGGCAAAATGAAAATATCAACTGTGTAGTCACCAAGGTTGATTTTTGTAAGATTTTTGAGGAAGCATTGAGTCATCCTCATATGCAGAAGAATATAATCAAAGGATTTGAAAAATGCGGACTATACCCTTTTAAACCCGACGCGGTCGACTATACAAAATGTGTTCAGAATAGACTTGAGCAAGTAAATCAACATGAAACTGAACAAGCATCTGAAATCACAGATACTGACATTGCAAGTACAGTCAAGGTATTGACTGCAATAAAACTGAAACATTTTGAACGAGAAATTGATGTTGATTATATTCTGGATACTGTGAAAACTTTGGGAAATCAAGTATCTAGAAATAGCATTCCTGAAAATATACATATTGCTAATAGCCTTACTGATGAGGACAACACCAAAGAGGCTCTGAGTATTTCTGAATATATAGTAACAGATGATGGCTCTCTACAACCATTACATGGAAAAGATGCTCGCGTAATAATTTTACAAAACGAACTCATAACTCCCGCGATAGAAGAATCTGTTGCAAATGAACAAAGATTTGCGAATTTAGATATTCAGATCGATAATAAACATCTCACTGACGGCTCTGCACTCTGCGAGAAAGTGCCCCTTAGTTGCACTTCCACTTCATCAGATGATTCAGATGTCGATGTCACATCAAGGACAGAATATGTTTCAGTCATGATACATAAAGAAAATGTGACACCTAGTGTGACACCACCGTCCTCCATATCGCCACAATTGAAAAATGAAAATAAAATTAACGCCGTGTTAGATGTACATGAAATTTCTGCGGAGTTATCACCTTTTAAAAAACATTTACAGTATCCTTGCCCGTTAGAAAAATCATCAAAAATACCAAGAAAAAGATTTCCTAGCGCAATATCTTCTGAGGCATGGAGAAACCATTACCTTAAACAATCTATGGAAAAAGATGAGAAAGAAAATGCGAAGAAGAGGAGGGAACAAATTCAGAAAAAAAAAGATGAGAAAGATATTAGACGCAAACATACTAAACGCAATAAAATTTTAAAAAGTGCAAATAGTGAAATACAAGAAGTAAAACAAAAATGTGGTACTTGTATGGAGGAGCTGTATAGTGATGCAGAAGACGAGAGTGAAAAAAATGTGGGATGTGACTTTTGCCCTCTATGGTTTCACCTCAGATGTACAAGATTTCGAGGGCGCAAGTATGATGAAGTTGCTGTAGAAGAGAATTTCAAATGTGATCTTTGTCGTTAATTAATTAATTAATTAATTAGAAACATATACTTATGTGATACGTATACCACTGAAAATTTTTTTGATTTTGTTTTTTTATTTGTTGCGAGGGGCCATCCACTAGTCGCAATACTGGTACAAATTGGCTCGCATTATGTGACATTACGACGCATTAATCTGGCATTATATGACATTACCCTGCATTACGCCCACATTACGTTGCATTATACTACATTACGTAGCAGTACACTACATTACGTTGCACTACATTACATTACGGCCGCATTAAATTACATTATGGCCTCATACTATATTTGTTTTGGTCAGTTCATTGCCTGCTCGCGTGCATGTAAGTGAAACTAAAAAATTGTGTGAAACCAACACCAGTTTTCATTAAGGAAAAATAGTGGTAAGTAGTATGTTTTGTTATTACACTATTTTAAACACCTTAGTAGATAAGCAAGTAATAATTCACGAATTAATTGTACTTATAAGTTTAAGATATATATCTACTACTCTAAAAAAAAATTGCAATAAGTTTTATATTATATTATTAAACCCTAGTTTTATGTAACATAAATCTAAACTGAGACTAGACTAGCCAGGTAAAAATATATTTGTTAACCGAGGAGCTAACATTATTTATTACAAACTTACTTAGGAAGTGCCTGGCTTTCCCTCTTCTATGTCTAATAATTTCCCTCTCTTCTAAGTCAAAGAAACAAAAAAAGATGGAACACATGTTGCGACGTCCATTGGCGAATTTAAAAATTCACGCTAGCATTACATGATGTTTGTTTTATACTCGGTTTAATATTTAATAATTATTGATAAATAAACTTGTGTGCGTGTCACTAGTAAGTTGAGGGCTCGGTTGAGGGGTAAGTAATAATGGACATTACTAATTTTTGCGTTTTGGATAAGAATATATAATATATTATAATCGAGATTATAATATAAAAATACAGGGTGACTAGGTATTAGTTCACCAACAAACTTTGTGAGGCAAAAGCTTATATAAATTTAAGAAAAACGTTATTTGGACACAATGTCTGATTTCACTCAGAAGACTTCAAGTTTTATGAAAAACAGAGCGAATTTAATAACAGTCAATAATAATATAACAGTATCCAAAGTTGCCCTAGAATTAAGTTAAACTCAAGTGTGTCCTTGTGAAGCATGCATTCAAGCGGAAGGAGGACATTTAAAGCATTTTTTATTGTAGGTACCTACCAAATTATATAATTATTCGATTTTCAAGTAATTCTCAACAATTAATGTAATTATTCAATAGATTTTGAAAACTTATCAAAATAAGCCTTCTACTTAATTCCTTAAATAAGTGAAATCGGTCATTGTGTTTGTGCAGAAGTTTGTTCTTGAAGGGGGTTGGAACCTTAGATGTGAAGATAACACTGACGTAGTTTTCCACAAAACACCAAAACAATTTACTGCACTACTACTAATAGTTTTAATCATCACCAGATGATTCCAACTTGGTTGGCGAAACGTACGTCGAGTGCAGTATATTGTTTTGGTGTTTTGTGGAAAACTACGTCAGTGTTTGTTGTTGAGTTTATATATCACCCTTAATAATAATAGTTATAAATACTAATCGAGATACTAATACCATCGTACATTGAGTTATATATACGGTGCTAATACTATAGGTACTCTTTCTAATATAAGTTGAAACATAAAAAGTTCCGACAAACAACACATGCGTAAATAAAGAGGCCTCCGTCGGAGTGCAGGTGTTTCCTTTGTCGGAGTTTTTTTATAATGTTTCAAATGATAATGATTTTGAAATTTATTAAAACATTTACACAATTATGGCGTCAATAATGACAGATTAAAAATCAAATTATTACCTTTTAAAGGATAAACAATTGACAGTGCAATTTTGAGTAGAATCACTACCACCTATACAACGGTGGTTTTGGTAGAATACTTACTTTTCACTTATTTAATTACTTATTTTAGTAGGCCAAATTATATTAATTTCCTAAATATTGCTAGAATATAACAAAATAATTTTACTTTGCAGAGTTATTTAAAGCAATGGCGGAGACAAATTGTACGATAAACAAAATTATTGAAAAGTTAAATTTAAAAGATTTTTCAATCCCTGAGTATTTACGAAAATTATTAGTTTACACGGGATATGATAATGTTTATTCCTTGGCGAATTTAAATGAAAAAACAGACGTACTAGCTATTGAAACATTTGCCAAAGAAGATCTTTCAGACATTTTAGAGGAAGAGGAAAAAATAAAATTTTTTGGAATATTTTCAAAAAAAATTTCATCATTTAAGATTGTAATTGGTCATCTGAAACTACTCGATATTTTAATAGATAATTGCAAGGTGTACATTGATAAATTCAAAGATACAAAAGATATATCGGAGAAAAAACGCAAGTCATCCATTGCTACACCGCAAAAAAATAAAAGGCAAAAAAATAATGAAGATGAACGTGAAAATACATCACCAAATATTGACAGCAATAGGGAAGAACAATTACGCATTATCAAACATATCAAAAATATTATTATAAAATATGTTGAATCTCTGATAAAGAGTCTAAATGATAATGAAAAAAAAGAGTCATTATTATCAAAATTCGAACAAATAGATATTGAATTAAAAAATGGAAGAGCTAATATTACATGTCCTGAATGCGGTTTTATTTCTAAAACGTACACAAAAGCTAGTGAAAACGGAAAATCAACGTGGGTATTATCAAATTTTAACAAACATTTTAAAAACAGACACATGAAACTACAATCAAATGAGAAACCAGGGAAAACCAACACACAAAAAATTTCAAAAAATTCAAGTATTTTATCATTTGTAGTCGTGCAGTCAGATCAAAATAAAAGCGGTTCCACTTCACTTTTTACTCTACCAACATCAATAACTGACACAAATTCCGGACATACCAGTGCAAATGATATTATTATAAACGAATCTGATGAAAATTTGATTATTTTGAGTGAACCAGTCAGCACAGATCCAGACGATATAATTTTCTCAGATGTATCCTTCTTAAATGAAAATATCTCGGCAAATATTCTAGAGGAGAATTTTGTCCAGGGCGGAATTACTAAAGAGGAGTCTCAAGTTGACAGTGGGACTAGTAAGTCTGCCCAAAATTTACTTCCTCAAAGTAATGGTCGAAAATACTCTAGGCGCGAGAGGCTGCAAAGAAAAAGACATTTGATTTTCGATGAAACGCAGTTAAAAATTACTGACTATTTTAATATCTGCAATGCTTTACAGGATTATATCCTTAAAGACCCGTTTATTTCTCAGCAGCTCAACCGAGAGATTAACTCAACACAAAAATCCACACATGACAAGGAACAAATTGAGGAGATGGCTGATTTGGAAAATTCAGCTAATGATCGTATTTCTAGCTTTTTTACAATGCTTAAACAAACTGCGTCAAGGAATTCTAAAAAAAACTCAAAGGCTTCAAACCGTTTCTCTAACGACTTAAAGAAGTTATGTTTGTATATTTTTCTTACATCTGGTCGGCTAGCATATGAAACACTATGTTCAAATATGTCAAATGCTTTGCCATTGATTACTACATTATACAGAACTTTTGATAATTTTACAAAAAGTTTTGAAGGCCAAATTATTTTTGACGAGCTTAAAACATTCTTAATAAATCGTAATTATCCTCTTAAAGTTTTTATATTTGAGGACCAAACCGCAATTGTTAAGAGGGTTCGGTACAATCCTAATAACAATCAAATGGTTGGATTTGTTTGTCACCAATCTGAATCAACATGCTTCCCTTTACCAAATCAGTATCCTGTTCAATCCGTGAATGATATAAAAAATGCCTGTGAAAATGCAGTTTTGTCAAGTTATGCCTATATTTTTATGGCACAACCATTAGTGGATCGTACTCCAGCATTCTGTTTAGTTGTATTTGGGTCTGATAATAGATTCACAGCAGACAATGTCCTGAAAAGATGGCGATATTTGGAGAATGAAGCGAAACTAAATGGTATTTCAATTGAAGGCTTTTCATCCGATGGCGATACTAGGTGCCTTAAAGCTATGAAAATTAAGGCCAATTTTCCATCAGATAACAGTGTAACATCGCCATATTCACCATTTTTTCGGGTAAATTTCCGTAATTATTCGTTTTAATAAGAAACTCATTCAATTATTGTTATTTTTAGGCGAATTTTTGTGCAGATGAACCTATCATAGTACAAGATACAATCCACATCAGTACAAAAATTAAAACACGATTGCTCAATTTCAACGTGGAAATGCGAATGGGAGATTATATAGTCTCAAAATCGCATTTAGAAACCATTATTCAGGAATATTCTAAAGATGCACATTTCTTGTCTTCCAGCTACTTAGATGGTACAAAAATATTAACTTTATTTAATTATGACAACTTTTGTATCTATTTATTTTCAGGTTCTGATAAAATGAACTTCAAGGCAATTGACAAAATATCCTCATTATGTGTAACTGACATCCTTAAAAATATACCTGAAGCAAATGCGACTAGACAGGTTTTAATATTAACAAGATATATTCTGGATACTTTTCTAGATAAATCTCTTAACGTAGAGCGTCGAATCTATTTATTATGGTATTCAAATTTCTTTTTACGTCTTTGGAGGATGTGGATAAAAAGTCATCCCACTTATTGCCTTAGCAAAAACTGGATTACTCTCAATACGTATACCTGCATTGAATTAAATGCGCATGCTATTCTGCTTTTAACTGAGAAATACAGGAATGAACCACACCTATTGGTTCCTTGGCTGTTTAGCAGTCAACCCTGTGAAAAATTTTTTAGGCAAACGCGATCTATGACGTCCACTTATTCTACAATAGTAAACTTTGATATGTTGGATATTTTAAGAAGGCGTCAACGAATCCAAGTCATCAATAACATCATAAGCGATTCAGGTGTGTACATCTAGTTAATTCCGTATTTTTATTGTTACCCTTTACATTCTACTGTAAAGTGCAATTACTCATATATCTAGCGCTAAACAATGCATACAGGTTTCCCGAGAGGTTAACATCAGTAATATTGCTTTCACTGTAAAGATTTTATAACCGAAGATAACTATAAATATATATTAATGTTTCCTTCTTATTTATATCTTCTTTTCAAACTTAAATCTTTCAATTTAACAATGCAGTTATTATTTTGTAGGTGAAAAGTTTGTTTTCCCAAGAGAAGACAATGTAAGATTAGGAAATAATAATTCCTTGTCATCTCAAACCGAATTTCCTTCTACTCAAAAAATTATGAACATTCTTGAAGGAGCCGCGGACGATGCTCTGAGAGATTTCAAGAATTTAGGCATGTCACTTGACCCTGAACAAGAAAAACAAGCTTTACAAGACGTTTCCATAATAAAAAACGATATTAATGAAATGACTTTTGGAAATGAAGAAGTAATAAGTGACGAAATCCCCATTTGTGAAGAGACCTCTCAAACTGATCAGGTTTGTTACTATGGTGCAAATGAAGAGGAACAAGAATTAGTAGAAGACCTTGAAAAATTTGGAAAGATAAAGAAATTAAATATAAAAGACTTTTCAGACAACAGGAAACCAGATAACAATTCATTATTGAAAATCAAGGTGGCAAACAAAGTTCTAACCGTAAAAAAAAGTACGTTATGTTGGATTTTCTCTGACAGCTCTGGGCGATTATCAAGCGATAGGTTGGCACGTTTCAAAGGGCCCCGCAAATGTGGAGGGGGAAAAATAAAAAATCGTGAAACAGATATTGTTTCTGAAAGTTCTGATAGTTCTATTAGTTTCACACTTCACAGTGATACAGAAAGTGATGCATTTGAAACAGAAAATCAAGAAGAATCAACCGTCTTAATAAAAAATGAGCACTATTATGCAGTTTATTATGACAATAACTGGTATCTCGGCAGGATTCTAGAACAAAATAATAAAATATATAAAATGAAATTCTTAAAGACGGAATTAGACAACTTTGTTTGGCCCAGGGAGGAAGACATTCAATATGTAGAAGAACAGTTCATATTCTATGGTCCCTTAGAACTTCTGAAGAATGGTCCATTTAGTATTAAACGAAATGATAAGTGCTTGATAGAGAAGAAATATAAAGAATTAAAAAAATAGTTTATTCTCAACTAATATTACGATGTTAATGTTGGAGTACGGCCGAAAGTATCGCCTTCTTTTCAAAAAAGAATACATATTTAAAATCAGGCATGCCGTTCATAAGATTTATTGAAGTTTCAAGGATCCTGTTCTCTTATAACATCTTTATTTAAGTATGCCTATACCGAGGCCAATACCAAACCATAGGCTGTTTTTATACTAAGCCGTACTCCAATCTTATTAAATACGATTAGATGTGTTCCCTATTTTGTTATTTATTAAAAAAATAAACTTGACTTTTACTGTACAAACATAGATATTTTATATTAGGTACCTACTTAAGTATTGTACAAACAACTCTATTTTTTGTATTTCTTTTAAACGCTGTAAAAATATATGTTGGTATTCAATGTAAACTCAACAGTTTGAAATATAGCATAAGTTTGAAAATTCTTTTTCGATAAATAATAAAATGTCTAAAGAGTTGTTAATAACTTTTGAGAACAGAAATTTTACAATTAAGATTACAATGGATGAATTTTACAAATTGCAATTTGTCTAAATAATGTATAACCAGATATTTAAACAGTTTCAACAGTCAATTCAAATCATAATAAATAAATTAAATTATAATGCATTTAATATATAATTTTAATTTATTATTTGTGACATTAAATCATAGTTTCATATGAAAATTTGTGTTCCCGCTTCTGATAATATTTGCAGAATTTTTAGTGGTGAATTAAAAAAATTGTGTATTATACACGGGTAACAACATAAGTTAGGTATCTTAGGTACTTCCTTAAAAATGTGCATTAAAGTTGTGTAAAGTCAGTTCTTTAAAATCGAGTTTAAAATGTATATCAAATTTTAATACCTACACTTAAATATACACTTTATAAACTGATGCTCAAGCTGATACCCACTTAATTTAAAACTATAGAGTTTCAGGTTTAGTTTGCAAATTGTTGATATTATATATTTGACAGTGCTTCATCATAAAAAAAAACAAGAAAATGGGTGTATTTTTAAACAATTTACTTTCAAAGAACTTTTTTTTTCAGAAATTTTTAAACCCTTTCAGTCCAGAATTTGTACCTGATTTAATAAAAAAACAGTTCTTCCATTTTGTTCCGTAAAACTGCCTTAATATATCACATTCCTTGGGTATTTGTACTTTGCATTACTTTGCATTACATTGCATTACTGCAAATTAAATTCATTAATAGGTTATTACATAGCATTACACTCGGCATTACATGTATTACAGAGCATTACATTACATTATCCACATTACAGGGAATTGTAAAAAAATTGTCGGCATTACCAAGAATTACGCAGAATTCAGAGAAAATGCGCAATACTGGTACATATTTTTATCTAGTGGATGGCCCCTCGATTTGTTGTTATTTCAGATTTTCTTTTGTTTTTGAATTTTTTTTTATTTATGGTTTATTTTACTTAGTGTTTTTACCAATATACTTACAGTTATTATTAGTACTCACAATAAATTATTTCGTTTGAATAAAATTTTTTTTTATCTGGACCTCATAGTATACTGTGACTTGATCCTGTTAATCCTATTTAATGCATATTATTATCTTCTCGCATATCTTTAGTTCGGGCCTTTTTATCCTATTACGGTCCTATTTAAATTATGTATAAAATTTCACGGCCGAATACTGATTTGTAGGTGGCCGAACAGTAACTTTTAATGGCCGAGTACTAACAAAAATGTATATTTTTTGTTAAAAAAATAATGCAATAAATATATAAAAGGATTTAATCAGTGTAATGGTAAGGTATTTTACAAAAAATATTCAAGCTGTAACTTCATATACTTTCATTAAAATATGATAAAGAATAGAACAGTTATGATTTTTTAAAGTCGAATATTATCTAAACTGGCCGACTACCGGCGCAATCACCCTAGGTAGGTACTTGTAATTTTCATAAAAGACAAAAATGTGCTTTCCCGTAATATTTGCATTTTGTGGCTTATGATACTTTGGCAAAAGACTATCGATAAGCTTCAATGGACTTGTCGGGTTTTCAATTTAGACTACTGAAATAAGACCACAAAAAAAAGTGTAAACTTACCAATTCTGGTAAACAATTCTTTAAGTTATCCAACAAAACGTCATCTTTATTTTCTCCTATACATTCAAAGTTGTCATTTTCAATAAGTCCTAAGCACAATCGACATATTTTGTACCTCTCAAGACTCATATCATTATGACCAGTTTTAATTTTGTCCTGCAGTATTTTCTTAATGTCCACTTGTGCACCCTTTTCAATCCAAGGTGTAATGAAGTCTTCCACGTATAAGCAAGTACATTTAAATTCAAAACATCTGTTAAGTTTTTTTGTACAATTGATGCAAGTGACCCCATTATATTTTGAACTCTGCCATACAAAATTAAGAAAACAGTAATCAATGGCATTACTAATTAGTGGAAATTACTTACAAAGTTTTTTATTAGTAACACATCCAGTACTTCCTTATTAATCTCATCGATTATTTTGCAACTGTTTTCGAAGACTGATTTGAAACATAACTCACAGGCTTGTTTCTCCTTGTTTGCCATAATTTTCAAAAAACGTATATAGCATATAGCTTCAATTCAACAGTAACAGTGGTTCTTTTTTTCTAACCACCTTTTTAACCATAGATGACCATAGATTAAATTTAACAAAGCACAACAGAAGATCAACTGGAGAAGTGGAGAGTAGAGGTGGGTAGTTCGCGAACGAACTAGTTCAATCGAATCAGTCACCGCGAACTAAAACAACATAATCTTCAGTTTCAGTTAAACATGGTTAAACGTTCTCTGTGGTTAAACCACAAGTATAGAGATCTCTATACTTGTGGTTAAACTGATCAGTGATTATATGGGGACTCGTACTCGGTAGTAGATGTGGTAGTAGGTAGGGTAAAACATCCGATTGTTGGCACTATACCAGTTATTGGCACCAGTATAGATTATTGCATTTATTTAAGTTCTGTTACAATTTATATCTGGAGACGTTAAATAACCTCATAGAAGACAGTAGAGAGTTTTTGAACCCCTTAAAATTTACGTTATCGTTATGGTTATTCTGAGCATGCGCAGTGCCGAAAATGATACTATTTTTGGCACTGCGCATGCGCAGAATAACGATAACGACGTGCTAAAATTAAAGGGGTTCAAAAACTCTCTAGTATCGGTAAAGTAGGGCGACATTAGTGTTGAGCGATTATGAGTGATATAATCGAAATATTTCGATTATGGCTGAATAATCGATCATTCGATTATTATTCTACAGTTCGAAACGATTATGAAACATTTCCAATGAACTGGATCGGGATCGGGTTACACAATTCAATTATTTCGACTATAGATTACGCACTGCTGTCGAGCAGAAACGAAAACGAGTGACGATTTGAATCGCGCATTTAGGCAGACGATATTTAAGTTCTTATGCAACTAACAATTCTGCTCTGCTTACCTAAATATTTATGAATGGTATATGGTTTGGTTGTTTCTTGTTTCTGATGTATATTTATTAATTACTTTTTTATTTATTGGGCTAAGGTTCGCCGGCAATATTGCGTAGTCTGCACTGTCTGCAGTATGCCCATATGACTAACTAAATAGTAGGTATGACCCAAGATCCTAAAACAAGTAGGTTACCTCAGTTTCGAGAAAAAATTCTATTGGTTAGTTTGAGGTTACGTCATCTGGCGTCCAGAAAGCAGCGAAATTTTGATATGATTACCGGTAAATATTGCATTTCATGATGCTTAAGAGTATAATTTTACTATAACAGTTTAAAATACATGTATTGTATACATGTATACATAACGTTTACATAACCAAACGTTTTACAGGTAAACATTAAACCGTAAAATCAATAAAAAATACATAACACAACTACAAACCTTTATGCGGACCTCCTAGATATGGTAGGTATAACGATGTAGATATGATATGAATGATCTATCAAATTCAGAAATCAATACTAGTAGGTATAAATTAGTTACTAGTGCAAAATACTTATATCATAAAATTTCAAAACTTTAAGAAATGACATGAAAATGTATATATAGTTATTTTGTCTTGTACGGATTGTAAATGGTTTGAAAATAATAGAAACGAAAAACTGCAGTAATCTATTAAGAATAATACATTTTCTTATTCACCTTTAATTAAGTTTTAGGTATAACTGCAGATATTTTATTTTTATTATGTAACTCAAATTATATTTGATTCATTGCATTTACAACTGGATTTTTCGGAAACCTGTGATATAACACATCTTTGTTCAGAGCTTTGGTAATTTCCAGATTATTATGGCATGTAGCAACAGCAGATAGACACCCTGGCATCTTGCTGAAAGATCAAATTATTTTATATTTTCATCCTACATAAAACATTACAGCCTCGGTCACTTTAAATAATGAGATAGCCCAAGAATTTGGGGCGGAATACTTTTTAAGTGAAGGACAACGTAATTTGACAGAAATTATTGCTGGTTTACTTACCTAAGTGCTTATTTATTAATCTATTGTAATTCCACACTTGGTTCACAAAACAGGATCAGGACTGACAGATTATTCAGTTCTTGTCAAATTTAAACACATTAGGACATTATGAGAGAGACAATGATGTACATAAAAAGAGTGAGAGGCAAGGTCGCCAGATGACGTCGCTCATCCCGGTGTACACCGCAACACCCTTTCCTACTGAGGTAACCGAGGTAATAGAACTGAGGTAGCCTACTTGTTTAGGGATCTTGGGTATGACCGGCGTTATTCATGAATGTTTATATTTTTTATTCTCCAGTTCGCTTTGTGTTCACTTGTGACCAGGGATGTGCGTGTAGAAAATACTTGGATCTAGCCGTAGCAAGGCAACTATTGCGCCTGGCCAATAAAAACGCATTGCCCATTTAAATATTGCCGCGCCTGAACAAAAACGAGATGAGTGTTAAACCTCACAAAACATACGAACATTACGAACCCTAACCATAGATTCTTTTAACTGTTATGTACATAGATTAATAACACGAAGCCCTAACAAATATCAATAAGTTATTTTTCATATCATGTGTATGTTTACTATAATGGTCTGATGGATTTTAAGTTTATAGACTCATTTAACAACATATTCTATGCAATTTTAACACAAAATTACCTTGTTTTTTATTGGGACTTATTTTGTTAGGTATACGATATCCAAATATACTGACAACTAAACAAACTAACTCTCGGTACAATTTAAGAAATCTCATTGAATCTGATCAAATTAAGGCTGAAACACTATTAAAACATCTTCTGGCGATGATATGTACATAAATGAAGGAGGGAAAGTTTCCTTCACAAAAAAAAATGTAAAGCAAACATCAAACTAAATCATCAGCTGTTTAAATAACATATTATATAGGTATGTTGCATTTAAAATAGAACAATCTTTTTATTCTATATAATCTATTGTGAATATAACAGAAAAAGTATGATCATCTATGTAAATTATGATTACCTTAAATTAAACCTTCCCTTGTATGTGGTACACCAAGTTATGTATAATGCAATTAATATGATAAATAATGTCTATAACTTATTTGTGGTGTGTTTTCATGATTCATAGTTTCTTTTGGTTATTTTACAGGTGGTGTAATCCCAAAAGAAACTATGAATAATAAATATGATAAATTTAAAGTTTTATTTGATACACTGGATATGATACTTATTCTATCATGTAGGTACACTGGGTAACAGATAATATTGAGATTGGTGACAAAGAAATAAAACACCATTCACTTTCTATACTTCAACTTTATATTAAACAATAATGTAAATATAACATGCAGATATAAAAAAATCTGACAGGTCAGTTTCTGAAAATATGAGTGTGGAGTCAAGAGCGACCGCTCAAGGGGGAGCAAAAAACTAATAAAACCTACATTTATGCAATGCATGAAGTTTTTAATTATTGAAGTTTCAAAAAATTGTTATTTTTGTTTGCTCTGCTGACTTTATTTTTCTTCTAGAGTTACCCATTATTTCAACCTGTCATTTAAAATTCTTCCCACAGTGGCAAGTAAATTTAAAATGTGTTTGTTGTCTCTTCAATGGAGCAATTTCGTCAGATTTGTGACTATGAAACCGTTTATGTTTTCGTAAATCGGTCAACCTTCCAAATTGTTTTTCACACTTACTGCACTTATTCATGACATGTAGTCATGTGCTACAATGACTACAGTCACTTGTAGTCATTGTAGCACAAAATAAAAAAAGAGACTGTAGTCTATTCCAGAATTGAATTAGGTATTTATGGTATCTAATGTTAATTATCACAAAAATATGCAACTGTATACCTACAACAAACACAATTTCTTTAGAGTATTATACTGTGCACAAAATATCTGCACAAAATTAAGTTAAATACATGTCAAATTTCAAGGCGAAAGTATACAAAATCAACCAATTGCGTGATAGAAGCGATAAAAATATTCTATTGGTTCGGCGCAAAAGTTGCGATGCTACGGCTAGATCCAAGTGTAGAAAATAGGTCTGTAAACAATATATAGTCTACATGTAGACAATTTGAATTGTCTACTAGTCCTTTGTTTACACTTCGAAGTAGACAAACGTTAAGTATTAAAACTTAACAACTGTTTTTATAGCTCATTGGGTAAATTATGGTCATACCTTTAATCAAAAATACACATAAATAGCATAGAAAATTATTAAAGCAAGAATCCATTCTAATCCAGATAAAGTTTTTAAAACTGTTTTCAGATATACCATAATTTTTTTTTTCAAGATTCCAAGAATATATCTTGTATATTTGTTACAAAAACAATACGTACCTACAAAACAATAAGTAGGTGCATATATGTTTGCCTTGCATTTACTAAATCGCAAGCAGGATTAAAAAACTCAATGGTAACCTATTTTTAACTCAAAATTGTAATCGAATAGTAATTGTTTCACTTGTTTAATCAGTCAAAATAAAAATATTTTATCATAGTCATATATTGAAAATATAATATTTAACTCTTTATTTAGTGAACTGCTAGTGATTTTTTTTTTCGTTTTGAAGTTAAGAGAAAAACCACTAGGATACAATGTGAAATGTTAATTTTTTGTTATTTTTACATTGTTGACAGATTGTCTACTTTGTTTACATTGTTGACCTGAACATTGATTAGTTTACGCATCGTCTACATGTAAATGTAAACAACATTAGTTTACTTGTAGACGCACATCCCTGCTTGTGACTCACAAGTGAACGCTCCCCAAATCCCCAAATAATGGCAGGTTTTTTTTGAATTTTGGAGTTAATAGCAGAGTATGACCCATTTCTTCTACAACATATTCGGAAGTACGGAAATTCAGGGAGTGGAAGAGCTTCCTATCTATCAAAAACAAGAGTCAACGAAATACTGCATCAACTAGCCTATAGGATAAGTGTTTACGATATTTACAGTGTACAGTGTATAATCAGAATATGATCCGTCATTAACAATGTGTGTTTTTATAGATTCAAAATAAGATATCCGAAGAAATTTTGAAAAGCAAATACTTAAGGTGACCACCTATTCTGATTTAACCAGAACTATACTGTTTTTGAAAACGAAGTTCTGATTGTAAATCGAAGGCAGTAAACATTCTGCTTTTTTAATGCTGTTCTGTTTTCTGATTTTTAAACCTACAAATATTATAAAATAATATCAATAGAATAGGCACTTAATTAATACAAAAAATTAGGTATATTAATTTTGCAATTTGCAATATTTATTGACCAATCGTGCAACGCTGCAACATCACGTGTTGCCTGTACCTGCCACCGCCACATGGTTATTACGTCAGTTACAGACAGTTAGTGCGTTAGTGCATTGTCGCATTGTTTTGTCATGGGGGTAATCAGGGTTAATTTTTGTTTTGGACGTTGTGGTAGTCAGACGTTTTGGTGTTCGTTGTTTTACTACAACTTTACAGCTTTACTGATATGCCACCGCAAAGAGGAAAGTGCGTTTTTAATGCAGAAATGCAAAAGAACTATCCTTATTTGAAAAAGGAAGATGTAAAAGGTTTTACAGTCAAGTGTCAAAAATGTTTATCCGTGTTTTCCGTTGCAAATAGTGGTAAATACGATGTCGAAAATCACATCAAAACAATGAAGCATAGAAAAGCAGTCTACGCAGGAATTTCTAGTTTAAGCGTTACTACTTATTTTAAAAGCACATCTTTGGACGAAACAACAAAGAAACTTGCAGCAGTTGAAGGATGCTGGGCTTATCACACGGTTTGTCATAACCAGTCCTTTATATATCAACGGATTGCACTTCAAAATTAATTCAGCAGTGTTTTGAACCAAAATATTCCAGCGCGCGTACAAAAACGGAATCAATTATTACTCACGTGTTAGCCCCATTTGCTATCAGTCTCAGACTTCCGGGCTAATCCTTGTGATTAGAATGAGGGGTA
Organism: Pogonocherus hispidulus; assembly: GCA_963924545.1. Classification (NCBI taxonomy): domain Eukaryota; kingdom Metazoa; phylum Arthropoda; class Insecta; order Coleoptera; family Cerambycidae; genus Pogonocherus; species Pogonocherus hispidulus. The sequence goes on along the minus strand of OZ004697.1, from coordinate 9,186,535 downwards.
GAGATATTATTATATTATTATTGTTATTTAAGTCAGTTGTAAAGTGGTTTATGTGTGGTTAAAGGTTAAGTTGAACACGGTTGCCGCTTTCGTATATATAATCTATGGTTGACGCTTCACGAAACGCAGAGTTCTTTTACCTACAAATTATTTATCTATGCACCTACATGTTTTTGCAGTTTAATGTTTAAACCCCTATATAATATTCTTAGGTTAAAACTGCAATGGAAACAGAAAACAGTCGTGTTTGTGGAATTTGTGATAAATTATTCAGTAGACCATCGAATTTAAATAAACATCTGAAATTGATACATGGAATAGGACCTAAAAGCAGGAAGAAGTCATTGGTTTGTCCTTCCTGTTTCAAACTCGTCACCACATATGAAGAGCTTCGAAATCATTTAATTTCAATTCACAAATTGAGGTTGTATAAAGAAGAAAAGCAGTTTGAAACTTACAAAGGTAAGTTGATTTCAAGCACGATACAATAGTAAGCTTGTGTTATGTTACTGCCCTTGTCCTTTGTGACTATGAAGGCAGTGGTTGTGTAACTGGTACTTACCTCTTCACTAGTCTTCACTATATAAATTTAGTAGTTATAAGCTGATAGAAATATAAAAACATAAAAATAGAAGTCGTGACGCTAATACCATTTAATCTGTAGATTCTAGATAAGTAAGGATGAATATCAGATATCTTTTACACTTTCGTCCCTCTTAGAAAAGGTCCTAAAAACTTGGGCTTTACCAGATGGGAAGGATCAACCGGGGTAGGTAAATAGATAAATAACTAAAATATTTAGTTATTTAGGCTTGGAAATATTTAGTAATAGACATTTATTCTATTGAGAAAGGCCTAACAAGCCGAAATGCCAGTCTATAGTGTTTACTAGAAATAGCAATGATAATCTGAATGATATGGCGGAAGCTTCAAATCCTTTGCTAGATACATTCCTGAGCCTACCGATTTTGATGTTTTACCGTCGGAAGACGATCTAAGTGATGTGGATAAAACCCCAGAAGAAAAACATGAGTTTTTCTTCTGGGGTGAGAAAAAAACATGAGATTTTATACAGGATGTGCATATATTTGATAGTACTAATTCCGGTAACAAAATTCAAATGAATGCTGACCATTTAATTTTAGAATATTGTCACGATAGTAAAAAGGAAATAAAAAATTAGTAGCATATCCATAATTCAATACTTCAAAATTGGTAATTTTATTCAGTAATAATATGTCACCCTGTATATTAAATATAAAAATAAAATCAATTGATTCCTAAATTGCTGATTTGCTGTGTTTGCAATCAGTGGCGGCTCGTGGATTCAAAAATGCGTGAAGAGCTAGCTAATATTTTTATATTTTTAAGCACTCACCTAGTTTTTATATATCAGGTCGATTCTTCTGTCCTTTAGAGCTGCAAATTAATCGATTATGTTTTCATGAAATGACTGTTTATTCATTAACTTAAACAAAAATTCCTTTTCCATGGAAATACTGGCCAAAGAAGACAGTCTTTCTTGAGATATGGAGTTTCTTGAATGTTTTTATCGGTTAAGGCAAGAAAAACTCCTTTCCACTGATACACTTGTAGAAGGGATGGTTAAAACGAGGCAAAACAGGTTATAAGCTTCCGTAAAAATGTCTTTATTTTCATAAATTTTTTTTTAGTAAAGCTTGCAGCGATGTATTTCTGTAACCTTCATCGGCATATAACAGAGCAAGTTCATTTTTGAGTCGTTGACATTTTGTAAATAAGTTTCCGTAAAATTGTTGCAAATTTTCAAAGGCATGCAAAGGGAAACATGTATTATACGGTTCAAATTTTGTAGTGTCAGCGAGGCAAATAAATTGCAGTTTTTCACAATCTTGAAATCTTACGTCCATTTCCATCAAAATGTGGTCCAATATTTCATACAAAAGTATTCTATATTTTACTTTAATTGCTTCTTCAGTAAGACCAGCATATTGGCATTTAGAAATATCCAATTCGGTAATTTGACTTGCTCTGTCAAACATTATATTAAAAAATTCATCGTCCCTCTTTTTGCTCAATAATTCACATGTTTGTTTTATTTGGGAAATACAAAAATTAATGTCCAATGATTTTTTTTGGAGAATATCAAATAGAATTTCCGTAGAATTGAAAATGACATTAAATATTACTGACAAAAAAGTAAATTCAAAATCATTCATGTCATTTGAAAACCCTCTGGCAAGCTGAATGATTTATTGTCTGATGCCGCAGATGTTGATATAAATTCAAACACTTCCTTCAATTTAGCCCAGTCATTAACAATTACATTAACTAATTTTGAATTAGAAGACCATCGAGTTTCCGCAATAGTCCGTATTCACCTTGCAGATGTTTTGGTGAGAACATAAGATCGCTTGGCTGAATGATGAAAAAAGGAAGGAATTCCACCAAGACTTGCGAAATAAATTCGACTCTTGGAAATTTTTTTGAAGCTTTGTTGTAACACAAGATGAAGGCGGTGTGCTAGGCAATGTACAAATATAGCCTGAGGGGCTTGTTCTTTGAATTTTTGCTATAATCCGTTTAAGTGTCCTGACATAAAGCTCGCCCCATCATAACTTTGTCCTATCAATTTATTCTTGTAGTCAAATTGACCTAAAATTCCATTTAGCATGTTATATAAAGCCTCTGATGTTCTATCGGCACTCACATCATGGAATCCTAGAAAACGTTCTACTATTGTGCCTTCTGAATCTACAAATCTTATTATTAGTGAGCATTGAGAGGTTTGAGTTGTCAGTAGAATCATCGACTTGAATGGGAAAAAAATCCGCAGCGTTAATCTCATCTTTGATATAATTATTTATATAATCAGAAATGTACCAAATTAGTTCATTTTGAATGGTTTTCGAGTCACCAGTAAAGACATTTTTAATTTTGTTGTAATGATTTCTAATTTCTAACGGACTTCTTGATTTCAACAACCCTAACAATTCTTTAAAATTTCCTCGGTTTACCGAGTTGATGTTTTCATCATGTCCGTGAAATGGTAATTCTTGCTTGCCAAGATACAAAACTGCATTAATAACCGTTTGTAGGAAAAATCTATTTAACCGAACATTTTTGTTAAAATGTAGGGGAAAGTGTTCCACAGTGAGACATGTTCCACAGTGAAACAAATCAAATTTCGCGCTTTGTAGCGACCTCTGTCAAATTTCGGTTCAACTTTGACAATCGGCGCAACAGGTCGAGTGCATGGCCGCAGCGTGCTTATCTAAAGTGTTTAGGTTAGTTTGTTTATGGATCTGTGACCAAAAAGGTAAGTAGAAATTTAATATATCACCACTTTATGAAATGTGTTACAAATAACTATAAGGTGTTTACGTTATTGGGAATGGAAGTAGCAGTTATTCTATTTAGTGGTCAAGTTATGACCATTGGTTGGGAGATCTGTGACAATTTTTTTCCATGTGACTTGGGTTCAAAGTTTTGCTTCCAAATTTCCACAGTGAGACAAAAAATTTGTCCCACAGTGGGACATGTCTCAGTGTGGACCATGCAGTGTATGTCAAATTACTTTTATTTTAACTAATATAATAAAAAGCCTATTTGTGGTTTCAGATATATGCATTATGGCTCGCGGAAGAAAAAGAAAGACTCGACTCGACGAGAAAGAAAAGAGAATATAGGCACTTTTTCCAAGGAACAGATGGAAACTGCCGTAAATTTGGTAATTAACGAAAAAATTACTTTAAGGGAAGCTGCTGAAAGAACTCAGGTTAAATATCAAACTCTTCATCGCTACGTTCAAAAACAGAAAAGTAATATGGGCGAGGTGATTAGAATGACACCGAACTATAGCTGTCGTAGAATTTTCACTGACGAGCAAGAGGAAGAAATAGCTGAATATGCAATACAATGTGCAAAGATGTGTTATGGTAAGTCGAGGAAAGACTTGTGCACTTTGGCATACGAAGTAGCAGATGCAAATAACTTAAAAATGCCTGATTCTTGGATAAGAAATAAAAAAGCTGGAGTTGAATGGCTGCATGGTTTTATGTTGCGTCACCACAATCAGTTGAGTGTCAGACAACCCGAGGGTTGCAGCCTTTCGAGGGCTACGTCATTCAATAAATATCATGTGGGAAAATTCTTCGAAAATTTACAATCCATTTATGAACGTTCACCATCTTTGTTAGAACCAACAAGAATATTTAATCTCGATGAGACGGCTACAACTACGGTTCAAAAACCTCGAAAAGTTGTCGCTCAAAAGGGTATAAAGCAAGTGAGTTCAGCGACAAGTGGTGAGCGAGGTATCCTAGTCACCACATGTTGCGTTGTCAGTGCCAGCGGTACCTTTATACCACCAGTCATGGTATTTCCGAGGAAAAAATTCAAACCGCATATGATCCACGGAGCTCCTCCTGGTACATTAGGCTTGGCACAACCCTCTGGCGGGATGACGATCGATTTGTTTGTGGATGTCATGAAACATTTTATTCATCACACATCCAGCAGCTTAGAGAATCCCTCACTGTTAATCATGGACAACCACGAAAGCCATCTGTCTGCATATGTCCTTGATATGGCAAAGAAGAACGGAATTACAATTTTGACGCTCCCTCCCCATTGCTCAAATAAGCTGCAACCGCTTGATCTATCAGTTTTTTTCCCGTTTAAATCCTTCTACAATGCTGCGATAGAATCATGGTTATTAGGACATGCTGGCCGACCGATTACAATCTATGAAATTGCGGAATGTGTTGGGGTAGCTTTTGAAAAATCCATGACACCACGAAATATTACATCTGGTTTTAAGAAATCAGGTATTTTTCCATATGATAAAAATATATTCACGGACGATGATTTTGTTACCAGCCAAGTCACAGACAGAGAACAAACCACACCATCAATTCTCCCAATTAACCAAGAACAAACCACACCACCAATTCTCCCAATTAACCAAGGAGCAGGACGAAGTATTCAAAATGTCGAAATTGAGGCAAGTTCCGAAAATAATATTAATGAAACAGACATGACTGATGGAACCGAAAAGACTGATAAACCAAAATTCATATCCCCGTCCATTTTGAAGGGATATCCAAAGGCTGCGGAGTTGAACCAAAAGACCAGACCAAGAAAGAAAAAGAGTATTATAGCTACTGATACACCAGAAATGAATGCAATACTAGCAAAAGCTAATGAGAAGATCAGAAAGAAGGAGTTACAAGCCAATAAATTGAAAGTGAAAAAAAGAGTTTTTGAATCGTCCAGTGACGATAGCGATGCCAATGAACAATCCGAACAGAAGGACGGATTTACGTCTGATGAAGTTAGTGATGAGAATCCTGCTGATGAGATCTTCCATTTCGCCGAATTAAATGAAGATCCTTCGATAAATAATTTTGTTGTAGTCGAATTCATAGCAAATAAGAAAGTATATTATGTGGGGAAAATTCTGAAGCAAATAGACAACGAGTATGAAATCAGCTACCTGCGGAAAAGCTCGAAATCCATCAACAGTTTCGTTTTCCCAGTTGAAGAAGATATTGCTTTAGCAACTAAAAATGATATAAAAATGATACTTTCCAAGCATTTGGTCCTAGGTCGGACAAAGAGGTAACAATCTCTCGTTAAATTTGAAATTGATTTGTCCGCCTTTGACGTTCGCTGAATTCTCTTCGGATTTTCTTTTCATTATTATTAATAACTTTATGTTCTCATATTCTTATTTAAATTTTGTTGACTTTATTTTCAAGTCACTGTGTTTATTTTTATAGGTAGGTCTTACTTGAAATGTGATTTTTATTTGATTTTCTGAAAGTTAGTAAATCTATATGCTTGTGATTGTGATTTTCTTTTAATAAATATGTTTTTCTAATTAGATAATTCAAGTTTTTACAGGTTTTTTTACATGTTTCACTGTGGAACATAATTGTTCACTTGTGGAACAAAATAACAGCTAAAAAAAATAAAATCATAAAAATGTGAATATTCTAAATTATCTTTTTCAAATGTGGATAAGGTAGGATTATTCAATAGGCTTCACACCAAGCCCAAAAAGACCGAGAAGATTCCGAGTTTACTAGGCGAAAAAAATATTAAACTCGTTTTTATCCCACTGTGGAACACTTTCCCCTACTTTATAAAGGTTCTCGTTTTCTTTGAAAGCATCGGCTATAGTGTTCCGATTTTTCTCAAAATTTCTTGAATTTAATTCACATTTTAAATGCTCACCAGAATCCTCATGTTCACTGGTACAAAACCATTTATACTCCGAAAACCAAGAAGATTTAAAATTAATATAAGTTTTGCCACTTTTTTTAAATTTTTTTTTGGCAAAAATAGACAAACCAACCATGGGTCGTACTTTAGTTAAAACGTCTCGTTTGTCTTCGTCCTTCCAACGACTGAATGGCGTTTCCAACAAATTGCAAACAATGTCATTAATTGGATTCATTGTTGCCACCACATAACACACACTACGTTTAATGTTTAAACACAATACACATCAAGTTAACACACTCAAAAAAAAAATACGTAAGCTAATACAATAATAAAAATGTACGATCTTTAACATGCACAATGCAGTAATGCAAAAAAAATGGCTAACGGCAGTCAAAATTTCATCTATTTCACGACAGGTCACAGATTACTGACAAGACAATTTAGAAAAAGATGACGCGAAGCACACTCCCAGGTGATAGCCGAACTGTTCACTTGCACTGTAAGGAGTGGGAGAGTAGTAGGAAGTACGGTCTTTGGAACCCCCTTCCACTCTCCTATCGAATTTGGGTGTATGAAAACAATATTTAAAGCTGCGAGGGGACCCTGGGCGATAGAGCAAGCCGCCAAATGTTGGCATCCTGTGGTGATGTTTTTGGCAGGCGCCCACCACCCATCTTTTGAATATTGGTAAAATACTGCGGGTAGGACCCACCAATCTAGCCCCCCGAATTTTAGTAAAAAAAATCCACCCATCTTGTGGGGTGTCAAATGATAGGTATTTTCGTGGGCCACCCCATCGACGAGATTTAGAATATTGCTAAAGCTCCCTAGGTAGGAACCGTAAATTTGAAGTGAATAGCTTGCCGCCCATGGTCCCCCGACCCCGCCACTGTGTCGGCGACGGCCGCATTCACAGATTTGCATTCGTAATAATTGCAGTCGATAGTTAATTATGCGCGCTCTAGCGCTCAAAGAAACGAGAGCCTGGAATGCATATATTATGTAATACTGTGAAGCCGATATCTTTTAATGATAAATTATGTCATTAGAAATAACTGGTAATACTTAATAGATATACAGGGAGTATTAAATAAAACAATCTCTAAATAGATTTAATGGTTTTTATTTTGTAAATAATTTCTTATTCTAACCCTTTCTTTTTCTTTAAAATCTTTCTTAACCTTTTTTGATTTTTTTATTGGCGGCGTTCTGATAATATGTCCTTCTAAAACTGGTTTATATGGTGTCTCCAGATATTCGGTCTCCCAGGATTCTTCCTAAAATTTAGTTTAAAATATGTTTTAAATTTTTTAAAGTACTTAGGTGTTTAATCTTACACAAAGGACCTCCGGCTGTTTAACGGGGTATTGATCGGATGCTGGAGGATCAATTTCATCCCGGTTTTCATTCTAAAATTGGTTACTTGAAGAATTTAATTAACATAAATATAGAGAGATAGACTTACCCAGTCAACAAATGTCTGTATCACCGGATACAGATGACCGCTCCAGGAAGACGCAGTGTGGCTTAACTGAATGGTCTAAAAATTAAAATTTACCATGAGAAGTTATAAAACTTTATAGTATATTTACATTCTTCAAAATATGTGTTTAATCTTACACTGAGGACCTCCACCTGTTTGAAGGGGTATCGATCGGTTGTTGGGGGGTTGACAGGAAGAATTTCGTCCCAGTTTTCATTCTAAAATTAGTTACTTGAAGAATTGAATTTATACATAAAAACAGAGAGATAGACTTACAGAGTCTACCACCGTATTTATTATTGGATACAGATGGTTCCAGGACGCGGTTTGAGTTTTATTAATGTTCTAAAAATTAAAATTTAGCATGAGAAGTTACAAAACTTTATAGGTATGTATATATTTACACTCATATTTTTTATTTTTTCCAATGATGCTACCTAAAAACAGAAAAATGTTTTACTTTTTCTCAACGTTTGTAATCAAATATAAATTTATAGACAATATTTTGTTTGCTTACGACACATCGTGTGATAAAATAAACATAAAGCATATCTTCATGCGAGAAGAAACAGAAAGAGAATATATATTAAAACAAAAAGACATATCATTAAAGTTAATCCACAAATATTGTCGATTAGAAATTTATCAAGAATCAGAATTTATCAGAAGTAGCAAATGATGGTTACTTACTTGTTGGTTGAGCAATGATAAGTTGCATTAGAAACATATCGATATTTATATTAATTTTCCCTCTTTCTAGTAATGGAAAATCGTAGATTTCTGCTTTTTATTTGTTAAAAATAGTGATATCAAAATAGAAAGGACAGTTGGCTTACGCAATTTTATGTATTGAATGCAGTTATATTACATCATTCTTTCATACTCGCGCTTTGCAGTTCGGCTGACGCAATAGCTAAGCGCTTATTGCAAATTCTTAACCTTTCAGGATGTTTATTTTAATTGCATTTATTAATGCAATCGTATGCAACATATTTTTATTTCAACTGCACTATAATATTATGTATGAAAGGATAGCATTCCAATATAAATATAGGGTGGAGCGGATTGCTTCCTCAGAATCAATTTTTCTAATGTTACCAGTAATTTTAACCATTCTAGGTGAATCTGATACTGATGTGAGTATAATTATTGTATTATTGTTTTCTAAATAGGGTATTTAGAGAAGTGAAACAGATATAAAATTTTAATTTTGTTTTATTAACTAATACTAATATTATAATAACAGTTTATCATTCGGTAAATACAACATTATTCTCTGGTGGAATTTTAAAGTGTCCATAAAAATATATTTCTGACAATTTTTCTAAGTTTGGTACTAAGCAAGATTCCCAATTGATTGAATCATATCCACAATTATCGCAATGAAAATGTCCTAATGAATGATAATGGTAAGCATTGATATATGAGTAATAATCATTGTAATTATTTCCTTTTTCATAAACACTTGCAAGATCATGCAATTTTTCAGAATTATAGAAATTGTTAAAACATGCATGGCACAGTAAAACCTCAAAGTGTGCGTACCAACTAGTGAATGTGTAAAAATAATTGCATTGAGAAAAATCTTCATAGCAAAAACGCGTCTCCATTTTCTCAGGTGAAATTGCAGGTGCGTTAATTATACGTCCATTCAAGCTGGGAAAAAATGTTACTTTCGGATGGATCTTTATTCCTTTCCGAAGAATTTCTAACGCTTCGTTTTCTTGGGGGGTGGAAATGCATCTATCGATTTTTTTCACTATGCGTGTTGGTTTATATGGATATTTGGCTTTAATAATAAAATTATATTAGTACTTATAAAAGTAAAGTTATTTAAACTATTACCATTTCCTTCTTTTTTATCAAGCTGTGTCGCCGCATCATCCCGGTATTTACGGTGGAAAAGGGGTAAGAAGTTATTTAAATACCTTGCCTGTTTCTCGAAGTGGCTCTCGCTAGATTAAATCTAGCCAGGGGAGTGTTACAACACACCCGGATCGTCCTAGCCGCTGCTGGCCAACTAGGCGATACCCCCGATGTACACAGGTGGATGATACTACGCTCTTCGGCTTGAGACGGGCTGCTCATACGCGAATACCTAGTATCCGCGACGTCCGTCCACGTTGGCGGTTACCAGTCTTCCTTCCGGGCCCGCACTTATTTTACTTCGCCGCTGGTGGCACACTTCTTGTCCAGCGGTGGAAGTTTTATATTTATATCGCCACCCCAAAGTTAGCAATGATAATTGCTCCCCAAGAGAGTGTTTCGTAATAGCGATTACCAATGAACGTAATGTAACGAGTTTCTTTAAATCGAACCAATTTGTGGAAACAGTGCCCCAGCAAATTAGTTCTATATGGTTATTAATAACACCCGAAGTGAATAAATATTAAGTAGTGAAAACCTCAATTAAATCTAAACTCTTTTAAATGGTTCTTTCTTTAAATAATGTAATCTAGGAGTATAATTAAATGCAAATAATTAATATTATTAATGCTTAAAAGTGAATAAAGATAAATGAGCCACGTGGTGAATAATGTGCACGTGGTTTGCCTTTAACACGCAATATATAAATAATATAAAATTCAAATCTATTAAATTAGCTTCAGAATAATCTAATGTATGAATGATATGAAAATGCAACGATTAAAACTTCAAGTTAGCAAATGTGAATAAATAAATGCTTTTAGCACATACCCAGACAAATCCAGGCACTCACAAAACACAACTGCACTTCACTAGAGCCAGGAACCAAAGAGAGATTTTTGCCAGTCGGGTTTCTCGACCGTGTTTTGTCATAGGGCTGGCCCGCAGGTACTCGGTGACGCGCACCACCCAAAACGTGTACAGGGGGTAGGTAAATAGCCGCTCCGGCGACACCTCCCTCGTATGAAACAATATAGATAATAATTTGCTGTGACACCTTCGTTTCCTGTTCTTGAAAAAGAACATTTTTTTTTGTTTCTATTTTTTTTTTTAATTTCCTTTTATAGGATCGTAGAAAAATCCGCCAGTTCGATTACTGCCTAAGGGAAGAACGGCAAGAAACCCTTAGGAGATTTCTATCTCCTCTTACTCATAACCTAGGACTCGGTGTAGCTTCGGCGAGGTTCCTTAAAGCCAGGAGGGCAGCTACGTCTGCAAAAGTCCGGGAGTCCTAACCTGGGTTGCGTGACCTCCTCGAGAAGGGTCTGCAGGTGTACCTCCTGTGCTGTAGATGTTGCCTGCCAAGCTCGAAGTCCTGTAATGTTCACGAGGTGTATATACAAATGAAAAGATAGAGAAATATGCCTACGCAAATACTTACAATTTTATTACGCTCGCTTAAACAAAACATGCAAATATACTATATACATGAGCTACTCTGGTATGTACAAATTCCTAGCTATAGTACAATTTAAAAAGAAGAAAATTAAAAAGTATACGACCTTACTCCCTCGTTGCGCAAGTCCTCACGATGCTACGGGTAGCCTGCTGTGGTCGTTTCTTCTTCCTTGTTTAATTATTTCTTTCTTGACAAATCAAACTATCGATTTTCTTGGAGGTCACTGACCTACCCTTTTCTAGGTCAGTAGAATAATCCTCTTAGGCGTCACTGACCTGTCTTGTCCCAGGGCAGTGGGATAATCCTTCTTAGGTACTGCTGACATAGTTTTGTACTAAGTCAGCGAAATAATTAATCTTCTTAATTATTACGTGTGCTTTCCTAGTCCACCTGCAAAGCTATCCGCCGTGTGACATCGTCCCAGCTTTTCCTGTACGCTGCTGTGGCGGCCTTTTCGACTCTGTGAAACCTCCTTTACCTGTTTTCCTCCCCTGTGTCGTTTTTTCCACCGGCTAGCGAATCCACGCTAGCTAAACCTCCTCGCGAGCGAGGTGAAGGACTTTAGCTTCTCCAACGGCGGCTTTTTACGAATACTTGCTGGCCCTGTCGTAAGTCTGCGCCCGCAGACGACGACAATCTGTTCGGCATGCGTCATTCCTCGGCGGCCACAAACAGGTCCTTCTGTATATGCTACGCATCACTAACTATCCTGCTTTGCTGGCTTTCTATTACTCGCACTTTGCGCAATTCTTCGGCTCTTGTCGCCCTGCTATTTGACGAGCGTCGCGGCGGTAAACGTCGCGGCGACGACGTCACTTCACTGATAGTACGGGCGAATTATAGTCCAAGGCGCTGCGGCGAATCACGCCTTGCTGCAGCATCTCCTCGCATGCCTCGTTGATAGTTTTCTTTTTTTCTTCTGAGTACCTAAAGGGTGCTACTCTAACAGGTATGTCGTCCTTTAAAATTATCCTGTGTTCTGTTGTCCTGGTAGTGGCTGGTTTCGGTTCTTTGGAGAAAATGTCGATGTACTCGTGTAAAACCGCCCGATATTCTTCCTGGAAATCGGCGGGTAATTTTTCTTCTAATATATTTTCCATCTCTGACGTTTCTTCGCGTGTATTTCGTACGTTGTCCATCCAGAATGCACAACGTCTCCTTTCTGTCCCGAAATACACTGTACGCTGCTTAAAATCTATCACAGCTTCATTTTCTTCGAGCCAGGGCCGACCTAGGATACATTCCTCGTGCAGGTCATCGACCAGCAGCATCTTCGTCCTAAGGTGGGCTTCGGCTAGGGTACAGTCCACATCCGCGAACCCTCTAGTCTCCATGGTTGCTCCTTGACTTGCTAGTTGAAGTGTGGCGGCCTCCTCGTATGTTACGAGCCCTTCTGCTTTCTCTGTCCTAAGCAAGTTAACTCCGGCCCCCGAATCCACAAGGGCTGCGACCTTCCTATCCTGAATCCACAAAATAAGACGGGGTGCTTCAGCTTCCCCGACGGCGGTATTAACCGTGTAGCTTATCTCCGCTTCCCGTGCCATGTCAGTGTCTGCTCCGCAGACTACGGCGTCCTGTTCAGCACACATGCTAAGGCGGCCACACATCGTCAACTTTTTCTTCCCTTTTTCTCGCGAACTTGCTAGCTCCGACTCTGCAGTTTCGCTGGTACGTTTTCTTTCTTCTCGTACATCTTCGTTCTCTCCAGTACAGCCTATTTCACCATTTTCCAGTTCGGTATTCATAGCCATGTCCTTTTCCCACGTCGAGGGCGTTTGCGTCTCTTGCGAAGTGACTGTGCGCCCTGTCACAGTCGCTTCTCTTCTTTCCTTGCGGTCCGTTACTGCTGCGAAGAGGGACCGGGCCGAGGTTGTCCTTGTACCTCGACCCGTGGATCGTTTCCCGCGTCTCTTCGTTGTTGCTGCTGCCATCCGTGCTGTGACGCCTCCCTCGTAGGCGATCGTCGCGGCGACAGGCGTCGCGGCGGCGAGTTTCGGGGCGACCATTGTCGCGGCGGCGAACGTCGCGGTGGCGAGCGTCGTGGTGGCGAGCGTCGCGGTGGCGACGTCGCGGCTCTCCTTGTTCCGGCCGCCTCCCTCGCAGAGACCGAGTTTACCGGTCCACGTCGAGGCGGTGATCGACGCCTCGACTCCGGTGCTTGATGCCAGTCTCTACGTGGCGGTCCTTGCTCCTGAAAATCCCTTCGCGGCGGTTCGCGGTACTCATCGCGTGCTCCACGCGGCTCCTGCCGAAATCCCCGTCGCGGCGGTGGGCCGCGGTATTCTTCGCGTCTCTCCTGGTAATCCCTTCGCGGCGGTGGTCCGCGGTAATCCGGGCGCCTCTGGGGGGCGCCTTGGCGTCGTTCACCTTCTCTCTGCGGGGGCGGCAACTTCGGTCGATGCTCCGGATATTTGTTGCCCACGTAGTCCGATTTCTTATTTGAGGGTGGCTCCATGCTTCTCGTGGGCCCCCTCTGCAAATCCGCCTCCACTTGTGTCACGGTATTCATCAACTCTTCGGTGTTGATGAACCGCCCCAAGCGCGCGTAGGTCCGGATTTCGGGTCTGAGCTGCTCCACTATAATCCGGGTTCTTGCTTCCTCCGGGGTTCCGGGTGCAAGCCTTTCAAAAAGTGCCACTTTCGCTGACACGAAGGTGGACACTATTTCTTTGGGTCCTTGCACCTCACCATACAATTTCATAGTTAAGTCGCTAAGTACAGCGACGCTGCTAAACTGGTCGATAATTTTTTTCTTTAGTGCTTCGTATGTGAGTGTCCGGGGCTGCCGTTCGCACCATGTTTTCGCTTGTCCCCGCAAGCAATTTTTCGCTATCTTTAGCTTCTTGTCGCTGTCGAGGATCCTATTTTCGTAATAGAAATCCTCCAGCTTTTCTATAAACGCTGCGGGGTCCTCGTCGTCCCGCGCAGCATACTCGATGTCGGTCCTGACGGGGTATTGGACCCTAGCCATCTTTTCTGTCTTCTCTAGGAGGGTGGTTAGGGCCCACATCATGGCCTGTGTAGCGTCGTCTGGGCGCCGCGGCGCTTGGTGCCGGGTCGCCGCAGATTCTTCTTGGACACGCGCTGGCTCTTGGCACCAGGTCGTGTCCACTTGTCTGTCCATTGTTGGTTGTTGTGTTGGGCGCCACCAAGTCCCTTGACTTGGGTAAGGTCCAGCCGGCGTCGCGTTGTCTCCTGTGGCGTCGCGTGTGCACCACGTCGCGGTGCCGCTGGCCTCATGTCGTTGATATATTGGCTCGGCTTGCGAGACTCCTAGTGCGTCTTCTTGGGTCGTATTCGGGGTGGATGCCTGTCCAGACACCCTCGCAGTCCAACTTTCCTCAAGCATACGCCGCCAGCCGACGTAGCTTGAAGTTGGCGTCGTCGTACGTGCCTCTTCTGGCACCTGCGCTGCCCCACGTTGCTGGGCGCCATGTCGCCGCATCATCCCGGTATTTACGGTGGAAAAGGGGTAAGAAGTTATTTAAATACCTTGCCTGTTTCTCGAAGTGGCTCTCGCTAGATTAAATCTAGCCAGGGGAGTGTTACAACACACCCGGATCGTCCTAGCCGCTGCTGGCCAACTAGGCGATACCCCCGATGTACACAGGTGGATGATACTACGCTCTTCGGCTTGAGACGGGCTGCTCATACGCGAATACCTAGTATCCGCGACGTCCGTCCACGTTGGCGGTTACCAGTCTTCCTTCCGGGCCCGCACTTATTTTACTTCGCCGCTGGTGGCACACTTCTTGTCCAGCGGTGGAAGTTTTATATTTATATCGCCACCCCAAAGTTAGCAATGATAATTGCTCCCCAAGAGAGTGTTTCGTAATAGCGATTACCAATGAACGTAATGTAACGAGTTTCTTTAAATCGAACCAATTTGTGGAAACAGTGCCCCAGCAAATTAGTTCTATATGGTTATTAATAACACCCGAAGTGAATAAATATTAAGTAGTGAAAACCTCAATTAAATCTAAACTCTTTTAAATGGTTCTTTCTTTAAATAATGTAATCTAGGAGTATAATTAAATGCAAATAATTAATATTATTAATGCTTAAAAGTGAATAAAGATAAATGAGCCACGTGGTGAATAATGTGCACGTGGTTTGCCTTTAACACGCAATATATAAATAATATAAAATTCAAATCTATTAAATTAGCTTCAGAATAATCTAATGTATGAATGATATGAAAATGCAACGATTAAAACTTCAAGTTAGCAAATGTGAATAAATAAATGCTTTTAGCACATACCCAGACAAATCCAGGCACTCACAAAACACAACTGCACTTCACTAGAGCCAGGAACCAAAGAGAGATTTTTGCCAGTCGGGTTTCTCGACCGTGTTTTGTCATAGGGCTGGCCCGCAGGTACTCGGTGACGCGCACCACCCAAAACGTGTACAGGGGGTAGGTAAATAGCCGCTCCGGCGACAGCTGGGTAGTTTCTGAAGCTTTACTTGTAGACGGTTGATCACACATAATCTTTAACACTTCTAAAATTAAAATATAAAACACAAAGCAGTTACATTTGAATTGACGGTTTTTGTTAATTCGCTTGGTATTTATGCAGACACATCAGACCGTCTAATACGTCACAGATCTAATGTGTGTCAATTTTCTAATGTAATTTTGAATGATGCAATTGGTAAGTGAATATTGCAAAGCCATTCGTACCCAAGGAGGTGGAATAGAAAGGCGAACGTTGATATATAAATAGAGGGTTTTAATTATAATTTTATTATATTTCATCTTATCTGTTTAATAGTCAGTTCAATTCGAGCTCTTCTTAATTGATAAGTACATTTCATTATAATTCTTTGGTTTATTATGTAAACATTATTATCTTTAGAGGTATTGTATAGGTAGAAAATAAATTTTACATCTGCGAACATAATACTTTTAATTTTCTTGATGATATTAGCTGGGTTGTATGTTTAAAGATAAAGCAAGTTAAAAAATTACTTGACATGCTCGGTTCACCTTATCGATATTGAATAAAAATTGTTATGATGGGTACTTGTAGAATAAATTTGTTAGATTCAATAAGTATAAGGTAAATCGGGTGATACTCATATCAACGCTGTCCATCATCTTCCGTAATTTGCCATATCTACAACATATACATATATCTATCTATATAATATTAATACTATTTTAGAAAAATGGCTTTCAAGACATTGAACGTTTTAGGATCATTAGAATTTGACACCATCCAACTTGCTACTCTTGAGCAACATAAACCAATCGAAATTAAGCGTCTACTGAGTCTTGATACGGTGTATGGACGGAGGATTTTAGTCGAATTGGATGGAAAGGATTACGAGGGTAAATACGTTTTTCTACCCGAAAGATTCAAATCGCTAACAGAATGTGATATAGCAGAAGTTAATAAAAAACCTACGCAAATAGTTTATAAGGGGCTAAAGAAACTTGATAGTGGAAGATCTGCGCACGAACTAGAGTTTATAGAATAGAAGTAATACATTTTTCACAGATATGAGTAAATATAGGAAGTTAGATTTTAACATTGTAACTATAGAAACAGCATTTAAAAGTAGATTACTAACATTAGCAATAAAAAATAATTTAAAATTTAAGGATCCAATACTTTTTTTGAAAGAGATAAATTATATTTTTCCTGAAATTATTCGAAAATTGAGGCATTATCCTTGTAAAATAAATACAACATTTGTCGGAAAATTTGTTATTCCAAAAGGGGGTGATGAAATAGAGCAGGAGGGGGAAGTTAAATATATTAATACCAGCAATGCAAATTTATACGAAACAAGCGATTTATCCAGTTGGTACAACGAAAATATTTATGATAAGTTGCTTAAAAAAATTAGTGAATTTAGTGAAAAAGGTTCAGGGTGGGGGTTGAAAGAAATATTAGAATTACAAATTAAGATTAATAAATGTTCCTTATTTTCTATTGGAGCTTCATTTATAGATTTGCCAAAAGAAATTGTTAATAAAAAAGCGTGTATTAATATACAATGCTATGATAATGCTTGTTTCATGTGGGCAGTGAATTATGCTTTTCAAAATGTTCAAAGAAAAGTAAACATTGTCTCATCGTATAGGCACTATTCAGAGTTTTTAAATTTAAAAGATATTACTTTGCCAGTTTCTTTAAAACAGCTACCCAAATTTGAATTACAAAATAATTTATCGGTTAACATTTACAGTTTGAAAAAAAAGAATAATAAAGATAAGTGGTATGTAGGTAGAGAGATAATCTTATCCGATGAGTCTGACTATTCCGATGATGAAATTGAAGATGAGGTCCAAGGTAAGAATGAATATGAAGTTGTACCTACTAGAATTTCTAATGATGTTAAAGAAAAACATATAAACTTGTTACTTGTTCAGAAATATAATCAAAATGAAGACATAAATGAATCTGAAACGTCCTATCATTTTTGTTATATAAAGTCATTATCACGTTTAATTTCTGGGCAAGTTACAAAGCGAAAAAAGAAATTATTCGTATGCGATCGTTGTCTTTGTACTTTTTACACTAAGGAACAACTGGATATTCATTTTTCCGATTGCGCTTTATTTAGAGGGGTAAAGGCTACTTTTCCTACTTTTGCTAATAAATGGGTAAAGTTTAAAAATTTTAAATATAAGGAACGAGTTCCGTTTACGATATATTTCGACTTAGAAACGTATCTTTTACCAATTGAAACAGTGACACCGTCTGCCTCTACATCTTATAGCAATGCTTATGAAAGACATATACCTTACAGCGTAGGGTATTATGTTCATTGCGCATATGATAATAAATTATGCTCATTTAATTATAACAGAAGCGAAAATTGTATAGATTGGTTCATAAGCGAGCTAACTAGTATCGCTAAAAAAATTTCTTCAGTATACAATTCCCCCTTAGAAATGTTAAATTTAGATGAGACAGAATTAGAAGCATTTAGACAAGCTCAAGTATGTTATATTTGTGAAAACCCATTTACTGAAACAGACTTCAAAGTAAGAGATCACTGCCATTTGACAGGAAAATTTAGGGGGGGCGGCACATAATTCATGTAATATTAATTATAAAATTCCTAATTATATACCCGTTATCAGTCACGGCCAATCAGGTTATGATTCACATTTCTTCATACAGAGACTATGTACAAAAGTAGATGGACCTCTAAAACTTTTGCCGTACAATAAAGAAAAATACAAATCTTTCACGAAATTATTGAAATTTAACGATACAAATAATGGTGAAGAGGTAGAGGGAGTTACTAGAAGTATCAACTTAAGATTTATTGATTGTTTTAATTTTTTAGCTAGATCTTTAGCTGAACTAGCATCAAATTTAGATGAATGTAAAATAACAAAAAAAATGTTTTCAAATTTAGAGAATGAAAATATTCAGCTTTTATTAAGAAAAGGAGTATTTCCCTATGATCATATAAATTCTCTAAACCGGTTAGAGGAAACTAAATTGCCATTAAAAGAAAAGTTTTATAATAAATTGAAAAACTCACATATCAGTGATTGTGATTATACTCACGCTCAGAATGTTTGGAAAGCATTCAATTGTAAAAATTTAGGTGAATATTCGGATATCTATCTTAAAACTGATATATTTTTACTAGCTGACGTATTTGAATGTTTTAGAGATTTATGTATGAAAACTTATAATCTTGATGCCGCTCATTATATAACTACGCCTAGTTTTGCGTGGGATGCGATGTTGAAAATGACAAAAGTTGAGCTTGAACTATTCACTGACCCTGATATGTTGCTTTTAGTTGAAAAGGGTATTAGGGGCGGTCTTTCCGCATGTATTCATAGACATGCTAAAGCAAATAATAGGTATATGCAAAATTATAACAAAGATGAAGATGAAACATATTTAATGTATTTTGATATCAATAATATGTATGGAAAAGCTATGACCGAATATTTACCGCAACACCGGTTTCGTTGGATGACAGCCAGAGAAATAGAAAATTTCAATATAGATGCAATTACGTCAGACTCATCGATTGGGTTCATATTAGAAGTAACATTAGAATATCCCGATTCTCTGCATAATACACATTCCGATTTACCGTTTTGTTGTGAGAAAAAGCTACCAGAGGGAAGTAAATGCAAAAAATTGATGAGCACGCTTCATGACAAGGAAAAATATGTTATTCACTATCGAAATTTAAAACAATGTCTTGAGCACGGGTTAAAACTAAAAAAAATACATCGAATTTTGAAATTTGTTCAATCACCCTGGATGAAACCTTACATAGAATTAAATTATCTTGCGAATATCGGCGAAAAATAATTTTGAAACAGATTTTTTTAAATTGCTTAACAATGCTGTTTTTGGTAAATCTATGCAAAATGTAAGGAAAATGAGGGATGTTAAGTTAGTTTCAAAATATGAAAATGCATATGGAGTAAATTATTATATTTCAAAACCAAATTTTAAAGACCGAACAATATTTGATGAAAATTGTGTAGCTATAGAAATGAATAGGTGTAAAATTTTCTTTAATAAGCCTATAGTTATAGGCTTCACTGTTTTGGATTTATCTAAAACACAATTATATAAATTTCATTATCAATATATGAAAAATAAATTTGCCGATAATTGTTTAAAATTGTGTTACACAGACACGGATTCGTTAATATATAAAATAAAACATGAAGATGTTTATGCCGCTTTGAAAAACGATTTAAGTGAATGGTTTGACACTTCAGACTATAAACATGATAATCAATATGGATATCCCAGAGTAAATAAAAAAGTTATGGGGTTAATGAAGGATGAATTAAAGGGGGAAATTTTTGAGGAATTTGTTGGTTTAAGATCTAAAATGTATGCAGTTAGGGTATATGGAAAGGGTACTGATACTTGTAAAGCAAAGGGTGTCGTTACCAGTGTTAAAAGAACTTTAAATTTAGATGATTATAAAGAATGTCTGCTCGACGGAGAGCCGCTGAGGAAAAAACAAAATTTAATTAGATCCATACGTCATAATGTGTATACTATGGAACAAAATAAATTAGCTTTAGATCTTTCTGATGATAAACGGTATATTTGTGAATCCGGTATTGATACCCTAGCGTTTGGTCATTTCTCTGTACGAAAATAATTTATCTAATGTATGTTAATTAATAATAAACCCTAATTATGTAATTAAGATTTGTGTAGAGAACATATTGATGATAATTTATGTATATATTTATTTATATCTTATTTCACTACAATTATATTTATAATAAATCTTTTAAATCTATCCAAGCGTTTTTCTTTAACCCTAAAAATTTAACATAAGCCTTTTTTCCTTTCTTCTTCAACACTTTCTCAACCAAAAATATGTCCGAATATTTAGCTTTTTGCAACTCATGCCCATAAAATGATCCTAATATATCTTGTTGCTCTTGATCATATAAAAGGTAAGTGATAGGATTAGTATTCTGAATTTTCTTAATAGTGAAGAGTTCTGTGCTCCAACTTGGATAATACCCCTTATCGAATACACTTTTATACTTGCTAATTCGAACCATATCTCCAATCTTAAAATGTTCTTTTTTGAACAATTTAATATGGCTGTAGACGTTTTGAAGAAGCGGTTTCTCATTTTTTGTTTTTCGTGCATCAATCGGTCTCATTTTAATAGTTCTGTCTAGTCTCGTTATACGTTTTAGTTACATCTCTTAAAATATCAATCTATTTAAATTTGCCTCTTACACTAAACTCAAAGAACAATTTATTTTTTAAGGTTCTAATAACACGTTCGGCAATTGCGGCCTTTATCGAACTAAATGTAGAATAAATATTTACTGAATTTTCTTTGCATAATCTTCGAAAATTACTATTCCAAAATTCAGTTCCTTGATCCACTTGCAGATTTTTAGGTGTCTCCTCCTTAAAGATTTTCGCCATTGCAGCAGTAACTTCTTTTCCGGTTTTGTTTTTTAGCGGCATCGTCCAAAGATATTTACTAAAACAATCTATAGCTACTAAGATGAATTTGTAACCTTTGTTTTGTTTTGAAAATTTTTGAAGATCAGCTAAATCAGCTTGCATTAAATCATGTAAACCTCTGATAATAATACGACGTCTAGGAAAATTTTTACGTGCCGCTTTGTGCAATTCTCGAACAACTTGAAGTTTCTCCATATTAACTACATTAACTAATTATACCTTCTTCGGAGAGCTCTTCTAAAATACTGCTAATTTCATTGTCTAGCGAATTATTACCGGCATTTTTTCTGCATGTAAAAGCCTGAGGCGATCTACCAATTCGTTTATTGAATTCCAGTAGACAAATTGTGGGTGACTAACTGCTGAAGTAACATGAAGACCACTACCTGGCGCAGATAAAAATCTATCTCTTAGTCTAACCTCTATAGGAAAAAGTTTCTTAATAATAGTTCTATATTTTGAAGATTTATTTCTGTTTATTTGAGAATATGATTTATAACCACGTTTGTGAGCATTGGTATGTCTTAAAATATTCCCATATCTTAATAAATCTTCATCAGTATAGTCTTCCGGATTTTTCATAAAAACTAGCTGATAAAGTCCGTTTGTTCCTGTATATTTTCTACCTTTCACGATTAGATCATCTCCCTCAATTTCAACAACACTATCGCCTATCATCCAATTCTGTGTATCAGGATTGAAGCGTATACCATATTGATTATCTTTTACTCCCACCGTGTCGGAGATAACCATTAGTAAATATTTTTTCGGTAGATCGCCAAACAGACTTAGGGAAGTATTAATTTCTTCTCGTGTTTCCGGCTCATTATATTTTTGTTGAATAAATTCAGTTGAAAGACGAGGACCAGGAGTTTGGAAAACTCTTTCAGTCCGAAGAAATTCTGGACCCTTCTCAATGGAATCCGCGGCAGAATCATGAGCAGTAATAGGAAAAGAACTCTGTTTTGATATAACTCCTTTAGTACTGCTTCCTTTTTTATCCTGTTTCTCATCTTCAAAAACATCATCATCATTATCTTTCATCTTTTTAACCTCCTCTTTCACTGTGGATTTTTCAGTTTTCACCATAGATATTGGCTCTCGTTTTACATTTTCTGCAATTATTTTTAGCGGATCAAGAAGAGGTTTCAATTTTTTCTCTATCATTTTATTAGCCTCCATTCGACCTTGCTTAAGTTTTAAAAACTTTTTCTTTAGAATATTTCGCGTTTAATTAAATCCTTTTTTAATTTCGCTTCACCTTTCTTACCGATAGACTTCTTGTTCTTTACCATGTTAATCTTTCACTAGCTTCGTAACTAACAAACTGGTTAATTTTCGTAAGATATGTTTGTTTTTATAGATAAATAAAAGTATCTATTCCTTTACGATATTTCCTCCCTGAGCTGGCGTTGGCACATTTATCTATCATCAAAAAATTGTATTTCTGCTCCCAACAATGCAGACACATGTTCTTAAATTCATCGAACGTCATATCTTGAGATAATTGGTGGTCATTGTAGACATGTTTCAAGTTGAGGTCATCTTGTTCGAAAAGTATAATAAAATTACTATTGTCCCTAATGTTGTTTCGAAACATGGGAATAAGACTGACATAAGTAAAAAGTGTCGATTTGAGCATGTCTCCCCATACAAAAATACTCTCTTATAGGACTTTGAGGAGTGCACTGCACATCATCGAAAATAAAAATTGAATTCGGTTTTGCATCCATCGGTGGAATAATTTTCGATGCTTCATCTTCAAACTTGTAATAACCGATATGCGGAACACCAATTAAAATATTATCTAAACCCTGATACAAAGGCTGCTTCAACTATTTCGAATAAATATAAATATTTTCAAAACACAATCCATTTTCGTTCTCTATAAGACTTAACATCAGATTAGTTTTTCCAGATCCCGAGGGACCTGCTAATATGCCTCGAATGTCATCATTGAATAAGTCTCCATGTCTTTTATTTCTTTGATCACATTCCCTCGATGTTGGTAAAATTTTCAACAGATGGTTTTCAATAGGAAAGTTTTCTTTCTGTTTCTCAAAACGCATATTAATGAGTTATTGTAGCGAGTGGTTTTAGAACTTCTAAATAAGTAGTACCAAACTACTTGAGAGGGAAGAAATATTTAAATAAAGGCGCAGCGAACAATACAAATAAATAGGACACTACCTTCAAAATTTATATAATGCAAGGGCGCGCCTACCTGGCCTATGATCGATTTTATAATCCGAGGGCGGGGTTGATGGAACACATCGTCAGGGGGGGGTGTCTGCCGACATAAACAAACTTAATAAACTATGTAAAATTCAGGATGAGCAGTATGAGGTTAGTAGTGCTTTGACGTTGAAACACGTGGGCAGACCGTATATTAAGCAAAGGTGTTTGGAGACGTTTCAAAGCAAGAGACACATCAATCAGAGAAAAATTAACAACACATATCATACGCAACATTATGAAGACAAAGACAAAACTGGGAATGGGTATGAGAAAAAGAGATGTCGCTCGTTCTAGAAAGACAAAACGAAGAGATGAGAAAAAATATCAATTTAAAGGTGGTGTGCTGAAACCAACAGCTATGAAATTAAATTCAATAAAAATTGATGACTTAAAAAAGGGTTCTAAACTTGCATTATTAGCAGCAAGACGAGCTGTTCAACGGGCAGGAGGGAGGAAAAAATTTGACCTACCACGAATTATACCTATACCTAAAAGAGGAGGATTTCTTCCATTTTTACTACCCATGTTTGCGGGACTTTCGGCTTCAGGAGGGTTGGCAGGTGGAGCGGCAGGTATAGCCAAAGCTATTAATTCGACAAGAGCCACCCAAAAACAACTTGGTGAGCTACAACGCCATGATAAAACCATGGAAGCTATCGCATTAGGAAAAAAACAATTAGGAAGTGGTCCTTTCTTGAAACCGTATAAAAAGGACTAGGTTTATACATTCAAAAAAACTAATAGCCTCGTTACCTCGACGTCCTCTAACAAATCTTGATCTCATTACATATGCAAGAAAGTGGAAAATTCCACATTTCTCTGGGGTGTTTATGAGAAATACTCTCCCAAAGAATTCACCAATTCTGAAATATGAAAGAGGGATAGTGAACTTAGATACAGAAGAGGGTACCCACTGGTGTGCGTATAGAAAAAATAAAAACAAAATAATCTGGTTCGATAGTTTTGGTAGCATCCCACCACCGAAAGAGGTCGTCGAATATTTTCAGGGTAACGATATCATTTACAATCATGATGCATTTCAGTCTTACAACACCTACATATGTGGTCATTTATGTTTGCTATTTCTACGTCTAGATGAGGAAGACCTTTAGACCATGTCGTTAACATTCACATTAGTCGGAAGAAAAAGTGTTTTAAGCGCCTCGTATTTTCCACCGGTGGAACTGGACCCCAATGAAAAATATTCTTTGGGATTGGTGGGATTTTACAGCTATCACTCAATTTCTAATATAGAAGAGGGATCCAATATATTTTATTTAGGAGGAAGAAGCATCACTATTCCAGTAGGATCTTATGAAATTTCTGATTTGGAAAGGTACATAAATGATCAGGTGGGCAAGGATGAGGATAAAATTTTATTAAGACCTAATATAAATATGTTTCGAGCTGAAATTTTTAGTAAAAACGACGATATAGATTTCTCCAAGGAAAAATCTATACATAAAGTATTGGGATTCTCGAAGAATATATTAAAAGCTAATCAACTTCATGCTGCTGACAAGATATTGCAAATTTTCAACGTCACAACCATAAGAATATCCACAAACATTACGTCAGGTGCTTATTTAAATGATGAACTTGTTCATACCATTCACGAGTTTTCACTAAACGTTGCTCCAGGATATGCGATAAGCGAATCTCCAAGAAATATAATTTACCTGCCAGTGACTGCCAGTTCCATAAATACTATCACGTTGAGAGTGACCGATCAAGATAACAGATTAATAAATTTTCAAGGGGAAGAAATTGTTGTGAGATTGGAATTGAAAAAAGTGTAATGGGTTTTTTGTTTAACTCAAAACTCAAGAGTGTTTCCGGTAGTGGACATCATCAACAACAACAGAAACATATAAAAAGTAGCACAGTAAAGAAGAGGGGTAGTCGTGTTAAAGTAAAAGAACATTTAACACCAGAAAACGTTTTATTTCTCAAATCCTTGGGATATAAAGTAAACCAGTAGTAACATCATGAGTCTTGATCAGTTAAATGTGTTTGAGGACATCCCTTTTGATGATATAATTACCAGAAAGGAATTTCACACCTACTTACCATACAACAATACAACGTTTAATCAGAACGATGAAATTCGCATTCCAATCCAATCGCAGGATATCTATCCACTTCCCTGTGAAAGTTTTATTTATATAGAAGGTAGCTTTACTCACGCCGCCGACGCAGATTGCAAACTCGTAAATAATGCCTATTCCTACCTGTTTGATGAGATACGTTTCGAACTAAATGGAGTTGAAATAGACAAGGTAAGAGATGTTGGATATACATCAACGATAAAGGCTTATACCTCCTTAGACAAAGCTCAAAGTGAATCTTTAGAAGTTGCAGGATGGTGTCCTTTCAAGGAAAACAGAACATTGACGGCGACGGTTTTTAATGCCTGCATTCCGTGAAGTTTTCTAATGGGGTTTGCGGAATTCTATAAGAAAATTTTTATTAATAGCAAATTAGAACTAATCCTTATAAGGTCACACACCGACGATAATTGCTTCAAGGGAAAAGCTGGAGAAATTAAAATCAACAGACTCCAATGGCATGTACCCCATGTGAGTGTTAGCGACGAGGCAAAATTAAAAATCATGTCAGCTCTTCAGAAAGATCGCCCTATAAGAATAGCCTTCCACAGATGGGAACTTCACGAACTTCCTTCCCTCAGACCAAATACCTCGGATAAATGGTCTATTCGAACATCTTCTCAATTGGAAAAACCACGCTTTCTCTTAATAGCATTTCAATCCAATAAGAAAAACATCAAAGAAGAAGACCCTACAGATTTCGATCATGTGCGAATTCGAAACATTAAACTCTATTTAAATTCCGAAAGTTACCCTTACGATAAACAAAATCTCGATTTTGGGATTGGGCGTTATGCTATAGCATATCAAATGTATAAATCATTTCAGAAAAGTTATTACAATAGAGAGGGCAGTGAACCTGTATTATCCTTTGAAAAATTTACGGATTGTCCTATTTTCGTAATAGATTGTAGTAAACAGCTCGAGTCGGTCGTAACCTCAACAGTTGATATTCAATTGGAATTTGAAAGTGATGTCTCCTTCACAGATAAAACTAGTTTATTTGCTCTAATTCTTCACGACGCACTTGTGGAATACAATCCTGTTACAGCTATCGTACAAAAATTAATTTAAAAGTAGGGGGTATAAATAATACATCTCAAAAACTTGGAACATTAGTATAGTTAAAGAAATGAAGAAAATATGAAGTTTTTAGTGCTCGATGTTCAATTCCTTCCTTCACCTCATTTTGTTCCAAAGGAACTTTGTGTTTTTGATGGAGAAAAAAATGGACATTTTGTGTTTCACCCAGAAATTGAGTTGACGTATGTACCCCAAAATTGTAAGAAACAGATCAGATGGCTTGAAAATCAACATATGTGTATTCTCTATAACACCGGCTATGTGAACACTTCGGAATTGTTCAAAATTTTAACAAATTTAACGAAAGATGTGGATAGAATTTACGTTAGAGGACAAATAAAAGAAAACTTCTTGATGGGATATTTATCAAACGTGGAAATAATTAATATGGAAAAAATGCATGGCTGTCCGAAAATACGGAAAGGTGCACCATTATGTCTATTTCACACATCATCATTTTGCTATTGTAGTATTAACATTGTTAAACAAATGTATAACTTTATTATATCAAAAATGTCTTAACCCGCAGAAGTATAAATAAAACATAATTTAAAATATATATATATGCTTTTTATTTGCAAATTACAACCTCTTGTTTGATAACAAAACAAAAATATGCAATGTGTAAAACATAATCGAGAAACATGAGAAGATTGCTAACTACAAACTACTCTCTGATAATAAGGTTTACATTTAATAGCTGATAAAACAAAAACAATTAAAATAAGAAGTACACAAAACATAATTAAGAAAATTAAATACAGAGAATAATACGAGTCTACATATGTCTCGGCATTCCACAAAACAGGTACCCAATCCAAATCAACAGCTGTTCTATTTGAGAAAATTAATTTCAATTTATAGTATAAAACTGATGTGTTATAATTTTTTAAAAATATATCGGATTCATCCACAAATACCCATGTCTCGTTAAAATTTTGTAAATTCATTCTTCTTCAATCTTGAGGCCATTTTGGTATGTCAAGATCAACCTCAATTGTTGAACTAAAATGCGTAGTGATAAATGCTTCCTGCACATTCTCGGGTTGTATAATAACAAGTTTGTTGTGTAAAAATGTCACTAATTGAAAAACAAGCACAGCACTATCAAATACCATTTTGATTTTGTTTTTCTCTATAGCAGGAGCAGTCGATAACTCTTGGATACCGGCCGTCAATCGTGTCTTGACCAGGTTCAAACGTATAATGGTTCTTACATTCTTTATACAGTTCCATAAATGGATCTTTTCTTATATATTCCGGCAATAGACCCCAATTTTTCTCTAAATCCCAAACACTTATAGTTTTAATATAATTTTTCGGTAAATAATTAATATCTGTGACACTCATTTTTGATAGCGAACGAAGAATTTTATGTGATGCAATGGCTTCCCACACCTTATTCGCTATCAGTTGCTCACTCGTATTCATATTTAACGCGGACTATTTCCTCGACAAGTTGATACTCGTATATATTCTATTTAATATAGAGTAGTGGGAGGATGAAAGGTTAGTAGGTATAATAACCGCGAATATAATATTTTTACAGTTTTAAATGAACGTCTGAAATGAATAAATCGAAGCTGTTGTTAGAATCCAGATATTTTTTAAACAAATCTTATTCTCTAAGTTTATCTGTGGGTATAAGTGTTGAGGAAAATTTCAAACCTCGAGTTCTCCTCTTGAAAAAATCGGTGGTGAGTGCCGTATCTTTCTCTCCTCACGAATACTCTGAATTTTTAAAATATAAAACAACTCTATCCGACTACTTTTGTTCAAATATTAGTGTGGAAGATATTCAGGGTAAAAACATCCAAATTGAAAATTATGTTTTAAAATTTTCAGAAGAATGTAGTGAAAGGATTTTAAAAATATGTGGTGTGAAAGGAAATGTTATTGCAATATTAAATGCTGAAAGCTTCAACAATATGCTTCTTTTAGAAATATTAACTCTTCATAAAATAGAACAGCTCGACTGCATCGATGTAAAATGGTACTACAGCTCTTGTCTCCACCGATATTTAGAAGCCCTTTCTACGCAAAGACAACTTACGTTGCAAGAATTTCTTTTAAGGGAAAAATTAGAACAGAAGACTACTGACGATTTAATTATAAGCATGCATGAAATAATATTATTTCACGAAAGACAGCTTTATAAAGATATTTCTTTAATAAAAATATATAAATTTTAACCATTGAAAAGTCATTAATAAACACTTGAAACACATATCTTTTTTATTCAACCTTCAGCCTCGCCTTTCACTAACAAGAAAATGGAACGTAACGCATAATTAACTATCGACTGCAATTATTACAAATGCAAATCTGTGAATGCGGCCGTCGCCGACACAGTGGCGGGGTCGGGGGACCATGGGCGGCAAGCTATTCACTTCAAATTTACGGTTCCGACCTAGGGAGCTTTAGCAATATTCTAAATCTCGTCGATGGGGTGGCCCACGAAAATACCTATCATTTGACACCCCACAAGATGGGTGGATTTTTTTACTAAAATTCGGGGGGCTAGATTGGTGGGTCCTACCCGCAGTATTTTACCAATATTCAAAAGATGGGTGGTGGACGTCTGCCAAAAACATCACCACAGGATGCCAACATTTGGCAGCTTGCTCTATCGCCCCGGGCCCCCTCGCAGCTTTAAATATTGTTTTCATACACCCAAATTCGACAGGAGAGTGGAAGGGGGTTCCAAAGACCGTACTTCCTACTACTTGGGAGTTCGTCTTGGCTCGTCCCTTATAATGAAGTCAGCTGTAAAAGCGTTCCCATGGCAACGCAGTGTACTGATGCAGGTTTAGCGGTTTTGACTCGACGCCTCTTCACCACAAACGGCTACGTACCTAGCGCGCTTGTTTAACGACGGTTTTTCACGGGGTCTACGCCCGGTTTTCTATCGGCGCTCTATATGCCGTACATGGAGTGCCGATAGAAAACCGGACGTAGACCCGAAAAAAAAAAACCGTCGTTACAAAGCAACCTTTTCTTTTTATATTTTGTAACGTTTACGTGTGTATAGCGTATGATAAATATATCAATATTAAATATATTTACTTATTATTATTATTACATTACGTTAGTAATAAAGAAAATGTATTTTGGTAATATCTTCGCTATTCATACTGAGTTTAAAAAATAGCATTGAATATTTTTGGTGAAGAGGCACTTCACCTACTTCACCTGAATAGCCGCCACTGTTTGAAATATTTCAATTTTATAAATTTCGTGAAATTTAACAACATTAGTGAAAACAGACTCCATTATTTGGAAATATTATACAAAAACAATAATTATGTTTATGCGTTTAATCAAATAGGAGAAATGGAGCGCCACGAAACCCACAGAGATCTCCACCTACCTTGCACTTGGTTCGCCGGCTCTTCACCCAGGTTTTTAGAATTAATTCACCACGATATGCTATAAAACTATATCGCTACCTCAATGCAACAACTAGATAACTGCAAAATGATCAGTTTCTAGATAACTCTACCCGGCATTATGATTTTACATTATCTGTTTATGCAGTAAGTAGATAACTCCTACAAAACGTCATTTTTACAATAATTACGAGAGGTACAAATAGATAACTACAAAGCAATATATCAGATATTTGAAACAAGAAGATACCTTCACTTGTCTGGTAGTTGTGCTTAAAAATAATTACAACAACACAATAACTCAACTTGTCTAGTTGTTGCATTTTAAAATAATCTCAAAAACAAGATAACTTAACTTGCCTAGTTGTTGTAAATGTTAATGTGTTTAATATGTTGCTGCAAGTAGATAAGTTAAGATTCCTTGTCGTGAACTAACTTGTTTGCAAATTGCAGATTAGTTGTTTGTTTGCACTATTGAACTGCGTGCATCATATTTCCTTTCTTTGGACAATTTTTTTGTGACAGTGTTATTCTTCACTAAAATAATGAGTGGTAGATCACGATGTATACTTGAACTATGTATAAATCGTAAGCATCAGTTATTACAATATTATTATTATGTATTTGTTTTCTACTAAGAGTTACACGTTTGTGACAAAAAAAAAGTGGGTTATGTTTAAATCAGCCACTTATTTAGGAAACTTTCGAAGGAGATATTAGTAAATAGGTGTATTGTAGGTAAAGAAAAAAGAGAAGAGGACACAGTAGTAGTAGTAGTAGCAGTGGGGCGGCCAAGACCTGGCAAGTAGGCCGCAAGCGGGCCCTTTTTACCTACCCCTGTCGTCCCTACCTAGCTTCATCACCTCTTCCCTCATTCAACCTACCCGACCTTCTAATGTAGGTCAGAATGTCGGTCCATTCAAGGGAACTAACCTCTTCCCCTTGCAATTCCCCGGCCCGCCAGACGTCGTGTCTCAGTCTGCCGAAAGCCGCACACTCTGCCAAGAAGTGGAAAGGTGTTTCATCGCCCTCCCCACACTTTGGGCAGATAGGGTCTCCCTCGAAGAGGACACAAGTATTAATGTTATAATTCACGACATAGAAAAATCGTCTTTACGAGAAATTCCCGCGTGCCTAGATGATAGCAAAAGACTAAAAAATATATCGACTTTAATGTAACAATGTGTTATCTAGTTATGCTACTCCAACAATGTTATTGATATTGATACTTTTTATTAAGAGAAAATTTGTAAGAAAAACCAATTTATTTGTAAAAAAATCTTTAAGCTGCTCTCCTGGTAATATTGTTTGAGTTGTAACGATCTTTTTTTAGCAGACACAATTTATTAAACTTTAACAAACATTTTCTTGTAGTCATGCGCTATGTAGTCTTCAGACTGCAGGTGCTTATGTTTCTCTTTTATTCTGTTTTAATTTATTTGGTTTATTAGATATGCGTGCATATTAAAAATTCGACTTAAAATACTTTCAATATTGGCAAAGTAAAGTTGCATTAAAATGTTTTTATTACAGCCAGTGCTATTAGCCAAGAAAAAATTTCCGAAGCATTTAGCACAGAGTATCAGTTAACACCATTACAAGTAGCTAATTGTAACAATGGAGTTTCATTTGACTACGAAGAATTGCTACCAAGTCCACAGTCGCCGTTTTCTTCAGACCACTCTGAATATATTCCGGAAAATGTGTCAACATCTTCCGATGACGACGAGCTACCTTTAAGTACTTTACGAGATCGCTTAGAACCAGAAAGTAACTTAGAAGGGATGCAAACATTCCCAGAAGCCACACTGCAGTCACGAAAACGTTTACGGAAAGCTAGTGAATGGAAAAGAAATGTAGCTAAAACAAGAAGATCTGAAGGTGAAGAATATGTTTCTTCTAGAAACAAAACCATTCCAGCGGCCAAAATGAATCCTCCATGCCCTGAAAGTTGTAGGCAAAAATGTTTTTTGAGGATTAAGCATGAGGACCGGCTCAAAATATTTCAGAGATATTGGAATTTGGCAGATTATTCTCGCCAACGTGACTTTATACATAGCAATACGAATAAGGAAGAGCCTCGCGTGAAAACTAGAGGAAAGGAGTCTAAAAGAAACGCATCAATAACTTTGTTTTTACCAATTCATGGCGAAAAAGTAAAGGTTTGCAAGACCATGTTTATAATACATTGGGCATTAAGAAAGTAGTAGACATAGCTATGAAAAAAAGAACATTAGAAAACACAACCAGTGCATATGAAAGAGGAAAGCATATGAATAGAAAAATTACTCCCCAGTCTGTTATTGAAAACATAAAAAGACATATAGAGAGCTTCTCCTCTGTACCATCTCACTATTGTAGGTCAGGAACCAAATGTCAGTACCTTTGCTCATCCTTGAACATTTCACTTATGTACAGCTTATACTGTAGTTGGTGTGAAGAAAGAGATGAAATAAAGGCGTCTGAAGCAATATACAGAAAAATTTTTAATGAAAACTTTAATTTGGGATTTCATCGGCCACGAAAGGACCAGTGTCGATTATGTATGTCTTATCATAATGCATCAGCCGATGAAAAAGTTACGCTGGAGGATGCTTATAATTCTCATATTTTAGCAAAAGATTTTGCAAGGGAAGAAAAGAAGAAAGATAAGGCCGTTGCGGAAGAGTCAAAGGGAGAACTTATTTGTGGCAACTTCGATCTCCAGCAAGTACTGCTTGTTCCAACCGATCCTACGAATAATCCGTTATTTTACAAACACAGGCTGGCAACTTATAATTTCACAATTTACAATGTTGTGAATAAGGAAGGGGACTGTTTTATGTGGTCGGAGACACAAGGCAAAAGAGGAAGCTGTGAGATTGCCAGTTGCGTCTTCAAGTATCTAAAATCCTTACCACTATCTACAAAGCAGGCAACATTTTTTAGTGACAGATGCGGCAACCAAAATTGAAATAAATTTATGGCAGCAATGTGTATGACAGCAGTCCAAGATATTGCAAACCTGGAAATAATAAACTTAAAATTCTTAGTTGTTGGTCACAGCGAAATGGAATGCGATTCCATGCATGCTTCTATCAGTAGGGAATTCAAAAGAGTCGGCAAGGCACTATGGCCAGAAGATTGGAAGACCATAACGCGAAGTGCGAGGCGAAAAGGTGACAAGTCCATGATATCGGCATAGATGACATTTACGATTTTAAAAAATTTGTCACACAGAACATGTCGATTAAAAAAACGGATGAAAGTGGCGCAGCAGTAAACTGGCAAAAAGTGCTGGTTACGTTTTAAAAAGTCTCAGCCTCTTATTATGGAATTCAAAGATACTTTTGATGAAGAATTCAGATGTCTTAACTGTAACAAAAAAACACGTCGTTATCCCAATTTAGCACCAACAATACAACGTCTATACAAAGACCCTATTCCAATATCAGAGGCAAAGTATCAAAATTTAATTTCTTTGTTTGCAATGAACCCTCCAGCATTGAATGATACCTACAGACCGTTCTACTCTAGTTTACCTTATAATGGTAAAATCCAAGATACTGTATCCGACAGTGATGAAGAACTAACTGGAACTTAAAGTTTTAAATGTTTATCAATATTACTTTTGTTTGAAATTATTTTTTAAAATGTATTTTTTGTACGTGATTTTTACTTTTATCAAGAAAACACCTTTTTTCAGGCACTGTCTTTACTTTTTATCCTTATAAAAATGTACTTTACTATGGTTCAATATATGGACAACTATACAAGTGCTCATATTCAACAAAAGCAACAAGTGGATAACTCAAATTATTTTCAAAACTGTAAAATAAATTTTGATTTTACTTGTACACAATAACACTTTTAAAATCATAGTATATGTGTACAAAATGAGAAGTTTGTACTACATAAACTTCTATCTCATTATTAACACGTTGAATGCGTTACCGGTCTTCAGGGACTGACAACTAATATTCACACAATGCGGCGCGCCGCATGCGCCGACTGTCGGGTAGTGCGGAAACTTTATCTCAAGAAAGAAATCTGCAATCTTGACTTTACAAATAGCTATGTACTCCTTGGCGCTTTGCTAACACTGGCGATATGCTATTCACGAGTCGGTCTCCGGAGACCGGTACCGCACTAGAGTAATGTTTTTTACTTATATGCGTTATCGGTCTCCGGAGACCGATATTTTTTACTAGCATGTTTTGACTTGTCAGTGGACTCAGTGTGCAGTATTAAAAGTTATGCCGTTGAAGCACGTTCAGCCTGTGATTGTTGCCCTAAAATGACTTCCCGTTCTAGAAAAATATTATTATTGGCAACAAACCAAATTCGAAACAAAGAAGACGTGGAGGGCGATACTTTATTAGAACAAGAAGGTGGTGCAGAAGCGAGTGAAACAGAAATTCGCACTAGCGAAAGGCAGGAAACACAGGATGAAGAGCAGGAAACACAGAATGAAGACAGCTTTAGCGATTTCAGTAGCGACGATTCAGTGATGGACAAGAATTTTATGTCCCCTCGTCATCATCTATATCAGATATAGATTTTGAAAGGGAAAATACCTTAGAATCTGAAAGAGAGTCGGAGTCGAACTCGAGTTTTATTTTATAATATGTCAGAGTTTTATTTAGAAAAATTGTATTATTTTTGACAAATAAATCACCGTTTTTGTATCAAATTAAACAAATAAAAAAAGAAACCACGCAAAAAAGTTCGATCAACCCGAGAAATTATCCTGGTGCTGTTACGGTCCCTAGAGACCGGCACTGGCTCAGCTGGAGATAGTTTAGAACTTACTAAACAGATTTCTGCAGAAAAAGCTTCACTTATATTATTTTTCTGTTTACTAAATGACGCTTTATAATTTTTTGCTTATCGGTCTCTGGGGACCGTTACCGCATTTAATCATATGTCGCTATCGGACGCCGGGGACCTGTAACGCACTAAATTAATTAGAGCAATTTTATTTCCAGCAGTGAACGTGTTAACATAACTATTCGGCCTAGTTGTTGCATTGAGGTAGCGATATAAAGCTTCACCACTCGGCTATTCAAGGGAGAGTGCGTTGAATTGTGTTCGCTTTTCTCTCTCTTCCTTGTTTAAGGCAGGAAGGACGAAGTCTCTGTTGGGTCAAAATGCGCGAAAATATGCGGTTTGAATTTTGGGACATAAACAAATTAAGAAGCAAAAAGTATGCCCCACTTTTTATTGCTATATAAGCCAGAAAGTTTTGCAGCCGGAATTTTATGTATAATATGACAAAGATAATGAAACAGTCAATCAGATGCAGAAAATGTTCTATACTGTGAAAAATTATAGAAAAAGTTGTGCCAGATATTTCTTCTTATTTATTCACCCAAAGACACTTCCAGTGTAAACCGTGATACTAGATATCGTAAGATTTTATAAATACATTTTTTACCTCGAATTTATCACCCACATTCGCAAAAATAGATTTTCTACCTGATATTTTACAGCATTCGTTTCTATTAAAAATATTATCTAATATATTAGTAACAATAAAAATCACATAATTATAAAAATTAAAATCGCAATTTTGGATATTTAGATATGAGCAAATCCAAATATATTTTTATTACTACTATTAGTGTTATCAATTAAAATTCTAGATGTGTCACATTTGCTCCTTATATAAATCCATCAGTGGTTCAAGTCATAAAATGTAACAAGTTTTTTTAGAAAGTTTAAATGTTACATCGAAGCTCTTTTTTCATACAGTATTTGATGCCTTTGTAAAGCTCCTGAAAAAACGATTCATATAGTTATTTTCCTAACAAGTGTGGAAGGTGATACTTTTCCGCAAGCGACTGCAGTTGTCCGAACGACGCGAAGCGGAGTTCGGACAAGCAGTGAGTGCGGAAAAGACACCTTCCACATGTGTTAGGAACAACGTTTTTTCTACGGGCATGAAGAAAAGTAACATAAGAAAAATAAATATTTTAACTGAACAGAAACAATTATACAGAAATATGTATTACTTGTTATTTATGCTTATATTAAAAGTACAGGTGGTAGCATTCTGTAAATTAATAGCAGATGCTAACTGATTTGCTCCTGGGAAACTGGAAGTAGAAGAGCTGGGTCCCGCTAAGATAGATTCATAGCATGGATCTGCCGCTGAATTATCTAATTCAGATATGGACAAGATTTTATTTGTAATTACTTTTTTATGCCCAATTGACTCGTCTAAATATCCTTCGGCTACACTTGTTGATTTCCAACCACCTAATATTTTTATACTGGTTATGCCCTCACCAGTATCAGCCAAAATTGATGCGGAGGATCTACGGAAACTGTGGCCTGTATACAACTGGGGATTAGGGAGCTGTAAATAAGCGGCTATTTCAGATGTAATTTTTCCAAACGTATTTACTCCAATGCACTGAACAATACATTTGCCTCTTTTATATGCTACAAAAAATCGCTTGTGCGGCGTTTCCGGCTTTCTCAAATTTTTGTATTTTTTATACAGAGACATTACATTTCCATCGTTTATTTTATTGGAAATCACAAAAGATCTAGATGTGTGATTCTTGCTGTCAGGGCTATTTATTATTACTATATCTTCCTTTTCTTCAATATCATCAAGAGTAATTTTTGCTAATTCATCGCGGCGGCAGGCACCAGCTAGGCCAAATATTGCAACGATTTTTATCATTAAATATACATCATTTGGTGCTTCGTGTAAGAATTTTGCTATTTCTTGTTTGTTAAAAACTTTTGATTTCTTTGGTTTGAATCCTAAACTTTGTTTCTTAAGATATGCAGTTAATTTGAAAAATTTACTTATGTCTATGTTGTTTTTTATTTTTGTAACACTTTTGAGCATCGAATATCTTGACCATAATGTGTTTGGCTTACATACCTTATTTAGTTGAAAGAAATATGCTAGAAATATTTCTTCTTTTAAATTTTTGACACTCTTTTCGGTGCACCAATTCATAAATTGAGCGTATTCCTTCTCGTATCGTCCTTGAGATTTTGCCGGTAATAAACTCATGTTTGCCATTTTCGCTTCATTTAGAACCAATTCTGGGATATCATCGTCTGAAGAGTCAGAACAATTATGCATTTTTGACTTTACTTTAAAAAATATTTCGTTTTATATTGAAATAAATTGTGAGATGTCAAGTGCACACAATGCTGTCTAATAATTAGAAGTGTCAAGCATTCCTTTTTCTTTATGTCAAAATCTGAACAGTGACAACATGATTTTTTGGAATTAAGATAATATTATGATCACATTGCAAGTAATACATAGGTATTTATTTTCCGCACTAGTGCGGAAAAGTGCAATTTTCTACACTCAAATGCGTGCAGAAAATTGTAACTTTCCACACGCCCGTAGAAAAAAGTAATATTTTAATCTTAATCTAAAAATGATTATTAGTGACCGGAATTTTTACCGGACATTTATTCTATTCATTATCATTTTCAAAAATGACCATTCATTTGCTACTTCAAAGTGAATGACTTATGCAAACCTCTCGTCAAGTACTTTACTCCATACTTTTCTTGTTGGTACGTTTACTCTTATTTTTCTTCTTCTTTTCCTTCTTCTTGCAGGTTTTCATGTGATCTTTAAGGTTATATTTATATTTAGTTTTGAAATCACACGTCGCACATTCATACACGGGGGTCTCTCCAAGCTCCATGTGCGTGATCATGTGAACACGCAGGTTGGCCTTCCAAATGCTCTTGTAGTTACAGTGTTGGCACTTCAACATTGGGTATGTCTCTTTGTCGTGAATACGACGGTGATATTTAAGGCTATGGCGGTGCTTGGTCTCTAAAGAGCACAGATCGCACTTGTA
Source organism: Pogonocherus hispidulus (assembly GCA_963924545.1). Lineage (NCBI taxonomy): Eukaryota > Metazoa > Arthropoda > Insecta > Coleoptera > Cerambycidae > Pogonocherus > Pogonocherus hispidulus. The sequence continues at coordinate 9,148,917 of OZ004697.1, read as the reverse complement.
CATTTTCACTTCCCCCGCTTTCTTATGAGTGAGGGAGTGTTTTAGGAGGTCGTCCTTTCTTTTCCCCACATATGTACAATCGGGACATTCATAAAGTTTTTTCAACTCATCCATGTTCTTATGCCTCAAGGAGTGAATAGGTAAATTATTTTTTTTATTGGTCAGGTAGGGGCATTGCGGGCACTTGTACATCACAACATCGGCGGGGTCCTTATGAGAGAGTAGGTGATGGGTGATGCTTATTTTGGTTTTGGCTTGGTAGTCACACTGAGGACACTTGAGCAGTTTCCTTTCACCAGGTTTCATATGAATTTTCATATGCCTCTGCAGGTTTACTTTAAATCTGCTAGAATAGTCGCACTGATTACATCTGTAACAAAAATCCAATTATCATAAAATCCAGATAACAAAAAATACTATTTTCAAGTATATATATACAGGGTGCCCATTATCTATCTCCTTACATGGCTAACTTTGTTAATAGTGGAGATAGAGAATTGGTTAAATTAGGAAAATTGGGCAGAATTACAAGAGGAATTCTGTGCCTCCTCCAAATTTAATTTTATTTTTCAACTTTTCGAGATATTTTGAAAAAACTGAAAATTGCCAAAATTTTTAAACTCGAATATCTCGAAAACTATAAAAGATACAAATAAAATAAAAATACTGTGTGATAGTGTTTTTTACGTGGCATTAAGCGGTAATATAGAAAATTTCACGGGCATCTTAGTTTTTCAGAAAAAAAATTAAGTTATGTTTTTTAAATGGCAACCATAGTTGGCTATGGTATCAATGGAAAGCTTATTTTTTTCTGATTTCAAAAATATAATATTTAATAAATCGTATTTTTCTTCGATTGAATACATTTCACAATAACTATTATAAGATGAACGTTTAATTTTGACGTATGACGTGGGGGAATATCTAGTTGTAGTTTTCCTGCAATTTTCCTTATTGAAGGACTTTCAACTGGTAACATGCCATAGAGCTTAAAAAAACAATTGAATCTACATCGCTAATGGATAACAGGTTACTACAAAGTAACCGTTGTGCAGGAGTTGCTTCCTATTATGATAGAAGATGATATGCTACTGTGATTGGTTGCTGGAAAACATGGACAATAATTTGTTAGACTTGATATTTTTTTCTGATGAAGCATGGTTTCACGTATCAGGTTATGTAAAAAGCCATAATTATTTGGAACTGAATGTTTCCCATCCAAATAGCATCTATATTATTCCGCACCTGTGTAAAGGATTTTTAGGTGAAAAAGTTGCAATGACAAACCTGTGCATGTTCATTTCATCCGGCCCTAAATGTACCAACTGATGTTGCTCGAGATTCCTCTTGTTAGTACCCTTATAGTCGCACTGGTTGCAGGAAAACCTCCGGCCTTTGTGTATAGCCATATGGGCACTCACATTTGACTTCAGCCTCGTCCTGAAATCACAGTGGGGGCACTTGTGCAGTTCTGACGGCTGCTCCTCGTGTAACGACATATGACCTTTCAGACTAACCTTATGTTTGGTCATGAAATCGCAGCTGGGGCACTTAAGCCACGTTACGTCTGCCGAATGTCTGTTTTTTATATGTCTGGTTAACGTTACCTTGAGGGTTGTCGTGAACGAACATGTGTTGCACTTGAAGATATCCAGCTGGGAAAGATCTTTGTGATGCTTCATATGCTGAAAGTAGTTTACTTTGTGGTCAGTTTCGTACTTGCAGCTTTTGCAGCCGTATCTCTTAGAAGAACCCCTGTGACTGTCAAGATGAGTATTAAGACGCTCCTTTCTCTTAGAAGAAAAGGTACATAAAGCGCACATGTAAATGGGTGGCGTTCTGTGGAATCTATTCTCGTGTGCCCTCAGTATAGAGTGGTAATTTGAGCAAAAGCGACACTTCCTGCAGTGGTAGGAGCAATTCTTGTTGACTGCTAAAAATATGAAGTACTTACTTTATTTAATATCTAATATTGCAAAAAAAAATTAAACATGGGTCATTCAGAAATACATAATATACAGGCTGTTACAAATTTGCTTCTAACCATTGGTATCTCGGAAACTGAAAGAGATACGGAAAAGCTTAAGCGGGGGCAAAGTTGCATAATTAAGGGACCAACATAATGCTCCAAAAAACTTCTAGGCTAACTTGATTAGGTTTTGAAATGTTTGAAAAAACTGAAAGTTTGAAAATATGTTTTAATTTTTTTGCAGTCTTATTGGAGCAGCTATTGAAAAATTAAGAGAGCGCTTCCTCGAAGCCTTTCTCGAACTTTCTGCCCTCTAGTGGTCAGATATTTAGATTTTAAATGTGACATTTTGTTTTTGCAGAACCATGATCAACTTTTAAATACAGACCTGGCATTTTGAGACAATAATTTGAACAAAAAAATGTATCCCAATGTTTTCGTTCCGAATTGTACAATTTTTTGTCTCCATATTCACTTTTTGCTCATTTATAATACACATAATTACATAAATGTCAGTGGATGTTACCAAATTCAATTAGGCCCTTACATTTTTTAATTGCGTTAAAAAATTAAAACTATTTATATATTTACTATTTATTTAAAACTATTAAAACATTTCTTTTTCTGCAAAAATTCTATGGTGTCCTTTGAATGTTCCTTCTTCTAATAAAATAAAGATGTTTACACAATATTTGCCCCCAGATCCTCTACATTGTTGGGTACGTTTTTGTTTATTCTATTTTTTAGAGTTTCCCACAAAAAACAATCTAGTGCGGGTAAATCAGGTGCTGTTGGAGGCCATTCGACTACCCCACCATTTTATATCCATTTTTCAGGAAATTGTTGGTGTAGAAAATGCCACACATCAAAATTTAAGTGTTGGATTTGGTAACATTTGTGTACACGATAAATGAGCAAAAAGTAGGTACAATGATAAAAAATTGTACGATTCGAAATGGAAACATTGATTATGCATTTTTTTATTAATCGAAACGTCCGAATGTGATTTATTCTGGGTTAGTTAGTATGTTATTAGGGGTAAACGAAACTTGCTAATTAGGGTTTCAAAGTTCCAGGTCGGTATTTAAAAAAATGAAGTTGATTCTGGAAAAATGAAACATCACATTGAAAAACTAAATATCATGGCCAATAGTGGACAGAAATTTGCTTCGGGAAAGTGCTCTTCATTTTTCAATATTTGCTCAAATAAGGCTGTAAAAAATAATAACAAATTTCCAAAATTGTTTTTTTTTTTTAATTATTTCAAAATCTAATCAAGTTAGCCTTGATTTTTGTTAACGTTAGCTGATTCCCTGATTACCCAATTAAGCTTCTTCTGATTTAAGCGAATTTGTAGCAGTCCGTGTACAGGGTTGCACATTAGTGCGGGATAGTCCAATATCAGCCCTATTGCGCGGTTTTTGGCAAAATACGCTTTTATGGATGTGATCTATTGTGAAAAGGCACATGTTTTAAATATATTTTGAAACATACAAGGTGGCCCACTACAGCATAACACTTTCAAGATTTTTTTAAACGGATCATCTTGTATATTTTTGGATGTATCAATTCAGTTTGAAATTTTCTATTAAACAATACCAGATTTAGTTCAGTTGTGACTCGATGACATCATAGGCTTGAATTTTAGTGACTTACCAACATTATGTCAGCAACTTTATTATACAACTCTCTTGTACGTTCATTACTGCTGGACTGCATATAATAATAATAAATAATAATAATAATATCTCTACCCCTCATTCTAATCACAAGGATTAGCCCGAAAGCCTTAGACTTGTGTGAGAGAGGGGGCGCCATATTATTATTTTGCGGCCCCCATTTTGAGTTTCAGGAACGACTTACGTTGGTAGCCCTAACCACCAATTAGTGCTGGAATGGGAGAAACCTCGATAGTTAGGGGGACAGTCAAACATCAACTGAGGAGCTGACATGCAAAAACCGATAAATCCACTTTTGTCATTTATGAGTTAGACATCAAACTTGGGTATTTTCGGGCTGTTCTATTCAATGGTATACTCAAAACCATACAAATCCCACTAAATCCCAACGAAAATAAGGTACAGAGTAGTCTTTCAAGCAAAACTCGATAAATCCAAAATTCAAGCAAAACCCGTTAACTCCTTCTTTTCGCCATCTGTGAAGGAGAAGATAAAATAGGACAATATTTTACATTTTGGCAATAGAGGCCTGTAGAGGTTTAACTGGAGGTTATGAAAGCATTTCAGAGATAGCAGCTGGAATGTAGTTTAAAGGTTTATTAGGGAAATCAGAAGTAGATTGTTTAAATCTGTTTAAAAGTTGTGTTTTGGTTTATTTTGCGAACAGAATGGGTGAAAATTCCTCTATTGTCCAAGATATAAATCAGGGGACACGTAAAAAGCAAATTAATAAAATGAAAACACAAAAATTCAAGGAGGGAAGGTAAGCTGCTAAGTCTAATTTTTGTTTTATTTACTAATTTAACCTAACATTTTACCTATACCATTTTGAGTTATGTTTATTGTTATATTGTATTATTTTAGTAATACTGTTTAATAGTAATAGTGTTTTAGTAATAATGTTTTTGATCAATTATATAACGGTTTTTCTGTCGACAGAAGGAGCAAATTCCAACTTTCAGGCAAAAACCGATAAATCTAAATTTTTTTCTTAAAAAAAAAAAAGAATCTCCAAATATTTTCACACGTAACTTTCTCAATTTCATTTGACACCTAAAACATACAAATACAAACGGTTAAAAGTTGGAATTTGTTAAGGGATTGGTCTCTAGAAGTTTTTGCCCTTTTTCTCGAGATTATAAAAACTGGATTTATCGGTTTTTGCATGTCAGCTCCTCAACTGATTTTAATCTCTCACATTAACACCAAGTTGACATTCTTCCCATCCTAGGCCATCGCCAGGATGGTTGCCAACCCATCCCTGCGAACAAGCCTTGATCAACGAGTAAACAATTTAATTAAAAATTGTTTACTCGTTGTACTTGTAATAATATGAGATATTATTTTCAAAGCATAAACGCCCATGGTGAAAATGCTAGGCGAAATAGGAAGAGTGGACGGTTTCAAACCATACAAAGTATTTGACAACTTGTTTATAGGCGTAAAACTTCTTAAATATCTACGAGATCGGGGATTTCAAAGAAGACCTTTGAAAAAAAGCAAGGAGCACCACTGAATCCACTATTGACAAGGCTAACGGGATTTTATATGTTCGCTGGGTCGATAACGGTGCCATCACTTTAGCATCATCATGTTTTGGGGTGGAAGCAATAGGAACAGTCCGTCTGTATTCAAGTGCCAAAAAGAAAATCGTACAAGTATGTATATCGACCACATTTAATTGGCGCTTACAATTCTCACATGGGCAGCACCGACCTCATGGATGAGATCAAGATACCGCATTGGTGTCAGGGGCAAAAAGTGGTGGTGGAGTTTATTTACTTGGTTAGTAGATGTGTGCGTACAAAATGCTTGGCAATTCCACAAAAAATTTGGGGGAACTTTACCGCAACTTGAGTTTAGAAGAGAAATTGTAAAACCTTATTTGAAATTTTTTTTGGAGTGCCACCAAAAGGACCTGGTAAAGTATCAACATCTTCAAGCTCAGTCTCTTTGAATAGAGTATCTGATAATCTTCGATATGACAAGACAGATTATTTGGTTGTTAGGGTTCCACAAGACAAACGACGACGATTAGTTCCCCAATCATAAAATGTTTTTTGAATGGAAATAAATGAGGTCTAACAGTCAAGTGAGTTTTCTTTCAAAATATCAAAAATTAGGTAGTGGGACCGCCTAGCCTCACCATATGGTAACACGCATTTTTTTTTTTTTTGAAGAGTATAGAAAGAAAAACAACAATTATTCCACTAACCCATTTTTAACCAATACCAACAATGCAGTGGAGGAGATACCATCGAAATTTCTGACAGAGATAAGTCCAGTACCTCTGCTTCAAAAACAACAGAACCGACGGAAGAAACAACCGGCAGAAGTTTTAACTAAAACTATGGCGCGTAATTTTGCCAGTCATGACAAATAAACCCATACATTCAAGAAAGGACCGCGAATCAGTCACCGCGAACTAAAACAACATAATCTTCAGTTTCAGTTAAACATGGTTAAACGTTCTCTGTGGGTAAACCACAAGTATAGAGATCTCTATACTTGTGGTTAAACTGATCAGTGATTATATGGGGACTCGTACTCGGTAGTAGGTAGGGTAAAACATCCGATTGTTGGCACTATACCTACCAGTTATTGGCACCAGTATAGATTATTGCATTTATTTAAGTTCTGTTACAATTTATATCTGGAGACGTTAAATAACCTCATAGAAGACAGTATCGGTAAAGTAGGGCGACATTAGTGTTGAGCGATTATGAATGATATAATCGAAATATTTCGATTATGGCTGAATAATCGATCATTCGATTATTATTCTACAGTTCGAAACGATTATGAAACATTTCCAATGAACTGGATCGGGAATCGGAATCGGGTTACACAATTCAATTATTTCGACTATAGATTACGCACTAAACGAGTGACGATTTCAATCGGGCATTTAGGCAGACGATATTTAAGTTCTTATGCAACTAACAATTCTGCTCTGCTTACCTAAATATTTATGAATGGTATATGGTTTGGTTGTTTCTTGTTTCTGATGTATATTTATTAATTACTTTTTTATTTATTGGGCTGAGGTTCGCCGGCAATATTGCGTAGTCTGCACTGTCTTCAGTATGTCCATATGACTAACCATAGTAGGTATGACCGGCGTTATTCATGAATGTTTATATTCAGAGACAATAAAAAGACTCTTCAATGATATACGCAGAATGGCAATTTCTCATCTTCCAACTTGGAGGGCGCTGGAAGCATGGATACGGTGCAATCCTATATAAAGATACCGGATTTTGAGTGTATTCTGTGGTATTGTGGTGCCGTGCCATGATACGTGTAGTTTGTAGTTTTATTTTTTATGGTCCTGTTTATTTATAATGACTATTCGATACGACCTACTTTTCTGCAAGTGCTGCATTCACTCAATTATTTCTTTACATTTTTAAAAAGTAAATAATATAGAATATAAGTATAACCTAATAAGTGTGCTAATAAGTATTGTATATTTCAGTTGATATTTTAAACGTTCCATTTAAATCGAGGGAATATCCTTGATTTTAATTCGTTTTTTAATTGTGTAATATGGTTTTGCAACTATTATTTTTTTATTTAAGTAATGCTTCATGTAATCTATATGCAGGATAATAGGTCTCATTCAATACATATTTTCTGAAATTGATCCAATGGTTATCCAACCAACCAAACAATATGAATATGAATCATTAAATAAAAGTAAATAAAACTTAAAACTCCCGCGTTTTTTAGTATTTCGGCGTACTAACTTGGAGGGCGCCACAGAGCTTCTTATTGCCAACCGTAACACATGGTTTTGACTGGTCTTTTTATTGTCTCTGTTTATATTTTTTATTCTACAGTTCGCTTTGTGTTCACTTGTGACCAGGGATGTACGTGTCAGAAAATAGGTCTGTAAACAATATATAGTCTACATGTAGACAATTTGAATTGTCTACTAGTCCTTTGTTTACACTTCGAAGTAGACAAACGTAAAGTATTAAAACATAACTGTTTTTATAGCTCATTGGGTAAATTATGGTCATATCTTTAATCAAAAATACACATAAACAGCATAGAAAATTATTAAAGCAAGAATCCATTCTAATCTTGATAAAGTTTTTAAAAACTGTTTTCAGATATACCAAAATTTTTTTTTTCAAGATTCCAAGAATATATCTTGTATATTTGTTACAAAACAATAAGTAGGTGCATATATGTTTGTCTTGCATTTACTAAATCGCAAGCAGGATTAAAAAACTCAATGGTAACCTATTTTTAACTCAAAATTGTAATCGAATAGTAATTGTTTCACTTGTTTAATCAGTCAAAATAAAAATATTTTATCATTAGTCATATATTGAAAATATAATATTTAACTCTTTATTTAATGAACTGCTAGTGATTTTTTTTTCGTTTTGAAGTTAAGAGAAAAACCACTAGGATACAATGTGAAATGTAAATTTTTTGTTATTTTTACATTGTTGACAGATTGTCTACTTTGTTTACATTGTTGACCTGAATATTGATTAGTTTACGCATCGTCTACATGTAAATGTAAACAACATTAGTTTACTTGTAGACGCACATCCCTGCTTGTGACTCACAAGTGAACGCTCCCCAAATCCCCAAATTATGGCAGGTTTTTTTGAATTTTGGAGTTAATAGCAGAGTATGACCCATTTCTTCTACAACATATTCGGCAGTACGGAAATTCAGGGAGTGGAAGAGCTTCCTATCTATCAAAAACAAGAGTCAACGAAATACTGCATCAACTAGCCTATAGGATAAGTGTTTACGATATTTACAGTGTGCAGTGTATAATCAGAATATGATCCGTCATTAACAATGTGTGTTTTTGTAGATTCAAAATAAGATATCCGAAAAAATTTTGAAAAGAAAATACTACGCCATAAGTGTGGATTCTACCCCCGATATTACCAAGACCGATCAATTAGTGTTCATTATGCGGTATATGAACCAAACAACAATTACTGAGAGATTCATAAAATTTATTCCCCACGTGGGCCACAAGGCAGAAGATATGAAAACAGCAGTCCTTAATGTACTTGAAGATTTAAATTTAGACATTAAAAATTGTCCGGGGCAGTCCTATGACAACGCCAGCAATATGGCCGGTATTTACGGAGGATTGCAGGCAAAAATTCAAGATGAAAGTAATCTTGCGTTTTTTGTACCATGCGGAGCACATTCTCTCAACTTGGTGGGAAATTGTGCAGCCCAATGTTGTTTACAAATGACGTCCTATTTCATGTTTGTACAAGAACTGTACAACTTTTTTTCTTCATCGACTTGTAGGTGGAATCTTCTAAAATCTACGTTGCAAAAAGAACAGGAGACTAATGCTGACATATTGTTGTTGCCAAAAAATGAATCCGATACTCGTTGGTCAGCCAGAGCCGACGCCATCAAAGCACTTACTCGTGGCTACAAATATTTCCAGAGCACCTTCCAAGTTATTTCTTATGATGAATCGCAAATTTCATCTGTAAAAATTAAAGCACGTAAGGTAAATGTCCCAAACGCTGACACTGGCCCAAATTCTGAGACATCGTTTTTAAATTAATTAAATAAGAATATGTACCAACATATGATAAATCTTTAAACCTGTGGGGACATCTATGGACATAGTGACACATTATAATATAAATCTGTGCAGCCATCTTAAAAAAAAATTCTAATTCAACAGTTGAAATTGACATGTCAGAGAGTATACGCTTCGTTGGTGTTACGTTATAGTGAGTGTGAAAATACATATAGTTTTTAGGTAAGTTTTTTCTTTAAATATATCGGGTGTCAACGGATCTATTAGACAAGCCATAACTTCTATAGTATTGGCTGTATCAAAATGAGATTTGGTATAGGTAAATGGTAGAGGAAGAGGAAAGTTTTTGCATATTTTCACGTTTAGGTTACTTCCGGTTTCACTGGAAATAACCTAAGGCCTTGTTCAAGCCGTTTCAAAAGCGAATTTACCGCGACGAGCAATGACAACGCCGCCTGGCGAAAATAGACAAAAACAATATTCAGTACATCAGCGCCTCCGCGATTATCTTGGTTATCAAGCCTCTCGCGTCACCCTCATATAGAGGGTTTGGCTGATTCCCACCGAGCGCTACTTTACGGACGCTAGCATGTTTTAGCATCGGGCCTTCTGAGAGCAGTTAAATACGTTAGTTACGTTAGTGACATCATTAAAACGATTTTAGCTTAAATCATCAAATTAACTTGTTGCAATCAAAGTAAAAACTCTTCAAACGTAAAGTTCACATCATTTTAATTATCTTTTATGAATATTAATAAGGTTTATTAGAAATTAAATCTTTCCGCGCCTAACCAACTTTTACTTGTGTTCCGGTTAAAATAGACGACGTATAAAATGCAATGAAAAGTGTCAAAGTTGACCATAACCTCTAATAACCTATGTATGTTTTATTTGTGTAAGAATGATATATGATATTAATCTGGATTTTGTCATTAATACTATATATGATTATGAATATGGTGCCAGTGGAATTTTTATTTCCCATTGAAACATGCTTCCTCTCTATAGAAATAAATATTAAGAGGTGATCTATCAAAATGTGTTGGATCCTAAGTTTGAGGAATTATTTGCAAAATAAAAACGAGAACACTTTTTTAATTGAAGTTTAAGTATTCTATTTGCATTAAGGTATACTGATAATGTTTAGCTTTATTAAGTGTTAGAACTGCAATCATTACATATTACATTTCGTACAGGGGTTTTTCAAACTTATAGTTAGCCTCGATGTTGCAGTTGTAATTTTGAAAAGTTTGTAGTTTTTATTTGCAAATGAGATATTCGCAAAAGTGTTTGATGAATTTTAGAACTGTGCCACAAATAAATTATTAGGTAGGTTATAATAATATACTTATTTTTGAAGAACAGGTGATATTTTAGGCTCGGTTAAAATAAATTACAAAAACCATATGATCTCCAATTTTCATGTGCAGTGCCTACAATAGGAAAATAGCAGCACTTACATATAAAGACATAGTTGCTAAAAATATATGAAAGATATATTTTTAATATATATTCATCACCAGGTTTAAGGTATTCTCGTTAATGATGCCTAGCAAAAAGCAGAACTCATTGAGTATAGGTAGGTATAGTGAAATATTTCTAGCACTAAAGAAAAGTCAGCAATTATCACATTCATTAAATCTTTTTGGAAAATATCTGTAGGTACTAGTTGTGCAATGCATGAATATCAACTGCTGGGTATGTTTTAAGTAAATACCCTCTGAGAACACTTACCTAAATATTTATAGATTTTTTTTGTGGCATTTTATAATTACCAGGATATTTAGCCATTAGGGTAAACAACAATATTAGGAAATTATTATTATTTACGTTAGTACCTTCCTTATGCAAAAATTAACAGTTTACGTGAATGGAATGTATTTGTACTAGGCAAGAAGTGGAATAATTCTAATTTTGTTACTCCTCAAACCATTTTCAATATATTTAACTTTAAGGGCATAATTTTAGCATTTAGGCCATATACCTCTACCGTATAAGCATCAACAATCAAAAGTATTTTTCAACTGGCCGTATTCATTACTCTTATTAAAAAAGCTTGAAAATCTAACGAAAATTGTTGTGTTTGTAATGATGTAAGTAATAGTAGCAGTATTTAGCTCAAAGTGAAAGATGAAAAAAATACAGCGTAGTAAAAAACATAAGTTCTTTGGATGTTTATATTATATTAATTCAATGAATTTTAATAAATAATTAGTTATAGATCAACCAGAATATCTCGAACTTTCGTATTTTTAATAGTGGGATCTCATTATCATACTGCCTATTATGGTTTGTGTTGAATCCCCAGCTTTGGCACTAAAAATGTCGGTGGGTAATACACCATACAAACATATATTCAATGATACAATGTTCAAGCAGGCAACCCACAAGAACAAGTCTGTTGAGTATCGAAACAGTGTTTCGATGCACCTCACTGTATGGTATCTAATGTATCGATACAGTAAAAGGTGCTAGATCGCCCAACACTAACTTGAACCTCTACATCGTGGGATGTTAATAACTGCAAACTTGTCTTTTATGATCTCATCAGTGCAATATAAGTGATCATACCTAAAAATGTGAAGACCCAAGTGCTTAACACAGTAGGTACGTTTTGCATTCGTATACCCTATACCATATTGCCACCTTTTGGTAGTTCTCGCAACACAATCCAAATCAAACTAATTGTATGAGAATCGAATACAATAACGAAATGTAAAAACAAATTCTACTACTTGACATATATGATGTATATAATACATTACTACAATATATATAAAGTAGATTGGTATAGGTGGAAATAAAGTAGATTCATACTATTCGTAGTTATGTGTTATATACCTTCCGTCTGTCAAGTAGTAGAATTTGTTTCTACATCTCGTTATTGTATTGGATATTACCTAAATACTTAATTAGATTTGAACTATTCGTAGTTATGTGTTATGTACCTTCCATCTGTCAAGTAGTAGAATTTGTTTCTACATCTCGTTATTGTATTGGATATTACCTAAATACTTAATTAGATTTGAATGAACTCTTTGACTTTACATTAAATAATTTAACATTGGCGAAAAATATTGGAAATACCTATAGGTACTTAATGCAGCAGTAGTGTTATCTTATATTTTTGTGTAAAGGAACATCTATATATATTCTATTTGGTTTTAATAAGTTAATTATTTCCAATTAGAGAAATAAAACAGATAGTTTTTTGAATTTTATAGATATAATATCGGATATACTGTATTTCAGGCAATTATAACTGCAATTTTTTGAAATTGGATAATTTTTTACTGGCAAGGTAATAAAACCCATCAATAAAATTACAATTATATATAAACAATTGTTAAGTATTACTGTGCGGCTGAAAGTTGACCTTAAAATATTTTAATAACAATAAATACATTTAGATAGATACATAATTTTATCGGCCACAAAGAATACAATGGTATGTGGCAAGTCAGAAGTTCGTAACGAATTTACAATTAAGAATTATAAAATAAGTATAAAACATTACACCTCGCATTACACATTCAATAAACAAAGAAACATACAAAACAATGTTTAATTAATCATTAAAGGACTAAGCCAATCACCGCCTCCGGCACATGGGTATAATCATGATCTTGGAAATTTTTTGGCAAAGCCCCACTTTATCATGGGGTAAGTATTTTCAATTGCCTATCATCGTATATACAAGGGACCTCGATTTTACATCGTCGATAGTACATCTTCTATAAACAAATCGCTTAATTTCGTATAGCTTTTGATAATTCACTGGCATTCAAGCCATTATGTGGTAGGCAGGCATTGTTGGTATCCTCTACATGTGGTCATCCATCCAAGTATGTATGCCGGAAAATGGCTTACTTTCAAGTGGTTCATACCAACTTTATGAAGTAGCTTATATTGTTATATGGAGGATCCTTGCTAGAAAAGAGTAATAATTATGCTTTTGAACAATTGGTAAATTGCATTAGAGCCTAGACATGTCATTGCTCGGTGGGAACCAATATACTGGCAGCACAACACTTGCAATCATAGAGCTGCAGATACTAATTCCCAACATTTTACTAAATCTTGTAAAATCCTTTCCAACAATTTAAGGAAAGTTCCACATACTTGTGTTATTTGGTCATTTAAGTATAGACAAATGAGTCTTGTTGTATTACAATATCGGTATCACTTCCATAGTATTAAGGTTACACTATACTAGACAGTATCAAATAGGTAATAGAGTACAAGTCAATGGAGCAATGTCTGATTATATGATGAGGTAACTATTGGGATAATGACACGAAAAAATGAAATGCTAAATATATGAGAAATAAAACAAATAATTTTTCAAAAATAACTAGTTAAAACAAACATTGTATGTACCTACCTATTGCGGATATGATTTTACATCCTCGATGGTACATCTTCTAAAAACAAATCGCTAAAGTTCAGATCTTGATAATTCACTGGCATACCAGCCACTAGGTGGTGGGCAGGCATCGTAAATATTCGGTACATGATCATCCATACAAGTATGTGTGCCGACCAACGGCCAAGTTTTCATGTGGTTCATATACCAACTTTACGAAGTAGCTTATATACCTTGCTGCTAGAACAGAGTAATAATTGTGCTCATGAACAGTTGGTACGGTGCATTAGTTACCTAAACACGTCAATGCTTAGTGGAAACTAATATACTGGCAGCACAATATTTAGGATCATGAAGAGGTGCAGATATTACTTTCCAACATTTAAAAAAAATCTTGTAAAATCCCTTTCCAACAATTTAAGGAAAGTTTCACGTACTTGTGTTATTTAATCATCAAATTGGTCTTTCGTTTTATCACAATGTCGGTATCACTTGCATGCTATAACTAGGTAACTATAAAACTATTGAAGTACGAAGTATAGTTTATATGAGAAATAAAATAAATAAATTTTCAAAAATACATAATAAAAAACGCAGACAAATAAACAATGATTTATCTGAGATTAAAACAATATTGTATGTATCTATCCACCTATTGCTGATGTGATGACTATCATTTTCTTTTTATTTATTCTTCCAGTTATTTTGAAAGTGTTTTTGACGAATCACAATATCATGCCCACAAAACGAAATATAAATGATGTCTCTATACATTCAATAACATTATTTATTGGGTATTTTGTGTGTTTTTTTAGAGAATTGAATAGTTACTGTAAAGCTTGAAGTATTTTATAAGAATTATCTTGTTTTTAATACCATTGCTAGTAAGTACTATTCACACTGCATAAATTAAGCTTAAGCATTGGCTAAATTATTTACAGAACTAATAACTTTATCGATGGCTTAAGTGTGTTATTTTCATTAGGCAGAGTTTTTAACAAAACCCAAAACATGAGACAATTTAATATTTCTGTTCAGTGGTGGCAAAATACTCAATCAAATAAAAATATTTAAAACTAGGTAGGTACTGAGTAAAAATTAATTTTGCAGTTAGATCGGTTAGATCTGATCTTTCATAAATATTGCCTGATGCAGGTATCTACCATCTACCTACCTAGTTTGATGTTTTACCTGCAAATTCACAATTTTTAACCATAATAAACGCCGATAATTAAAAATCGGAGATGTTTTTTGTCTTTATAGTTCCTGGCACCGCACTTTTTCACTAGTTCAAAAACTAACTGAAATACCTACCTTATTTCACAAAATCCTTAGTACCGGTACTCACTCGGCGATCACAGAAAAGCGTGAGAAAACCAATAAAACATATAAGAAAACTCTTTGTTGATTTGGAAAAACATTAAAAAGTAACATAACCTATATTTTTAACATTTGACAACTTCAAAGTTGATTATTTTGTAACCGACCGTGAGGAGCCGCCACACTACGGACGCAGCAATTGTTTCTTCAGAATCAAGAAAAGTAGCTGACGCGAGAGGCTGTTTAACGGAGTTAAACGGAGTAAATCTAGAAGGCGGTGCAGTACATTATAAAATATCAATCAGTGTAGATCGATCCGACAATAAAACGTATTAAACCACAAAAATAATCATTCTTTTTTCAAAATAAGTGTTATCAATAAACATATGGTCCTTCGTAGTCCGATTAAATAGTTAAATACAAAAGCAATAAGTAAAAACAAAGTTTTGTGAGCAAAACTAAAGTACGTACCAGCAACCGCTGTTGTTAACCAATAGAAGACACGCGGCCAGCACACAGCACAGTGGCCCAGCAAACCAACTGGCGATTCACCACAGAGACGCAGCGAGAGACGAGGTGGACGACTGGAGGAGACACCGGTGAGCCGATTCCAATTTTTTTTATCTTTGTTTACATTTTCCATTCTTAGAGGTGTCTCGACTTGTACGAATTTAATTCATATCGCTACATTTACCTACATTTACCTACTTAATAAATTAATATTACACATTTATCAAATCACGAGAAAAATGAGTACGGACGTTGCACAGCTTATAAGAAAGCGAGGCACGCAAAAGGCGAAATTAACAAGTTTTTCAAACTTCTTAGATAGCTTGAACGAATTAGTGTCAAACAATAAGCCCTTAGAGGACATTAACATTATCAAACTCGACGATTGGCTAGAAAAAACACAACAGTCTTTATTATACGAATTTGACGAGATACAAACACAAATAGAAATTCTAGTGGAAAATGCGGATGAACAATATACAGAGCGAAACGATTTCGAGCAAAAATATTCTCAAATTGCGATAGCGAAAAAACTTCTAAAGCAGTATCAAAAAAACGATTTAGTTGAAAATAATAGTCCTGTCTTATCTCGTGCTGGTAGTGTTCTTACACACAATTCAAATGGACAGGTAATTTCACAAGGGTTAAAATTGCCTACTATCCAGCTGCCAAAGTACAACGGAGAATATCATGCTTGGCTAGAATTTCGCGACACGTTCGAATCTCTCATCCATAATAATCCAGACATATCGGAAATTCAAAAGTTTCATTATCTCAGGGCATGTTTGGAAAAGGGGGCAGCAGAAATTGTCAAATCAATCGAGTTCAGCTCAAAAAATTATACAGTTGCGTGGAAATCATTGTGTGATAGATTTGACAATACTCGTCTTTTAATTCACAACCATGTAAAATCGTTATTTAATATAGAGCCCATAACAAAAGAGTGTGCAGAAAAAATTCGCGCGCTATTAGACAACGTGTCAAAACATTTAAGAGCTCTGGAACAGCTAAAACAACCAATAAGCGAATGGGATACTCTTATAATTTATTTAATATGCACAAAACTAGACCCAACCACAATCCGTGAATGGGAGCAGTACAAAATCGAAAACAAAGTGCCTACGTTAGAAAATCTCAAAATGTTTTTAAAGGGTAGGGCTGACCTTCTAGAAACGCTAGAGGTCAAAAATCAAAACGAACGCAAATTACAAAAACCCGGTCATAGCGCTAGAGGCTTTTTTTCATCTGCACAAAGTTCAACTCAAGGTTATTGTACGTATTGCAAAAAGGGACATTATACGCACAGTTGCGGCGATTTTCTCAAACTTCCAATACAAGACAGAATAAAAGCTACACAAAATGCTAAATTATGTATTAATTGTTTGCGTGCAGGGCACCACAGCAAGGCATGTCGATCAGGTAATTGTAAGAAATGCAATCTAAAGCATCACACGCTCTTGCATATCGAGAGAATTAATGATAATCAAAATAAAAAGGCTACAACTGAAGCGACAGGTAGTACGGGCGTTGACGACAAAAATAGCACAAATATTAATACGGGTGATAATACAAACAATATGCAAACCTTTTCTTTATCGGCGCAAAATCATGCAAATCAAGTTTTACTGTCAACGGCATATGTAAGCATTTTAGATGCCAGTGGCGGCGCTCATACCATAAGGGCACTTTTAGACTCGGGGTCTATGTGCAGCTTTATAACAAAGCAACTTTCTGAGAAATTAAATCTTCATACAAGACACATTCAATTCGCAGTTTCCGGATTAAATCAAACGGTCTCAAAAATCAGTTCCAAATGCGACGTAACTATTCGTTCATTAAACAACAATTATTCAAAAAATATCACTTGCTTAACATTACCGGAAATCACAAGTACACTGCTCGCGTGCAGTCTTGACATTACGCAATTAGAAATTCCCAAAAACATTAGTCTTGCTGACCCAACTTTCTTTAAACCAGAAAAAATTGACATGCTCATCGGAGCCGATATCTTTTGGGACTTACTCTGTATTGGTCAGATCAACTTAGGCACAAATAAACCGATTTTACAGAAAACGAAATTTGGATGGGTAATTTCCGGCCCCATAGGCGTACCTTCGACAAACAGGGTTCATTGCAATTTTTCCCAGAATTTAGATCTTCAAAATCAGCTAACCCGATTTTGGGAAATTGAGGAGGGGTTTCCTCAAAAATCTTTATCAAAAGAGGAACTTGATTGCGAAAATCACTTTAAAGTTAATACTAAGCGAAATTGTCATGGTAGATTTCTAGTTTCAATACCATTCAAAGATGATTTAGATAAGCTAGGGGATTCAGCAGAACAGGCAGAAAAACGATTTCTGTCACTTGAGAAAAAATTACAAATTAACGCCAATTTGAAAACTCGGTACGTGCAATTCATGCGAGAATACGAACACTTGGGACACATGTCCAAGTTATCCAATCAACAAACTACAAAACATTCATATTTTTTGCCTCACCATGGCGTGCTGCGAGAAGAAAGTTTAACTACTAAACTCAGAGTCGTATTTGACGCGTCGGCTAAAACTACATCTGGGTATTCATTAAATGACCTTCAAATGGTAGGCCCAACAATACAAAATGATTTGTTATCTATTTTATTGCGTTTTCGAAGTCATGCTTACGTATTTACCGGCGACGTGGCCAAAATGTACCGCCAGGTTCTTATTGATCCTGCGCAGCGATCCTTACAGCAAATCTATTGGCGGGAAAATCCCAGTGACAAGTTACAAGTATACAATCTTAACACGGTGACATACGGTACATCATCTGCGGCATTTCTGGCAATCAGATGTTTATTCCAAATAGCAGACGAAGTAAAAATGACACAACCGGAAGTAGCCCACGTGATAGAACGCGACTTTTACGTTGATGACGTATTAAGCGGAGCAAGTACAAAGGCAAGCGCAGCGCGGTTACCTCCTTTGCAAGGAGGTAACCGAGGCGCTGAGAACTGGCTGTTTTGAACTCAGAAAATTCCATTCGAATGAACCGGAGATTTTAAAGTACGTAAACGAAAACGAAATTTCATCCGCAAAACTCGTAGAACTCGGTGCAAATGAAAATACAAAAACTCTTGGTTTAGTCTGGTGTTATCAAAACGATAACTTTGGTTACAAAATAAATTTAGCACCTGAAAATCAGGTAATTACAAAACGAACCATTTTGTCAAATGTAGCTCAAGTCTTTGACCCTTTAGGTCTTCTAAGTCCATGTCTTATAATAGCAAAGGTGATGTTGCAAAAATTATGGTTAGTCAAAATCTCATGGGACGAGTCCTTACCGTCAGATTTACATACTTTATGGCTAAATTTCAGACAAAAATTGCATAATTTAAATAATCTAAAAATACCACGATTTGTGTTGTGTAAAAATTCAAACCTTATTCAACTTCACGGTTTTTCAGACGCTTCCGAAACAGCGTATGGAGGTGTGGTTTATGTACGATCCGTAAGCGTAAGCGGTGACATAACTACGCGTTTGTTATGCGCAAAAACCAAAGTCGCACCTCTAAAAACGATAACCATGCCCAGACTGGAGCTTTGCGGTGCTCTTGTTTTAGCCAGATTAGCCAAGAAGGTTTTAACATCTCTAGATCTAAAATTTGACAACTGTTACCTTTGGACAGATTCTACAATAGTGTTAGGATGGCTACGAACAGCACCAAGCACGTTGAAACCTTTCGTTTCCAGTCGCGTGGCCGAAATACAAGATTTAACAAGCAATTTCACTTGGAAACATGTTCCGACAAAGCAAAATCCCGCGGATCTATTATCTAGAGGCGTTAGTGCAGAAAACTTGCAAGAATTACCGTTGTGGTGGTTAGGTCCCGATTTTTTGTGTAAAACTGAAGAGGCATGGCCAAATTTAAAACTTTCTATTGATGAATTACAATTACCCAAAATAAAGAGGCCAAAGCCTATGTGTTCTTTTTATCAAGGCATTCATACTTTTCCTTTTGAACGGTTTTCAAAATTAGAAAAACTAAAACGAGTTACAGCCTATATTTTTAGGTTTTCAAATAATTGCAAATTAAATAAAACCGAACGAAAAACAGAACCTCTGACTGTAACTGAAATAAAAGAAGCATTCAATACATTAATTCGATGCGCGCAAAGGGAATCCTTTCCAAAGGAGTACGAGCAATTAAGCAAGGGCAAAGAATTAAGCACAAAGAGCAGAAATTTAAGTCTTACCCCGTTTGTAGAATCAGGTATAATACGCGTTGGGGGACGATTAAAAAAATCAAAATTCGATTTAGAGAAAAAACACCCTATACTTGTTTGTTCAAAACATCACTTAACAAAGTTATTGTTTATTCACGAACATTTGAAACTCATGCACGCTGGACCTCAGCATACGCTATTTTCAGTGCGTGAAACCTTTTGGCCTTTATCAGGACGAAATTTGGCAAGAAAAACGATACGCGAATGTACAATCTGCTTTCGTCATAATCCAAAATTAATTCAGCCCATAATGGGGGATTTACCCAAGGATCGCGTTAATTCTGGATCACCATTTAATTGTACCGGCGTAGATTATTGTGGCCCATTTCAAATTAAAAATCACAAAGGCCGCGGTAGCAAAATAAGTAAGTGTTATATAGCCATTTTCGTGTGCTTCGCTACAAAGGCTTTGCACATAGAGTTAGTTACCGACTTAACCAAAGACAGCTTCATCTTAGCATTAAAACGTTTCATAGCGCGGAGGGGCAAGCCAAGCAAAATATTCTCTGACAACGGGACTAATTTTACAGCAGCCGCTTCAGAAATGAACAATTTGAGACAATTTTTGCTCGAAAACGACAAATCTCTAACCAAAATGATCACTGAGCTAAGCATTGATTGGCAGTTTATTCCTCCGCATTCGCCTCACTTTGGGGGCCTATGGGAGGCCGGCGTAAAATCAACAAAACATCATTTAAAACGCGTGATGGGGGAGTCGAAATTGACATTTGAAGAAATGTATACCACAATCGTTCAAGTCGAGGCAGTTCTACACTCCCGGCCACTTTTTCCGCTTTCATCCGATCCCAATGATTTTTCCCCTCTTACCCCGGCTCACTTTCTGGTTGGAAAATCACTAACATCAACACCCGAACCTGACATACGAAATATACCAATTGGCAGACTATCGAGATACCAGTATGTCCAGCAATTACAGCAACATTTTTGGAACCGCTGGCAAAAGGAATTTATATCTGAGTTACAGCAGCGTACACGTTGGAAGAAAAATCAAGGCAATCTAAAGGAGGGAACTTTAGTCCTTATCAAAGACGACAATCTACCCCCTCTTAAGTGGAAATTAGGAAGATTACTCCAAGTACACCCCGGAAAAGACCAGATAAGACGAGTGGCAACTATCCATACATCAGCAGGGGACATCCGACGCAGTTTTGCAAAAATTTGCCCATTACCGATCAGTGACAGTAACATTAGTGTTGTTGAAAGTGTTTAAGCTCTTTCAAGGCGGGGGGCATGTTCAAGCCGTTTCAAAAGCGAATTTACCGCGACGAGCAATGACAACGCCGCCTGGCGAAAATAGACAAAAACAATATTCAGTACATTATAAAATATCAATCAGTGTAGATCGATCCGACAATAAAACGTATTAAACCACAAAAATAATCATTCTTTTTTCAAAATAAGTGTTATCAATAAACAGGCCTTCAGATTAGTTTGCGCTCAATCATGGCCACCTAGATGCAATATTAAAAATGGCTCTAAAAAATCAAGTAGGCGAAAAAAATTTTTAAAATGTCATTTTCTAGTCCAAAATTGTCTCAGAAATTCAAATATGTAAAAATATACAGGGTGTTCCATTTAAAAATTCAAAATTGAAGCCATTTCCAGTGAAACCGGAAGTAACCTAAACGTGAAAAATATGCAAAAACTTTCCTCTTCCTCTACCATTTACCTATACCAAATCTCATTTTGATACATCCAATACTCTAGAAGTTATGGCTTGTCTAATAGATCCGTTGACACCCGGTATAGGGTGAAAGCACCAGTTAGTGACCAGCCCCCACTGAATGACCGGTAACTATAATTTTAAGCTTTAATAAGTAAATCTTACGAGTTTTTACTGAAATACTCTTAATTTTGGCAACAATGTACTATTTAGTAACCATATACGCTTCTAGGTGGCACTTGAGACAATCGGATTTATTCTCAATATGGCTGCAAACTTGAGTGACTCAGTGCATGTGCTAATGTGTTAACAAAAATACTAAGGTAAGTGGTAGGGCATTCTAATTTGAGGTAAAAGTTTCTCAAAGTGGGATTGATTATACTGTTATTTGTTTAACGTAGTAGTAGTAGATACTTAAAAAGTAGTTTATTTCGTCAAAAACAAGTGGTTTAATACTTTTAGGTTAAAATATTCAGGTGGTCATATACTGGATCACCATACCATCTATTGTCCAGTCAGTCGGTCATTCACTGGATTTATAAAACTAAAGATTTTTTGTCACTATCAAGTAACAGATTTGGTATACTTTACAATATACACTGTAATATGATCACTCCACTGTACCCTAATTTATGACCAAGTAATGGCCGATTAACGAAATGTGGGTCATTTACTAGATTTACTTTGGCCTATCTAATAAATGACCGGGAAGTTTTTCGGTCCCATATTTTATAAAATTAATAATATAAATTCGGTTTTCAGATGGCAGATTTAAATCAAACAAGAAAACGAAAATATCAAGGTTTTAAATATACTTTAACTGAATTAAAATTAGCGATCGAAACTGTTCAAGGTCCAAGGCAACTTTCAGTAAATAAAGCATGTCAAGAATATAATATTCCAAAGGGAACACTTGTCAATCGACTCCATGGACGAGGTTCTGTTGATGAAAGGAAAATGGGACCACCACCTCTACAGAGGAAGAGAGTAGACTGGAGACATGGATACTAGACAAAGCACGCTTTGGATCCCCTATGCATGAAGATGATGTAAAAGATGCCGTACAGAAAGTCATTATTGAAACTAAGAGACCTAATCCATTTACTAATAATCGACCGGGTAAGAAATGGCTAGAATTGTTCCTGAAACGCAAACCTTCAATTAGCAAAAGAAATGCCGAGATAATTTCAAAGGCACGAGCAAGTGTCACTGAAAATCAAATAAGGCAATGGTTTGATGAAGTCAAACAATTCTTAAAAGAGAACTGCTTAGATATTTTAAACGATCCTGATCGAATTTTTAACGCAGACGAGACAGGGGTGCAATTATTGTGCCCGAAGACAGGAAATGTTTTAGGACCAAAGCATTACAGAAATTTTTATGACGTTGCAGTGCGGAAGGAAAAAGAATCCATTACAGTTTTGGCAAACTTCTCTGCAAGTGGTAAAGTTGTTCCTCCCATGGTTGTTTTGCCTTACAAACGAATTCCCCAAGATATATCAAACTCATTTCCTGATGAATACTTTGTTGGAAGAAGCAAATCTGGGTGGATGGTAGGTTCAACATTTTATGAATATGTTGCTGATTGTTTTTGTCCGTGGCTGGAGCAAAATTCCGTAAAACTTCCCGTCTTATTTTTCCTAGATGATCATAAAAGCCATATCAGCCTTGAACTAGTCGAACTGTGCACTAAGAAAAGAATTTTTATCTATTGTCTATTGCCTAATGCGACCCACATTTTGCAACCATGTGATGTTGGAATTTTTCGACCATTAAAAGTCAATTGGCGAAAATCAGTGCAACGTTTTAAGCAACGAACAAGTAAGTCACTAACGAAAAGAACATTTTCTCCCATATTTAAGGAAGCTTTTGATGCTACTGGCAAAGAAGAAACCATTAAGAATGCCTTTAAGGCTTGTGGTTTATTCCCATTTAATGTAGATGCTATCGACTATGAAAAGTGTATGAGTAATAGACATAAAATTGGAAATATGTTAGAGGACAAAAAGGACGATAATGACGAATCACTAGCTCAAAAAGAAGGAAAGATTTTTTTATCAACTGTAGAGCAAGAAATATGTCCAGAAACTCTAGCAAAATATGAAGCTAATTATAAAACTGAAAACATAATAAATGTTACAGATGATGATGAACTATTTAAAATTTGGCAAAAATATAAACGAACAGTCTCAAAAGAAACATCAGTTAATAAAATAAATGTGTTACAACATGTTATTATTTCTCCTGGCGATGAAATGAATACAAATACGACTATTGAAATTATTGGTAATCTTACTCAGCA
This sequence comes from Pogonocherus hispidulus, assembly GCA_963924545.1. NCBI lineage: Eukaryota > Metazoa > Arthropoda > Insecta > Coleoptera > Cerambycidae > Pogonocherus > Pogonocherus hispidulus. The sequence goes on along the minus strand of OZ004697.1, from coordinate 9,125,277 downwards.
AGAGATTGCAGATGGGCTGAAAGGAATTGAAAATGGTGGATTTATAGATCTGTCATGTCAAGAAAATTTTAATTTCAATGAAAATCGAATTCTTGAAAATGAGAATGCTGGAGATATTATGGTAATGGAAGAACATCAAGATATTGTAGAATTGGCAGAAATGTCTAATTTACTCAAAGATGATGTGTCACAAACCGAAGAAAATGTGGAATCGAGTTGCAACATAATGAAGGAGGTTAATCGCGAAATTATAGTCAAACCATTAAGCTTAAATGAAGTATGGAGTAAGCATTTGCACTATCTTAAAATAGAACAGGGGACTAAAAAGGTAAAAGAGAAAATACCTCTAGCGATTGTGTCTAAAAAATGGAAAGAATACTACGAATATAAGAACAAAGAAAAAGAAATTAAAGAACAAGCAAAGCAAAAAAAGAAAGAAGAAAGAGACTTGAAGAAATTAAAATCATCAAAAGTGAAAAATCCCAAGATGCATAGGCGACTCAACATAAAGAAAAAAATAAATTCTGAAGACATGGTGAATAAAAACAAAATAGAGAAAAAGACAAATATAAAAAAATAGAAAAGCAAATAAAAGAGTCGGGAGTGATAAAGATACATCAGATCAAAGTTCAGATGATTATACACTAAGCGAATTAACACGTAAGTTGCAACAAGAAAGGAAAATTAGGACTTCTGATATCAGTTCCTCTTCACAATCCTCAGAAAATTCTGAATTGGAAGAGGTTGAAAAAGAAAATCTAGTTTTAGAAGAAAATAGCCAAGGAATATCTGTTGCTGATTTCGTCATCGTAGAATATGAAAAACAGTATTATCCAGGAGTTGTAGTGAATACATCTTTGCATGAATGTGAAGTAAGAGTCATGATTAAGGCGGAAAATGAAAAATGGAAGTGGCCTAAACAGGTGGACCAGATTTGGTACAACCATGACAAAGTAATTGAGAAGATTGAAGCTCCTAGCCTAACATCAGAAAAAGACTGTTATATAGTTCCTAAAATGCAAAAATATTCCATGTAACACATGACTTATTTATGAAATAAAGCTTTTTTTGTTTTTTCCTCTCTTTGGTCATTTACTAGATCATCAGTGGTCAATAGTTGGAATTTAGCAGTCATTCACTGGAGAAAAGTACCTACTTGATTCAATTAAAAAAGTTATACAAAAATGGTGGACTGGTGAGTATTTTAATAAGATACAATAAAAAAAGTATTCATTTCTCAGTTTTATTAAATCTGAAACATGTACAAATTTCCATTTTGATAAAAACAACCTGAAATGCAAACTTAGCAGTTCCTTAAGTAGTCATTTATTGGTGCATTCACCCTATATAATTACATATTTAATGATTGTAACCAGTTGGTATGTGTTAATAATGAGTAGTTTCATTCATGAAATGATTTTTTTATTGTATAACCTTAAATTTATTGGGGTGTCAGGATTATAGTCGGCCCAAATGTATGTTCCCTTATTGTGACATAAAGGTGTCAGAATTTGGTTCACATTGCCAATTTTAATGTACTGTGTTGTGTATCCTGTTTTAGCCTAATGAACATCTATATACCATCTCTCCCTATTTCTTTTTGTGAAATAATAGTGTCCTAATTATGACATATTTGTAATACATTTTATCCAAATTATGTGATGGGGTATCATATGGGTGTCATATTTAGGCGAAGTTGTGTCCACTTTATGTTCAGTAATTACTTTAACATTGTTTTAGTATGTCTTCTAAAAAGAAAAATTGCCAGTATTCATTGAGCACCTTGAAAAATGCTTTAGAAGGAATTAAAAATGGAATGTCAATCAAGGCGGCAAGTCGGGAGTTTAAAATACCGAAAACAACTTTACACTGCAAGTTTTACGGCAAGTACTTCATTGATACCAAGGCGGGGGCACCCACTATTTTAACTAAGGAAGAAGAGGCCACATTGGTAAAATGGATTATTCGAGTTGCTCAAGTAGGTTTTTCTGTCATTAGAGAACAATTATTAGAGAGTGTCTGCATGCTTCTTACAAAGAAACAAAGACCTAATCCTTTAAAAAATAACGTTCCTGGAAGACACTGGTACGAGGGATTCCTTAGGCGTCACCCAGAAGTTTCAAGAAGGTTCAAGAAGGAATTGGTTCAAAGAAGTCAGCGCGTACTTAGAAAAACATGGTTTGATGGATATACTAAATGATCCACGAAGAACATATAATGCCGATGAAAATGCATTTTTTCTATGTCCCAAGGGGAAAAAAGCTTTAGCATTAAAAGGAAGCAAGACAGTATATAACAGTACTGCTAATGATGAGAAGGAATGCATCACTACCCTTATTACAGGTATATAAACTTACCTATAGTTAATTTACCAATATGATGCATGGCTTTCTTTTTTCGTACCAATTTGTAATGCAGTGAATTATAATGAGTACTTGTTTTTGTAGCAAATGCAGCTGGTGACCTACCCCCGCCAATGGTAATGTTTGCATATCAGAGAATTCCTCAAAGTAATGACGGGGGAAAGCTTTTTTGAGTACTTCAAAATATATTTCATCCCTGGCTACTTAAGAATTACATTCCTCTGCCAATCATTTTTTATGTTGACGGGCACAAGTCACATCTAACTTTACATCTCAGTGAATTTTGTTCACAAAATGGTATCATCCTAATAAGTTTATTCCCAAATTCAACCCATATACTCCAACCTATGGATGTGGGTGTTTTTCACGCACTTAAAAATGGTTGGGAAAAAGTGGTTACTAAGTACAGGATAGAAAACAATAAACAAAAAATTCGTAAAGAGAACTTTACACCATTGCTAGAGACTGTCATTAAGGATGTTGTAAATGTGAGAATGTTGGAAAATGCATTTAGAACTTGTGGCTTATTCCCTTTTAAAGCTGATGCAATAAATTATAATAAATTAGTCACTACAACTAATCCTGAAGTGGTAGACAATACTGTGAACAGCGAAACTGAACCAGTTGAATTCAATATTCAGCATTTAAATTTTATTGAAAGTTTAATAGAAAAAAATATAATTGAGGAATTTAAAACTTACTTTTCAATTGGTAGTGGATGGACAGGAGCCTTAAAGGAAGAGTCCCTTTTTTTATTATGGACTAAATTAATGGAGCATATTGGAAAAAAGTCTGTAGAAACAAATGAGCAGGTGGCAGATGTTCAAGATGTTCAGCTTGCTAACAGTATCCCAGAAGATGCTTTGGTTTTGGAAGGAAAAGAGAGAATATATATATTCTCCATATGTAAGAAATTAAATGCGTCATCTGGTCGATGAGTCATGCACACCTGGCATACATCCGGGCCATTGACCTCGATCTAAAAATAGAATTGGCCATCTGGCGCCCGCATCCGGTCGTTTAGTCATACACATCTGGCGCCCGCATCCGGTCGATGAATCATCCACACCTGGTGCATTGACCTCGATCTAAAAATAGAAATGTCCATCTGGCACCCGCAACCGGGCGATTAATTATGCACACCTGGTGTTATAAAAACTAGACTTTTTGTACACCATAAATGGGGGTAATCAGTATAAGTACCTAACGGAGCAATTTACATTCAGAATTATGGAAGAGTTTCAAATTGAAACATCTGGTAAAGTGGAAGTTGAAGAACATTTTATTTTGGAAGACATAGAATTTGAAAATGAAAAAGATTTGTCTGGCGAAGTAGAAGTTGTCACCTGTTTAGAGTGCCACAGCATTGTAAAAGTATGCTATTTATCCAAAAATAAGAAGTGGTTAGATAGACAACGAGCAACGCGACGGAAGTTTTGCTTGCGCAACTGTAAAATAATAACAGATGTGCATAGTGAACTAGTTTGGAATTTTGATCCTCTACGTATATTATTCATAGACGTATGATGTACACAGTGGAAGTCAAAAGGTGTCATGTGTGCCGAAAAATTATTGATATACGCTATTGGCCCGGCTATTATTGGTTACAAAAATTTAAGCCTAGAATAGCTTATTGTACCGGCGACTGCAAACAAATGAGGCCTATTGAAACTGTTCGATCTTACAAATCTTAATAAGAATAATGGTGGAAGCCAGAGGCCCAACAAAATGTTTTTGTTATGAAAGGAATAGTTTGTATTAATAGTTTAATAAAATAGACTAAAAAAAAAAACTTTTATTACCCCCCTCCCCCCTCTTAATGATGAAAAAGATCTTTTTGTCTACGCAGGGTGTAGGATGGAGATCTAGAACAATCGATGTAAAGCCTCTGATTGATCAACTTTTAAACTAAATGTGTAATATAAAACATAGACATAATCTACTACAACTTTAGTGTCTAAGCAGATATAACAATGAACGCTTCACAGCTTATAGTGCTACAAGCCATTTCTCAGAACGTGCTTTTTGTACAGCACCCTTATGATACAAAGGTTTTTGTATGCTTTGACAGTAATGGAACGAGAAGTGAAAGCTGGCCCTCTAAATGGAGAAGGATGGAGCTATATGCAAGCAAATACACTACTTCTTTGAGTTATCCAATACCTACCAACAGCACCGAGTACATACTACGTCAACGTAAAAAAGATAATATAATGGAAGACTCTGATTGGCTGGATATCTACAGTAGATCCCCCACCAACACATCCTCGACAAATATCAACTGTGATGTGGGATATTCAGCAGATGATCCCTTGCTTTGGTATATAGCAGTTTGCTCTTCGCTGTTGTTGCTCAAAGTGGTTATTTCAAGTCTTCAAGCACCATGTCTCAACAACTACGTTGTTCGAAATGTCTAACAGCTGAGTTGATAAATAGACATAAAAACAATGAAAGTTTGTACAATTTTACTGTACAAGAAGAGCTGTCACACTTTCCCTTGGAATATCTAATTTCAAACGTGACTGCTGTGGAGCTACTGCATGCATGGCCCAAGCTTCCACTAGAGTACATCCAGAAATTTGAGCTTCAAATTCAATTACCCTATTTTGTGCACTACAACCGACCAGAATGGAAATCATATATAGATGGTCCTCAGAGTTCACAAGCAGCATGTCACATATGTGAATGGGGGCTACAAAAATGTAACCGATATGTTTCATATTAAGAATTATATTTTATGATGGAATAATAAACTAAATATTTATATACTGGTGGTTTTATTAACAATTAAACTTGTAAACACACGTCTTGGCTGTGGGAATGATTATTCCCAATTATAAATAATAAAACATATATATAACTAGTAGTTTATTTACATAATTGGATAATAAGCTAATATTTATTTCTATAATTACATATCAAATAAACTTAAATCAAAATCACATTCCATATTTTTTAACTCCTGTCCCTGCTCATCAGCTGTCTGTTCCTGCTGTTCCTCAGCAATCAAATTGTTTGCTCCTTCCAATAAAGCACCTAAATTTCTTTCGGCTGTCACATCCACATGACCCCAGGCCAAAGTATGTATACCGTCAGCTCTAACATACCTTTTGTCATCGGCGGATGACAGTGCTACTTTATTTTTAAGTTCTGTGTGGATAGTGTGCAAAGTGGAAGTAAATATTTGCATTTTGCGGAATATTGTGCCACCGTTTTCAATAATTTCTGCATAGTCAGTAAAGTTCAATTCATGTTTAATTACAATTTTAGAGACACCTTTTGCCTTTTTCATGATGTCGCCAGCTTTGACACAGTATGCCTTGGCACCGGTACCGTAGAAACTTTCTATCGGTCGTCCACCATATTCATCCTTTATCTTTCCAACCACAGATTTTGTGATGGGCATTTTGTGAATTTTTGGGTTTGGAAAATTTGAAGTACCGAAAAAGTCAATGTTCTGTCTTATGTCTTCGTACACATTTTCAGTAAACAGTTCTAAGATTAGTGAATCCGTGTCCGTATAAAGCAATGTTGCATTGTTACCATACTAGGGCTTGATGTAATCATACAAAAAATTGTAAATAATAGTTTTTGAAATGTCCAAGATTGAAAAACCCACGTAAAGTGGTTTGTCGTATATAACTTTTAACTTTTGCAATAGAACCGCTACTAAGTTTTCATCGAAGATGGAACACGATTTTAAATGCGGAAGAGCTATTAGCGCTCCCGCACCAGTAACACCCTATTTATTTTCCCAACATGAACATAGTTTAATATTTTCTCTTTTGCCAAACATTCTCCATGGTTTTACCAAAAATAGAGTTCACCATCAGTTTAAACAAATCCTTTTCAAATTCGTTTTTGGAAGCATTACGTAGTCTAGTGTTCAAATCGATATATGATCCTAACCATGTTGACTGAAAATTCCAATAACCAGTGAATTTTCTTCAATTTTAATCCGTATTTTAAGTACTGTTTCAGGTTCCTGTAGTGAATAACATATTTGTACTTGTCGTTTAAATTTGGTATTAATTTAGCAGTTTTACTAGCTGGTGGTATCATGCTCTCAGGACCTAAAAGTAGATCGTTGTGGTCATAATGCAGACTGGTTGGATATTCCAAGTCCACCTCTAGGACATAACCTTTATCTGCATTGTCGTCGATAACTGAAACACTAAAGTTCTCAATCTCATGTTTCTCCAACTATTTAAAACCTCCCGTCGGTAAAGACTGTTTCATTGCTGCACCCTACAAGTTTGTGACATCCAAGTACATAATATATGAGGTAGGTTTTAAAGGATCATAATTTAGAATAAATTTGTTATTTGCTACTGCTTTTCTTTTGCTACACTGAGACACTCCACCTCTAATTCCTTTTCTGAAGAATACATTTCTTCAGCCATCTATGCCAGTCAGAATCTATGCCAGTTACCAGCTCCATCTCTATTTCAATATAGCGCAACATCGCGTCCCAACTTAAAGATGGCGCTGTTAGGTATTGGCAAGGATCTAACTTATATTGCTCCAAACAAACTTGTATAAAATTTTCAAAGACATCAGCCAACAAAAGCACATCTGATTTCAGGTAAATGTCTGCATATTGTCCCAACGTTTCACATTTGAAAATATTCCATACTTTTTTGCTCGTTCCTAGTCTTCATCTGAAAGGGCTTTCATAGTCATACTATTATAAAACATATCAATTGGTGGTCCCATATATTTTGTGTGAAGTGTGAAGTCCATCTGTGCTTGATGAAGGGAAGAAATTGTTTTTTGAAATTCCATTCAAAATAATGCGTATAGTACTGTTTTTTAATTGTTTTATGTGAATAAAATATTTCCATCATAAATTTTGTTTTGTATTATTTTACGAATCCAAGATATAATGTCCCTGCTGAGAGACATTGCAAAAAACTACAAAAAAATATAAAATTAGCATATTTACGAACAATAAACTTAAAAATATGGTAAATAAAGTAAATAAAAGAAATAAAATATTTTTTCTATAAAAAATCATAGATGTGTACAGGGTATCCCATTTTCGACACTTTTGCGGGGTATCTCCCTTACTTTTAAAGATACAGCGTTGCGGTTTTCGCGACAGTGTGCTACTTTTTTGTGAAATTAAAGATGACCTCAGCAGAAATTTCCTAGCCCTTTTGGTTTTGGAGATACAGTGCGTTTTTGAAAATGTTGCATTTTCAGGTACCCCTCGTATCGAAGCTATCTGATTACTTATGAAAAAGGCAAAAACTGTTCCTTATATAACTTTTTCCGTAGAATTCAGTGCCGCTTTCATAATAAGTATACGGGGTCAGGTCAAAAAGTTATCGGACCCTACTTTATTTTTCTAAATGGGACACCCTGTATATTATTCTTTGTTTATTAGGAATAATGTGGGCTTTCCAAAAATATATACATGTATGCAGTTCTTTTGAAAACCAAGCTCAAAATTTGAGATTTTATAAAATTTTCTTTTGTGTCCAAGTAGTTGGTAGTAGGTTATGGCTAATTTGTTTGGAACAAAAAGCAAAATGTCAATAACTTCGTGGTTTTGTCAGTTTTTGATTATTAATGTAATAGTTTTGTTGTGTTGGTGTTTCTATTTAACTATAATATACAATATTTAATTTAATTTTTTTGCAATAATGGCCATCTACGAAAATTATGAAAAGTATGATGTTGGTTTGTTTCATACAATCTAATGAAAATCCCCAAGAAGTTTCGGAATTATATTTCCAAAGGTAACGTTCTTTTTTGTTTATATTAGATATCCAGAGAGAAGGCAACCTTTCCGAGACATATTTGCCCGTCTTAAATCAAATTTAGTAGAGCACGGATCATTTATCCAGCCCCGTCCTAAAACATACACCAAACAAAACAAAGAGATAAAAGAAATAAACGTATTGGCTTATGTAGAAGCAACGCCTTCATCTTCTTGCAAGCAAATAGAGGAAGCAACTGGTGTATTCAAGTCTGATGGTCAAAGAATTTTGAAAAAATATAAGTATCACCCGTATAAATTCCACATAGTTCAGTATTTACAACCCGGCGATGCCGAGCGCCGAATGTTGTTTTGCCAATGGTATTTACAACAAATTGATACTGATGAATCTTTTGGCAGACTCGTTATCTGGTCCGATGAATCTTATTTTTCAAGTGCGGGAATTTTCAATCGTCATAATATAATAAACTGGTCCACAGAAAATCACCATTTAATTTTTGAGAGGGCACAACAAGGACGCTTTGGGGTTGGGGTCTCGTGTTTCATTTTTGGAAGACGCATAGTCTATAGAATTTTTGAGGGAGGTCTCACAGCGCGTCGTCACCTGGAAATCCTTGAGGAAGTTATTCCAGAACTGATGGAAAATGTTCCATTAGCACTTTATAATTCCGTTTATTTTCAACAAGACGGTGCCCCAAGTCACAACTCTGCCCTTGTAAGAGCTTTTTTAGAGGATAACTTTCCTCAAAGATGGATTGGTACCCACGGACCTGTAAGATGGCCCCCTCGATCTCCGGACCTTTCGATTTTAGATTTTTTCTTGTGGGGTTTCATGAAAAATCAGATATATAAAACACGATATCAGTCTGTAGCGGAGCTTCGTGCTGCAATAGATTTAACTTTAGTCCTTAGTTACGATTATAAGTCGGGTTTTGTTTCGGTACAGAGGACACTTGTGTGACTACTGTGAATAAGATATTGTAAATTAAACGGCCGTCTATCGAACATTAGTAATTTAGTATACTGTTTACAAACATAATACGAAGAACGTAGACGAACGATATTAAAGGAATTTAATTTACTGGAGTCCACAGACATACAAAATTCCTACTTATGTGGACTTATGTGGACTCTTTATGCTTCCGATAAAAAGAAGAAGGCCAAGAAAACCAGAACAGGAAGCTAGATTTAATGAGGCTAGCTATAAGTTTACAGTTCGAAATGTTGTTAATGGTATCACTGAAGACACATTGGTGTGTAGAAAGGCTTTTATAGCAATTCACGGTATAACGAAGGGTAAGATAGAATACCTAGTTAAAAATTTAAAACATGGTTCTATTTCAAAGTATGGTCGTGGTAAGCATAAGAACAGACCTTGGCGGTTAAGTGATGACCAACTGAAACTAATTAGACTTCATATTTCATCTTTCCCTGGACGAAACAGCCACTATAGCTTACATGACTCTTCAAAAGTGTACCTTTCTGAGGAATTAAACACACGAAAAATGTATAGGATGTTTTGTACAAAACATTACTCAACAGTCTCCTACGAATCATACAGAACCGTCTTTAACAATGACTTCAACATTTCCTTCGGTTACCCCCGGACGGACACGTGCAGCACGTGTGATGAATGTTTAGCAAAAATAAAAAGTTTGAAAAAAGAAAAACGTGGGAAACAAAGCCCTGAAGACTGTTTTGAAATTGATAGCCAAATTAAACGCTTAACAACAGCAAACAAACTACACAAACTTAAGGCAATTTTTATGCAAGAAAGAGAGCTGCAAAGAAAACTTGTAGAACGTCCACAACGAAAGAGGCCATTTGCCTAGATTTTGCAAAAAACCTGCCGGTTCCAAACATTCCTACTAATGATGTCTATTACAAACGACAATTATCCATGTATATCTTTAACATTCATGTGTTATCTACAGCGAAGAGTTACTTTTACATGTATCCGGAAAATGTCGCCCATAAAGGAAGTAACGAAGTGTGCTCGATGTTAAATAATTTTGTATATAACTATTTGAGCCCCAATGTAACAGAATTGTCAATATTGTGTGATTCTTGTGGGGGGCAAAACAAGAATTTCACACTGTTTAGATTCCTACACCACATGGTTCATGAAGAAAAAAGGTTTCAGTCGGTCCAAGTAACTTTTCCAATACGAGGGCATTCCTATCTGGAATGTGACAAAAATATGGGATTAATTAACCAAAAGACTCGAGCAGAACTTCCAAGGGATTGGAGTCAAGTGTTTAAAGATGCACGAATAAAACCATGTCCTTTTAATGTCGTTGAGTGTGATCAAAGCATGTTCCATAACTGGTCGATGCACTTGGATTCATTTTACAAAAAGAAGCGCCCATTTCCATCTAGACCAATCATGGAATACAAAGTACAACATGACCATGAACGTCTCGTGTCGTTTAGAACATCCTTTAATGACAGTTGGGAAACAGGTGAAATCATAGGCAAATCGAGAGAGTATAGGAGACGTCTTGCTGATGGAGAATTTCGCCTACCAGATTATGCATACCAACATTATTTTTTTAGCGCTCTCAATCAATTCACTCTATTATTTCTTGTAGACATTATTCCAATTAATGCCCTGAAATTCAAAAATTTGCAAGAACTGAAAAAGTTTTGTGAATCTGAGGCCCAGGAATACTATTCCAACTTGAAACACGAATAAATGGGATTTTTATCTTCAAGTAGTTGAAGAACTTTTGAGACGATTTTTTAATCGAATACTTTTGATTTTTCTTTAAACAGTGTTTGAATATATATTTTTCTAACATTATATAACTACATAAGTACTAATTACTTTTATTTCACCGCCATAACCAATATAAAAAAAAAACACCTGTCAGATTAGAACCCAAAAATGTTTTTTTACATAGCTCCCAATGTACTTTCGCCAAATGGACGACTAATATAACTTACCAAACGTTACAAAAAATGGTGCACTTGCAAACATATGATGTGAGATAACCATTTGTCAAAATAATAACATTTTTAGTACAATTATAAATTATACAAAAAATTGGTGGACTTCTAAACTTTCAAACTGGTATATCTCAAAATCATAAAAATGTGACTAAGCCTGTTCTTTTCCTGTACCCTTCAAGAAATTGTAATATTACATTACAATTTCTTGATTTTAAAATTAAAGTGGCGCAAAGCTTTTTCCAGCCAGATTTTTATAAAGAAAATGTTGCACCTAAAGTTGAAAACCTCAGACTAGTGACTAGGAATTATACTCAAGGATATGGAACGCCCAATAACACCCCCCGAACTCCCCCAACTCCCAGAAATGGTCAGGTTCTTCATTTGCCTGTTATCGTAGGTGAACTGAAGAATTCAGCAAGATGTAAAAGAGAAGGATGTACAAAGAAAACAAAATGTTTTTGCAATACTTGCGACATTTTTTTCTTTGTCTAACAGCTAAACATAACTGTTTCTTAAAATATCATACATCTAATAGATTAAGATTATAAGATTATTATAACCATGTTTATAATTAAGAATTTTCCTTAATTTTCTAATAAAATGTTACTACTTTTATGCATAACTATATATTTTTTTTGTTTATTTTTATGCCATCAAGACCGCGTGTCCATTTTAATGGACATCTTTATTTTGCATTTAGGGTTTACAAAAAAAATCTTTAAAAAATTATATAACATTTTCAACCTCAAAAAAAAACAAATTTTGAAGTTTTATAAATATTGGACTTGTGATTACTCCTCGGGTCTCAGGAGGCTATTCGAGATAACCCTCCCTGAATGCGCCTTTACGAACGGGATAAAATATCAGCAAAAGCTACTTTCTTAGACCCTCGTTACAAAAAGCATGCATTTCGCCGGCCTAATATGAAAATTGCAAAAGTCCATATTTTCTGAAAATCGGGTTAACGCGTGATCTAGTAGTTGAAAGTAAAATCTTTGTATTCTATGCCTTGGTTTGATGAAATATTATTAGATGGCTCTGAAATAGGTAGTAAGTATGAAAACCGCACAAGTCCCTGTCGCTTGTTAACAATATGAAAATTGCATAAGTCACGTTATTTTAATTTTCTTTGAAAACTAACGGTCATCTTTGTGTTTTCAATTCGTAATTATAAGTTTAAAAAGTACATTACTTTGAAGAGAAATAGGGACAAAACATTGTGCAGGTAAGAAGATACTCCTTGAGATATTCTTTTTGAGTTTTGATATAAATAAAATAAATAAATAACCACCTTACAACTTATGAGGATTTGTGCAATTTTCACACTAATTTTTCTCTGAAAAAGGGAGTTGTGCATCTTTCACATAGAGGAAAATAATGATACAAGCGTGCATGATCGCGTGAATTGGAAGGCGAGTTAACAGCCAACTGCTTTTCTTCATAGTTTGTAAATCCTTATGTACTGAAGTCATACCTCAGCTTGAGCCACATCAAAAAATTATTCTTTATAGCGACGGACGCAACGCCCAAAATCGAAATTCAACCATGGCAAATACTTTGCTTAATATTGCAGTTACATCAAAGGTGTGCATTGTCCAAAAATATTTAGAGAAGGGTCGCACCCAAATGGAGTGACTCGATGCATTCCACCATCGAGAGGATGTTGAAAGGAAGAACAATCAATGTACCTGCCGACTACATTGCAATTTGTAAATCTGCTCGAAAATATCCTAAACCTTATATTATCAACTATCTAAATCACACTTTTTTTTTTAATTTCTCAAAGGTGAATTTATTAAAATCCATTCGTCCGGGATTTAAATCAGGAGATCCAACAGTAATGGACTTAAGAGCATTAATGTACAACCCGAAAGTTGAATATAAATTAAGACACTCCGATAATTTCAAAGAGCTCTCTGTAAGACTAAGCAGCTGTCCAACTTATAGGGAAATCAACTCCCTACCAGTGTTGTACAAGGGACCATTAAAAATAAAAAAAGAGAAATACGAACATTTAATGTTTCTAAAGCAATCGATGGAAGCTGACTATCATTTCTTTTACAATAATTTGAGTCACGAATAACAATTTTGTTTATCATATTATGTTTACTACTATTTTAGGTTTAGTTAATTTTTTCTTTGATATTAAAATTAAATTTTTACAATTTGCGTTGCATTTTATTCCATTTTTGGGTTTTGTATAAGTCCCAGTTGGTTTTATATCCAAAACTGAAAATTGCATAAGTCCATTAATTTTTCAGTGTACTTATAAGAAAAACAAAAAATCATTACGGGTGAAAAATAAGACATTAAAAAATATAATAATCATTTTGTAAATTAGTTTTTGAAAGTAATACGTGAAAACACGTTTACGAAATACGTTTTTTGTGTTCCCTGTAAAATTTCATGTTTTGGACTTATGCCATTTTCATATTAGGCCGACGATTTGGATTACAAGAGAATGCGGGCAACGCTGAAAAATGGGTGCTAGAAGAACTCGGAGGTCTTTTTGCCGAAGCTTCAACTGAGGGCCCGACTGCCGAATTCCAACCTGACATCGAGCCTGCACATGCCGGTGACGTCAACATGTTGTGAGAGTTTTTGGACAATAAAGTCGTCGACTCTACTAATGTAATAACTTCTTCAGCAAGAGCCATTGTAATGATAAAACAGTATTTGTCAATGGCAAATATACCATGTTCCTCAAACCCACTTGCTTTAGCAAGTGGGTTTGAGGAACGTGGTATATTGCAAAAAACAAAAATTTACTGCCTGAATTATTCCAAATGCACCAAAAATATCTATACGCACCGGCCACATCTGTGCCTTCCGAAAGGATATTTTCAAAAACTGGTATCATCACCAATTCCAAAAGAAATAGACTTTCTGCCAAAAATTTGCATCAAATAATTTTTTTAAATACAAATTTGAAATTTGAAGATTCTTAATAATTGTCTGGGCGTGAGGTTCGGTGCGTGGAACGCAGTGCTCCTTGAATGTATTTATGTTTTCTGTTGTTGTTATTCTGTGGTCTATGACCATAGGTCTATGCCTGTAACACTTTCTGTTCTGTTTTCTGTACTTACTTGTTCTGTGCTCTCTGTACTGACTGGTAAAAAAAATGTACCTTTAATTTTCCACAAGTATAAAGACATGTTTTGCAACTTTATTAATAATAATAAAGAGTTCAACTACTATGTACAATCTATCAATCTAAACACCGTATGGTTTTTCAACACAAATACCTACAACCAGAACCAGCAACACTTCATGTAAGGGAACAGTGGAATTTTGCAAGTCAAAGAGCAAACCCACACCCGCACAATAATAAAGTACATACTCGAGTACAAAAGCTATAATTTTTACAAATATTGATGTTAATGTTGTTAGTAATGTTAATTAATACAATTAATTTACATTATTTTATTTATTATTCTTAATAATAAATCATATACTCATAATAGGTAATGTTTTTTTGCTGCTATAAGTATTTTTAATTCTAATTTCATTTTTAAAATTCTTAATTTTTGTAAAAAAAATTATGAAACTTTCAATTAAAAATCAAGATTCAAAAGAATCAAAACTCACACAAGGACTACGAGGTGTATTTTAGTTTTGTTAATGTTTCGAAACGAAGTGAAATTCGAACTAGGTATACCTAAATTCATTGACAAACTCATAATTGATAGTTCGAATGATTATACTATTATATTTCAAATTCAAATAGTCAACAGTCAACACGAACTATGAAATACTAATTTTGTAATTTTGTGCATCATTCATAATCGATTATTCGAATGATCATTCGATTATTTAAAGCGATTATTTCGATTCATTCGATTATTGAAATATATCGATTATGCCCAACACTAGGCGACATAAATTATCAGTGTGCAGTTTTGCCAACCCTACCGATTTATCGGTAGTTCTACCGATTTGGTAAGTAATTGTCAGCGGCCGCGTCCATGTTAGATATCCGAGTACCTATTGTCAATGCTCGTGAGTAGGTACCACTTATTTAATATAAAAATTAAATCATCACCAATCGCCATCGGTCTAATTTGTACAAATGTTCTCCACTCTATCAGATGATTGCAAATTTTGCGAACATTGAATCACATGTTGATATGTGTTCAGTTCTTAAGATTTAAAAATTTATCATTGTATTCAAAGCCGCCAAAAAACCAAATGAAATCCCCACTTAAGGCTAGACACGTCATGTGAACGTCCGTCCAGTCAAAAAGGAGTAGAGTATGAGTAGCGCAGTGAGGCAGACATGTTGTCCGTCCTGCTGCTTATGTAAAATTCAGATGAATAAATAATTAATACAGTCCACTAGCGAAAATTATTATTTACAAAGAACCAGCATATCAGCACATAAAAATATGTTTTTTACTAGTGTGAATGAGATAAGAAAATGTTTGAATGTATGAAGTCATTCTTGTACCTTTTGTTGTGTTGTGTTTAAGTTATCAGTTTGTTTTATATCACTTCTTTTTGATAGGTAAGGTAGACCGCCCTATCTTTGACATCCTGCCAGTAATTGACACTCTTTCATACACAATTAAGTTATAACATAACCATTCCATAGATTTTAAATTTCTTGCCCGGTTTAGTTGCTCTGTCTATCCGGCAACATTGCCTGTTCATTTGTGTCATTAGTCGCCATTGTTTTAGATAAATTAATTTAGGTAGTGTTGTGGTGCACTTCTAGTGGCTCGTGGAAGCAAAAATAATAAGGTAAGTACATTAAGTTTAAGACTATTATTTTTATATTTATCATGATAGGATATTGTTTTTTGTATCGACTGTTCTGAAATTAATCATGAATTCGCATACTGTATTCAAATAATAACCTCAATCTTCATTAAGCTGCCACGTTGCCCTGTCAATCATTGGATTAGAAAAATAAATTTTGAAAAAATGATTGACACATATGTCAAAGACTGGAATTGGATGTCCTTGTCACGCTGCTGCCGTTTTGCAAGTGTACAGACTGAGACCATCTCTCCAAATTAAATTATCTTATTTTTAAATTGATTGTTCCAGTCTTCGACATAGGTGTCAATTACTGGCCAAAGAACAGTCAATAACTGGATACTTCTTTGGTTTTAGAATATGGCACCAAAGAAAAATTACACAGCCGAAGAAATGGCTCAAGCTCTTTAACGTATAGCTAGTGGAATCCCAGGTGCTGCATGGTTGCAAAGCAAACAGGCATTCCCCGTACAACTCTACTTAGTGGAAATCAAGTGGAAAGTCCCCAAAAGTATGTGGGATGGGCCCTGCAATAATTTTAACAACTCAGGAGGAGACTATTTTGGTTCAGTGGATTATTTTACTTCAAGAGAGTCATTTCCAAATAACAAAGACGATGTTGTTGGACAGTGTACAAAAAATTGTTACCGAATCAAAAAGAAATACTCCATTCAAAAATAATCGCCCCGGCGACAAATGGTTCAAGTCATTCCTGCGAAGACACCCTGAAATATCTCCACGGGTAGCGCAAAATTTGACTCCCGCAAGAGAAAATGTGACTGAAAGGCAACTTAGAAACTGGTTTGCGGAGGTAAAAGACTACTTACTTTCAAAAGGGTTGTTTGAAATTACTAATCAGCCCAAACGAGTGTTTAACGCTGATGAAAGTGCCTTTTATTTAAACCCAAAAGGTACTAAAGTACTCGCTAGAAAAGGTGATAAGAACATATACTCAATGGGTGGTGATGAAAAAGAAAATCTAACAATCCTTTTAACAGCTAACGCTGACGGTCAAATAGCTCCTCCAATAGTGCTTTTCACGAACGTAAGAGTTCCTGGATATATTTCAGTAAGCATTCCTTCTTCTTGGGCCATCGGAAATTCAGAAAACGGCTGGATATGCAGTTCTAATTTTTATGAATACATAACAAATATTTTTGTTCCATGGCTAGACCAAGAAAATATTGAGAGACCAGTCTTATTCTTTGTAGATGGTCACGTCTCACATTTAACCCTTCACTTATTAAACTTTTGCTCCCAAAATGGTATAGAATTAATAGCACTTTTTCCTAACTCTACACATCTTTTACAACCTATGGATGTGACGGTATTTCGGCCACTAAAAAATGCGTGGAAATCTGAAACTCAAAAATGGAGATCTGAGAATAGCGGCATTAAATTACAAAAGCAAAATTTTGGATCAATATTTGTGAAGGTGTTGGAACATGTGACGGACACCATAGTGAAAAATGGTTTTCGCGTGTCAGGACTCTGTCCATTCGAGGTGGAAAATGTCAAGTTTGACAAAATTTCCAAATCATCTGGAACTCGGCAGCCTTTGAATGAAACTACAAATCAGTTTTTAAGAGAATTACAAGATAGGATTCCCAAATCAAAAATTGAAAATTATGAAACTTGTTTGAGAGTCAGCAGGTGTGTGGCATGGAGATGTTGAAGACACTAATCTGTTCCATCTGTGGAAGGATGTGGTTGAAAGTTCAAATAATAAAACAATTCAAATTCCCAATTCACCTGTTAACGACAGTAAAGATACCGATAATACAGTGAATGACATAGGAATGAATTGGCAATACTTTCCATACATGATACAGATGATGAAGTGGTTCCGCCTTCATGCGTTCATGAAACACCGGTAAAAGAAAACAAAGAAAATGAAGTCCCTCAGAATTATGAACAGTCTAAAAATTTACCCACTCCTTTAAAGAACGTACCGTCACCGTTCAAAAAGGCACTGTTTTGGCCGGAGCCTTCCACATCGACTCGGAAAAAACCTAAAGAGAAAATACCCTCAGTTGTAACGTCAGAAGCATGGCGAAAATATAATATCAATAAAGAAAATGAAAAAGAAACGAAAGATTGAAGATAAAGAACAAAGAAAGTTACAACGAGAAGAGAACAAAAAGAGAAAACTGGAGACAAAGAAGTTACAGAAGATCACAGAAGATTCGGAAACGTCTGTAGAAGAGTGGGAAGAAAGTGACGATAGTTTGGCTGATATCGATCCATTTGAAGTCGAACAGGACTTCTGTGAAACTGATTTACAAAGCAAGGTTTCCATTGGAGATTATTTGCTGATAAAGTTTTTTGGTGGCAAACGTAAAGCAACCCAATACAGATACGCTTGTGTTGTGCAAAATTTATACGATGACGACAATGAGATAGAAGTTATGTCTTTGAAGATGCTAAATGAAGACAAAACAATGTTTCGAATCGATGAGAACGATATCTCCAGTGTAAATAAGACTGCTGTGTTAGGAAAACTGCCTCCTCCTATGATGATAACTTCTGGTGATAGAATCAAATATAAATTTGATAAACCAGTGGATGTATATGAAGCATCATAATAAAAGGTTTTTTCAACTTTTGACTGTTTTCTTTATTTCATTTTTTTAATGACTTCTGCAAAATGCCTAAAGTAAATTACAATTTTTATTAAATTTAATTAAACCTGATAAATCATCACAAATTATTACAATGTCTTTTTTACTTTATCTTAAAATTATCAATGACTGGGTGTCAATTTATGGATCACTGTCAATGACTGGGTGTCGATTATTGGATTCTTCGTGTCGATAACTGGGAGTCTGAAACTCAATATTTTTAATTTTTTCTTAAATTCAGAGAATGTTTTTTTTTTTCACAATCAACATGTTTACTAGTCAATATAAACTCCAAAATTCATTTCAATAAGTGAAATATGTTCGTAAGGTAAATAGGTTAAGGTAACAACACCAGTTATTGACAGTGTTCCAGTGATTGACACTATCCAATGTTTCTATTATGAATAAGATTATCTGCCTAGATTTGGTCAATATTCCCTAAAAATCGGTAACCGTAGGATGTTTGGCAACATTGTAGCAAATTTCAAGTGAATCGGCAGATTCCATAGTCAGTTATAAATGGCGGCAATTTACTGTGTTGTTATTTTGTGCTACTTTTCAGCAGATTCTTAAGGTAAGTTCATCAAACATTATTTTTTAATTTTTGCTGCACTGATGTTAAGTTATTTTTAACTGTGCCTGAGTATATATTAAGCATATTAGATTCGTTTTTATTAACCAATTGAACGCAGCACTTGATGCTATAGTAAGAGGGATGCCTGTAGCTACGGCTGCAAAAACTTACTCTATTCCTAGAACAACTTTATTGTATAAATCATGTGGAAAGTTACCTGTCGATTGCCGAATGGGACCAAGCACCATTCTTACAACCAACGAAGAAAACCTCTTGGAGCAGTGGATACTGTCCCTAGCTAAAGTTCACCATCCAGTAAATAAAGAACAACTATTAGATAGTGTCCAGCTCATAATTCAAGAAAATAAACGACCAAATCCATTTATTAATTCGCGCCCAGGCCGGAAATGGTATACCTCATTTTTGAAACGACATCCTATTTTAAGTGTTAGAGTTGCACAAAATTTAACACCCGCTCGCGAAAAGGTATCTGAAGAACAACTTCGACAATGGTTTCAAGAAATCGAACTATATTTGAAATCCACGAATTTATTTGATATAACCAATGACTCTACTCGGGTATTTAATTCGGATGAGAGCGCTTTTTTTCTCCAACCCAAAGGCGACAAAGTCTTGGCAAAAAAAGGAAACAAAAATGTTTATAATGCAGGGACAAACGACAAAAAAGAAAATTTAACAGTGTTAGTAACGGCCAACGCGGCTGGAGAGCTAGCTCCACCTATGGTAGTTTTTAAATATGAACGCATTCCAAGTCATATAGCACACAGTATCAATAAAAGTTGGGGAATAGGTCGGTCGGAAAGTGGCTGGATGTGTGGCCCAACATTTTTCGAATATATCACTAATATATTTGTGCCATGGTTAGATGAGAAGAAAATTAAACGCCCAATTCTAATGTTTATTGACGGGCATGTGTCTCACATGACATTACATTTATCTCAGTATTGCTCAAAGAACGGAATTGAACTCTTCGCGTTATATCCAAATTCAACGCACTTGATTCAACCTATGGACGTCGCGGTATTTAAGCCTCTCAAAGTGTTTTGGAAAAAATCAGTAAGAGATTGGCATGTTGAAAACCATGGAAAGAAGTTGCGGAAGGAGAATTTTGGCGGTGTGTTTGAGAAAGCTTTATCTAACATTACAAAAGAAACACTCCAAAATGGTTTTAGAGCCTGCGGTATTTCACCATTTAATGTAGAAAATGTGAAATTTTCGAAAATTTCAGGTAATTTAACAGACATGACTCCCCAACCTCCCCAACTAAAAGAAGGTTTGGCAGTTTTAGAAAAATTTATTCCCGCAGAAAAGTTAAAAATCTTTCGGACAAATATTGATATCGAATGGAATGGAAATGTCAAAGACACTTCTCTATTTAGTGTTTGGAAAGCCATTAAAAATAAAACGAGGGCTACGGTAGCAACTGAAGTGGATGTTCAATGTGTGAAGAGGGGAACAATAAATGAAACACATAATGACATCGAAGATGAGGACACCGACACGAATGGAGAGAAGCCGACACTAATTAATATTAATTCTGAACCGGGACCTTCTGGACTTCATTTGATTCCTGATAATGAGATGACACCACAAAAAATTATTATTCACTCTGTCCATACCATTCCTTCTGCGAGCATTTCTTCACCAATAATGGAGTTAAATAAATCCCAATTTAACTCACTAAAAAACACTACACCATTAAATATATCATCACTCAAAGAACAAGTCCCAACCCCATTTAAAAAAGCGTTGTTTTGGCCGGAAGAAACAAAATCCGATAAAAAACATAGAAAGGAGAAAATTCCTTCTGCCATAACATCAAAAAGTTGGCAAGAATATCATATAAAAAAAGAAGCAGAGAAGAAGAAAAAACAGGAAGAAAAGCAAGCTAGAGCAGAAGAAAGAAAACGAAAAAAGGAAGAAAAAGCCAATGAAATCCAAAAAAGAAAAAGAAAACTCTCAGTTTCTGAAAGTTCATCTGAACATGAAGAATGGATGGAAAGTGGAGATAGTCTGCATGATGTTAGTATTACTTTAGAAGAGGACGACAGAGATGGGGATGATTTAATAAGTTCTTCGAGCTCACATTTAAAATATGACAATATTCAAGTTGGAGATTTTGTTCTGGCCAAGTTTTTGGGGGGGAAAAGAAAAGTATTTTTTTATAGATATACGTGTGTGGTACAGAAAAAATACTCACGTGACGATATAGAAATTGTATCTCTCAAATCAACCAACGAAAAGTCCACTTTTAAACTGAATGAAACTGATATATCTACTATTAAGTTTGAAGACATCGTTGAAAAATTGCCTCAACCAGAATTACAGAATGTCGGCGACAGAATAAAATACGTTTTCTCCAAAGACATTGATATATTCGAGGCATAATACTTTATCATAGTATAGCTATTATAATTACACTTGTCACTACAATTTAATATGTTTTTTTTTCTTACAAATATACTTAAACGTTTCCTTTCTTGTGTCAATTATCGGTGTGTCAATCACTGGTACATAAAGAAAATTAAATGTCAATAACTGGTGCCTCTGACAACAAAATTTCATAATTTTTTTTCTTGTCGTAAAGTTTATTTTTAAAATAAAACTACCAGGCAATTAAAGTTATCAAAGTATGAACTAATATAAAAAAAATACAAAGAAAGTTCAACTAAATAATCATGACTTTGAATAATTTTTAAAGTCAGTTCATTACATAGAAGTGTCAATTACTGGTGCCGTTACCTTAGTTACAATAAATTTTTCATTCAAAAAAACCGCTAATAGTGTCTAAGACTGGGCAGTTTACCTTATGCAGTTTTTATATCCATTTTAGTTAAGTACCTACTAACCTTATCCTGTAATTGGGCTTGTGCCCATTGGGTATTGTAATCAAATAAATAAATAAAGAAAAAGTTTCTTATATTACTTCACTTGCAGTTGATACTCCAACTCTGTAGGTATAATGTAGATCAGTAATTGAGCAACCAGTCATGAGATACCTGAAAATAAAAATTGAATAAGAAATGCTTATTCTTGTTATTTTTTTTAGGAAAAGATATACAAAAAAATGGAAGACTTGTGTTTTTTGAACAGTTGCAATTTTTGATAAAATGCGCTTCGCATAAAGAGTATGAAAAATCAATTTGGTAAGACAAAAATTAATAAACTTAATATGTTGGTATTTTTTCAGAACAACTTCCAATTTTAATAAGGAAACGCAGCAGCCGCCAGATCCATCACTGGAAGAAGATGATGCTATTGCTACTACATCATCTGAACCGTTGCGCAAGAAAATAAGGCTTTCTTCAAATAAAGATTCCGACGCCCAAATTGCGGAACTATTCAAGGAAAGCATTAATCGACGAGAGCTATATGAGAAAAAGTTGGACCAAGACGAAGACCAACACTTTCTTCTTTCCCTGCTTGGAGATTCACAAGAGTGCCCATCGAAAAAAGGATGGATGTTAAATTAGCAATGATCCAAACAATAAAAACAGCAATGTTACCCACTCAGCCTGGCTTTAGTTCATATATCACTTTAGACATATGTCACAATCCTGCACATCATTCAACTTCTTTCACTAATCCACAAATGCATTCTACAAGTAGATCACAATATTCATATAGGTATGTTACAACTAACTCCTCATCATTTTAAAACACATGCACCACCCGACGCCAGTCCAAGTCCTCTAAGTAATATGTGCTCTCCTCATTCGCAATACTCATCTGCTTCAACTGACGGGTCTTTAATACATTTACTAACCCAATATCCCGATGACAATCACTAATAATTGATATCAATAGAATACAAATTATTATTACATAACATAACCAAATATAACCAAACATAATATAACATAAAACATAATATAACCAAAATAAATACCTATTGCGATAAACGGGTGCATGCTATACACCGCTCGTGCCTTTGTGTAAATAGTAGTTGACCTAGCTGTTGTAAATAGTAAGTATAACATTAATGATAACATACACATAAGTTTGGATGTCAATACACTATTTAGAAATCATGAAATTTCAATTTCCATGTATACTAATAATTTGTAATTAATGAAAAAGTAAAAAAAAGTGTCTCTGGTGGGATTCGAACCTGCAAAAATTTTCCGGTTCAGTTTGAAACACTGCCGCTCAACCAACTAGTCCACCGGATGACGTTTAATAATGTCTCTTAAAACAGTTATGTAAACTACAACTATTAACTTAAAACGAATTTTTATTGATATTTTAATTAAAAAAGCATTTCGCTTTATTATTTTGGTAATCAGAAGTGTTTGACAGTCAGTACTATCGATTCCGTTAGCAATATTTCTCATAGTGTGCCCTGGGAATATAAAATTCAATGAAATGTATAGCCCATGTTAATTGCCATTAGTCAAACGAAATGGGAAACCCGGTATAAACCTTCGATATTCCAGTTTCCCTCCTAAAATCGAGTGGCCGGTAATAGGAAACGAAAAAATCCCACATTCCGATTGTCTGCCATCGGGCCGACAAATGGACAAAATTTAGAATACTTCGCTATCATTTTCTTACTTGTTGGGAAGTTGTATTGATTTGTTTCTTTTATAAATGCAATGCTTATAAGTTTATACACGTTATTGTCAGTTGTCGGCCGCTTTACTACGTAGTCATAGCTATGATGTTAACTTATGAATTAGCCGGCCGAGAACTAGCTCGTGTTGTATCCTTTGTCGGCCACTTGAATATTTTTTCAAATTTAACGCCTAACGAGGGTTGAATGTTCGATAATTCAAAAATGTTAATAACTTTAGATGCCGACCCGCAAAAACAACTCCTCAATAAAGAAAAAGAAGGAGAAACGCAAATTTTTTCAATATACCTACGGAGGAGACGTTGAAGCAAGTAATTCGGGAAATTAGAGAAAATAATCCAGCAGGCCAGCAGGTTGTTTAATGTTCCAAGAGCTACTGTCCAAGATCGATTACATGCATAATAATATAACGCATTTTATGGGAAATACTTATTCGACCCATTGCCATCCCGCATAACATGCCGAGAAAATTTTTCCCAGAATTGTACGATCAAATAAAAGAACGATTTGAAAAGGAATTAGATGGTATTGAATACGTACCTGTGACTACAGATTCCTGGACTTCAATGAATCTTCAATGAGTCTTTTGTCGCAATTACGGTACATTTTTTGTACGAAGAAAAAGATAGTTTAAAGATCGGTTCTTATTTGCTGGATTGCTTCTCATGCACAGAAAAACATACTGCTGAAAATTTCGCGTTTCTTCTAAAAAAAGTGTTTGAAGAATAGCTTGCAGGCATCAGAAAAGGCGGCTGATCTTCTCGACCTAGTTTGGCACATTCTATAAATTTACTTGTTCAGAATGGACTCAAGCAAGTCGAAAATATTTTCAACAAATTAAAGATCTCGGCCTTGAAAATGATACAATGCGCGTGTCGAATAAAGGAGGCTATTAAGTTTAGCTTTAAAGAACCCAGCATTAAATACGATTACTGCTAACGAATGGATAATATTGGAAAAACTAATTGCTATACTGCAAATATTTAAAGATGTAACTGAGGAAGTTAGCGCGGAAAAAGTATAACTAGTTGCAAGATTTTAGTTTTGGTTCGAGTTATATACGAACATACTCAACGCTACCATACTCAACCCCGCTTGGCTAGAGTCCCCGCTTGGCAAGTGAGAGCAGTATATAACTTTTAAAATCGCGCAAGGGGGGGTTTGAGATAGCCCGCCCACATTAATCTTAGGTTAGGTTTAGGTTTTATGGTTGTTATTCTTTGTTAGAGTTGTTATTTTCTGCATATTAAGTTTGAAGTATTTCAAGGCGTACTTACTTTATATCTTGTTCTTATGACAGATAAATGTACAGCTGAACGACAAGCTATAACAGAACAACTACCTAATGCGTCAAAATTAATATGCATTTTTCATGCACTTCAGATCTTTCGAAGAGAGGTAACAGTTACAAAATTGAATATCACATCTGAAGAAGTTGTATTTTCATTATAACTATTACAAAAGATTGCATATGCAAAATCGGAAGCGGCATTATATTGTTCTACTAAAAAGGATGAGGAATACTGCTCCCAAACCAATTTTAGAATATTACATAAAAATTGGCATGATACTCGGACAGAGTGGGTAAACGGACTCACATCAATGACTGAAAAATTTTTAAATACAACAAATAGACTGGAAAGTTTAAATTCTAAACTAAAATCAGTCATTTCGACTTATAGTACTTTCGATAAGTTTATCGAAAAACTATTTGACCTATTGAATATCAAAACAACTCAATTTCAAAATGAATTAAGCAAAATGGTTTTCAAAAGATCCTTACATGAGTGACAAGATAGACGCAGAAAAACTTTATAACAAACATCTTACACAATTTGCTTTTTCAAAAATTAAAGATAGTTTAATGGCTGTATATTCAACTGACGTTTATACCCAATATAACTTTATATATGAAGGTAGCAAAGTCATTTGTTGCAGTAATAAGAGTAAGAGTACTAAGTATGAGGTGTCCGATGTAACTTGTAATACCTAATTGTTGTTTATCCACCTCAATGAAACTTCCGTGTATTCATGTACTGTTCTATAGAAAACAATGTGGACTTGAGTTATTTGAAGAAAACTTATTTTCACAACGTTGGACTAAAAAATATATGAATAATGATATAAGTAGGTAACTATGTTAGTAACTCAGAACAACTACCAATTACAGAAACTAGGTTACTTACTCCTACGGTAAATACAAAGAAGCCATTAACGTCTCATCAAAAATATAGAAAATCTGAAGCTTTATGTAAAAAAATTGCAACGCTATGTAGTGAAGTATCTACAGAAGAATTTTATAATAGAATGAAGTTGTTGTCGGAATTGTAAAATAAATAGCAAAATCATGATAAGGTTTCTCTTGAATCTAACAGTAATCAAGAAAATCAGCTTGTAGAATGTGAAATAAACTTGGAGCACAATTACTGTGGTGGTGCAGTTGTCTCTAATGATGGTGTCACTAATACAAACAAGCGAACATACAGTGCTCATCGGGATGGCATGAGTGAATTTAATGAAATAATTGGTTTAGTTGAATGCGAGGATGAAAGTGAATTGATTGAAATTGACAATGAAGAAATTTATGAACCAGAGGAAATTGGAATCGATATTAACTTCAAGATATTTCATTGCCGGTTGGTATTT
Source organism: Pogonocherus hispidulus (assembly GCA_963924545.1). Lineage (NCBI taxonomy): Eukaryota > Metazoa > Arthropoda > Insecta > Coleoptera > Cerambycidae > Pogonocherus > Pogonocherus hispidulus. The sequence goes on along the minus strand of OZ004697.1, from coordinate 9,099,044 downwards.
ACCACAAAACTTAAAGTATTGCAACTTTATTAGGAAAACATTTATAGGAAAATAACTTATTACCATTTTATAGTTCAAAGACCCATTTTAAGATGTCACCACAAGGGAGAAAGTTTAAAATTTTTCAGGAGTTCTACTTTATCGGTAACCGGTAATGTCAAAATTATTGATTATTTATCGCCATTTTATTTCGTATTCATGTGATGTGTTGTAGTTGTATTCGGTATTGGTATTTAGTTGTTGTTCGTCGTTATTAAATTATTCTTTATAATCCAGAGTTTGTCAGAGACTATTTTCAAATCTGTGCTTACAGTATTTTTGATTAGGTAAGTCACTTTAAAATTAATTTATGAATTAAATTACACTACGCTCTTAATTTAATCCTAGACAACAGCTAAAAGGGCCGAATTCATAGTTCTCACTTATGTGTGCGCGTGTATGTATATGTATTTTGTATTTTATAGACTTTCCTTTCCTTGGTTCTTTTAAATAGGAGATAGACTAATAGGAGGCCTGACTACTTCCCTTTAAGAATAAGATAAGTGCTGACTATGTATATATATATATATATATATATATATATATATATATATATATATATATATATATATATTTTTTTAATTAACTTCCCCTTTTTTGTTTTAATTTAATTTTTGTGAATGATTATTTTTTAATTTTATTTTTAATTACCCTGTTTTGTTGTGACAAGGAGAAATTATTATAAGTTTAAATGCCTCGACTTTTTAATAAAATTTAATAAATTTTGAATTTTGAAATTAATTTTTATTTTAATTATAAAATGAGTTTTTAATGTTGGGCGCCAATATTTTAAATTTAAAAAAATTCTAAGTTAATTGAATGTCAATTTATCAAATTTCCAATTTTAGATTTCAATAACAAAATATAATGCTTACCTTAATTTGCTTATCTGCTTTGCTCAGCAATTTATATATTTTCACTACTTGCTTTTATTTAATCAATTCAATTTTTATTTTACTTATTGATTATATTTTTTTATATAAGATTATCTTTTGATTAGAAAATATTAAAATGAAAACTTATTTTGAAATGTTTCCTTTAGAGCATGTGACAAAACTCTTCCCAGGTTGGGATCTCAACAGGTCGTTTATTTTAATTTAGTGAATTTTCTTTATAAAACTTTTTTTTAAATAAATGATCAATTAATTTAGTTTTTAACAAATTTTGTTTATTATGCAACAGAAAACAATAATTATTAAATATGTCTTAGCAATGATTAAATATTTATGAATCTTGTAATGTACTAATTTTCAACACATAGGTGTAAAGTAAGTTGCCTATCTTACTCTTTTCGTGGCGTTAATTAAAAATATTTGTATGCTGCTAATATAATGGACTTGTCCAGTTTCAAATAGGTAAATGAACGTTACAAAACTTATATCTAACTAAACTATTTAAAATTAAAGTGAAATTGTCTGTGAATTAAGTGCCTTTCTTCTCTGGAATTACTGGATACTCTTCCTCCTGCGTTGGTTAGCTTATATGGAAATTTTACAAGTACGTACTATGTTTTATTTACGAAATTATTTTCGAATCAATGCAAATTGCTATTAAATTTGTCTTTGATCTATTATCTCTGCATGAAATATTAATTTTAATATGATTCTGCCTCCTGTAATCTGCTACTCTCGTTGTTTGACTTTTATTTCTGGTTAAAACAGAATTTTAAATGTATCTTACATTTGAGGTTATCTTTTCAGCTCTCATCTAGATTCTGGACACAATTTTATTAATTTTCTTTTCTTTTTAACTGGATTTTCACTTTTCAAATGATTTTCTCTTCTCAAAACGAAGCTTCTTTTTGGAAATTTTTCTCAACCACCTTTCGTTTTCTTGGTAACCGAACACATTCGTTTTTCTCAGTAACTTCCTTTGATATTGTCTTTCAGTCTTTGTAGCACTTTATAGTTTATTCATGATCACTAAATGCACTGTACTTATATCTAATTACAATATTTAAAGTCTTTACTCTCTTATTATCTAATTATAAACAATTTATCTTATATACAAATATTTTTAATTTTCTTAATTAAAATTCATGTCCTGTTCACATCTCATTCCTGTATCTAGTAGCTCTCTGTCACTTGTACTTCATTTCAAATTTAATTTCTCATTTTAATACATTATATTCATCTTTACATGGTGATAACTAATTTAATGTTTGATAAAGCTTTTAATTATATTAGTATACCTACTAGAGTTGTTCACATTTCTACTTATCTGGGAAATAGTTAATCGTTAATAACTTTATCTTAACATAAATAATATTTCACAATTAGGTATTACTTTTTATTATCTTATTTGTACCATAGTGACATTTATATGAGTTGCATATAGCTAAAATTTATTTCGTTTAGGTCAGAACAAGCAGCGAAATGGAGCTACCTTGAAAAGTTTAAAAGTTACAAGATTTAAACAACTAACACCTCGTAAACAAAAACTTTTTAAGGAGTTAAAGAAGAGCAAGAAAGCGGAGGCTATTCTGCGTAAAGGTTTAGGTTGTAGGAAACATTTATTCAGTACCAGGAATTTCGAGGTACTCAATGATGGTAGGTTTAAGTTTTTTGATAAATTGTTACCATCAGCAAAAACTTTTATAATGTCACAATTGAGACATGTTCCTTCAAACAAACAAAGCCACTAGACTGTTGAAGAAAAGGCTTTTTTCTTGCCCTGTATAAGGCAGGTGGTAAAGGGTATAGGTTTTTAAAAAAATGTTTTCATTTACCATCACTTTGAACATTGCAACGTGTGTTGAGCAATATTAATCTTAAACCTAGAGTAAATGAAAATATTCTGTCATATTTATCTTCTGTTTCTGCAAATCTCAAACAGCTAGAAAGGTATTGCGTACTAATATTTGACGAAGTTTATTTACAGCCAAATTTAAATTTAAAATATAAATGCATTGAAGGCCTAGAAGACTTTGGAACCAGAAAAACAAAAAATATTGCTGATCATGCATCAGTATTTATGCTTCGTGGTATAAATGCGAAATGGAAGCAACCGTTAGCTTTCTATTTTGTTAAATCTTCAATGAAAACTCAAGACCTAAAAGCAATAATTAAAAAACTAATATATGTTACTACTAATACATGATAGAACAAAACTTAAAATCCTAGCTTCCATATCAGACCAAGGGTCATCAAATGTTTCCGCTGTGGCATCCTTAAGCCGTGATTCAGTGTTTGAAAATCAGTATATGTATTTAGTAGGGGATAACAAAATTTACCATATTTTTGATCCCCCACATCTTATTAAATGTATAAGGAATAACTTTATAAATAAAGATATTCATTTTGATGGCAAAGTGGCTAGCTGGAGAGATTTAGAAACTTTATATCAACTAGATGGCACTAACCCTGACAGCAAAATATGTAGAAAGCTGACAGAATATCATATACACCCAGAGGGAAAACAGAAAATGAAAGAGAAGTTTGCCACACAAATTTTTAGTCGGGATGTGTACGCTGCATTAATGTTTGCACAAAAGTGTGGCCAACTGAACTGTTCCGGTACAGCAGAATTAATCTTCTTTTTTGATAAACTATTTGATTTACTTAATGGAGTTCGAAAATCTTTAAAACCAATGGCTCGACCTTTGACCGATAAATCAGACCATAATGAATTTTGGGGAACTGCAAAAGTAATGCTTAATAAATTACAATTTACTAAAAATGACAATGTTGTCAAAGCACCTCCATCCGTTAAAAATTTTATTATTACAATAAGAAACATTTAGTCCCTGTGGAAAGATACGAAGCTTCTAGGATTTCAGTATTTACTGACAAGGTCTGTAAATCTAGATCCTTTATTTTAGGCCCTCATGTAGTCAGTTTGTAGTAGCCTATAAGAAATCATTAATAAATAATCTTATAGCACTTGCTGGTGCTACTAATTGTGAACATGATGATACTCATTTGTTGATATCCTTTTTAAAACCTCCCACAGAGCATATAGAAAATGTATCATCTTCAAATGCAGAAGTAGAATCTGTTACTGCTATGATGTATCAAACATATCTAACATTCCAAAGACCTTCTACCAAATGCGTTTAAATACATCTTCATATATTGCAGGATTTATATGTAAAAAGTTTTTAAAATATGATTGTGTGCAATGTGTCAATTTTTTTTGACAAATAAATGTACAGATAGTCATGCTGTTAACTAATGAAAACTAATGTTAGAAAAAATATTGGTTTATAAAATTTATAGATTAAAAAGAGGAATATGCTTTCATTAAAATTAATGAATACGGCAAGCTTTTTTACCCTTCTGAAAGTTTTATCCATTTTGTTGATTCTATGAAGAATACAGTGTTTGTAAATACAGAGTTTATAAATTGTACTGATATTTTTAATATTATTTCTAATAAAATCATCGATATTTTATGTTGTGATGTACATGATTCTAGAAACAATTTATTAATAAAAAACTCCATAATTGTAATGTTCCGGTACATGGTAACATTAATAAACCGGAAATTATCTTTTAAACGCAAACGGAGTAATGCCACCGTAAATAATTTTTTTAAACTTTATGGGCCCTTAACTCACCCACAAAGAAAATAAAATTGTTTATTTAGTGTAATCATGTTCAAGTTTATTAGTTTATTTAATAAATATTTTGTAACAATTTCTGGTACAATAATTGATGTTTATAAGATGTAAATATTACTTTTTTAAGTGCCTATAAATGTTTTTATTATTTTTTATTTATTTATAAATAATGGAATTTTTGACAATAAACTTTTTTTCTATTTTTTTTTATTTTTACCACTTCAAGGATTCTTAGAAGGACGCAAAAAAATATTAAATACACATTAAAATTATATAGCATGTAATATGAATTTTAAATATAGCATGTAATATGTATTAAAGCCATCATTTACTGTTAGTACATTCACAATTGTTTTTGTAACTTCGTATTATTCTAATATGTACTTAAAAACAGATATATACAGACAGGTTAAAGTTTTTCGATTTTATATCATGGACTCTGTCCTTGCCTCTGTCATTCAAAGTAATATATGCTATCGTTCAAATCTCAATATGCAATTCGATAAATAAAAATACTATTTGGAATGACACAGATGACAGAACATTCTACTACAGAGAGTTCAGAATCATCGTCCGGTACGGGAACGCAGCCTGTCCTGAATATAATCAAAATTTATTTCCATTTGCTAAAATTACTTTCTTTTTAACTGTCAATTTGAAAATTGTCATATTTGACGTTTGACTCAGTGGCGTTTAGCATTATTCGTGTTTAAATTGTTTTACTGAAGTATCATTTGCGTTGAAGAGTATTTTTCAATACTACAAATCAAATCAAACCAGTAAATTCCCTTGCCTGCGCTCATGATTCTAGTGCAGATACTAAAAATAGAAAGGCGGCACATAAAAAATCATTATGAAGCGGCACGGACAATCATTCTGGAACTCTCTGTACGATGGAAAATATTTTAACCTGTGTATAATACATGTGTTCATTGGTTATTTATATATTCAATTTAACAAAAACGTAAAAATATAGTTCCCTATTTATAATTGGTGTAGCTTGTTCTATTATATTTTAGTATGGCACCTCATATGGTGCATTTACCTACCCATTAAGTCAGAGGTAGTTGTAATAAGGTGGCAATTAAAATCTATACGCCCAAATATATGATTTTCTACGTGTTTTTGAAAATACTCGATCCAGTGTAAAAATAAATGTTTAGCGTGGGTATTACAACTAAATATAGTTTTAACCTACAAGTCAAGATAAATTATAACTATTTTATGATTTGTGTGAAATGTTAAATATCAGATTAATATTTTCTTATTTCACATAAATCTAATTTATCTTCAACTGTGTAGGTTTAAACTATATATTTAGTTGAGATGCTAAAACTATTTATTTTTACATTGAATTTATTATTTTCAAATAAACGTAAAAAGTCTGATATTTGGTGCAATGATTTTAATTGCCACCTTGAATTAAAATTACAGGTATGTATGTATAAAAGACATTTAAAATAGCAAACATTTATATATAGGCAACCCTACATACTGTAAATTATGTGTTGTGATGTGTTGTCAGAGAACGCGTTGGTGCAATGTTCTCTGATGTTGTCTCAAAATGTTGCATATTTCATGGACCCATTCATAGGTGGCGTTAAAACCACAGACAAAAATTTGACATCATTTGTCGCTTCTTCCTTGGGCATGTTCTGTGGATATTACCTACTGTACCGACCGACAACGGCAGTCCCAGAAACATTAGAGAGTTTTTGAACCCCTTAAATTTTAGCACGTCGTTATCGTTATCGTTATTCTGCGCATGCGCAGTGCCAAAAATAGTATCATTTTCGGCACTGCGCATGCTCAGAATAACCATAACGATAACGTAAATTTTAAGGGGTTCAAAAACTCTCTATTGTCAGATTCCTGATTCACTGAATTAAATGAACCATTCAATTTAATGATTCACTAAGGTGAATGAGACCGAAGAAATGAATTCGGTAAAATGAACTAGAATTCCCATCTCTATTATATTTATGCCAACACTGTAAACACCCATTATTTCAACTTGCAGAAGCAACTGCACAATCTGTAAAAAAATTTAATGAACTTTTTGATATACTTAATTCAAAAACTAGATTAGCTAAATATCAGTATAAACAACCACTATCATTAAACACATATGAGCACTTTTTTAAATATCTAAATACTGTTAAAAATTACATTCATGGTATTAAGTTAAGTAAATAAAGAGTTAGTTATAAAATCTGCAAGGAAAACAGGATTTTTAGGTTATTTGATTTCCATCGAAAATTTAAAAGGGTTATTTGAAGAACATGTCCAAGTAAAAATGAACTTGAAATATGAAACATACAAATTATCACAGGATCATCTTGAACTTTTTTTTGGTGCAATACGTAGTCGGGGTGGCTTTAATAATAACCCCACTGCAAAACAGTTTGAAGCTGCCTTTAAAAGATTAATTCATTTTTAGATAAAAGCGGGAGACACTGGTAACGCCATTCATTTAGATGCAACTTCGAAACTGGTATCGGTATGCAGTAGTGTCAGCCCAAAGTTGACAACAAACGATGACAACATCGATTTGCAGAATTCCCTCAAAAATATTAACTTCGAAGCTAGTATTAAAGAGCAAATTCCTAAAGAAAATTATTTAAATTCTGCTGTTTGGAATTTAACAAATTTTGTCCAAGATGTAGTTTCATACATCGCTGGATTTGTTGAGAAAACTAAAAAAGATTTTAACGTGTTTAAAATGTTTAAGTATAATAGAAAGTAATGTTTCGTATTATATTTCGGCGTCCATTCCTCAATATCATACCGGGATATCAAAAATTATCTTGGTCAAGGGTGGTTGTGGAATGTAAAACGTGTCTTACTTTAAATTTGAAATCATTATGTCACTGTCACACTGACATCATCAATAACCTACAAATTTCATATCTATTTATTTTAGTTGTAAAACAATAATGAAATTTCCATTAACTAGCGCACCCGTTCGAAAATAGGCTTCAATCATAAAAATTTTGTGCTGTGTGGTAAGAGGCATGATTCAAAAACTGGATTAGAAAATTTCAGCACAATGACTTGACAGATTCTGACACAACAAAACATATTCAAAAATTTAAAGTAAGACACACGTTTTACATTCCACAACCACCCTTGACCAAGATAATTTTTGATATCCCGGTATAATTAACTATGTAGTACGTGCACTCCGTCACTCCAGCCCAAAGGGTTTAAAGATTCTTTGTTACAGTCCTGTGTATCTCCCCTCTATGCGGGTCCGTTTCTCCGTCGCTGAGATCAGGGTTGCCAATATGTGGGTAATTCGCCAAAACGTGGGGAATTTCATCGACTGTGGGTTTTTTGTGGGAATTGTTTATCCTGGAGATTTTCTGGGGAATATTTATTTTATTATTGGGTAGTAATTTTATATTGCGTTGTAGGTAGCTGGCCTCTCCGCGTATTGCTATCTCTTATTTTTTACACATAAGATAATAGAGGATAGATCTACTTTCGTTGTAACCAAGGGCGGATTTACGGGGGGGAGGGAGTAATATGGTCATTATCCCCCCCCCCATGAATTCAAATTTTACACTAGCAAAAACGTAATTACTTAAAGAAAAACATAACCGTACTTAGTTAAAAAATAAAAATTATATACGCATAGGTAGGTAGGTATATACAACCAAATGCTTTTTGCCGCGTCTCGATGACAGATACACATTTACATGGTCGTTCGGTCTTGCCTTACGCGGGTGAGGAAATCTCGTACTATAGGTCTCGCACTATGAGTCTTTAAAATTTTTGTCGTTCCTGTCTGCAAAAAGCTAACATGCTTCATAATACGCAGCCTTCAATCTAGGGGAATAACTAAGCCAAATCCTCTCTACCCGAACTCCAGTTGGTGCGATAAAACTATAATAACTGCTACTAAATGACCGCCCCTTTTCGCCTTTAGCAAAATTATGTTGTGATTTATAGGACCCAATTTTAAATTTTTTTTCTTTTTCTCTTTCTCAAAACTAAACGAAATGAATAACAAATTTGAAACAGTCTTGCAAATGTATGCCGAAAAGGGAGAATTTTTTAAATAAATAATTTACGACATCTCCGGCATAGAATACAGAGAATGGTCAAGTTTCTAGACATTTGGAAACCAGATGACGTTTCTTGCATTCTGGGCTCCTTTTCGACAATCGGCAGACCGAGAATTTTCTTACGGTGTGCTGTGTAATAAATGCAACTTTTGGTCACTTGCAGAGGCAGGGATTTAAAAATACAATCATTCACTAATAAAAATGAAAATAACTTTTATGAAATATGAAACCCAAAGCTGGCTACAAAGCTTTCGAATGGGACCCCGACAACGTGAGCCCCTTGGCGAGCCGGAGCCCCCCTCAGATGCGGGGTCTGCGGGGGTGTTTGTTACGCCACTGCAACACCCGTTCGCCGTTCGCCCGCCGCAACGTGTTGCATGTTGATAGCCTGGCTGGTTAGACAGTAGACTAGTTAAGACTCGTTGCTTGTTAGATAATGTGCGCGTGTGTTGTTTAAACTGTAAGCTAAAATCAAGAGAAAGGTAAGAGCAAAAATTATATCGTGTAAACCGGCACAATATTCATATTTGTATTTTTTATAGACTAAAACTTATAATATTTTTTTATTTCGCAGCAATGAGTAACCGGCGGCAAACCTTGTTGGATTTGAATTTTATAAATTAAAAAAGCTAAGGCCGATAAAAATGAAGGTACTCCAAATCAAGAAGATATGAAAATATCAAGCTAAATACAAGTCATCGGAGTGATGTTCCAACTTGCAGCAAATTTTTAGAGGATGGCATTAATACAAATAATAATAATATCAATATTTGTACCTCCAAAAAAAAATGAGATATTGGCGCCTATTCTCAATTGGAATAATTAAGCGATATCGAAAAGGTTGCCATATTAAAAAGTAAAAATATTATAGAACATTTTGAATATCCTTTTAGCATTCATAATAAAAAGGGAAAGGATGTAAAATGTTATTTATCTAGAAAACATTTTGAAACTTTTCAATGGCTGACGTACTCCCATAGTCAAAAAGGATTATTTGGGTTCAGTGCCGTCGGGTTGACCCTTAATGAGATTACACTATGTTTTCGTGGGTCCAACTGCGCATTTCTCTTTTCAATATGTTGGGATATCGGCATTCCACGTCTCAGGTGCTCATGCCGGCAACGCCGCGCCTGGCCTGGCTACCGACGCGAGACCGGCGTTGTAGCGGTGAGCGCATCTCAGTACGCTTTGTTTCTTCGTGGTGCAAGCGCGCTCCGAGCAGTTAAAATACAGTGAAGAATACCAGTATCGTTGACTGAATATTTATCTGTGTTCATCGCGGGAAGGATACAAGACAATTACTAAAGGAAGTAGAATATAGCACTTAATCAATATAGGATCGAATCTCGTACACGTACGTCAGTCGGCCCGAATCCCTCGGACGACAGCCCAAATTTTTCGGAAGACGGCCCGATCTTTTCGGACGACGGCCCGATCTTTTCGGGCGACGGCCCGAAATCTTTTCGAACAACGGCCTGATTTTTTTTGGACGTCGTCCTGATCGCTTGCACGTCCAGTGCTTTTTCGGACGTCGGCCCGTTTCCTACGGACGACGACCCAAAAGGTTTTTAGCAGATTTTAGCAAACTCTTTTGGTTTCAGATGGCTACGAACCAGAACTTAAAGAATCTATCAGAGTTAACATCAATTGAAGCGGATAGTGCAAGAGATGAGACCATCTTACACAGAATAAGGGAGGCAGCGTATAAGTGCCTACCAAAAGGATGGGAGGACTGGAAAGTAGCCCCGCTTGAAAAAGGGGATATTCTTGGGGAAAGAACCGGACCCTCAAATGTTGAACAGAATCAGGTTTGCATTACCCACAATTGAAATGGCACACGCTTTTAAACCTGAATCGTCATATATATCAGAGAGGTCATTTAAAGAAATGAAATTAAAGATGCTACAGTGGCCGTTATGCATCGGCTTGATCGTTGGACCCTCTACTGTGGCCAATAGGATAAGGGGATCATCAGCTCAGAGTGATCTTATCCTTGCATCACTTCGCGGGTTGAAACCCCTGATTTCAAGAAAGGAAGCCAACAAGATAATGGGAAACGAACTGTCAGCGCCTGAGAGTTATACAAGTAGATCAAAGGAAAAGTCAGTGAAGAAAGGATCCACTGGAAGTTCGAAAGAAATGGAAAAACGTTTGGATATAATGAAAAGCATGGTATCAGTTATTTTAGAAAAACTAAACACTACCTCTCGAAACAGCCCAGAGTATCTCTCGGAAAATCAAACACAAGTCGAAGATAGCGAACCGCCTATGGAAGATGATTCCGAGGAAGCGAGCTCTTGGGTTCCTCCTACATTATTACCTAAAATTAATAAAGATATGAAAATAGACTTTCGGCCTTTCACGAAAGCCATCAATTCCCGTGCCAAAACCCAATATCTTACAACAAGGCAGGGAATGTCAAAGGTTGGGCTCGACCTCTTTCAGTAAAATCAGATACTTAGAGGTACATAAAAAATGTCATGCTTCCCCAGTGTTCACCTCCCTTCGAGTAAATCCTCAGTTACCATCGAGACTCCACTCGAATCAATACCAGGATCAATAAACTAAGAAGTCTGGGAACTATTCTTCATGGAATGCTACTCCAACGAGAAGCATTTTCTAACGCAATAAGCCAGATAATAAAGAAACATCCAGATGCAAGATCGGATATTTTCACCAACATAGTAAACGAGGGGGATTTCAGGCAAATCTCAGACGATTTGATTCAGTACGTACGCAGGCGTCGCGCAGAAATAATCGAACAAAGAAGGAAGCTCTTTAAGCCAAAAAATGATTATGTAGGTTCACTGCTGGACAATATTCCTCCATCAGAAAGTTTTCTGTTTGATGACCAACTTTTCACTGAATTGGTCCTCCTTCAATCCGACAACCAAACAGTAGTGTCTTATATCAGAAACCGGGGGGGAACGAGGTCACTCCCCATGCTGGAACTGACAAACCGCCTCTTAACCCTGACGGACAAGACGAATATAATTCACACTACATTCTCAGTTACTGCAACTCGATCGTGGACAATCTTTTCCGCCAGAAGGCCATCCCCGATTGGCATCTATCCAGAACGGCGACAGAAAGAATCTTCAAAATCTGGGGAATTCCGCAAATAGATCTGTTTGCCTCAAGACTGTCGAAGGTGGTATGGTACCAGTTTATGTAACCCGGAACAGCAGAGACAAGGGAGCCGCGTTTGTAGACGCGTTCAGCCAAAAATGGTCATATCATCTGGCATGGATATTTCCCCCTCCTTGCTTGATTCCACAAGTCCTCAACCACTTGAACCAGGCGGAAGGAACATATATACTGATTGTTCCGAAATGGGAAAAAGTTTTCTGGCGGGCGGATCTAACAAGTCGAGCATTGGCACCTCCAGTTCCCATCCAAAACCTAAATCATTATCTCACGGATGCGACAACTTTTTTACCGCTCCCACAAGCGCTCCAATTAAATTTGGAGGCTTGGAAAATACAGGGTGGTCCAGGTTCGTAGAGGGTTGGAGTCAAGAAGAGTTGTAGCTGTTATAAAACTCCTGGAGAGCTTCCTCCTTAAAATATTATTCAGTCCCTGGAAGGAATGGTTGCACTGGATGGCAACCAGAAATATCTCCCCTAATACTCCTCTACCGAAACAAGTAGCTCGATATCTTGCCTACTTGCACAGGGAAAGACACCTAGCACCAGCCACTATAAAACTACACAAGTCGGAAATTGCCACTTTCTCAAACCCTCTGCAAAGAGAGGTAATTAAAAACAACCCCCTGGTGAGACATATGATAAAGGCCATTGAAATTTCAAAACCCCAAGCCAAAAAGAAACATATATGGAATGTAAACAAGTTAATCAAGTGGATGAAAAAGGAAATCACTGACAAAAATAGTATATTTCAAGTATCCAGATGTACAGCATTAATTCTGCTCCTGGCATCAGGACGTCGAATCCACGACCTTACCCTCCTGAGAATTGACGAGGATTCAATGGAGAGGGATGCTGACTCTATCTCCTTTTGGCCAGAATTCGGATCAAATACAGACAAATCTTCGTATCGCCAGTCCGGGTGGAAACTATATAGAGCTTTAGAAAAGAGCCTGGAACCTATTTTCTGGATAAATCAGTTAATACTCGTTACTCAAAATAGAAGGGAAGCGGTACCAAACTTAAATCAGTTATTTATAACTTCTAGAGGCAGAGTTCAAGCGGCATCTAAAGGAATCATAGCGGGCTGGATCAAAACTTCTTTTAAGGAAGCCGGAATATCATTCTCCCCGAGAAGTATCCGATCAGCGGTGGCCTCAGCAAGGTGGAAACAACAGTATTCCGCTCGACACCGTTCTTAAAAACGGAAACTGGCCAGGCAGTCAAAATTTCTTTAAATATTACTACAAAGAAATAATTAAGACCGGTTGATTATCCACGGAATCAGACTTGATAAATAAAACTTTCACAACCATACCGTAGTGCCATATGGGTTATGTGCTCATGAAGTTTGTTTATTTCCTACTTCCGAATAGAAAATAGGTCAACTATGTATTTATCTCATATAATGTCCCAACTTATATAAAACTAGGTCGAATACCTGTTATGTTTATTTTTGATATAAATAAAGATTATTTTTCCTACAAACTGGCTTGAAAATACGACTTAAACCTTAATACTCACCTCACAGTACGCATTCCACGTCGTCAGAAACCAAACACTTCTCATTAAGGGTCAAGCAGCCTACGGCACTGAACCGAAATAAACATTGTTTTTCCCCAGAATGGTAAAAATCGATTATTTCGGGTCATGCCTAGGCTTGACCCACTTAAGTTCTTGACGACTAAATAAAAAAAAAGTGTCCTTAATGACAAGGTACTGAGATGCGCTCACCGCTACAACGCCGGTCTTGCGTCGGTGGCCAGGACAGGCGCGGCGTTGCCGGCATGAGCACCTGAGACATGGAATGCCGATATCCCAACATATTGAAAAGAGAAATGCGCAGTTGCACCCACGGAAAGATAGTGTAATCTCATTAAGGGTCAAGCCTAGGCATGACCCGAAATAATCGTTTTTTTACCATTCTGGGGAAAAACGATGTTTATTTTGTGTTTTGTTTGTTAAACCTGGAGGTCTTTACAAGCAAGTCAGTTAAACAAACTAGTAAAGACATCGCTTGATAAGTATTCAAAACTCTTGGAAAAAGATGGAGATTTAGTTTGTCACCAAAATTTTCGATACCACCAAAAAGCAGTCGAACGTGCTAATTTCTTTCTAGAAAAAATGGTTAACCCGGAGTCATCAATTGAAAACTTGTTAGACGAGGATAGGAAAAGACAAGTGTTAGAAAATCGCAAAAGATTAATACCAATTATTGAAGGTATAATATTGCTGGGACGACAAAACATCGCATTTAGATCGCACCGGGACAATGGATTCAATTTTGAGGCTATTAATTCCAATAAGAATATCAAAGGGGAACGAAGTATAGTTATTTCTGAAAATTCACCTGTTAATTATGGAAACTTTAAGGCTATTTTAGAATACAGAGCAAATGGAGATCAAATTTTAAAGGAACATCTAACAACATCTTCTGCACGATCTACTTAGGTTAGGTTAGGTTCAAAAGTGAGTGGGCCGAAAACCAGACCCTCCACCGCGACCATGTGGTCTATTGTGGCTCACACCTACTTATATTTCACCCAACAGGTCCAGCTTCTTAATGTAGCTGATCACCTTATTGGCTGAGAATTTATTCAGATCCTCTGGCAGAAGTTGTCCTTTGCCAAATAATGAGTATCTGATCCTTTCCCCAGCGGGGCAGGTGCACAATGTGTTCTGCCGTTTCATCATCTTCTAAGCATAGGCGGCACTCACGATCTACTTACATCAGCAAAACAATTCAAAACGAGTTTATCTCCGTAAGAAAGAAATTGGCCAAGAAATATCAGATGTCATCATCAAACGCGTAAATGAGGTACGGTTTTATAGTGTTATATTTGACGAGACCACTGACATATCTAATAAAAGCCAAATGTCATTGTTTATTAGGTACGTGTTTTCTGGTGAAATACGTGATGATTTTTTAAGTTTTATTGACTGCTACTGGAACCCACTGGAAATATTGGAACCCACCTTATCCAGTACAGTTTTAGCGACTACAGTTTTTCATGCATTACAACGGTACTCACTTAATTTAGACAACTGCATTGGTATTGGAACCGATGGTTGTAATATCATGTTAGGGGAACAAAAGGGTGCTGTAAAAGAACTAAAAAATGATCTTAAAAACGCAATGAAGTCCCTTTGTTACAACCACGCGCTGAACTTGTCTATTTCAAAAACTAGTAAACTTCAAAATGTTAGAAATTGTATTGGCACAATGAAAGAGATTATCTCTTAATATGTCACCGAAGAGATGTGTTGTTAGTAGGTATAAGGTCAGTTGGGCCAGACAGTGCAGAGACACTGCACCACCTGGACCCAACTGACCTAACACTACAAACAGAAATCTCAGACATCAAGCCAAGGTCAACCAGCTACAAAACGACTAGAGGTTATTGCGCAAACATCAAATAGGGAGCTGGCAGTCAGAGAGCCACCTTAGCAGGAAGCTTACACATTTCGGTACTACATACTCACACAAAGGCTATAATTAGCGCTCGTTATTAATAATCATAAACAGCTACCTGTTACAAGTAGATAGCCTGGAGACATGCGTACAAAATAATTTACAAGTTACTGGTAAATAAACACATCGTGAAAACTAAAATTATATTTAACTCTCGTGAAATACATAGTGCAACGGTATTTAAGAACGGTGACGTATGCAAGGTGTTTAATAAACTTGATACATATAGATAGACACGGTTAAACAGTAAATAAAAGAAACCGGTTAGATACCAAAATATTAATTTAATAAAAACAACATAGAGATATAGGCGATAGGGTATCTTTTTACCTATGGTAAACAACTAATATACAATCATATTCAGTGTCAACCCAAATATTTATTAATGTCTATAATTTGGGTCATACGTAATCCAGAAATACAATATAAACAGAAAGCCCCTGAAAATATTTTTTCGTGGTTGGAAAACATCCTAAGGAACCGTATACACGGTTGTAACAATAACATATACAGAGCTTGAAGAATACTTATTTAAACATTGCTTAATGGTAATAAACAGACAGTGAAAATTAAAATTATATCGTGAAATACATAATGTGACATTATTTAAGAACAACTACGTGTTCAAGGCATTTTAATAATAATAAAGATTGTTATATATATACCAAAAATATTCAGGTACGAAACAATATAAGGAGTTATTTATACAGATATATAGGAGGTAGGTTAACTTACTAATTACGCCAAATAACATAATTTTACCCTACGGGTCTATAGATGAACGCTGGTTACAGGTGAAATGTAGAAGCAGACACCTAAACTATATTATAGTTTATATATTAGAGTGAATTTCTTTTTTTACACAATTGCATATAGTACATACAGTTAACGGTCTAAACAACACTAACGGGGTTTTACAACAACTGCAAAACGTTCGTCGGGGAATTTGCATGAAGGTTGTAGTAGTATGCATGTCCACATGTCTATGGGACGCCCCCGTAACTCTCAAACGATAAAAGAAGTAACAACCTTCACACAACCGAACTTCTCCGCCATCAATGGTATCTATGATAACAAACACTAGTGTTGAACAGTATAAGACATCCACATCATCAAAATCACGACTCTGGATCAACTTGGACTTTAAGTATTCTTCTTCGGTATAGTCGTTAATATCAGGGATGATTCCATCATCAACATAACCTTCTGCTTCTGGTTCTATTCTGGCACTATCTTTCTGAGACAAACTACTCAAAAACCGTGAATTTGAAGCATCAGACATTGTTTTTCTAAATGATGAAAACCAACTGCCTATACCCACGATTCTAACTCTTTTATATATTAAATACCCAATGATGTTACTTTTGACGACCCAGAAATGTATAATTAAGTGGGGAGTATGTTTCAGACCCCCTCCTGTTATTTATTAAAGGTCCTACATAACATAATTTCCTACTACCTGTGAGACATCAGGTGAATACCTGCCATGATCTAAATATAGAAAAATTCTACAACCTAGTTTATTGGCAATGCACCATAACTATTTAATTTATTATAAACATATCGTGAAAACTAAAACTATATTTAACTCACACATAGAAATACATAACACAATGTTATTTAAGAATACTGACGTGTACAGGTTGTTTAATAAGATTGTTACACATAGATAACCATGATTAAACATTAAAACAAGGCGGCCGGTTTAGATGTCAAAATATTCATTTAAGAAAAGCAGTATGTATATATATATGGGGTAGGTTACTTTACCAAGGTATACATATCATAGAAACATATATTCAGTATCGACCCAAATATTCAAGCCTTGGTTATAATTGATATTCCACAACTGTAAGTCAATTAATAAACCTGTAAAATATTGAAGGGACATATACAAAGGAATCTGCTTAGTTACCAAACTATTTAGAGAAGATATTAAAGTTAAAATATTAATTAAATAACGACATACCCTTTTTTATTTAAATCAAAATTTCGGTGCAATTTCCTATCACCAGCAGTACTATAGGTGAACACAGATTACATATCTAAATATAGAAAAGAGAAAATAATACCCTAATATATTCTTTAAACAGAAAATTAATTATAGAGAATGTTATTATTTATAAGGGTATAATTTCATACAACCTAAGATGTTAGCTGGGGAAATAGGTAAAATACTGGTTATATGGTTAAACTATATTAACCTAAATAGAAAATAAGGAATTTGTAGAGTATATTAACATGTAATAAACATTTTTGTACCCAAGGGACTTTATATGAACAAACCGATTTAGTTTCAATTGTTCATGGAAGAGTAACCAAAAATAAAATTAATAAAATAATAAAAGCACTTACCTAGAGCTCCATATGCAACATCCAATAACCTGTGAACGAGTGAGGCAACAAAGATTAGTTCCTTAATTAAATACCTAAGTTTATCGTATCAAAGTTTGTCAATGTACAAACCAGGTTAGTATCTAAAATTTTAGGTAATTGGTATAAGCACCCTAAATTAAACTGCTTCACCTTTAATGTAGAATAGTTAATAATGTATTTATACACATGGTCTGCATATTTTGAGGTTTAAGACCTCAAAAAGCAGATTTTTTCAACTATTGTAATTTGGATTTGTGTTTTTGTAAACATAATCTAATTTAAAAATACTAGCTTGCATTTTTTCTTTAATGGGAATATCTTTCCCCTCTACGTCTTTAATCGTATAAATACTCGCATAAAATCTACAAGAGCATCATTGTTCTGATATATCTAGTTCTATATACATACATTTCAATATTAACAACCTCTCGTTAGTGAAAGTAACCCTATAGAAAAAAATGGAGCAGTGCAGCGGTAAGAATTTCTAATACGAAGTTCTATAATAAACACTATATTCTTTGTTTTTTTTTACAGAATTTATCACTTGCCCATTAGTCCCACATCATCGGGTGCTGAGACATCGCCTACCTATCCATTTGTGGAAATGTAGGCGTAGTCTTCAGCAGACACAGCAACAGGCCCAACGACAGCAGGCTCAGCAGGACTCTCAACGACAAAGAGCATCAACTTCCACAGCATTGGAAGAAAACTGGGATGGTAGCTGTTCTTCCAGTTCTGAAAAACAGCAGGATTTGACTTCTACTGTCCAAGAATCTTCTATTTCCACTTCCACTGCTGGTGGAATGGGGCTTTCTGCTGATGGGCAAGAAAACTGGGACGATGACTGGTCTCCCAGTTATATTACTACTATCAGAAGAACAACACAGCAATGAATCATAATTATATTATAATTAATATAAAAAATAAAAATTTTCTACAAAAGATAATGTATTTTTCTTAAGATCCACATAATTTTTCGTTAGAATATCTTCACATCATTTGATACATTTGGATTTAACTTGGAATAGATATATTATACAAACAAATCGTCAGTGATATTAAATATTTGATCGATATAGTAATAGAGCCGTTGACGGCTATTAACCGTTGATATATTACAATTCGATGAATGAAAACTGATGATCTTCGAACTTTTACAGTTCTATGAACGTTTTACAGTTCTATTTACGTTCTATTGATCGATATAAAGCTATACCGATCCTGCTCCAAAACATTTGGAGCAAGATCGGCACAGCTATACTACTAACCAATAATTATTTTAATCAAATATAAAAGTCAGTTATTATTTACACCTGTTGACGATGATAAACATATTATTAAAAACTTATAGTAAGTAGGTAACTGTCATATATAATACTGGGCGTAAGAAAACAAAATACTGTACACAAATAAAGCATAAACAAGGAGTAAGCAACAATTATTTTCAGAATGTAGTAATCTCTCAAATTTACATACCTGACCAGTTATTTAAACAACCTGATGATCAATTATTATGCAAAACCGCTAACTGTGCTGTAAAGGGGACCGCTGCAAATTAATGTAAAACAGGTAGAAACCTATAATTATTATGGAGTGAAAGTATATAACAGTTGATCACCTGCCCATTTTGCGTAAATTACCCGATTTCGACTACATGTAGTAAATACATCAAAATAGTAATTACTTTAAACAGGGTTACCAGACTTATACAGTAGGTCATGAAAAAACCAGCTATAACGATCCACAGGATTATACCTTAAAACAGAACGTGTGAATCGGTCGATCGAAAAGAAATATGTATACATGTTTATTTAAATATGAATAAAAACATATCGACACACATTAAAAGAATAGAGTACTTGCATCAACAGAGAACGAAAGCTTTACCAATAAGTATATAAAATAGCATATGCAAGTTATTATTACCCAAAATATTATACAAAAATTAACTCTAGGATCTTTTCCACCCCTCTACCTTGTGAGGAAAGACTTTGGAGGGTCGTTAGTTTAAAGGGATCTCCAAATATATATCTATTTCTGCCCGAAGACACAAGTAAACATATATTCAGACCTAACCTGTCGAAGGATCTACCCTGTCTTATATTTTATGTTCGAAAAATATGTTGAGGGTAGATTTTTCGCACCACCCTTCTTCTTCAGAATCTTTTCAAATCTGCAGGGTGTGCAAATCCCCGAGTTATTTTCCCACTCGTCATAGTTCCTGACATCACCCTTGCACTTTTACAAGTATGATTCACAGGTACAGGCATTTCTATTCTAGAATAAATGTATATTATAAGTTAAGAGTAATTAAAACACATAAATTGTTTGTTTAGCTGCTATGCAGCAAAACAAATACCTAACAAAAAAATAAGTGTACAAACGAGGTGGTTATTTAAAAATGGAGGTTACTAGGGAAACTTACCAGAATCTTCTGTAACAGAGCTACACCTTACACCAGTTGAGAGAGACAAATGTAAATTTATAATTTTCGCAAACTATTTATACATATCCAAAACCACCACTCCACTCACGCTGTAAATATATAAAACGAAAAGCCTTTTTGGTTTATTCATAATATTCATACTATTGGTATAATATATAGTACATCAAAACTATGTATACTCCATACGAAGTTTTAGAAGTAATAATAAACGTTAAATTACAACAAAAATTAAATAGTAAAAACTACCATTTTAAAAATGTCTGTGCATATTTTTGGAACCAAGATAGGATAAATGGTCACATATGTTGGAAGTGCTATGTTGATTTACTCTGTGAATTTGGAGAAGGTGATAGTTTAAGAAATGTCTGCTTTAATTGGGGATTGATTAAGAAGCTTAATAACTTTGAAAGGAACCGCTATTTCTTAAACACAGCTTTAAAGAGAATAGAAATAAATCAGGTATGGGTAGATTTTTACACCAGTGAAAAAATTAACATGGACCAACTATTTGAAAAAATAGTAGAAGATAAACACGAGGACCGTTTGAAGCCACTTATGGAACTTTTACCACATAGATTACAAATAAAACTGACAAATAAATATAAAATACCACCCTTTTTTATAAATTATTGTAAAGTTTGTACATGTACTAATATGCTCTATTGTTAATAAAAAAATTTCTATGAAAAAACGGTTTATTTTTAAATCAAAATAACAATGTTATTACATATTATTAGCCATCGTCACACCTACAAAACATGAGTTTCTTTTTCAGCCTTTCCGTTTCTTGGTAACAACTGGAGTAATCCCACTCCAGTTTTTTAAATTTTAAATTGTCTAAAGTACCTATTAAGCCTGGGGGTGGTAAGCTTGTTGGGGTAGTTGCCTCCACAAACTGGTTACGTACAAGTTTCTCAGGTAAGAGAGGTTTCGAGCTGCCTGCCTCCCCAAGTAAATGTATATAATCACTAGCATACTTGTTTCTTTCGTAGGTTAGACCGTCTACATTTGCTAAACAGGCAATCAAATCTGACCTAGTGTTCAAAAGTTCATCTGTAGTATTTAATAGGAGAATCCTTAAA
Organism: Pogonocherus hispidulus; assembly: GCA_963924545.1. Taxonomy (NCBI): domain Eukaryota; kingdom Metazoa; phylum Arthropoda; class Insecta; order Coleoptera; family Cerambycidae; genus Pogonocherus; species Pogonocherus hispidulus. Next base: position 9,077,852 of record OZ004697.1, on the reverse strand, counting down.
CTGTCTATGTTACCAGCTGGTGGTTTTTTCGTAGTTGTTGGGGGTGGTACTATAGTTGTAGAGGGTGGTTTCGTAGTTTCTGGCTCTGTCGATCTAGAAGCAATTCGTTCTTCGCAATCAAGGTGATACTGTAAACAAATACGAGTGTTTAGCACACATGTAAATTTCATATCTTGAAGTTCGGTCTCGCACTCTCTTAAATTGTTAAATCTATGCCTCTCGCTTATATTGACTGTTATTCTCGGTTTGGTATGATTAACACACCCTATTGTAAAGTTCTGAGGATCGTTGACACAATTGTAGGGAGAGGTTACGTTATTAGTTAAAAGTTGCTTCACTTTATCAACAAACCCTAGTGTATAGTTCTGAGTATCGTTGCCACTTTTGTGAGGTGTGGTAACTTCGTTAGCATACTCTAATCTATAGTTTTTGGAGTTATTGTTATATGTCAAGTTCTGGGAGACATTACCACCTTTGTGTTGAAGATGAAACGTTGGATTATTGGTGTTTAAATTCCCGTAGTGCACTCTGACGTTTCGATACCTGTCTACATAGTCGTTAATAACCAGAGATCCTGAACCCGAATTATAACTTGAATTAAACACCGGTATTCTTTCACATTCTACACCTGTAAGACACAGGAGACCAACCAGCACTAAAATAATGTAAAACCGATCCATTTGGATGAGGAGATTTAAGTGATATATTAGAGAAACGTATCAACTAATACATAGTTGGGTAAAACCTTATATTTATATAAGGAATATTTGGCATTATTATTATAAAAATATTGGCAGGTCTCTTCAGCTAATGGTATATGTTGAAGAATTTGCAAATATTTGACGCCAAAAAATTTACTGCGAAATTGGCAATTATTGGTTTGATGTGTACAGGGAAAATTACACACGTGTATAATTGACGATATTTAAATCAGGTACATGTTCTTTTTAGGTAAATACATTGATTCTATGTGTGGGAAGTTTTGGTTCTATTTTAAAACGTATATGTTGTTCTGATTATAGGTGAATACATTGTCGTACCTATGTGTTAATAATAAGATGTAAAAAACTCACAATATTTGGCTCAGCTAAAATATTAAAGATGTTATAAGGTGATAACTTAAAAAGATTCTGCGGGGGCCTTCACACGTATACAATTTGGCTCTATGTTGAAAACATATTTGTAGTTCTGTTTATAGGTAAATACATTGTTGCATCTAATTGATGCATTTATGCAATATTGGCTCAGCTAAAATATTAAAGATATTATAAGGTGGTAACTTAAAAAGATTCTGTGTGGGCCTTCACACGTGTACAATTTGGCTCTATGTTGAAAACATATTTGTAGTTCTGTTTATAGGTAAATACATTGTTGCAGCTAATTGATGCACTTATGCAATACCTGACTCGGTTAAAATATTAAATCTTTTTTTTTACCAAGATATCGTAATATAGGTTGACCGTCACACGTTCTACATACAAGTACCAAAGTTGCAATTATGCCCCTCCATTATTTTCCACTCCGTAACAGAAGGTCTTTCATGGTCTAGACATAAAACAGTCTCTAAATTTAGTGTATTTCGTTACTGTGTTGGTTGGTGAGTACACTTGTTTAATATTTATAATATGTTTTGTTTAAACATGAATTAAAAGTTCTTTATTTACTTCACTGAACGCTATTAGACTACTTAACTAGAGCTTTTAATTTATATGGGAAACTGGTTATATTTTAAAACAAATATTTGTTCTATCCTTGTGTGACTTTATTGCTAAAAAAGTTTAACTTGTTGAAACTGTATAATATTATTGAATTTTGTTATCGGGTACATCTCTTATATTTGTCATGTTTCTTAATTTTCTATGTGTATCACCTCGGGAAAATAATAAAATTGTTTTCCCGCTACAAAACCTGGGATATTGATAATGTATAGGGATTTGCTGTTTTAAAAGTAAGTTATAACTGTATTTTATAAACAGAAGGTTATGATTATTTCACTAGTTTCAAATAATTGAAAAAAAATCTAATTTGTTATTCAGCAGAAATACTGCAATAATACTTAACAGAGGCTCACTAACTAGTTCATATTGCTAACTTTAGACATTACTTACAAACCCTCTTTGTCTCAAAACTTAGTACTCAATTTAGAGAAACGATCATAAATAAATAAATGTAGAAAACTAAATTATATTAAGGTAATAGATAATAAGCTTCTCAGAGGTTTTATCACTTTATAAATCTATGAACATAAGTTCTAGATAGACCAAACAGTTATAGAATTCTAATTTGTTTTAATTACTGTCTGATACACAATAGACTATTTAAAACTAGGTTTAATTATGTAAATACATATAATATTAAACTATACTCCACTGGGTTTAAACCAGTAAGAAAATGTTAATAATGTTAAATGAAAATAAGTTTAACTAAGTACTTAAGCTGTACTTAGTTACCTATCCAGGCTTACTTTAATAGAGAGTGGTAGTTATCGGAAGAGCAGTTTACTACTTCTCTCTCAAAAAACCTTTTCTTTAAATAATATATTCGATTTCCTTTTTTTTAAATAATTTAAAAGTTGAATAGTTTTAAAAGTTGAACAGACGAGTAACCTGTTGATAGAGAGTTGAGTAGAGTCTATAGGTTTGCTATAATGCTATTCAAAACGTTTATTAAATCTGAGTGTACACAAAGTTGTACAATCTTTCTACAGATACTAGGAATAATTAGAGGGTAATTGTATAAATAGCATATGTTGAAATTATTTAGCTTTGTGTATATGGATTTACTTAAACCGTTTATTTTAATAAATTGTCGGGAAATATCCTCGAAATAAAATATTAATGAAGTATAATCACGAGGTTGTTATAACGCGTAATTCACCCTAATTGCAGTTTGTAAAAGAATAATTAGTTTGTGAACCGTAACGTTTAACCCTTGGTAACTCGAAGGTATACTGTAAATTGTTCTTAACCTTTAACCTACACAGCTTTTCTACACTACAGAATGTTAAGAAATTATATATTAATAAGTAGATATTTACCTACATACAGCAATGAGAATACAAGCCTACAATTATTAGGCTTTGAGATATTGTAAAGTTAAATTTCAATCCATACATGTTTACATTTTGCTTACGACACCACGGGACATACCTTTGGTACGTTTTAATGTGTAATATACTTAATAAAAATTGTACGACCCGGTACAGGATGTTTTTAGAGGTTTCCCAAATAAACAGAAGCAGTAGAGATGATATTATTATTTGTTGCACCCGTATCTCGCTCTAATATAGTTCTGTTGAGTGTCTAACCATATCTAGATAAATAATATAGTGTGTAGAGTTTAAGTAGTTGAGAAATTTTAATTTGATAGCTTCAACATTTGTAATACATGTTTAGCTATAAGTTGTACAGGTCTTTCACAGATAAGTTTAAATATATATTTCTTATGTTTCTCTTAAGTTATTGCTGGTTATGCTAATTGTTATTATTATTATTATTAAGAGTTAGATTTCACGAGTTCAAAATAAAGTACGAAATTATTACATCCTAACATTTGACCCAATATTTTTTATTTTTCAGTGTTGATCAAACAGGTTCAAGTATTACCTATTTAAGGTTGTCAATCAGAAGAAGTAGCTCTCATTACCTCTTTAGACTTAGAGGTATACGATTGTTAACTCTCAAAGAAGGGGTGAGTTTTAAGATAATTTCATGATGGAAAAGTTTACTATTATAAAAAACGTTACAAAGAACGTTCGAAGATTCAATCTCAAAGGTCAAACCGTGGAATTTAAAATTAATAAAATACCTGAAAATGTTGACCCCGTTAGCTGGGTTAAACAGGGTGTTGAGGGTATTGTTGAATTTTGTACGAGAGGTACAGAACCAACTGATTACGTAGGGTTTACGTTTTGTAACAAAGATTTTACCAGGGGGGATGGGTGGATCAGTTTCCGACCAATGTCTGAAGTAAAAACCTCAGATGTATGGGATATGATTTCTGGTATATACCAATCAAATTCTTCAGGTTTTAACGTTGATACATTTTGTCTAAGTTTTACATCTGTTAAAATACCTAGGGGAAGGGGAATATGTCGCGGTCGTAATTATACAACATTTAACGAGGAATGCGCTAAACGGGTAGGTGTTTTAAGCATCCATAACAAAGATGGGCTTTGTTTACCTAGGGCTCTAGTAGTTGCACAAGCTCATGTCGATAAGGACCCTCAATTCTCCAAAGTACGAAAAGATACAGGTAAACTTCAATCAACGAGAGCTCATCAGCTACTAAAGAATGCTAATGTTATAATACCTTCTGAAGGGGGTGGTATCTACGAATTAAACCAGTTGCAGCAGTACCTCAAAGATTACGAAATAGTTGTGTATACATACGGTACAAAAGGTCGGGATGTTATATTTAAAGGGATTAATGGGTCTGGTAAAAGGCTTAACCTTCTGTTTCATGAAGGCCACTATAATGTCATTACATCTCTTACCTCAGCCTTCTGCTGTACTTATTATTGTCAAGAATGTAATATTCCTTACAACACCAAAACGTCTCACAGGTGTGAGGCTACATGCCCTGCTTGCCAAATGTCGCCACCTTGCTCTCTACAAACTTCAATCAGGTGTGATGATTGTAATAGAAGATTCCGTGGGCAAACATGTTTTAATAACCATAAAATTATGCGAGAGAATAAATCACTTTGCTCTAAAGTTCGTCTGTGTAACCGATGTTTTAAAACCGTGAAATCGGGTAGGCAACACACTTGTAATGAGATATTTTGTAAAGTATGTAAAGCTCATGTACCTACCCCTCATTATTGTTATATGCCTGTTGATACAGGAAAACCCTCTATGAAAGATCAACTTTTCATTTTCTACGATCTAGAAAGTATGCAAGAAAAACTGATAGAAGGGGGGTCGTTTCTTCATGAGCCTAATTTGTGTGTCTTTAAACAGCGTTGTGAAATGTGTTTGAATACACAGCTCAAAATTTGTACAAAATGTGGAGTTGTACAACAAATTTTAAAAATTGATCCTGTATCTCGGTTTGTGGAATTTGTAATGAACCAGAGGAAATTGTTTAAAAAAGTAGTTGTGATTGGACATGCTGCCGGTATTTATGACACACAGTTTATACTCAGACATATAATATCAAACACTGATTTGAAACCCGAACTCATAACCAGAGGTACCAAACTTTTGTCATTGGTTGTAGATAATGTCAAGTTTATTGACTCCTTAAACTACTTCCCTATGTCTCTGGCTAAGTTACCGAAGTGTTTTGGGTTGGAGGGCATAAGGAAAGGCTATTTCCCCCACTTATTTAATAAAACAGAAAACCAAAATTACGTTGGGCCTCTCCCTGCTCTAGAATACTATGACCCTGATAGTATGAAAGAGGATGAAAGAAAATCGTTTATAGAGTGGTACACCGAACTTTCAAAGCAGGACTATGTGTTTAATTTTCAAAAAGAAATAGCTGCATACTGTATATCAGATGTGAATATTTTAACTCAGGCCTGCCTAACATTTAGGGAGCTCTTGATAAGCGAAGGGAATGTTGACCCCTTTCTTGAATCAGTTACTTTACCGGGGGCTTGCAATAAAATATTTCGTCGAAAATTTTTAAAACCTAATACTATAGGTATTATACCCAAAAACGGTTACAGATGGTGCGATAACCAGTCAAGAATAGCTACGCAGTGGCTTTTGTGGGAAGAACACCAACGCCAAATAAATATTTTGTACGCAGCCAAACAGAGAGAAACAGTCATTGCTGGTGTTAAAGTTGATGGGTTTTGTCCCGAAACTAATCAAATTTTCGAATTCCACGGCTGTTATTATCATGGGTGCCCTAAGTGTATTAAGTACAGACGTACCGAATTTACTTATGATGACCCGTCATTAACTATAGAAACTCGGTATGAGTCGACGGTAGCTAAAACAGCTAGACTTCGTAAAATGGGTTATGAAGTAATTGAAAAATGGGAATGTGAGTTTAAAAGTGAATTAACAAGGGAAATAGAGTTATTTACGTCAAACCACCCCATTCTTTCTCAACAACCGTTAAACCCTAGAGAAGCTTTTTACGGTGGTAGAACAGGTGCTACAAAATTGTACTATAAAGTAAAAGAGGGCGAAAAAATAAAATATGTCGATGTGTGCTCCCTGTATCCTTGGGTCAATAAATATGGTAAATACCCCGTAGGACACCCAGAAATCTTTATCGGTGACGAGTGTAATTCCTTAGATTTAAACAAAACCGAAGGCATAATAAAATGTAAAATTCTACCGCCGCAAGGGCTCTACCACCCCGTGCTACCTGTTAAATCGAATGGAAAACTAATGTTTCCTCTTTGTCGCACATGTTGCGAATATATGTATGATAAATGTGGGCATACTGAAGACGAAAGAGCCATACTCGGTACTTGGGTAATTGACGAAGTGTTGAAAAGTTTAGAAAAGGGATATAAAATGATCGATATTTACGAAATATGGAAGTATAAGATTGACCAATATAACCCACATACTAAGAGTGGGGGGTTGTTTGCAGATTACATATCTAGTTTTCTTAAATTAAAACAGCAGGCTTCGGGTTACCCCTCAGGTTGTAATTCTGAGGAGGAAAAAGAGAGTTATATTAAAGAATATTTAGAAAAAGAGGGTGTTAGGTTAGACCCTGATAAAATAGTTTATAACCCCGGGCTCAGACAGGTTGGTAAATCTGTAGTCACATCGTTCTGGGGTAAACTCGGTCAGCGTGAAAATCAAACAAAAACAACTATAGTGAAGAACTCTGGCGAATTTTTTAACCTTTTGACAAGCTCATTTGTAGAGGTTCATACTGTATACCCAATAAATGAGGATGCCCTTATAGTCAGCTGGATGTATAAGGAGGAGGCATATACCCCTTTACCCACTGTTAATGTAGCTCTAGCAGCATATACCACTGCTCAGGCCAGGCTTAAACTCTATAGCTACTTGGAAAAACTCGATGAACGAGTATTATATTACGATACAGATAGTGTTATCTATATAAGTAGACAGGATGAGTACGACGTACCCATAGGTTCTTTTCTCGGACAGATGACAGATGAGTTGGGTGAGGGTAATTTTATAACAGAATTTGCATCTGGAGGTCCAAAATTATATACTTACCGTACATATTCTTCTACCAAAAACGAATGGTATGATACAATTAAAGCTAAGGGTATAACAATTAACCATAGTACATCTAAAACAATAAATTTTGAGAAACTTAGAGATATGGTTCTACACGACACATCCCCAGAGTATATAACTACAAAAAATATATTAAGAACACAAGATCACAATGTCATTACAAAAGAAACGACTAAGATGTTTCGAGTTAATTTTAGTAAGCGTGTACGTACCGCTGATTACGATTCTGTACCCTTTGGCTATAAAAATCCACGGTTAGACCCCTTGAATAATTAACATGTTTACTGTTAATGTTATCACTTTTTAATAACTAGACTTTTTTCAGGTAGTTCCAGCTGATAAGACAAGCTTAAAAACTTATTCTACCAAACAATAAATCTGTAATAAACCCTGACCCATTCTTACCGAAAGAGTCATATAAATAAATACCTTAACCACAAAAATATAGATTATATTATAAAAGAGCCAAATAAAATAGCTATGTATCTCGAAAAAGAGCCATATCACAATTTTGGTCTAAAAGAACCAAACTAAATAAAAGACCTTAATTGCATCAAAAAGAGTCAAACCAGAGGGCATAGTCAAAAGAGCCAGATAGTTACGTTTATATATAAAAAGAGCCACACCACGGTTTCGGTCTAAAAAGAGCCAATGTAGACCCTGCCGGTAGTTAGTGGGTCAAGTATGGGACCAGTTGTATAAACCAAGTTATTAGGCTTGTCTTCGACAGGTTAGGTCTGAATATATGTTTACTTCTGTCTTCGGGCAGAAATAGATATATATTTGGAGATCCCTTTAAACTAACGACCCTCCAAAGTCTTTCCTCACAAGGTAGAGGGGTGGAAAAGATCCTAGAGTTAATTTTTGTATAATATTTTGGGTAATAATAACTTGCATATGCTATTTTATATACTTATTGGTAAAGCTTTCGTTCTCTGTTGATGCAAGTACTCTATTCTTTTAATGTGTGTCGATATGTTTTTATTCATATTTAAATAAACATGTATACATATTTCTTTTCGATCGACCGATTCACACGTTCTGTTTTAAGGTATAATCCTGTGGATCGTTATAGCTGGTTTTTTCATGACCTACTGTATAAGTCTGGTAACCCTGTTTAAAGTAATTACTATTTTGATGTATTTACTACATGTAGTCGAAATCGGGTAATTTACGCAAAATGGGCAGGTGATCAACTGTTATATACTTTCACTCCATAATAATTATAGGTTTCTACCTGTTTTACATTAATTTGCAGTGGTCCCCTTTACAGCACGGTTAGCGGTTTTGCATAATAATTGATCATCAGGTTGTTTAAATAACTGACCAGGTATGTAAATTTGAGAGATTACTACATTCTGAAAATAATTGTTGCTTACTCCTTGTTTTTGCTTTATTTGTGTACAGTATTTTGTTTTCTTACGACCAGTGTTATATATGACAGTTACCTACTTACTATAAGTTTTTAATAATATGTTTATCACCGTCAACAGGTGTAAATAATAACTGACTTTTATATTTGATTAAAATAATTATTGGTTGTCTTAAACCTCAAAATATGCAGACCATGTGTATAAATACATTATTAACTATTCTACATTAAAGGTGAAGCAGTTTAATTTAGGGTGCTTATACCAATTACCTAAAATTTTAGATACTAACCTGGTTTGTACATTGACAAACTTTGATACGATAAACTTAGGTATTTAATTAAGGAACTAATCTTTGTTGCCTCACTCGTTCACAGGTTATTGGATGTTGCATATGGAGCTCTAGGTAAGTGCTTTTATTATTTTATTAATTTTATTTTTGGTTACTCTTCCATGAACAATTGAAACTAAATCGGTTTGTTCATATAAAGTCCCTTGGGTACAAAAATGTTTATTACATGTTAATATACTCTACAAATTCCTTATTTTCTATTTAGGTTAATATAGTTTAACCATATAACCAGTATTTTACCTATTTCCCCAGCTAACATCTTAGGTTGTATGAAATTATACCCTTATAAATAATAACATTCTCTATAATTAATTTTCTGTTTAAAGAATATATTATGGTATTATTTTCTCTTTTCTATATTTAGATATGTAATCTGTGTTCACCTATAGTACTGCTGGTGATAGGAAATTGCACCGAAATTTTGATTTAAATAAAAAAGGGTATGTCGTTATTTAATTAATATTTTAACTTTAATATCTTCTCTAAATAGTTTGGTAACTAAGCAGATTCCTTTGTATATGTCCCTTCAATATTTTACAGGTTTATTAATTGACTTACAGTTGTGGAATATCAATTATAACCAAGGCTTGAATATTTGGGTCGATACTGAATATATGTTTCTATGATATGTATACCTTGGTAAAGTAACCTACCCCATATATATATACATACTGCTTTTCTTAAATGAATATTTTGACATCTAAACCGGCCGCCTTGTTTTAATGTTTAATCATGGTTATCTATGTGTTACAATCTTATTAAACAACCTGTACACGTCAGTATTCTTAAATAACATTGTGTTATGTATTTCTATGTGTGAGTTAAATATAGTTTTAGTTTTCACGATATGTTTATAATAAATTAAATAGTTATGGTGCATTGCCAATAAACTAGGTTGTAGAATTTTTCTATATTTAGATCATGGCAGGTATTCACCTGATGTCTCACAGGTAGTAGGAAATTATGTTATGTAGGACCTTTAATAAATAACAGGAGGGGGTCTGAAACATACTCCCCACTTAATTATACATTTCTGGGTCGTCAAAAGTAACATCATTGGGTATTTAATATATAAAAGAGTTAGAATCGTGGGTATAGGCAGTTGGTTTTCATCATTTAGAAAAACAATGTCTGCTGCTTCAAATTCACGGTTTTTGAGTAGTTTGTCTCAGAAAGATAGTGCCAGAATAGAACCAGAAGCAGAAGGTTATGTTGATGATGGAATCATCCCTGATATTAACGACTATACCGAAGAAGAATACTTAAAGTCCAAGTTGATCCAGAGTCGTGATTTTGATGATGTGGATGTCTTATACTGTTCAACACTAGTGTTTGTTATCATAGATACCATTGATGGCGGAGAAGTTCGGTTGTGTGAAGGTTGTTACTTCTTTTATCGTTTGAGAGTTACGGGGGCGTCCCATAGACATGTGGACATGCATACTACTACAACCTTCATGCAAATTCCCCGACGAACGTTTTGCAGTTGTTGTAAAACCCCGTTAGTGTTGTTTAGACCGTTAACTGTATGTACTATATGCAATTGTGTAAAAAAAGAAATTCACTCTAATATATAAACTATAATATAGTTTAGGTGTCTGCTTCTACATTTCACCTGTAACCAGCGTTCATCTATAGACCCGTAGGGTAAAATTATGTTATTTGGCGTAATTAGTAAGTTAACCTACCTCCTATATATCTGTATAAATAACTCCTTATATTGTTTCGTACCTGAATATTTTTGGTATATATATAACAATCTTTATTATTATTAAAATGCCTTGAACACGTAGTTGTTCTTAAATAATGTCACATTATGTATTTCACGATATAATTTTAATTTTCACTGTCTGTTTATTACCATTAAGCAATGTTTAAATAAGTATTCTTCAAGCTCTGTATATGTTATTGTTACAACCGTGTATACGGTTCCTTAGGATGTTTTCCAACCACGAAAAAATATTTTCAGGGGCTTTCTGTTTATATTGTATTTCTGGATTACGTATGACCCAAATTATAGACATTAATAAATATTTGGGTTGACACTGAATATGATTGTATATTAGTTGTTTACCATAGGTAAAAAGATACCCTATCGCCTATATCTCTATGTTGTTTTTATTAAATTAATATTTTGGTATCTAACCGGTTTCTTTTATTTACTGTTTAACCGTGTCTATCTATATGTATCAAGTTTATTAAACACCTTGCATACGTCACCGTTCTTAAATACCGTTGCACTATGTATTTCACGAGAGTTAAATATAATTTTAGTTTTCACGATGTGTTTATTTACCAGTAACTTGTAAATTATTTTGTACGCATGTCTCCAGGCTATCTACTTGTAACAGGTAGCTGTTTATGATTATTAATAACGAGCGCTAATTATAGCCTTTGTGTGAGTATGTAGTACCGAAATGTGTAAGCTTCCTGCTAAGGTGGCTCTCTGACTGCCAGCTCCCTATTTGATGTTTGCGCAATAACCTCTAGTCGTTTTGTAGCTGGTTGACCTTGGCTTGATGTCTGAGATTTCTGTTTGTAGTGTTAGGTCAGTTGGGTCCAGGTGGTGCAGTGTCTCTGCACTGTCTGGCCCAACTGACCTTATACCTACTGTTGTTTTAAAAAAAAACTGGGAATTTAAACTTGATCAAACTTTATGAGTCAAGGTGGGTTGAAAGGCACAAGTTCATATTTCGATTTTGTGAGTATTTAGAATTAATAGTCAATGCATTAGATGTCATTTCAAACTGACAGGATACAGAATCGTGTAGCAAAGCAAATATTTTGAAAAATTCGATATTAACAACTAATTTCGTTGTAACAGTTTTCTCCCTGTCTCAAATTTTGTGTTTTACAATTAATTTAAGTAAAATATTACAGAGCCCCAGTATTGATAGGGCCATATCGATATGATAAATCAGGTCATACAAACATTAAAAAATATAAGAATTAATGTAGATAAAGACTTTCCTGAATTATTTAAAAACATTTCGAAATTGCACGAAAAATTAGATATACCTAGATGTAATTAAACCTAGAATCACAGGCACAAATAAATCGACCAAATGTAGTAACAACAAATTGAGAGGCATATTACCGAATTAACACATACATTCCAATATTGGAATATATTATCGAAGATTTGGAATCCCGCTTTGATAATGACCTTATGAACATTTTAAACTTAAATATTGCCTTTTCTACTGTTTTTCTCTAAATTAAATCCTAGTGAAATATGTGAATCCCTAGACAAAGTAATATTATTTTATAAAACCATTCTTTATAAACGATTCCTTGTTTGAATTGAACTTAAAAGCCGAATTCGAAATATGGGCAAATAGATTTACCGATCTTGAAAAACTGAATCCCTTCATTCCCGTCAGTCTCTATACAAATCTTGCAATGAGGTATTTTTTCCATCCATAAAAAATATTCTACAAATTCTACTCACCTTTCCTGTTTCCATTGCTTCAGCGCAAAGATCGTTTTCTGTTTTAAAAAAATTAAAAACGTGGTTGAGGAATAATATGACCGAGGAACGATTGTGCTGTTTAGCTAGTATGCATATGCAAGGGATGCTCCAATTGATATAAACAATGTTATTGACACGTTCGCGAGAATTAAAAGGCGAGTTAAAGATTTTGTTATTTAACAAGTCTTAATTGTATCATAATAATTTTTATTAATATTTTGTGCTTTGAATCTTATTTTTTATATTTGTTGTGTTATTATTTTTTATTATGTTTATGTTTTTTGTTTGTTGTTTTATTTTCATTAAGACGTTTATATTTTAGTTTTTGAATGTTCAGGTTGAAGATGTATAATAAAGATATACTTTTTCAGTTCACTTATGGATGTTTTATTAAACGCTTCTATTTGCTATTTCATTCAAGGAAAAACCTACCTATCTAAATGCATAGGTAATTGACAATATTTTGTAAATATGTGGTTCTGAGATACTCCCCCCCCCCATGTTGAAAAGCTAAATCTACCCTTGGTTGTAACATAGGATAACATAGGAGTCATAGGATAGGACAGGCCCTATAAAATGCATGTTTATTATGTTGGGAGTCTTCTCTTCTCATTAATCATAATCATCAGTTTAGTGAGGCAGTGCATAGGTTGATTGATAGGTAGCATTTTGAGAGTAGGTACGTGATATTTAAATACTGTGGAACATTCAATTAATTGTACCTCTTTACCAATTTACAGTGTATCTAGGAGAGGTTAACGACTGTGTATTTATATGGGACTTTTCTTATTTTAGTATTAGAAGGTGAAGGTTTTATCCTTCCTAAATCCCTCGCTAAATCCCTATCCGTTAATTATGGATAAATATAACCATAAATAAGAAAAACAAAATTAACCAATTCTGTATAAGACATTAGTGCTAATGCATGTACTAGTAGTAGTACCTACCCACATCATAACACCCAGTGGTAGTGTTAGTAAAACCCATGAATTTACTAGTGATTGTTTGATAACAAATGATGAGGATGAATCTAGTACAATAACACAGCAGTCTAATAATTATCCCATAGCCGATTTATTTAAAAAATCTAAGAAAAAGAAATTAGATGTAATGTATATTAAAAATAAATTAGAAATTTAATTAATTAATACGATATGGTTGTTTTATAGGAGAAAGGAAGTAGAGAAGGAAGTTCTACTGCCAAAGAGCTTAAACTTGAGGAAAAAGAAAAGCGTTACTATAAATTTATTAATGCATGGATCCAAATCTGGAAGATTGGCTTATAAAGCAAGAAACTAATAGTAGTAGTAGCAGCAGCTGTAATGAATATGCCTTTTGCAAGGCATGTAATGTATCATTAATTGCCCATCAAAATGATCTGTATCGACATCAGTCTTCAGAAACAAACTAAATCGAATATCAAAATAAGTGACATTATGACAGAACACATTAAAGAGTCTACCAAGAGGGCTAAACTTAAATTATGTGGACTACTGACAGTTAATAACTTACCATTTCGTTTGATGGATACTTTAGCTCCATTGAGATAGTCATTGTGCTTTTTGTGCTTCGCCTGCAAGGACGCGCTGTTGAGCTGGACCGGCAAGCTAGTGAAATTTGACACGTAAGCGTAGAAATAGGAGTTTAGATTTTGTTGTAACCTGGGGTTGTTTTAGTTATTTGTGCGTGTACTTGTAATTGTATAATTGTCTTTGTGTTTTATCTGAATTATGAGTCTTTTAGTTAAACATGGCAACGCCGCCTTTGTCTGACAGGCGATGCGGTTGCAGAAAATTGAGGACGTTTAGATAAATCGAGCGCGCGAATGTTATGTGCTGACTGGTTTTTTTATGTAGTCGGGCCCCCGATACAAGTGCTCGTGTTTATCTAGATAGAGATTGCCTTTTCCTCAGGTTGTATTAAGTATTAATTAAAGGACACTGTTACGTCCAGAGAATTGTTTTACACCTTTGCCTGCCGTTTGTGATCAGTTAAGTGGAGTAAATAGAGCTGTATTAAAAACGTGTTTTGTTTTTCTTCCCCGCTGTTATATTCGAACCTAGTCTAGGCCGGAATAAACGGGTATTTTGTTCAACGGTAAGACTTTAGTGACTTGACAGATTTATTTAAATAACCATACTGTAAGTACTTTAACCACTTATATAACGAATAATTGATAAAGCACCCGTAGGTATTTTTTCTGTAGATAAAGCATGGGAAAGAAAAAAGATAAGAAAAGAAAAGTCTTTCATCTGACGGATCAGATTCGGACAGGATGAATGACCGTGTACATTTAAAAAGTTACAAGAGAGGTTAGAGAAGTTAGAACGAGAACGAGAAAAAGGAGAAGCAAATGTCGATCTCCGCTATCGACGCATACGCAATCTCGATCTCGCTCCCAATCAGCTTACAACAACACCGTTCTCGTTCACCGTCCTCCTCTGTTGAACGGAAGGGTAGACTCTGTCAGCCGGTAACAGCGCAACTGTATTGCGAGGTTATCGGTGAAGCCATAGGATAGACACTATAGACAACTGCAATAGCGACGTTTCGAAGGCAGGGATTGAATCTTTGACCCAAGCTGACGTACACTACGATCGAGCTTGTAGCTCAATAGATGGCGCTCCTAATCCGATCTTACAAATCAATAAAGATGTGAAACTTCCTGAAGAAGTTCTAGAAATCCTAGGATATAATCCCGAAAAACTAACGCCTGACGTTAGTTTCGCTTTGCACATAGAACTGGTGCCTAGGTGGCGTAATGTTTTACTTAAGGGAACACAGAAAGACGATTCAAATGCTCTTTTTATTTTATCATTATTAAACGACAACATGAGAGATTTATCAGATAAATGCACCCCTACCGAATACCTTTTTGATGATCTGACAGAGAAATTAAAATCTATAAGCTTCGAAAGAGTTGGAAAAGTTCTGAAAACTTCCTCCAGTGTAAATTCTCAGTCTCGCGACCAAAAAAAGGTGGGGAGGAAAAGGCCCTATCAACCAAAAAACTTCCATCGCCCGGCACGTCGGGTGGGGAAAACGGGCCCCTTGAAGGGATATAACCCCAGAAATCGGTGGGACAACAGGAGGCAGTTGAATCACAATTACCCTCAGACGGAGAGGGGAGTAAGACAGGTAACGTCGAACAAACCTACAGGCCGTTTGAATTATTTCTATAGTTAGTGGTCCACAGTTATAACACATCGCATAGTTCTTAGTTAGACACGGGGTTATAAAATACCATTCACTAAATTACCAATTCAAAATACCACTCCACATCCTAGAATATTTTGTTCTCAAGAATTTATTCAAATAAAACAAGAGATTTGCAAGCTTGAACAAAAGGGAGCAATAGAAAATGGCCTGTCTTCCTGGCCTGGTGCACTGTTCTAGCGTCGTGTGCAAAAGCCTTAATGGCCGTGATGACGGCAGCTGATTACTTTCACTACATCTCGTTAGAGAGCGTTCCACGAAATAATGTTTTAAATAGCTACCAATCATGTAGGTGGATGTCAACGCTGACAACTGACAAGCTTCATATTTGAAATTTTAAATTCTTAAAACAGTACGCGCGTTGTCTTCAGTTATATTTTTTATAATCGATTAATTACCAGTTTGTGTTATAGTTTATTGTGTTTTAGTTTTGTACTGTGTTGCTTTATTATTTTTGAATAGAAGATAGACTTTATTATATAATATTATTTAAATTACGTCTAAATTTTACGTCCGATATAACACGTAATTAAAAAATGCCTCTGTTTGCTAGAATTTAAAATTAATTGAATCTGCAGGAAAAATGCCATTTAAATGTGCAGTTCCCTATTGTGAAGACAAAAATTCTGCTAGACACAGATTTCCAGATCCACGCAAATATTTCAGCAGATATGAAAACTAAGTATTAATATAAATACTTAGTTACAGTATAATTACCTATATTTTACATTTTTAAACAAATGTATTTGATACTCAATATTTGCCCGTAAGTAATTTAATTATTTACAACAATACCTTATTTACATTGTACTATCTATATCCGTTTAAATTATGTATTCAAAACTAAATAGTAACTCCATCTCTTGGAAAAGACAGTAACTCCGAAGCGCTGCGGTCGAGTGGAAGGGTAAAATAAGAGACGGTAAACGGTAACGGTAAAATAAGACACGAGAGGGCGAGAAGCTGAAGAATTTTGACGTGCTCTGGTAAAAAGTGGACTGAATATGAGAGTCTAGCCATTTGTGAAAATTCTAAAATAGAACCAAAAGTACCAGTAAGATTTGCATTAATCACTGGTAACATTGTCCATTAGTGAATCGAACTATTAAAGTGTTTTCCTGATTGTCTATCTTCACCTAGGCGTGGACAAAACTTTCAAATTCCAAAGATGAGCGAGTCGTTGTAATTGAATATCTAATAATAATATAAAATACTTTTTATTTTTTATAGTTACATCGACACTTAGAGAAATAGGAGTAAACAAAGTTTCATTATTAATCCCTCATTGTCAGACGCTATATAAGAGTAATAGATCTTTAAATAAACCAGTATGTGGTTTAGTAAACGCCTAAAATTGTTAAGAAGAATGGGTCCCAACGAAAAAAATATTGAAAAGGTAACTTCTTCTCTTACTCCTTGTGTGGCAAATTTCATCAGAGCACAAATCAATCTAGAAGATACGAAACCCAAAGGAAGACGGTACAATATTGATTCAAAGATTTTAGGAATAATTTTGCAAAAATAAAGTTCTAGATTTTGTAATTTATTATCAAAAGTTTTCGCCGTACCATCTAACAAAATAAATATGACATTACATAGAATGCCTATTAGGACCGGCATTAACGAATGCATTTTTGATAATTTAAAGGTCAGCATTCAGCATTTACAACCGAGACCGAGAAATAGAGTTGCTATTTTAATGTTTGACGAAATGAGCATTGAGCCCCAAATCACTACTAACAAACATTTAAAAGAATTTAAGGGGTTTGAGGATATGAGCTCTTAGGTTACAAGTAAAATATGTGACCATGCCTGTGTTTTTATGATTAAAGGTATAACGAAAAAATGGAAAAAACCACTATGTTACACATTTTGTCATGGATCTACTAAGACTTATGATTTGGCAAGCCAAATTAACAAAATTATTCACGATTGTACAAATGTGGCTGCTATAAATTACCTTTGTTCAAACTATGGCAACAAGGGACAACATAATTTAAAATTATATGGTGAAAGTAATAATTATATCGATTATTTATATATACGACCCTCCTCATTTATTAAAAGGAATTAGAAACAACTTACTAAAACATGATTTAGTGTGGGACAAGGCTGATGGCAAAACATGTGCCAAATGGAATCACATACAAGAAAGATATTTAGAGGATAACGCTCCCGGAGAATTGTCTTATGCCGGACAAATATTTAGCCATTATCTTTGCCCAGTGATGAGTTTGTTGGCGAGAAAAGGTATTTTAATAATTATTATTAATTCATTTTTAAGTAGTTCCAGTCACCTTACTACGTGGCTCCCCCAGTCACAGTCACAGAGGGACACTATATACAATCGATCACTTCCCACTCACTAACCAGCATTGGTTACTGCGGTCCAGTTTCAATGTGTTATTATTATCATATTTTATCATTACCTTAAATAATAAAGATATACCTAATCTACAAAACTTCATAACTGTCCTGTAAGTTATTGTTACGAGGCAACGGTCGCCTACTGGGTCAGCCATAGAAAGAAACTGAATCGGTGGAACATTTGATAAGAAATCAGAGTACCGCTCGTCTGATGGGACAAATGAGTATTATTATAACGAGATGTCTTGTCCGCGTTCACAGGTGTCAAATAAATTGCATAACTAAACTAATTGCAAATATTTCTATTCTATAATTTTTAGTATTTAACAATCAGAAGTAGGGATAACCCAAACCCAGAACGACATTACGGAAAGTCTAGTGAAAAAAAAGTGTAGTTAAACATATTGGTTTTAGAAAATTCACAAGTATAATATGTGGTAACAAAGTTCACAAGTATAATATGTGGTAACAAAGTTCCCAAGGTGGTAATATGTGGTAACAAGGGTCATATATATAATTATGTTAGAAGCTGTATACGTGACCAAATACACTTTCTTAGTTCTATTTACAATAACATCAGGGCACGCTTGTAAACATAACCCTTAGATAAGTTCTTATATTTAATTTTGTAGGAACGAAATCCAAATGACAATCTTGCATTTATCAATATTCTAGTAAACTCCAGCATGAGAATAGTAAACAAACCCTTGTATTGTTTATATTAGATTAGTATTTAAGCCCTATGTATGAACGAACCACAGTTCAGTTCTTATTAGTTAGTCACTAGAGAATTTGTACTCCGTATTTACTAATAAATATTTATAAAAAGTAATTGTTCTTACTTGTGAACTTAATTGGCGCTGCGAACAGGATTGTTCAAACGGAAAAGTAAAAGTTGTGCGTGAAGTCTTTTACACCGGTCTCTTTCAAGAGTTTATTGGACAATCGAACCAGAAACAAGAGAAGCACCTTCACTGGGTATCCGGAGGGTCGACTGGAAGCTGTCCACTAAGAATATCGATACCGACGAAGTGCCGATCCACACCACCTCGAAGAAGGCTTTCAACAAGGAGAAATCGAACCATAAAATGTTCCTAGCATTCATCCTGTAAGTCTTTCTTTTACAATATACATGTTATAAAAGTGTGCGCATTTTAAGAAAAGCTATTATTTTATTGTTGTAGCGATTTGAATATAGAGATTCAATAATTCTTATTATTTATGTCCATTAGGGATAGATCCCCCATTATATTTAAAGCTCCTAATACTTCAAACTCAGATAACAACAAAATGGCAAAAGTTTCTCAAATTGAAATGAACATGGCTAAAGACATGCTATCTGAATATTCAGGTGGTTCAAAAAATTTAGCCTATTTCATTAAACAAGTGGAGAGTTATATTGAACTATTAAAACAACCTGACGAAAATTGTCTTTTTAACAAATTACTGTTTGAGCAAGTTAAATCCAAATTAGTAGGTGAAGCGAGAGATGTGTTAATTTCCTTTAGTTGTAGTAAGTGGTCAGAAATCAAGGACGCCTTATTACAGAGATTTGGCGATCCTCGGTCTGAAGAGCTCCTTTTACATGATTTAACAACTTGCTATCAAAAGCATAATGAAAATTATGAGGTATATTTCGAAAATATTAAAAATAAGTTGCAAGTATTGTTGGAGCATGTAAATATTCGCTCTCCTAATAATGACATAAGAATAAGCAAAGAGAACATGTATACTAATCAAGCATTATCGACATTCAAAGCGGGAATTTTAGAACCGTACTGTAGCCATTTAATCCACCTACCAATTGTTACCTTAGAACAAGCTTTATTCGAATGTAGAAAATTCGATAATGAGAAATCTCAAATAAGTTTTATGAATTTCATGAGAAATAAATCAAAACCTGACTCAAATAAAAAGCCAAACGTCATAAGTAGACCACATGCTTATGTGCCTAATAACAGTAACAATCATAATAGATCAAATTTGTATCCAAATTTTAACACAAATAATCAAACTTTTAGAGGATCAAATTCTCAACAACATAATTCTCAAATTAAACAAAACAACCAAAATTATTCTAATAATCCCCAAGTTACAAGAAATCAAACACAATATCAACCGACGCCGATGTCGATTAGTACCCGAAATACGCAGAAAACACAAAATTATTTCAAACCACAATCTAGGCCAACATTTGTTGCGCAAGAGCTTTTTAACTTAGAACCGAATGAGGCAGAATATGCGGAAATAATAGAAGAAAGCACTGAACCCTCTTTTGAGCCAGAAACAAATTTTCAGAGCCTGGCCTCAGAAGATACATCGACCTAAATTCTGTCAGTGATAAACCAAAATTACCTTTTATAAACATCCCCAGTCTTAAAATGAAAATTCTCATAGACTCCGGAGCATCTAATAGTATTATAAACCCTAAACCAGCTTATGATCAGTTCCGAAATAATTTCTTTAAACAAAAATTTTCCGTAAAATCGCTTAATCATAGTATCAATGACGATAAAAACGTAAAGTACCCTATTCTTAGTGAATTTGGAATAAACTATGATTTTAAATTTCATGTAATGCCATGGCACGACCGTTTCGATGCTTTAATAGGTAGTCACGATTTTCAACGATTAGGCGCAAAGATAGACTACAAAAATCAAATCTTAGAAATAGGAGATAGGAAAATTCCATTCTTTATAGAACTCAATCCTCAGAATTTTGAACCTTTTAAACAGACGGTCAATAACTTTATAAAAATTCCGGTTAACATAGAAAATGGCGAAGTTCTTATTCCAGAAATAAAAATCAGCCAACTTTCTATCCCAGAGTCGCTAGCTATTGCTGAAAATGGCATTTGCACAATACCCTTTGAACAAGAAAAACGCGTTGAAATATGTTGTTACGAACAAGTACAGGTTGAGCCCGCGATAAATTTAGATATCCAACAACCAAGAGTTCAATTCTCTAATATAGATATACCTAAGGTAATACGAACCGAGCATCTAAACACGGAAGAAAAAAATGAAATTATAAGTTTATGTAAACGATTTAAGGACATATTTTATAACGAGAATAGTGATTTATCTTTTACCAATGCGGTCAAACATAAAATTCGTACCACAGACGAAGACCCGATATATTGTAAGTCCTATAGATATCCTTACCATTTAAAACAGGAAATTCAGTCTCAAATTCAAAAGCTTCTTGATAATAAAATAATAAAACCGTCTATATCTCCATACAGTAGTCCCGTATGGATAGTTCCAAAAAAATTAGATGCCTCAGGGAAAAAGAAATGGCGCTTAGTTATAGATTATCGCAAATTAAACCAAAAAACAATCCAAGATAAGTATCCGTTACCTCGTATAGATGAGATTCTCGATAGTCTAGGTAAATGCGTTTATTTTTCTACATTAGATTTGGCTCAGGGGTTTCACCAAATCGAAATGTCTCCGGAAAGTATTGAAAAAACCGCTTTTTCTGTTAACAACGGCCACTATGAATACCTGAGGATGCCGTTCGGGTTACGAAACGCCCCATCTACGTTTCAAAGAGTTATGGACACCGTGTTACGCGAATTCATTTATAAATTTTGTTTCGTTTATATGGATGACGTGGTCATTTTCTCGAAATCTCTACATGATCACTTGGTACATCTCAGACAAATATTCAATAAATTTAAAGAGTATAATTTAAAGGTGCAACTAGATAAGTCGGAATTTTTAAGGAAAGAAGTAGGCTTTCTAGGACATGTGATAACCCCACAGGGAATAAAACCGAACCCCTTAAAGATAAAGGCTGTTCAAAATTATCCCATACCCAAAAGTACTAAAGAAATCAAGGCCTTTCTAGGACTTGTCGGATACTACCGAAGGTTTATTCAAAATTTCGCAAAAATCGTGTCACCATTTACAAGATGTCTAAAAAAGGGTACAAAAATTAATATCGATGATCCCGACTACATAGAAGCCTTTCATAAGTGCAAAGAATTATTAAGTAACGCCCCTGTTTTAGCATACCCTGACTTTGAAAAGACATTTCATGTAACGACAGATGCTAGTAACGTCGCGATCGGTGGAGTTTTGTCACAAAATAATCATCCGATTGCCTTTTACTCGCGTACATTAAATTCCGCGGAAAAAAATTACTCCACCATCGAAAAAGAGCTACTGGCCATCGTCGAAACGACGAAACATTTTCGGCCATATCTTTACGGAAGGCAATTTCTTATAGAAACCGACCACAAACCATTAGTGTGGCTATTCTCATTAAAAGACCCCAATTCAAGACTCTCTAAGTGGCGGCTCCGTTTAGAAGAATTCGATTATCAAATACATTATAAAAAAGGCAAAGAAAATCTAGTAGCGGATGCCCTATCCAGGATAGAAATAAACGTTAACGAAGTAAACACAGACGACGACGATTTAGATTTAATCTCAATACTTCCACAGGTAGATAGCGAAGTAGAGTTAGACCCCGAGGAAGCGGACGAAATATTAAATGACCTCCAGAACGACTCTAACACTCAACATACGGCAATCGAAAATCCCGTGTTTACCTTGCCAATTTCAGAAAAACCGCTAAATCATTTCGTTAATCGTATTGAACTCAAGGGAGGTGACTACTATAAAATATCATTCTTAAACCCGTTTAAAACAAAACGCCATTACGTAATAACCATTAGAAGCGGTCAAGAATCTGAAAACATTACACAAGCTCTCAAAGAAATAGTAGACCCTAAAAACATTTATGGCATTTACTTTTGTAACCAAGTTTTGGAATCAAAATTCTTAGAAACTTGCCCCAAACTTTTTGAAAGCTCCGTCAAAATTGTAAAGTGTAATATAATATGTGCGGATATAGAAAAACAGGACCGTCAAAGTGAAATTATCAAAGAATATCATGATAAAAATCATAACGGTGTAATTGAGACATATAACCAACTCAAAACAAAATATTATTGGCCAGATATGAGAACAAAAATTAACAAGACGATAAACGAATGCGAAATCTGCCTACAGAGCAAATACGAACGACACCCTTACAATACCCCGTTTTCTGGCCCACTTTTAGCAAAAAGGCCATTCGAAGTTGTTCACATAGACACTTTTAGTTTCGATAAAGCAAAATTCTTGACAATTATTGATCTATTCTCAAAATACATGCAAGCCTACTTCGTAGAAGACCTATCGGCCATTACGATTCTTAATAAGCTAAAACATTACTTCGCACATCACAATTACCCAAGTAAAATAGTTTGCGACGAGGGAAAGGAGTTTAAGAACAATGTCTTTCAAGAATATTGTAAGCTATTCAAAATAAATCTTCATTATACTACAAACTATAATCCCAATTCGAATTCTCCCGTAGAACGTGCTCACTCGACGCTACTCGAAAAAGTACGCACCCTTAAAGCAAACAATCATAGCGAGACACCCCAAAATCTAATGATAACAGCCGTTCTAATTTATAACCAATCGGTTCACTCGACCACCGGGTACACACCGTTTAGTTTACTCTATGGCCCGTACGATAACTTAAACGCCCACGAAATAGATCTTCACAGAACTATTTATGAAGCCTATAACGAAAATAGAAAAAATGAAATCATACCTTTTTATAACGAAATTTATCAGAAACAGTTAGACAAAGGTAACAGAATTTTAGAAAAGCGAAATGAAAACAAGGAAAGTAATATAGAAATAAACGAACCCATTCTTTACTTCAAAAAACCAAAAATAAGAAAAGCTGATTCGTGTTACGATAGCGTAAATGTAACGTCTGTTGATAAAAATAAAATTACCGGCATAAAAACGAAAACCCGTGCAGTAACCAACATACATACCAGAAAACTTAAAAGAATAAGAAAGACATTTTCCTTACAGGGTGATCACCGTAACGACGATCCAGGCCCTTCGAGTAGAAAAGATTAATGGCAGCGGATATTTTCTCGAAGATGCAGGGACGACCAAAACACTTAGCCATTACCATAAGTTTTATTTTTACGTTAATATAAGTGATATAGAGTTTAGTTATAGAAATCTACTGTCCAATAGCTATATATTAGAAATAAATAGGCGAAATAGCCAGTCAACAATACCCTTAATAAACATATTACATGAAAATTGTGTTCAAGTTGAAAAATTATTGGAAAAATTTAGTTATCGTCACAAAAGAGCGTTGATAGATGGATTAGGAACAGCTATCAAATATATAACTGGAAATTTAGATCAAAATGACCTAGCAGACATAAATAAAAACTTAGATATATTATACGAAAATCAAGAGAAAATTATAAAAAGAATTGATAAATATAATTCATTTGCAAATCACATTACAAAACGTTACGCTAATGACTTGGAATTACTTCAACGAAACTTAAATACCTCTCTCGAATTCCTTGCTCAAACAGATGAGAAATTGAAATGGGAAATTTTAGTTCAATATAACATATTCCTCTCTGAAAAATTAATAAGATCTATTGAAAGTATACAAAGAACCATTAGTCTAGCCTTTAACGACATAACAAACTTGGAAATGATATCTGTAGAAGAACTAAAAGAAATTATAAGTCACTTAAAATTCATCTACAAGACAGAAGAATTATTTGAAATAGATACTACACACTTATTTAGAGTTATTGAATTTTCTAAATTTAAGATAATTTCAACTACTAGCACGATAACATGTATACTTTATATCCCCATCTTAAACCCAAGTCCATACATTTACCAAAGGATTTATCCTATACCTAATGACCAAAATCAATTAATGGTCCCTCCAGCCAAATACAGACTAATCAGTGCAAAAAGTGAATTGTGGACAAATGAAAAATGCAATAATATCGGCAAGGACATAATATGTGTTAATAAACCCATTAAAAACCAATGTTCGCTTAGTGATAATGACTCTAATTGTAACTATATTTTAGCTAAGAATGCGTACAAATTAATTATACAATTAAGAAATAATCAAATATTAGTATCAAGCAAGAAACCTGTCAAAATTATTGAAGAATGTAATAGACAATTAATTTATAATACTGTTGTAAACAATGTGATTGTATCCTCTCAAAGTAATAATTGCAAAATCGTACTTGATGACGTAACGTACGAGAATACCTATAATAACTTCACGTATAATGCCCCTAAGATTTATAAGACTAATTTTAAAGTTACAAAATATGTCCATTTACAACAAAAACACTTAGATAATTTTAAGGAACTTCAAGAAGAGGCTAAAGAATTAAGTTCTGATATTATGATACACCCTTTAATTCATGTAGTACATATTTCGTTCACTATTATGATGCTTATGGTAATCTCTGCAACTATTGTCATTATGTATGTATTTAGAAATAAGCTCATAAATGTCTTCAAGAAAGAAGGTACTGGAATAGATGACATTGAAATATCACAACAAGAAATGTACCCAACTCTGCCGAAGGCCCCGCAAGTCGAGGACGCCTTGACTTAAAGGGGAAGGAATTATGTTAGAAGCTGTATACGTGACCAAATACACTTTCTTAGTTCTATTTACAATAACATCAGGGCACGCTTGTAAACATAACCCTTAGATAAGTTCTTATATTTAATTTTGTAGGAACGAAATCCAAATGACAATCTTGCATTTATCAATATTCTAGTAAACTCCAGCATGAGAATAGTAAACAAACCCTTGTATTGTTTATATTAGATTAGTATTTAAGCCCTATGTATGAACGAACCACAGTTCAGTTCTTATTAGTTAGTCTACTAGAGAATTTGTACTCCGTATTTACTAATAAATATTTATAAAAAGTAATTGTTCTTACTTGTGAACTTAATTAAGCCGGCCACTCACTACGCGCTACTTGGGAAGTACTTGCAAAGTACTTCCCAAGTAGCAAGTAGTGTGTATGAAGACTCGCCTATGCGCGTCTATACTCGGCGAGTTACTTGTACTTCCCATCCTGTGTCGGAAACGGTCCCCGAGTCAAAGGAGGCGAGTCGATTTTTTTCCCTACTTGCCTAGACTTGTGCTGTACGCGCTACATTACGCGTGCTTTACTTCACTACTTCTCTATGTACCGTAAACAGTGCTTCGACATAATTTAACAACATAGGTTTTATTTTTGATTTTGAAGAATGGAGTGGACAAACGAAATTACTTTGCAGTTTTTGGAATGTTATGAAAGAGAGCCAATAATTTGGGATCCATCCCACAAGTCTCATAAAAACCGAAACGAAGTCCACGATGCCTGGAAACGTATACAGGCTGAGTTTGCACAACAAATCAGCATAGAGGACTTAAAAAAAAAGAAAGACTCCCTTATGGCGACTTTTCGCAATTGTAAAACCAAATTGAAGAACGCTATGAAAAGTGGTGCTGGGACAAGCGATTTATATACACCTCACTGGTTTGCCTTTTCAAAAATGGCAGGATTCTTAATGGCCCACGATTGCCCAATGAAAACCATAAATTCAGAGGTAAGATGTAAAATATTTATTAAATTAATTATTATTTATTTATAAATATATAGTAATGATGTATTAGTATTAAGTATTTTCGTTTGATTAACAATGTTTTTCTTGCCATGCAACTTTCCCGTCGTTCATGAAGTAATCCGAAAATTCTTCTCTGATATTCTTTGCATCTAAACTTGGTTTTCTCGGTATTTTTTTTATAGGCAGCAGAGATGTCATATCGTGTTGATCTGCACGCCAGGAACCTGGTACAACGTTTCCCTGAACTTCTTGGTCAAATGTTCCTGTTGGTGTGTATTTTGCCCGTGAACTTTTGCTTCTACGCAAAAAATTATGAAGGAAACAGCAAGTTAGTGTTACAAGAGTAACTTTGTTTGGCTGCAATAACATCGGTTTTCTCAAAACTCGAAATACGGAAGCCATAATTCCGAAAACATTTTCTACCACTCGGCGAGCTCGGGAAAGGCGGTAATTAAATACTCTCTGTGGGCTACCTTTCACATGGATCCCTGGGAAAGGTTTCAAAATATGAGGACCTAATGCAAAAGCATCATCAGCTACAAAGATGTAGGGTAAACATTTGTTTGTCCCATTTAATACCTCATTGTTTGGTAAATTCAATTGACCGTTTTCCATTTTTTCGTATAATAATGAATTTCTAAAAACAGCACCATCACTCAATCTACCTTGGGTCCCACAATCAACGAAGGTGAAACAATAATTGGCATCCACCGAAGCTAATAATACTAAGCTGAAGAAGTGTTTGTAGTTATAATATTCGGAACCACTATTCATTGGAGATTGCATCATTATATGTTTCCCGTCTATTGCCCCTACGCAATGTGGAAAATTCCAGTGTTTTTCATAATCCAAAGCCAACAATTTCCATTCATCGGCAGTACGTGGCATCTGAAACAATAAACTTAACATAATTTTTTTTTACACTTCGCCGAAAACACCTTCTGTTGAATCGATTTTTGAATATCGTAAGCGCGCTAATTATTTATTGCAATAATAGGTAATAAGTACTATTTACTTAGTTTTTAAATGTAATTAGTACGAGAGACCCTTAACTCATTTTTTTAGACAGTAGAGCTAGAAGATAACGATAATGATAGTACACTAGAATCGGAAGTGTTACTGGAAGAAGCAGTTACGCAACAACAGAATTCAACAGACGGACAGGTAGCAGTGGTGGCACCAGGTATATTTTGAATGGTTACTTGAAATTTTTATTTTTGAATTGTCTCTTTTAGAAGAAAAGCCACCGACTCCCCGTATTACTAAAAAGAGAAAACTTCAAACTAGAGACGACATTATATATGACAGGATGGAAAATGCCTACAATTTATTGAAACAACAGTCCAAGCCACAAGCAAATGCAGAGCGAAATGAATGTGCCATATTTGGAGAGTTGATTGGAAAAAGACTCGAAAAAATGAAACCTGACGAACGAGATGAAGCAATGCATGCAATTGAAAATGCAATTTACCAAACCAAATTGCGCTTTGCACAAAATATATATTCTAATACTACAATTCCCCCCAAACAAACAAACCCAAACTCAGGACAAACTTCATATTGCTCAACACCTTCCCCGGCTATTTCTCATAATAGCTCATCTCAAACGTCAAGTCAGCAGTATTGCGAATTGCAAACTTACTCGACAGACGACTATCAGAATACAAGAGATTGTTATGAAAACTTTAGTTAAACATTTTTTTTATATGTATACAAATTGCCTACCTACGATTACAGTTTTCTGTTTGTTTTATAGAAATAAGTTTCTTTAGTTTTTCTTAATAGCCCAAATATTTTATAAATAAACATATTATTCCTTACCTTTATATTGCCTTGAAGTTCTTTCAACAACGCTGTACATACTTCAGGTATAATTTTTGATATTACTTGCGGTGAGATTTTGAATAAATAATGCAAACTTTTGAAGCTGTCTCCCGATGCCAAAAAACGTAAAGTTATGGCTAGACGTTCCTTTGCAGGTATTGCAGCTCTTAATTTTGTATCATTTTTTGATATACGTGAACCAATTTTACTAAGCAGATATTCAAAATCCTCATATGTCATACGACAAAAATTTTCAAACAAACCTGAAGGTTCTTTAAGCAAATCGGCCATCATATCTGTACTACAGTACCTAAAAAGCAAATAAAACACCTTGAACCTGTAAATACATAATACCTAATTAAGGAAACGCTATATTTCAGAATCAATTTTATAATAAAACATATATATTCTTAACTGTCTACATCTACAATTGATTATGAAACATTTATAATAAGTAAAAAATTTTACTATACATACCTATCTCTACTATTATTTAAAGATGTCACCCACCATCTTCTCTTTCTGCGGGTCACGTTTTTATGTTTCCGTGATAAAAGATATCCGCAACTAATTGTAATAAAAGCAGCTAGAGCGGTCCTATTATTATTGGCAATTCAGAACGCTACTTGCCTTCTGAATTGCCGATGGACTTGCACTTCCCGAAAGAAATCGCTACTTTCAAAGTAGGCACGTAATGTGTACAGGTAACTTGAACTAGAACAAGTACTTCCCAAGTTACTTGCGAGTTAAATCACTTGGCAAGTGCCGCGTAGTGAGTGCCCAGCTTTATATGTGGTAACAAAGTTCACAAGTATAATAGGTCGTAGCAAAGGTCACATAATAGTGACAGTAACAGGTTATTAAAGTGTAATCGTACACAATGACACATTACTATTACTATTAACAGGAAATGGAATAAATGTATGCATTAAAAGAAACTGTTTTCACGGGGCAAGGAGTCACTACAATAACCCTGGATACTTTACCACTGATGAGGTCAGCAGCATGTCAGAGGGCCGAGGCGAGGCGTGCTGCGAGGCAACGGTCACCTACTGGGTCTGCCACTTGATACAACTACACTGATATGCCTATGCGCATGGGGGCGTGGTCTATCGATGAAAGTGACGTCACTTTTGATACAAAATTAAATAAAATACTTGTAAACAAAGATAACAATATAAAAGAAACGTCGATTATGGAATTATAATACACGATTCATACACGAAAACTAAAATAATAGTTGATTAATATCAATCTTTCTTATTTTAATTCAAACCGCATTCTGTGTACCGATCTACCTACCGAATATAATTCTAACCTAAATTTTATAATTTGAAGAGATAATAAGAAGCACTACTGTAAATAAACACCACCCTATAATATAAAAATGACAACTTGATAACTTTCGGACCTCACAATTATAATAATACGGGAATACAATTGACAAACACGAAAATAATTATATCACTGACAGTCACGTTGACAGTAACGCATTTGAATTTTCGCCATTTTAGCATCAAGAATGACGTCGTGCGCAGAACAAACGAAATTTGGTCAAGTTATGAGCATATCAGTGTAGTTGTATCATGGGTCTGCCATAGAAAGAAACTGAATCGGTGGAACATTTGATAAGAAATCAGAGTACCGCTGGTCTGAAGGGACAAATGAATATAACGAGACGCTTGTCCGCGTTCGCAGCTGTCAAATAAATTGCATAATTTTAAATATTTCTATTCTATAATTTTTAGTATTTAACATTATAGAAATATGTATTTATCTTATTCATGACTCTTTCTATCTATCTCTTCTCAACTGTACATACATATATATTGGTTTGGTCAACTGGAGGCGGTTACTTTAAACAACGTCAATATTTTTATTTCACAAAAAATAAATAACGTTCTTTGGTTTTCCTCATATTGATAGTTCTAATCTAGTTTTATTCGTAAGTATATCTGATCTAGAAAAAGTATATTCCAAGGAGGAATGTAATCAAATTGCCAAAATGGCTCCAGCTCTTTCTAAAAAAGTATTATATCCATCAATTTTGGAACGGCAAAATGTACAGATAACGGTGAGATTATTCGACGAAAAAAATATTGAGGCTTTAAATCAGTTTAACAAAATTAGTACTGTCAATGGTATTGTTGAATTTTTAGAAGTTATTCTTTATTGGTGGGAAAATAGTATATGTACGATCACCCAAATTGGGAAATCACTAAGGCGATCCTTTTAGAGAACCAATAACGGAAGCAAATGATAAAAACATTCAATTTTTGTTAAAATTTTACAATGTTCTTGGCTCATGGGGAGCATTCGAAATTGAGTGTTTAAAAAATGGACATACTGGTAAATTATCTTCTGATACATTTTTTCTTTAAAGCATACAACCAAAGTCATTAATTAACCTTGTTGAGTATTTATTTGAAGCAGGCTCTGCTTGTTAAGAAAGTTTCAAACGGACAAACTAGAGGGAGGTTTTGGAAAATATAGACAACTAAGCGGTTCGACATTTCTGTAACACAAGTACTCGAGTCAGAAAAGAAATTAAAAGTTTTTAGTCTTCTAAAATTAAAATCAACTAAATTTGACACATTTTCTTTAAAAGAGTTCAAATTTATTGAGAACGAAAATAATAATTGTTCACCTGAGTTATCTGAAAATATTTCTTTCTTTTTAAACATGTTGATCACTCATTTAATACTACCCTAAATAATTCTGTATTATCATCTCTATTTTATATTTCTGGTTATTGCGCACATTACATTATTAAATTTATTAAAAATTGTGAAAATTGATTAATACACATCACTACCAATTCAGATTTCTCTATACAGTTTATTAACTCATCTGAAAACGAAATAATTGAAGTAAGCGATTATCTTAACAATTTAGCAAGAGGTGCTTTAAAACAACCCTCTGAATTATTTATTGAAGTTTCCATTCAGGCATATCCAATATTTAAAATTAGAAAAATATATAAATCAATATTATTTAAAACCAGTCATATTCTTTCCAATATATTTCTTAATAACTACTTAAAATTACTGAACAATGAAACTGATACTCAGAATAAAGCTAAATCAAATAGAAAATTAATGAAATTTCATTCCTAGTTAAATATTAATCAATTTACATCTATTTTAATCGAGATAGGGCTACTGGCGTAGCCTCCTATAAGAGCCAACGCATCATTAGACTACCTCAATTGGTGGTGTGGAAACCTCTTCCCATTTAGTTTATCGTAGATAAGTATTTATATTGAAAAATTCTCAGTTTTATTAATTTTTACTCGCACAGATATGAAAATATCCATATACACTGTTGATATATAATAGCTGATGGTATAATAAAGTACCAACATTAAACATTGAAACAGCAAACGGCGACCAGAGACAAGGATCATACAAGGATTCACACTAACATTAAAGTAAAATCCTTGCACTAGAGTAGAGGCGAGTCGAATCTGTATGATTCGTATAAATTACAATGATTTCTATGGTACGAATCACAGATTTATAATTATTCGTACCAATCACGGATTTCTTAAAATAAACACTATCCCGAAACAAATTGTACTAATACTAATCCAATTCGTACTTTGTACGAATTATTATCATTATTTGTATAGTCCACATAAAACCAGTGAATGGTGGCGCTCGAGGAAAAAAAATAGACCGACTGACCGTTTAAGGGTAAAAACCGATATTGAAGGAAGGGCGAGTCATAATTTGGCGTCTCAAAAGAGTGAAGGGGAAAAGAGCATCACAACACACAAAGTAAAAAGAATTCACTCCAAAGCTCCACTTCGAGCATTGCAGTAAAACAAAAATAGGCGCGACCATATTTTTTGATAATTTTTTTGTTCTCTAGATATATTTTTGTGCAATATTAATATATCCCAAGAAACACACAGTCTAATGGTGGACTATGGAAATCTTTGCTTCGTACATATAAAAGTATTTTACTTTTATAAAATGAATTGTATAGTGTGGTAAAATGGTTGAAGAATGTATAGTGTTCTCAACCCTGACAGATTTATATCCATGTTAGGAGTTAGGGTTTATGGCTCAATGGTTAATGACAACTTAGCTGTATTCTCTGTCTGTCTATTGTACAATGGTGAACATGTCGATACGTTGATGTGTCATATATGTTTTATAAATTCCTGAATAATAAAGACTTGTGACAATCATCACCATTTATTAATCACCTAACACGGCCACCGGAGGGCACATTTGGTGGGTGGCCGAAAGTGTTCCCCAAAGTTATTTTGTATTTTTTTTTGTTTCAGATGCCATGGAAGCGAATAAGAAAAACTGACAGAGTAAATTTAGACGAATTTAACATTAAAAGAGCGGCACTTGATGTGTTTAATCAAATATATTCAGAACGAAGGGCTGCTCAATTGTAGGATTTAAAGCGATCCACACTTCAGAGCAGAATAAAGACAATTTTGTCCAAAAGAACTAAAGAAGAGTATGTCCGAAAATATTCTGCTGACGATTCTGGCTGTGAAACAGAAGATTAAGGTTTCCCTAAATACCACAGCAAATATGCTGCTTTACAATTGAAGAGGAAGAAAAGCTTCAAAAATATATTCAAAAATGAGTTATATCCACGTACATTTCCGTAAACACATTATCTAAAGGGAAAGTACGCCAGTGATAAGGGACATGTGTCTAGACTTACGTCATCATCCCTATATTATAAATAGGTCGAATAGTAGTTTCTCTTCAGTTTGACTGTATTGGTTCTTGTAGAGAATATCTCAACATTCTCACCTAAATTTAAGTATATTCACTAAAGCTGCAGTTATAAATTAGTAACACCCATTATCACTCGTTTCAGGAGCACTTCAAACATACCGAATACAAATGTGCTAAACATTGATATCGAAGAAGACAACCAAAATGCTTCTCAAATTAATGAAAATGAGCCACTACAGTTTACTGAAAATCAAGAAGATAACCCATTGGAGAAAACTGTTGTATCAGAAGAAAATTTGGCAGGACCTAATAAAGATATTCCGACAGAAAGGAGACCAGACAGAGGAGCTTATTACAGAGAAGCGACCGGTTCAAAAGGAAATTGTGCAACGAAATAATTCAAAGCGACAAAAAATTACTACGGAATTTTTTTTTAATATTATTCAAAGTAATAGAGACGAAAGATCGAATAAGCAAGCAAGATTACTTAAGGCTGTGGAAACTCTGAATTTGAAGAAGATTGATGAATTTTTCAGAAGAATGGCAATGTCTGTTAAGCAGCTCTCGCATTCCTCCCAAATAAAATGTAAAATGGAAATTTGTCGAATTGTTGGTGAGCTAGAATTGATGGAGTTGCAGCAATCATCATCCCTTATGCCTGTCCCGACACAACCATCCACTAGTTTCCCCGTACGTTCAGCCTATCCTACTATATCTCCTGCTAGTACATACGATTTATCAGCCGGAACTTCTGACATATCACAACAATACTCTCGACCATCCACCGGTTTATCCATGCATTCAGTCGCTTCTCCTGAACCCTCCCCTATGGCAGGAGTAGCTCAAGGTTATGATTATTCTTCAAATCCAAATTTTACTTTTTTCAATTTAAATTAAATATGATATGTTAAAAATAAATATAAAATACAAAATACAAATAAACTTACATTCATTTAATTTAGTTGATTCATTGAACATGATTAATATACATTTTTCATTTTGTTCAGAACATGATTGTTATAATGCCAGAAACATTAAAAGTGCTATTGTATATAGCATTGTATGGGCAAGTTTACATTGCCCAGGATAGGACTCCGAAACAAGTTGATTATTTCCAAAAATTGAAAAGAGAATTAAATGAAAGACAACAAAAAGGTGAGAATATTAAACTGAAATATATTAATGGTGTCCCTAAAATTGTCAGTAATTTAAACTAAATGCTTCACCCAATTACAACACCCATATTATGATCGGATTTACTGTTATTACCAGAATGTCCGTGGTCTAAACACCAAAACTATTGATTTCTATAACGCTGTATCAGCGAGTGACTTTAACGTAATTGGTCTGTCCGAAACATGGCTTACTGAAAGCGTAAGTAGTGCTGAAGTATTTCCTGGCAACTACAATGTAATTAGATGTGATAGAGACTCAGTCTCAAGTGGTTTATTTCGAGATGGTGGTGTTTTGTTGGCATACAAGAGTAACTTGAAGGTGGAATTCATAGATGTCTCTCACATAAGAAGTGCTGTACCTGTTGTTGATATAGTTGCCTGTAAAATTACTAGTGGGTATTTTGTTAGTTGCATTGTTGTTGTTTATATCCCTCCAAGTGTTCCAATGATTGCTTGTGAAACATTCATTGATAATTTAGTCGAGTTGGGTATCAGTTGCGGCAAAAATTTACTCATCTTAGGTGATTTCAATGTGCCAGGATTTGTGGTGAATGAGAATGATGGTAAGTGTAGAATTTTAAATGGTTTAATTGATATGCTAGGTGTACAGCAATATAATAATGTATTAAATAGTCAGAAGCGATTATTGGATCTTGTATTTGCTAACTTTATTTGTAATGTAACTAGGGATAACCTACCTTTTGTTAATGTGGATGCTTACCATCCTCCATTGACTATCTTATATAAGTGTGAATATCAACATATTAATCAATTCCTGACTAATAATGGTAATTTAAGCAAAGAATATAATTTCAGAAAAGCTAATTATAATTTAATGTATGAACTAATCGCAAATGTTGATTGGTCTAGTGTTCTAGATTGTGTTAATGTTATTGATGCTTGTGATGTATTATACAATTTGTTAAACAATGTTTTTGATCAATCAGTTCCTTTAAAGATTAATCGTCGACGTCGTTTTCCCCCATGGTTTACTAAAAATATTATAAATGGTATCCGTGAGAAGGAGTGTGCCTATAGAAACTACAAAAAATTTCAAACTGAATATTATTATAATAAATATACCAATTTGAGAAGGTCAATTAAAACTTGGATAGATGTTGAGTATAGAAATTTTGTTCAAAACTCTGAAAATACTATTAGGACTGATACCAGTAAGTTCTGGTTTTTTGTAAATAATAAGAAAGGTTATTCTAGTGTTCCCGATGTAATGAGGTTAAATGACGTTGAATATGATAATCCTCAGGCTATTGTAGAGGGGTTTAGTACATACTTTCAGAGCGTCTATGTCACACCTAACGTTCAAGAATTTGAAAATGTTGATTTCTCTTTCACTGATTATAGTAACATATCAAATATTAGTTAGTGTGACTTTTCTAATGCTGTAAAGAAACTTAAAAATAAATTAACTTCTGGAATTGATTCCATACCTAGTTTCGTAGTTAGGGATTGTGGACAGGCATTAATGGTGCCATTGTTATATATATTTAATCTTTCACTCTCTACAGCGACGTTTCCAGAATTGTGGAAAATTGCACGTATTTGTCCTGTGCCTAAAAGTGGTGATCTATCTGTAATATCTAACTATAGAGCGATCTCCATTCTTTGTAACTTCGCGAAGCTTTCTGAGATCATTTTATACGAATATATATATAGTGCAACTAAAAATATAATTGCACCCTATCAGCATGGCTTCATGAACAAGCGATCCTGCTTGTCGAATTTAGCTTGTTTGTCTCAGTATATTTGTGAAAATCTTGATCATCAGAAACAAGTGGATGTAATATATATGGATTTTCAAAAAGCATTTGACCAGGTTGATCACTATGTACTATTGAGCAAGCTGGATTATGTTGGAATCTCGGATAAGATTATTGCACTTATTGGGTCATATTTATTGAACAGAAACCAATTCGTTAGACATGAGGGTTTTTGTTCAACTGAATTTGACGTAACGTCTGGTGTCCCGCAAGGATCAAATTTAGGCCCTCTTTTGTTCCTTCTTTTTATAAATGATTTACCCTCTGTTGTTTCTTGTGGTAGGCTTCTTTTTGCGGATGACTTAAAAATATATAGTGCTGTGAACGACCTTGACGATTGTTGTATTTTGCAAACTCAAGTTAATAATATAAATAATTGGTATGTAAACAATCACTTAAAACTTAATATGTCTAAATGTAATGTAATATCATATAGCAGAAGGAAAGATATATATGAATATGAATATAATTTGGGCAACATACAAATTACTCGATGTGACTGCATGAAGGATCTAAGCATTTTATTTGATTCTAAATTCACATTTGCTCCTCACATTGATTATATGATACGCAATGCTAATAAGACTTTGGGTTTTGTGTTACGAAATTGTAAAGAATTTAGGAATGTTGACACATTAAAATTGTTGTATTTCACACTTGTTAGAAGTAAGCTTGAGTATTGTTCGGGAATTTGGTTTCCTATTTATCAGTGTTACGCAGATAGAATTGAATCTGTTCAGCGTAGGTTTTTGAAATATCTTTTGTTCAGAGAAGATGGGGTTTATCCGCCCACAGGCATTGAAAATCAGCTATTGTTGAATAGATTTAGTGTAGACACCTTAGAGGTTAGAAAAATGTACAATATTGTTATTTTTTTATATAAGTTGCCTCATAACAGTATTGACTGTGATTATCTCCTTACTAAAGTTAATTTTTTAATACCACGAATTAGTATCAGACAAGGTCAAACTTTTTATTGTGATGCGCCAAGAACTAATATATTACTACGAGCTCCTATACATAATGCGTGTAGTAAATTTAACAACATATCTAATCAATGTGATATCAACTATTCATCTATAGATCGCATAAAAAGCATTATTCTTGATAACATGTAATTGTACTTAATATGGTTGTTACATTCTGATTTATTTGTGATTTATTGTTTCTTATACCTTTGTTTCTGTCTGCATACATTTTGCGTCTTATAGTATTATACTATATAAGTGCATAGCTTGATTGTTAGTTTGTATAGTTTAATGTTGATGGTATTGTAGCATATGGTATTTATTATTTATTATTGATTGTGTATACATTTCCTGTAATTGGGGACTTACCCTGTTGGAAATAAATTGCTTATTATTATTATTATTATTATTATTATATATAATAGAATAAACTTCGTTTATAAATAATATATATAAACGAAGTTGCCATTGTTTGTTAATAGTTTTATTTATTCGCAGATATATATTTTTTTTGTTAACGCTTGTTTACTTGCTTGATCAAGTTATTTCAATATTTTGTGTGTAAGCGGAAATTAAGGTTTTTGAATTTTAAATGCGAAACCCTAAAGGTTGTTGATTATATGCGGATCGCCTGAGCTCAAGCGTCGCTGTCGTGCGTACCCTTTTAATTATTATTTTTCTTTGTTACTATTAATTTCTGTAGTTGCTTAGATTTACTGGTAGCATTATACCTTATGTAGTTGCCTAACCGACTGGTGATTTTTTGCGTATCAACACTCGCCTCTTGTGCCTGCGCTTAATGCTGGTGAAGATTTATTTATTTTTTTTTTATTATATACATGTATGCATATACCATAATACAAAATAGTTAGCTATTATTAGTCTGCCTTATTAACGTTACCAACCTACGTCAATAGTAATGAGTTAAACGTATTGTTATTTCAAGAGTTTAGGTAAATAGAGATACATATCCTTAATAGTTCCTGGTTTTTTTTTTGTTAACCTCATTTCATAAGTTTTGGAGATTAAGTTAAGGTAATTGGTTTCGTTGCGGTAAATTTACCTGGCGCCCATTAGAACTCACTCGTGTTTTCTTTTTAGAAGTGACGAACTCCCCCTTCTCCACTGAAAGCTAGCAGCGACTCCTAATAGTCATCTAAAGCCTGGGTATTATCTTAGAGTGTAATTGTAGGTGAGAAGATGTTAAGGATGCAACAGGGGCTGCGATATTTGATTATATAATTGAATTTTTCTTAAAGCATAATATCCCATATAAAGAAAATATGATCGGATTTGCCTCGGATGGTGCGAGCAATATATGATGGGAATCCGCAATTCAGTCGCTAGGCGCCTAAAAGAGGCAATCCCAAATATATTTATTTTAAAATGTATCTGCCACAGTTTCCATCTGTGTGCCTCATACGTCTGTGAAAAACTACCACCAGAAGTGGAGCAAGTTACCAGAGAGGTTTGCTTTAAAATTTAATTATTTGTACTATTACTAACATTTATATCTATAATTTTCAGGTGTATAATTATTTTTCTAACAGTCCAAAGAGAGTCGACCAATATAAAGAATTTCAGCAATTTGCACAAGTCTCGTTTGTTAAAATTTTAGATCCGTCATGGACAAGGTGGCTCTCGCTACAAAATGTGGTCAAAAGGTTGCTTTCCGAGTACAACGCATTAGTTTTGTATTTTACTCACCAAAATTTTGAAAATATTCCGCAAGCTAGTATCATACTAGATTTATTAAGCAAGCCACAAACTAAATTATATTTAGAATTCCTCGCTTATGTGAAATACAGTGAAAACTATTTTAGACTGCTATATAAAAGATGTAATAGGCCAAAATAATTTATGGGATATACAATACAACAGTCCACATAATTTTTTAAAACTCGACGACGTATATTTTGGATCAGCTATACATACAAGTACCCATAACGATTCTATTTTACGAGAAATAAAAATAAAATGTTTTGATTTCTATATAGAAAGCATAAAACAGATTCTGACAAGATTTCCATTAAAAATTCAGTTTTTTCTAAATTAGAGTTCATAGATCCAAAAATAGTTGTCAACAGAAAATTGCCAACAATATCTGATTTGGCAACCCATTTTCCAAATTTAATACCCGACAGTCAAACACTGGACAACGAGTGGAGAGAACTAAGAAATTTTGATTTTAAACATATCGATGTAAGCGACGATTAAGTACAGTTTTTGAAGCAAATTAACGAGATCAAATTAGGAGATGCATAAAAGAAATTTCCGGTTCTAACAGAGCTGGTTTTTAATCTACTGTGCCTTCCACATTCTAGTGCAAATGTGGAACGAGTCTTTTCTCAAGTTAGTTTAAATAAAACTGAAATCCGCAACAGATTAAAAACTGATATGTTGGATAGTTTATTACACACGAAAAATTATGTATCAAAGAACTACCAGTGTTTCAGTTTTCCAATTACTAAGGATATAACAAAAAAAATGACCAACCAAAATGTATATGTACAAAAAGAAATGGCAAGTACTTCAACTGCTAGTGTTGTCACTAGTGATGATGATGATGATGATAATGAAGATAGTTTATAGTTATCGTTTTTTTAATATTTATTAGGAGGTTATCTGTCAATATATTTTAGTATTCACTCAATACATTTCCATAGTAGTTTTGTGTTTTTATATGTTATCCAAAATCCTTCGAGTCAGCGACTCCCCTCATTTTTCCTTGATCTGTGGTCCGTTTAAGTTTCCCGCTTAAAATGGTTATTCATTCATTACATTCCGTGTCGTGTTCCGTTGTCTATCAGCATCTGCTATTTGGATGTTCTGTGGTGTGGTTCTCAGTGTTGTTTTGATATTTATCTTATCTATGGTTTTGATTTGCCGCCAAATCTCCGAAATTTGACCTCACTTTTTTCCTGTTTTCTTGGTGTTGTTGAACTCTAAGTAAAAATATTTAAAATGCCGGTGTTTTGTGTCAAGTGCGAAAAAGTATTCTCTACTCAGCCTTATCTTAACAGACATGTACGGGAAGTTCATTTTGGTGAAAAAGAAAAACTGGACATGACCATACAATATTCTTATGAAACTCATTTATTGAAGTGTTTGGAAGGGCGCGATGTGTCATTTAAATTTAATAAAGACCTTAGGACAAGGATTGTTAACTGTTTACAGGATTGCTCGATCCCTATACTACAATGTAATCCATAATTGTGACGTCATCAAAGATCCAATAAAGCAATCTGTCAAAGTCAAACTGCAAGCGCGAAAGCGGAATTTGAATTTAAAATTCTCAAATCAATAGTTAATTATTCTTATATAATACCATTGTTGTTTGTGTTTGTGGGTTATAGCAAAGAGGAATTAGTTTATCCTCTTTGGTAATAGTTTCTGTACATACCTATAATAAGTAATTGCATAATATTTTCCTTCGTTTCTTTATGTTCTTTAACTCTGTGTCTACCAACAAATTGAAATTATATGCATATTTTGATACAAACTATCCGAGTATATTATTAAAATAGGTAACCATATGCATACTTTTTTAATTATGAACATATTCGGAAGCAGAGATTTTGTAGAGAAATATGAACGGAAAAAGTGTGATGTTGGGTTATGCTGTTGTAATGTTCAAGATATTTTTTGCGGTTTTAAGTGTATATTTACGTAAATTTGTTAGTGCTTATCTTTACCATCTTCTTAATAGTTAAAAAATACTTATATACAAGGATAACTAGTTTTATATATAATTAATAATGTTAACTGCTTTTTTACAATAAGCAACATGTATACTGTTCGCAGGTATACTATATAATTCACAGAGGCCAATTTGTTATCTCGTAATTGTAGAAATAGGTACAACAGAAAATACTTTACAGTTATAGTATATTCTCTTCCAGGTATCTATAGTAGAAGTGTAAAGTACATAACATTTCAACATTTACTTTAGCTCAAGCTCAGTTAATTATACTTATTCATATATGTTCCAGAAAATTGATACACAAAAATACCTGGACACAGTTGTTCTATGTTTGGCTGTAATAACAAGCGAATTGCCGTTAAGGGCAAAGGTTTAGATATAATTTTCCATATCTTCCCAAAGCCAACAGATATACTCAGAACAACTATTAGACAAGAGTGGATTTATAAATATATAAATATACTCCTATATAAATCTAATCTAATCTAGCCAAAATTAAATTGACATTCCTATATAATTTGCCAATAAGGCTAAAATAATTATAATAAATTTTATGCTTACTGTAGCAAAAAAAAAAACGTAGGCATCAGTAGTAAAGTTAATATCAAAAATTGGGTTAAGATTCCCAGCAAAGATAATTTGTTAATAAATATATTGGATACACAATCCTTACCTGTTAAATCTGGGAAATATGTTTATTAGTTATTAAATCTTACAATTTATACTGTTATTACAAACTTTAATAAATAATAATCATTCAAATACGAAAATTCTCTTGCAAATGTTAAATATAACAAACAATATATCTTATCTATGATAACAAACACAAAATATATTTTGACAGTTCGATTACATGTATCTTCGATGACGTCACAAAGGCGGATGACAAAATTGAGCGATCGAGCAATCCTATAAAACTTGCGCTTGGGGCATCACCCCTAACAAATGATCACGGCAACCGAACCTAGCCAATTGTTGTAATGTCATCCTGCCACTCCACTATTATTCCTATCCTTAACCCCTATAACCCAAGGAATTTATATACTATAACCACCTAAACTAAATTACGCGGGAAACGCAGAAGAATGCATATGTAGTTTTTTGGTGCTTTGCATAGATTATAGACTTTTTTATTATTATTATATTAATTACTTTATAATAATGTAAAAAAATCGCTGCAAATTGAATAAAATAGTTTCCACATCACTGTTACTGTTCAAATTTTTTAAAGAA
The DNA here is from genome assembly GCA_963924545.1 of Pogonocherus hispidulus. Taxonomy (NCBI): domain Eukaryota; kingdom Metazoa; phylum Arthropoda; class Insecta; order Coleoptera; family Cerambycidae; genus Pogonocherus; species Pogonocherus hispidulus. The sequence continues at coordinate 9,036,012 of OZ004697.1, read as the reverse complement.
AATATCTTAGTTAAATGTATGTAATGTCAAAAAAACTAGTGCTAAAATCAGATACTTTGACCCCAAATACCTAGAAAACGGCCCAACATTATAAAGTTTCACCATCTAAAATTTTAAGTTTCATCCCCCTTCCTCTAAAGAAACACTGATATTGGATTTTCGATGTCGGAAAACCTATTTGCGTGAAACAAATAGGAAAAATTCATTTCATTCATTCGGGGATTCATTTACTCCAAAAACCGTATAAAACATCATTATTATAAAGTATTACCTCCTCCCATTATATTAAAATGTTCAGTGGGTTGTAAAACCAAAATCTGCATAACTAAAACCCCTAAAATGACATATTACTCGATTTTTTTACGAACAAAAATTCCAATTTACCCCCCTTGCACCCCCTAGCAGTCAACAACTCTGCTCAAAAACAATCCAACCCGTTCGGGTAGGTACCAGTGAACCAAATTTAAATTTAATGACTTAATACTTTCGAAAGTTAGCGCGGGAACTAACATACAGACTTTTTTTTCGCAAAAATTATGTTTTTTTTCCGTTTTGGGACATTTTAGGTCGATTAAGCGAAAACTTTGTAAAATTTTGTTTTTTTTTTCGATAGGTAGCATACCCACATCACTTTGTTACAGAATTTGAATTTGTGACTGCTTTGGAAGTAAAATATTTCTGTCGGTAACATTTAGACACAATTCATTGTAGTCTCTTTTACAACTTATTTTCCAAATTGAAAATTATCTTCTTAATAGTCATACTTTATTACAAGCCATTGCCATTAGAAATAATAACCTTACTCTCATGATAAGCATTAAATCTGTTGGAAGTTGCAAAGCAAATATCTATTCTGCCTGCGCGTGGCCTGCCCCTGCAGTCAAGGATGTTCGGTTCGGCTCGGCTGCCGGGATCATTTGTTAGGGGTGACGCGGCAAGCGCAAGTTCCTGTAAACAGTTAACAATCCTTGCCTTAGGCCGCATTTGGAAAATGTGCATCATTTCGAAACAACCAGTGAGACATTAACTTTTGATATAATTAATGGTGAGTAACCCTTAGCGAGTAACGTTTAGAATTAATTTTTAAAATAGGTATATTATGTTGTATTAATGGTGTTATATTTTTAGAGTTTGAAGATTGGTTAAACAAACTTGAAACTGAGAATAATCTGAAATATTCCAAGCATAGGGGCATCAAACGAAATTTAGATGATACAGAAATCATTTATTTTGATTGTAGTAGATCAGGTAATGGAATTATGCATGTATTGTATTTATTTAAAATATCTACCTTAAGCAGTGGATGAGAGCCTCAACGATTTGCCAAAGACAAAACTTTCACCAATAGCAATCGCGAAAGAACTACATCATGTATTTCCCTCTCATATTCAAGCGATAGTTTATGCGTCTCAGTAAGGTGAGAGTGCATGAGAGTGATACATTCCTTCAAAAGGGAGTATTGCTAGTGACATGTTGAAACCCTCTTATCATTGTCTTTAGTTTTTACCATTCTAAATGTTTGTCTTACTAGAACATATTATAATGAACATATAATTTTTAGGAGAACAAAAAATCCTAAGTGAAGATGTTCGAAAGCGTAGTATAAAAGTTCAGGGATCAGTTAAATTGGGACTAGGATGTACTAGCCAGGTAATATTAACAAAAAATGTAAATGGCCAAGTTAAAGTACGTTATTTTAAAGGGCATTATGGTCACAAACACGAGTTAAAACATCTCAACTTGTCACAAAATTGCAGAGAAGAAATTGCTTCTAAGTTGAGAATGGGTGTTACTCCACAACAGTAACAACAAATAGCTTAATACAGCTCTCCACAAGTAGAGCTGTATTTCTTTGGCACGCGGGGATCTATTCCGATAATTACCAAAGAAATACAGCTAAGAAGTATAACTACAGTAAGTCGGTAAAAATTGGGGTACTCAGATGGGAGCTTTTGTTCTAAGTCTGTTTTGTTCTGTGCCACTTCAACTTCTAAAAAGTTTAAATAAGATTTTTACTAATTTTCTCAAGAACACAATAGGTGTAATTTTGTAGTACTATACTTTTAGTAATTAGTACTTTTTTTGTATTTTTCAGCATTTTGACGACCATCAGAGAGAAAATAGGAGAGCCTTTAAAAAGAAATGACCTAGTGACTATGAAGGATGTAGGAAACATAAAAACATCATTTAACATTTCCTTAAGAGATGGACAAAGGCACAAAGATGATGTTACAAGTATAGAATTATATATTCAGGAATGCAAAATGTTAGGTGTAGATAATCCCATTTTATTTTACAAAAAACAGGGCCAGTTTACCAATGAGTATAGTTTTCATAAAAAAGACATGTCTTATTATAATGTATCCAATACAAAAAGAACTCTTTAAACAGTTATAGGAGATACAGTTTGTGTAGATGGGACCCACGGTCTAAATAGTTATGATTTTGAAATGACCACAATTCTCATTTTGGATGAATTTCGAGAGGGTTTCCCGTAGCCTTTATGTTCTCAAACAGAAAAGATCAGTTTGTTTTTGAAGTTTTTTTCAAGGTTGTTAAAGAGACTGTAAATATGGAACTAATTAACACTAAAACATTTATGACAGACATGGCGACCGTATATTACAATGCTTGGACATCTGTCATGGGATGCTTTTCCACCAGTCTTTTTTTTTTGTTCCTGGCATGTTGATAAAGCATGGCAGCAGAATTTAGCCAAAGTCAGTGATTTATCTTGAAGAAAACTATCAAAAATAACATTACAATCCGTGGCGAGGAGGCTTATCGTTCGGATGTTGGAAGTGATAAATCAGTCACAAAAAAAGGAAAGACACTACTTAATAATTTGCTTCCTGCACCATTATTACTCGTGTATCATATATTCAAATGGAATGGTCAAGAAAGAATATAAGGCATGATAGTATCATGATTATAAGGTATAAATATGTATAATATAATTATTTTATGGTTTAAATATAATCCTGGGCTGAAGGTGCAGATATCCCTTTATGTCCGGAATAATTGTTCCGGCATTCTGCGTCTTTTCTGTTCCCAATGTGGGAGATATGAAGTGATGACAAGGGATTGTAACTGTGCCAGTACGTCCATCTGATCAAGATGGACGCACAAGATCACGACAATCTCGATCCAGGGGCGTACAAGGCTGGATATACCACCGTACAAACAAGCCCACGCAGCAAGATAAATCCACCCAATGTAGACCACCGACCAAGGGGCTTCGAAGACACTCGTGCGACAAATAAATCTGTCAAGTACGAGGCGGTTTTGTTTTTTTATTATGGGAAAGAATTTTATATTTATCTTAGATCTATGATATTTTTTATTGAAAGGGATAGGTGAGTAAAACAGGAATATGTTTAATTTTGTAAAAGGTGTACATGCCATACAATAAAGTATTTTTATCGCTTTATATTTACTTTTTAATTATTAGAGGGAGTTAAAGACAAAAAAATAAATATTTTATTTTTTATCGAAGTAAGAGGGGGGGGTGTAACGAAGTTTCTTCTCTTTGTAATAAAATTGAATCGTCTTGATTTATTTTCAAATTCCATTTGAGTATGATTTATGACTTAATACGTCATTGTATTGAATTAGTTTCCAGTTTCCGCCCCAAACTACCGAGTTTATATCCAATTAAATATTATATTTTAGTTGATTTCAGGTCTCTATATTATTTTGCATAACTTAAAGAGTATTTGTATTTTCCGAAAAGATTTAAATAAGATGTCACAGAAAAAAATACGTAAGTATAGTACCTACGAAAAATTCTCTAAAATGTAATGCATTTTCTGAGGAAGATAGAGAGAAAATATTTTCAGACTTTTGGGCTTTAACTTATGGCGAGAAGAAGGTCTACATAAATATGCTTGTTACATTACAAGCAACACAAAGGTCACGAGATAGGAAAGAAGAAACAAAATCAATACGCCAATTAAGCTGTTGATTTTTTAAAAAAGAAGGAAAAGATGTGTGTCTGTAAAACGATGTTCCTGAATACTCTGAATGTGCGTGAATAGACAGTTGCATCTTGGAAAAAAAAAGGTAAAACAGCGAAGAAAACAGAGGAAATGGACAAAGCTCAAGAAAAACCTGAAAAGGCTGCCGTACAATGTCACAGACGAGAAATTTTTAGGAAACGAAGAAAGGGGGTAGTAGATTTCTTTACTGGATTAGGCAAAATGGAGTCGAATTATTGCAGAGCTCGAACTCAAAAGTTATATCTTCAACCTATCCGGCGTTCAAAAACGCATCTATATAATTTTTATTCCAAAATCTGAGCCCTGAACAAGAGTGTCGGTAAAAAGCTAGTCTACCCAAAGAAATTGAAAATAGACATCTTCAAGATCCACTATCTTTAAATACTTCGTAAAAGTAAACGGAAAAGACCAACAAATTTGCAAACAAGAGCTTTTATCAATCCATGGTTCAGAAAATTCAAAAAGACGAGTTTATAATATCTGTACCCAGATAAATCAAGGACTTCACACACCAAAAAGCGATGGCCGCGGAAGTTATAGGAACCAGAAAAGCTGTATAGTTAATGCTTTAGGAACTGCGTTACCACCGGTGATGATTTTTCCACGCATTTTAAAACTCATATGGTTAATGGTGCTCCTCATGGCACATTGGGCCTTGGCACTACTTCTGGGTGGATGTGTTCTGAAATATTAGGATTAGTAAAGAAAATATGTACACTTCTCAAGCTTTTACCACATTTAAAGCCGGTGTTTTAGAACCGTATTGTACCCATCTTTTGAATTTACATACGCTAAGTTTAGAACAAGCACTTTACGAGTGCCGAAAATATGATAATGAACGCGCGCCGGTTAGTTTTATGAATTTCATGAGAAATAAGTCCCGAAACTTTCCAGTAAAGAAGCCTATTAACCAAAGTAAACCCAATAACGGTACAGGTAATATAGGTACGCATGCTAAGACAAATTTCTACACTACCCAACCACACAATTTTGGCTATAACAATTATAGTAATGTCGCTGCATCACAAAACTTCAACTCTAATAATAATAAAAATATAGTATCATCACATAATCAATTTCCCAGAGGCCCTATAAACTTACAGCAGAGACCCAATCAAAATTAACTAGCGAATTCACAAGGGTTTAATAGATCTCGTATATCGCAAATAAAACCAACCCCAATGTCCATTTTAACTAGAAATACATACGCTCAACCAAATAATTATTTTAAACCTCAATCTAGGCCAAATTTTACTTTTGAAGAATTACACAACGTAGAAAATAATGATAATGAGGAAAATTACAATGAAAACGAGGTATTTGCTATTGACGATAATTGTGTAGGAAATGAAGTTCAAAATTATGACGAAATGTGTCAGCATGTAGATGAAAATTTTCCGGTAGAAGCCTACGAACAAGGGTTGACTTAAACTCTATTAGCCACAAACCAAAGCTACCTTTCATAACTATTCCTAGTTTAAATTTAAAAGTATTAATCGATTCAGAAGCCTCCAATAGTATAATAAACCCAAAACCTGCTAATGAATATTTAAAAAAACACATTTTTAAACAAAATTTTTGCGTAAAATCACTTGACAGAACAATCAATAGCGATTAAAACATTATGTATCCGCTCTTAGCAGAACTTGGTATAAACTATAATTGCAAAATGCACATATTACCCTGGCATGAGAGATTCGATGCTTTGATAGGAAGTCAGGATTTCCAGAAATTAGGAGCAAAAATTGACTATAGAAATCAAATTTTGGAAATTGGTACAAAGCAAATTCCATTCTTTATAGAGCTAAACCCTGCAAATTTCGAGCCTTTTAGACAGGAGATAAATAACACCGTCAAAATACCTGTTAATATAGAAACAGGACCGGTACTCATTCCTGAAATAAATAACGGAGAATTATGTATCCCAGAATCACTCGCCTACGCAAAGGACGGTATGTGCGAAATACCTTTCGAGGAAGATCGTAAAATAGAAATTTATTGCCACGAGCAGGTAGATGTAGAACCTTTAGTAAATATAAACATATACGCACTACAGACGACGACCCCGTTTTTAGTAAGTCCTATAAGTATCCTTATCATTTGAAACAAGAAATTCAAAATCAAATTAAGAAATTGCTAGATAATAAGGTCATAAGACCCTCAATTTTCCCTTTTAGCAGTCCTGTATGGATTGTGCCGAAAAAGATAGACGCTTCAGGAAAAAGGAAATGGAGATTAGTTATAGACTATCGCAAATTGAATGAAAATACTATAGAAGACAAGTATCCTTTGCCCCGAATAGACGAAATCCTAGATAACTTAGGCAAGTGCGTTTATTTCACAACCCTCAATTTAGCGCAAGGTTTCCATCAAATTGTCACAAGACAGTATAGAAAAAACCGCATTTTTTGTTAATAATGGACATTATGAGTATGTGCGAATGCCGTTCGGCCTCAAAAATGCCCCCTCCACTTTTCAACGTGTGATGGATAACGTACTTAAAGAATACTTATACAAATTCTGTTTTATCTATATGGACGACGTGCTGATATTTTCAAAATCTTTACGTGATCAGTTAGTTCATATCAGGAAAATCTTTGAAAAATTTAAAGAATATAATCTTAAAGTCCAGTTAGACAAATCTGAGTTTTTATGTAAAGAATTCGCATTTTTAGGACACGTAATAACGCCAAATGGAATAAAACCCAACCCCGCGAAAATTAAAGAAGTTCATGAATATCCCTTGCCAAAGACGATTAAGGAAATTAAATCATTTCTAGGATTGGTGGGATATAATAGGCGCTTTATTCAAAATTTTGCCAAAGTAGTATCTCCATTCACTCGCTGTTTAAAAAAGGGAACAAAAATTAATAATGACGATTATGAGTATAAAGAAGCGTTCCTTAAGTGCAAAGAACTTTTAACAAATGCTCCAGTACTAGCTTATCCCGATTTCGAAAAAACATTTCAAATCACGACCGACGCCAGCAACATAACAATTGGCGGAGTGCTATCGCAAAATGGCCACCCTATCGCTTTTTACTCGCGGACGCTAAATTCAGCGGAAAAGAATTATTCGGCAATCGAGAAAGAGCCATTATCTATCGTAGAAAATACGAAACATTTCCGCCCCTACGTATTTGGCAAGAGGTTTATAATCAAAACATACCATAAACCCTTAGTTTGGCTATTTTCGCTAAAATACCCAAACTCGAGGTTAACCAAATGGCGGGTTCGCCTTGAGGAATTTGATTATCAAATTCAATAGAAAAAAGGTAAAGAGAACACGGTAGCTGAAGCGCTCTCTCGAATTGAAATTAATACTAAAGAAGTAGAAGATGACGATTTGGATTTAATATCAATTCTACCACAAGTTGATTTAGATGAGGATTTACCATTAGATGACGCAGATGAAATTTTAACCAGAAGTTTTAACGAACAAAACGAATCCGATACACAACATACAGCTAATGAAAATCCGGTATTCACTCTTCCTATAGCTGAAAAACCCCTAAATCACTATGTTAATAGAATAGAAATCAAAACTAGCGATCAATATAAATTAGATTACACAAAACCGTTTAAAAAGAATCATTATTTAATTTCCCTACGATGTTTTAGGATCAGCAATTAGATACATAACGGGAAATTTAGATCAAGACGATTTACAAAACATAAATAATAACTTGAATCTTTTATTTGAGAATCAGGACAAGATTATAAAACAAATGGATAAGTACACCTCTTTAGCAAATCACGTAACTGACCGATATGCAAAAGATTTAGAAATTATTCAACAAAACATTAATACCTCTCTCATAACTCTTACAAAAATCAATGATGAATTCCATTTAGAATTATTAATTCAATATAATATCTTTTTGTCACAAAGATCATTAGAAAGCGTCCGTAGTATTCAAAGAACCATCAGTTTAGCTTTTAATAGGATTACAGATTTAGAAGTCATTTCAGCTGATGAACTAAACCAGATAATAAATCATTTAAATATGGTTTATAAAAAGGAAGAACTCCTTGAATTAGACTCAGTACACTTACTTAAAATCATCGAATTTTCAAAATTTAAAATTATTTCTGTTGGTAAATTAATTACATGTATATTGTTTATCCCGATATTGGATCCTCATCCTTATAATTACCAGAGACTTTACCCTATACCTAATAATTGAAAGCAAATTCTACTCCAACCAGCGAAGTATAGACTATTTGGCATTAAAGGAGAATTTTGGACCAATGAAGACTGTGTTAAGATCGAGGAACGAGTAGTGTGTGTGAATAAGTTAAACAAAGACAAGTGCTCACTTACTAACAACTCTAACTGTAACTCGGTATTAGTGGAAAACAACTATAAACTATTTGTGCAATTAGACAATAATAAGATTTTGTCCTCTTGTAAGGAACCTGTTGAAATTATAGAAAAATATGAGGGATAAATATCTCATAATAAAATTGTAAACAATGTACTGCTATCTTCTAAAAGTAATTGTAAAATTATAATTGAAGGAATCATCTATGAAAGTACCTTTTGCAACTTTACATATAAACCACCACAAATTTATAAAAACAATTTTAATATCATAAAATCTATTAGCATTGAACAGAAACACTTGCATGATTTTGTAAAATTAAAAGAAGAGGCTATGGAATTAAATAACCACATAAGCCTACACCCGCTTATGCAAGTAACTCAGTTTTCTATTACCACAATACTGTTGATTATATTTCTTGCAATATTTGTTGTACTGTATGTATTTAGACACACAATAATGCCTTCAAGAAAGAAACAGAGCCAGAAAACGAAGCGGAAGAAGGGATCCAGTTGCAAGAAAAATTGTACCCGATTCTGCCTATGTCTCCGCAAGTCGAGGACGCCTTGAATTAATGGGGGGGGAGGAATTATGTCCAGGAAGCTTCGGCAACCTCTAATGATATCTGTCTAGCTATTTGCGTGAGAGTGCATTCTTAGCGATAAGAATATTGTATTAGAAAACAAACAAATTCCATTTTTAACTAGAATGTATACGTGACATACGTCACCAGGGAAAAAGCCCTTAACGATAAGATTTCTTATTTAAGCACATTTAGCCATTAAGATACAGTTCAGTTGTTATTAGTATCTCCACTAGAGAGCTTGTACTCTTCGTCTAAATAAATATTTTTAAAAACACCTTTTTTGAAGTTGTGAATTTAATTATATATGTAGACTTTGGTATTAGGTATTAAACTTATGTAAAAGTACCCTTGTGGGTGAGTGCATACGAATTCAGTACCACGTATTTAATACTTCATTATTAAACTTAATTTTTCCCTTTTTGAAAAATTTAAATAGTGGTTAGTGTACAGTGTTAACGGGGATAATCTAGGTGAGATCTTTTACTTTAGTAAATTGAAGGTATTTCTACATTTGAATCATTTTTTATCAAAATTTAGGGCTGCACGAAATGGACAGTTCTACAACTGATAGCACTAGTTTTGAGACCGAAATCGGCTCCTTTGTAAAATTTAGAACGCAAAAACAGTAACAATGTATAATATGTAAAAAAATTGGAAATACAACAATCGAATCAACCCAAAAAACGTTCTTTACTTTTATAAAATCCACTAAAATTCGGGATGATATAAACAAAGAGTCAGATGAGGACATACAAAAATGGATTCGTGATGGCAAAACTGGAAATCTTGCTAATGTTGTATGGCATAAAATGTGTTATATTGACTATACGAGCAAACAGAATATTGAAAGTTTAAGGAAAAGAGTAGAAAGACTGAAAGAGTATAGGGCAGCTGGTATTGAACCTCCAACACTTCCTGGTAGAGCGCTTCGTAAGGGTGGCTTTGACATAATTCCGAACCTTCTCAGCTTCACAAAATATGTAGTGATATAAAGTGTGAAATGGACAAAATACCAGATTTCACCGATTATACAAATCTAAATGTCTGTGAATATAAAAAACACATACCAAATAATTTGTTATGGATTATTAGTTTACTAATTTCAGACGAATATAATACTGAAGATATTGCAGTAATCAACATATATCAGGATATAATTTATAACTATTTTAAAGGTAAAAAATTTACACCAAAACATATAGGACTTGGTATTTGTGTTCACTAAGAAACGAGATAAAAAAAATAGTAGAAACGTTGCATTCATGTGGGCACTCGAGTTCTTATAAAGACGTATTACGATTGAGGAACAGTATAGCTCAAGAAGAACTTATAATGTTTGTTAATAAAGGTAATTGTTATATTCCACGACAACTTGTTCCTGATAGATTTGTACAGTTTGCTGCAGACAACATAGACATTTTAGAAGAAACACTTGACAAATCTCCTACATTTCATGGAACTCAAATAGTTTCATTTCAAAAAGGACCACCTAATAAAGAATTATCAAACCCTTTCAAATTGTTGCCATATCGTGTACAACTTCAAATTCCAAGAAATTTTCATCAACTAGATAAAATTTCCAAAGTTCCCAAGAAAGTTACTCCAAACATAACAAACAAGTTAGTAGTTTTAGAAAAAAATAATGATGAAAGCTTTATGTTTTCTTATAACCTTTCTTGGATTTTATGTAGAACGGAAGAATTGGAGGAAGTAGTTGTACCTCAATGGACAGGTTTTGGCAAACTAATTCACCAAGATGATATGTATGTAACTATATACGGATATTTGCCTCTCTTGCCCTATGTTGCCTCGTAATATCATACAGTATTCACAACAATGAAAAGGTGTAGCCAAATTGCTAAAAAACTGAATATGAATATACGTTATTACTTTTAACCAAGCAATTTATTATAAAGCAAAACAAATACAATGGGTTAAACCTGAAGAGTGCACATTATGCTTATTTTTTTGAAAGTAATTGGCCAACACATCAATAATTCCGGATTAAGCAATGTATGGCTGGAGTCAGGACTCTATGGTGAATCAACTGTTACTGGAATATTAAGTGGGAAAAAATGGAATAAAGGTATCCGAGCTCATAAAGTGACTTATGAAAGTCTTATGAGAATCTTAATTCCTATTTTTGAAAAATGGATAACTGAATGAAACAGTGATTTGATTCACACATTAAATATTTCAAGATTGACGGCAAGAGAAATATGTTCATCAATACGAAACAAGGAGCAGCCAAAAAGCTTCTTTGCATTTATGTAAAAAACGTTGAAGAGTTAAAGAGAATATTTAATGAATTCGTTGAAGATCAATCTGTCAATTTTAAAATGTGGTGCAGTTACTTAAGAGCTAGTGGAAATTTTGCTAGAATTTCTTTATAGTGAAAGAGTTGGAAATTTTAGAAAAATGCTTCCATGGTTTTTCGCATATGATCATATTAATTACTCCAGATGGGGATCTATTTACCTTTGTGACATGCTAGATCACCCAAACGTAGCTCCAGAAGTTCACAAAGAGTTTTTAGAGGGGAAACTACGAAATTAAAAAATTAGCTGAAGGATTTAATAGGTTGTCAGTAGACCAGGCTCTTGAACATGTAAATAAAACATCTAAAGATGCGGGAGGTATAATTGGCCTAACAAAAAACAGTACAAGATTAGATGAATGGTACCTCAGTTTTAACGAAATTGGTACAATTACGAGCACATTTCTAGCTTCCTTGAAATTGACCGACGAAGTTCTACTCAAAATATTGAAATTGGGAAGCAAAGAATTCTTCTGAATGAAAAAACCGTGATAACTTTATTGGAACAGTTTACTAAGTATGAAGTTTACTTACAACTCTGCAAATAGCTTAATGTCTATTGCTACAAAAGAATTGTATGACAAAGAAACAGAAAAGTTACGCATGACGGTAAAAGAGAGAGGCGAAAATGCTTTAAAAGACTTTGTTGAAATTATGGATACTACTGATTTTTACAAACCACTAAAAAAAATGAACAAATCTGGGTCAATCAAACGAAAATCTGATACACATTTTCATAAGTCTCAAACGCTACAGAGTCAACAGTTTTTATAGCGTATTTTGGCTGCAAAGGAAATGGGAAGAAATGTTGATTATAATAAAGTATTTCAATTCGAGTTGACGACATTTTCCACGTCCTTAACTGTGAATGGATATTTGGGTACTCCCTCAAATAAAAGTGCTCTGGGGAGTATAGTCGAAAGTTACGGAACCTCTTACAAAGATTTGCCGACTTTTGGAGATAATGGTAGACTTTGTCATATTTTTATGGAATGGCAACAGTTCAAGCTTTAGGGAAACCTCCAAAATGTAATACCTTTGACGAATTTTCTAAAATTTTTTGCAATGTTATTTTCCATAACAAACACGATGCTCAACGAACGTAGTATTTGACCACTACAAAGAAAATTCTATTAAAAATATAACGCGTCAAAAACGGGGATCGCAAACGTCAATTCACAGGATAATAGAAAATACCGAAGTTCCACTCCCACAACAATGAAATTTGTATATTCATTCCATTTTCCATTTCCAATAAGAAGCAATTAACAAATTTTTTATCAGAACAACTTAGCAGACATTCACATTCTAAAGCTCCTCTACAATTTGCTACCAGCGGAGGATTTAACAATTACCGTAGAGTGGGGTTATTTTACTTCCGCCAGGTAACTTTGCTCAAATACCAGGAAAGTTACAATTTATTTTATTTTTTGATGTTGGTAACAATTAGAGAGCCGTAGGCTGCAGAGTCGCGTTCAGATCAAATGCCGGGCGTTACCGGGCACTTTGAAACCCGTTCAGATTCGTTGGGGTAAAAAACAACTCAGCGTTCAGATTTATTGGGATAAAGACGTCGGGTATACAACTTTTTACCCAAGATAATACTTCGATAAAAGTTGTCGCGCATGCATATTAATACTGTTGATTCTATGTTTAAAAGTAGATGCTTATGACGTGGATTGTGAAATTTTCATTTATTTATGATTTCTGAATAAGGAGCCTCGAAAAGTAGAAAATAGGTAAATTAAGTATGTACTCAATAACTAACCACTCAAATAATCTTGTGGTGAATGAGGATAATGGTCTCATTCTTGATGAAAATGGAATTCATTATAACTTATAAATGCTCCAGCTCATCATCACCTTCAAACTCTTCCCCATCATCCAAATCCCTTGCATCATCCATAACCATTACATTTTTATAATAAAAAAATAATCCCTGCATTATTCATTTTACATTTTTCAGGTCACACAAAGTACTAAAATGGGTTGAAAATTTGTCGTCGGCTTCTCTTTTCTAGTTCTTTTCTTTGTAAAATATTTATTTCTTGGACAGTTCACAGCACAGAACAGTTAAAAGATTCACGGCAACGAATAACGAATATATAGGGATTTACTGTTTATCAGAGACAACATCAGAGTCAGACTCTGATGAGACAGCCATATTTAGTTTATTTTGTTATTGTTATGCATAATTATAGGTTGCCCGGCGTTTGATCTGAACGCGCCCCAGGTACTGAAACCTGCGGGGTTATTATACTAATTGTCTTAAACTGAAGTCAAAAGACAGGCTAATTCATTTTAAGCCACTAAAATTATAGACTCCTTGTATTACACTATTATTCCTTTAAGACCGTCTATAATTAACATGGACTTAAAGAAGTTTTAGCCCCCACAATATGGCAACGTCCCAGTCATTCATATTTTTAGTTGGAAGAGGAGAAAGAAAACAATCTAACCACAGTTTAAAAGGTATCTAACCTTAAAGTTTGTGCATTCATAAAGAAAAACAAGTTATAAACCAGTGTTCGAGTGTATATTTTTGAACTGAATTGAAAATGGAATCGCAAAATCCTTGCCCCACAACCCTTTAGTAACATCCATGAGACAGAAATCGAAGGGTTACTAAAATGTATATTTTACATATTATATTACTCATTAAGAAAGGTTAGCTTCATTTATTTTACTCGCCTTTACTTGTGGAGCTAATCCATCAAATGTGTAAACCCGAAGCGGGGGGTCAATCTATTTATTAAATATCGTGCACTGTCCTTGTCATTAAAGGATTATTGTTGTAATATCTTCGCCTTTTGTGTTCAACAGAAAATAGCAAATATTTTTGCTATGGACAAAAGCCATATTTTACTCTAAGTATGCAAAAATACAGAAAACAATTATGTCTGACACAATGTACGGCACGGTCTTAAACTAGTTTAGGGCACCTTCGGAGGTGGCTTAAAGTAGGATCTAAAGAAATATCTTGCATTTTAGACCAATTTGTAGACAAAGTCATTAGTATAATTCCAAAATATCGGATGTGACTAGAAAATCGGCGTGAAGTTAACTATAAGACATAATTATGTCCAAAAGCTCATACTTAAGACGTCTTAAAGATTAGTGTAATAACCCTGCTGTTCAAAAACCATTCAGTCTCATGGCATGGCAGCTAGAAGTGCGGTGATTGGTTTCATCACGGCATGTAAGTTTAGTACCTACGTATTTTTTGTCGCATTTCAAAACTCGGGCTTCTAAGGGTGGTGAGGTTATAGTATTAAGTTTTACAACTGTCTCACCCCATGCGGTTAAAAGTTGAATATGTTTTGTTCCTTTTGATGTAAAAATTAACCTATTACAAAAATATTAGCCATTTTTAAAGCCGTTAGAAAGAAATGATGCAACTATTCTCATAATTTGGGGTTAATTTGCTCAACAATTATATTAATTATTTATTATTATTTTATAGTTGTACAGAGTACCGTAATGAACCAGAAATATCTTTCAGATCAAAATGGTTCGACAATACAAAAGAAAACCGGGTTCACGCCAATATCGGAATTACAGTGATGAGCAGCTTCGCGCTGCAATTGAAGCTGTGAGACTTAGGGGTATGTCAACGCACACTGCTGCACAAACGTTTAACATACCACAACGGACAATTTACAATAAAACGAGAAATTTGCATAATAAAAATACTGGTGCCCCAACTATTCTGTCTGAAACAGAAGAGAGGCATTTTGTAGACCTACTTGTTGTGACCGCTGAATATGGGTCGCCCCTAACATTGTTAGACCTTAGGGTAGGTACTTAAAATATAAAACTAATTTCGATATAGTCAGTGGTGATTTGTTGACTTCCAGCCATGAAGAAGCTGACACGAGGATATTATTACATGTACTGTCGGCCAAAATTTCTGGTTTTACTAGATGTGTAATAGAATGCAATGACACAGATGTGCTCATCTTGCTACTGTACTTCAGAAAATACCTTACGCCAGAAGTTTGGTTAAAAGTTGGGAGAGGACATACAATTCGGTATATAGCAGTGCATGAGTTAAAACTGGAGGAAAAGTTGATCCAAAGTTTACCTGCATTTCATGCTCTTACGGAGGTGTGACACGACTAGTCAGTTTTCAGGACACGGAAAAAAATGTGTTGGAGCACGTACTTAGAATGCTTCAAATACTTAGATGGAATTGGCACGGCTGATTTTTCTGAAAATATCTTCAAGAATATTCAGATGTTTGTTATAAAACTATATTCTAAAAATTCTAATGAAACGTCTGTAAACACTTTAAGAGGATTGGTAGCATCGTCCGCAACAATTGCAAAACTACCGCCGACCGAAGATTCTTTGCGATTCCACAGTTTGAGAACCTATTATCAGACGAAAGTATGGCTCAATTCCTTAGAACCTCGTCCAAAATTACCTAGCATTGCCGACTACGGATGGAAAATTGATGAAGAAGGTAATGTAAATCCGATTCTAACTTCCTTGCCGTCTTTTCCTCTGAACTTGGACGTTCTAGCTTCATGTGGATGCAAAAAAGATAAGGCATCGGTAGCAACAATTTATTTCAGAAATAAAATTAAACTTTTCTGTAGATTGTGGAAGCAAGGTCTGCACTTGCAAGAAGAATAATATGGGTTGTATCTGGTCCTGTAAATGCATGGCGCAGAAAACCTGCAGAAACAAATTCACCAAGACTACAGATTTGACAGAGTTAGATGAGGAAAGTTAATATTGTCTTTTGATGAGTTAAACATGTTCCTAATTAATAAAATACGTACGTTATTTATATTTTAGTATGTGGGAGTAGTACATAATTTGTATGTTAATTCTAATTTTATGTTTTTATACTTAATAATATAAATAATAATCTGTGAATAATATATTTTTCTACTTAGTGTTAAACTTGTATTTGGTAGGTAGCGTACCAAAGTCTACATATAGGGTGTTTTTTTAGGTTTGATAGAACTTTACATGACAGCTACTATCAGACTGACTGACTTCAAATTTACTTTGAAAATCATTCGTCGGATCGCCAAACACATAGAAGACCTCGTGAATTTTATGGCCCACATGATCGTCCATCTGAGCTATTTATTCGTCGTACTGTGGATAGATTTCGTACCACATACTCTCTACATGATTTGAAAACACCAATGCGTCGAAGGAATGTGCGTAATGAAAGGAATATTACCGCTGTACGTGAAAGTGTGGTTGCAAACAAGGTTTGGTGACAAATTAATTTCGAGAAATGGACCTGTTAACTCTCCACCCAGGTCCTGTGATATGACGCCCGCAGAATATTTTCTGTGGGGCCATGTCAAGTCATTAGTTTATGCTGATAAACCAGCAACAATTGAAGCCTTAGAAGCCAACATTGTTCGCGTTATTCACGACATACGACCAGAAGTGCTCGAAAAAGTCACCCAAAATTGGATCAAAAGAATACGCTATCTTGCGGAGAGCCGCGGTGGCCACATGCCGCAAATAATTTTTAAATGTTTAATGTAATAGATTGCTTTTTAAATAATATTACTTTTTTAATCACAAAATATTTTCTTTAATATTTTTTTAAAGTTTAAAGTTCTATCATCTTTAAAAAACACCTTTTATAAGAATATATTATGTACACTGGCGATACCACCACTCTTGTTAAATAGTACGAGACAGAGCTACGGGGATTTGTGAAGACAGATGGACTGTGGTCAAGTGGGGACGCCTACATCCAGCGGTGCGGCAGCCGGTTGAAAAATGACTTATTTTGTATTTTTATTCATATCTTGTTTACAATTGAAGTTAAAATTTTGAATTTAACGCTGTTGTCTTCTAAAATTATGGTAGAAACTATTTGTAAGAGTAAGTTTTTTTTATTAAGGGCTTCGTTTTCGAGTAAATGGCGTCTAGACATAAAAATTGTTGAATTTCAGTCAGATTTTCGACGTGTTCGAACCGAGATATTTGAGTTTAAAAATGTATTCTCCCGTAAGACTCAACGTTGTGAGCAACTCTCAAAAATTGATAAAAAATACATTCTGTACAAAATATAAATTGATTTTTATGTGGGAGTGTAGCCTATTTCCTGCACTATCCGCCCGTGATAATAACTCGTTTTTTTTATTTTACTGCCCTTCTGCCCGCGTTATTTTTTTATTACTTCCGGATTGACAATCAATAAGGTATAAGCTTAAATTTTATATACAATTCGGCTTGTAACCCCGCGACGCCCACAGAAGCAAAAATAAATTCAAGCTGGCACTCTACTATAGCCCTTACCATGGATCTACAAGCAGTCAAGCTAGCACCGTTTCTGCCAGCTGGTAAAATATACTTTAAAACAAAATTATGTGGTCATAATTTTATTTTATACACTCTTGCCAGTCACCATGTTACTTGCTATTCATTTTCAGAGGACCAAAATAATCAGTTGCTTCCACATTTACCTCTTGCATAATAGATTTTTTGGGAAAAAATGTTTGACACCGGGAAAACCAAGAGAACCAATAACAGGAGCGTTTATGGACTATGTTTTGAGATGTTAAAAACTTCAGTATGGTCTTTCGTATAAAGACTTAATAGTCCTTGCATTTGATTTTGCAAAGGCACTTAACAGGGAACATCGAACATGTTGGAACATTAATAAGGTGGCAGAGATTGACTGGGTCAATGATTCATGAAGCGATATGCTCTTGACGCAGTGGATCAAGATACTGTATAAGTCCTTTGAAAAAATCTTATATTTGGTTTTTCAAAGTGGGTTTCTATCTTTTACATCAGATGCTTCTAAACATTAAAGTTTTGTATAGCCAAGCACGTATCGAATAAATTCCAATGTATAAATATACAAAACCATGTTGTTGGGATATTCTTATGAAATACAATAAAGGATACCAAGAAATAATGAAAAATCAAGCAAAATCAACAAAAGTAAGGCATATAATGGTTGATTTGCATAAGAAAGTTGGGAAACAGAGAGGTGTAAATTATGAAACAAAATTCCAACAGCATTCGGAGCCAAATTTATGGAAGAATTCGAAGATATGTCCTGTCTTGAAGAAAGGAGATTAACAACTCTAAATTTGTTTAACTATAGGCGCATTGCTATCATTAGAACTTTTTGTAGTGTTTGCGACCATTCACAAATATATTTATTTTCACATTGAAAGGCTGATATCACCATATCTACATGGATTTATGGCTGTACACACAACTGTTTCAAATGACCTGAAAAAAAAAAATTTTGCCGCTGAAGCATTGAATGAATAGTCAGGTAGATGTGATCTACATTGATATCTCTAAAGCTTTCGGAAAACTTAATCACAGTTTATTAGTCAGAAAATTATATCAGTACCGTATGTTTCCTTCATTGCTTCATTTGTAAGCCATACGTTATGATGAGTTATACCTTTCATACACTCACGTACTGTATATTATTTTCCTAGTCTTAACTTACCATTGACATAATACACATGTTATGAATAACAACTTATCACAAGCCAAATTAATAATAGGATAAGACTTCATATAGATGTAATTTCTAAGCAGTCAGTTCCATATTTCAAATAGTCCCATTGTATCGAAGAGGTGAATAAAGTTATGTATCCAAAACATCACGTGAATGTGTTTTATTGAGAACCTCCATTTAACTATGTTCAGGTGCATTTGGTTGTAAGATAGGTACCTACTTAATAGCTTACTTTTACTTTTTTTGAATAGAAGTTTTATTTATTTATTTTATTTTTAATAAGGTACCTGTTCTCATATTTTGCATATTTTTCAATATACTCGTACAAAGACTAATTTGTTTTATTCATTATCAGCAGTTTCTCCTATCATTTCCCATAGTTGCCTGCTACGTACTCTCGAGAACATGTCATTTAAAGACTACTCACATGGGTGGTTTTGAAAGTAGTTTTTGTTAACGAAAGTAGACATGGCGACACAGGTTTTCCTGGCTTCAGAAAAGTCCGATGCAGGTGTTCTATTAGTTGCAGACATCCATGTTAAAACAATACTTTGTGAAAATATGGTGAAATTAGAAACTATTAATCTCACCGATAAAGAAGTCTTTAGACTCAATATATACAGTCCAAACTGGTCTAGTATACAGTGTTATTCAGAACTTATCCATAATAAAATTTGGGGATGTTCAACATACATATAGAAATGTGGTAGTGCAAAAAAAAATTTTTGGTGGCTTCTGAAAACTATTTAAAAATTTTTCATTGCATGCCGCTGGATACTGGTCCACTGTAATGGAGTGACCTTGGGACTGACAATGCAAACTGGCTAGCACAAAAAAAACTTTGGAAGTTCTGAGAGTATACCGACACCCGGCGCAAAAAAGATTTGCAGCATTTTTACTTTTTTTTTTTACCACATTCTTAGGAAGGTGGTAGGTATATCAGATGTTGAAGTACAGTTGCCCATCTACGTAGTCCTTTATAATGGTATAACTTTAAACATTGTTTACGGGAAATCCTAAGACTTTTATTATAAATTTTTTTGGTGATATCGATTTCTTATTTAAGGATGCACATATCCTCAAAGTTTTAGAGATAAGTTCTGAATAACCCTGTATACAATTAATGTAGGCACCTGTCTTTATAGTTTAATAAATGTGTCAAAGGAAACACACGCACACGTTTTGTGCATTAAACATAAAGTAGTGCTAGCATGCTTGCAGAATGAGATAATATGTTCAGACCAACAGATTTAATTATTATTACAGACTGCAGTAACAAAAATTCCCACATTGTTATGGAACTTTACCAGCCTTAGAGGCAAATTATTTAAAATATAGGATAGACAAAGGTTCTTTCTTTCCATGTGGGTACCACACATTTCTTAAAATCTGCAGATAATCATTCTGATTATTATAAGGTTTTGTGTCATCGGCATAAAATGATATGTTGGATATAATGTGGGCTGTCAAAACTGATACACCGAGAATTAATAAAAACGGACCTAAGATGGCGCCCTACGGGACCCCATTATGTACAAATTCAAAGTCCGAATGAGAAGCCCACATCTTACAGAAGAGCTACAATTAGACAAATAGTTATCGATCCATCCTACAAGCCGACTCTGAATGTCGACATAATAGGCAACAGTGAGGTACTCGGTCGAAAATTTTATAAAAGTCTAGATAAATATCCACAGGTATTTTAGCATCAAGAGCAATAAACCACTGTGTTATATAATGAAAAAGACTGCTAATGCAGTTTTTCACATATAAATCCATACTGTACATGGTGAATAACTTCTCATTTTGAACAATTGACTGAGGCAATTTTCCAAGCTGTAGGACATTAATTCTTGAATTTCAGGGAGTAGAAATTCAAGTGGGCGTGGTTCTCTAAAAAATATAGAACACGGTATTCTTGAAAAAATATTAGGGGGCGAGCTACTCCCAAAACAACTTAAAGTTCTCCTACTAGAGGCTGAGAGAAATGGCATGGGAAATCAAACCTAAAATTGTTTGGTTTATGTATATTTTAAAAGTACATAAACTCAAGTGAGTTAAACATTTAATTAAATGTAAAAGAAATATGGAAAATTTTAATTTAATTGCTGGGGAATGACTTTATTAACGAGGATGTTGAGGAAGCGGTGGCAGAATTGGTCGTGCATATACAAAATCTACCAAAACATATTTTTGTTTGTGACTCAACTTTCTTTGTTTTAACTAAATCCATTTTGTCGACCCCTAAACACATTTATATTATAAAAGTGAGGTTATGTGGGCTCTGTCAAAGTTTTCTGCAATTTCATTGGTTCAACAAACTGGCTACGCTGTTCCCTGATTTTGCTGCCTCCTGGATACACCCGGTGCTTTTGAGGTTTCAAGAATTCGACGTTTTTCTATTGGGAAGCCCTCAGGGATGGGTCTCTTCTCTTGCTTTTAAGAATAGACGTCCAGGCAGTTGCTTCAGTAATTTCTTCAGGAAATAAGGACAATAAATAAAACTATGTTGGAAATATTTCTTTACTAAAAATAGAATATAAAGAAAATGTATATTAACCATATACATTTTTATTGTATATATATTTTTTATTTAAATATTTTGAAAGTGTCATAGAATACCCAATAAATTAAGAATAATAATTTACCTTTATAAATACATAATATACAAAAAAAAAAAAAAAACAAAATTTGTATAAGTTTAGACACAGCCTTTTCAACAGTTTAAATTTCGTGTCATTAAACCTGAAACCTCGACCTCAAATTTAACTATAAACACAAATATTACTATTAGGTAATTTAAAAGTTACTTATTCCTCTCAATTTTAACCCTACAATGCATTGTGTAGCATATTTGCGACATTAAAGACAAATTTATACCAATCCCACAACCAAACCAAACAAATACAGTATACAAAATAGACTGTAACAATTGTAATAGTACACGGTGTCCCACCAGGAACCGCCTCGATCTATATATGGTAAACTATAATTAGGAAAAAAATTGAAAATTGGGCAGTGTACCAAAGTCACTGGGGGCAAGCGAGCTAAAATATTTTCAAGATGGCCGCACTTCCGGTTATACAGGAAGTAGGTGTCAACTTGCTTATTTCAAATGGAACACCCTGTATATTATTAGATTTTTGAATTCTACTCAAAATTTGAAATATATTTCATGTAGGATGTCCTATACTTATCTTCAACCATTTTTGAAATATTGACGGGTGAATATTGACATTTTTCAACTTTGACGCCCTGTAATATCTAAACGGTTTGAGATCGAACAAAACGGTTTGCACATTCCTATCTTAACTTTTTTGATCTCAAACCGTTTAGATATAACAGGGTGTCAAAGTTGAAAAATGTCAATATTCACCTGTCAATATTTCAAAAACGGTTGAAGATAGGTATAGGACATCCTACATGAAATATATTTAAAATTTTGAGTAGAATTCAAAAATCTAATAATATACAGGGTGTTACATTTGAAATAAGCAAGTTAACACCTACTTCCGGTATAACCGGAAGTGCGGCCATCTTGAAAATATTTTAGATCGCTTGCCCCCAGCGACTTTGGTACACTGTCCAATTTTCAATTTTTTTCCTAATTATAGTTTGCCATATATAGATCGAGGCGGTTCCCGGTGGGTTACCATGTATAGGGCAATCGAAACAATATTTACATAAAAGAATATATGCACATAAATATAGCATAAGAAGTCAAAACGATTCTCAAACTGCTCTGTCAAAACACGTTCTTGAAAATAACCATGACTTCAATTTTCATAATGTACAGATTTTAGAAAAAGAAACAAACTATAACAAGAGAACAATTCACGAGATGATCCAAATAAAAAGACAGACTAATGCAATAAATAACCGCACTGATACAGAAAATTTAAGTGAAACTTATTTCAATATAATATAATTCATTGTTAAATATAATACCTACTAATTAATATAAATAAAAGTGTGGGGAAACCCACAAAAAATAAAAGTTTTTACATCTCCCACAGAAAAGCTATATTTCCAGCAATTTTCACCCAAGAACTAGAGAAACTTGCAGAAAATTTTTACGAAAGTGAGGATGATCTGCAGAATGCTCAAGAGGAAAATTTAGAAACAAATATAGATAACTATATAGAACTAGCTGCACAAAAATTTCAAGAACCCAAGGACTCCGCTAACTTAGATATTGCCTAACTTCCTATTATTTTTTACCATGAACTAGAACTAAATGAAATAGCACCAACTAGTACCGTAAAACGGGGCTACTTAGCCACCAGGGGGCTACTTGGACACCTTGTGCGCTGCAGCCATTTTTATTTTATTTTTTATACTAATTATTTTTTTAAGTTGGCAGTACCTAGGTTTTCTTTTGTTCCAGGTTATTAAGAGTTAAAAAATGGTAAGGACGTACAAAAGGATCCCAGGGTCCCGAAGCTATAGGGACTTCCGGGAAGAAGACATGGAAGGAGCGGTTAATGCTGTTAGAGGAGGGATGTCAAAAAAACTGGCAGCCGTAACTTATCGTGTTCCTCGAACAACACTAGGACGAAGGTTGCTTGGAAGAAATACCAGAGAAGTTGGCCACCCTACGGTTCTTAGTCGCGAGGAAGAGGGTTTAATTGCAGAAACCCTCGGAACGGTTGCACAATGGGGTTTCCCACTGACCAAGCTAGATATTCGGGATGTTGTTAAAAAATTTCTCAATAAACAGGGCAGAGTGGTCCATGCATTCAAAAACAACAGTCCAGGATATGATTTTGTCGAAAGTTTCATCAAAAGACAAAAACTGAGCACAAGAATTGCTTCCAACATAAAACGGTCACGAGCATCGGTCAACCGCGAGGACATTGTGAGTTTCTTTAACAACATAGACACGGCTCTAAGTGACATAAAAGCCAAAAATTTGTACAATTACGACGAAACCAATGTGACAGATGATCCGGGGGCCCGAAAAGTTGTGGTGCCTCGCAACACTAAGCGGGTGGAACGAGTGCAAGAGCATTCTCGTGCTTCGATAAGCATAATGGTATGTGGGAATGCAAATGGCGATTTGGTGCCACCCATGGTGGTATATAAAGCATTAAATCTTCATGACAACTGGACAGAGGGTGGTCCACCTGGAAGCAAATATGCCAACAGTCCAAGCGGATGGTTTGATATGAACCTCTTTGAGACCTGGTTTTTCTCAGTACTGTTGCCCCACATTGAAGCGACCCGAGAGGGTGAAGAAAAAGTGGTGGTAGTTGGCGACAATCTTGCAAGCCACTTTTCCCCGAAACTCATTAGAGCTTGTTGGCGACAATCTTGCAAGCCACTTTTCCCCGAAAGTCATTAGAGCTTGTAAAGAAAATCATATCTACATGACACCATTTCCCGCTAATGCGACTCACTTAATGCAGTCCCTGGACGTTGCGGTGTTTGCCCCAATGAAACGAAAATGGAGGGAAATTTTGAACCAGTGGCGAAAGGAGAGTCGCTACTTGGGCTGTCTGCCAAAAGAACAATTTCCGCAGCTGTTATCAAGGCTCTGGAACGCGGTGAGTGATTCGGTAGGGAAGAATCTACAGTCAGGTTTTCGGGCAACTGGCTTGCACCCAGCAAATGCAGATGAAGTTCTTAAACGCATTCCCGGTGGATTAGAAGCAAATCTTGATGACGCCGGAAGATTGCTTGATGCAAGTTTAATTGAACTGCTCCAAGAACATCGAGGGTCACAAGAGAAATCAAAACGTAAAAGGGTCAAGAAGATCGCACCTGGAACGACGCTTCAACCCTAGAGGACGCGGAACTTGTGGACGCCCCAGTAGCATCAACCTCCACTTCTAATGGATCGGGTAAAAGAGACAAGAAGATGGAAACGGATGCCAGATCTGAAAAGACCGCACCTGAAACTCAAGCTTCCACTGTGCAGGACGATGGAAACGGGGACGTCTCATCCATAATTCTTCGAAAAAGCAAGAGGCAGAGGAAAGTGGACTGGCTACAGTGTGTTAAGTGTCGAAAATGGATATGTGGTCCATGCAACCAAGACAGCAAAGATCCATTCTTTACCTGTGACAGGTGTGACGATTCCGAAGAAGAACCTGTGGATGACAACGACAATGATAAGGACTTTGTACTGGACTAGATGAAGCACATATTGTGTTACCAAAAGTGCCTCTTATACGCAACATGAGTTCCTAAATGTTTAAGTTCATGTTTTCTTGGGAAATATAGTTTTATTTTTATATTTTTATGTTTAACAGTATTTGTTCGTGTTTGATATGTTTGTTTACCAAAGAATATATCTTTTCATAAGAAAACTGTTTTTAAAACCAAAAATACCTTGCTAAATTTAAAAAATATAATAATTTTGCAATTTGATGGGGTAACATGGTCATTTCGCTCGTTTAAATGCATTTAAAACGCATTTTTCCCAGTGTGTCCAAGTAGCCCCAACCATGGGGCTACTTGGACACCCAACAAATTATTTTTTTTTTCAGTCAAGTTTAGTTTTTTGTAAACTGTGAAGCCACCCACGGCTTCCGAAAGCTTATGTTGGTACAATGCATATTTTTTAACAGGAGATTAGGTTAATATTAGAGGTAACATTTACAAAAATATGTCCAAAAGGTGTCCAAGTAGCCCCGCCGTTTTGTTGAAAATATGTATAAATGAAAATGATTCAAATTTGGATCAAGTTTTGCCATGAAAATGCAATGAAAAATAATTTTCAAAGCACATGAAAATGCTTTTGCATTTTATAAAGAGGAATTAGAGTTTATTTCCTGGAAGCAAACAACTTTTGGGGAAAATATTAGCGGCACAGAATTTAAAGGTACAGAAGGCTTACCAACAAATATAATGGACCTCTCTTCCGCACCAATTCCAGATAAAAGAGGCCATCATGAAATTCCTGAAGATGTCTTTGTTGCTGCTGAAAATCCACATCAATGGGTTTTCCGCTGAACCATCTCATTACTCAAGAAATAAGAATATTTATATGAAATATTTATCTCTCTTTCATAATTTCAACCAAGTGTATGATCTGTCTATAAAACGTCAAGATAAAAATGTCATAAAAAAATATACCTAAGAAATACAGGATAAAGAAATGTTCACACAACAACATATTTTCAACTAGAATCAACCTTTCTTTTTTTCCCTAAATGTTCTTTTTTTACATGAACCCTTTATCCACTTGTGTCTTCACATTATATTTTTTCTTAAACAAATGTGGACTTAAAATACCTGGATTAAGGTTAGTAATTATTTTATTCTTTACTCGATATTTTTAATCCAACTTTGTTGCCTCCAGATTTAGCGTTCGGTCAAATATAACAACCACATGATACCAGTCCTGTTAGAGACGTTATATCCAACTTTCACTGCATTAAATTTCAGTCTACAGTGTGTTTCCAATCAATCAGTCAATTATTTTCAATATTAGTAGTTTTAAAGTTTTTACGAGTATTATTGCTATAAAACCCATACCCATAAGTCAAATAATTATTGAGCATTATTTCAGCAGTCACTTTTAACTAAATTTCTTTACCTAAACTAGAAGGGAATCATTTGTTATGATTATCACTATATCAATAATATTAAATACAGTGTGTCCCACCTCTCTCCTACTCTTGAATCTTGCTCATTTGTTTTCGGATTAACTTCAAACTTTTGTCGGTTGTGTAATCAACAAAAATGAATATTCTGTAGAATATTATTTATATTAGTATATAGCATATATACTAATATATGCTATATAGTAGCATATTTTTATATATAACATATAAAAATAAACAAACAAATTTAATTACTTTAAATAAGATGGAATATTCTTCCATTAAAATTTATTTACCCATAGAATAAGACATAGAATGTTTAGGTTTTCTCCCCATCAATAGTCCGTGGTTGATAAGGCAAATTTTTTGCCAAAAAATATTCATCTTTGTTTAGTGCACAACTAATAAAAATGTTGTGTTAGCTGTCGTTTATAAATATGCTCAAAGTGATGGGTCCTTTTTAAAAGCTCAAATCACACTGATCTTACCTAACCTATAATAATTGGATTAGGCACTTGTTTCCACTCTGTAGATATTATGTTGGCTTGCTGAACAAAAATTGTGAAAATATACTCCATTATTTGAAAATATTATACTAACACAATAATGAAAGAGACAAAAAGTATGCCACTTGTATTCTGCAGCCGTATGACGTAGATGGCAAAACAGTTGATAAAACGCAGAAAGTGTTCTAATATAGTGAAAAAACTATAAAACAAAAGTTGTCACAGATATTTCTTTTGTATTTACTCAAAAAGACACTTTTGGTGTAAACTATTATACTGCATATCGTAAGATTTTATAAATAAAATAGTCACACCTAAATCAGGTTTGGGTGTTTAAAAATGTTTTACATACTTACTTTTGGACGTGATATTTTTTATCATACGTTTGCAAAAATTGATTTTCTAGCTAATATTTTACAGCGTTCATTTTTACTAAAAATATTATCCAATACATTAGTAACAATAAAAACCAATGAGTTCTTGATTTAGCATTTGACAAGTCACATAAAATATAAAAATTTAAATTGCAATATTGTTTATGTAGATATGGGCAAATTGGAATATAATTTATTATTAGTGTTATCAATGAAAATTGTAGAAGGTGCATCTATTTGCTCCTTATATTAAGCCGCGTGTGTTTTAAAACAAATTGTAACAAGTGTTATTTTTAATAATGTTCAGTTATATCGAGGCTTTTTGAGCATTTGAAAAGTATTTGATATTACTGTGAAACTCCTGAAGAGACGATTCATAAAGTAATATTTTAATCTTAATCTAAATATGACCATAAGTGACCGGAATTTTGTCCGGACATTTACCCAGCCCCTATAACTTTTAAAAATAATCGCTCATTTGCCATCACTATAAAAATTTCAAATTAATTCGAAGATATGGCCATGTGTTGGCAAGAGGTGAGACACCTTGTATATTACTTCAAAGTGAATGACATGCAAACCTCTCGTCCATTACTTTACTCAATACTCTTCTCATTGCTACCTTTACTCTTATTCTTCTTCTTCTTCTTATCCTTCTTCTTGCAGGCTTTCATGTGATCTTTAAGGTTATATTTATATTTAGTTTTGAAATCACACGTCGCACATTCATACACGGGGGTCTCTCCAAGCTCCATGTGCGTGATCATGTGATTACGCAGGTTACTCTTCAAACTGCTCTTGTAGTCACAGTGATAGCACTTCAACATTGGGTATGTCTCTTTGTCGTGAACACGACGGTGATACTTAAGGCTATGGCGGTGCTTGGTCTCTAAAGAGCACTGATCACACTTGTACATTTTCACTTCCCCCGCTTTCTTATGGGTGAGGGAGTGTTTTACGAGGTCGTCCTTTCTTTTCCCCACATACGTACAATCGGGACAATTATAAAGTTTTTTCAACTCGTCCATGTTCTTATGCCTCAAAGAGTGAATGGGTAATTTATTTTTGTTATTGGTCTGGTAGGGGCATTGCGGGCACTTGTACATCA
The DNA here is from genome assembly GCA_963924545.1 of Pogonocherus hispidulus. Classification (NCBI taxonomy): domain Eukaryota; kingdom Metazoa; phylum Arthropoda; class Insecta; order Coleoptera; family Cerambycidae; genus Pogonocherus; species Pogonocherus hispidulus. Next base: position 9,007,780 of record OZ004697.1, on the reverse strand, counting down.
CAACATCGGCGGGGTCCTTGTGAGAGAGTAGGTGATGGGTGATGCTTATTTTGGTTTTGGCTTGGTAGTCACACTGAGGACACTTGAGCAGTTTCCTTTCACCAGGTTTCATATGAATTTTCATATGCCTACGCAGATTTACTTTAAATCTACTAGAATAGTCGCACTCATTACATCTGCAACAAAAAATGTGATTGTCATAAAATTAGGGATTATAAAAAATACTATTTTAAAGTTTTTCAAAATATATAGGGTGATTCAGGTTTAATCTTAACTTCAGAAACAGGTTAAAATAATGTTCATTCATGATATAATCTTATTTTCTAAATCACATCTTTCGGAGATAAGAGGGCGTTGAAGTAAAAAAATAAATCTCACAAAAATATTCTTGAAATAATACTTTTGACAATGTTTTCACAAACATCAGTTTACACAAATCACTGAGTTTTGTTTTTCATGGCTTGCTATAACGTTAACCCTCCAGTGGTCGCATGCCTGTCTCTGAGACCGGATTGAGACTTGATTGATCAAATATTTTTAAGTGCGGGAAAGAGAAATCTGCCGTTTTAGGTTTTCACATAATTTGAGGTTGTGCATCTTTAGTCGTGATACAAAGTTGTTCGTGTCAACGGGTTGTTAGGTAGAGCGTTTTGCGGTGTGTGAGACCGGGGCGACCATTGGTATAATAAAAAATATAGAGGTATGTGTTTGTTTTATATATTTTTATTCTTATTCATAATACATTTCTTAAAAAAACATACCAAAGGAAATTAAAACAAAAAAATTAGCAAAAGGTGAACACGTTGCAATGTATAGAAAAAAGCAAATGATACTGAAGTGGCGCGATAAAAAAGATATTACAATGATTAGTAGCATTCATGATGATAGTAAGAAATTAGTAAAAATAAGAGCTGGAAACATGATAGAAAAGCCAAATGTTATTCTTGATTATAACATTAGTATGGGCGGAGTCGATCTAGCAGACAATTATTTGCATTTTTATGCATCTTCCAGAAATAGACTGAAGAAATATTATATGAAAACATTTAGACATTTCCTAGATTTGACGACGTTCAATAGCTACTTAATTTATACAAAACTTGGGGGTGGAAAACGCAGAATTCGTTTTCTTATTGAACTTGGAGAAAAAATTATTGAAAAATACGCTGAAAGAAATTTTACGGAACGGCGATCACGGACTCCTAAACCCTCACGTCTTGTTGAACGACATTTCCCGGAAATAATTCCTCCAACCACTAAAGAAAAACCAACAAAGCGCTGCGTACTATGGTATAAACTGAAAAATTTAACGTAATATTGGTCTCAAGGCTAATACAATTGCCCACACTTACGCTGACGTAATTTCGCCTTGTCTCGATTCGGCGCTAACACTTGTTCCAACACGTTCACTTTGAAAGGAACCACCTCTTTGAATTTTATTTTGTTTTGGTAACTTGAAGATTATTTGTTTTTGTAACCCGAATAAGTAACACCGATAAGAGTCAACGCGCTTGCTGCACGGGGTGAGAAGGGGATGTTGACGAGGACGGTAATAAGGAAGACACGGGAACGCGATTCAGGGGAGTGTGGTTTTAGGAGTGCCTCAAACAAGTTAGATATTAATTACCTCTACTCTTGAGTTAGTTCTTTAGTTTTTGTGAATTGTGTATTGTTGGATTTGGAGAAATTATCTAATTTACAGGTTAGTAAAGTATTTGTTGATGTTTAGGTTATGTTGCTTTTACGATATATCATTTTTATTTAATGTCATTTTTTTTATTATTATTAATTATTAAATAACACAATTTCTTAATTAGTTATATTCACCTTCATGAACTCACCTCAATATTTTCTATTGTTATTCTAATAATATAATATACTTAATGTGTTTGTACACTCATTTAATTTACTGTGTTTATATTTGAGGTAAGATAATTTAATTATCTCAATTTAGTAAGCAATTGCTTGTATTGTCTGTTTAGTTTGAATCGAAGTTATACTGTTGAGAGTGATATTGTTTTCTTATCAAAACGCGCTGCTTATTACTGGAATTTACGGTACTATTCTGTTAGATACTATGAAAGAGCCTTGATGAATTTGTTAATATTTTCTCCCGTGCTTGAGCGAACATCCGATTATAACAAAGAATAAAATATGATAAAATATCGAGATTTTAGCTCAATTTCAACTATTAGCTGAGTAGCCTCCCGCATGGGACCTCAGTACCTTCCGACGACTGTCGGCTAACTAACAATTACCCTCTTCAGTTTTGTATTGAGAATGTCTGTGTGATACTGTAAATTCGAGTACTTCAATATTTCATAAGGTTGTGTATGTATTATTTGCTTTATCACCTTGCAACAGTATAACAGAGATTCGTTTGAATTGAGATCGGAGGTTTCTCTGCCGTGCTCTTTCCCTCCGTGAATTCAAGGCTGAGTACGGCACCACTGGTAGTTTTCAGTAATTCAATAAAGTAGGTGTATTTACGAATTGGTGTTATTATTATTATTATTATTTAAGATTTTCACCTTCCTTAAATCTTCCTATTCAGTGACTAATTAGCGCATCCGAGGTAAGTTAATAATATTTATTCTAAATCACCGCAATAAACACAACGTATGGTATAATTCTTCGATTACTGGCCATAATTAAATTACTTCATTCAACTTTGTTGAACGGACCCGGGTATGTTACACTACAACTTTGAATAAGTAACCGATTCTATGTGTATGTAATGTTAGCGTCCAAAATGACATCAAAACGTAAACATGTTACGTTATCCATTATAGATTTGATATTATTAAGTTTAGAGTTAGGACGTATTGTTACAGTTCTCGCAAATAAATATAATGTCGGGAAATCTACAATTTGCGACATAAGAAAAAATAAGAAGATAGTTGAGAATTTTATGGCATCTGATGGGAGTGGAAATAAACGCAAAACTTTAAAGTTAAGTGCATTTCCTGAAGTAGGTAAAGCTGTTTATAGATGGTTTCTTAAAGAAAGGTCTAAAGGTAGGACTACAATTTTTAAATTAAGGACTTTTGATTATTTATTTGTAAAAATCGTGTTTCATGTTTGTAGGTACGCCAATATCAGGGGAAATGTTACGCGAAAAGACAAAATTTTATTATTCTGAAACTCAGGAAGAAGGTGATGCTTTTAAAGCTAGTTCGGGGTGGCTCGATAACTTCAAATACAGATATGGAATATGCCAATTATCAATAAGAGGTGAAAAGCTGTCAAGTGATGTGAATGCTGTAGAGCCCTTTAAAAAACTTTTGTTAGGCAAAATTAAGGAATTACAACTATCATTGGACCAAATTTATAATGCGGACGAAAGTGGCCTTTTTTTAAAGGTTTTGCCTAAAAAAACACTTGCTCATCGACTGGAAGAAGCTACGCCTGGGAGAAAAATATCCAAAGAGCGAATAACGTTTATGCCATGCGCAAATGCTTCCGGTTCCACAAGTTAAAATTGTTAGTGCTCGGTAAGTCAAACAGGCCGCGCGCTTTCGGAAATTCATATATCCCAGTGAGCTATAAAGGTCAGAAGAGAACGTGGGTCACGAAAGACATCTTTCAAGAATGGTTTTATACCGAATTTGTACCCGCCGTTAAACGTAAAATGCAGGAACTGAATCTACCACCCAAGGCTGTTCTTTTGTTAAGATAATTCCCCAGGACACCCACAAAATTTGTGCTCAGAAGATAAACAAATCTTCGCTATATTTTTATCACCCAATGTGACTCCTTAGCTCCAACCTATGGATCAGAATGTGATTCAGGCGGTCAAACTAAATTACAGAAAAAATTTATACGCTCCATTAGTGATGACGTAGCGCCAGCCATTTTGTTCTGGTAGGTCGCGGTTCACGATCCAAACAAAGCCCGATTAACAAGGCAAATTTACAGAAAAGTGCTATTTTGACGTTATTTAAAGATTTTAAGGGGAAAAAACATCGAAAACGGTAAGAGTGCAGTAAATGTACCCTATAAACGCATTTATGAAAGACAGATGGGTAATAATAACTGAAATATTAATAAAATCTAAATTTAACATAACCTCACTTTATATAGTTTATTCTAAAAATAACTTTATTTAATGATTTTTACAGTACCAATCTTTCATTCGCCATGGTTATGTGCTGGGCTCCGGATTGCAAGCACTACAATCAACGAGAAACTTGTAGATTTTTTATATTTCCGAAGGACCCTAAGGAACGCATCCGTTGGAAAAACTTGTGAGGTAGGTTTGAAATATACCTTTTAATTTTGGATAGGTAACTGTTTAATACAAATATATTGTATATTATGACACGTAGCGACGAACCTGGACCTGGTGCATTTTTATGCAGTTGTCATTTCCGTGATGGTAAAAGGGAAAATGGGCCCGAAATCTTCTTGCACAATGTGACAAAGAAATTCACTTATACAAGTCCTGAAAAGAGAAAAAGAAGAGAGCAGAGAGTGGTAGTTCAGGAGCATCTGGAAGGCCTACCAGCAAAGCGTCGACAAGAAGGTTATTTTGAACCAGATGTGTCATCTCCACCATCTGAAATAGAAATGTGAGTGATATTTATGTCAAATATGTATACGTTATACAGATTTCATTGCGTTGACTGCTAAATAAATACAGTGCAATAATAATTACTTGTCATAACGAACGATCAAAAACTAGGTTTGTCGATTAAACGGTTTGTTCGTTATGACAAGTGATTATTATTGCACTGTATTTATTTAGCAGTCAGCGCAATCAAATCTGTATAACGTATACATTTTTGACATAAATATCACTCACATTTCTATTTCAGATGGTGGAGATGATACATCTGGTTCAAAATAACCTTGTCGATGCTTTGCTGGTAGGCCTTCCAGATGCTCCTGAACTACCACTCTCTGCTCTCTTCTTTTTCTCTTTTCAGAACTTGTATAAGTGAATTTCTTTGTCACATTGTGCAAGAAGATTTCAGGCCCACTTTCTCTTTTACCATCACGGAAATGACAACTGCATAAAAATGCACCAGGTCCAGGTTCGTCGCTACGTGTCATAATATACAATATATTTATATTAAACATTTAAACAGTTACCTATCCAAAATTAAAAGGTATATTTCAAACCTACCTCACAAGTTTTTCCAACGGTTGCATTCCTTAGGGTCCTTCGGAAATATAAAAAATCTACAAGTTTCTCGTTGATTGTAGTGCTTGCAATCCGGAGCCCAGCACATAACCATGGTGAATGTAAGATTGGTACTGTAAAAATCATTAAATAAAGTTATTTTTACAATAAACTATATAAAGTGAGGTTATGTTAAATTTAGATTTTATTAATATTTCAGTTATTATTACCCATCTGTCTTGCATGAATGCGTTTATAGGGTACATTTACTGCACTCTTACCGTTTTCGATGTTTTTTCCCCTTAAAATCTTCAAATAACGTCAAAATAGCACTTTTCTGTAAATTTGCCTTGTTAATCGAGCTTTGTTTGGATCGTGAACCACGACCTACCAGAACAAAATGGCTGAAGCTACGTCATACTAATGGAGCGTATTGAAAAAAATTGTGGAGCCTGAAGCATCGGATATTACGGCAGAACTTAAAAAAGTTTACCTAAAAGATGTTGTACTTAACCTAGACAACGCCTAGCAAAGTGTTAAGGAAGAACTCATTAAAAAATCTTGGGGTCCCCTCTTAAGTACAGAGGACGCTGATGGCTGGGAAGAAGAAGACGAGATACATCTGTCGAGTTTAGCACAAAAGTATAAATTAGAAAAATAGTTCATTGATAAAGAGATACAAGAGGTTACAGAATTAACCAAAAAAATTGCCAACGAGATTACTCGCCAAGGCATTATAAAATGGGCAACGGGACATGAAGAATCTTGGGAAAATTTAACCGACAATGACATCCTAAGAGACACTCAAAACGAAACCGAATCAGAAGAATCCGAAGAAGAAGTTGGATAAATTGTACCAACTCATGTGAGTCACAAAGAAGCAGCAAAATGTTTTCAGACTTGTTTGAAATGGGCAGAACAAAATTCCGAAACAGCCAAGTACATTTTTCTTCTAAAAGAAATGAAAAAGAAGGCGGAAATGGGAGAAGCAGCTAGTATGAACAAAAAAAAATTACAAATTTTTTCACTCGTCTAACCTAAGTTAAATTCAGAGTTAACTACGTAAATGTATTTTTTTTCCTAAAAAATAAAGTTTATTTTTAATTTATTTGTGTATTTATTACATATTTATGTAAAATTTTACCACATATTTTGATAATCCGAACAAATCGGTAATCCGAACTGCACTTAGCAATAATTAGTTCGGTTTATCAGGGTTGTTCTGTACTTTGACAGTAAATAACTTAGAAGCCATTTTATTCATTACCAGTCAGACATTCCTTACCAGTCAGATTGAACTGGTTCGCCTAATCTTTCCAACTGGCGTTACCGGTCCTATTTGACTGGTATCGCAAATTAATAAATACTTAATTTTTTCTATCCGCAGTGAACGTGTTAAAGGCAACTTGTTGTTGCTATTCCAAATTCAATTTTACGTTTTTTATTTTTCGGCCCACCTTAATCTACATCCCTAACAGGTTACTATGAAGTAACCGTTGTGCAGGAATTGCAGGAGTTCCCATTATGATAGAAGACGATTATGCTACTCTGAATGGTTGCTGGGAAACATGAACAATAATTAGTTAGTTGATATTTTTTATTGATGAAGTATAGTTTCATTTATCAGGTTATGTAAACAGCCATAATTATTCTATAAGTCGGCGTTCGGGTAGCCATGTCAAGAAAACGTATAGTAGGCCGTATATTTATCTACGAGATAATAAATGGTCAAAATATTTTTATTTAATCGGACCTCTAATTGTGTCGGGAGGACTCGACTTAATCTAGGGATTTTTTAAATAATCGATACCAGTGATGCAATGTTGGTTGCCTATACTCATCTGTCATGTGGCTCCTCACAGCCACAGTAATAAAATACTTTAACAAGACCTACAAAGAGACTAAGGAATATTCTATAATGTATAGAATGTTATAAATTTCAGATATTTTTGAAATTTTGCTGAAATTGAAAAAATGTTATTGAAATTGAATATTTATAATTCCATGAAATTTAACACTAATGAACTACAAATTAAACAAAAAATGTTCTGTTGTGGAGAACTGAATGTTTTCGAGTAGCAACTATTTTCCGCACCTGTGTAAAGGATTTTTAGGTGAAAAAGTTACAATTACAAACCTGTGCATGTTTATTTCATCCGGCCCTAAATGTACCACCTGATGACTCTCGAGATTCCTCTTGGTAGTACCCTTATAGTCGCACTGGTTGCAGGAAAACCTCCGGCCTTTGTGTATACCCATATGGGCCCTCAGATTAGACTTCAGCCTCGTCCTGAAATCACAGTGGGGGCACTGGTGGAGTTCTGGCGGCTGCTCCTCGTGTAAGGACATATGGCCTTTCAGACTAATCTTATGTTTGGTCATGAAATCGCAGCTGGGGCAGTTAAGCCACGTTACGTCTGCCGAATGTCTGTATTTTATATGACTGGTTAACGTTACCTTGAGGGTAGTCGTGAACGAACATGTGTTGCACTTGAAGATATCCAGCTGGGAAGGATCTTTGTGATGCCTCATATGCTGTAGGAGGCCTACTTTTTGGTCAGTTTCGTACTTGCAGCTTTTGCAGCCGTATCTCTTAGAAGAACCCCTGTGACGTTTGTCAAGATGAGTATTAAGACGCTCCTTTTTCTTAGAAGAAAAGGTACATAGATCGCACATGTAAAGGGGTGGCGTTCTGTGGAATCTATTCTCGTGTGCCCTCAGTTTAGAGTGGTAATTTGAGAAATAGCGACACTTCGTGCAGGGGTAGGGACAATTCTTGTCGACTGCAAAAAAATAAGAAATACTTTATTAAATATAGGCCATTTACAAATACATACGGTGAGGACATAAAGTCCATCCCCCTCTCTAATTTTGAACCGCCGGGTATATTGTGATTAAGTTTGGAACGATAATATATGACTAAATTCTGCATTTTTTGACACATCAATGACAGCTCTGAATGTCAAAGTGACAGCTGGGCGCGCAATACGAATATTTTTTTAAATGGAAATGGGGGTCGAGTAACAACTCATTTTGAAGGTATTTTTATGCTCAAAACATTCCCCAATTTTGAGAAAATTTGGTTCAGTAATTTCCAAATAAAAACCAGTAATATCAGTTTGTAACATAATCTTGTTACCTATTAGCTGTCATTGTTGATTGTTGCTGTCATGTTTGACAGTAAATTTTTGCTCGAAATTGTCTAGAATGGCTCGCTCCTTACAAGATAAATTTGAAGCGGTTATTATTTTTGGCGAAGCTAACCGAAATTACCATGCCGCTGTTCGTATGTTCAATGAACGCTATCCGGAACGCCAAATACGCAGAAAATATTTACGAAAGTTCAAAATTTAAAAATGATCACGTAGGAATCTATATTACTGGTTTTTATTTGGAAATTACTAAACTAAATGTTCTCAAAATTGGGGAATGTTTTGAGCATAAAAATAGCTTCAAAATGAGTTATTATTCGACCCCCATTTCCATTTAAAAAAATATCTCCATTGCGCTTAGCTGTCACTTTGACATTTAGAACTGTCATTGATGTGTCAAAAAATGCAGAATTTAGTCATATATTATCGTTCCAAATTTCATCACACTATACCCAGCGGTTCAAAAATTAGAGGGGGGGACGGACTTTATGTCCTCACTGTATACAGGGTGAATCACGAGCATTGCTATGTATTGGTATCTTTATTATTTGAAGAGATATGAAGTTGGTTAGATTAGAGAAAAGTTGAGCAATTACTAGCACTAAATAGTGGTCACAGAAAATGGTTCAAAAAATCAGCGGTTCTCAAAATATTTAGCAAAACGATAAATTTCCAAAAAACTTAAATTAGCTCTAGCTGCTCCGTTATTTATAGAAATTTTCAAATAAAAATTTATTTCGTGCATACATGCATAATTATCTTTGTTTTAATGCAACCAGATTCTTTTTTCACCTACTAGATTCTGATTTATGAATATCATCTTTTGTTTTTCTTATGGACGCTATACTGGAATTTGACGTGGTTAGATAGAGAAAAAATCAAGGAATCCGGCGATGTGTCACACTTAGGGGTTTGAATGTAATTAACGTGTGTAATTTTTTTTATTAATCATAACATTGAACAACAATAAACAAAATAGCATAAATGAATAAAACAATTGAATAGAGTGTAACAAACTGACAAATTACTTTAAATTAATTTAAATATTCAAAATGTCTACCATTATTTTGTAGACAGTTGTTGCAGGGGCTGGAGACACTATTAACAGCTCTCCTAATTTGTCTCAGTGGCAATGATGTAATTTCCCAACGAACTGCCTCTTCTAATTCCTCTATTGTCTCGTAAACTATGTTAGATTTTTTCTTTTAGATATCCCCACAGGAAAAAATCGAGAGGTGTCAGGTCGGGTGATCTTGCTGGCCACAACACTGGACTATTGTTGCCTACCCATCTCCCTGGAAATCTTTGGTTTAGATGTTCTCTTACAACCTGAGTATTGTGGGCGGGAGCACAATCTAGTTGGAACCATCGTATCTTCCTCAGTTGTGCTAGAGGTAACTCGTCAGGTGCATCTTCAATGTCATTTTGAAGGAGGTGTAAATATCCCTGTGCGTTCAAATTATGATTAAAAATAATTGGACCAATAAATTTATTACTATGGCATCAGGAGAATCCCCGTCTTCTTCAAGTTCGTCAACCTTAAATTCGGTTTTAATGTGTGGTGTGGTCAAGTTGATAATAACTTTATTGGTCCAATTATTTTTAATCATAATTTGAAGCACAGGGATATTTACACCTCTTTCAAAATGACATTGAAGATGCACTTGACGAGTTACATCTAGCACAACTGAGAAAGTTACGATGGTTCCAACAAGATGGTGCTCCCTCCCATAACACTCAGCTTGTAAGAGAACATCTAAACCAAAGATTTCCAAGGAGATGGATGGGCAACAGTTTTCCAGCGTTGTGGCCAGCAGAATCACTCGACCTCCCACCTCTCGGTTTTTTCCTGTGGGATATCTAAAAGAAAAAATCTACAACATAGTTTACGAGACAATAGAGGAATTGAAAGAGGCAGTTCGTTGGGAAATTCGTTACTAAATTGTTGTACACATGTTAATTACATTGAAACACTTGGCATTCCACTAAGCTAGTCGCTTAATATTTTAAAAATTTTTGTTGATGGACATACGTCCCATTTAACGATGGCGGTAAGCAAATTTTGCAGCAGGAATGGTATAGTATTAATCTCCTTTATAGCCAATGCCACACATATCTTACAGCCACTCGATGTAGCTGTTTTCCGACCACTCAAAATGGAGTGGAAAAAGTCTATCCACAATTGGAGAATGTAAAATAACGGAAAAAAATTAGCGAGGGATGATTTCGCTCCTATTTTAAAAATAACAATGGATAAAATGAAAAACTTTCCGGATATAATTAAAAATGGATTTAGAACATGTGGTCTAGTACCACTTACACCTAACAATATTAATTTCAAAAAATACTTTCAAAATACATCCAACACTTCTGAAATAAATGAAGAAGAACCTGACAACAAGCTGATTTTAAATTTCTGGAAAAGAAAATTCCCCAAAAAATGGATCTGTTCAAGGCTTCTGGAGAAACTTGGAATGGTGCGATTGAAGATGAAAGCTTGTACTATTTGTGGCGTTCTCTAAATAACAAACAGTCAAACGCAACAACACACATTACTGCTGAAGACAACTCCAACTTAACAAATGCAGACGATTTTACATTTGATGAATCAGATATGTAATTAGATCAAAGCGTTTTAGGCGATGAAACTGATATTACAGGTCTACTAGACAGTACAAATTTGCAATTACCATTAGTGATAAATGTGCCATCAGTGGAAGCAAATGATAACGACTTTCAAATAGTGAATGAGATAGAACGTGATAACAATAATAAAACAATTTACATTCCCCTAAACCATGTAAACAATAATGAAGAGACTGATGATTTACCAAATAATAGACATAATAACGAATATCCTCTTAGTATTGTGGAAAATACTAATGAATGTGATGGACCCACTAACAGTGTAAATACAAAGGAAACTGATGAATCTCTGATTAGGGCAAATATTGAAGAAATAATACATGAAAATAACTACATCAATGAATCCACGGATGCACTAGATGATAAAGAAACAGAAATTTTAATTGAGAATGTGTAAAATTAAATAATAAGGAAAATATATCTACAAATGTGGAAGAAAATATACCATCACCTTTTAAAAAAAAACTATTCTGGCCAACACCAAAATCAAACACCCCGAAAAGGAAAATTTTTGACAAAGTTCCAGCGGTGGCATCTTCTAAAGAGTGACAGGAATATTATAAACGAAAAGAAGAGAAGAAAAACATCGAACTCCAGAAAAAAGAACAAAACAAACAAAAGCGGCAGGAGAGAAAGGCGGAAAAGAAAGAACAAATTAAAAAGAAATTAATCTCAAACAATGATAAAAAAAAATTATTACAGAAAAAAAAATGAAAATCTAGAGAAGCTAAACTCAAACATCGGTGAAAATAATGAATTAAAAAATACAATAAATGGCGCCAATTCAAAAGAAAAGTTAAATGTTAATGATTATGTTCTAGTGAATTATAATGAGCAACAACTAGCAGGAAAAATTATAGGCATCGGTGGTAAAGAAAATGAAGAGTTTGAATACAAAGTCTCACACATGGAGAAGGGGTTTAATTGGATATGGCCACAAAGGGTTCACATTCTCAGTCTGTCCATAAAGTAACTCCCCCCCTTGCTAACTTTTGAACGAATCGAGTTAGAGAGTTTTAACAAAATACAGGGTAAATCATGTAAAATGAAGTTGATTCTGACGATAAATAAAGATGGCGTCACGGGCGCTGTCAACTCAATTTTTCAGGTAATTCAATTCTCTACATTCTCGTTTTTGAAAAATGACAATCGAGTTATCCGTTCTCTAGTTACAAGCGTTTGTATTAACGATATTTAAAAATTTTGCTTTTATCAAGTCTCCTTACCTTTGCTTGCCACTGTCACTGAAACGTCAATAGGGTTCGAGAAAGTAGTTTAGCGTTCAATTTAAGAGTGTTTGAAAGTTTCAATCTTTTAAGTTATTCGATTTGATAGATTTGATAGATTTAAGAGAAAATTTAAGACCAGAGCGGTACTTAAGAATGCTGCGGAGGAAATTTTTTCAAAGACAGAAAGAATAGCAGGCAATAACATTCAAAGTATTGTATTTCAACAGGATGGGGCCCCGCCTCATTTCTATGGACCTGTTACCAATTTTTTTAAATAACCATTTCCTGGGCAGATGGATTAGCAGAAGGGGCCCGCTAGAATGGCCGGCTCGTTCCCCGGACTTAACTCCTCTTGATTTTTTCTTATGGGGATATTTGAAGTCAAAAGTCTACAGAACTCCTCCAGTAAATATCGACGAACTACAGCAACGTCTAACACATATGTGTAGAAATATCTCTGAAGAAATTTTAGGAAATATCAGGCAAGAATTTCAAAGTAGACTTTTTATGTGCCAAGAAGTCTATGGACAACATTTTGAACAACTTTTTAATTCTTTTATTTTTAGGTTTAATAAATATTTGTTCAAAATTTGTTGTATCAAAATATTAATTAACATTTTATTCATGGATCAGATTATAAACAGAAACGCTTGTAACTAGAGAACGGCTAACTCGATTGTCATTGTTCAAAAACGAAAAAGTAGAGAATTAAATTATCTTTTAAATGAGGTGCGACACGGCACACTTTGTCATTTAAAAAAATTGAGTTGACAGCGTCCATGGCACCATCTTTGAATTTGAAGAATCGAATTTATCGTCAGAATCAACTTCATTTTACGTGATTCACCCTGTATTTTGTTAAAACACGCTAACTCGATTCGTTCAAAAGTTAGCAGGTGGGGGGGGGGGTTACTTTATGGACTGACTGTATATATAGTTACAAAAACATTTACTTAACATATTTGTTTGAAAGAAACACGTTTTGTTTATAATTTTATTTTTTTTAAGAAATATGAGTATACTGAACTTTATAGTAATCTTATTATATTGTGTTTGTCACTTATTATTACTATTCTCGTTACTATTTAAGTCAATTTCAAGTTAAGTCTTCAAAACAACTCCGCAAGTGTCGGTTTTACGTACGCACACGTATTGATATTTGGGACACGGCAAATTTTACAATGTCAATAATTGGGACAATCAGTAGTTTTCAACTAATTTATTTTTTACAAATTATGTATATATTGCTATTTGAAATATAAACATTTTACAACAATTATGAATGTTACAACTATCCACAGCAACATTTTAAAAACTATAACTTTATTATGCAATTTTTTATTGCTATATTATTTAGCCAAAAACCCTTAAGGTGTCGATAAATGGGACATTTACCTTAGTATTATTTAATGTTTTACCAGTTAAAGTTGTTGTAATAAGGGTATAACTTTGGTGTGCCTATAATTTCTTTCACCGACAGGTTGCTTGTCATGTTACCAAGTGGGACACCCTGTATGTCAGAAAGGGCCATACGAGATTTCCGACGGTTCCCGATGTAGTTGGCTCATACCAGATTTTTGGAGCCGCCTGTCGCTGCTATCAGGGGAAGGAGCAGTAAGCTGAGCGGAAAAAGACTGACAAGTAGTGTTAAGATATTAACGTTGAGATTGTGATAACAGATGTTAAAACGAAAATTATTATCCTGAATAGAATAGCACAGCTGTCCAATTTGTGTCTAATTAATTATTTTACATCAGAAGTTGGAAGTGTGGAGTGCACGTGGACGATGATAACATGAAAATGTGTTATAAGTTGACAGATGTCCATATTTATAAAGAAAAATTGAAAAAAATGAAAGTGAAACATGCCGCTCAATTATTTTCGCCTAGAGTTTCGTCAACATGAAGGTGGACCATAAAATATGGTAAATTTTAAAATATTATTGTACCGTATGTTTATAACAATAATGACACATTTTTAGGTAAACAAAATGTATTTCAGCCTTCGGCACCGGGAACTGCAGAATTTGTATCTATTATGAATCAACTTTTTGATAGTATAAATGGATCAACTTTCAAAAGTACAGAAGCTAAGATTTACGCTGTGCAGTTAACCTGTTAGGTGGTTATGACGTATATATCCGGGAACCTAAATACTTATGTCAATGCTTAAGACGGATACTCTCGCCTCGACTATTTTTTGGGATCCCGCAATGGCTAAGCCGAATTTGTTCGCCTGCGGTGATTTACGGACAAATAAAATGCTAACAAAATTTTATGGCGGGATTATTTTACAGATGTTTTTGCCCACTTAGTCAGAGTTTGAACTTGTTTGCGTGTGTTTGTTTACGACGTTTACGTGTAGAATTTTGCTGTATTTAGACAGTAAAACTAAGTGTTACTGATTATATTTGTGTAAAATGTCTAGCTCAGAAGATGATAGCGCCTGTGAGGATTTTAGTGACGATGGATTGAACGAATTTACAGGTTCGGATGAGTCAGAGGGCGACTCGGAATATGAGGATAGCGAGGAAGAGAGTGATGATGAGACCGAGCCTGAATCCGACCCCGAAATTAATTTTGAAATGCCCTGGACCCAAAATGGGATTCCTAGACCAGCATTTCCTTTTACATCAAACAGTGGCGTCCAGGTACCTGATATAAATAATCCATTAGAAATTTTTTAAAATTTTTTTGACACTATAATAGATCTTATAGTTGATGAAACCAATCGATTTGCCATCCAGCATATTATAAAACACGGACACAACATAAAACCGCATTCTAGAGTACGAAAATGGAAACAAACGAATAGTAATGAAATTAGGACACTGATAGGACTAATGATATTACAGGGTGTATGTCCTAAGCCAGAATATAAAATGTATTTTTCTTGAAGAGAGAGTATAGAAACTCCATTTTTCCCAAAAATTATTTCCGAGAAAAGATTTCATTTATTACTGAAATTTCTTCATTTTGTTGACAATTCAACGATAAATGCCAACACAAAAAATCGCAAACTTATAAAAGTTCTCCCACTTCTAAACCACCTAAGGGAGAAATTTATGACTAGTTATGTGCCAGAAAGGGACATTGCGATAGACGAATCTTCACGACGATTGTTCAAAGATGGCATGATAAAAAAGATATTATAATGATAAGCACCTTTCACGACGAAACCACAGAGGAGTATATACAGAGGGGACAGCCGGCGGAATGTCTTTGATGTTTGACAGTTCATAGCTATGACCTCGTCCCTTTAAACGGGAAGTGTACAACGTTGCCAAACTTACAATTTTTTCTTGAGAAGAGCTGTTGCATTTTACCTAACATTTATTTTATATATTTTTTAATTAAGTTAGTGGCTCATTATACAGTACATAAGATAATGAAACATAAATTGTGTCGTAAATCGGTTTTAATATTTTTTATTTATAAACACATTTAAAATGAACTTATTTAAGTAACAATTACAGAGCTTTTACATACAATATTCGTTCAAATTAAAAATGCAGTGGAAATGTGTAGAATATTTTATTTCTATAGTATATATTTCAATATTATTTATTGCCTTATTTAACTGTTGCTATCTTTTTTAATTAGGAATTAAGAAAAAAAAAATAAGAGATAAATTATTAATGAAGTTATGAAGTCATGATTCAATACAGTTTTAAATGTTTAATCAACTTCATTAATAATTAATCTCTTAGTTATTTTTTTTTTCTTAAGGGACGGTTTTTCAATGCATGGTTAACACGGTTTTTAACCAGTATAGTTAAGCTAGCTATAAGTTGAAAATGTAATTTACTTCGAACATTTTATGAATAACTATTCACATTCTAAACTTGTAGTTAGTTAACTCTAGGTTAAATTACGTTAACCAAGCATTGAAAAATTGGCCCTTAGAAACATGAAAACATTGAACCATGATATTTCATAACTTCATGAACAGTGATAAAAACTTTTATACTTTTATCGACATAGGTATATATTAAATAACATACTGGTTAAAACATATAATTAGGATTATTAAACATAAAAAGAGTATATACAGTGTGACCCATTAAGAATGGAAACACTCGCGTAAAAAATTTGTTTATGGACCGATTTGAACCAGATTTTTTTCAAAAGATAGATCTCCGAAAGGTCTATGTTGATGCAAAATTTAAAGACGAAATTTTTATTTTCAAGGCCTACTATGATTTTTTTTAAGTGAAAAATAGCAATATTTTGTTGGCAATTTTTTTTATAAAAAGTCTGACTACACCACTGGATTTAAGATTCCCTCGAATCCATTTGTACCTACCTATTTTTGCGAAAAAAAAATTGTTCCTAAAAAAGTTATGATAATATCGGCATCACCAGTGTTTGCCTTTGTCGGTGAACCTATTCTTTTATAAAAATCGAATAGAACCCAAAGAGAAATAAAATTAAACAACTTAAACACTGGTGTAATTATTAAGAACCACAAAAACCAGTATACACAAAATAACCAACAATTACTCTAATAAAAACAACAATTGACAGGTAAGTTCGTCAAATTATTATTATTTTTGTGGTTATTATGCCAAAACTTATAAAATTACCTTCTTAGATAAAAAATAACTACATTATATAAAGATGGTAACTTTGATACACTTCCACTTTCCATTTTTTAAATTTCAAAATAGAAATATAAAGCACTAAACAACACTGACAAATACCAAATAAATCAAAATACAAAACCACTTGAATAATTATGATGCGACACCCCGAAATGTTAGGTTTAAATCTGAGTCTTCCAGAATGTAGTATTTATCATATAGTATAATGGGTACTCTGTGGTATTATACGCGCATTAGTCTTCAGTGGACATTTAAATGGGAAGTGCTTGACATCTCTCTTTAAATTTAATTTCTCTGTCTCACTGTCCCATCTGTATAATAATCTGTGACGAAACTATGGACAAGGTTATAACTAAAAAGGGTGAAATTGAGAAGCCTACTTGTGTACTAGAGTACAATAAAAAAATGGGTGGGGTGGATTTAGCCGAGAATTACTTGCACTACTATGGAACAGCAAGTAGAATAAAAAAATATTACATGAAAATGTTTTGGCATTTCTTAAGTGCAACAACACTGAACTCATTTCACATATGTAAACGAAATGGGGGCCGATTGAAAAGGTTAAATTTTTTGTTAGAACTGGGAGAAAAAATGGTTGCAAAATATCGTACACTAAGAACTACTGTAACAAGAAGATCAAGGACACCTATGCTGTCAAGATTTCTTGAACGCCACTTTCCGTCAGTTATCCCACCTACTACGAAACAAAAACCAACAAAAAGGTAAGCTATTGTTTCACGGAAGGTATTTTTCCCTAAAATCAGTTTTACAGGTGTGCAGTCTGCGCTGAGAAGAAAATCAGGAAAGAAAGCCGTTACTTGTGCCAGGAGTGTCACACTGGTCTGTGCCCGGCACCATGATTTCTAATTTTCCACACCAAATAACAGAGAAGCCAAAGAATAAGTAAACTTGCTGCTTTTATCTAATTTATGATTTTTATGTTAACTTTTTTACTAGGCATGACCGATAAGATGGAAACACTGATTCAGCTACAATGCAGGGACTAAATAATGTTGTTTTAATATAGTCAACAGTTTCTCTTTACTTCTGTTCATATGTAGAGTTCATTTCTTTATTTGTGTTATTTTGACGATAATATACGCCTTCTACAGGGTCCTGCACCAGAGCTCCCTTCTTTTGTAGCTCATGAACTGGTGCCTTTATAAATTTCGTTCAAATTTGACTGCAAACTATTCGTAGAGAGGCACGTTTTGAAAATATTTTCAAATATACAGGGTGCTCTAAAAACATGTACCATACTAAAGTTATGTTTTTTTAAATAGAACACACTATATATTTTTGCATTTTTGGATTCTGCATGCAAATTTGGTGTCAGTTTGTGTTATATTCCCTATAGCAAAACTTAGCCGTTTCGAAGATATTCGACATTTTATAGAAATAATTACAGTTGTTAGAACTATTTCAAAGTTACATATCTTATGCAATTGAACAGCGTTTATAGTTGGTTTCTTTTGGGATTACACCACCTGTAAAATAACAAAAAGCAGAAAACCAGAAGTATACAAATTAATTATTCAAAGTGTAGTAACAAGGCAAACTTCTAAAGTTTGCCCCAAAAAACCACTGTATTAACGTGTGATAAAATAATATTTGATATATTGACTAAATTTTATCAGTGGTTTTTCAGTTTTATACAAAATTTTATAATATTACATGTCATATTCTAAAATATGTCCAAATAAAATAGTTATAATAAAAAATTAAAAGAAATTAAACACTTAACTAGCTTTCGTCTAGACGTTTCGAGTTGATCCTCAACTCTTCTTCTGTAGACTATTTTTATTATAACTATTTTATTTGGACATATTTTAGAATATGACATGTAATATTATAAAATTTTGTATAAAACTGAAAAACCACTGATAAAATTTAGTCAATATATCAAATATTATTTTATCACACGTTAATACAGTGGTTTTTTGGGGCAAACTTTAGAAGTTTGCCTTGTTACTACACTTTGAATAATTAATTTGTATACTTCTGGTTTTCTGCTTTTTGTTATTTTACAGGTGGTGTAATCCCAAAAGAAACCAACTATGAATCGTCAAAATACACCACAAATAAGTTACAGACATTATGAACAGCGTTTATTTTAATTTTTATATGTCAGATAGTTTAGGCATTCGTCTTTCTGAAAATAGCTAACAGAAGTCTGTAATACATACAGAGTGTTTTATATTTACTGAGCAACACGTCAATTTTGAAACGTGCAAAACAATTTTTTTCAAATAGCACACCCAGTATATTATTCTACAGTTGAAAGTACCATTCAATTCTGAATTGAATGATATAGTATTGTCCTATACCTATCTCTTAAGGTGCTCCAGATATAATCAGTTTTATAATGAAGTGCTCGAAAATTTAAGTTACCCCGTTTCTAAGTGGTCTTCGAATAAAATAAAACAAATAGAAACATTTTAAATATATTGTCAGTTGCTTTGACTATAATTATGGCTAGGACTAAACACAAAATGTAAAAAATTATCAATAATCATCAAAAATATCAATATTAAATAATTATTCACAGTCTACAATCTTATAATACATTTTCAAAAACTTTGACGGTAAATTCTATTCGCTAAGAGACAGTTGTTTCGTTCAGACTCACCTAATGTAAAAATCATGTCAGCTAGCTCTTCTTTACTATACTTCATTATAAAAAAAAATGGAAACAACTAACTAAACTAAGTAACTAACTATAATAACTAAACTAACAACAAAATTATTGAAATAAGTATAAATATTTGTAATTAACTTAAATTGTCGACACCAAGTTTGACAGCAAACAAATTTGACAAGTTATTTTGTTGTCTTTACCAGGTGACCCGATTTATTCTTAAAGCATAATTTGATGTACAAAATTAGACTTCTTCTTATAGGGTTTACGTAACAATTAAATCTGTGAACAATTATTTAACATCGATGTAATTTTTTTACATTTTGTGCTTAATCATAGCGATAATAAGAGTCAAAGCAACTGAAAATAAATTTAAAATGTTTGTAGTTGTTTTATTTTATTCGAAGACCACTTAGAAACGGGGTAACTTAAATTTTCGAGCACTTTATTATAAAATTGATTATATCTTGAGCACCTTAAGAGATAGGTATAGGACAATGCTATATCATTCAATTCAGAATTGAATGGTATTTTCAACTGTAGAATAATATAGTGGGTGTGCTATTTGAAAAAAATTAGTTTTGCATGTTTCAAAATTGATGTGTTGCTCAGTAAATATTTAAACACTCTGTGTGTATTAGAGACTTCTCTTAGCTATTTTCAGAAAGACCAATGCCTAAACTATCTGACATATAAAAATTAAAATAAACGCTGTTCAATTGTATAACCTCCTGAGATCCAGCGTCCATTTAAATGGACCATATCTTTGTAACCTATTATGAAACTAATCGTTTATTGCATACTTTAAAATCCAGTCGTACATTGAAATAGACGTATTAGTGCTGCCATCTATGCAAAAATAGTAGCAGCATCCAACACATTCTAGACTTTATAAACAGTAATGGTGATGTAAACATGAGTGCCTATAGTAAACAAACGCTTGCCAGTAAGTATTTATGACTTTATGTAATAATAAGTAAATAAAATCTTAGGCCCAGTAGCAGAAAGGTCTAATCTTACTGTCTAAGAACTATTTATTGTATTTAATGATTAGTTGCATGTTCTACATTCAAAAAAGTTTCGTGTACATTTAAATGGACATGAAGCGTTGCTCATTACATTTTTTTGGTAACCTTAATATTAAATATTTATAATTGTTTCTTATTTTTAGCAATTTTTGGCACTCAAAAGTACCTTCGATTTGGAGATGATGATGAGAAATTATTGGCTTGTCTGGAAAATTCTGATATTGAGGGATTCGAAGAGGATGAAGCTGATGAGGATTTTGAGGACCGTGATGAAATTGCAGAGGAGTTACCATTCGAGGAAAATATGGATAATGACACTGAAATGGAGGCTGATGAAGGCGTTGATAATTTCTCAGATGATTCATACAACTCCGACCCAGAAATGAATGTGCCTCTAAGTGTTCTGCGGAGTCAATGGGGGCGAACATCGTGGAAGAAAACCGATAGATTTCAAGCACCAGATATCGATACACCCGAAGAAAGGGACACCAGTTATGACCGAAAGGACTGGGGTGTTTCTGACTATTTCAAAATGTATTTTGAAGATTCTGATGCCGAAGAAATTTGTGGATGTACGAACCTAAAGTATTTCATAGATCATAATAAACCTATGAATTTAACAGTGGATGAAATTAATAAATTTCTGGGTATTTCAGTTCTCATGTCATGTTTAAAGTATCCACAAATTAAAATGTATTGGGCTGCTCTCACTGCAGTTGAAAAAATTTCTAAGTGCATGACTAGAAATAGATTTTTCAACATCAGAAGTCATTTAAAAGTTGTAGTGGACAACGACGTGTCAGAAGATAAGAAAAAAGAAGACAAATTGTGGAAAATTAGACCACTAATCGACAAAATAAAGGAGACGTGTTTATCCTTGGAACGCCATCACATAGTAGCTGTAGATGAGCAAATGATTCCTTTTACCGGTGTATGTAAAATTAAGCAGTTTGTCAGGGGCAAACCAAATCCAGAAGGCCTAAAAAATTTTGTGTGTGCTACGCCAGAAGGATTGGTGTTAGACTTTGAGATATACCAAGGAAAAGGAACATTACTTCAAGGCTGTGATGTAGACTTAGGAGTGGGACCCAGTGCTGTAATTCGATTGACGAATTCTCTGAGGCCAGGTTCTCACGTTTTTGTAGATCGCTACTTTACAACAATCCCTCTATTAGAGTATCTTCTCACCAAAAAGATTTTATGCACAGGAACAGTTATGAAATCGAGGATACCTGCTGCAGTACACTTAACAGCTGAAAAAATAATAAAAAAGTTTCCTAGAGGTTTTACTGAGCAAACAGTTAGAAATGATGGCCAAATTAACGTCGTGCAATGGTTCGTACATGTTTCTAGAGCACCCTGTATATTTGAAAATATTTTCAAAATGTGCCTCTCTACGAATAATTTGCAGTCAGATTTGAACGAAATTTATAAAGGCACCAGTTCATGAGCTACAAAAGAAGGGAGCTCTGGTGCAGGACCCTGTATATGAATTATCGTGTCTTAACGTCCTTGACGAATATATACGTTAGTGTGTACGGTCAATGCTGATGACGGATATGTCCTCAAGCGGTGAAAATACGGGCCATCTAGGAAAGCCCTATGGTTATTGTCTTGGTCCACCTAACAGGTTAAGCATGGTTCGACGTATGAAGCCTTATGGAGAAAAGCTACAGATATTATGAAAACGGTGAAATTTCAAACGGAGAAAGGGTATACAACACCACTTCAGTACGTAATTGGGTAAAAACTTTAAGGAGTTTTTTGTACATTTATGGAGCAAATTATATGCTGCCGGGTTTAAGTATTTTTGCACTAGAAACACAACCAAGACCCATTTGAAAACATTTTTGGCCGCAGAAGCCATGGTATTAGAAATGCAAAATGAAATATCTCTTGCAAATGTTTTATTGACTCATTTAAAAGTTTAGTTATAAATAATTTTTCCTCGCCACACTCACCAGGTGAAAATAATCGTCAAGAAAACGGTGATTTCTTAAATTCTTTGGAATCATTTCTAACTAAAGTTTCTGCTACATAAGATCAAAAAATTTGTGAAGCTGATGACGTTGATTTAGATTCATATACATTCAAAGAAGTTACTGAAGAGATAATACTTAATTTCCATGTATATATTGCGGGATATATTTCAAAATCTATATTGAAAAATATTGCCAATTGTAATACTTGTTTCAATCAAATAATAGCTTCGTCTTCAACCAATGAACATACTTTGATCGAACTTAGGCAATATAAGTCAAACATATTAATGAGAAAAAACTTGTTTTCGAAGGTTATTTTCTCAAATGGTTCAGTTGTTTGAATTTTTTTTCAATCAAAAGTGAAGACTATTACATAAACACCCTTTTCATCGAGTAATCTGTATTCGATTTCTCGTGTCTGGTAGCTTCGGCGATAAAGAGAAAGCTCTCAAGCACCACCAGAAAATTTTTACACCTGAAGAGTATTAGGAAGTTATGAGAATACCAAGAAATATTCTTGTGGTGCATGAAACGAAGAAAGAATCATTTTTTAGTGTTAAACCTTGGTTGAAAACAAGAGAAATAGTGTTAAAGAAAAATTTGCCATATAGCCTCTTTTTTAACAAAACATTTTTACCTGAACAGTTGATTGAAGAAATTTACAAGGAACGAGAAAGGGAAAACACACAAAATAAAAAATTGATTTTGGGAAAGAGCTACCGTTATTGTGGCCAGAGGGGAAAGGAGTTTCAGGTGAAAAACTTAAAAATATTAAAGAACTTATGGCGTTAGTGGAAAACCTTAAAAATGAATACTATACAAACTTTTATTATATGTTCCTGTAACGTTTTCAGTGATAAGGTGTCAGTCTTTCTTTTGCCTTTATCTGAAGATCAAGTCGTAAATTGCCCTTTTTTTAGGAAGAGATAATAAGGGTCATACCAAATAATTGGATATTAAGGGCGAAAAACCCCCTGCAACCAATATGGCCCCCGTTTAGGTGCACTAAATTAAAACTTTATAATAAAATATGTGAGTCCAGATCTTACTTGGTGCACATGCAATATTAGAATATAAAGTTGAGATGGACCACCCATGTTAATTTTATTTTTATTTTGTAAATTGTTGTAAATTGGTGAACAGAAATTAATAACGCTCTGTATTTAAAAGAGTGTATATGTGCTCGTTAATGTTGAGACAAAATAGCTGACTTCAGCAAGCACTAGCAATCGACGCGTGAACGGAAGGCGGGAGTGAAGTCAGTTGACGGGGTACTCTCGTTGGCTTTAGTCCTTGAGTTGCAAGTTGAAGTTTGAGAGTTAAAGTGATATCTTTACAGGTTAGTAAATTGTTGTTTTTTTTATTATGTTTTTAATGTTTTAATATCTATTGTTGCCATACTGTTTAATTATTTATCAATGGTCTGCATTTAGTTTGAATCAAAGTAATGCTGTTGCAAGTGTTTTGTTAAGATTTATCAAAATTACATATTTTTACTCCTTATTGCTTGACTTGTCAGTCAGAGAAGTGTGAAAGACAATACAAGAGCCTTGATGAATAATTTATTAACATTTTCTCCCGTGCTTGAGCAAACATCCGATTATAAACCTAATGAGAGGAATTTCGAGATGTTGGTTCAATTCTCAACTAATTAGCTGAGTAGCCTCCCGAATTATGGGACCTCAGTACCTTCCGACGAAGTCGGCTAACTAACAACAACCCTCTTCAGTTTTATCTAGATGCAAAAACAAATGTGATACTGATAATTCAGGTAATAAGTTGTTTGGAATGTTTTTATTTAGTTTACTCAAAGGCCAACAGTATGACTTGGATTCGTTTTGAATAATGATCGGGGTTTTCTCTGCTCGTACTCTTTTCCCCCGTGAATTCCAGGTTGAGTACGGCACTCTTTATTATTTTGCAAAGTGTAATTGTTTGTTGCCATTTTTCTGCTGTTAATAAATAAGTAGGTGTTTTGAGTACAATGTCGCGTATTATTTCCCAGTTACCTCAGATCTTCCAATGATGCGTTAGTAATACGTAGAGGTTTATTAAAGACGATCACGACTAAAGACAAACACAACGTAGGTATTTAATTGTTTTTTTTTTATTTCTTGTTTATTATTTTTCTGATCATAATTTCACCTGTTTCAATTTCTTACTCGACCCGGGTACGTTACACTGCAAGGTGACAAAAATTATGGTGAGTGCTTGTTTTATGTACCCGAGTGTGCATCATTAATCAAAAGATTTAAATCCAGCCTTTCACCAATTAATCATAATATGGAAAAAAGTTAGCGATATTAAAAATTAAATTATTTCAGTTGAATTTAACATAATCAATCTGTGTTTAACTATCACAAATTTTAATCATTTTAAAAATATTTGAAGTGACTATGGGGAGGCATATAAACATGCCACTAGAGGCACTTATACCTCGGATTTAAACAGCAGCGATACCGATGCTCCTAGAAAAAGAATGCATAAGAGGATTAGCACATCGGAGGAGGAAAGTTGTGGAAAGATGATAGATGTGGATATGCCTCCACACCCATTTACTATACCAAAAAAGAAGTCTTCAAAATTTTATCTGCTAAAAATCATTTTGTGGTTCCGTCGAGATTCCAAGGTATAAGTTTATAGATATCAAATTGGTATAATAATTTTAATTACCTACATTAAATTAATAGAGTTGACAATTTCAGGAAATATAATAATAAATCAGTGGGAGGGTGAGTTTACCTTATTTTAAATGCACAATTGTTTGTGTTTTATAGTTAATTATAAATAATATTGATTAATCCAACTGTTTGATGGCAATTAGACATTAGTAAAGATTGTATCAATATTAATTAATAATTATTCTTCAATAGGAATGGCACTCTGAAATAATGTGCATTTCAGAGTTATAGAAAATATTTAATATTTTCTATAAATATGAAAATATTAAACTTGTTTTCATTTGTAAATAAGAGAAATTTTATATAGCCCCTGTTTATCGTTTTAATTGAACTGATCTATGGTGCAGCTTTTTGTTATAATATCTTTTTATACTTTTACTAGTATCTTTTTTTGACCAACAATTCTGCATTTATTTAGCAAAAGCAAGTGAGCCTTGCATGTGCAGCTACATGAAGAAAGACATAGAAAATTTAACTGTAACTCTCGCCAAGCAATATTCACTAATACATGCCAAATTGGAAGACATCTCCAGAGATATTGTTACCCTTCCAGTACTGATTGAAAAACATCCTTTGCAAGAACGTTTGGTCCACGATTTTCCGTTAACTTCACAAGACTCTGTGACCGAATTTGAAGATTATGTCAAAAATTAACAAAATTGCAATAAATTTGAAAGTTTTACTACTTTGCATTAGACTAAAAGGTGATACATTACCATAGGCGAGCTGGGAAATTTTAGGGCCAACACTAGCGAGCCGCCTTGGAAGTAAGCGAGCCCAGTATATAAATATAGCTTTTGCACATGTTGCATACAATATTTTTTTCTACAACTGTCCTTGATAGTCAATAGTTTTTATGATTACTTAACAATTTTTTAGAAGTTTAGTAGAAGAATGAATTAACCACTTTTAATAATTATCAGATGCCTATTAGCCAAAACTGGCAAGAGATAAAATCTGTTATGTATGTAGATCTGATGCTTCTTTTTGATCTTTTCCTTTGTCTTTTGTTCGGTAATGCCAATATTTTATGCTCTCTTATCTCAGGTATTAAACCGAACACAGCTTTGAAGCTTAGTTAGGTCAAAGACGACAGAATTTCAATAGGTAATAACTATTTGTACATCAGAGAACAATTATTTCTTAACTCTTTCGCTGTAGCACACAGTGATAGGCAGTTGCCTCTGAGTGCTGCACTTATATGCATCATCCGCAATGACGCAACAAAATATAATTGTTTCAAAGAACAATTATTATCCTAGTGTGCATGCCTGGGATGAGAAAACCATTAGCTTGAAGAAATAAAAAAAAGGCGGAGTGGGAGATTTCCCCTTCATATGAGAGATATTAGGGAGCTTATATATATAGGTGAACTGGTAATATTGGGACTCCATTAAAGTTACTTACTGACTTAGAAGAGCAATTATTAGATGTAACAGGGCGAGTAGTTGTTGATGGGATGGACATGCATGAATTTGGAATATACAGTGGAACTCGCTTATAACGGCCTGCGTATATAACGAACAGTCGCTTATAACGAACAAAAATGAAAGTCCCATCAGAGCCCGTATCAAATACATATATTTTTAATCGCTTATAATGAACTCGCTTATAACGAACACTCGGCTATACCGGCCAGACTTTTTAACACGACACGCATCCATTTATCGGCTTTTATCGGCTATAACGAATTAATAATAATAATAATAATAATAATAATAAGGTTTATTTGCATAACTAAATATTTCAATACAATAAATATAATTGCTTCTAAGCAAACAAACAATAATCACAGAAGCAGTACTTATCTAGTACCGCTTGTACGTGATAGATGTGTATGTGCCAGAAACATCTTAAATCTTAATTCTACGAACAAAAAATAAACCACCAATCACAAATTATATCCGAACATTCACACAGGACAACTATATGAGTAGGTATACCAACATCGACAATAGATATATACATATATCCATGAACAACATGTATGGATATAAACGCGCACACACATTACATTATAATTTTTTAATATACATTACACATGTATTTCAAGTCCGAATTTAAGTGACACTGTTAAGGTGAGTTAATGTATAGACAATCTTTATTAAAATTATATTTTTCCTTTAAATCTAGAAGATTTTCAAGTTAATTAAATCATGGAAGCATATCCTTTCAGAGTCCAAAATCCACTTCCTTACTCTAGACTTATATAACCCAAAGCTTTCTATATTCTTAATAGTAGCTGGTAGTGATCTATACAATTTAGGGCCAAGATAATTGCAACTACGTTGTCCTATATATTTTCCACACTTTGGCAAAATAATACCATCTGTTTTATTCCTAGTCTCATAATTGTGTTTTATAGGATCTACATGTAATTTGTTCTTTTTAATATTAATTAACATATTTAGACAGAACAATTGTCTTATATCGTAAAATCTACTGTCTCTAAATAAACTGTCTGTAGGATACCTGAGATTTCGATTATATATTATTTTAATTATCCATTTTTGAAGTTTACATAAGTTTTCTAGATGACTATCGCTTACCCCTCCCCAACCCAGTATTCCATAAGACAATTGACTTTGTACTAATGCATAATAAATTGTTCTGAGATGAGGAATATCTATATATTCTCTTAGTTGTTTAAATCGCGGTAACAGACCTCTTACTTTTTTTACAACGTAGTTTACTTGCAAGTCCCATCTTAAATGTCTGTCGATTACTATGCCTAGATATTTTACGGACGCGGCTTCGGGTATTCGTGTTGTCGAGTCTATTGTTAGATCACCCATGGCTGGCAAATTTGAGGCGTAGGAAGTAAAAGGTAAGTATTTAGTCTTATCACAATTTAAAGTTAATTTATTGTACTGAAACCAGTGCATAATGTTTTTGAAATCTGCCTCAGTTGTGCTTTTTAATTTATCCCATGTATCAGCCTGGTACAAAATGGCAGTGTCGTCGGCAAAACTTAGAACTTCACCCACGGTATCTAGAGTAAGAAGGTTATTGATATATATAGTAAATAGTAAAGGGCCAAGTACTGTTCCCTGAGGAACACCGTAGGTAATAGTTCTAAGACTACTGGAGACACCGTCAATTCTGACATATTGTTTTCTACCGGTCAAATAACTGTTGAGAATGTCATGTATCCTACCCCTCAATCCACAAAGCCTTATTTTCTCCAATAAGTTTTGGTGGCAAACAGTGTCGAAAGCTTTAGAAAGATCAACGAAGATGCATAAAGATGGTATTTGCTTATCTAGTGCGTTATACAAATATGAAGTCAAATGATAAATCGCATCTTCTGTTGATCTTCCCTCTCTAAAACCATATTGCTTATCTGATATTATCTTATATTTATTCAGAAAACTGACTATTCTTAGACTATTCTTACTTTTAAAAGTTTTTCAAAAATCTTAGCTAGATTTGATATGAGAGAAATAGGTCGGTAATTTAAAATTTCTAATTTATTCCCTTGCTTATAAAGGGGTTTAATAACACCTGTTTTTAAAATGTCTGGAAAACATCCCGACTTAAAACCAGAGTTTACTATGTATGTCATAGGGGTGGTGATTTCATTACAAATTTCTTTTAAAGTTTCCGCTCGTATATGGTCACCCCCAGGCGACTTGTTTAACTTCAATTCTTTTATAACTTTGGCGACTTCATTTTCATTTGTAGGGTATAAGTACATGGTGTTTTCCAAACGGTTAATGTTATCTGTGAAATCGTTAGGTGGAGCTATGATTTTACCGGCATATCTCTCTCCTAAATCACTATAATGGTTATTAAATTCATTTGCAATTTTCAGTTTGTCTGTAAGTACAGTTCCGTTTTCTAATATAATTTTTTCTATTTCAGTTTTTTGCCTCTTTTTATTTACAATATCATTTACACATTCCCAAAGGGCCTTGGTCTCATTTTTATTTTTCTCAATAAGTGATTGAAAATATTCCTTTTTTGATTTTTGTATTAAGCGCGATAATTTATTTTTACATTTATTATATTGTTCCTTTATATCGGTATTATGAGGACTTAATATAAGTTTTTTATATAGACCGTTTTTCTCGTTAATCGATTTTAATAAGCCAGGAGTTATCCATTGTTTTTTTATATAATTTTTTCTATTTAATTTTTTCGTATTAGTATTTTTGTTAATATAAAAATTTAGTGTATTAATAAATCTTTCCGTAATCAAATCCACATTGTTATTATTATAAATACAATTCCACGATTCCAACCCCAAATCATGCCTCAAACCATTGTAATTTATATATTTTTTATATTGGTTATGGGTCTCTTGATTTTCAGCAAATTTCATGAAAGGGTTGAATACAATGCTTGTGGGTGAATGATCGGTGATATTATAGCGAAATATAAAGGAGTGTATATCATCAATACTTTGATGTTGACAACTTTTCACAAAAAAGTGATCCAAACAAGTCTTACTGATAGGACGTGTGTATGTATTAATGTAAGAGGTAAACCCGTGGGAACTTAATATATTTTTGTAGTCTTCTATGTAATCTAAATTATCTAGAAGATCTATATTTATATCACCAGTTATAATATGAAATTCTGCTTTTTGGCTTTTACTTAAATATTCTGCTAAACTTAAATTAAACGTTATTGGGCTTGTACTAGGAGATCTGTAAATACTGGTCACAATTATGCTCTTATTGTAGTTTGATACAACCCTAAGCTCTATGACTTTAATTTCATCAAAGTTAATAATTCTGTAGTGAAAATTAAGCTCGTCTTTTACAAATACTATGACACCATCATTTCTATTTAATTTGCCTTCATTATACAATGTGTTATATCCATCCAAAGCAAAAACATTAGAATCCTCTACTTGAAATGTTTCAGTTAAAATAATTATTTCGAACTTGCTCGTTATCTGACTTAGGAAGATTTTTAGTTCATCGGGGTTTTTGGATATGCTTCTTATATTAACTTGAAAAACTTTAAAATTACTTTTTATTCTCATACATTTTGTATTAAAATCCGATAATTGATAAATAATGTTAGCGTTAACAGAATTATTTTGGTAGTCCCTTATATATGGATTCATTTAATATTGTTGTAATTTATTTAATTATTCAATATTAATAATAATAATTATCGGGGAGAACGTGGCATGGCACAGATTTGCACCAATCAGAGCATAATATAAAGGTCTTTTCCAGCAGCAATCTCTAACAAGTCAGAAGGCCTGTGATTGGTTGAAAATATTTTGCTGACTGGTGTCGAGTTATTTGACTGGATCTGACTAGTTTGCGATTGCTGCTGGAATAGAGCCTCATCTCACTGCATGTTGGCGGTGTAAACATAAACATTTCGCGAGAGATAATACCACAGCTTATTCAGTATAAGCTGTGATAATACATAAGTATACACGTGGCTAGCTAGCTAGCGTCCGTATTCGCTATTTAATGATGATGAATTCAGAGTCGGCAGGAAAAAATAAAAGAAAGGCAATAAACTTAAGCAACAAACTCGATATTATATCCAAATTAGAGAGGGGTGCTGCAAATGCTGCCATTTGTAGGGAATACAAATTATCAAAATCAACTGTTTCGACAATTTGGGCAAACCGAGAAAAATATAGAAGTGAACAACATGTAATATCATTATCTAGGCAGAAACTACGCAGGTCGTCCAAGCCTGATATAGACAAATCTTTACTTAAGTGGTTTTCTTTAAAACGAAGCCAAAATGTTCCCATTTCCGGTCCCATTCTTCAACAAAAAGCATTAGAATTTGCCAAAATATCCAATGAAACCGCATTACAGGAAATTGAGCAAGGAACGCCAATACCAGCAGCAGAAACTGTGGAGCCAGAATTCTCTCGAGCTTGGATAGATAGATTTAAACGCAGATATGATATAAAATGGGGAAAGTTACATGGCGAAGGAGCTAGTGTATCAACGGAAGTTACCAGCGAATGGATCAGGTCGGTTTGGCCGTCTCTAAAGCGAAGATACAGTGAATGTGACATATTTAATGGTGACGAGACAGGACTTTTCTATAAAATGTCGCCCAATAGTACCTTAAAATTCAAAGGAGATAAATGTTCGGGAGGAAAATTATCCAAGGAACGTCTAACTGTGTTTGTGTGTGCCAACATGGATGGATCTGAGAAAAGAAAACTTGTTGTGATTGGTAAGCCGGCTAATCCCAGATGTTTCAAAAACCTCACTAATCTTCCGGTTACATATTATGCCAATAAAAGAGCATGGGTTACGTCTGAAATTTTCGAAAACATTTTAAGAGACTGGGACACAGAACTGAGTCATAAAAATAGAAAAATTTTACTTTTAATTGACAATTGCCCAGCCCATCCTAAAGTTCCTAATTTACGGTTCATTCAGGTAGTCTTTTTCCCTCCTAATGTCACAGCAGTACTTCAGCCCATGGACCAAGGTGTAATAAGGTGTTTGAAAGCATACTACAGAAAGCAACTTATTGTAAAAATAATTACGGCAATAGATAACAATGAGGTGTTGAAAATTACAATATTAGATGCTATCGTTATGTTGGAAGCAGCTTGGAATTGTGTAACAAATGCAACAATTTCCAATTGTTTCCGCCACTCCGGATTAAAAATGATTGAAAATGAATATGATGAAGAAGATGAAATACCACTGGCTCAATGGATGCAAAGAGAAAAAGATAGGGAAAGAGAAGAAGGAATTGACCTTCAAGATTGGGCCGAAAGTAACTCAATTACTGAGTTTGATCATACCGATTTAAATGAATTTATATCAATTGATGATGATGTTGTGGTCGCAGAATTCCCTTCTGACAACCAAATAATTGAGGAAATAGCTTCTTCGTCTATTCAACAAGTTGTGGATGATGAAAATGATGCTGCAGATGAAGTTGAAGAAGAAATGAATTTGCCTACAAGTTTTGAAGCTTTAAGAGCTCTCGAAATAGTAAACAAATTTGTTAGTTTTAATGACTTTGATGATACATCTGCCCAAGCTGTGAAATTAATTGAAAATAAAATAATTGAAAAAATAATGTCTGAAAAAAGGCAGAAACAAACCAAAATGACCGATTATTTTTAAAATCCTACATCTACATATGCATTACGCAGGCGTATAAATAATTATGCATATAAAATATACATACATACATTAAAAATATGAACTTAAAAATATTTTTTTTTTAGATTTACACTTATGTATCTTTCTGTATGATAGGAATTTCAAAAGAATAAAGTATTTACGTTTTTATCATAGTTTTACTCATTTATAAAGACAGGCTAAATAAATAAGTCATAATTTTGTGTGTTTTGCTATAACGAACACTCGGCTATAACAAACGTTTTTTTAGTTCCCTTGAGGGTTCGTTATAAGCGAGTTCCAGTGTATATATAAAAAATGGAAAATAAAGGAATCACCGATAGAAGGTTTAAGAACAGAAATATTCCTGGAAAGGAATGGATGAGCAATTTTATAGTTTTATAGTTATCTACGACGAAACGAATTCTTATGATGATCCCAGAAAAATTACAGTTATAATCAAACGGGGTTCAAAACATGCAGACAGGATTATGGACTCCTCAAAATCAAGTTTATCGGTAATAATGGCAGCGGCTGGTTCAGGAAAACTATTAGATCGGTGTGAAGTTATCCACGAAATTCTATCCACGAATGCTGACACGCAGAAACTTTTATTTGGAACAGCGTGTGTCGTACTAGTGGCCGCGCTGAATGTGCGGGTAGAGATGCGCGCGTTGTAATATACCGCCCACAAATTCTTATATAGCAGCTATCCCAATTTCTTGTAAATGTAAGATTCTATAGTAATTCTTAAATATGCAATAACATACTAACCTACACAAATTTTGGGAAAATGCTCTGTGATGGCGCCTTATCTTGAAAACACAGATATAAAAAAGCTTGTCACACCGCTGCGATTGTTCATAAATACTTAAACAATGGAAATTAGGCAAATAACAATTATTGAAAAATAAATAATTTAAAGAAAACGAAATTTTTTTAAAAATTGTGCAAAGTCCGTGAGACTGATTTAAATGAAAGCGCATAAAGGAAAGCTTTGCAGCTTCCTATTCCACGTAAAATACGATTGTCGTCTGCGATCATTGCAAAAAATTGGGGGAAAGTGAAAACTCTCAATTTTGCACATTTTAATATTTTTTCAGATATTCGTAAATTCTGTAAGTTTGATATACTATGCACTAACGCCAACAGCAGGGTATTTAATTTTCACAACTCTGATAACTGTGAGGTTGCCGAATATTGGGGTTAAACATGAAAATTTAATATTAATCTGTAGATTTCCATATTTTTTCGGAAAATCTCAAATTCTGCCAGGGTGTCCTAAGCAGGGGTAACAACAGGAAGGTCCTGACTGTCATGCCTCACAAGAGAAATGTCTGTCACCCCTATGAAATTCCCGTAAATTGTGACGAAACATGAAAATGGTATATTTTTAAAAGGTTTTCCAATTTTTTCGGAAAATCTCAAATTCTGCCAGGGTTTCCTAAGCAGGGGCAGCAACAGGAAGGTCCTGACTGTCACGCCTCACACGAGAAATGTCTGTCACCCCTATGAAATTCCCGTAAATTGTGACGAAACATGAAAATTTTATATTTTTTAAAGGTTTTTCTATTTTTTCGGAAAATCTCAAATTCTGCCAGGGTATCCTAAGCAGGGGCAGCAACAGGAAGGTCTTGACTGTCACGCCTCACACGAGAAATGTTTGTCACCTATATGAAATTTCCGTAAAATGTTATTAAACATGAAAATGTTATATTTTTAAAAGGTTTTCCTATTTTTTCGGGAAATCTCAAATTCTGCCAGGGTATCCTAAGCAGGGGCAGCAACAAGAAGGTCTTGACTGTCACGCCTCACACGAGAAATGTTTGTCACCTATATGAAATTCCCGTAAAATGTGATTAAACATAAAAATGTTATATTTTTAAAAGATTTTCCAATTTTTTCGGAAAATCTCAAATTCTGCCAGGGTATCCTAAGCAGGGGCAGCAACAGGAAGGTCTTGACTGTCACGCCTCACACGAGAAATGTTTGTCACCTTTATGAAATTCCCGTAAAATGTGATAAAACATGAAAATGTTATATTTTTAAAAGGTTTTCCTATTTTTTCGGAAAATCTCAAATTCTGCCAGGGTGTCCTATGCAGGGGCAGCAACAGGAAGGTCTTGACTGTCCTGCCTCACACGAGAAATGTTTGTCACCTTTATGAAATTCCCGTAAAATGTGATAAAACATGAAAATGTTATATTTTTAAAAGGTTTTCATATTTTTTCGGAAAATCTCAAATTCTGCTAGGGTGTCCTAAGCAGGGGCAGCAACAGGAAGGTCTTGACTGTCACGCCTCACACGAGAAATGTTTGTCACCTTTATGAAATTCCCGTAAAATGTGATAAAACATGAAAATGTTATATTTTTAAAAGGTTTTCCTATTTTTTCGGAAAATCTCAAATTCTGCTAGGGTGTCCTAAGCAGGGGCAGCAACAGGAAGGTCTTGACTGTCACGCCTCACACGAGAAATGTTTGTCACCTTTATGAAATTCCCGTAAAATGTGATAAAACATGAAAATGTTATATTTTTAAAAGGTTTTCCTATTTTTTCGGAAAATCTCAAATTCTGCTAGGGTGTCCTAAGCAGGGGCAGCAACAGGAAGGTCTTGACTGTCACGCCTCACACGAGAAATGTTTGTCACCTTTATGAAATTCCCGTAAAATGTGATAAAACATGAAAATGTTATATTTTTAAAAGGTTTTCCTATTTTTTCGGAAAATCTCAAATTCTGCCAGGGTGTCCTATGCAGGGGCAGCAACAGGAAGGTCTTGACTGTCCTGCCTCACACGAGAAATGTTTGTCACCTATATGAAATTCCCGTAAAATGTGATTAAACATGGAAATGTTATATTTTTAAAAGATTTTCCAATTTTTTCGGAAAATCTCAAATTCTGCCAGGGTATCCTAAGCAGGGGCAGCAACAGGAAGGTCTTGACTGTCACGCCTCACACGAGAAATGTTTGTCACCTATATGAAATTCCCGTAAAATGTGATTAAACATAAAAATGTTATATTTTTAAAAGATTTTCCAATTTTTTCGGAAAATCTCAAATTCTGCCAGGGTTTCCTAAGCAGGGGCAGCAACAGGAAGGTCTTGACTGTCACGCCTCACACGAGAAATGTTTGTCACCTATATGAAATTCCCGTAAAATGTGATTAAACATAAAAATGTTATATTTTTAAAAGATTTTCCAATTTTTTCGGAAAATCTCAAATTCTGCCAGGGTTTCCTAAGCAGGGGCAGCAACAGGAAGGTCTTGACTGTCACGCCTCACACGAGAAATGTTTGTCACCTATATGAAATTCCCGTAAAATGTGATTAAACATGGAAATGTTATATTTTTAAAAGATTTTCCAATTTTTTCGGAAAATCTCACACCCTGGCTATATTTTTTAATTATAAAAAAATAGCACTCCTGGACATATAGTTACATTTCCGTAAAAAAGAAATGTACCTACGTTCTTTCCCATGAACTACAGCGATTTTAAAATAGTTCTACTCATAATATAGAAGCATCAACATCGATAATTATTGTGACATGTGTGTCTATTTTATTTATTAAAATATATCCTATTCATGCGCCAGCCATGAGAAGCCCCAACACATTTTTTATAGTTAAAGAGCAAATTAAAAAAACATCTAATCGAAGCCACCGAACAGAAACAAGACAGGAAGGGTCACTCTGCATCGGCACTTTGAGCTGAAG
Source organism: Pogonocherus hispidulus (assembly GCA_963924545.1). Taxonomy (NCBI): domain Eukaryota; kingdom Metazoa; phylum Arthropoda; class Insecta; order Coleoptera; family Cerambycidae; genus Pogonocherus; species Pogonocherus hispidulus. The sequence goes on along the minus strand of OZ004697.1, from coordinate 8,971,906 downwards.
AGTATAAAGACGGGCCGCTGCAGTAAAAAACCTATCCTACTAAAAAAACCGCTCCGCCTCCCGCCTCATGCGTAAGGAACTTACACTGGGATTAATACAAATGAATTGTAAAGTGTAGATAGAATGTAATTATTATTTAATAAACTGTTCAGATGGATTTATTTTGTTGAAATAAGGCAATATAATTGTATAATCCGACGGCCAGGGCTCTCGCGCGATGCGTACCACTACATATCAGCTGCGCCTGGTATATGCGGTATATGCGTTCTGCCGAGCGGGCGCAGAAAATCTGCCAGGAAAGAGTTGCTACAGAGCGTGAGCGAGAGGTACCATTGGATAGGATAGCATTGTGGGCGGAGATTAGAGTGAACCTTCTTGTCTTGTTTATGTTCGATGTAAAAATGTACTGTTTGTTATTAGGTCCAGTGGAGGGGACACATTATGTATCCTATCAGTATCACCCGTATAATAATTTTAGTGTGTGTGCTACTGCGGCGACGTATTGTGAAATTATATTTCTGTTTCTCTGGATATTTGTAGGTGTAGCCGTGCATTTTGGAAGTCTAGTATATAGGTAGCAGTTACAGTTAGTTATTTACAACTGAAAGATACATTTTTTTAAATATTTAGTTGAATTTGTGTTGTGATTTTTTTTGCATTAAGATAATACTTTGTTACTGTCTGAACTCCACTTGTCTGTGAACATTAGATATATGTGAAAATGGGAAAATCAAAGATTATGATCCGTGATCTGGCGGACTACATTAATGTCCACTATCCCACAATGTCCCCAAGCCAATTAAAGAGAATTAATATGAACGATTCATTAGTATGCGGCGCCGCCGAGTATTTGCTCGGGAGTAGTAGTAAAGAAAATAGGCATTTAATAAAAAATACATTAAAGAGAAATTGTGGCAATATTTTCGATATGATAATATGTAAGACCTTCAAACAATATTCAAAACAACATTATGCTGCTGAGATTGCCTTAATTTTAAGAAAACTGCGCAGATGCATAGATGAAGTTGCTCGGCCAAGTTCTGATCAAGATAAATCTCTTTTAACAGAAATTTGTCGCAATATTTATGGACAAAGTGGCCGCAAAGACTTAAAGCGATTAAAGTCTTATGTATCATATAACAAAGAGTTGATTCAGAAGGAAATTTTGAGAACACGAACGTCAACTCCTATCTTAACAAGCGAATATTTTAATTTGTCTGATGTTTCAATAATAACTGTTTCAACTGACAATGGAGACGGCACACACCATTTTAGTGATGATAATAGCGACGAAAAACGGGTAACACTTATTGATAAACCGCCGATCATGAATTCAAATAATCAGGATATCGATAGAAATGAATTACATGTAATTGAAACACATGACTTATCTTCTAATAGTGGTGAACAAAATTATTCTGAAATCGAGAAATGTTACAACGATAATAGTCCAGGAAGCGAAAAAGATAACGAGAAAGAACTATTATCTGATTATTGTCAGCAGTAGAAAATTAAAGATGCCGAAAATTTTGACACAACACTAAGTTTTGAGGATTTACCAAACTCGTTGGTAACATTGTACAAGTCTGAGGACAAAAAGATGATAGCGTCTGCTAACACTGCGTTGCCTCTTAATTGTGTTAATGAAAGAAATCAGTCTTGGAAGCGGCCTAGTTATAAAAATTGTACATTTAAAGAGGGTTCGTTTTACCTCTCACAAAATGAATTTGATTTAATTTGTACAGATGGCAAAAAATTAAATTCTAATACTTACAAATACGTCTTGCGGAAAAAAGTTCAGTCAGTGAACAACACATGTATTATAAATTTTAAATCATGTAGACATAACAAGACAACGGATTTGTTTAAAGTGTATGGTTACTGTGCGTTCAACTGTAAACGCTTCCAGTTTATAATACAGAAAAATAAAACAACACCGTCGCTAACTGTAGTTGATGTATTTAGTTCGTCACTCAATTACAACCATACGAGGAAAATTACAGGACATGTCAGAGACATAGAGCGGGTATTAACGAGGAACAAATTGTTAAACATGAAACCTTTTAAATACAGACAAAAAACAATAAACAATTTGCCTCTTCAAAAGTATGAAAGCGGAAACATGTGTACCGTGAAATCAGAAAGTGTGATTAGAAAAATTAGATCAGAAGGATTATCACGACTAGACTATCACAAGGACGATCTTATGGATTTGATTTGTATGCGAAGAAGAAACCCTAGATACATTCAAAGTGTAGGAGATCCTTTTTTTGTATACATTTTTAGTAAAGAACAGTTTGACCTGATTTTTGGCGAAACTTCAGAGCTTCTGCCAGTTATTCATATAGACGCTACCGGAAACGTTGCACGTGCTCCACAGAACTGTAACAAAAAAGTTTTTTATTACGCAGGAGTACTACAAATACATCTGAACCAAAGAGTTGTTGCTGTACTCGAACAATATAGTGAGTGCCACGACAGTGGATCCATTGGACTATGGTTGGCAAAATTTAAAGTACATTGTCTACAACATTATAAGAAGTGGCCAATATTTTCGAAAGCAGTAATTGATTTCAGTTATGCCTTTATTAATTCAATTTCTTTATTCTGGAATGGTATGTCTTTCTTATCATATTTGATTGTTACTTTTAAACAAGCACTCTCTAATGGCAGCAATTACCTAAACGATATTATAACAATACATATATGTATTTGTCATTTTTCAAAAATTATATCCACAGATGTGAAAAAGTTTTTCCCCGAAGAAAGCTCTGCTGTAAAATCATTTTTATATGCCACGTTTAGTATTGCAGCTTTAACTGAATTTTCTACGTGGTTCGAAAATATGTTTGTTATCCTAAATGCCCCTTTCAAGACGGATCAAGTAAATATGGCTTTGGCAACATTACATCGAATTTGCACAAATAAAAACGTTCCAGCAGAAAATAACACGAACCACGTAGAAATAAACCAATACCAGTACTTTCATGAGAATCACAGCAAGTTGCCATTATATAAAAGTAGTCCCTATTATAAATATTTTTCCAAAATTCAAAATAGACTTCAAATAAACGACTCCACAAATTTTAGACAAAGTAATAAATTCTTTTCACCTCAGTTTTTTAAATTATTAATGGACAAATACATACCCATACTTCCACTGTGGTCGGGAATTTTAAATGAAGGGCGTCATTTAAGTAACGCGCCCGTCGAAAGATGGTTTGACATAGTAAAAAATGTGATATCGGAGGGTGTTAAAAAACAGAAATGTAGCAGAATAATAAGAAAGAATAGGGCCCACGTATTGTCTATCCATAAAGAATATGCTTTAAAAATTAATTCAAAACGTTGTGCGATCAAATTTAAACCTTCGCAAGAAAGTGTTTTACTGTCCACATGCGAAAAATGGGCGAAAAGGGAAAAAGCATCCATAACGGGATTAAAAAAATGTAGAGTTCAAAGTAGTCTCTCTGCCACTAAAAATATTTTCGATCCTTACAACACATCCAATGATGATTTGATGCGATGTATGTACTGTCACCGTGGAAAATTAGACACCACAGCTGATTGGGTGCAGTGCGACAAGTGCAAAACTTGGATACATCAATTATGTTGCTCAGATGTGGACCGTACTTTCACTGGTGAATTTCTCTGCAAATTTTGTAGTACGGCTCAGTCGAAAAAATATATAAATCGACTACATAATAAAGAGAAAACCGACTTGACAACGCTATGTACCCATTATATTCGAGATCATATGTTAAATCCGAAGCAAATAAAAGATATCGCAATGGCGACAATAGAACAAAGGCAATCTTCGGTTTGGCATAAACAACGCTCAATCAGGCTTACTGCATCTAGTTTCGGTCCTTTACTAAAAACAAAGTGTGAGGTTACTCTTGGAAAGAAGGTATACAGCATATTAAAAGGTAAAATGAATTATTTAAACAATATTTCGGCCATCAAGTATGGCAACGAACATGAAGAATCGGCTATAAATTGTTACAAGAACAAAAATCCTCTTTATCGCATTCAAAAATCCGGATTAATAATTCATCCTACATTCCAGTTTCTGGCTTGTTCACCAGATAGATTAATAAATGAAGACGGCGTCATAGAAGTAAAATGTCCAATATCCATTAAAGATATTCAACCTGAGGAAGCTATTGCACACAATAAATTAACTTATTTTTCTAAAATCGGCCACCTTAAAACAACACATGATTATTATTTTCAAATTCAAGGCCAATTGGAAATATCGAACAGATCTTGGTGTGACCTAGTAGTTTACACCTCAAAAGGGATATACGTTAAACGCATTGAAAGAAATATAGAATTTTGGGAAAACCAAATGTTGCCTAAGTTACGAGATATATATTATCATTATTTGCTTCCTGAAATCGTTGACCCTAAAGGCATCGTAACTAGAAGAAATTATAATAATAAAATCTGTGATATATTTAACTTTCTCCCCAATGGATTAATCTCGAACAAAAACTATTACATAAATATTCCAAGTAAGGATTATGTGATTGGTATATATAGCTCCGTGAAATGCCCTGTAAAAGAAATCTATTACAGCGATTATGATACCTTAAATCATGAAAAATGGTTGTCTAATATGATTATCGATATTAGCCTACAGTTAATAAATAACGATAATGGTAACCGCTTCCAAATATTTGCTAACGAAATTTCAACGAATATTTTCGTAAAAAATATATATAGAAGTAATACTGAAGAACTTAACAATAATTTGATATTTCCAATATTAATAAATCAAAATCATTTTTGCATAATTTATGCAGATACCAAAAATAAAGAATTTATATATATCAACCCACAGAAAGAAACAGAACATGATTGCCGCTATTATCTACAACAGTTTTTAAAATTCATCAAATTCTACAATAGTAATAACCCAGAACATAATCGAATTCCAACACAAGAATGGCGTATAAAATTCATGGATCACATAACGCAAAGAGACGGTTACAATTGTGGTATGTATATAATATACTTTTTCAAACAAATAGCAACAAATAAATCATTAACTACTCACAAGGATATGGATGATTACAGAGACACTTTAAAAAGATACCTCCTCGAAAAATCAGATGACGTCAGGCAAGACTGTCTATTCTGCGGAGCAAAAGAGTCCCGCAATATGAATACGTACAAGTGTTATAAATGCCTACGCGTAATACATTCCTGGTGCCTTGGAGAAGAGTATGAAAAATTCAGAAAGACAAATATATGCCATCTCTGCTCCTCATATGAAAAATGAGAGCAAGCCCATGGAAGGATGACAACTTTCTTATCTGTTTGTGTTTGTCGAGAAAAATAACTCTTCTGTTTTTATCAATGTCATTGTTAATAAAAATATATATATATATATATATTGTTAATGTTTATTGTGTGTGCAGTTTGAGATGAACTATATGGAGACCTAGGAAACCGTTAGAGATATAGAGTTGGTTAACATAGGCCCAGATTTTGTTGAGAATCATTTTTGGAACGCTTGCTAACTATTATTTCCTATTTCTGATAATACGAGTAGTAGAGGAAATACGGAGGTTTTGCAACTTATCTTTTCTCCTCAATTTTCTAGAACTGACCCTCATGAACCTCTATCTAGACCTCGACCTGGACCTCCTCTATTTCTTTTGGACCTCTACCTGGACAATCTCTAATTTTTTGGATCTCTGGATCCGTTTCTTGGAAACATAAATTTGGATTTTCATTGGGCCTGTAAATGTGTAACTTTGTGTTTGTGTAACTGCATAGAGCACCCTGGCACAATTTGAGATTTTCCGAAAAAAATGGGAAAACCTTTTAAAAATATAAAATTTTCATGTTTAATCACATTTTACGGGAATTTCATATAGGTGACAAACATTTCTCGTGTGAGGCAGGACAGTCAAGACCTTCCTGTTGCTGCCCCTGCATAGGACACCCTGGCAGAATTTGAGATTTTCCGAAAAAATAGGAAAACCTTTTAAAAATATAACATTTTCATGTTTTATCACATTTTACGGGAATTTCATAAAGGTGACAAACATTTCTCGTGTGAGGCGTGACAGTCAAGACCTTCCTGTTGCTGCCCCTGCTTAGGATACCCTGGCAGAATTTGAGATTTTCCGAAAAAATTGGAAAATCTTTTAAAAATATAACATTTTTATGTTTAATCACATTTTACGGGAATTTCATATAGGTGACAAACATTTCTCGTGTGAGGCGTGACAGTCAAGACCTTCTTGTTGCTGCCCCTGCTTAGGATACCCTGGCAGAATTTGAGATTTCCCGAAAAAATAGGAAAACCTTTTAAAAATATAACATTTTCATGTTTAATAACATTTTACGGAAATTTCATATAGGTGACAAACATTTCTCGTGTGAGGCGTGACAGTCAAGACCTTCCTGTTGCTGCCCCTGCTTAGGATACCCTGGCAGAATTTGAGATTTTCCGAAAAAATAGAAAAACCTTTAAAAAATATAAAATTTTCATGTTTCGTCACAATTTACGGGAATTTCATAGGGGTGACAGACATTTCTCGTGTGAGGCGTGACAGTCAGGACCTTCCTGTTGCTGCCCCTGCTTAGGAAACCCTGGCAGAATTTGAGATTTTCCGAAAAAATTGGAAAACCTTTTAAAAATATACCATTTTCATGTTTCGTCACAATTTACGGGAATTTCATAGGGGTGACAGACATTTCTCTTGTGAGGCATGACAGTCAGGACCTTCCTGTTGTTACCCCTGCTTAGGACACCCTGGCAGAATTTGAGATTTTCCGAAAAAATATGGAAATCTACAGATTAATATTAAATTTTCATGTTTAACCCCAATATTCGGCAACCTCACAGTTATCAGAGTTGTGAAAATTAAATACCCTGCTGTTGGCGTTAGTGCATAGTATATCAAACTTACAGAATTTACGAATATCTGAAAAAATATTAAAATGTGCAAAATTGAGAGTTTTCACTTTCCCCCAATTTTTTGCAATGATCGCAGACGACAATCGTATTTTACGTGGAATAGGAAGCTGCAAAGCTTTCCTTTATGCGCTTTCATTTAAATCAGTCTCACGGACTTTGCACAATTTTTAAAAAAATTTCGTTTTCTTTAAATTATTTATTTTTCAATAATTGTTATTTGCCTAATTTCCATTGTTTAAGTATTTATGAACAATCGCAGCGGTGTGACAAGCTTTTTTATATCTGTGTTTTCAAGATAAGGCGCCATCACAGAGCATTTTCCCAAAATTTGTGTAGGTTAGTATGTTATTGCATATTTAAGAATTACTATAGAATCTTACATTTACAAGAAATTGGGATAGCTGCTATATAAGAATTTGTGGGCGGTATATTACAACGCGCGCATCTCTACCCGCACATTCAGCGCGGCCACTAGTACGACACACGCTGTTCCAAATAAAAGTTTCTGCGTGTCAGCATTCGTGGATAGAATTTCGTGGATAACTTCACACCGATAACTATTAGCACCTTGTTGGTTATAAGGCACAGCACCTATATCCTGCTTGGCTTGAGAATGGACCTCCTGGTACATCATACAATCGAAACCAAAGCGTCTGGTTCGACGTGCAATTTAGGTGCTCTGCGAAATTACCCTACTTGGGCGGGGAAATTCGGACACTATTTGTTTAAATAAAAACAATACTTGCCTTCATTTAATTTTTTTTTTATGAAATTTGTTTAACGAAAATATCAAAGAATATAAATTGATTTTTTCATGTTTTTCTCCCACTTTTTTGTATCCTGAAAAAAACTTCAAAATTCGGCCAAAGTTACCCCACTTGACGGTATCTAATAAACAATCAGCACTCTCTACCGCAACTTACATCAAGCAAACCTGTCTTTGTATTTCCAAGAAAGATTTCTACAGTCCAAAAACCTAAGTACATTTTGTACCTTTTGCTACAAAATGTAGGCATATATTTTTTAGTTATCAGGATCTCTGTTTCACATTTATTTTTTTTTTTTGTCAGCTGTACCAATCTTGCAAGAAATAGAAATAAATAGGGTATCAGGATTAACTCCAAAAGCTCAAAGGATTTATAAAAGAAATATAAATCTATCCAAGTCAGTACACATGTTATGACTATCCATTAGATTTTTGCGGCAAAACTTGTTAGCAGAAGATGAAACTATAGAAAATGCAACTTCTAGTCTTGCTGCTCCTGTTGCTAATTTTCTAAAACACACTGACTGGGCGGTTAAAAGGCAAAAGGAAGACTATTCAATTTAGATGACAAAATTCTAGGAATAGTTCTGCAGAAACAAAGTTCAAAATGCTACAATTTATTATCGAAGATATTTCTCCTGCCATCCAGGAAAACAAATATGGCGTTGCTCAACAAAATTCTGCTGAAAGCCGAAGTTTATGCACCAATTTTTGATTATTTCAAAGTAAGTGTGGAAAACTTAAATCTCAGGAATAGTTTCAATATTAATTTTCGATGAAATGGGTATTGAGCCTCAAATTATAGTCAATAAAAATTTAATGGAGTTGAAGGTTTTCAAGATTCTGGTGATGGTAAAACATCAAAAATAGCAGATCATGCTGCAGTGCTTTTAGTAAAAGGTATCACAAAAAAAATGGAAAAAACCGATTGTTTATACATTTTGTCAAGGCACAACAAAAACTGTCAATCTAACAAAGACTACTAAAAAAATTATCAAAGAATGTCAGAAATGTGGCTTAAAAATTATACCTGGCTACTGTAAGTGATCAAGGATGCACTAATATAGCTGCAATAAATTACCTTTGCAAAAATTATGGTGATAAAAACAACATAAATGAGAGAATTTAAAAATTTATTGCTGTAATGAGGAATCTATTGTTCATATATATGACCCCCCCATATTTGCTGAAAGGGATCTGAATCAGGCTAAGCTGAATCAAAATCATCAAACGACTTGTCATATTGAAGTCAAACTAGTCAAACATCAAAAATGTATTTTATAGATGGAAATGGGACCAACTCATATCCACCTTCATTAAAAAACTAGACAGTAACTTCAAATAGTTTTGCTTATATCATATCAAAGCGCTTGGAACAACTTAATACATCATATTTTTGTCCAAGAGAAATAAACCAAGACACAGTCGAGAATTACTTTGGACAGTTGGTGGGCATAATATAAATCCTAATGCCACTTTTAAAAATTATTTTAAAACACTATTAATAAACAATTTGATCTCAAAGCGTTCAATTGCAGCTAATTGTGAAGCAGACAGTGATATTAACTCGATAATGTAAAATATTTTGTAACACAAGGTGATCAAGAAGTAATTGAAGATGAGGAATTATTGTAAATTTTGAAACATAAAAATATTGATGTAAAGCCATGGACATACATTGATAAAATAAGTCTGCGCTATGTTGGAGGTTTTATAACAAGATATTTAAAATCAATCGGGAAATGTCCATCATGTAAAAATAATGCCATTTCATTATAAATAAAATAAATATCATTGTATTATTGGTTTTTACTTCTCCAATGGGGGCCTCTTTTCATTACTCTCAGCTTTGTCTGTGCCTGTGCAGATATTTGTGCGTCTCATTTTAAAAATGGCCGCAAGCAGCTTGAGGCGGGAACGCAAAACGCGACCTATCATCCAGGGTAAGTTGTTTTTTTGCACTAAGAACTAATGTTAAACCATTCTTAGTGCAAATTCGTTTGTTAAACAATTTCAAATGGTTATTTAACGTAGTTTATTGTGACTTTTTATCGATATTTGTTTATAAACATAACCTAAACTTGTTTCTACATGCTCGAGTGCTTTGGGTTTCTACCACAATTTAGTTTGTACACACTGGTGTGGTTAGGGTCCGTATAGCACTTTAAAATTGATCATTTTTCTAACAGGTCGGGAAGTGTTTTATACTGATGCACAGCTTGCTGTTTATACTGCACACGTTTGCTTATATAAGTCATAAAGATCTACAATATTACAAAGTTATTTTCAGTATAAGTATGTAATAATTTTAACTTGAAATGTTGGACGTATAACTTGTAAGGTTTTAAATAGTTTTGGTATTTAAAGAACTATCCAATGTTTTTCACTATTGTAGGTGAGGATGAATTTGAAGAAACCATGCAAAAATCAAGAGAGATAGCAGACAGGCAGCTGAAGTTAAAAATAAAGCTGAAGAATCCCTAGCTAACAAGAAAAAGAAACCAAAAAAAGTCAGCAATAATTTTTGTTTTACTGTTTATTTTAATAAAACAAAGTTATATGTACTTAGAATTTTGTCCAATGAAGGAAAGTAGTTTTTTATATATCAAAGTTCTATGTGCAACATGAAATCATTCAAATTAAATCTAGTGATAGCTTTGCTGCCTTTAAAAAAATATATTTTTTCTACGGGCGTGTGGAAAGTTACAATTTTCTGCACGCATTTGAGTGTAGAAAATTACACTTTTCCGCACTAGTGCGGAAAATAAATACCTATGTATTACTTGCAATGTGATCATAATATTATCTTAATTCCAAAAAATCATGTTGTCACTGTTCAGATTTTGACATAAAGAAAAAGGAATGCTTGACACTTCTAATTATTAGACAGCATTGTGTGCACTTGACATCTCACAATTTATTTCAATATAAAACGAATATGTCAATTTTCTTCACGCCCGTAGAAAAAACGTTGTTCCTAACACATGTGGAAGGTGTCTTTTCCGCACTCACTGCTTGCAGACTTGACACTGCTTGACTGCAGTCGCTTGCGGAAAAGTATCACCTTCCACACTTGTTAGTAAAATAACTATATTATTGTTGTTTGCATAGATTTACTTTTCTAAATATTTTTTATCTCTGTTGATTTTATTGACTATTCCAACTTTGACATGTCTTATCTCAAATATAGGTTTATGCCATATAGAACCTTGTTATTCGCAGGTAGCAACTTCTTGTTTAGGAAAATAAACCTTGAAAGGGGTTGGAACCTAAGCCGGTCCTGTATTATGAGCAGTTCAGAGTTTTGTGTGTTGATTTTGCTAAAATTTTAATGTATTTACTACTACTACTAATGCACGTGTTGAGTGCGGTATAATATGATGGTGAGCCGTAAGGTGACAGAAGGGGGAGTCTGCAAAAGAGGCAGTGTGCTACATTCCAGGGTACTGTTCGCATGCAATTCACCTACGAAATTATTGAAAAAGCCGTAAATGGGTGGTTAGTTAACCAAGTGAAGTAAATGTGTGATAGGAGCTGTAAAAAGTTCCTATTGTGAGAATTTTAAGATTTAAATTGTTGGTGAGTCAACTAGTCAAAGTGAAGGTGGTGTGTGAATTGGGGAGAGTCCCGATTGTGCAGTATTAAAGGTTATTGAAATTTTTGATGGTCGCTAGTCTAAGCACAACAACCTAGAAGTAAATAGGCAAGTGCAGTCTAAGCGTGCAGGTACCAGTTGTCATGGTTGCAAATTAGAGATATTTCAAAGAATCTATTACAGTGCAAGAAAATTCGTTATAGTTTTACTCTTGTTCCCTACTATAAGAGAAGCCCAGTGTAAGTGCCATGAACTAACTTTGTGATCGAAGTAGGATTAATTTATTTTATTGTAACGTTTTATGCTTACCCGAACTACTACTACTAACAAAATTAAAAAAATTATTATCAAGACTGTAAAAACAAAGTTCATTTACTCCCAATTAAAGGACCTTCGGTAAAGTACTAACAAAACAATTAGAATACTAAAATTTTAATTGTAGTTGACTGAGATATCTCACGTGCTCCCTGGGGTGGAACTCTATAACGTAAAAATGAAAACAATTACGACTTATATTGGACGCTTCAAGTAAATTGAACTCTGTAAGCCTATTTGGGCCATGCCGGCAACACCAAATGCTTTTGGGAAGGAACAGCGATAGCAAAGGATTGAAAGGTGTCGCTTTAGTGTCACCATTATATATTTCGATAAAAAATAACCAATAAACAACACAGTCCATTTGTGTTTCCCTGAATTTTATAATTTATAATGGAAAAGTGTAATAAAACACATCCTTCTGAATGGACAGCATTGCTGGATGTTACTAAAAAAAGTCCAATGAAATTCCCAAAAAAATTTATGAAATCAACTGATGTGGTCACGGTGGAGGTCTGGTTTTCAGCCCACTAACTTTTGAACCTAACCTAACCTACACTTAATTTCGTGTCAGGATCATCAGTATATGGAGAGAAACGAATATATCTGTAGAGATTAACTCGAAAATTCAGTAATATTGCGTCATTGGTATGTAATGGTTTGGTACAATTTTACAACAAAGTCAGACCCACAAAATGCCAGGTCATTCTTCAGTTTGACTACTTCTTTGCTACACGGAAACTAAAATTACTGTCGCCTTTACCCCCTCGTGTCTGTGGGGTTCAATAACTAGCCGTCTTTACTCCTTTGAAGCGTCCACCTCTGTCACTGCATCCGCCTTGTATTCGTCTTCTTCCGCCTCCACGACCACCCTCACGATCGCTATAAATACCCCTCAACCTCCAGGGTGTCCTGGTGAAAAATAAGTACCTAAGAGCCAGTTTCGTAATCAAATTTAAATGAGCTTTAGAATATTACTTATTAATAGCTCTGATACAATTTTCTCAATAATAGTATCCGAGGTTTTTAAAGGCAACTTTAGCTAAAATTTCTTTAAATTTTATAATGAAATCAGCCCTAAAAAACGTGTTTCCAGTTATTAATTAAGTACTGCTAAATTTAAAGCTAAAGGGTAAACCTAAGCACTTGGCGTTGGCACACAAAATGTATCTCGATACTTTGTTACAAAAAACAATAAAAGTTTTATTATCAGCCACGTCTTAATTGGGTGGTTCTCTGTCCATAGTGACGACAACTTGGAAATGGGAATGGTAAACACTTTTTTACCGAGTCTTATTTCTATCAATATTGATTAGGTATACTGCTGTTATCCTAAAAGAATTTACATATTTCTATTATTATAGCTAGACCTGTCACTATATCGGTTTATTTGTAAGGGAACATTTACTCAAATGTATTAAGAGATTCATGGTGTGTATATAGAAAAAGCCTTATGTTTTAATGTGCTTAGATGAGGAGACAATTTTGTTTGTTTATGAAATAAATGTAATTAATAATTTATGAAATATTGTACATTGATTTCATAACAAATGATGACATTATACTGGAAACATCTGTTCAAAATACACAAGAAAATGTTGATAATAACCAAGGAAATACAGAAAGTATGTAGTCCTTCGAAGAAGTATCTAAAAGAAAGAAAAGGAAGCTGCCTATTGCTAAGACAGACGAAAAAGAAAATAAAATAAAACGAAAGTTGGGAATGGTCTACTGAGCCAAAAAAAAGAACGATGGAAATGGAACTATGAAGTAATGAAACCTAAAAAATTCTGTAGTGACAAAAGCTTGATGAGACCATGAGACGGTGTTTTTGATTTCTTTTGGAAAAAGAGTTGGCCTTAAAAACGGGAATATGTAAGAGGGGACACACAAATAGAGCCACTCAAAAGACGTCGAGGAGAAAACGAAACATCCCGTCGTGATTATTCCCTTAAATATTATATTGGACATGACCTCTGGAAACATCGTGTGCAGAAAATGTTTAATGCTACGCTCGGTATTAAACAAAACTGTGACTTAAACTGGATTAAATCAGATATAACTGGACGAAAATATGCCCAAGATGTGGCATTACCACATCTAGCAGCACACCATATTACCACCATAAAGCAGACAAGAAGAAGTAAAGAGTTTAAAAATATACATTTACAATTGCGTGGCTTCTTCGACTCTTTGCCAAATATGGAGTCTCATTATTGCTGCGCTTCAACGGAAAAACTGTACCTAGAGCCGATGTGGCAAAGTAAACAAAAACTATATCACTTTTACCGTGATAGTTACTGCAAAGACCTGAGCCTAAAACCATATTGTTCTAGAACTATTTTCAATGACGTTTTTGAAAAAACAAATCTTTCCCTGTATCATCCTAAAAAAGATCAGTGTGAAGTGTACGTGGGGTATAGAACAAAAAACATACGAGAAGAAGAGCACCAAAAGCATTTAGTATTTAAGAATGAAGCAAGAAATGAAAAGGATAAAGATATAGGCCAAGGAGAAACACAGTTTGTATATTCGATGGATCTACACTCAGTTTTACTGGCGCCCAAAAAGAAAGTTAGTCCCATGCATTACAAAACTAAAGTGACTGTTCGCAATTTTGCCCTATATAACATTAAGACCAAAGAAGGATACTGTTATTTGTGGAGCGAAGTTGAGGCGCCTTAACTGCCAATGAATTTTCAACTATTCTTTTACCGTTCATCGAAACAAGAAACTTACCAAACATGGAAGACGGAAATTGAACAATAATTTTTTGGAGTGATGGCTGTACTGGGCAAAATAGAAATTCATATTTAGCTAATGCCTTACTTAATGCAGCCACCGTCCACAAATTAACAATCATTCAGAAGTATCTATTTAAAGGACACACACAGATGGAAGCGGATGCAATGGATTCTGCAATCGAAAGAAGGATTCAAATGAAGATATTAACGTTCCGACAGACTACGTGACACACTGCAAAAATGCGCATCATAACCCTTTTCCTTTTCAAGTTTCTTACCTGGAACACACATTTTTTAAAGACTTCTCTGGTCTGAAATATTATAGCTGTATAAGACCTGCCCAAACAGTTGGAGATCCCACAGTCACAGATATAAAACAATTAAAATACACACAAGATGAAACAATAAAATTTAAATTACGACCCACTGACGATGATTGGCAAGAATATACTATGAGAGTGAAACCCAAAGTGCAACAATTTGGTACGAGCCAGTTACCAACACTTTACGGAGCAGAAAAATGAAAAAAGAAAAATTTTACCATCCCCAATCACTAAAACAAAGCATCATGCCAGATTTTCATGGATTTTACGATGTCCTCCCATACTATTAACATTTTCCTCTTTGTGTTTTTAAGTTTGCTTTTATTTAATGGTTGACCAGCATTTGAAATGGAATAGTCAGGTGGATTATCTTACAAAAAAGCTTAGAATACTAGTGCATAAATTTTACCAAATACGTGATATTCTTAACAGACGACTTGTGCTTGCGGTGTATATTGCTTTGGCTGAATCAATTCTTAGGTATTGTATTATCGTTTGGGGAGGGTTATATGAAAATTCTCTACATAAACTTTCTGTTGCGCAAAATACAATAATTAAAATTATTTACAAAAAATCGTATCTACATAATACAGATAAATTATATGATGAGACTGGTTTATTTAATGTAAGACAAATGTATGTTTTTCAATGCATTCTGTGGATATTCAAAAATAACGATAAAATTGATATGTTCTACCATCAATATAATACGAGGGCCTTAAAAACCCAAGTCATTAATACTCCATTCTGTAGAAAGACACACACTCAAAGATTCGTTCTGTATTACGGACCAAAACTGTTCAATTCACTTCCAACTGATTTAAAAAATATCAAAAGATGTACAACATTTAAGAAAAAACTAAAAAAACATATTCAATTACACGGTGTACCAAACATATTTTGACTGATTTTTACGAAGGATCGGTTACCAATTCCTCAGCATAGACAAATCAAAATTAGGTAGGTACGTTATAGTATTCTTGTTATTTTTGTACAATACCATTTCTTTTTGTTTTTTTTTTTATGAATGACTACTGAAATAGGTACTTAAATATTTCTGTTTTTATATCTTCTGGTTCCTTTATTCTGTTCTGCTTTGCTTTCGGGTCAGTCGCAATCAAGCATCTATGCTTAGGTGACAGCCTGGGAGACAGAGAAGTAGGGCGGGTAGAGGAGGAATAAAGAGGGAAAAGAAAGAAAAAGAAAAAAAAGAAAAAGTTATTAAAATAAAATAAAGATAAGTTATTCTTTTATCTTTCAGTGGGCATTCATAATTATAATTAAAA
Source organism: Pogonocherus hispidulus (assembly GCA_963924545.1). Classification (NCBI taxonomy): domain Eukaryota; kingdom Metazoa; phylum Arthropoda; class Insecta; order Coleoptera; family Cerambycidae; genus Pogonocherus; species Pogonocherus hispidulus. The sequence continues at coordinate 8,955,940 of OZ004697.1, read as the reverse complement.
TTATAATTATTTATTTATTATTAACTGAGAGACGTGTTGGTTGTAGCGGTTTTGTCCTATGGGTAAATGTACTTAATTATGTGCCTGTGTATGCTAATTGTTTATACTAAATTTATACTTGCCTTTTGGAATGAATAAATTGAATTGAATTGAATTGAATTGAATTTAAGTTAATAATTAATCAGTTTTGAATTTTTTATTTCATGATATTTGTTTTTATGATTTGTGAAAAATGTGTATCTCCAAAAAATAAAACAATTTTAAATCGAATATTGTGTATATCCATTAAAAAAGTGAGCAAATACTTAATTATATTATTTTAATGTCTGTAAGAGAGCTGAAGTATGGTCTCTGAAAATATACAGGGTGCTGCAAATAGGGCTATAAAGAAGGAAATGAGAAAACAAATAAGAAATATCGACCAATGGAAAGCAACTAAGAGAGCATTGAAAACTGTCTGTGGAAAAGAGCATATTTCTAAAAGAGGAACGTTGGTACCAGAGAAATTCATGAAGCCAGCATGCCGACCTTGTAAGAAAAAGTGTTCGGAAAAAAATAAACGAAGATGTACGAAAAGAAATATTTAACAGTTACTGGGACGTGTCAAAAAATTGGGATGTAAAGAGGCAATTCATAATATCCAACGTCAGAAGTAAACCTCCAAGTCGAGAAAGGTCTAAAGATTACAGCAGGAGTGGCCAGAGAAAGCAATTAATTTTCTATTCTTTTCATGTAAATGGGACAAGAATTGAAGTCTCCAAAGTGTTTTTTCTAAATACATTAGGGATCTCAGAAACTGTTGTAAGAGAGGTCGGCATATACCTCCAAATAAACTCCAAGATGTTATTGACAGAGTTATATCTCACATCATGTCATTCCCAGTATATCAGTCACTACAGTCGTGAGAAGAGTGCTAAAAGTTACTTGGGAAGTGACCACAATACCCAAAGACTTTACGAATTGTACAAACAAAAGTGTGTTGAAGATGGTGTTACACAAAAAGGAATAGAGCAATGGGCTTACAAACGCGTCTTTGATCGTGATTTCAATTTAAGGTTTAAGAAACCTTCCAATGACACGTGATGGATTTATTTTGAAACTTAAAGACAATGCTCTCGACGAAAACCAGAAACAAGAAGTTCAACACGCTTACCGTTCTCACCTTAACGAAGCCGAAAAACGCTATAAAGAAGAAAACATGACAAGGAAATGAGTAGAAGCATTGACAAAACTAAAGAAATCATGCTGGACTTGCAAAAATGACTACCAACTCCCTATCTGTCAAATTGTCAAAGCTTCTATTTGTTAAAATTGTGGACACTTAATCTAACAATATACGATGCCACAGAAAATAAATCCTACTGTATAACTTGGGACGAGTCGAAAGCTGGAAGAGGCGGAAATGAGGTAGCTTCGGCGCTGTTAAAATGGACAAACAATGTGATTGCCGAAAGCGGGATAGAAACTTTAATAATATGGTCCGATAATTGTCCGAGCAAAAATCGAAACATAATGATGTTAATGAATTATTTTTAGCTGTTAAATGTATGTCCTTCCTTGAAAACTGTTATTCATAAATTTCTGTTACGTGGAGATACTCATATGGAAGCAGATCATATTCATGGTTTAATTGAAAGAACAGTAAAAAAACCACCCACAATGTTAATTGAAGCGTTGAGTGGATAAAGGTGCTATGTCACATTTTTCTATATTTGTTGTATTCTGGTTATTTATAACTATTGGCTCGTAATTTAAAAATTATGCAAACCTGTACTTTGAAATTTGGACAATTAAGTGAAAAAAAAAATGATAAAGGTGTTAACTGTGCCTTAAATTTAAAATATAAAATGGATAAAGGTGTTATGGTATCATAACCCCTTTATCCACTTCATCGCGTACGAATATACCAACTTGCTTTGACACATGGCACCATTGTCTCAGAATTTAAGGTTATGTTACGCCACTAATATAAACTGCCACATTTGCATTTACGGTTACTAAAATATTACAAATCTAATTATTTTGAGATAATATAAGTGAAATGTCTTCAAGAGGAAAATTATTAGTACAACTAGCTAAAGAGAAGTCAAAATATTCTTTTAAAGAAGGTATGTATTTTATTATTTTATTTTAATCAACATCTTGTTAGGTTACCTGTTGTTATTTTGCATGTAAAATGAACATGTCACACATCACTTATTACGAGAACTGTGTTACATGATGTGCAATATAAAACTTAAATAATTAATAATTTCTTATTTGCAGATTTAGAAAACGAAATATATGAACCTTTAAATATTGGACAAGATGAAGTAGAGAATAATCTAATTAGCTATCAACGTCCCCTCTCTCCTAGCTCTACTAATGAAGACATCTCTTTCGACCTGCCCATGGTAATAGAAAAAGGGGACCAGAAGCAAGTTTTGGCCACCTTAAACGAAAATGTACGAGATGATATGAAAGTTAAAAATCCTCAAAATCTCTCAACTACTCTTAAAAATAATACAACTGAGGAGTCTAATGTTGAATTCGATGATGTTTGTATTAGTGAAGCCGAAGATTCTAGTGATTCTTATGTGCCGACTGATGTTAGTAGTAGTGACGATACAGGGGAGGATGAAAGTGATACCGGGGAAGAAATCTCGAATCCTCTAAAACATGTCACAGCTGAAGCTTCTGATAATGATTTGACATTTTTAGAAAAACGTGAAGTAGTAAAAAAGAAAATTTTGAAGTAAAGGAAAAGACTTACAGAAAAAAGGTAAAAGTCCCACACAGTTGGAAAAGACAAAAAGCTGCAAAGGCAAGAGAAAATGGAGAAGCATATTTGTCACAAACAGGAAAAATTATGCCTGCAAAGCAAATAAATGATGGAATTTTATGCAAAGAAAAATGCCGTCTTCAGTGCTCTCAAAAATTTAGACTGGAAGATCGGGAGCGAATATTAAGAAAATATTATACACTAGATATAAATGCTAAAAATGCCTTATTATTCAAAAGTATTAAAATTGTATCTGTTGAAAGACATAGAGCAAATGCTAGAAAAAACAAAGAAAATACCTTCCATTATTCAATCACTTACAATAAAAAAGTTGAACCAATATGTAAAGACGCACTATGTTCTTTATATCAGTTTAGCAAAAAAAAAGTTGAGATAATACAAAATAAACTAAAAGGTGGACAATGTGCTCCGTCACCCGATCAAAGAGGTCGCCATCTGAACCGACCGCATAAATTAGGTCATGATGTTATAAACAGTATTGTTGAACACATTAAAAAATTTCCTAAAGAGGCATCACATTATTCCCGGAATCACAATCCACACAAAATGTATTTGTCACCCACACTAAACATCAGCATTATGTACCAGCTATATTTGGAAGAATGTGATGAGCTACAATATCCCCCACAATTTAAGTGCAAACGAAGCTCCTACAGTAATATATTTGCAACAAAATTTAACTTATCATTTGGACACCCCAAGAGTGACACTTGTTCAACTTGCGATTCTGGTGAAGGAACAGATGATCACAAAGCTAAATATAAACTGGCCTTTGAAAAACAAAGATGCGATCGACTTTTGGCTACAGAAAATTCTTCCATATGTTACGTGACCATGGATCTCCAACAGACAATGCCTCTGCCAAAGTTAACTACTTCAAAGGCATTTTATCTTCGCCAGATGTGGTTTTACAACTTTGGAGTCCATACTGTTACAAAGAGTGGACATCAAACGTACTTTTTCAATTGGACAGAAGACTGGGCAGGTAGAGGTAGTACAGAAATTGCTAGCTGTTTATTTAGATTTGTGCAACTACTAAAAGATACTTATGGTAACAGCATTAAACATCTTGTGATTTGGTCAGACTCATGTTCGGGCCAAAACAAAAATTTTAATATAATTTCCCTTTACCAGTATTTTATTTTAAACGGTTGGTTTGAAACAATTGATCATAAATTTCCAGAAGTGGGGCATTCATATCTTGACTCTGATAGAGACTTTGGTCGCATTGAACAGAAACTTAGGCTAGTTGAAAATATCTATGTACCAGACCAGTACAGACAAATTATTCAAAATGCTAGCCCTAAAAATACTATCATTACAGATATGACACATTATTTCAGAGATTTTGAAGAACTTGGTCAAAATCTCCATTTGGTGAATAAAAAGAAAAACATGGTCGACGAAAAAGTTAATTTTAGAGATAGTGTTAAGTGGGTGCGAATTAATGAGTTTGGATGTTACCTATACAAGGACTCCCTAAAAGAAGACGAACCCTTTAAGAAAGTAAATCTCTTAAAACCTGGAAGCAGGGTGATTGAAAGAGGTGAAGTTATCATTAGAAGACTCGAATCAAAAAGAGGTAATTTGTCACAAGCTAAAATAAAAAATTTGCAAGAACAGATGAAATTTGTCAAGGATGAATATGTCTGGTTTTATGAAAATATTTTACCTAAAGACACCAGAGAATGTAGATCAAAGAAACGAAAGACTATTTAACCAAATAATAATTTGTAACATTTTTTAAAAGTAATAAAATGATGAAAATGTACATAGCACGTCCATCAATTATTATTCTTCTACAAATACATAAAAGCATGATATGGATAAAGGTGTTATGTACACAAATTTTGCAAAAATAGGGACTAAAATTAATCTTTTCTGAATTTTGTAACTTGTACATGAAAACTTTATCTATATTTATGTCTCAACGCAAATATGTAGATCATTTATCCACATACAAAAAAGTTCCAATAAAAACAATTCAAACCCTTTTTTCTTCAAACTGATTAAATGTGACATAACACCTTTATCCACTCAACGCTTCAATTGCGAGTCCTTGGGACTGGGAGCAGCTCATTCGAGCTTCTGGTGCAACAGCGTTCGGCATGGAAGTAGAAGATTTCAAAAATTTTGCAGTGTTATACAGCTCCCGAGGGGCTCCATTTAAAAACAAAAAACGGAATAGAACGGAAGAAAGGAAAGAAATACGTTTGTGGTTTCAAGAGCTAAAAAAGACTACTTGGAAGCCAATAATTTAATGGACATCATTGAGAAATCCTGAGGTTCTGAACAAATCAAATTCTAGTTCTAAAAAAAGAGAAGCTTCCTAGTGCTATATCGTCGGATGCGTGGAGAAATTATTATGCAAAGAAAGATGAAGAAAATAGAGTAAAATTAGAAAAGGCAAAGATAAAGAAAGAACAAAGGAATATTAAAGAGAAAAAACAAACAGAAACAGAAATAAAAAGGCCTCAAAGAAAAAAGCAAGTGAAGGTTCTGTTACCAAAGCTCACAAACAAAAAAAATGAGTCACCAAATACAAACACTGACCCTAAGAAAAAAATTTACTTTGTTGCCTGTGAAGCAGTATTAGACAGTGATATTGACAATGAAGAAAATAAAAACATTGGGTGCGACTACTGTCCCAATTGGTACCATTTTGGTTACACTGAATTTATTGGCATCCCATATGAAAAGGCAGCCAATTAAGACTGGCTGACTGGTGTCATTTATGTTAAACAACTCATGAATAAATAGCTAGTTCCTAATCTAAACTTTGTATTGTACCTGATACCTTATAAGTACTTATATTTCATTTACTTTTCGTTGTTTTGTTGTTACATTTTAGTTTTTGACAAAGTTTTTAGTTTTGTACTTTTATAAGTGAATACCTACATCTTTTTTAAACCTACGTAGGTATTTAAGTTTTGTTGTACCTATAATTTTAAAAAATATATTTTTTTTGTTTTGTTTTTATATTTACATGAACTACCTAATAAACAGTTACCTACTTTTCTATCCTTTCGACTTTATATTAAATACCTATGTAAAAAAATACTCTACCTATTAGGTACCTAGGCATATACCTATCTACCGACCCATTACTTAGTGGTCGAAAAATGGGCAAGTTTTTACCGGCAGTGCAAGACTAGGTCGATAACCGGTGTAATACTGGTCGGTGACTGGAACTGTATAGTCGAAAACCAGTAAATATAACATGTTTTCACTTTTCTTCTTTGGGAGATTATTTTTGATAAAATACAGACATTTTAAGACTTTTACATGAATCCCTATACAGGGTGTCCATTTATAAACTGACACATTTTAACTGCTTATAAGTCGAGAACGATAAATGATATCGATGTGCGGTTTTCACAGAACTTCATCAATTTTTTTAAAGTTTTTTTTGACAGTGTTGCCAAGTTTCAAAATTTACCTGAAATAGGAGGAAAAAAATTTATTACTTTCAAAGGCCGATTTGACAAAGAAATGTAATGGGACACCCTGTACTTTTTAATTTTACATGAAAGCCTGTTAACTTTCCTTTCCGAAAATGTATAAATTGTTTTTCATTGCAATCATTTCTTTGTCCAGAGCCAATTTTGGTAGATGACTCCTTTTTGAAAAGGTCCCTGCTCTAATTGATGAAAATTTTATGGTAATTACCTATGTATCGCTTTATCATGATTAAATGATTTGCGCTATTGCCATGTCTATAAAAAGTATTTATTCTATTAAATAACATTCTCGGTATCAACTAACAACAATAACAACCTCTAACTTTGGCTTGTCAAGGAAGCTATGAATCGCATGATTTGTTTTGTATCCCTTAACTACTGTCAAATCTTGTTAACGTCGTTCGTTGGGCAGTCTCAATAATTAGTTCTCTATACTTTTGCAATTTGTTAGTTTTAAAATTGGTTTAAATATGTTTACCACCCAGGAAAAAGCACGTTGCGTGTTACTATTTAGTGAATGCAAATCAGTTACGGAGACGAGAAGAAGATTTAGGCTTAGGCTTATTTTTGGAAAAGCTCCACCTTCACGCAATTCTATACTTCATTGGGTACACCAATTTTCTCAGGAGGGAACAGTTAAAAGGAAAGTTCGAACAGTCCTAAATGCACAAGGTAATCTGTTGGATGATATTTTGCGGGTGAGAGAAGTGTTGTCCGTGAACAATAACCAAATATCTATTAGAAAAATAGCCCAAACGATAAATATGTCAAAAAGTAAAGTACATAAAATTTTAAAAATAATTAAGTTTAAAGCCTACAAAATTCAAACTTTCCAAAAAATTGAAAATCACGCCCTTGAAAAAAGATATTTTATGTGCGAAACATTACTAGATCTTTTTAGAAATGAGCCGGATACCAACTTAATAATGTCAGACGAGGCAGCATTTCACCTTAGTGGGCGGGTAAATAAGCATAACTGCCGAATTTGGGGGGATGAAAATCCTCGAACTTATAACGAATTTGAAAGGGATTCTCCTAAGCTGAACGTTTGGTGTGCAGTATCGAAGTCTAAAATTTATGGGCCATTTTTTTTTCAAGAAGCAACAGTGAATGGAAACAATTACACCGATATGTTGGAAACATTTTTTTATCCACAACTTCAGCAGGAAGGGAATTTAAACACGGTCTATTTTCAGCAAGACGGTGCACCACCACACTTCTCCAGAGTCGCAAGGCATTCCTTAGATACTACTTTTGGAAATAGATGGCTTGGGCGAGCAGGTCCAATCGAGTGGGCACCCTATTCTCCCGATCTAACCATTCCAGATTTTTTTATATGGGGATATATAAAGGAACGTTGCTACAGTCCAACCCCAAGAAATCTGGATGAACTGCGCAACAACATAGTAAACGTTTTCAACCAAATTACACCGGAAATGCTACAAAATGCCTTCAGCAACTTATTTGTGCGTCTGCATATGTGTTCCGAGCAAAATGGGGGTCATATACAGCAGCTAATTTATTAGTTACGTATAAATTAAAATTAAATTGTTCAGTTGTTAAAATTGTTATAAGTATTGTTACCGAGGTTATTGTTACTGTTAGTTCTTATTTAACAGTATTGTTTAGTAGTTGTTATTTAATAGAATAAATACTTTTTATAGACATGGCAATAGCGCAAATCATTTAATCATGATAAAGCGATACATAGGTAATTACCATAAAATTTTCATCAATTAGAGCAGGGACCTTTTCAAAAAGGAGTCATCTACCAAAATTGGCTCTGGACAAAGAAATGATTGCAATGAAAAACAATTTATACATTTTCGGAAAGGAAAGTTAACAGGCTTTCATGTAAAATTAAAAAGTACAGGGTGTCCCATTACATTTCTTTGTCAAATCGGCCTTTGAAAGTAATAAATTTTTTTCCTCCTATTTCAGGTAAATTTTGAAACTTGGCAACACTGTCAAAAAAAACTTTAAAAAAATTGATGAAGTTCTGTGAAAACCGCACATCGATATCATTTATCGTTCTCCACTTATAAGCAGTTAAAATGTGTCAGTTTATAAATGGACACCCTGTATTATATAGCTCAGAACATACCCTTCACATAAAGATAATATTTCATAGTTTAATTTAGGGTTGAGATTTTTATAATAAATCGGCTTAGATGGTCGACAACCGGCACATTCACCCTACATATTTCATAAAAAGGCATTACTTTCAAAGGCAATGCGCAGAAAAAATTTTTTCAAAAAAGAAAATAATTTGGGCTGGAAAGGGTTAATTTTGTAAAATATATATTTTAGTCTATTATGGTGGCAAAGCAGGAATCATCAAAATCAAAGGTTTTACGTTATTTATCTGGATTACAAAAAGATCCCGATACCATTAATTCCACTCCCCATGTTGATGTTGAAAGAACTGTAAGAAGATATCAATTTTTGTACAGTTGTTCCAGAAACATTTCCTAATTTACATCTTTTTTTATTGTCTGATTTCTTAGATAAAACGAAGATAATTCTGTACATGATATAATAAGTACAAGGTATGACATTCGTGAGTACGTACGAAAATGCGTCCGCTGTGCGCATTACGTCATCGAGAGCGCAGAATGATCGCTAAATACAAATGTTATATACGATTTCAATGCAAACATTATCAAAACTTTCATATAATTCGCACAAAACAGTGTCCCGAATAGGAAAATATTGGGAAATTTAACGAGTGTCCTTAAATGTGTTCTTTAATAATCATAACCACAGATTAGATATACTCCATATGGTAGGTACCTATCATATACAAAATGCCCTGGTAATCCCTGGTGGTTTAAAATTGGCTTTTTTAATTTCTTACCTACTTCAATAATAATAACTGTTATCGGTGATTATTGCAATTTTTATTATAAGTAATTAGTTATTCTGATTCGTGTGTAAAATGATTAGTACTTAAATATAGGATAAACGCTTCATAAACATAGGATGTGGGCAACAAGTTAACTTTAATACATATATTTCGCCGTTCGCCTTACACCTACGACTAAAAGTGAAAATTGTTCCTTAAGCTCGGTTAAGATTCTAAATTGACTGTATTATTAAATGTATTCATTTTTTTTTAATTATTCGAAAATTTTAAATGTTTCTCATTTTTTTTTATTTAATGATCACATTACAGAACCATATCAATTACAGGTTATATAATTTATTACAGGCTTTAAATTTATCTCATAATCATCATCGGTGAAGTGTTTGGAACATATTCTGGCAGTATGTACATTAAACTTTTCTGCTCGACAGCAAGCTACCACCCACAGTTTCTTTATTATTTCATCCCGTGGAAACGTGAAAAACCTTGTAACATAATAGATAGTGCAATATTTACATTGTCTAAATATCATAGCAATATAATTACCTAATATTATTTAAATTATTGGGCTCTTGGTTGCGATTATCACTATTATACAAGCACACAGCACAACGCATTTTTATTGCACTTTTAGTTTAGGTACGTGTTAATATAAAATTAACTTTAACTATACTCACATATGATTATAATTAGTAGTACACTAGAATTATACAAATACTCTGCCAAAAAAATGAATTTAGAGGACAAAATGTAGTAAAAACCACGAAACTTTCACACCTTTACATATGTAAACACTGTAAAATGTCAAATTTGCGCTCTCGGTGACGACACGGATGTGGGAGGGATATGCGCAATATCATACCTTCCTTTATTGTATCATGAATTCTGTATAATATGCACCTACTTTAAAAGTTTATTCTCTCAGAATTTTTTTCACAAGTTATAGCATTTTGAGACATGAAACAATTACTTATTGCTTCATTCTTGTTTTTTAAGGTTTCCTCAAACGACTTTGTGGAAAGGTCACAAACTGTTGATGATACATTAGCATTTACATTGCAAAGTTCTCCATTCAATCTTCAAGAGGATGAAGTATGTACAGAGGTAATAATACATGTATACAATAAATATTTGGGACATAAAATTTCAAATTAACTTAATTTCCTTAAAATTATTGTACTGATATTAAGTTTTGTATAGTTGTTCCAGAAGCATTTCCTAATTTCCATCATTTTTTTATTGTTTGATTTCTTAGATAAAACAGGAATAATATTTGTACCTATAATATGCACATTGAAGTTTATTCTCTCAGAATTTTTTTCACACAAGTTATTATTCACGGAAATTATAGGTCATACAATATTAAGTGCGTACTTTTGCCCCATCTTCCTCTACGTATCCGACAAAATTGGGATGTTTACAATTACGAAACTATTTTTTCATCAATATTAATAACGGCAACATAGAATCGGACGTAATTATTTAACAGTGTATACAAACAATCCCTCATAAACCTAAGTTTAAATTACAATGTTTTTCTCTGTCTCTAGGGCGTGCTGAAATTCTGACAAAAAGACAAATATAAAATATAAATAATATAAACATACCATTCTTATTTTTTGATTCATCTTCTAAAACTGACGTGTCCTCAACACTATAAAGAAAACCAAAGATTAGATAATCAAGGATCAGTAATTGGAAGCATATAGCATATTCTGCAAGATGCGCAGCAGTATTCTTTTTAAATCACTTCTTAATGATCATTCTGAAAAGTTTTTGTCGAAAGCAATAAATTTTTGAGTGTACTTAAACTGCCGTTAAACGATCGGGTATTAAAATACCATTAATAGATATGACGTCATTGAAATGACGCGTTTGACGGCTTTTCAATGGAATACGTCGGAGGACTTCGTTCTTGTAAATATTGACATTATGTTGTAGAAATTTTAAATTGTTAGGGGGGATGTATTGGAATATACAAAAATAACTAATCGAACATACTGTATAGTACACTGAAGGAAATGGATCAAATAAAATGTTTTGCTAAGACGATCTGCTTTATGATAGCGCTTTTTCTTATTACCATTATATTATAAGGCACTAACTATAAGGAAAATCGTTTTGCTAATATGCTTTTACTACCTTAAATAGTCATTTTGCTGTTCCCATATAGTGCGTTTTCTAATTATTTTTCCTAGCATTTATTTTCGTAAAGGTAAGTAAATAAACTTTTATAGTAAGTGTGTGCACCAATTTGAGACTTACTTAGTTGGGGTTACTTTACCTTAGTTTATGACAAGTCTGTCCTGACTTACCATAACTAAGTTATTATTTGAAAGTCATGTAATGCGCAGTCGCAATAGAGATCACTATACAGATTTCTCGCTAATCGGTTACTAGCCGCACGCCATTTTACGCACATTTTACGTGTGTTCACTGTGTTGACTGGGTGTGTACCGCGTGGAGTAAACCTTATTTGGTTAGTTTATGGTAAATTTAATTTGGTCAAAGAACGTATTAGAGGCTTGAGTAATTAGTCTTTCTAATTCTTGTATAGATTACGAAAGATAAATAAATAATTTTAAAAGGGTGTATTTATTACCTAAAACACTTTAACTTCACCAAAGTAGATATGCATAGATAAAACAAAGGTGCTTTAGTTATTTGACAGTGTATTACATGACATTACATCAGTTATTATGGTACTTTACAAGAAAATTGGTATAGGAATATGGACACTACCTATATAAGAAATGTCTGTGCTTTGAAAATTATTGGAGGTTAAGTTTTGTAGATACTTTGCTGGAAAACTATTAATTTTATGTAGGTATAAATTATGTATGTGGGTGAGTTAAGCTTAACACCATACAATTCCTGTATATATATATAGGAGTTAACATGTTTTATCTTGATATATCCTGTATGCATCTGGCAACATTATTTTTCTTTTCCTTTATACTAAACTAATACTAAAATACATATTCTAATAACAACAGTGTCATTTTCCTAGAACCACTGTATATCATTCTATGCTAATAAAGTGAAGTTATTAAGACAAATACTAGTACTTACTGTAATGAACCAGTAATTATAATTGTTACTAAAACATACTGTATAATGGCTCAAAAATAATTTACTAGTAGTAAGAAAAAGTTTTTTTGTGGCAACAAAATATTAACACTGCATTAGAAAAGTATCTGCTATCCCCAAAAAAACACTTATTAAGCATAAAATGGGCCTTCATTACTGACAGCAAAAAATATCGATTTACAGTAATAAGAAAAAGTTAACAAAAAGTTTTTTTAATGGTGAGTAGAGACAGATTCAACAAAACCGTTTATGCTGTAGTAACTATGCTGTCTATTTGGAGCCTATTTAATACAGATATTTTGTTGGGGATATGCGATTTCTATTTACAGTTACTTGAAATTTCTTTCAGTGTATAGTAGGGGAGGATGGGGTACATTTGAACATGGGGCAGATTTGAACATCCGATTTTTGCTGGTTCTGTTTAAAATATTGTGGTTGTTAATTTTACTACAGTTGGCGACACTTATAAATTGAACACACGTCATAGTTTCCTGCCAACTTCTGCTTTTATTCTGTGACTGTAGAAGCAAGTGAATGATCTAACGTTATAACAGTGAAATATTAGGTAGTTCAAGGTAGCCTGGGAAACATTTGAACATGATATGCGGGGTACATTTGAACAACACGTAATTACTTTTTATACAGAATATTGTGTAAGAAATTATGAGAAAAATTAATTTTAGACTAAATTTAAACTGGTAACTATTGTTACATATTCAGAAATGGTAAGTTATGGGTTACAGCACTGTTTTAATTTTCAGATTTACTATGGTACGAAACTATGTTAAAAAAAGAAAGGGACCAGTGTTCACTGAAGGAGACATGGAAGCTGCGATACATGCTATACGTGAGCAACGAATGACTATGCGTGAAGCGGCAGCAAATTATGGTATGTCGCATACAACTTTGCATTACCGCCTTAAAAAAGTCAATGTGAATAATGATGGGATTGTGACCTCTTCTGTTAAACACGATTTTCATTCAAAATATGCTAGCCAACAAATATTTTCAAAGGAGCAAGAATCAGCATTAGTCGAATATGCTATAAATTCTTCCAAAATGTGCTATGGCCTATCATATAAACAAATTAAAGTCCTTGCCTATGATTATGCAAAAGCGTTAAAATTAAAAATGCCTAATAGTTGGCCAACAAAAAAATCCGCTGGAAACGATTGGCTTTACAGTTTCATGCGACGACACAAAAATCTTACCATTCGTACGCCCAAAAATACCTCACTCTCGGTTGACATCATTCAATAAAAATAACGTAGAAACATTTTTTGAAAACTACGAGAGAGCGCTCAAATCTAGAACTTTTACAGCGGCTCAAATATTTAATCTTGATGAAACTGGGGTGTCGACAGTTTTGCAAGCGCCAAATGTAGTCACTCCAAGAGGTATCAATTACATTGTGTATGACTATAAATGCTGAGGGAAATGCATTACCTCCTGTATTTATATATCCTCGTGCAAGAGTCAATGATATAATGGTAGAAAATGGTCCACCTGGAAGTATTATTTTGGCCAATAGCCCAGGAAATCATTGGATGACCCAGGTTCTTTTCATAGATGCTCTTAAACATATTGTTCCTCATATGAAGTGTCACCTGTTTCACGCTTTTTCTCGAATGCCGCGCCCCCCCCAGGAAAAAAGTTTATAGAGCAAACTATACTTATTTTTAGGTAATGAATCTACTCCTGAAGTTATCACGATTAAACCTGAATCACCCTGTATAATAGGTATATTACAATTTATGTATTACAAAATATGTCAAATATGTCAGGTGATATAAGTAACCTATTTTTCTTTTCAATGAACACAAAACCTATATAAAATTTAACTATCATTTAAATTATTTTAAATAATTTGTTTTTTTATTAAAAAATATGGTAATCGTCACTAAAAACAAAAAATAATAATAATAATGAGAAGGCATAAAATGCCTTCTCATATAGTTACGCTATTGGATTTTACCGGTTTTTTACAAAAAGAGTCATTTGAAGATTTGTCTGAAGAAGACCTTAATTGTATTGAGGAATTTGCAAAAATGACATTTCCGATATTGTTCCAAAAAAAAAAATACAAAGAATATTTCGGTAACTTTGAGATGTGTCCTGGAAAATTTAAAATATTTTTGGGACATCCAAATACTCTTCTAACAATAGCAAAAGGAGTCAAAATAACAGCGGCACAAAAGGTGTCAAGAAAACCAAAAAAAACTTACAAGAACCTCTACTCCAGGTTCGAGTATTAGTGTTGACTGTGATGCTGAATATGAAATAGATCAAGAAAAAGAAATTCTTTTTCCATATTTTTTTACCATTCAATATTGGAAAATATTTCGAGCCATTTATATTAATTCATATATATGAAACGCATCCATAATGTATACATAAATGTATATTTATATAAATAAATGTTATGTGTTTTTAAATAAAAAGTTAATATCAAAATATTATATTCTTTTTTCTCATACAAGTAGATTTATAGACATCAGGAAGACCCAAAACTGAATTATTTTATGGAAAGATGGATAGTTTATGGATGGTTTAATCGAGGGTTTAATTCTGTAGCTTCTTTCAAAGCTAATAAATTGGTACCTAGGTACTTTAAATCTTATAGAATTCTCATATAATATTTCAAATTTACTTCTATCGGTCATAACTGAAGTAGTAGCATTAAGTCTCGCATTAAGTATATGTTTGTGAATACATTTTCCTAATAATTATCTATACCTAATCAAGTCGCCTATGAGAAAAAACCATTTACAGTCTATTTGATCTCTGAAATCAATGTGAGCTATCTAAAACCCTTTGAAATCTCATAATATCTTTATATATAGTTACTGGAATCTTTTGCACTCCTTTTCAATATCTTGCACTCCCTTGCAATCCCTTGCACTAATTTACAATCCCTTGCACTCCCATCTAAAACCCTTTGAAATCTCATAATATTTTTATAGTTACTGGAATCTTTTGCACTCCTTTTCAATATCTTGCGCTCCCTTGCACTCACTTGCAGTCCCTTGCATTAATTTGCAATCCCTTGTAGTCCCATCTAAAACCCTTTGAAATCTCATATTTTTATAGTTACTGGAATCTTTTGCACTCCTTTTCAATATCTTGCACTCCCTTGCACTCACTTGCAATCCCTTGCACTCCCATGCACTCCCACGCACTCGCATAGAATCTCTTGTCGTCTAATAAAAAGATTACAATGATTTCACAATTCTTGCAATCTTCGTACGTTTTTTCTGTTAGCGGATCGCCCCTCGATATATAATGCAATGATTTTACCCTACAAGCATAATCTTGCGTTAAGAAGGTATTTGCGCGTCCGGCTCTTTGACAGAACGATTATAAACCCGAGATGGACAATGGCCTATTACAAAGGCAACCAGCGAACATTAACGAGGAGTTTTCTTGAAGAAATTGAGCCGACAGAACAGAACTCTCCAAGTACATTTAATAATAATATTCAGTCTATACCACTGACCACACAATGATATCAACCACCAAAGACCTACAAGCAAGGAAACAAATGTATTTTGTTATGCACAAAACTGGCAGGCTCAGCACCTCAACAAACGTTGAAGTTGTATTTGAAAATGAAAGTCAGGTATCTGTGGAACCATCCGAGTTTTGTAACAAGGTGGTTGTCCAAGATAAAAACGATACGAAAGAGCAGAAACGACTTCGTTAATGTTGGTCTTGTTCTGTGTGCGGTAAAGATACACAGAAATATTGTACAGCCCTTTGTTGTAGTGGCTGCCTTCTATGGAGACATATTCGTTGTGCAGGATTGTCTAGGCGACGTAAATGGAAACTGGTTTTGTAGAAAATCTGTAGCATATTTTGTAGTTATTACCATGTGTATAATTTTCAATAAGAAACTCAAGTAACTATGTTGTATTCTATATTTTAATGAAAATAACATTCAGTTCAACGGCAATATAATAAGATGCCGTCAATTCGAGCACAAAAATGCACAAAGCGAATTACACTCCAATAAAAAGCCATCAACCCTGTTATTTCGATGACATCATATCTATTAAGGGTATTTGAGTACACAACCATTTAACGGCAGTTCAAGTACAGTATTTTTGGTTCAACGTAATGTGTTAGGTAGGTACTGAGAATAGTAGAAATATGAAGAATACAAATTGAAAACAATGAGTTTTTGTTGCCATAGATGTTTTTCTTAAATCAATTCACACAAACACCCAGTCTGAAAAAAAAAATTACCTTTTTACATTGCTTTCCTCCAATTCTGACTTGCATCGAGCATCAATTTCTTCCAAGTGATTTGTTTCAAAATTTAATTTCTCCTCTATAATATCTATCTTAATACTTTCACTTGTGAAACTCTCGATTTCTTTCAATTCAGAGTGCCTAGTCAATTCATCGCTATTTAAGCACAATGTCAGGAAACTGCTGTAATCTTTTAGATTACTGATACATTGTTCACATATTACTGCATCGCTAATTGATTCTAAATTCTGCAAAAACAAAAATAGGATTAAATTGAACACGTTTTTAACAAAAATCGATGAGTTCAAAAACTAATATCAATTAAAAAATAACGGAATATTTACTAACAATGAAATCAGGCAGGAAAAAAGAAGATTTAAATAGTATTTTAAGAGACAAGTTAAAAACTGATCAACACAAAAAATAACAAATTATTGGAATAATCAATGGGAAGAAATACAACTACACGGACATTTTGGAGGAGGTAGAGGCACAACAGCATAGATTTGGGGAATGTCTACAAAAAAAATAGATTTTCAAACTCAGGCATATAGTTCAGTACATGTAGGTATAGGCCTCGTCTTAATGTCAAATAAAATAATAAAAAGTAAGTTTCTATTTTAATTACCTAAAATTCTGTATAATTATCTTAATTACACTATTAGTTACATAAATTACCGTCATCCGAGGTGTAGTGGATCAGTTGTGGTGAAGTTAATCAAACAGGTTTTTCATCAGTAATGCGTGCGCATCACCCAAACCAATTGTCTAACAGGTGTTTTCAACGTATGATTCCTATTGCGAACAAGTCGCTGCATGTAGTGAGTGTAATTGTGCAGTTGTATACAAAGTAAGTATATAGAAATAAAATAAAATATAATAATTACATAAATGTGCTTTTGCCAAATAAGTATATTCGTTTGTTTGCACAGCTTTAGGCTTTAAAGCAATAATTTTGCCGGCTGTATAGATCGATGTAATGATGTTTTAAGAATAGGCTCTACATTAAAAAAATCAACATTTGTCCATTTGTTTATTTAATAATAAAATTTTAAGTATCAACGACAAACTTGGGGTAAAATGGATCAATCCTTTTATAGGTTGATTCGCACATATAGGTATCTACCTACCTATTAGGTACCTGTTATAGATTATGTTAGGTTATGTTTACTATTTATTTCAGATGCCTCGCACATATACTAAGAAATTAGGAGCTTATGGGAAGAAAAATTACAACCTCGTTTATATGGAGAGGGCTGTAGCAGCTGTGAAGGAGAAAAAAATGTCTATGAGACAAGCGTCTGAACAATATGGAGTTCCCTACACAACTTTGAATTACCGCGTTAATAATAAATATTCTGGAACCTACGGAGGACAGCCAGCATTAACAAATGAAGTAGAAAGGGTGCTTGTTGATGGTCTTCAGCTGTGTGCGGAGTGGGGTTTCCCACTAAAACCAATAGATGTTCGACATGTGGTCCAGCAATATTTGAACAAGCGCGGAATAAACGAGAAGCGGTTCAATAATAACTTTCCCGGTCATGAATGGTTCTTGGGTTTTATGAATCGACATCGAGAACTTACAAAAAATTTGCGGAGAACACAAAAAGGGTAAGAGTTGCAATAAGTTATGAATCGGTTGCTGAATATTTCAATCATTTACGAGAAGCCCTAGACAACATTCCACCGTCTAATGTTATAAATTACGACGAAACAAATTTTGTAGATGATCCTGACGCAGCCAAAGTGGTGTTAAAGCGGGAAACTAAGCATGCATTCAGGGCACTTGACGCCAGCAAAACTAGCACCATGGTAATGTTTGCCATTGCTGCGGACGAAACTCGTCTTCCACCCTATGTAGTATACAGAGCAAAACAAATTTACGAAGGGTGGAAAGAGGGTGGAATAGAAGGAGCCGTATATAATCGGTCTCAGAGAGGTTGGTTTGATTCGACTCTTTTCGAAGACTGGTTCTACTCAGTTGTGTTGCCTTATTTTCGACAGCTGGAAGGTGATAAAGTTGTGATTGGCGATAATCTCGGAAGCAAATTCAACGCACATGTTACAGCCCCTGGATGTTGCTTATTATGAAGCGGGCCCAGTCAAGCACCGAAACGGGGTAAGAAAGTTAATATCGTGGCGGGTAAAAGCATTACCACAAATGATGTCACATCGACTCTAATTACATCATCTGACAAGCCAAAAAGAAATCGTGGTCGTGAAGCTGATGATGCCGAGGATTCAGATCCAGACTCTTTGAGATCAGACGAAGAAGAAATTTGGGAGGAAGTCGGCGAATGCAGCACAAGTGTGCCAGATCACTCCGCTGATGCTCTAGACGTGGGTGACTTTGTATTAGTGAAATTTAAAACAAATAAGCGCGACCGCCTGTATGTGGCCAAAATTGAAGAAATTTCCAAAAACGAGACAACGGTCAACACCATGCGTAAAGTTCCTTCAAAAAAGGTAATGTCTTTGTATTTCCCCCAAATCCCGATTTATCTGTCGTTGAACAGGACCAAATCCAAAGAAAAGTGAATCTCAAAAATGAGCGGAGAGGTCGCCATGTGTTTTATTTACAAAATGGTGAAGAAGAAAACTTACAATAAGACTGTTTATATGACTGATTTATTAACGTCCTAGTCGATTGCAATAATCAAAATGTTGGCTGTATTAGGCACATATTACCAAAGAATCTATTTTTTATTTTGTTTTACCTGTGTGATTTTTAAGTTTTTATGTAAGTACTGATGTTAAATTTAACAATCCGTCCATTGCAACAATAAAAATGATGGCTGTAATAGGTAGATATTATCAGAAATAAATGTTTTATGTTTTTATATATAGTGTAATATTGACGTTTGATAATATATTTTAAAAATAAAAAACTTTTTTTTTATTTATAGTGATCCACTACACCCCTAATTTCGTTTAAAATGGATTTCAGGTGATTTTAAATGGGTGATCCACTTCACCTCATATGTTGAGGTGGAGTGGATCACGGTTTGACTAAAAATAAATCTTGTAACTATTGGGCAAAAGAACCGACAAAAGCAACATTTGATCGAAGAGACATGTAGGAATCTAAATTTCAAGTTTCAGTTGAATCGCAAAAACGGTTTAGAAGTTATTTCAAAATTTGTGCTATTTTTGATCCATTTCACCTCGGATGACGGTACCTCAAATTTATTTTCTTTTTTAATGTTAGGTCACTTTTTAGTACTTTTCTTATAGCTACAGTAATTGTGCCAGGTCTGAGAGATTCTGTGGTTAAGAAAGTCGCTGACGAATTAACATCACATTTTGCATTGCCCATTCATATAACGGTTTGTCTATATTTGTAACCAGTTTAAAATAGTGTATAAATGCTGCCTGGTGTTTGTTCTAATTCCTATAAAACTTGTTTATAGTTTCCAAGACTTACTTTATTGTATGATACCTAGTTGGTAAATGATAGATAAGACTCCACAAAAAAAAAAATAAAAAATGTAAACTTACCAATTCTGGTAAACAATTCTTTAAGTTATCCATCAAAATGTCATCTTCATTTTCTCCTATGCCTTCAAAGTTGTTATTTTCAATAAGTCCTAAGCACAATCGACATATTTTGTACCTCTCAAGATTCATATCATGATGACCAGTTTTAATTTTGTCCTGCAGTATTTTCTTAATGTCCACTTGTGCACCCTTTTCAATCCAAGGTGTAATGAAGTCTTCCACGTATAAGCAAGTACATTTAAAATCAAAACATCTGTTAAGTTTTTTTGTACAATTGATGCAAGTGACCCCATTATATTTTGAACTCTGTCATACAAAATTAAGAAAACAGTAATCAATGGCATTACTACCTACTTAGTGGAAAGTACTTACAAATTTTTTTATTAGTAACACTTCCAGTACTTCTTTATTAATCTCATCGATTATTTTGCAACTGCCTTCACAGATTGATTTGAAACATAACTCACAGGCTTGTTTGTCCCTGTTTGCCATTATTTTCAAAATCCGTGAAATATAAAATATTTAAATTAAAGTTTATTTTACATGACCTTATCCTGAATTTACAAAGTATGGTAAGCAAATATTTTATCCTTTATTAAAATTTTATATTCAGTGAACATGATTTTTGATCCTAAGTACTTATATCTTTTTTAATCAGAAATTGCGTAGCACCATGTTTAAAAAAATATTCAACTTTGATACACAATACACATCGATGAATTATAAATTAGTTATTGGTTTCAATAGTGGTTCTCCATACATGTATACGTGCATACGTGGTTCTCTTCTAACCAACCACCTTTTGAACGTAACTGAACTCAACAATAACAATGTCAATGTCAGTCAATTTAACCACAAAACACAAAATTAAAATTACATCTTCTTCTTCTTCTTCTTGTACCAACATTAACACAGAAAATATATAAGGTCCTTCAGCTAACACCTACATCGAAACAGCAATGATTTGAAAAGCGCCATCTAGTTATAGGTACCATGGAAGAATTGGAACTAAATTTAATATTTTGTTCCATATTGCTGTTTGCGAGATTTTTACAGTGATGTGCCGGATAATTATCCATTTATAATTAGCCGGATAATTATCGATAATTATCCGTCGGCTAAAAATCCTTTCAAAATTAGCAGGCTAATTATTATAGTGCCAGTGGTAAAAATTGCCTCATAGGGAGGTATATTGGAACTTTTATTTATTTTTTAATTTGTACGATTATTTTTACTTTTGATGTATTTAATTCGGTGACTTAATTAAATGATGAGGAGTGCGGTATTATAAAATAAAATACAAATTACACAACAGCGCCTCGCCTTCGAGATTACAGAAAATTACTATGTAGTACCGCTCTTAGGTGCTAAAAATGAAGCCACAAAGTTCTAAGTACCCTGGAAATATTTTGGTACTATGGTGGATATACCTAACTATGGTTCGATGGTCTGTTCAACTTCATTACGTTTTTTTGTGCGAAGGTGAAGACACGTTTATGGAAAGTCGTTCAGGTTTATATCCCTTTTAATGTGAAAAATGGGAAGACATAGTAAAGAACGTAAGGATTCAGATGAATCCTCACAAGGAAAGCGATCCGATCGAGAATTAAAGAGTGAAATAAAGAGATTAAAGGAAAAACTAAAAAGTTTGGGGAGACGCCGTCATGGCCATGCTTATTCTCACAAGAGGGCGTCCAACTATGCATCTTTAGAGTCTGCTTCAGGGAGCAAGTCTAACAAAAGACAAACCCCAAATCAGAACAGGGCATTTTCTCCCAAGCATCATTCAGGGAGCAAGTCTACTAAAAGGCACTCTTCTAGTCAAAGCTGTCGCAGGAGTTCAAATTCTCCTGAGCATCTCCCAGGGAGCAGGTCTAATAAAAGACAATCCCTTACTTTAGACTCTCATAGGTCAGGCTCTCAAGAGTGTGTTCAAGGGAGCAATTCTAACAAAAGACAATCCCCTAATCACAACAGGTATTTTTCTCCCGAGCGACCTTCAGGGAGCAAGTCTACTAAGAGGCAATACCGTAGTCCAAGTTCTCAGAGGTCATATCTCCCAGAACAGAATTTGGTAAACAAATCAAATAGTTCAGGTTCTGATACGTTAGAGTCTGATGATAGCGGGCCCAGTAGTTTCGAACAAGATATAAAAGATTCTATCGAAATAAATCAGGGTCAAGAAGAGGAACCAATATTAAATGATGAATTCCTAGATGATGAGTTATTATCTATTTTAGGAGAAGAAAAGGAAAATTCACAACCGTTTGAGATACATACGATATTAAAAAATAGATGGCAGAAAATTTTGAGTCAAGGTTTAGACAAATTAGAGAGAAAAGACTTACTGGAAAAGCAGGTTATTCCTTCCAATTTAAAGCTTTTGAATGCCCCACAGATGAACCCAGAGATTTTGGCAGCATTGCCTAGCTTGGCTGTTAGAAACGAAAGATATCAAATATCAAGACAGACACAGCTAGGTAAGAGTATCTCGGGTCTTGGGACTATGTTGAACATATTGTTGAAAGCCAATACAACTGAAACTGCTGACAACATAAAGAACAGAACTATACAATTGGTAAGTGAGTCTGCAAAACTTTTAACAGACTTACATTTTAGAATGTCCTTAACAAGGAGGGCAGTGATTAGACCCTATTTAAATAAAAATGTGAGGGGTGTATCCTCCAACGCACCAGTAGGGGAATTATTGTTTGGCTCAGATTTAGGAGAGAAAATAAAGGCAGCAAAAGCTGTTGAGAGAGCTGGGAAAGATCTGAAGCAACCTGTTCAGGACAAACCTTCTAGTAGTAACTATGATTATAATAAAAGACAGGAAAATAAAAACATTAATGACCTGTTACCAGCTAATCGTCCTTTAAACTACAGGGGCCCAGCGAGGTACAGGAGAGAACCTCGACAGGAAGGGCGTTACTCTCGAAATCAAAAACGGAAGGGAATGTTCCAAAGACTATAATAAAGGTGAGTAAAATAGCAGGTCAATTAAAGAGGTACTATGGCCAGTGGGAAAGACTTGGAATTCCATCAACAATAAAGAACCACATTAAAGGTTATAAAATTCCTTTCAGCAGAATGCCTAAACAATATAGGTTTAAAACAAAGGTGTTCCAAAAAGATTTCAGTATCCTAAATAAGGTTCTTGAGGAACTTTTGAGATTAGGAGCAGTAAAAAGGTGTAAATTTAAAACAGGACAATTTGTTTCACCATATTTTCTGGTTAAAAAACCAAATGGAACAGACCGTTTTATTCTTAATCTAAAACATTTAAACTCCTTTATTAATCCTCAACATTTTAAAATGGAGGATACAAGAACGTTGATGAAATTAATTGAAAAGAATGCATATATGTCTACGATAGACTTAAAAGACGCTTATTTTTTAATTCCGGTCGATAAGAAATATAGAAAATATTTAAGGTTTTGTTTTAATAGATGCTTATATGAATTTACATGTATTCCTTTTGGATTATGTACAGCCCCTTCTCTGTTTACAAAAATAATTAAACCGCTGTTAAGTCACTTGCGAAGCAATAATGTTACTTGTGTGGTGTATCTAGATGACTTTTGGATAATGGGCAGAACAGAGGAAGAATGTAGAAGTCAGGTGAATCTCACTATTAAAAATCTTGAAAAACTTGGTTTTATCATAAATTATCAGAAAAGTTTTCTTGAACCCTTACAAAAATGTAAATATTTGGGGTTTATTTTTGATTCCCAAGATATGTCTGTTGAATTGACAAAAGAAAAGAAGGAAAAAATTTTGCATTTAATTAAAATGATCCAGAGTAAAAAACATATGCGAATAAGATTTTTTGCAAAGGTTATAGGTTTGTTGGTATCAGCTTGTCCAGCAGTTAAATATGCAAAGATGTATACAAAAGCATTAGAAGGGGAAAAATACAGGGCCCTATTAAAATGTAATCAGAACTATAACAGAAAAATGACTATATCTGACACAATTAAAAAAGATTTATGGCCGATTGCACCAATTTCTGTTTAAGCATAGAATACCAAAGCAATCCATAAAGTTAAGTTGTCTTTAATTTATTGTTTGGTTGCACCATCACTTATTCAGGTTTCCTTAGCTAAGTATCTGTTACACTTGGCAACGCTGCAAAAATTTAGTAAATATTACCGTTTTCAAATTTTATGTTGGGTACATTGTAGAAATTAACATTAACCTCACATTTTTGTTATTATATTATATTTATTATTTATATTTGTGTATAAGAAAGTGTCTCGTGCTCGTGAAACTTGAAATTATTTACGATTTACGATGTGTGAAACTGAAAATGAGGCGACTTGCAGCCAAATTAAACGAAAAAAACGAAGTGCGAATTTCACGCCCAATGAGACAATTTTGTTAATGTCATTGATCAGTGATTTCAGAAACATTATTGAAAATAAAAAAACAGATGGTGTGTCAGTACAACAAAAAAACAATGCCTGGAAAAAAATAACTAGTGCATTTAATTCAGCTTGTCCTGAAGGTCGGCTCCGAGCCACAGAATCTTTAAAAAAATTATACGATAATAAAAAAAGGGAAACCCGAAAAGAAAAGTCTGAAGAAAGGAAAGAGATTTTGTTGACTGGAGGTGGCACAACAAAAAAAATTATTAAAGATCCAGCCCATGAATTAATTCTATCTATAGTTGATCCACTTTCTGTGGTTGGAGGTACCAGCTTATATGGTTCCGACAGCTTACCATTGCCACTCAATAATAATACGAGTAATAATAGCAACATTGATGATTATTTCACATTTGAACTCGAAAATCCAAATGAATTTAATGAAAATGTAAACATAAATAATGAAAATATAATTATAAATAATGAGGTAGGTACAAATGCACTATAAATATATATTAGTTTTTGTTCAAACTAGCTTTTTTTTTGTTATTTTACGCCCTTATTTGAGGGCATAAAATTACACTAAACTAGAGCATTATTTTACGTTTATTTTAAACTTAAATGTATTTTTTACTGAATTCTTGATAAACAAAATTTTTATAAAATAATATGACATTTAAATGTCGTAGGATGCGAGAAACGAACAAAACCATGATGCGAGTGAATGTAACCAAACTAATTGGAAGAAAGGATCAGATTTACTGAGACCCATATCAACACCTTTATGTAGGCCCAGAGAAGAACTAGTAAGTATTAAGTATTATTGAAAAAAAAAAATGTTTAAATTTTATTTTATGTAAATTTTTTTAGCCATTACATAATCTTGACTCTAATACCAACTTGGATGCAAATAAAAGCCGAAGGCCCCTTAATAGAAGAAGGCCAACTGAAACTGTCATAAGAAGTTTGGCCTCAAACCAGCTGGCCGAAAAATATAACCTACTTGCGGACAAAAAAAATTTGATTGCAGATTATACATTGAAAAAACTTAAATTGGATCTAGAGCATTCAAAAGAAGAGCACAATCTTAGAACTCAAACCCTTAAATTAGATATTGAAAAAAAAAAACTTGATATAGAACTAAAAAAACAACAACTAGGCTTGCCATCAATACAAAACTAATTACTTACCTGCCTTATTTAAATAAAAATGTTAAATGTTACCTGTAAATAAAAACTAAAGATTCAAACATGAATTTTTGGATTATTTATTTATTTTTACCATAGACTACCAGAGTATATTCAAATTACTGGGTAGGAGATAACAAATTATACAACTTAACTGAGCAGATACGTATGTACATTACAGAAATAAAGACTAGAATGGAAGTCTTGGAACAAGTATTGATATTTTGAAGACTGGAAATGAAGGATTAAATCGGGTATGAATTCTGCCCACTTCATGTTTGATGACTGAACACTGCATTTTTCTAGGAACTTTGGACAACACCATGAAATGACAGAATATTTATGAGACCTCGATAGTATACCGAGTTTCTTTATATACTAATATTTATTGATATAATTTCTCCATTCTATAGTCTTCATTTCTGTGATGTACAGGGTGGTTCATTAGTGCGATAAAGTTCTATAACTCCTGTACCGTTAAAGTTAGAATAATAATTTTAAATAATAATAAATCGTTAGATTTTACGGGGTGTCAAAGTTGCAAAATGTCAGTATTCACCTGTCAATATTTCAAAAACAGTTGAAGATAGGTATAGGAGATCCTATATGAAATATGTTTATAATTTTACGTGTATTCCAGAAATGAAGTAATATATAGGGTTTAAAAAATGTATGTTAGATTTGGCATTTTAATATTA
Source organism: Pogonocherus hispidulus (assembly GCA_963924545.1). Taxonomy (NCBI): domain Eukaryota; kingdom Metazoa; phylum Arthropoda; class Insecta; order Coleoptera; family Cerambycidae; genus Pogonocherus; species Pogonocherus hispidulus. Next base: position 8,929,740 of record OZ004697.1, on the reverse strand, counting down.
AACACCTTGTATGTATCAAAATAATTTGAAAATGTGCACGCCATTGGCATCTAACTTCATACAAAAAATTATTATTCTAACTTTAACGGTATAGGAGTTATAGAACTTTATCGCACTAATGACTCACCCTGTACATACAAATTTTATCAACTAGGTAGGTATCTTAATTTTATCTATAAACCTCCAAAAAAGTTAATAATCTCTCGTTGGACATAATTTACATTAAAATTTCTAACTATAGGTATTTCAATATTTTCTATTTCTATTAAGTAATTAAGTTCATTTAAATTGATGTTTTCTGGTGGTGGTGGTTCTGGCTCATTCATTTGTCTGGCCATATTGTGCAGCACTGTTGTTGCAATTATTACTGCTTTTGTGGTTTCTAAGTTTAATCTCATTCCATATGCAACTATAGGAAATCTTCTTTTCCATATTCCTATAATCCTTTCAATGATATTTCTAGATCGCACTAATGATTCATTATACAATTGTTCAGCTCTTGTTATAGGATTTATTAATGGGGTAAGAAGATAATTTTTCGTTGGGTATCCACTGTCTCCTGTAATAAAAAAAATACAAATAATTACATATGCAGTAATATCAATTGTAAAAACCACAGGGAATTCGAAAAAAGCATTATTTTACTTTTAAACACATTTTTATTTTAAACCCATGAAATAACCATTTAGTTAAATTAATTTATGGTATCATACCTAACAAAATACTGTTGGGAAAATGTCCTGCTTCAAAACGAATTCTTAAATTACTGTGACCAAATATTGTGGCATCGTGAGTAGATCCAGGCCATCTTTCCACCACGTCCAAAAATTGTAGATCTGCATTTCCCACAACCTGAACATTTAAAGAGTAATAACCTTTTCTATTTTTAAACACCTCTGCATTATCACCTCCTAAAATCAAAATAGTTTATTGAATGTAGAGTAGGTAGAACTTTTTGGTTTAGACGGAACAAGTGATAGGTGTAGGTACCAGTTTTGCAATTTTTCCGACTAAGTGTAAGTTTGCAGTTAGTTACGGAATATCTGCATCATTACACAATTAGATTGATTTTAAATATTACAGGATGTCTGAAAAATGCATTTACAACTGTCACCTGTTCTGTCAAAAAAAATTGAACTGTAAGTAATCATTTCTTTATTAATTTGATTCTTACCAGGAGATTGTATTCTGATATGAGTGCCATCAACAACCCCTATCACACGGGGAAACCGAGCGATATTATAAAATTTATTTTGTTCTTGTATAAACTTGTTTTGTTCCGGCATTTTAATATAATGAGGAAATAAACTTGCTATTATCCTTGACACTTTACTGACAATCCTACAGGCTGTACTTATGTCCATTCCCATAAAGTCGGCTACCTGTCTAAGATGACCTGCACTGGCATAATACCGAAGACAGCACAAAACCTGGTTCATAGGTGAAACACTGTTATTTCTAGAATATAAAATGTTATTACTTAACTTCATTCTTTCATTTCTATTATGCTAAAATATGAGCCGAAATATTTTCAGAAGTTTCTACTTTAGTTGATGGCTACCTACCTATTATGCGGATATTCTAGCTGGTCTTCTATCTGAGGTAGAATATTTAGTAGAGTTTCCTTAGTTAACCTAAACCTTCTAAAAAATCCCATAGGATCCATTCCTTCAAAATAATTTGACCGATCATAAATTTTCCTAGGTAATCCTGCTTCAATTATATCTACAAGTTCCAAGTCGTCTCCAATGAAATCTGGTTCATCCCCTAATAATTCTAGGTACTCCATTTCCAATATAATTATTATAATCCTGAACATATTAAAAAGTTGATTCCAAATTACAAAGATAAATAAATGACTCCCAAATCGATAAAACAACCTAAAAACTTCAGCAAGGATAGTTTAAGTGGTCGCTGGCGAAGACTTAGTAAAGGAAAGCTTAAGGATAGTATAAGCATTCTTAAATGTTGGTGCAAGCGAAATATCGATTTTATGGGTTACTTAGCTGTAAGGATTCCTTAAAATCGTTGGTGCAATCGGCCATTAAAATGGTGGGAAGATAATATAATGAATAGTAAGAATCAAATTAAAAAAGACTCCTTTAAAACAGAGATTTTTTCGGATGCTTCAAAGACGGGATGGGGTGCATATTGTGAAGGTAAAACTACTCAGGGCTGGTGGTCCAAGTTAGAATTGGCTGAGCATATAAATTTTCTCGAGTTAACCCGGCAACTGTGTGGTGGGGTGAAAAATACCCGAATGTATCTTCAACAGTGTTACAAATAGGCACTTACACTCCCACACCCTCCCCACCCTTGCTAGCTTCCTGTCTCATAATACTGTATGCATTCCTTGACAAATTTCAGTATTCTATTAGGTGTTCGTGAAGTAGTGTCGCTTTCATCGATTCTTTGGGTGATTTTAACCCCACCACATTGTACAAGTTCTAAACTTATTTCATCGTTGGGTGATTTTTACCCCACCACACTAATAGGTTTCTTCATAAAGTAAGTACAAGTTTTTCAAATGTTTTTACCATTTTCCTGACAAATTTGTATTTTAGTTGTGCCAATATGAGCTCTTGGGAAGAAGAACAAAGTAGATTATTGAAGCTGTGGGATGAAGTATCTAGTGATTCTGATTTGGAAGCAGGAAGTGAATCTGAAGATGATATAGTTCAGCAATCAGATCATAATTCCGCATCTGAAGAAGATGCAGAAGATTTGGATACAAACAACGCGGCGAATAAAGTAGCTCCTGAATATTTCAATGAACCAGGAACATCTACATCTCCTGAACCATCATTGGAGTCATCAGATGAAGCATTGCGAGATCTCGACTCCTCAAAAAGAACGGGAAAATCGAAGTTCTTTGTAGGAAGAGATGGAAAAACCAAGTGGGCAAAGGAGTGTCCAAAAAAATCCGTCAGAACTCGACAAGAAAATTTAATCAGTCTTTTACCTGGTGTACGGAATAATGCCAAGCATTGTAAATTGCCTATTGTATGTTGGGAGCTATTCATAGATGATTTGATGGTAGCTGATATTGTAAAATATACTAATATAAAACTAAATGTAGAAGCTGAAAAGTATAACAATCAACATAAGTATATCGTCAAGCCAACAGATGTAGATGAAATCAAAGCAGTATTTGGACTGTTGTACCTAGCCGGAGTTTATAAAGCCAATAGACTAAATCTAGAGGATCTATGGGCAACAGACGGAACGGGAGTATAGGTTTTCAGACTAACGATGTCATTGCAACGATTTGTTTTACTTTTACAATGCCTCAGGTTTGACAATATCGAGACCAGAGAACAAAGAAAGCAAATAGACAAACTTGCCGCTATACGTGGTATATTCGACAGATTTGTGTCGAACTGCCAACAGTACTATATTCCCAGCCAGTATGTAACAATCGATGAAAAATTGGAATCGTTCAGGGGACGATGTCAGTTCAGGCAATACATGCCAAATAAGCCTGCAAAATACGGCATTAAAATATTTGCATTAGTCGATGCCAAGACTTTCTATGTGCTGAATTTAGAAGTGTATGTTGGATCCCAACCTGAAGGCCCTTTTCAAGTAAGCAACAAGCCATTTGATTTAGTTGTCAGGCTTGTTCAACCAATAAGTCGAACAAACCGAAATGTTACGTTTGACAACTGGTTTACCAGCATACCTCTTATGAAGTATTTGCTAACTGAACACAGGTTAACCTCAGTTGGAACAATTCGCAAGAATAAAAAAGAGATACCAGCTGCTTTCTTGGTGTCTAAAAATAGGGAAAATAGCGAGCCGATTTTTGGGTTCCAGAAAGATGTATCCTTGGTTTCACTCGTTCCAAAGAAAAACAAAATTGTCTTAGTGGCTTCAACACTCCACCATGATGATGCATTCGACGTAGATACAAGAAAACCTGAAATCATACATTTTTATAACCAGACAAAATGTGGTGTCGACGTGGTTGATGAAATGTCTGCATTGTATAACGTTTCACGTAATAGCAAGAGGTGGCCACTTACAAATTTTTTTTCTTTATTGAATAATGCCGGTATAAATAGTTATGTTGTGTACACTCATAACAATCCGACGGAAAAACTTAAGCGGCGATATTTTCTGAAGCAACTTGGTTTAGCGCTCATATAACCGCATTCAGTGAAACGAAGTGATAACCTTCATGTATTGACTGACATAAGAAGTAAGTTAAAAAGAAACTTGGAAAATGGGGAAAATGCTGAGGAACCTCCCAAAAATTTACAGAAGAAGACTTCTAGATGCGGTGTTTGCCCACGTGGAAAAGACAGAAAGTGCCAAAAGAAATGTACCAAATGTCAGACATTTTTATGTTTAGAACACTGCATTATTCTTTGCGCAAAATGCGCTGATTTGTCCTAAAAAATTTTTGGGTTTTTTTTGCTCTGTGTTGCATTGTTTTTGTGTTACCAACTTCCTTATAGTTTTAAATTGTCTAAATAAAGTATAATTATACATTGCTTGGCGTGTATTATTCATATTGTACAATTGTTTTGAGGGACGACAAAAATTTTAAGCTATTTAGATGTATTTCACGTAAGATAAAAATATGTGTGTAACAAAACAAAACGCATTTGAATGACGTTTATATGGAGAAAAGACTCTAAATAACTAATTTATTAGGAATTTATCTTTAAAAAATCATTTTTTTTTAAATTGATTAAAAAGACTATGGTGGTGACTTTCACCCCACCACACAGAAAATGTTACAAAACTCCACCACACAGTCGCCGGGTTAATGGCAGTATTTTATAGTTTAAAATGTTTCGCGGCAGATCTACAATCCTGCAATATTTTATTGAGAATCGACAACACAACAGCCCTATCCTACATCAATAGAATGGGTAGTGTTCAGCATGCCAGGCTCAATGCTCTATCAAGACAGATATGGCAGTGGTGTGAGGTGAGAGATATATGGCTATATGCATCTTATATCAGTTCTAAAGAGAATAAGGCGGATGAAAGCTCTCGTACATTATCACCTGAAACTGAATGGGAGTTAGCAGATTATGCGTTCTCACAAATATGTAACACATTAGGAAAACCAGCAGTTGACTTATTTGCATCAAAAGCAAATGCAAAATGCAAGAAGTATGTATCATGGTTTAGGGATCCTGATTCTATAGCTGTAGATGCATTTACTGTAACGTGGACAAATGTGTTTTTCTATGCATTTCCTCCCTTTTCATTAGTTTTAAGAACCTTAAATAAGATTGTCACTGATAAGGCTGAAGGCATTGTAGTTGTTCCAGACTGGCCCACACAGCCATGGTACCCATTATTTAAGAAATTATTGATATCAGACTTTGTTACGTTACATCCCAATCTAAATTTGCTTTCCTCACCTTTTAGGAAGGCTCATCCGCTACATCTTTGTCTTACCCTGGTAGCAGGGAAATTGTCCGCGAGGCGTTTATGAGAAAGGGTTACTCTAAGGAAACGGTTGTCACAAGTATTGAGTCAATTTCAAAATCAACGTTAAAACAGTACAATTCAACGTTTCAAGCATGGTGGAAATTTTGTACGGTAAGGAACATAGATCCATACATTGCTGATAGTCAAATAGTGCTGGAGTTTATGCAACATGAGCTTGATAACAAGACAGCAAGATATGGTACATTTAACCAACATAGATCGGCATTGTCACTCATATTACCCGGGGAGATCGGGAAGAGTATCCTTATTAGGAGGTTCTTGAAGGGTGTCTTTAGATTAAGACCCCCCAAAGCAAAGTATAATGTAACGTGGGACCCAAAAATAGTGTTAGACCATATAGGCACTTTTGGATCAAACGAGGACTTACCTCTTGCACTTTTATCCAAGAAGGTAGTTACCTTGTTAGCTCTCGCAACAGGACAAAGGATACAAACACTTTATTTAATTAAAGTCAAAAACATTATTTTCAAGACCCAGGGTATTGAAATATTTATTTCCGACCCTATAAAAACAACAAGATTTGGAGGAAGTCAGCCTGTCCTAGAAGTCCCGTATTTTCTGGAAAATCCAGATGTATGTGTTGCATCTGCATTATTATCATACATAGAGAAGACTGCTTCTCTTCGTTCAGATTCAGAATTGGATTCTTATTTATTCATTGTCTGTAAGGAACCTTACGGTCGAGCAAGTAAAGCAACAATTGCTAGATGGTTAAAACAAACTATGCAAGCAGCGGGGATAAATACAAATATTTTTTCAGCTTACTCCATTCGTCATGCTGCTACTTCTGCAGCTGCTCGCCGGGGAGTTTCATGGGACATAATACGGAAGGCTGCTAGCTGGACAGAGAACTCGTCTACATTTGCAAGATTCTATAATCGTCCGTTAGGAGAAAAATTTTGTTTTGCAAAATCCGTTTTTGAACTGTAAGATTGGTAAAAGAGAAAACAGTGCAATGACATAGGTACAAGAATGTATTTCTAAAATAAAGGATTATATAAGCATTACCCAATGTATTTTAAATGGCTACTGCTAGGCGATGTTGATTCAAAATGAACATTTTCTTTTTAAACTTTAAAAATCTACATAGTAATTTTCTGTAATCTCGAAGGCGAGGCGCTGTTGTGTAATTGGACGATCAAACGAACTCTTGAAGTTCGATCGTAATTAGACTAAGCGCCTCGCCGAAGAGATTACACCCACCCGCACCGTAGAAATCTGCTTTTTTCCGTTTCCTCAAAAACCTGACCCACAGATAAAAAGAAAATTGAAAGATCCTACTTTAAACACAATGAAGTTGAACAGACCATCGAACCATAGTTAGGTATATCCACCATAGTACCAAAATATTTCCAGGGTACTTAGAACTTTGTGGCTTCATTTTTAGCACCTAAGAGCGGTACTACATAGTAATTTTCTGTAATCTCTTCGGCGAGGCGCTTAGTGTAATTACGATCGAACTTCAAGAGTTCGTTTGATCGTCCAAATAATCCCTATCTCTACATTTAATTTATGACTTATCTATGACTTATAATATGATGACCTAATAATACCAACTTATTATGCTTACCTACCTAGTAGGTAAGAATAAATAGATATTTTATTGGTAATTGCGAAAGTTATTCTGATATGTGAAAAATTAAAAAACTGTATATTCTGCTAACGGCTAATTATAATATTTTTACCCGGCTAAATGCTAATTATATAATTAGCATTGGCTAAATATATAATTAGCGGCTAAAAACCCATCACTGGATTTTTATATTTATTCGAGATGGGCATACCCCGCCCCATACATTTTTATTGAACCACCTGCGTTCTCCGTTCGTTTAGAGCACTTGCTGCCATATTCTAAGGATAATAAAAATATTTTGTAAAATAAAGCAATATTAAAAGGTGCATTCCACATTTTATCTATTAAATTACTACGATTGCAAATGTAGGATTTTTCCACATAATCATATTTTTTAATCCTGGCCACTGCATAAGTTGTCTCAATTTTCTGTTCTTCAGACCATTGTTTATAACTTTAAATTATGTGTTTGCATTTATCATTTTATTTTGTGGTTTACCTCCAAATGTGTTTCTAGTTTATTAAAAGTTCCACAGACTAACTTATTTTCAGTACACAATGGGCAAATAATATATGCGATTTCTTAGCATCGCAATCTTGCTATTGGTTATGAAAACTTTTAACATGTCTATTCTTTGCTGAAACACAAGAAAACTCCAAATTGCAGAATGAGCAAATTTTGTTGTGGGAAGTTTGAGTTTCCATGTTCGATTCAAAATTGCAAAATAACAGTTACTAATAAGTTTTTCACTAATTAATTAAGGTAGTGGAATCCATTTCTGACATACCCCCAATAACTGACACTTTTTAATAAAATATGTAAATTAATGAATATTCATCTATTATAATGATAATAATAATAATAATAATATTTATTATTCCAACAGGAAAAACCCAATTACAGGAATAAGAATATGCTAATATAAAGGTATATAAAACAAAATTAACGAGATAAAACAAACAAAAAGTAATTAACAACTGCTACAAACTACAACTACAAACAATGCCACCAATAATACTTAAGTTAAACGACTAACCCAGTTACATACACTTTAGGCCAGTCATATAGTACACGAGAAATCGCTAAAATCGCAAACTAACGGCTAGTTCTGATTTTTTAATATGTTGTTAGGACTACTACCAGTAGTGTATAGGGGAAAGTGTTCCACAGTGAGACATGTTCCACAGTGAAACAAATCAAATTTCGCGCTCTGTAGCGACCTCTGTCAAATTTCGGTTCAACTTTGACAATCGGCGCAACAGGTCGAGTGCATGGCCGCAGCGTGCTTATCTAAAGTGTTTAGGTTAGTTTGTTTATGGATCTGTGACCAAAAAGGTAAGTAGAAATTTAATATATCACCACTTTATGAAATGTGTTACAAATAACTATAAGGTGTTTACGTTATTGGGAATGGAAGTAGCAGTTATTCTATTTAGTGGTCAAGTTATGACCATTGGTTGGGAGATCTGTGACAATTTTTTTCCATGTGACTTGGGTTCAAAGTTTTGCTTCCAAATTTCCACAGTGAGACAAAAAATTTGTCCCACAGTGGGACATGTCTCAGTGTGGACCATGCAGTGTATGTCAAATTACTTTTATTTTAACTAATATAATAAAAAGCCTATTTGTGGTTTCAGATATATGCATTATGGCTCGCGGAAGAAAAAGAAAGACAAATATAGGCACTTTTTCCAAGGAACAGATGGAAACTGCCGTAAATTTGGTAATTAAAGAAAAAATTACTTTAAGGGAAGCTGCTGAAAGAACTCAGGTTAAATATCAAACTCTTCATCGCTACGTTCAAAAACAGAAAAGTAATATGGGCGAGATGATTAGAATGACACCGAACTATAGCTGTCGTAGAATTTTCACTGACGAGCAAGAGGAAGAAATAGCTGAATATGCAATACAATGTGCAAAGATGTGTTATGGTAAGTCGAGGAAAGACTTGTGCACTTTGGCATACGAAGTAGCAGATGCAAATAACTTAAAAATGCCTGATTCTTGGATAAGAAAAAAAGCTGGAGTTGAATGGCTGCATGGTTTTATGTTGCGTCACCACAATCAGTTGAGTGTCAGACAACCCGAGGGTTGCAGCCTTTCGAGGGCTACGTCATTCAATAAATATAATGTGGGAAAATTCTTCGAAAATTTACAATCCATTTATGAACGTTCACCATCTTTGTTAGAACCAACAAGAATATTTAATCTCGATGAGACGGCTACAACTACGGTTCAAAAACCTCGAAAAGTTGTCGCTCAAAAGGGTATAAAGCAAGTGAGTTCAGCGACAAGTGGTGAGCGAGGTATCCTAGTCACCACATGTTGCGTTGTCAGTGCCAGCGGTACCTTTATACCACCAGTCATGGTATTTCCGAGGAAAAAATTCAAACCGCATATGATCCACGGAGCTCCTCCTGGTACATTAAGCTTGGCACAACCCTCTGGCTGGATGACGATCGATTTGTTTGTGGATGTCATGAAACATTTTATTCATCACACATCCAGCAGCTTAGAGAATCCCTCACTGTTAATCATGGACAACCACGAAAGCCATCTGTCTGCATATGTCCTTGATATGGCAAAGAACGGAATTACAATTTTGACGCTCCCTCCCCATTGCTCAAATAAGCTGCAACCGCTTGATCTATCAGTTTTTTTCCCGTTTAAATCCTTCTACAATGCTGCGATAGAATCATGGTTATTAGGACATGCTGGCCGACCGATTACAATCTATGAAATTGCGGAATGTGTTGGGGTAGCTTTTGAAAAATCCATGACACCACGAAATATTACATCTGGTTTTAAGAAATCAGGTATTTTTCCATATGATAAAAATATATTCACGGACGATGATTTTGTTACCAGCCAAGTCACAGACAGAGAACAAACCACACCATCAATTCTCCCAATTAACCAAGAACAAACCACACCACCAATTCTCCCAATTAACCAAGAACAAACCACACCACCAATTCTCCCAATTAACCAAGGCGCAGGACGAAGTATTCAAAATGTCGAAATTGAGGCAAGTTCCGAAAATAATATTAATGAAACAGACATGACTGATGGAACCGAAAAGACTGATAAAACAAAATTCATATCCCCGTCCATTTTGAAGGGATATCCAAAGGCTGCGGAGTTGAAACAAAAGACCAGACCAAGAAAGAAAAAGAGTATTATAGCTACTGATACACCAGAAATGAATGCAATACTAGCAAAAGCTAATGAGAAGATCAGAAAGAAGGAGTTACAAACCAAGAAGAAACAAAATAAATTGAAAGTGAAAAAAGAGTTTTTGAATCGTCCAGTGACGATAGCGATGCCAATGAACAATCCGAACAGAAGGATGGATTTACGTCTGATGAAGTTAGTGATGAGAATCCTGCTGATGAGATCTTCCATTTCGCCGAATTAAATGAAGATCCTTCGATAAATGATTTTGTTGTAGTCGAATTCATAGCAAATAAGAAAGTATATTATGTGGGGAAAATTCTGAAGCAAATAGACAACGAGTATGAAATCAGCTACCTGCGGAAAAGCTCGAAATCCATCAACAGTTTCGTTTTCCCAGTTGAAGAAGATATTGCTTTAGCAACTAAAAATTATATAAATGATACTTTCCAAGCATTTGGTCCTAGGTCGGACAAAGAGGCAACAATCTCTCGTTAAATTGGAAATTGATTTGTCCGCCTTTGACATTCTCTGAATTCTCTTCGGATTTTCTTTTCATTATTATTAATAACTCTTTATGTTTTCATATTCTTATTTAAATTTTGTTGACTTTATTTTCAAGTCACTGTGTTTACTTTTATAGGTAGGTAGGAACTTACTTGAAATGTGATTTTTATTTGATTTTCTGAAAGTTAGTAAATCTATATGCTTGTGATTGTGATTTTCTTTTAATAAATATGTTTTTCTAATTAGATAATTCAAGTTTTTACAGGTTTTTTTACATGTTTCACTGTGGAACATAATTGTTCCACAGTGAGACAAAATAACAGCTAAAAAAAATAAAATTATCTCTTTTTCAAATGTGGATAAGGTAGGATATTCAATAGGCTTCACACCAAGCCCAAAAAGACCGAGAAGATTCCGAGTTTACTAGGCGAAAAAAATATTAAACTCGTTTTTGTCCCACTGTGGAACACTTTTTATATCCAAGTTCGAATTAGCAAGTATAAAAGTGTATTCGATAAGGGGTATTATCCAAGTTGGAGCACAGAACTCTTCACTATTAAGAAAATTCAGAATACTAATCCTATCACTTACCTTTTATATGATCAAGAGCAACAAGATATATTAGGATCATTTTATGGGCATGAGTTGCAAAAAGCTAAATATTCGAACATATTTTTGGTTGAGAAAGTGTTGAAGAAGAAAGGAAAAAAGGCTTATGTTAAATTTTTAGGGTTAAAGAAAAACGCTTGGATAGATTTAAAAGATTTATTATAAATATAATTGTAGTGAAATAAGATATAAATAAATATATACATAAATTATCATCAATATGTTCTCTACACAAATCTTAATTACATAATTAGGGTTTATTATTAATTAACATACATTAGATAAATTATTTTCGTACAGAGAAATGACCAAACGCTAGGGTATCAATACCGGATTCACAAATATACCGTTTATCATCAGAAAGATCTAAAGCTAATTTATTTTGTTCCATAGTATACACATTATGACGTATGGATCTAATTAAATTTTGTTTTTTCCTCAGCGGCTCTCCGTCGAGCAGACATTCTTTATAATCATCTAAATTTAAAGTTCTTTTAACACTGGTAACGACACCCTTTGCTTTACAAGTGTCAGTACCCTTTCCATATACCCTAACTGCATACATTTTAGATCTTAAACCAACAAATTCCTCAAAAATTTCCCCCTTTAATTCATCCTTCATTAACCCCATAACTTTTTTATTTACTCTGGGATATCCATATTGATTATCATGTTTATAGTCTGAAGTGTCAAACCATTCACTTAAATCGTTTTTCAAAGCGGCATAAACATTTTCATGTTTTATTTTATGTATTAACGAATCCGTGTCTGGGTAACACAATTTTAAACAATTATCGGCAAATTTATTTTTCATATATTGATAATCAAATTTATATAATTGTGTTTTAGATAAATCCAAAACAGTGAAGCCTATAACTATAGGCTTATTAAAGAAAATTTTACACCTATTCATTTCTATAGCTACACAATTTTCATCAAATATGGTTCGGTCTTTAAAATTTGGTTCTGAAATATAATAATTTACTCCATATGCATTTTCATATTTTGAAACAAACTTAACATCCCTCATTTTCCTTACATTTTGCATAGATTTACCAAAAACGGCATTGTTAAGCAATTTAAAAAAATCTGTTTCAAAATTATTTTTCGCCGCTATTCGCAAGTTTGTATTTAATTCTATGTAAGGTTTCATCCAGGGTGATTGAACAAATTCCAAAATTCGATGTATTTTTTTTTAGTTTTAACCCGTGTTCAAGACATTGTTTTAAATTTCGATAGTGAATAACATATTTTTCCTTGTCATGAAGCGTGCTCATCAATTTTTTGCATTTACTTCCCTCTGGTAGCTTTTTCTCACAACAAAACGGTAAATCGGAATGTGTATTATGCAGAGAATCGGGAAATTCTAATGTTACTTCTAATATGAACCCAATCGATGAGTCTGACGTAATTGCATCTATATTGAAATTTTCTATTTCTCTGGCTGTCACCCAACGAAACCGGTGTTGCGGTAAATATTCGGTCATAGCTTTTCCATACATATTATTGATATCAAAATACATTAAATATGTTTCATCTTCATCTTTGTTATAATTTTGCATATACCTATTATTTGCTTTAGCATGTCTATGAATACATGTGGAAAGACCGCCCCTAATACCCTTTTCAACTAAAAGCAACATATCAGGGTCAGTGAATAGTTCAAGTTCAACTTTTGTCATTTTCAACATTGCATCCCACGCAAAACTAGGCGTAGTTATATAATGAGCAGCATCAAGATTATAAGTTTTCATACATAAATCTCTAAAACATTCAAATACGTCAGCTAGTAAAAATATATCAGTTTTAAGATAGATATCCGAATATTCACCTAAATTTTTACAATTGAATGCTTTCCAAACATTCTGAGCGTGAGTATAATCACTATCACTGATATGTGAGTTTTTCAATTTATTATAAGACTTTTCTTTTAATGGCAATTTAGTTTCCTCTAACCGGTTTAGAGAATTTATATGATCATAGGGAAATACTACTTTTCTTAATAAAAGCTGAATATTTTCATTCTCTAAATTTGAAAACATTTTTTTTGTTATTTTACATTCATCTAAATTTGATGCTAGTGCAGCTAAAGATCTAGCTAAAAAATTAAAAGAATCAATAAATCTTAAGTTGATACTTCTAGTAACTCCCTCTACCTGTTCACCATTATTTGTATCGTTAAATTTCAATAATTTCGTGAAAGATTTGTATTTTTCTTTATTGTACGGCAAAAGTTTTAGAGGTCCATCTACTTTTGTACATAGTCTCTGTATGAAGAAATGTGAATCATAACCACTTTGTCCGTGACTGATAACGGGTATATAATTAGGAATTTTATAATTAATATTACATTAATTATGTGCCGCCCCCCTAAATTTTCCTGTCAAATGGCAGTGATCTCTTACTTTGAAGTCTGTTTCAGTAAATGGGTTTTCACAAATATAACATACTTGAGCTTGTCTAAATGCCTCTAATTCTGTCTCGTCTAAATTTAACATTTCTAAAGGGGAATTGTATATTGAAGAAATTTTTTTAGCAATACAAGTTAGCTCGCTTATGAACCAATCTATACAATTTTCGCTTCTGTTATAATTAAATGAGCATAATACCCTACGCTGTAAGGTATATGTCTTTCATAAGCATTGCTATAAGATGTAGAGGCAGACGGTGTCACTGTTTCAATTGGTAAAAGATACGTTTCTAAGTCGAAATATATCGTAAACGGAACTCGTTCCTTATATTTAAAATTTTTAAACTTTACCCATTTATTAGCAAAAGTAGGAAAAGTAGCCTTTACCCCCCCTAAATAAAGCGCAATCGGAAAAATGAATATCTAGTTGTTCCTTAGTGTAAAAAGTACAAAGACAACGATCGCATACGAATAATTTCTTTTTTCGCTTTGTAACTTGCCCAGAAATTAAACGTGATAATGACTTTATATAACAAAAATGATAGGACGTTTCAGATTCATTTATGTCTTCATTTTGATTATATTTCTGAACAAGTAACAAGTTTATATGTTTTTCTTTAACATCATTAGAAATCCTAGTAGGTACAACTTCATATTCATTCTTACCTTGGACCTCATCTTCAATTTCATCATCGGAATAGTCAGACTCATCGGATAAGATTATCTCTTTACCTACATACCACTTATCTTTATTATTCTTTTTTTTTCAAACTGTAAATGTTAACCGATAAATTATTTTGTAATTCAAATTTGGGTAGCTGTTTTAAAGAAAATGGCAAAGTAATATCTTTTAAATTTAAAAACTCTGAATAGTGCCTATACGATGAGACAATGTTTACTTTTCTTTGAACATTTTGAAAAGCACAATTCACTGCCCACATGAAACAAGCATTATCATAGCATTGTATATTAATACACGCTTTTTTATTAACCATTTCTTTTGGCAAATCTATAAATGAAGCTCCAATAGAAAATAAGGAACATTTATTAATCTTAATTTGTAATTCTAATATTTCTTTCAACCCCCACCCTGAACCTTTTTCACTAAATTCACTAATTTTTTAAGCAACTTATCATAAATATTTTCATTGTACCAACTGGATAAATCGCTAATTTCGTATAAATTTGCATTGCTGGTATTAATATATTTAACTTCCCCCCCTGCTCTATTTCATCATCCCCTTTTGGAATAACAAATTTTCCGACAAATGTTGTATTTATTTTACAAGGATAATGCCTCAATTTTCGAATAATTTCAGGAAAAATATAATTTATCTCTTTCAAAAAAAGTATTGGATCCTTAAATTTTAAATTATATTTTATTGCTAATGTTAGTAATCTACTTTTAAATGCTGTTTCTATAGTTACAATGTTAAAATCTAACTTCCTATATTTACTCATATCTGTGAAAAATGTATTACTTCTTTTCTATAAACTCTAGTTCGTGAGCAGATCTTCCACTATCAAGTTTCTTTAGTCCCTTATAAACTATTTGCGTAGGTTTTTTATTAACTTCTGCTATATCACATTCTGTTAGCGATTTGAATCTTTCGGGTAGAAAAACGTATTTACCCTCGTAATCCTTTCCATCCAATTCGACTAAAATCCTCCGTCCATACACCGTATCAAGACTCAGTAGACGCTTAATTTCGATTGGTTTATGTTGCTCAAGAGTAGCAAGTTGGATGGTGTCAAATTCTAATGATCCTAAAACGTTCAATGTCTTGAAAGCCATTTTTCTAAAATAGTATTAATATTATATAGATAGATATATGTATATCTTGTAGATATGGCAAATTACGGAAGATGATGGGCAGCGTTGATATGAGTATCACCCGATTTACCTTATACTTATTGAATCTAACAAATTTATTCTACAAGTACCCATCATAACAATTTTTATTCAATATCGATAAGGTGAACCGAGCATGTCAAGTAATTTTTTAACTTGCTTTATCTTTAAACATACAACCCAGCTAATATCATCAAGAAAATTAAAAGTATTATGTTCGCAGATGTAAAATTTATTTTCTACCTATACAATACCTCTAAAGATAATAATTTTTACATAATAAACCAAAGAATTATAATAAAATGTACTTACCAATTAAGAAGAGCTCGAATTGAACTGACTATTAAACAGATAAGATGAAATATAATAATAATATTATAATTAAAACCCTCTATTTATATATCAACGTTCGCCTTTCTATTCCACCTCCTTGAGTACGAATGGCTTTGCAATATTCACTTACCAATTGCATCATTCAAAATTGCATTAGAAAATTGACACACATTAGATCTGTGACGTATTAGACGGTCTGATGTGTCTGCATAAATACCAAGCGAATTAACAAAAACCGTCAATTCAAATGTAACTGCTTTGTGTTTTATATTTTAATTTTAGAAGTGTTAAAGATTATGTGTGATCAACCGTCTACAAGTAAAGCTTCAGAAACTACCCAGCTTGATAAAAAAGAAGGAAATGATAATAGTTTAAATAAGTTTACTTTTATAAGTACTAATATAATTTTATTATTAAAGCCAAATATCCATATAAATTATCACAACACCCTACACGCATAGTGAAAAAAATCGATAGATGCATTTCCACCCCTCAAGAAAACGAAGCGTTAGAAATTCTTCGGAAAGGAATAAAGATCCATCCGAAAGTAACATTTTTTCCCAGCTTGAATGGACGTATAATTAACGCACCTGATATTTCACCTGAGAAAATGGAGACCCGTTTTTGCTATGAAGATTTTTCTCGATGCAATTATTTTTACACATTCACTAGTTGGTACGCACACTTTGAGGTTTTACTGTGCCATGCATGTTTTAACAATTTCTATAATTCTGAAAAATTGCATGATCTTGCAAGTGTTTATGAAAAAGGAAATAATTACAATGATTATTACTCATATATCAATGCTTACCATTATCATTCATTAGGACATTTTCATTGCGATAATTGTGGATATGATTCAATCAATTGGGAATCTTGCTTAGTACCAAACTTAGAAAAATTGTCAGAAATATATTTTTATGGACACTTTAAAATTCCACCAGAGAATAATGTATTTACCGAATGATAAACTGTTATTATAATATTAGTATTAGTTAATTAAACAAAATTTTAAAATTTTATATCTGTTTCACTTCTCTAAATACCCTATTTAGAAAACAATAATACAATAATTATACTCACATCAGTATCAGATTCACCTAGAATGGTTAAAATTACTGGTAACTTTAGAAAAATTGGTTCTGAGGAAGCAATCCGCTCCACCCTATATTTATATTGGAATGCTATCCTTTCATACATAATATTATAGTGCAGTTGAAATAAAAATATGTTGCATACGATTGCATTAATAAATGCAATTAAGATAAACATCCTGAAAGGTTAAGGATTTGCAATAAGCGCTTAGCTATTGCGTCAGCCGAACTGCAAAGCGCGAGTATGAAAGAATGATGTAATATAACTGCATTCAATACATAAAATTGCGTAAGCCAACTGTCCTTTCTATTTTGATATCACTATTATTAACAAATAAAAAGCAGAAATATACGATTTTCCATTACTAGAAAGAGGGAAAATTAATATAAATATCGATATGTTTCTAATGCAACTTATCATTGCTCAACCAACAAGTAACCATCATTTGCTACTTCTGATAAATTCTGATTTTTGATAAATTTCTAATCGACAATATTTGTGGTTTAACTTTAATGATATGTCTTTTTGTTTTAATATTTATTCTCTTTCTGTTTCTTCTTGCATGAAGATATGCTTTATGTTTATTTTATCACACGATGTGTCGTAAGCAAACAAAATATTGTCTATAAATTTATATTTGATTACAAACATTGAGAAAAAGTAAAACATTTTTCTGTTTTTAGGTAGCATCATTGGAAAAAATATGAGTGTAAATATATACATACCTATAAAGTTTTGTAACTTCTCATGCTAAATTTTAATTTTTAGAACATTAATAAAACCCAAACCGCGTCCTGGAACCATCTGTATCCGATAATAAATACGGTGGTAGACTCTGTAAGTCTATCTCTCTGTTTTTATGTATAAATTAAGTTCTTCAAGTAACTAATTTTAGAATGAAAACTGGGATGAAATTCTTCCTATCAACCCCCCAACAATCGATCGATACCCCTTCAAACAGTTGGAGGTCCTCAGTGTAAGATTAAACACATATTTTGAAGAATTTAAATATACTATAAAGTTTTATAACTTCTCATGGTAAATTTTAATTTTTAGACCATTCAGTTAAGCCACACTGCGTCTTCCTGGAGCGGTCTTCTGTATCCGGTGATACAGACATTTGTTGACTGGGTAAGTCTATCTCTCTATATTTATGTTAATTAAATTCTTCAAGTAACCAATTTTAGAATGAAAACTGGGATGAAATTGATCCTCCAGCATCCGATCAATACCCCGTTAAACAGCCGGAGGTCCTGTGTGTAAGATTAAACACCTAAGTACTTTAAAAAATTTAAAACATATTTTAAACTAAATTTTATCCAGACCGAATGTCTGGATACAACATATAAACCAGTTTTAGAAGGACATATTATCAGAACACCGCCAATAAAAAAATCAAAAAAGGTTAAGAAAGATTTTAAAGAAAAAGAAAGGGTTAGAATAAGAAATTATTTAGAAAATAAAAACCATTAAATCTATTTAGAGATTGTTTTATTTAATACTCCCTGTATATCTATTAAGTATTACCAGTTATTTCTAATGACATAATTTAATTAAAAGATATGGGCTTCACAGTATTACATAATATATGCATTCCAGGCTCTCGTTTCTTCGAGCGCTAGAGCGCGCATAATTAACTATCGACTGCAATTATTACGAATGCAAATCTGTGAATGCGGCCGTCGCCGACACAGAGGCGGGGTCGAGGGCCCATGGGCGGCAAGCTATTCACTTCAAATTTACGGTTCCTACCTAGGGAGCTTTAGCAATATTCTAAATCTCGTCGATGGGGTGGCCCACGAAAATACCTATCATTTGACACCCCACAAGATGGGTGGATTTTTTTTACTAAAATTCGAGGGGCTAGATTGGTGGGTCCTACCCGCAGTATTTTACCAATATTCAAAAGATGGGTTGTGGACGTCTGCCAAAAACATCACCTTTATGTACTATAGATGTAACCACTAATAATTATCTTACAGTATAAAATTTAATTTACATAACATTTTTAGAATTAATTAGAGGGAATCCATTATCAAAAAATGAAACTGAAAAGGAAATATATGGAAAAACATTCAAAATTAGTATTGTGGAATGAAATCGATGTTCATCTAGACAAATGGTTTTAATGTAAACGCAGAGAAATGTTAGCAAATATTTTACAATCAACAAAAGAAATATATTATAGATTTTCCTCTAGCACAGGCCGTGAAAAAAAAGACCCTCCAAAGTTTTATGCCCTTCTTCATTGTATTTTAGGTCAAAAAGATAATATAAATTTAAACAATATGGAAGATACTTTGGCAGTCGAAAATAAAGAGAGTTCCTCGGAGAATTCTATTATTGAACATTCTCTTAAAGATGAGACTTTAACCAATTTCAAGTAACAATTTCTTAGAAGAAAATTCAGAAAATGTTACTTCACCTGCTTCTACTGATGTTGATCAGTCTCCAAAAGAAAGTATCTACGTATTTTTTATATAGCATCCCAAAATTTACATTGTCACAGTTACAATTTATTTTTATTTTATAAAAAAAAAAGAAAATTAGAAGGCAATATTTCTATAAAAAGAAAACTTTCTATGAACTATTGCGACAATGTGAATTTTGGAATTTTTAGAGCTTAATATTTTGAAAACAGTTGAAAATTGGTATAGGGAGTGCTTGATCAAAATATGTAGAATTGTGCATAAAATCCAGAAATGAAAATATACAGGGTGTTCCCCTCATCCCTACAACTTTTACATTTGACATGTTTTATATACTTAACAGTTTACACGCTAAAGCTTTGTCAAAATATAAAGAACGACCCTGTACCAATCAGGGTTAGGTTAAGTGGAAAGATATTTTTTGTACGTACTGAAACTAGAAATAATAAAACATTTTGTGTAGGGTGAAATTAAAGTACATTCGCACTAAAAAAAACCAAAAGGTTAACCAATTATAAAGAATTCTAAATACCCACTCTATTTAATATCTAAGGTTTTTTATGTTGCTATTGATGTCGATGCAATATTTTAATTTACACTACAAAATAGAAAAAGGCTAAACTAACTAGTTTAGCCTTTGTTCTACTTTTCATGGAGCCAACTTTGTAATTTGCTCAAAAAACGCAAAACAATTGAATAACAAGCAAACAAGTTACAAGGGTGACTCCATGAAAAGCAGAACACTATGTATAAATATTTAAAGGGTAAATAATATAAAATACTGTTACGTGTTTAGTTTTGTAAACGGGTTCTTTAAATGCAGATAATTAATAAAGTCACAGTCGAGTTTTACAGTCCCTATTTCTAAAACAGTAAATGCAACAAAAGTCAATCAATTTACAGTTCTCACATTAGAAATATTTATTACAACCATTTATATCGACAAGTATTTATTTAAAAAGGGTTTAAATATTGCCTGACATGGAGGATACAACTAACCGCCTGAAACTTGTACGCGTATTTATATTCCTAATTGTGACTAACGCCCAGATCAAAAACAGTCGGGTACTTCTCGAAGCCTGGAAACGATGATTGGCAGCCGGGAACACCCTAGATCTCCGTCGTTGGCATTAGATACATCCAGACAATTCGCTCTGGTTGTCTTTTGGCTGTTAATCATCATTTCCAGGCTTCGAGAAGCATCCGATTGTTTCTGGTCCGGGGGTGAGTATGTCACGCAACATTTAAACAACATTTTCAAAGTTTTCTACACAATATCATATGTCGCTTTTGAGTACCCGCTATATTATCATTGTCATTGTTGGGTCAACTATCAATTATTGGGTGCTCTGATCGTATAACAAAATAGTCGCCATTTAGAAGACAGAAATTGTGAAGAAAACAGCATTTTATAATTTTGGTAGCTCTCGGAATGCTGTATACATTAATGTTTTTACTAATTCTCCATCTTCCTTGTATGTCCCAAAAGTATATTCTGAACTCTTGTCTTACTATGTATAAAATTATGTCGCCTATGTCGTGGCGACACTTCCTGTACGAACCTTCTTAAATTCCTGTAACCGGAAAATATAATTTAATTTACTTAAATATTCAAATAAATTTAGCTTATTATATTAAAAAAACATCATAACATAAGGTTCGTCGGCATATTGAGCGAGTAAAAAAGTTAGGTACGAATGTGATTAACCGTTTCTATACAACAAGGAAAATTTTATGTGTAACTTCAACACTTTTCTTATAATTAATTTTTATCACAATAAATGCAGTTTAATGAAGCATAAATTTTAAAAATAAAGTATAGCATTTGATATATAGTTCGTGAGTTCGAAGTAAACGGACGTATGTGTGAGCACTGCCGTCATTTGAGAATTTTATTATTCTATTAAGTTAAAGAAAGTGATATAGAAAGTTTTAAGTGATTATCATATTAACTCGGTATATTATTCTCATAATATTATATAAGTACTGTGTCCACCGCAAAGTGTATAACTGGATCTGGTTAGAAATCGAAAGTCATTTATTAGTCATATTTACTCATATTTGTACAGTGATATCGTTGAAGGTGGATCGCTTGAAGCGCCCTGTTTTTGAAATCTGTATCCATTCATGCAGCAGGGAAGCATATATCTAAACCTCGGACGTGTCTATGATAATACGCTGCAGAGAGGCAGAAGTCCTTACTCGACACGACGTTGTCACTGTCATATGCATTCTTCAACCCATCTATTGGGTTTCCTATAATAGTATTTATTGCATTGTCTACATCTGTAATGGTAATTTGTGTAAATTCACCACCACCAGTTTTAAACATTCACTTTAAGGATCCCTCAAACCAGAGCGGTACGGCGGGAGCGACTGCAACGCGGGACCAAAGTATGTCGCGGGATATCTAAGCGCCTACACTTAAGCGACGTCCCGCGCATGCGAATGCGAAACTGCAGCGTCTTGTTTTGGTTACGCTTCATGCGCGGTTCTTACCGCTTCCCGCTTCTGTTCCGCGTGTCAAATTATATTATAAAAAGTGACATAATGTCATCAAATACCGAAAAATTTACAGAACTGATTAAAAACTACCCTATATTATATGATTTAAATCCAATTAAATTGGATCTTCTCGCAACTGTGGCATTAAGGAATGGAATTCCCCAAAAATTCCGCGATTTAAATTGATTTCATGAATCCACTTTCTCTTCTTTCTGTATGAATTTTTTTTATTTTATTAATATATTTGTTTTATTCCTTTATCAAAATATAAGAACCTAAGTAAGCTACTTAACGATTTCGATCTTGATCTTCTGCTATCGCTAGCAATAGAATATCTTCTTCATCTGATGGGGAAATCATTTGGTTAATAAACTATGGCTACTGTACCTAACAAATTGTCGAAATAAGTGTATCTCGCTGCTGTGGCTTTTCCGTATTTTCCTATAATTCCCGCTTTGGTGTAAATAACAAAATAATCCCGCTCCCGCCGTACCGCTCTGGTTTGGGGGAGCCTTTATTCTCACTCAATTTTTTTTTTTAGTTTTATTTAAATTATTATACTTTCCTTTTAAATTCTTCATAGTTCTAAATGAATTTCGACTACTTAACGCATTAAACTCCTGTTCGATTTTTTTTTTCCAGGCTCTTTCTTTATCAGCCCATGTGACATTGCCCGTTTTCTTTGACTCTATTAGGGGAAGTATGCCCGAGACGGCATACTGGGTGAGATAGCATAACAAAGTTTGTTTCCTACATTTTCAGTGATATTTCGTCTGTAAATGGCATATCTCGCTGTGCAAAGGTATTTAGTTTGTATTGAAGTTTTGTTGGGTTAAGACGCGCAAAAATTTTTATTGGCTTCCGTAAAAAGGTATCTGTAAATGAATTTATTTGCATTAGTACGTTCAGTAGCAGGTTTGTTTGTAGTGTATGGCTGCTATTGATTTAAAATAATTCAAGAAATTGAAATAAGATTTCCTAGTGTAAATATGGGTAAGATGGCATATATGCCATCAGTCTAAAATGGCATAGTATGCCATTTTATACCTATTCCTACCTATTTCCTACCTACCTATTCGTACCTATTTCCTACCTATTCGTACCTATTTCCATAGACTTATTCGTCCTATTTTTTCTTACAGATATGAATTAGAGAGAAGATCGCGCTATAAGAGAAAATCATCAAGGCAATTCTGGGATGAAAATCATATGCATCAAGCCGTATTAGCTGTTCGAGAAAATATAATGGGTTGGCTTTTGGAGTCAAAGACCTACAACGTTCCATTTTCGGCGCTTAGACGACGTGCTTTTAAAGAAAAAGGGATGGGAAAAGGTTATATTATGGCCGGACATAAGGTTACGTTTAGTCAAGATTTGGAATAGGAAATTGTTCAGCACCTTAAGAATGTAGAAAGCAAGTTTTTGGGCATGACAACAGTTGCAGTGAGAAAATTGGCTTACGAAATAGCAGTGGCAAATCCTTCATAGATTTTCACATGAAACTAAAATGGCAGGTTGGGATTGGATTAAGAGGATTTAGGGAACGAAATCCGTCCATTTTTCTTAGAACGCCTGAAGCAACTTCAGCTGCAAGTGCAAGATCCTTTAATAAAGCACAAATTCGAATATATTTTGAAGCATTGACTAAGGTAATAAACAGAGAACAATTATTTCGAACCAAATGATATATGGAACTGTAAGATCTTCGCTACAAAGGAGTTTTGACGAGCGCAGAACATGGTCTACATTTAACAGTGGTCTGCTGTATGAATGCTGTCGGGACTTTCGTGCCACCAGCATTAATTTTCCCCAGGAAAAACATGACACAAGAACTAATGGACAATCCACCTTTAGGAGCTGTAGGATTCACCCAACAAAGCAGATAGATGAATTCATTGAATGTTTCATTCAATGGATGAAGCATTTCGTCAGACTTGTTAAGCCAACAATTGAAAAAAAAGTTTTATTCCTTCTAGATGGATACGGAAGTCATAAAAGTCTCGAAGTTATGGAATATGCAAAATTTAATGGTATTATATTGTTCTGTTTTCCGCCACATTGATGTCAGCTTTTATGGACCTTTAAACACATATTATAATCAAGTACTAAATAATTGGATTAGAAGTCATCCTGGAAGAACTGTAACCCACTATCAAATTGCCGGTTTGTTTAAAGAAGCCTACGATAAAGCTGCGACATTAAAAAATGCTCAAAGCGGTTTCTCTTCGACAGAAATACCGGGTGGGTTAAATTGGATGGTCTATTAGACGTATCTCAAGAATGAATATATGCATTTTTCTGAAATTTTGGCTGTGGACATAACCTCGAAATTTCTATAAAAGCAAAATATTTTCAAGGGTGTGGTACTTCCAGTTATACCGAAAGTCGACATCAACTTTCTTATTTTAAATGGAACACCCTATGTTATTTCATTTCTGCATTATACGTAAAATTCTAAACACATTTCATGTAGGATGTCCTATACCTACCTATCTTGCAACTGTTTTTGAAATATTGACATTTTGCAACTTTGACACCCTGTAAAATCTAAACGGATTGAGATCAAGCAACACGGTTTGCACATTCCTTGCGCAGCCATTGTATGCAGAAATACTTTTAAGTGATAGCAAAAAATGCCTAAAATTAAAGAGGATGTAGTAAAGGAGTTACACAGACCAGCTAGAAACAATTTTAGAAGAAGACATGTTATCGTTAAAGGACTAAATGATTTGATTCAGGCTGATTTGGTCGAAATGATTCCTTATGCAAAAGGTAACAGGGGTATCGATATATTCTTATCGTTATAAATGTATTTAGTAAACATGTATGGGCTGAACCTGTTAAAAGAAAAACCGCTAAAGATGTGACCACAGCCATTGCTAAAATTTTGTCACAGATGAAAATTAAATCTCGTAATTGTCAGAGTGATCTAAGTAAAGAATTATACAATAAAGATTTTAACCAGTTGATGGAAAAGTTTAGAATTAATCATTATAGTACTTTCTCCAATTTAAATGCCAGCATCATAGAAAGAGTGAATCGAACATTGAAAAATTTTATGTGGAAACAATTTAGTCTCCAAGGAACTTATAAATGGTTGAATACACTCCAGGATATTGTAAATAAGTATAACAACACCCCACATAGTACACACGAACTAGCTTCTTAAAAAGTAAATAAGACAAATGCGAAACAGCTCTTCTAAACAGCTTACAGCTACATAAAAACGATCGGTCCGAAAGAGTCAAAGTTTAAAGTCGGAGACTATGTAAGAATTAGTGAATCTAAGGAAGCATTCAGCAAGGGATATACACCAAAGTGGAGTAACGAATTGTTTCTAATAAGAAATATTCAGCGGACGAATCCAACAACCTACCTGTTGAAAGATCAAAACAGTCAAGATATTCAAAGCTCTTTTTATACTGAAGAACTTCAGAAAACCAGGCACCCTTATGTATATTTAGTTGAAAAAGTGATGAAAAGAAAAGGGAATAAACTGTTTGTGAAGTGGTTAGGGCTAGATAAAACTAATAATTCTTGAGTTAGTAAAAATGAAATAACATAATTTATATCATAATTAATAATGTATAGTTGCTTCTAAATAAAAAGGTGTATTAACACTTATCTTTCATTTAATAACTTTCCTATACCTATAAATATTTAACCGCCTCTCCCCCCCCCCATCATTTTACTCCCCACCACTTTTACCAACCCATTAATAAGTCAACGACCGGTCAAGGTCTACAGGTTTATTTTTAGAATTGCATTAATGTCAAACCGGTCAAGGTGAACAACAACAGGTTATTAGAACTGGTTTGAAGTTGAGAGTAGAATACCTATGCCGATCCTACTCCAAAATTCAAGATGGCGGCTGGAGCAGGATCGACATAGCTTTTCACCGACTACATCACAGTCCAAGATGGTGGCTCGCCGGTGCCACTCCTCACATCGAGTCTGGAGTCAGTCTGTTCAGTAGATTGCAATACATTAATGGTGTTAACATTAACATTATACTATAATTTCGAATTTATCTTGGGTTGAAGATCTAGTAAAGGGAAATGGATTAATAAAAATAGGTGACGCTAAGCAACTTGAATTATTATCGTATTAGAATCGTGCTGAATGGAGGTGTCATTTATTGGCGTAGTGGTTAATTGCAATATGCCTGTTCCAGTCAAATATAAGTGTATCAAATGTAGAGGAGATTGCGATCTACCAAACAGAAAATGTTTCCCATGTGAAACTCAAGATTTTTTTGAGGATTCAGATAAATCGAAACATATACCTAGCTCTTACTTTGACAAAAAGTGATTTAAAATATGTTGCAGTTAATACGTTGTTGATTTAATTGAGGGATAAGTAGTGCGTCTTACTTTATAATGATGTTAAATCACATGAAATAGTTTCTGTATCAAACTTTAATTATTTCTTTATTATATAAAAAAAAACTTATAAACAATTGTTTTTACAATATTTTATTAGAAATATTATATATTATTACAAACAATAAAATTATTTAATTCATTGTTGTTGTTGTTGATGGTTTTGCAACCAATCATCTGCTGGATCATTCCAATCCTGATCCTGAAGCCTCCATTCTTCATCATTGTTGCTGTTGTTGTTGCTGCTGCTGTTATTGTTGTTGCTGATGTTATTGTTTCTATTGTTGTCGCTATTGCTGCCGTTACCGCTGTCGCTGTTACTTGCTCATGTGTAATATTGCCTCTGTTTGTTCCTTTTGTAGACGGAGACTCCGTCTACATTTTACCAGATGGTTTGCCATGCGATGGCTCAACACGCGATGAAACGGTAGCAATGGGCAAGTTCTAAATTCTGTAACAATATATAAGTATATGTAAATTAAAAGTCAAATTAAAAAATTAACTATCACTTACCACTGTCATCCATATTAGCAGAAAAATGAAATTTTCCAGTTATGATATTGTTTTAGTGTCAAAACAATGATACATTTATGTATTTTGTTCAGACTTATATATGCTAACAGCTGGAAGTTAGTAGCCCCTCCATTATCCTCCATGTAGGAGGAGTAAACATGAGGAGGGAGGCTGCTCCCTGATTTGAACAATCAGTTAAGTAAAACATTAATTTACAATCAACATGGATCTACAAAAGTTGAACAAAGAAACAGCTTTTAAAGAATTGAAGAATTTGAAGGAGTTGAAAATAAACCGAAGATATAAAATAGTGAAGTTGAGGTTTAGTAAAACCAAAAATGGTGATAGTATTTTGGCTGAAACTGAAGATTTTACCACCTACTTACCACGAAGATTTTATGTGTACTTTGCACGCCTGACAATACATTTAAGAATTTTCCACTTTCCCTGACTGTAAGTAATTAATTATAGATATATTGGTTGGTGGTATTTATATCATGTCACCATAAAACTTGTTGAACCTACATGTTAAACCGGTTTTTCAATTCACCGGAGTTCAATTAAGAATAAGTTTTCGTTATAACCGGTCCAACCGGTTTTGGTAGAATATAACTAGTTTAACCGGTCTACCGCATCTGTTTCAAAACAGGTTTTCATTATTACCCTACTTACATTCCTGGCGTAACCAACTGGACAACGATTTTTTGTATCGTATTTTTTTGTATTTTTTGTAAAAATATCAAGATACTTGTAAGATTTTTAGTTATACGTAAAAAATTGACTATGCCTTTCCCAAAAGCTTGGGATAATAAACTAAAAGTTGCCGCTTTCCCATTTAGAAGAGATGATGCAAGAATGTGCCACAATTGTTGCATGGCTTGGTATTCCGATGAATTTTATTGTTTTACGGGTCTCTGTACTGGGTGCAGAAAATTGAATCCCGTAAACATTAATATACAAACAGAGAAACTTTCCTTTGGTGTGCAAACGTGCGCAAAGTGTTATTGTGCGTTAAAAAATACGTACATCGTTATCTGCAGGGACAGATGTGGCGTTTACACTAATGGTAATGTTTCCATGAGGCAAAGATGTTTAGTTTCCGACGAATTAAGGTATCATTACTGGAATCATATTTGTCATACATGTTTAAATAAAGTGCAATATTTATGCGAGAATACGGGATACACATATTGTAACGAAATTCACCATTCTCAAATATGTTGGTGTTTAAAACATGAAAATCAAGTTCTGAGAAGGCTGCAAAATCGAGACCCCCCTACGATGGTTATTACAAATACTATCGATAATAGTTTATAGCTAATATGTATTAGGTTAATAGATAAAATGAAGTAGTTGTTTAAAAGAGAATATGTTCCGGTTCTTATATTTCTAAATAAATATGTTAGGGATGAAAGATTGTTAATCACCTTCTGAGCAGTGTGAAATCTCAAAATCTGGGTATTTTTTGGGTTAAAATATAAAGAATTCTCCGAAAACCAGTTCATCAAATTGCCAAAAAGAGCGTTACCATTAGTTTTCAATACCCCATCATTCAAATCCTGAATAATCAAAGGTGTCATCCGCGTACATCGTGAAATGTGTCATTAGAAATGTCAACAAGATCATTCTCGTAAAGTAAAAACAACACAGGGCCCAGGATTGAACCCTGTGGAACTCCCACTGCTATATGTTGTTTTTGTGAGTAATTATTATATACTGAAACAAATTGGGTTCGGCTTTGCAATCGAATTTAGTTTAATAGAAATCTTTTCAAAATTTACAGTGAACACGAAATGTTCACTATGTAGATATTATTAATAACCAACTAGAGTTTAAGTTGCTAAGTGAAACATGTTATAACAATGTGTCGGCGTTGTTCTGGAATCGCGACAGAATGGATCAGAATATTTGCACCAAATGTTGGATTAACCGAATGTTAGAGTATCAACAAGTTAATTTTATACGTAAAACCTGCTTACCAGTGCCACTGATGAAGATTATATATAATTACCAAAAATATATATATTTATTAATAACGGCGTTGAGAAGATAAGAATAGATCAAGAATGGGCGAATTTTTATTTACAGAAGAAAATTACAATCGAGCATTTATTCGATAAAATTCAAATGGATGGTCAGTTGAGTGAGCTGAAATCTATAGAGGATTTACTAACCCATCGAATAGCTGTAAAACTGCAGGATGCGTTCAGAAGTCATCCTTATTTTGTCTAATGGTGCCATTTGTGTAGTGGCACAAATTTATTTTATAAGGTAATACGTAGAAAATGCCGAATTGGCAAAAAAATTTTTAGAGTATCAATATCTAAGCAAATTTTATACGAAGAACCTGCTTACCAGTATCCCTGATAAATATTATATATCATCATAAAAAATATGTGTTTATTAAAAACGGCTCTGGGAAGATCAACAATAAATCAAGAATGGCTGAATTTTTATCTGCAGAAGAAAATTACAATCGACCATTTCCTTAAATACCACCACTTTATGCAACCACTTGTGTAGTTGCATAAATTTATTGTATTGTAAAGTTATTTAAAATTATAAAACACACCCTTAATTATATTTATAATAATAATAATTTGTCTGATATCAAATGGTTATCATTTGAGATCTGACCACTTGGTAAATTCACAAAAAAAAAATCACGAATGCTTTGTTCCAGTTATAAAGCATTTTATAAAACGTGCAAATGCTTCAAAGGAAAATCCAGCCCTTTTAATAATGGATAATCGCCAGAGATTTCTATTGAAGTTATAAACTTATGTAATGATAATGGTGTCACCATATTAACTATTCCTCCGCACTGTACCAATAAATTACAATCTCTTGGTATGGGTGTGCTCAAGCCATTTCAAATATTTTGCAATTCTACAATAGATTGTTGGATTATGTGTCACCCAGAGGAGACTTTCAATATTTATCATATTTCATCATGTGTTGAACAGGCTTATCTAAGGGCCTGTTAACATACTGGCAGATTTAAAAAAAAAACTGGCATTTATTCTTTCGATAGATTTGTGTTTGGGGAAGAAGACTTTTTGGAGAGTTCTGTAATTAACAGAGTTATTTTTGAAAATCAGTCAACTACAGGCAATCCGTCAATAACTAGTTTAACAGAAACATCATATGGAGAAGAAAATAATGTTTCAAACATTGCAAAGCAGACAACACCACCGCAACAAACAAAAAAGCTAGTTTTATATCCCCTGAAGAAATAAGAGCTCTACCAAAAGCAAAACCTCGAATCTCAACCAATAAAAGAAAAAAGGGAAAACAATGACAACAGACACACCAGAGAACAATGAAATAGAAATGAGTAGAAAAGGAAGATTAGAAAAGAGCAGCTGAAAATATAAAAAAATAAAAAGAAGACCGTTAGTCATTAAACGAAGATGATAGTGACGCAAGTGATCCTGAAATAATTCTTCAAGACTCATCAGATGAAAAGAACTGTATGCCTTTTTCTCCAGAATCCGAAAAAATCTTAACTTTTGGTCAATTAGATCGTGATCCTGCTGTGAATTATTATGTTCTTGTAGAATTTAAATCTATAGAACGAAAGGAAGTCTATTATTTAGGAAAAGTGCTGTCTTGCAATGAGAATCTAAAGGAGTTTGAAATCATTTTTTACCGAAAAAGCTTAAAAGTTGACCAAAAATTTGTGCTTCCAAATGTACCAGATGTCTCATCTGTGCCATTACAGGATATTAAATTGTATTAAATGAGGTACAGGTTCTTCCTCAACCAAAAACTCGGCACTACAAAGAGGCAACAAAATCTTATTAGTTTTGAACTAATCCTTAGTTCTATAAATACACCTTAAATGTGTTACTGTACCCCTTTGGTAAAGAACAGTGAGACACTTAGAGATTTTTTAAAATGTTCTTTTAAATGTTTTTGTTCTGTTGCATATGTGTGATCAAAATGCCATAACTTTCTCTTAGGTTTACTGATGTTTATATGTTAAAATGAAAAATTTAATATTTTAATTTTGGTGTATCACTGTACCTACCTTTCCCCTACATGTTCGATTATTTGGCCTCGATTGGTCAACTTCGGGAGTGAAGGGAACCGCCCTGTATAAATTTTAGTACGAAATAGCAAACCACGCAGTTTAATTTGAGAGCACGATCTCGCAATATAAAGGAACAGTCGAGTGAGCAATAGGAGCCTGGAGAGTTTTGAGTTTTAGTGTGTGGCGCGTGACATCTAGTTTTCCAAGGTAGGAAATTAATATTATTTTTATATAATTTTTATAAACTTTCCATCAATTTGTCAAACTATTTCCCAATTTAAATCCCTTTGTTTGATTATTATTTTAAGTCATTGAATATTAGATACTGTATTTGTATCGTCTTTATATTTAGTTCCGTTGAAGTTATACTTGAGTGTATTATTTGAATAACGTTTTACATTTTCTGCTCTGGCTATCGTTTGGCTTGTTTTTGCTTTCATGTTTGAATGGGCCTTATTGAATGTACTAACATTCTTCATCCGTGCCTGACCAAACATCTGGTGCATAATACCATGATTTTTACTCAAATCCCTCAACTAATAGCTGGGTAGCCTCCCGTATGGGACCTCAGTACCTTCCGACATAGTCGGCTAACTAACTCAATCTCTTCAGTTTTGTATTTAGAACAAATGTAATGCTGCAAATACTAGAGCAGAAAATGTGTTTTTATTTTTGTTCACCAGTATAATTTTGATGTCCTGAATTGAGATCGGGGTTTTCTCTGCCGTGCTCTTTTTTCCCGTGAATTCAAAGTTGAGTACGGCACACTCTATAATTTTTTGAAACTGTTACTGTTTTGTCCATTTCCGTTGTAAAATAAATAAGTAGGTGTTTTGAGTACAATGTCGCGTATTATTTCCCAGTTACCTCAGATCTCCCTATGATGCGTCAGTAACCAGTGCATTCTGTATGATATGTAAAATTAAATATGTCAACACGTAGAGGTTTGTTTATAAGACGATTACGACTAAAGAAACATTCTGTATAGGCCTGGGTAAGTTACACTACAGGAGATTATTTTTAGGACGAGGATACAATCCCGTATGTGGAATTCTAGTGAAAAAAATATTTTCATGAATGGGCGGGGTTTACCAATTTCAACGGCGAGTTTATTTATTATTTGACTTTTCCTTTCTTTAACCCTAACCCTACATAAATTAAATAATTTTGAATGCTTCAGTAACTTCAATGTTGGGTTAAGTGTTATATCGTGTGTTAACCACAATGAAAGTTGACAACTGTTTCACGAGTTGTAATGATTTGCAAAGTGCAATTAATGAGTATGAAAAAGAAAATAGGGTACAGTTCTGGAAGAGGGATTGTAAGACGCTAGACAGATGTTGCTGCAAAGAAAAGTATTGAGCTTGTAGGTAGACGACAACAACTCAGACTGATCAAAATGGTACAGATGAAAATAATCGCCTTTCATGCTTTGATTTCACTGAAACAAAATGGAGATGTTGGAAAAATTAGTATCCTTCAACAAATTGTACTCAAACCTGGTTCGTCAAAAGTTCCTCGTTTAGAAAGTATCTCATCGAATCCAGAGAGTAAAAAATCTGTCTCAGATATACTAAAAAATGTATGGAAGTGGCCTGATACCGCCAAAACTACAAAAAGAAAAAGAGATACTCTTAAATTACCCTCAGTATTGACTTCTAATAAGTGGTTAGAGGTTATAGAAGCCCGAGAGAGAGAGAAGTTCTTGAAGCGAATGAAGAAAAAAAAGAAACGAAAGGAATTGAGAGAATAGAATAAACAGGATGCTCAAGAAACTTGTACTAAGAAAAAAAGGAGGGAAAAGGCCAAAATCAGACAATAGATCGAAAATTGCAGAAATACAACGTAAGAACAAACTTCAATTGGAAGTTGGCTGTTATGTAATTGTACAATATGACGGTCAATTTTACCCCGCTAAAGTTATAGAAGTAGATAGAAAATGCAAAATGTGAAGCTATGGAAAAAAGTAGTATAAATTGGAAATGGCCCTGTAGATCCGATATCATCTGGTATTCTTTGCAAGATATCTTGCAAAAAATATCACCTCCAAAAGTTTTAAATTCTAGAAGCATATACAGCGTACCAGAAATGGAGTACTACCTATTCTCCATTAATTCTTAACATGTACGAATATATAAACCTATTTTTGATGTACATAATATAGTATATTTCAGAATATTTAATACATGTTATTTGATATAATTTTATATATTTTTTTTTATTTTTGTTCTAATTAATATTAGTAACAGATTTCGATACACATCGTCAAGTGATGGCTATATATAGTGCTTTCATATGACGATAAATTGTGAACGTTTTTATTTTTTCTCCGTTTCAAAATCTCGCACCTCTTTCTTTCTTATAATTTTAAATAACTTAATGTGTTTCCCATTTACGTCAATAGCAAGTGAAGCTTGAGAAATCTACCAAAGAAACAGAAATTGCCATTCAAACATGGTTAAGGAGGGCATCCGATCGGAGGAATCAATTACAAAATAAATTTATAAGTGGTGAAGTGGTTTATTTTATTTCATATTCAGAATAAAAATTCTATTCTAGGCGTTTTAATAAAGACATCTGGAAGACGTTGGGTTTTGTCACATTGGATGGATTGGATGTTAATCCGGATGAATCAGGTAAGACATGTTGAATATCTAAACCAAGCATCTTTTAGACATCTTTAAGATGTATGTGTGCTGTCTGGGAACTAATAACTGTTGAAAATAGGTACGGAAATGACAAAGTCAAAACCCTTTAAAATCGCTCAATACAACAATATCTCGGGTATTGATCGTAATGACCAGATGATTAGCTACTATTCTTCTCCGTGGAAAAGTATTAGTTGGTATAAAAAAGTTATGTTTCATTTGTTGGACGTAACACTTTGAAATCCTTATTATATTCAAAGAAAGTTTCATACCAAAATAACTTTTTTCCAATTTCGGGAAGATATGGTAAAACAGCACCTAAGCTTGTCTAAAATAATCAAAGATGGCAGAACCTTAGCCTTATCTGGCCCGTTACATGGCGGGAAAAGAAGACGCGCCGATCCACCACATGAGCAGGAAGCAAGAAACGGGGCGCAACATCAAAATATGAATTTTCCCGATACAATTCCCAATACTAAAGATCAACAAAAAGTCATCACATGATATGCAAATACTATCCTTCGCAGAAGCAACGTAAGGACACCAAGTTCTTATGCAATACCTGTCCTAACAAACTTCCTCTATAGTGCCATGCTTTGAAGAGTAATTGATAAATTAGCTTTAGAAAAATTAGTACTGTGTTCAGTACTGTATAACTCTTGCATCCTTCCTCCCCGCCATTGTAAAGACGAAGGGTGTTAGTCTGTGCCCGAGGCAGTATGTATTCATCTGTCATAGTAGCCACACGTATGCTTTAGCATATTTGTGGAAGCAAGAAGCAATATAGCGTTGTCCATATTCATTATCGTTTTATTGGCAACGGCTACGGCAGTAGTCCGAAAAGAGATAATCTCAGGGGTAATAGGAAATACCAGAGCCCTACACCCCAACATACTGTTTTGATAAATAAATCAGCGACTTTTGTTAGTCGATAAGGAACAAGAAATTTTGCTACAAACAGTAAAAGCAAAGTTTTCATTTAATCAGATTAAATTAAATGATAATCATGTTCTGTTATATACAGGACTGCCAACCTGCCAGTAAAATATTTGAGTCGTTATGTGACTTGTTAAAGTGCGTAAACATCAAATATTATTTGAAATGTAATGTGGTGTCAGTAAGTAAAGACGATCAGTTATTAATGACACCTATGAGGTTAAGGCAAAATTTTCAAGGCACCAGACTAATAATTTTTATGAAGTTATCATTCGACTGTTTAAAGATATTGTGTTATCACGTAATAAATCGTACAATGTAATCGCTTTAATGGACTTTACTGTAACTTGTTTGGAAGAATACTACCAAAAAATAATTAGAAGCTTTGTTAATTCCCGGAATAAAACTCCAAGGTTAATCCTAAAACCTTTTAGATATTATAATATTAAAAGAGCGGGAATATGACCTATGGCCCATAGGTGATATTCCATCTCCCGCGCCATAGGTGATGACCCATAGGCTATGGGTCAAAAAATTTATAAGGTCCCTAGTGCAACCAAAGTATCTGAATTTCATTATGTTGATGGAACTACTGGAGCTAGAACTTGTTTTACTGGTAAGCTTGGAAAGTTTTGCAAACAGCAAGCAGCAATTTATTTCTATTTTAATGAAGAAATAGTAACGACCTTGCAGTAACCGCTACAGCATGGCTAAATTAGCGTTTGGTGAAAATGTACAACCCATGTCATTTTACATGCCACTAGTTGATTCAAGAACTCAAATCTCCAAAGACTGCGATCCTAGGTGTGATGTAAATATTCCTCACAATGAATTAGTTCCCTCTGACGGAAGTGTAACTTTATCCAAAAATGTAGTCGGTCGGGTTTGTAATATAGATACTGACCAAAATTTCTCAGACGAAGCTTTAGAAGGTATTTTTACATTGATGCGAGAACATTACAAACATTTTGGGACCTCAAGCTCAACAGGAAAAAAGTTAAGCAAACACTTAGAACAATAACATCGTGGGAGTCCTTATGTACTGCAGGAAGTTCACTATCGATTCGTCGCAGAAGTGCCACAAATATTAAAGTTTAATCTACTTCGATAAGTCGACGAAAAATAGGGATTACAAGAAGTTGTAAAATTTTACCGATCGGTAGACCTTCACAGCGCGAGCCTAAATCAAAAAAGAGAAAGCGTAAGTTAGCAGAAAACGTAGACAAGAATCAACCGAATGCCTAATCTCATAGATCAGGTCATTAATAAAAAAATACACAATATGTAGGGTCTACATAGAGTAAGGAATAAACTGAATTTTCCGAAAAGGAAATATTTTTCAAAGAAATCCTCAGACTTTTCAATTTTTTTATTAAAAAGCGCAACTTTTGATGTGTAGTTGCATTTTTAACATCATCACTGTTCCGAATATAACAATCATCGGTAATTTTTTCAAATGGCAATCTGTACTTTTGAGACTGTGGTTTGATAGAGCAGGCTAGTTTGGATGCGGCATACTAAAATTTTTGTCATGTTACATGGGCAGATTTTCGAGAAAATTGATGATTATGCATATACAAGTCATTTCTTTTAATCGGTAAAATTACCAAGAATCTGGTTAATTAGGTGTTCAAACTGAAGTTCTTCCTGTCTGACAGCATCCACGATGATTGAATTTAACACTACAAAAGAGCAAATAATCCAACAAGGCATCAAAAATAAAATGTCTTTTTTGCAAATAACAAAGAAAAAGAGGTGTTATCAGTGGCGTGGTAAAGCAAAGTGATAGTGAGGAAAAACTTTAGTTTAGTTTGAACATTTAATTAATCAGATATTTATTCATTTTACTGAATATAAATTAATAGTAAATGTTTAATCATCAATTTTAGTATGCCGCATGCATACAGTATGCTCTATCAGACGGTAGGTACTCTAAAATGTACAAGTTGTCATTTGAAAAAACTGCAGACGATCTATTATATTCAGAACAGTAATGACGTCCAAAATACGAATACCATAGCAAAGGTTGGGCATTTGCATTTCAAGAAAATGAATGTAGGACCTAGAAACAAAGTTTGTAGACTGTTCTGTTTTATAAAGTGCAGGAAATAGATATGGAAGAGTCTTTGAGTAAAGAAGATCTCTGTTTAGTTATTATGACGTCATTTCAGTGCAAACAATTACAAAATTCGGAAATGATAAAATATGTATTGACAGGACACATGGGATGAATTCATAAGATTTTCAGTTACCTATATACTTTATTAACTGTAGATGAATTTAGTTTAGGGTATCCTGCAGCATTTTGTTTCTATGAGAACAGAACTAGCGTTTAAATTATTTTGGGAGCAGATAAAGTTAAAAGCAGGTATAATCATACCCAGTATTTTTATGTCTGAGATGACCAATCATTTTATAATGCATGGTCAACTGTTATGTCTCTTGTACCAAACAAATTATTATGCACCCGGCATATAGAACGTAACTGGCGGATGAATTTATCGAAATTTAGTGGCGGGTCTGAATTTAAAGAACTTATAAACCACGTATATAAAACAATTAAGAGTTCTTATTTAAGAAACATTCATTGAACAATTTCAATTTTATGTGCTACTCAAGTTTTGAACCAATTGTTAGCAGATTCCAATGCTACAGCATTTGGACAGTATATTTCTAAAACGTCCTGTAGGCTAGGCAAATTGTTATAGGTTAGGCTTAGATATCAATACAAATATGTACTTAGAATCTGTTAACAAAACTTTAAAACATATATTTGGATGGTAAGAAATGTAAAAGGAGTATAAATGCGCTAATAAGCTCCTTATAAAATTAGCTAAAAACAAGGTAACCGATCATATAAATGCAATAAAAAATGGCCACAAACCAATTTCACTATTAAATCACAAATGATAGAAACTGTTAAAGGTGATGAATGGTTAGTTGTTTCTACGTGGTGTATAAGAAAAAAACAGTGCATAAAAGAGAAACAAACTGCTCTGATTGCCAAATTAAATGTGAAGCATGTAACATTTGCGTACGTGACGTTAGTTGTTCGTGAGTGGATAACGTGATTAAGTTAAACATTTGTAAACATATAGATGCATGTGTTAAACATAAAATAATATAACTAACTGAAAATACTGTATTGAATAATTCATCGGAAATTAATGGAATTATAAATAGTAACCTCTGTGTGCTGAAATTTTAAATGTCGATGGTCATCAATTGGGCAATCTATAAAAAAATGTAAATTAACTACGGGATTATGTTTAACTGACTTACAAATAACTGATAAACTGACCAATGTTATCATGAAAAATTTAGACAAGGTTACTGAAATAATGAATAAAGGCAGTGTACTAAAGTCTTACAAGTACTGAAAACATTAATGGCCGAAAAAAAATGAGTATAAGGGGTGCTCTGAAGTCATAATTGATTAACATGTGTTTATTATGTAAACCTAACGGCGATGTAATATAATATGTTACAATTTGAACTGTTCTATGTGCTACTACAAAATATGCCAAAATTGCAAGACTTTCTGAAGAACTCTATGTTGAAATCACAAGAGCAATTATTGATATTGATTCTGCAAAACTTCTAACTGACATTCGCCATTCGTTATCAAGGCACGTTATAAGGGGACAATTTAGCAGGTAGACACTATGGATGACTTGCTATAAGGGGAAAATTTAGCAGGTAGACCCTATCGATGATGCCAGATTAAAAAGCAAATCAAGGAGAAGGCGGGAGCGGAATTAAAACAACCCAGAGCTGCTCCTAACGTAATAAATTTAAGTCAACAAGCCAGTTATTTTAATTTTAAGAGAGAAATCTTTTAATGGCAAATGAAAAAAGAAGGTACCAAAAATTGGAACCAGAATAAGAGAGAAATGAGCAATTCAGCGCGAAGAAATTAGGAGATAGAGGTTGGGATTGGCTGAAAAATAATCTTGGTGTTTGATCTGAAATTACAGACAATAAGTTAATTTTGGATTGGACTCGGGCTATTTCACCTAATAATTAGAAGACTTATCTAATAACTGTTAAGAAAAGCAAATTAGAAAATTGCAAGTTGCACTACAGCCTTGGACAAAATGTAACTATCGATGAGATGCTTCCAGCATTCCGAGGGCGCTGCGGATTTAGACAATATATCTTTTCAAAACCCAATAAATATGGAATAAAAATGTTTTCTCTCTGCGATGCTAAACTTTTTTTTACATATAATATGGAAATTTATTGCGGTCAGCAGCCAGAAGGACCTTATAGGCAAAATAATTCTCCAGATAGTATTGTATTTAGATTGTCCGGACCAATTTTTAACACCGGCAGGAATATAACTGCCGATAACTGGTTTACCAGCCTAAAACTCGTCAAGGAATTAGAGAAGAAAAAATTATCGTACGTAATAGACGAGAAATACTTCCCTATTATACTAAAAAAATAAATAAATAAATAAAACAGTCTTATTATTATCGAGTTACCATACATCTAGTTCTGTGGTATCAAATAAAATAGAGAAAAAGCCAGAGATTAAAGTTTTATAACGAAACAAAATCAGGCGTGGATGTTGTTGAGAAGTTATGTGCAACACAGCCCGATATACAAAAATATGGCCAACGGTAATTTTTTACCACATGTTGAATGTAGCCGGAGTTAATTCCAGAATAGTTTTGGAAACGGAATGAAATATATTTCTCGGCGGAACTATTTGAAAAACTTAGCGCTGAAATTATTAACTCCCCAGCTACAGAGTAGATCGCTATATAAAAATTTGCCAAAAGTTTTGCAAATATTAGAAAAATATAAACCTCAAGGGACACCACCAACCAGCGATGAAGAAGAGCAAGTAGGAGCATTTGTAATCCCTAGCAACCAAAGAATATATTGCGCATTCTATAAAGAAACAAAAAAACAGTTAAGTCAATACTCATATTAGAAGTGCAATAAATGTTTGTGTCTGCGCCTATATACCAAAAAAATGAGCCAGAAATGTTTTGAAAAAATGTCAGAAGAAGAAGCAGATGTAAAATTAGCTATTATAGCCCACCGAACCGCATATAGACTATGATACTATGGTCTATCTTATATATCTTAGGATATTTCTTATCAGGATACTATGGTAGCCTTCTGTGGATCGTTTTTTAAAGACATCTTGTGTTTTCTGACGTTTTTTGTTCAACAATTTCAAATATTCTTCTTCTTCCTCTTGCTCTTCCTCTTCCAATAAAAGAGCAGCTAATAAGCGTTTATTCATCTTGACACGTCGATATACAGCACAAGACTGCCAAGATTTTAAAAGTCCGACGGATTAAATGAAAACACCCAACCACACCGCCAGTCGCGGCAGCCAGCGGCTGCTTTCGGACGCAACCGCCAGACGCACAAGCGAAACCCGGGGGATATAACTAATATTATGAAGTCCGCAACCTGTGCCAGGCATGCCAGGTTGCCATTTTTAGCTATTTTAGGCAAGAAAACATGTAATATTCGCTATAAATGGCAACCTCGCATATTTGTATGGCACCGGAACCGGTCGAGGCTGCTACGGACGGCTATGATCTACGACTCTGCCTTACGCCTTACGCCTACGCTGGATGGCAGTTAAAATTTAAAATGGTGGTGATTTAGTTCATTTAATTTTTAGTTATGTTTTTTAAGAGTGATGTATATCTTCAAAGACAGAAAATTGGAATAAAAATTACAAAATTTGAATTAACTGTAAGTTTTCAAAGGAATATTCCTTTGTTGTCTGACCCCATCAATAATTTACATCACAACCGCATTATACGCATTATACTCTCCAAGTGTAGTTTATGCTACAGGTAATATTCCCAGAAATAATCAAATTCCTGCCAGTTCGCCTCTATTTCAGCCGCCTGATTTATGGTCTCATTCTGCACTCGGAGATAATGAAGCAATTTACAATGTCAGTGCGTATAGGTGTATATAGGTACGTCGAGTCCGTACCGCATTATATCCCAACCTTCGAGGTTTAATTTCTGTTTTCATATACTTCAAAATTAACGCCTACTTATCGCTTATAGTTTATTTTTTAGAACAGAACGTATTTAAACTGAGCCGAGATGTAACGTACGGCAGTTAAGAAGCGAACAAGTTATACAGCAAAAATGTTTTTAGACGAATGTCTCACAAAAATACTCTCCGAAAAAGTGACTTGCGACAACATTTTTATATATTTTTGGACCTGAGACAAAGTAAATAAAAGTGTGTGTACCGCCTGTTGGGTTGACAAACTTTTAGAACATGGAGGACAACAAATATTAGAACACGTCGACCTCAGTTATGATCTCCACAAAAGAGTCTGTGAATACGATCGCCGTCAATATTTCCTAATTACGGCATTGAAACATCACCTTACCAAATCCAGTAAGTGGTTAGAACGGTATGAACGTAGCGAACTCATGGTGGATTACCTTATAGAGGAAATAGAGAAGTAGGATGAATGAGAACATCTTCAACCAAACATTCAGTTCTACATACGAAACCGTTCTTGTTGATCATGTGAAGGATTTATCAAGCAGACAAGCCCTTGTCTAGAAAATAATTCCTATAGTTAGCATTTCAACTAGCTGAAAAATTGAAGATACCTCATCGCTTTAAAAGGGGAAAAGAAATCCACCGGTAAGGATTTCTATAAAGCATTTATGACTAGGCACCATGATCTTGCATTAAGAACACTTGAATTTACAAGTATTATGCGATGTATTGGATTAAATAGGCCTCAGGTAAAGAGATTTTTTACTGGTATTTTACTGCCGATGGAAAAATTTAATTTTACACTATATACAATTTATAATCGTGACGAGACTTCTGTTAGCATGGTCCATAAACATACAAAGGTGGTATCAACAAGAGGCAAGTAGGAAAAATGACATCTGCCGAGAAGCAAAAATGCGACAGTTTTCTTTTGCATGTCGGCTGGTGGCCAGTTAATACCTCCCTTTTTTGTGTACCCACGACAGAGAATAAATGAGAGGTTAAAAACAGATGCATCCTTAGAAAGTGTAGCAAATGAGCAAGTGAAGCTCAACCCAATAGATGGATGAATGCAGATCTTTTTCTAAAATGGATGAGTCACTTTTGTATATATGCAAATCCATCTACAGAAAGACCAGTATTGCTTTTCTTGATTGGCATGTAAGTTATAAGGACTTGAACGCCATTATATTTTCACGTGAGCATAACATTTACATGATATCTACCTTGCCGCATACAACCCACAAACCTCAACCGCTTGATAGAACGAAACCCTTCAAAGATACTCTCTATAAAGCTTTGCGGATTATGGATGAGAAAAAATCCCGGATTGTGGAGTATGTAATAGCCGGACTGGTAAATACTGCTTTTCCTG
This sequence comes from Pogonocherus hispidulus, assembly GCA_963924545.1. Taxonomy (NCBI): domain Eukaryota; kingdom Metazoa; phylum Arthropoda; class Insecta; order Coleoptera; family Cerambycidae; genus Pogonocherus; species Pogonocherus hispidulus. Next base: position 8,887,887 of record OZ004697.1, on the reverse strand, counting down.
GAATTGCTCAAAAGTGTTTTGAGTGCACGGGTCTCTGGACAACCACAGTTCAGACCCCCGCAACATTTAAATCAGAATCGAAATAATCAACCATCTACTAATATTTTCAAGCTGAGACCAATGTTTTTACACCAACCCCCATGTCAGAAATTTCAAATAATACTGTAAAACCTAAACAAATACCACAACGCACAACAAATTACTTTGCAAATCAAATTAATGGCCCCCTAATTTAATTTGCGAAGAATTAACAAATATCGAACAATCCGTAACGGAACATTCTTATTACGAGTACGTATCGAAGATGTAATATATGACCTTTAACGCGGCACTAATAGAACATCCTGACTAAGCAGATAATAATTTAAATTTGAACGCAGAAGTAGAGTTCGAAAATTTTACAATACCAGCCTCGAACCCGAAATGTACGAACTGAATCTAAATCACATTCATCAAACAAAACTACCTTTTATTTTCTCAGAACAATTTAATCTTAAAATATTATTAGATTCCGGGGTATTAGTCTCACTGACGAATCCAGAAATTGCTTTCTCACTTTTTCCAAATTTCATATATTTCGAAATATCCGCCCTAGGAAAGACTACCGTAGGCTATTACACATTGAAGGTTCCCCTACTTAGGGAATTTAACGAACCACAAGAAATTGAATTTCTTATAACACTTTGGCATAAGAAATTTGATTGTTTACTCAGCATTAACGATTTAACCAACATGCGCGCAAAATTAGATGTTATAGAAAAATGTCTCGAATTACCTCACGCGCGAATATACTATTATGAAGACATTATAATTTTTACAATATAAACCAAGTTACGGACAAAACCCTTAAAATCCCAGTAAATTACCCCGAAGAAAAAGAAAAAGACCATCAATTTTCTCATACAAACTGTTATCAACCAAAGACATTGATTCATAAGTTGGAATTGATAGTTGTTCAATATGACCAAGACTCATATTACTACATTGTTGTTTATACTTTTATCTTCCAGATATAAAGGGATATCTTCAATTAGTTCGGTCAATTCGGTTTGGTTCAATCAATCAGGTGTTTTGATTGAACCAACAGGGCTTGCTATACATCAGACTGATTATTTAACACTAAATTACATAGTCAGGGCATTGTTATCTCGAAATTAAACATCATGGAAAACTAATCGTACCCGAATATATATGCAGCATACAACAAAATTTCGCTAACATTCCCGTAGATATTACTGACAAAATAATATTTAATCAGCCGATAGAAGTCTAGATAATTATGTCTATCAAAACGAAACATAACTTCCGGAAAACTCAAATATCAAAAGTAAAGATCTCCTGCGCATAGAACATCTCAACTATGAGGAGAAACTAGAAATTGTTAAACTTTCTCACGAATTTAAGGACATCTTCCATAACGAATACTGGATGCGACTTAACATTTACAAGTGCAGTAAAACATACAATTAGAACCACCGACGAAGAATCAATTTAATGCAAAAATTTTAGGTACCCTTACAAACTTAAAACGGAAATTCAAAATCAAGTCAGAAAATTATTAGAAAATAAGATAATACGGCCTATTGTCAGCCCCTACCGCTCGCCGGTGTGGATAGTCCCAAAAAAATTAGACGTTAGTGTCAAAAGGAAATGGCGCATGGTCATAGATTTTCGCAAACTGAATAATAAAACCGTAGAGGACAAATACCCTCTCCCTGGCATTGAGAAAATTTTAGAAAAACTTGGTACTTAAGTGTTCTTATTTCACAACGCTTGATCTCGCGCAGGGATTCCACCATATCGAAATGGATCCCAAATCAATAGAAAAAACGGCATTTACTGTAGAAAACGGCCATTATGAATATGCACGGATGTAGTTCGGTCATCCGAACACTCGGGCACTGAGTACAGCCATAAAATTTGTCACGGGTAACCCCGATAATAACGATTTAAGAGAAATAAAATCAAACATAGAAATATGATTCAGTAACCAGAAAAAATCCATAACTCAAAACGACAAATTTGTATATTTCGCCTCACATCTTACTGAGAGATATAAATCTGATATAAATTCCCTGGGTTTAAACATCTTGAAAACGTTAAAAAAGTAGATATGGTATATAATTCACAAAAAGAAAATTCAGAACTAACCGACATTCAACTTATGACTCATGAACTACTAGAATCTACCCAGCTCATAGAGAGAACGATATCTTCTCATTTTCTGATATAATAAACTTAGAATTATTCAAAATTTCGGAAATTACTACCATTTACAGAAATTTGCGAACCCTCTATAAGAATAGCGAGTTACTACTCTTTGATTCAACTCACCCCTTCTCACTATTTAAATATTTCAGAATTAATGTTGTTTTACACAACCAAGCACTAGTACATATGTATATTACAAATTCCATTCCTAGACTCCCTCCAATATACTTACTCCCGAGTCTACCCTGTACCTAATAGTCACTAAGCAATGATTCTACCTCCCGCAAAGTATCATCTGCAACATTTGAAGGTAGAGAAATGGACTGAAGAACTATGCGATGACGGCCATTTTGTATGTGTCGGTGCCATAAAAAATGAAAAGTGCGCCCTAGCTAACATAAGTTCATGTAACTTAATTTCAGTAAACAATGAGTATGGACTAATATAAGAACTCAGTGATCACAAGCTCTTAATTTTAAAAAAACATTGTGTAGAAACACTTGAACAGTGCAACAATATAAACAAGAAACAAGAAACACGTCGTAAAACAAAACACAATACTAACAAACTTTGTAAATTAGAAATAGGAAACTATGTATTCGAAAATAAAACCACAACTCTCAACATTGCAAACCCAAAGTACGATCAAGTACCAGAAAGAGTTGATTATTCCTTAAAATTACAATTTGAACATTTATCAGATTTTGACAAACTAAATAAGGATTTAATAAATTTTAAACAACCAGTTAACTTACAACATATACATTTGTACACCCAAACCTCTATAATCTCGTTTATAATTTGTATTGTAATAATTTTTATTATAATATGCAAAGGTAAAGACAATTTCAGCCCCTCTAGATGAAAAAGAAATCGACTCCAGAAGACTCTGCCGAAACCAACAACATTACCTTCACCAATTTATCCAAGAACGAAGATATTTTTTAACTTGAGGATGGAGGAGTTATAATCACCGCACACAGGCTCACTCTTCCCCGACTCACTGGCACCTTGTATATTACCGGGGCTAAGTGCTATATGTCCGTAGCCCTTTGTAAGTCACCGCAAGCCTTTCATATAAAAGCGAAACTTTCTTCCTTAGTAGTTAGTTCTTAATACGCCTTATTGCTGTCAGCATTAGTACTGAGGTACTCACCCTTTGTAGTTGTAAATTGAATACTACAAGGGAAAAACCAGTTATGTCACATTTTGGTCTAAATTGAGGTAACAGTGCCATCTGTGACATAATTGCCTGTACTATCCCGTTAAAGTTCAAAACAAGCAGAAATCGGTTTAGTCCCAGAGTTATTTAAGGTTTTAAAATCACTATACTGGGGAATAACCAGGTATGTCCATGCGCACCTGGGAAAACCCGTTATGTCACAATAATTATTTTAAGTTTGTCAGTGTAAAGTACAGTGCTTACATTGTTTGAAAGTGTAGTTGATTTAAGTTGAAAAGCGATCATTACGTATGTAACGTTACGTATGTTACGTATAGTAAAATATGGAAGATGAGAATAGTGATTTGCCTCCAGAAGAATTTGCAATGAAAAAACCACGACTAGGACGTGTGAGAGATGTGGTAAAAAAATTAAAAGTGCAGTCACATGAGGCTGGACTTGATTATAATTGCAAACGATTCCGATGTTTCGAAAATATATCAGAAAGTGAGAGAAACTTACTATTGAGGGATTTTAATCAAATGGTTGACAGAAATGAACAAAATAATTATTTAGCCTCACTAATTACAGTTCATCAGATCCATAGGAGAAGGCAGCGACTGATGAAGAGTATACTACTCTCCACGACTGCTCCTTTGGCTACAGGGTACGTATTTTGAAGGCCGGCATAGCAACTGAAATTCCCGTGTGTATCAAAGCATTTGGTGCCATACATGGGATTACAAAGTCAAAAATTGAATACATTCGAAATTCTCTTAAAAATTTAGGGAAAGCTCCAAAAGATAATCGCGGGATGCATGGGAATAGGCCGTATAAGTTATCAGCAGTGGTATGCTCAAAAATTGATGCACACATAAAGTCATTCAAGGGTAGAAAAAGCCACTAGTCTAAATAAAACCAAAAATATATATTTGCCTGAAGAACTGAATATAAAAAAAAATTATTCTTTATTTAAGGAAAAACATTATGATGTAAGTATCTCCCACGAAACCTATAGAACAAATTTAAAAAAATATAAAATATGTTTTGGCTACCCACGTTCAGATACGTGTAGCACTTGTGACAAATATATTGCCAACATGCAAGCACTAGACTGTAATAAATCCGATTCTTTTGGTGACACAAGAAAGAGAAAACTAACAACGTTGAATAACTCGCATAAGGCATTTTATAAAAAAAAAAGACGCAAAATATGCGTCTAAATCAGACCTTACACGTGAAGCAATAGCTTTATATTACCAAAAGAATGTTTACCTCCCAAATGTAACAACAAACGATGTTTATTATAATCGTCAAATGTCCATGTACAGCTTTAATATACATATTTTATCCACCGGAAAATCTATTTTTTATACTTATCCGGAGACAGTCGGTAAAAAAGGATCAAACGAAGTCACATCATTCCGTCACGACTTTATTTTCAATGTTCTTGACGAAAGAGTGACAGTTTTGGAAATTTTTTGTGATTCGGCTGGTGGCCAAAATAAAAATCAAACGATGTTTAAATTTATTCACTATTTGGTCCATTGCAGACATAGATTCACCTCTATAAAAATCACATTTGCTGCCAGAGGACATTCATATCTGAAATGTGATAAAAATTTTGGATTGGTCAACTTTAAAACTAAAATGGAAGTTCCAACGGATTGGTACAATTTATTAAGGACTAGCCGATTAAAATCTGAACCATTTTTTATTGTAAAAGTTGTTGAACAAAACATGATCAGAAATTGGTCACACTTATTGTCTTCTTTTAGATATGTAAACAAACTGCCTTTTAAAATTCAAGAACTCAAGGAAATTGAGGCTGAGACTGAACATCCTAGGTTGCTTTTCCATCGTCCAACTTACTACGGCCCCTACACAACAAGTATTGTTCTCTGCTCAATAAATTGCTTTACACAAGTAAGAGTGTAGTTTTTAAAAACACGTTCACCGAGACCGAACCTGTAACTGGCCGACGAAACGGAAAACCCAAAATAAATATTGAAGACATTTATTGGAGAGTTCCACATGTGACCTTTGAGATACCACAACAGTAGTTATCTTGTGTGCTCAGTGTGGCTTGAATGCAATGCATACAAGCCACACATCTGTATGGAGGGTATTAAAGGAATATCAGAAGCATCAGTTTTACATTCAAAAAATTCAAACGTTAATTCCAGCAGATTATCCCAACAGAGTACAATTTGCCGAATGGTATTTGAATAAAATTAACGACGAACCAAGATTTCCTAGGACTGTATTATGGACAGAAGAGGCATGTTTTACAAGAGACGGCTATTTTAATACACACAAGTCACATTTGGAGCGAAGAAAATCCTCACGCCGTTCAGAGGTTACATCACCAATGGAAGTTTTCTGTTAATATTTGGGCTGGGATGGTTGACAATTATGTAGTGGGCCCATATTTATTACCTGCACGGTTAGATGGGAATGTGTATAGGATATTTCAGGAACATACTTTACCAGAATTGCTTGAAAATGTCCTCTTAAATATTCGAAGAAATATTGTTTTCAATCCAAATATTGCACAATCCAAAGTGTGCACCAGCACACTTTGGATTAAATTGTCGCAATTATCTAAACGCTCAATTTCCAAATCGATGGATCGGAAGAGAGGGGCCGATTTCTTGGCCCGCACGTTCACCAGATATGACTCCTCTGGATTTTTGTATCTGGGGTCATATTAAGTCACTGGTTTATGAGACGCCTATTAATACAGAGGAAGAGTTAGTGGCTCGAATTATTTTAGCTTTCGATGATATTCGTGAACGTCCACAAATATTTCGAAGAATTCGGCACTCGATCGCACATCGTTACAACTTGTGCATCGAAAATGATGGTCGTAACTTCGAACAATTTTTATAATGTATTTTTATCTCATAGTTTAATTTGTAATTAACTACTCTTTTTAGTAGGGGGGAAATGAGAGTTCTGGACCAAAATGTGCACCCCCCACCACCTCCCTCCACTTCCCCCACCACCTCCATCCACTTTCCCCCACCACATCCCCTCCACTTTCCCCCACCACATCCCCTCCATTTCCCCCCGCCACATCCCCTCCGCTTTCCCCCACCACATCCCCTCCAATTTTCCCTTCACTTTCCCCCTCCACTTTCCCCCACCCATACCTCTTTACTCCCCCCGCTCACAAGTCAACAACCGGTCGAGGTGAGCAGGTGTATTTTAGAATCCGAAGGTGGGGTTATTCGTTTAAAAGAAGAATGTTTACATTACTTTAACCATTGCAACACTCGGCCACAAAATGTGGGATAGATTAAGTGGTTTTTCAAAATGGGTTTACGTGCTGATCAAGAAAGTGTTTTTAAGAGAATCAAAACATTTTTTCGCACTACCCATTCGATCTTTCAGTTCAGAAGCATTGGGTAATTTTCCATTGGAATATTTGATAAAGTTAAGTTGTGATGACATCGGTGCAATATATGAAAAACTTCCGAAGGCATACAAAGACGATGATGTAATACAAGCGAAGGTGTTACGATGCTATGATCACTGGCCGACCGAAGGAGATATTCCAGACTGCCCCCCACCTTTTAGGATTAAGTGCTACCACTGTATCGTAAACAAACTACCTCCGAAAAGTGCAAGTGTTGTTGAAAGACACTTATTTGGACAAACAAGTTTTAGCGGTTTCACAGATGAAGAAATTAAATGTTTTCCACTTTTTTATTTAATGTATAATGTTAAAGGAGAAACATTAAAGCAAAGATGGGATGAGTTACCGAAAAAATATACAGCTAATTCAGCTCTAATATCAAAATTACCCTGTTTGGAGCACAATCTAGAATTGGGATGGAGAGAGGCTGCATCTAAATTTGTTTACAAATATGAATGTTTTATGTGTTTGAAAGGTGAATAAAAATATTTAAAAAATTTTACAGCTTTTTATTAAATAAAAATACATAGGTGATACAGTCACAAATTTATTGTAAATATAAACATTTACATTATTCAGAAGTAGTAGTATCTACATTATTATTCTCATTGTCGGCAACAAACTCTTCGGGTTCTGTACTCCAATCCAACTTGAAGAGTAAATCGTGCGACAAATATTCTTGAATGCGGTACAGGTAGTTACCCAATCCAACAGCTATCAATTGGTCCACCAGACAACTTTTACACAATAAACCTTCTAAATACTTGTCACATATACTAGCACCTTCGCCATATTTATCTTCTAGTTTCTTGCATTCTTCCTCAGAATACATCCGTCCCATTCCATAAATTGCTTCATGCTGCGCATCAAATTCCAAATTTTGAAATGTCTGCAGCAAATTCCGCATACCACTTTGGAAATCTATTATCTCAGTATCTTTTACATAACACATCCACATGTTTCTAGGAAGGGTATGTTCTTAGTTACTGCTGAATAAGAAGACTAACTGCTCCCAGTACGAAGATCCTTATTATACGTAGATCCCCACCAACAGACTAGATCCAAAACCGGTATTTCAAGATATTAAAATACCCCTATCAACTTAAAACCGGTATTTCTGGATATGAATGAACAAGTTTTAAATTACAAATTTATATCAAAGTTTTGTACATAAAAGTTACTAATTTCATCGAGTTCATCGACTGATTCGAATTGTGCAATTAATTCTTCTAAATTGCTGTTACTAGTGTCAGATGTTGAAAGTATTTTCCTATGCCCCCACGCCAACGTCGTTGTGAGACCCGGTGGAACGTATCTTTTATCGTCGTGATATGATAAGGCGACTTTGTTTTTTAATTCAGTATATATAGTGTGCAAATGAGACCTGAATACATACATTTTTCGACACAGTGACCCACCATTCTCTACTATATGTTTATAATCAACAACACTCAAATTCTTGTTAATAATGTTTTTTGAAATGCCTTTTGCCTTTTTGGTTACACCTTCACTCAATTCAACACAATATGCTTTAGCTCCGGTGCCATAAAACATTTTAATAGGAGTACCTGCATACTCGTCTTTCATTTTACCTACAACAGATTGAGTCCTAGGCATACCGTAAATATTTATGTCTTTATAATTCGATGTATCAAACCAATCAATATTTTTCTTAATATCATCGTAAATGTCATTTGTGTGAATTTCGAGAATTAACGAATCTGTGTCAGTATAGCAAAGAGACGCGTTCTCACCATATGTCTGTTTAATGTAGTCGTAAAAGAAATTATATATAACTGTTTTTGATAAATCTAAAATACAAAAACCCGCGTATAAAGGTTTATTATAATTAATGGATAGATGCCCCATTTGAACGGCTACCAAGTTTTCCGAGAAAACTGATATCGATTTAAAATTTGGCATACCTACAAAACTCTGAGCCCCTTTACTACCGCGAATGTTCTCCCAGTGAGATAAAAGTTTTATGTCAACACGTTTATCCACATTCTCCATAGTTTTCCCATATATGGAGTTTGTGAAAAATTTAATGAGAGTTCCTTCAAACGCAGTTTTTGCTGAATTTCGTAATTTCGTATTTAAGTCTATATAAGGTTTCAACCAGCGCGACTGTGAAAATTCTAAAATTTTATGAATTTTCGTTAATTTTAAGCCATGCGCCAAACACTGCTTTAAGGTTTTGTAATGAATAACGTAGTTGTTTTTATTATACAAAGTTAGAAGAAGCTTTGAATATTTGCTGTTGGGTGGTGTAAAATTCTCTGGACAGAACGGTAAATCATTGTGGACGTCATGTAGGTATTCAGGGTATTCGATGTCAACTTGTAATACGTAGCCTTTTCCACAATCATCGTCTATTATTAGGGGGTTAAAATTGACAATTTCGTCGTGATCTAACCACCTAAAATTACCCGTTGGAAGGCTTTGAGACATGGCCCAACCGTAAAGATTTGTCGCATCTAGATAAAGTATGAAAGAATTTGGTTTAGAAGCGTCATAATTACTAACGAGTGTATTATTAGCGATAGCTTTTCTTTTGCCTGCACTGACTTATCCCACCACGAATGCCCTTCCGAAAAAAGTGGAGCATATCGATGTCGGTAAGCAGCTCTAGAGTAAAACCCGTCTTGCGTAACATGGCATCCCAACTCAGTGAAGGAGCCGTCATATACTGGGCCGGATCGAGGTTATAATGTTTTAGAGAAATTTTACGAAAATTTTCAAAAACATCTGCTAGTAATAGTACGTCAGAAAGGAGATAGATATCAGAATAGTCGCCGAGAGTTTGACACTGAAAGGTGAACCATACATTAAGTGCTCGACAATATTCTTCATCGGAAATACCGTTATCCCGTAAAACATCAAAAAAATCATCCTTGGAAGGCAACTTTTCGTCATCAAGTTTTGACATACTATCTACGTATGAATACGGGAATATCCCCTTACGACGTATTAACTCAAACTTATGATGATCTGGAAAATATTTTTTTGCATCTACGCATTGTTCGGATTCCAGTGTTTGACTTAATTTATCCAGAGATGACAGTAGAAAACGGAATGAATCTACAAATCTCAGTTTAATATATACATCATTTTCGCTTCCGCTATTCTTCTCAACTAAAATATGTTTGGAAAAGGATATATATTTTTCTTTATTTTGTGCAAGAACATCAATTTTCTCCCGATTCAAAGCCAATTTTTTGATAAACAGGTGACTGTCGTAATTTGTTAAATTATGTAACACCACCGGAATAAATTTGGTTATCTTAAAATTTAAATTACAATTGACGTGTGCGGCACCTCGGTAAAATCCAGTCAAATGGCAATGATCACGAACTTTAATGCAAATATTGTGACGCTCTTAAATCGGTTTCTGGTTTATTTCTCGGGTTTCTGCCTTCGGGCGCCACCAAACATGGGTTTCACGTGGTGAATGGTCCACGCGGACTCTACTCGCTTATGAGTAAAGGCTGGGTAACTACAGTGAAGAAGGCGCATGAATGCGCTGTCCAGAGGGTCAATGTTTCTTAAGCTAGGTAATAAAAGTCACACATATTCAATTCCGAAAATATTTATTTTCAATAAATCGGTCGGTAAATGAAGCAGTTAACACCAAAAATATTGTTAGCAATCTATCGATATTTAGTCATAGAAGCAGTAATAATAAACAAGCGGAAATATATTAGCAACAAATGGTATCAAGTAGCAGTAACTAGACAAGCAATTAAATACAATAATCGGTGCGGAAAATAAGCTAGACGGTGAATAAGCAACAAATAGTAAATATACAAGTAAATAAACAAAGTCGGTAGCAATTGTTATTAAACAGGTAATAATAAACGGTCAGTAACTAGGCAAGCAATTAAATACAATAATCGGTGCGGAAAATAAGCTATACGGTGAATAAGCAACAAGCAACAACAACCAAAAGAAGCTCAAGCAAAACGTTCTATTATTTAGTAACAGGAAAACCTCATTAAATATTTATAATCCGGACTGACACTACGGCGGTGGCTAGCGTCTCCAAGCCTTTTGCACCAAGTCTGAACGAGAAATAAGATGCAGCTTTCCACAAGATACAAGTCCCCAAGGCAATCGCACTTATAAAGGAAATGTACTAGTATTCAGCCACAGGTTATTTTCATCCAAACAAGTTACAAATACACACAATGCTACTTCACCCAAGTCAATCGCTCTTAAAGGCGACCGTAACTATGTGTACCTGGAGCTTGCCTCCAACGGCCGGCGGGTCAGAACGGTGTCGGTAGGTATCGAAGCGGTAAATCGGTAAATAATCTCGGAAAATATTTAAAATCTGAACTAACTCTACGGAGGTGGCTAGCGTCTCCAAGCCTTTTGCACCACGTCTGAACGAGAAATAAGTTGCAGCTTTCCGCAAGATACAAGTCCCCAAGGCAATCGCACTTATAAAGGAAATGTACTAGCATTCAGCCACAGGTTATTTTCATCCAAACAAGTTGCAAATACACACAATACTACTTCGCCTAAGTCAATCGCTCTTAAAGGCGACCGTAGCTATGTGTACCTGGAGCTTGCTCCCCACGGCCGGCGAATCAGAACGATGTCGGTCGGAATCGAGTGGTTACTTACTCCTCCGGGTGATTGCTGGTGCTGGTGCTGTTGCTTGGTGCTGGAAGATCGGTCGGTCAAAAGAGTGTCCTTTCTAGGCAGTTACAATGCTTTAAATAGTAAATCGGAGACACCACGTGACTGTAAATCATGTGGGAGAATCATCGCGCATTGGTTGCGCGGATATTTTAATTTTTGATTCAAAATCGGTCAGTTTAGTGGTACACGGTACTAATATTGTCAATATATTATTGCTGGCCTAGTCACAGCGTTCAATAATATAAACAAATTACAAAATAGCATTTTGATAAGCTCACGGACTTCTACATTTATTTTAAATAGCATTACCAAAAAGAACGGTTTTAAAACTCCCAGAAATAAATAAATTCACATTATAACACATCCTAAATATGTTATATCTATTTTACAATAGCAAATAATAATAAATAAATAATATCAGCTTATTTAAACAATTTTGGAAAATACAAATTATTCTAAGCTCTGCAAAATAATGTAGAGACCTGAAATTAACTAAAACATTGAAGTAAGGGGCTATAAACTCGGTAAAATAAACAATCTTATAATATTAATAAAAAATGTAATTGACGGAATTCTTGTGAGTTTTCTACTTTATATTATTATAACAATTAACTACTACAATAGTTGAATGTTATAAACAATGCGGATAATATAAAAAAAACTTGACCCGGCCTGGAGATCGAACTCGGATCTTCCGGGTGAAAAGTCGGTACGCTTTGTACCGCGCTACGGAGCTCACTTCCAATAATATATATTTCGGCGGACACTTATACCCATATTAAATTCTATACTCAAAATAATAAATCCAATCTATAAAAAAGGTAACTTCGTTACACCATCATTAAAAGGTTTATTACAGATGTGACAATCTTTACTAGAGTTAAACTGTTCTTGTTCATAATCAGAGAGTTCCCGCATTGGTTTAACATTTTTTAAATGTTTGTTATATAGTTTAATTGTGACTTGTTCGAGTCTTTGTACAAAAGTTTCAGCAACGTTGACGCCGCGGTAATGCACTAATTCCGATAAGACGTCATCAAAGTTACATTTCACGTAAAAACAAAATGAATAAGGTTCATGTTCGTACGCCTTTAAAGTGAATGAGGAATCCTCCGACGGTTGCACGTTTTGAATTGGTTTCAAAATACTTTCAAAATCTGCATATATTACAAAAGGTACAGCAAGCTGTTTTTCAAAATTAGTGAACTTTAGTAAATTTTCAGGAAGAGCTTCGCCAAATTTGTTCAGTTTAATATCAGTTGTGGGTAATTTTGTATAAATGAAATTGCAGTCATGAGCCTGATGTAAATTTAGATGTTCGGGGTTTCGAAAAAATTGAAGGCAACCATCACATATATGTGTTTGACCGTTGTGACTGGATTTTTGTTTAAACGCTAATCTAGACAAATTTTTAATATAACAGTAATGACTATTTCCACTATCATCAGTAATGAGTAAAAGATTTACGTGTATGTTTTTACGAGATTCCGTAAAATGATACGGTCCTACAATTTCAAAAGTTGTCTTACCAGTTTCGAATCTGCTGCTAATACCAAATACATTAATTGAAATGTTATTCAGTTTTTCAAATTTGGGGATATCTTTGAGCTTAATAGGAAACTCCAAACCTTCAAAATTCAATGCAGTGGAATAATGTGGATAAGAAGACGTCCTAGTTACATGTGCAGAAGCAGGAAATAACGCAGCATTCACAGCCCAGGCGAAGCACTTGTTATCTTGATTGTAAATATTGATTACAGCTTTCTTGCGTTCAATTTCTTTGGGTAGTTTAATATATGAGGAACCTCCTAACGGGTTGTATTGATTAATATTAACTTCAAGGAAACAATTTGCTGTAGAGACCAGCCCGAATCACGTTCTTGAAATTCAGAAGCCTTTACCATTATGGCTTTAATAAACTCTTTATACATTTGAGATAAATCAGAGGAAAACGTTATGATTTGATTTTCCGTGTTGAATGATTTAAGGTCGAATATATCTTTGTCAGGTTTCACGTATGTGGAAAATAATTCAAAGTTAACCTTTAAGGCATTCCACATGCTCAGATGCTTAGAAATAAGTGCAGACACCTTCGGAAAAACTTCAGTAAAAAATTCAACATGATCAATGTGGTGGTGTTTACTTGTGAAACGATAACTGGCTATTCTAAATCTCATCGGGTTTTGAAGTTGTTCGACACCTTCTTCCACTGATGACATAACTATTCTGTGTGAGTTACGTCTCATATGGCCCACAAAATGTCGTTTCGGTATACGTTCACCACATACAGGGCAGTCAACTAACGAAGTATTTGCTACAGGTGATACCACTACACTTTGTAGCACCTCATCATTAACAGTGGGCACTACATCACCGATGGGATTTGAAGTACTTGGTAGATCGCCGTCAAGTTTTATTTTCTTTGCAGGTCGAGTCGTAGCCGATGGACAACTGGCTCTAAGATGTCGTGACAAAGCAAATGTGGAGGAAAACTTTTTGTTACACGCTTGACAGTACATCTCTGACGTTACTTTCACAAACTCTAATCAACTAACTGTAAACATAAATATAGCAGGTATTTATACAAGAACTTACATACGTACCTGCTTTTGCTATAATAACTCATTCTGCAAAACCAGTTTGACAACCGGTATTGAAAGCAGTTTAAACCGGTATTGAAAGCAGTTTAACCGGTAGCAGTTTAAACCGGTATTGAAAGCAGTTTAAACCGGTAGCAGTTTAAACCGGTATTGAAAGCAGTTTAACCGGTATTGAAACCGGTATTGAAAGCAGTTTAAACCGGTAGCAGTTTAAACCGGTATTGAAAGCAGTTTAACCGGTATTGAAAGCTGTTTAACCGGTATTGAAAGCTGTTTAACCGGTTTGCAGAAAACAGGTCTTGAAACCAGTTTAACCGGTCCAAATAAAAAATATTTCTCTGATTTTCTAAGAGAGGAAGGGCCTGTTATACTGGTTTAACTGGTTAGGCGACAATTCTTTCAAATCACAACCCACCTCTGTATAAAAGGATCGATATATCTGTGGGATTATTAGTTATACTAACAATGACTTTTCCAAAGTCTTGGGATAATAAAGTAAAGGTTGCAGCCTTCCCATTTCGACGGGACGATGCAAGGGTATGTCATAATTGTTGGAGAGCATGGCATTCAGAGGAGTTCAACTGTATTACGGGTCTCTGTAGTGGATGTAGAAAATTGAATCCAGGTAATATTAATATGTCAACAGAGAAACAGTGCTCCACCGCAGAAGGCAGAAAGTGTTCCAAGTGCTGGCGTGTGCTACAACAAACAAATTTCGGTGTCTGCAGGGACGTTTGTGGCATATGTTCCAACGAAAATAATTCCATGAAGCAAAGATGTCTTGTTTGCGATGAAGTAGGGGTACATTACTGGAATATTTGTGGAGGATGTTTAGAAAAAGTAGAGTTTTTATGTGAACAGACCGGATATACATTTTGCAATGAGAATCATCATTTTCAGTTATGTTGGTGCCTGAAGTCTGATGAACAACTGATTCGAAATAAACCGAATCGAGACCCCCTACAATGGCTATTATACATAGTACATAGTCACTAGTTAATACATGTATTCGCTTATTAGCGATAAGCAATTTAAAAATATATTATGCTTTTTAGAGATGTTTTGTTTTATTTAAAATATAGCAAGTAAGTTTTAGATTAAAATTAAGGTGTCATACCCATATATTAAAGACTATAGACGTTTACTATACACCGGCTTACATTCGTTTGAGTGTAGTGTAAAAATTTAATTCTGCGTATAAATTTTTAATACAATTAGAGACTATAGATATTCACTATAGATTTGCTCACTTCGCTCACTTTTGAAAGTATTTATCAAATTTACTGATTAATGAAATTTATTAACTGATTATCACTTATATTTTTATGTATTTAATATTTTTGTTTGTAAGACCTGAAAGATAGAAAAAATAAATAATACACAAAATTCATGTGACACATATATTAAAATATATTTACATTTTTCTTAACACTAATTTTTACAAATATTATTAAAATTAAACACTGCGTCTCTACCACTTCACTGAAACTAAATTAAAAATATATTTACATTTTTCTTAACACTAATTTTTACAAATATTATTAAAATTAAACACTGCGTCTCTACCACTTCACTGAAACTAAATTAAAAATATATTTACATTTCCTTAAAACTAATTTTTACTGAACATTTCCACTTTTTCTGGAAAATTATTCACAAAGTGTCCGTACATGTTAATTGCCTGACTGATATGTCTATAATCGGTGGTCAACCCCTCGAGAATAATATTCAACTGCCGCTGGTGTTCCCTAACTTCCTCAATATTCTGCAGTACAGCTGCTCGGCGGGCTTCCATCTTATTTGTAAATTGATTACCTTTTTCGGCCAAGCAGCTTCTAAAATCGGCATACTATGTTTCGGACTCCTGCACTAATCGTTCATGCTCATGGTCCGCTTTCATTTTTAAGTTAGGGAACACCTCCGGCAGTTCTTCTCGGCGAGGGGTAGACGTAATGGCTGTTCTAAAGTCCGGGACATCATCCTGAACGGCTCGACCTGCTGCCAGACCGCTACTTGAAGCTACGGGGCTCATAGCTCTCCTCTTCGTGGGTTGCTGTGCAGATGTTCTCTGTCTCTTCTTTTGCCGTGATGATGGCTGTGGTAAAAGTATGGCGGTAGATGGTGGGCCCTGTTCCGAGTTTAATGGTTTCAGCGTGGAGAAAGGCCCATCCAGCACTATAACGCTCTCCACAGTTTCATTTGCCCGTTGAATATTGTTTGCTGCAGCAAGCCGGGTATCGAATGACGCCTCATCATCCGTCTCTTCATCCAGCACTATAACGCTCTCCACATTTTCATTTGCTCGTTGAATATTGTTTGCTGCAGCAAGCCGGACCTCGAATGACACCTCATCACCCGTCTCTTCACCATCGGAAGGTGTTTTATTTACTAATGAAAAATACGACAGTTGACGACTCATTTTTACGTTGCTTACGTTACTTATCAGAATAGGTATACAAACTGAAGCCGTGTACTCAACTTGAAGTGTACACACCTACGAACGACTGCATATCATCCCGCGGCGAACGGTATGGTTGTAAGATTTCATTGCTAACTCAAGGCTGCGATAAAATGTCAGGAGAATTTTTCACCCCATGTAAAAAAATAAGCGAAGTGGAGTACGTTGCGCAACTCCGCCTCAACATCCAAACGGTCAGGCCAGCACCGACGACGAGGCATGGAGAGAGAAAAACGTTCATATTCAAGGATTTGGCAGTTTCACCGTATGTTTTTGTACGACATGATGCCGTTCGCGGGTTACAACCACCATATGATGGACCTTTTGAGGTGCGAAGTCGATCCGACCAAAACTAAACCCCAGCTAAAACAGCCTATGTGTTAGCTGGGAACATGCATCCGACCTATGCAGACAGCGAAGCTATATTTTTTTCTCATTCATAATTTTTGCAATATATAACGTTATCACTGGCAAGGGGGTGATGTAGGGTCACATTCAATCAGGATTTTAGAATTATTATCATAAACGATTTAGGATAATTTTACTGTGTAATTAGATCGTATTTAGTTTATTATTTTTTAAAATTTATTTGTTATGATACGTAGAAGAATTTGTCGGCATTTACCGACAAAGCAGGGCGATTTTATGTATCTAGAATATCTTAAGATGCTAGGCCCCTTTTGGGAATTAGGGAATTCCAGATATCAAGTTCGGAGAAAAATAGTAGGTACATACTGGGAAGGACAGAGGGAGATCGAGTATAAAAAGGAAATTTGTATTTCATTTGGCTGTCTCCCGTCCCAGCAGTCGAATTGTGCAGTATGCTCGAAAATAAAGTTGTTGTGTTGTAAAGAGTGTTATTCTTTTTCTGTACCACATGCACCTATAATAACCAACTAGAGTTTAAGTTGCTAAGTGAAACATGTTATAACAATGTGTCGGCGTTGTTCTGGAATCGCGACAGAATGGACAGAATATTTGCATCAAATCTTGGATTGACTGAATGTTAGAGTATCAACAAGTTAATTTTATACGTAAAACCTGCTTACCAGTGCCACTGATGAAGTGCCACGAATGCCGAGATGGCTGACATGCATTTTATTTATGGACTTGCTGATGGCAATCCATTAGAAGCTAGGCGACTGTACATTGAACGATTTCCTAACCACATTGCTCCCGATAGAAAAATCTTTCATTCATTCAAAAGTATTCATCAACGTCTTCGAGAAACGGGAACATTGAAGCGAAGTGGAGGACCAGGAAGGCCAAAGACTGTAAGAACGGTAGACGTAGAAGAGAATGTGCTGGACATGATAGAAGAAGATCCAGATACTTCTACGCGAAGAATTGCAAATACTTTGAATTTAAGTAATTGGACTGTTTGGAAAATTCTGAGAGATAATTTGTTGTACCCATACCACATTCAACGCGTTCAGGCACTTCTTCATGCGGTTTTTGCTCCACTTATTGCATTTTGTCAATGGCTTTTGCACACATTGGTTGATTCCCTCAACTACTTACGCTGATTCTTTTTACCGATGAAGCCAGTTTCTCGTGAAATGCAATAAGGAATTTCCACAATAACCATGTGTGGGCTGACGAAAATACACATGAGATTTGTGAAGATCGGTTTCAACATCAGTTCTCGTTGAATGTTTGGGTTGGAATTGTGGGTGACTGGATAATTGGACCGGTATTTCTACCAGGATGACTTACCGGCGAAGTATACCGCAACTTTTTGGAACAAACGCTACCTCAATTTTTGGAAGATGTACCATTGGCTACAAGACAGGCAATGTGGTTTATGCATGATGATGCACCACCTCATTTTAGTGTAGTTGCTCGAGAGTTTTTAACAGCAACATACGGAGATCGCTGGATTAGTCGAGGTGGACCTCACGTATGGCCTCCTCGGGAGGGCCTTCATGGCCTCCATGGCCGGTTCGGGAATCTATGAGAAGATTGAATGGTTGCATCCGAGCTGGGGTAGCCATTTTGAACAATTCTTGTAGGTTCAGAAATGTTACATGTAATTTTTAGTAATAAATTGTTATTTGTTGAAAATTTTTTTCACCCTCTACCTTCGCAACAAAGCATTTTTTCAAAAATCATCAAAGGATAAAAATATCCTTAGAATAGTCCAAGAGTCCAAAGAATAACCTCTTGAATTTTTGCCGCATGTTTAACTAACACCCTGTGTATAATTATCAAAAAAATATGTATTTATTAATAGCGGCGTTGAGAAGATTAAGAATAGATCAAGAATGGGTGAATTTTTATTTACAGAAGAAAATTACAATCGACTATTTGTTCAACAAAATTCAAATGGATGGTCAGATGAGTGAGCTGAAATCTACAGAGGATTTACTACCCCATCGAATAGCTGTAAAATGAAGGGAGCGTTCAGAAGTCATCCTTATTTTGTCAAATGCTGCCACTTGTGTAGTGGCACAAATTTATTTGTAAGGTAATACGTAGAAAATGCCGAATTGGCAAAAAAATTTTAAGAGTGTCAATATCTAAGTCAATTTTATACGAAGAACCTGCTTACCAGTATCCCTGATAAAGATTATACATCATCATAGAAAAATATTTATTTATTAAAAAGCATGGCTGAATTTTTATCTGCAGAAGGAAATTACAATCGACCATTTGTTCGTACATTCCGTAACAATGTACGTAGATTTTCACATAGTTTAAAAATTTGGGCGCGAAAATATTTGCACCTTGAATTTACAAGTTTATTTGGGAAAAACAATGAATGTTGCAGAAAAAATCAAGGGCAACGCGTTGTTATGGGATTGGTAGATTGCTTGGGACCTGGTTATGGAATAACAACCGATAACTTTTTTACAAGTATGCCATTAGCTATCCAGAAAAATCGGATTTGTTTTAAAGCAAAATTTAAAATTCAATTTTCATTTATTTAAGGTTAAGTTTGTTACTGTCAATTTTTGCTCAACCGAAAACATTGTTACATGTCAATAATACCCTTGAGTAAAGATTGACGCTGCAAAAAATATATTATATTATTTTTTCAGATGCTAAGCAAAGGTAAAACCAGAAACCCAGGCATGAGAAAGTACAAAACTTATAAAGATGAAGACATGATGAACGCCATTGAGGAGGTTAAGAGTGGAACTTCCTTGAAAAGAGTTGCCGAAAGATTTGGTATCAATCCTGTATCAAGACCGTCAGTTTTAACAAAAGAGGAAGAATTACTTGTTCATTATTTGATTAAACTGGGAGAATGGGGTTACGGTTTTGATAGACAACAAGTAAATAGGTGCATTGAGAACTACTGCCGAAGGATGAAACAACCAAATCCATTTTGAAATGGAACGCCTGGGGATGATTGGTGCCAAATGTTTGAGTCACGCTGGAAAAATGAAATCAGTCGCCGGGTGGCACAAAATTTCCCTAAAAATAGAGCTGCAACACCTAATGTTATGGTGGATGTTATGGTAGAATTTTTATAATAAATTAGATACAATTATGACTACATTTAATTTAAAAGATAAACCTCAGAACATCTATAATAATTGCGATAAGACTGGTTTCCAAACAGACGCCGGGCAACAAAAAATCTTATGCAAACGTGGAAGTAGAAATCCCACCAAGTTGGTTGGCAGTGGAACCAAGGCATCGTATACTGTTCTTAAGTGCTGCAACGCAATTGGTGACTTTTTTCCTATGTTCATTAATTATGAGGGGTTACACCTTTATTCAACATGGTACAACGATGGACCTGAAAATGCTCGATATAAATACCCTAACGTCGAAGACATCTTAAACATATCTAGAAATTACATTTCTTCGAAAATTATATTTCTGAGGTGTTAATCTTCCCCCAAACAAAACTATCATTGTCATATGTGACAATTTTCTGAGGGTGATAATGTTTACCGAAGGTCCATGTAACATTGACACCTGACATTTTTTTTGACCATAATTGGTGCTACCAATGCACACTAACAGACAACCAAAATATTATTTCGTTTGAGTTTTAAAATTGGTGATTCATTAAAATAGTGTCAATAGTTGCCACTTTTACCTTATACATATATATTATATATCAAAGAAAAAAAGTTGACACAATTCCAATCTTAAACTAAGATTTTTCAAATTCATTTTTCTCAATTTGAATATTTTTACTTAGAACCTTGTAATATTGTGCAAGCGATCTGTCTACACGCCCATGATGTCAAGTATGTATACACATCAGATCCAGTGCAATGTAATTTGTTCCAAATTTTCTTACAACATACACATCGTAAGGCCAAAACGGCACATTTGGAACAAATAATCGTATGATAATAAACTTTCTAATAAAGTGCAAAGAATATTAAAGTAGGTACCTATTTCCCAGCAACAATATTCATCTTGTTCCAATACTGCAACTACTGTTTGGATATGCTTGGTACAACAAAATGTGTAAACATATGAGTACAATCTTCAGAATTTTCGGTCTTCTAATAATAAGTGTGGTCCTGTGCTATCGTTAATGTTACTTTAAAGCCACCCAATATTTAGTTTCACATCTAAATCTTAAGATTTAATAAAATTATAGTTCAGTACAAAGACCTCGATACATTCTTATGTACCAGAGTATACCACTTTTTAAGTGATGACGAAAAGGTAGGTGTTAGTCAGATTGCCTACAAAGAAATAAATTTATCTTTATGTAGCTAAAGTGATACGACTTGCCGAAAGTGACGAATCGATAGTACATTTTTAAGTCCTCAACAAATAGTCTGTACTGTTCTTTAGTCAAAGATATCTCTACCAGTTCTAGGGATGATATATATTCGAAGTTTCCTACATAAGGTGTAGCTGGTTTTCTGAAATTTATTACTATTTCTAAATTTCATGCAATTTTGTTTATATTTGTTTACAGAAAAAATACTGATTGAATACACATTTCAAATCTTGAATTTTTCAAATTTGGTTGACAGATAATGTGTTAAACCATCCGAACCTGTCCCAGTCTACTCTATTCCTTATAGGACTTAAATTACACTTGTTGACTGATTGTTTTGTTGACAACGAAGTTGTGAATATAGAACTTGCCATTTTTAAACTGAAAAGGAAAATTATAACACAAAATAGTTTATACGTTTTATTAATATGTTTACAAACATGTTTGTTGAAATACAATCCAAATACAGGGTGTCCATTTATAAACTGACACATTTTAACTGCTTATAAGTCGAGAACGATAAATGATATCGATGTGCGGTTTTCACAGAACTTCATCAATTTTTTTAAAGTTTTTTTTGACAGTGTTGCCAAGTTTCAAAATTTACCTGAAATAGGAGGAAAAAAATTTATTACTTTCAAAGGCCGATTTGACAAAGAAATGTAATGGGACACCCTGTACTTTTTAATTTTACATGAAAGCCTGTTAACTTTCCTTTCCGAAAATGTATAAATTGTTTTTCATTGCAATCATTTCTTTGTCCAGAGCCAATTTTGGTAGATGACTCCTTTTTGAAAAGGACCCTGCTCTAATTGATGAAAATTTTATGGTAATTACCTATGTATCGCTTTATCATGATTAAATGATTTACGCTATTGCCATGTCTATAAAAAGTATTTATTCTATTAAATAACATTCTCGGTATCAACTAACAACAATAACAACCTCTAACTTTGGCTTGTCAAGGAGGCTATGAATCGCATGATTTGTTTTGTATCCCTTAACTACTGTCAAATCTTGTTAACGTCGTTCGTTGGGCAGTCTCAATAATTAGTTCTCTATACTTTTGCAATTTGTTAAAGTTTTAAAATTGGTTTAAATATGTTTACCACCCAGGAAAAAGCACGTTGCGTGTTACTATTTAGTGAATGCAAATCAGTTACGGAGACGAGAAGAAGATTTAGGCTGATTTTTGGAAAAGCTCCACCTTCACGCAATTCTATACTTCATTGGGTACACCAATTTTCTCAGGAGGGAACAGTTAAAAGGAAAGTTCGAACAGTCCTAAATGCACAAGGTAATCTGTTGGATGATATTTTGCGGGTGAGAGAAATGTTGTCCGTGAACAATAACCAAATATCTATTAGAAAAATAGCCCAAACGATAAATATGTCAAAAAGTAAAGTACATAAAATTTTAAAAATAATTAAGTTTAAAGCCTACAAAATTCAAACTTTCCAAAAAATTGAAAATCACGCCCTTGAAAAAAGATATTTTATGTGCGAAACATTACTAGATCTTTTTAGAAATGAGCCGGATACCAACTTAATAATGTCAGACGAGGCAGCATTTCACCTTAGTGGGCGGGTAAATAAGCATAACTGCCGAATTTGGGGGGATGAAAATCCTCGAACTTATAACGAATTTGAAAGGGATTCTCCTAAGCTGAACGTTTGGTGTGCAGTATCGAAGTCTAAAATTTATGGGCCATTTTTTTTTCAAGAAGCAACAGTGAATGGAAACAATTACACCGATATGTTGGAAACATTTTTTTATCCACAACTTCAGCAGGAAGGGAATTTAAACACGGTCTATTTTCAGCAAGACGGTGCACCACCACACTTCTCCAGAGTCGCAAGGCATTCCTTAGATACTACTTTTGGAAATAGATGGCTTGGGCGAGCAGGTCCAATCGAGTGGGCACCCTATTCTCCCGATCTAACCATTCCAGATTTTTTTATATGGGGATATATAAAGGAACGTTGCTACAGTCCAACCCCAAGAAATCTGGATGAACTGCGCAACAACATAGTAAACGTTTTCAACCAAATTACACCGGAAATGCTACAAAACGCCTTCAGCAACTTATTTGTGCGTCTGCATATGTGTTCCGAGCAAAATGGGGGTCATATACAGCAGCTAATTTATTAGTTACGTATAAATTAAAATTAAATTGTTCAGTTGTTAAAATTGTTATAAGTATTGTTACCGAGGTTATTGTTACTGTTAGTTCTTATTTAACAGTATTGTTTAGTAGTTGTTATTTAATAGAATAAATACTTTTTATAGACATGGCAATAGTGCAAATCATTTAATCATGATAAAGCGATACATAGGTAATTACCATAAAATTTTCATCAATTAGAGCAGGGACCTTTTCAAAAAGGAGTCATTTACCAAAATTGGCTCTGGACAAAGAAATGATTGCAATGAAAAACAATTTATACATTTTCGGAAAGGAAAGTTAACAGGCTTTCATGTAAAATTAAAAAGTACAGGGTGTCCCATTACATTTCTTTGTCAAATCGGCCTTTGAAAGTAATAAATTTTTTTCCTCCTATTTCAGGTAAATTTTGAAACTTGGCAACACTGTCAAAAAAAACTTTAAAAAAATTGATGAAGTTCTGTGAAAACCGCACATCGATATCATTTATCGTTCTCGACTTATAAGCAGTTAAAATGTGTCAGTTTATAAATGGACACCCTGTATAATAAAAGTGTGCTCTAGCAGTTCGTCAAGAAATCATTTGGTAGTATAGCAATTAAGTATATTTATGTATTTCCTTAGGTAAATTTACAATAAGCCAAAATTCGTTCAGTAAAAAGCACCACCTTAAAAAAAATTGTTAGTTAACCTGCCCATAAAGTTGTTAAAATCGATTTAAAAAACTAATATCCCCATTTTTCTCTACATATTATCTTTTTGTGTCCAGCGACGAGTTTACACTATCGGTATTCCAAAAACCACTTATGCGATTATTTTCAAATTTGGAAATTGGGGCAAATACAAGGTGATCTCTGATTAAAATATTCTGAATGTTCTACCACTTACGGTTATACCGAAAGGAGATATTAACTTCCTTATTTTAAATGGGACACCCTGTATATTATCCCATTTTTTGATTCTACATGGAATTTTAGGTTCACTTTGTGTCGGATGCTCTATACCTAAAATTTATATTTTTCGAGATATTAATTTTTTATTTTAAAACAGTAGGCAGATATAAAAAGAGGCAGGTATAAAAATTCATGTGAATTCAAAATGAAAATAAAATCAAATAAAAATGTTTTACTATGGTAGTTGGCAGGAAGGCTATAAGTAATTAGGGATATGTTGAAAATTTCATTAGGTAGTATATTTTGCCACTGTCCTTTTAAAAGCCATCTATTATACAGGGTGTCCCATTAATATTGCGAAAAAATTCAGGGGGAGTTTCCTTGACCAAAAATAAGAAAGAAACTTCCTATAAACCTATATCCGAAAATGCTTCGTTTCGGAGATACAGGGTGTTGAAATTTAGAGAAAATACAAGGTTTTTACTAATATCTGGAGAACCTTAATTCCATAGCCAACAACATACCAAATTTCAAAAAAATCGGAATTAGGGTTCTCCAGATATTAGTAAAAACCTTGTATTTTCTCTAAATTTCAACACCCTGTATATCCGAAACGAAGCATTTTGGGACATAGGTTTATAGGAACTTTCTTTCTTATTTTTGGTCAAGGAAACTCCCCCTGAATTTTTTCGCAATATTAATGGGACACCCTGTATATTGAAGTAACATTAGTTCGGTTATTCAAAGTAGATGGCCTAAATTGGACTGTTTCTAAAGAAGGTAAAGTTAAAAACTGTAGCAGTACCTAATATTGTGGTCAGTTATTGTTTAAATATTATATTATTGGGAAAAGTACTTTGATTGTACAAAAACCATGGTGTATTCAAGTAAGGTTTTTAGAATATTTTTTTCTAATTTAAATTTTTTGTGTCTATTTGCATGCCTAGATAAGTGTATTTGTATAACAGTGGTATTATGTTCAATATAGATTGGAGTCGTAGTTGTAAATGGTGGTTTTTGAATGTGGCTTTTAAAAGGACAATGGCAAAATACGTGACGAAAACGTATTTTTATTTACAGTAATTACTGGAAACGACCACTGACACTGAATGGACTTTTAGAAGAGGTAGAAAACCTAGAAAAAGATGAAGTAGTAGTTCCAGACGAAATAATAATTTTTCCTCCAGAAAATAGTGAGCTGACGATAGCTCAACTGACGATAGCTTAACTGACGAAGACAGTGGTAAAGAAGACAATGTTTTACTACAAAATCTTCCTGGATCGCAACTTATACTCAAGCGGAGGTAAGATTACCTCAAACTGTTGAACCGACGGACGAGTTTGATAGTGAAGATGAACTTCCTTCATTTTAGGTTGTGTTGCAAACAAGCAACGATATGATTTTACTTGGACAAAACAAGATATAGTTTCTGAATTACAGCCCTGGAATGAAATTTATGGTCCAAAACAAGGACGATCACCAGTAGAAACATTTTTTTTTTGACGATGAAATCGTAACTTGATTACATTTACGAAGTTGTATGGTACTACTCACAACCGTGATGGTGATGTTAAGATTGATGAAATGCGGTGTTTCATAGGCATTTTGTTATGTAGCCGATATAACTCTGTCCCAAGATGTGAAATGTTCTGGGAAAGCCCTTCTGATACCAACAACATTTTAGTATCTAATATAATAGATAATATCAAGACTGTTAATCCCAGCTTACCCATAACTAAAGTTAAACACTTGGATAAAGGTGGCATACTGGTCAGCTGCGATAATGATGCATATAATTTTAAATTGAAAAAAGTTGTTCATGAAAAACTATCGCAGAACTACAAAATTAATGAGATAAATAATCCCAGGCCAAGACTCAAGGTAGTTGGGTAGGAATCTCTGAGGAATTTCCTATTGATGATGTCCAGAAATTTTTGAAAATGCAGAATAGCTCCAAGCTTAGCGAAAACTCACTGTAGGGTGGTGAAATTATGAAAGACCAAGAGGAGATTAAATGTGTTTCAAGCGATTGTGGAATTAGATATACAGGGTGTCCCATTGAAAAAACTGATGTTATGTCGTCTGCTTGAAAATCGAAACCGATAGAAAAAAATCTAAAATTACCATTTAAAACTTTGGAAAAAAGCATTCAAATGCCTTTTTTTAAGACACCTCTACCTCAAGAAATAAAGATTTTAAAATTTTAAAATTTAGAGTAGGTAATATGGAGAAAAAAGCAAAATGGAGTGACATACAGAAGTTGTATGAATCATATGTAGGAGATTCCAACACCAAAATGTTTTACAAATCAACTGATGCTCACATTCCAATAAGGAAAGAGTAGAATATGGCGTCCCTCAAGGTAGTATACTGGGACCATTACTGTTCTGTTTGCACATCAATGACGTAAAGAAGTCCTGAAATATGCCGGTATAAAATTATTTGCTGATGATGCCCTTGTATATATTATTGCTGGTGAGGATCTACATCAGGTGGTGGCCAAGATGAACGAGAAGCTGAGTAACATTAGTAAGTGGTTGAAATGTAACAAATTGAAGTTAAACATTTATAAATCGAAGGTGATGGTTATTGCATCAGATTATGAATATGCCAAATTTTTACATGAAAAGACTAATATAAGTATTGATGGGGAAGCATTGGTGTGGACAAATATAAGTACTTAGGAGTAATAGTGGATAGAAAGCTAAACTTCAAAGAACATATCAACTATGTTGGTAAAAAAATCGGTAGTAAAATTGGCTTCATGACCTGTGTTGCAAAAGACTTACCGAAAGAATTAAAAATAAAGCTATATAATGCTATTGTGCTACCACATTTCAAGTACTGTTCCACAGTGTTATACATAGGAAACAAAGGCGAATTTGACAGATACAAGTGCTACAGAATCGAGGTATGAGAGCCATCTTAGGTTGTGAACTCTTAACTCCAGGTTTGTGAACTCTGTAAATATATGTTTGTATATTCATTTTTAAGATATTGAATAATTTAGCATCGACAGGCTTAAAGCAGTAGGTATTTAAGGACAAATAATGAGAAGCGTCAGATATGTTAGTCCAAATTGCACATATTTTATAAATTCATTTAAAAGTTTAATCATTAATAATTTTCCTGCCAGTCACTCGCCAATGGCAAACTGTGAAGAAGATCAGAATGAAGCTTTAAATTCTTTACAATATTTTTAAAAAATGGATTACCTCAAAACAAAATACGTACAGAAATATCAGTAGGTACATCCATAAGATCATAATTTTCAACTTTCAGAAATAATTGATCAATACTCATTTTTACATAGTGAGCTACATTGCGAGATTTTATGAAACACCATTAAATGTTCAGATTGTTTTAATCAGCTAGTGGTACTTCAGAAGAACACAAACTAATTTTAGAAAGAGAATATCGGCCTGAACTCTTATTAAAATTAAAAACTCAGTTTAGACGAACGTTTTCACATATGATACAGATTTTTAATTTTTATATAGCTAAATATACAGGGTGATTGATCGAAACCGTCCATTAACAGTATTGGGAATTCTGTTCATAATATTTTTCTGAAAATTTCAGCATCTAGGTAATGAATCATGCTCTTTTCAATGAAAATATTTTCAAGATGGCGGCACTTCCGGAAGTACCGGATATTGATATCAACTTTCTTATTTCAAATGGAATGGTATAGTTTTTTTTGCATTTTTGAATTCCGGATGTAATTTTAGGGGGACTTTGTGTAGCATTCCCTATACCTAAGTGCAGCCGTTTCTGAGTTTTTTCGACTTTTTTGAAAAATTTTCGATTTACATCGTGATGCTGAAAATTATGTACCGCCGCCATTTTTAAAGCAAAAACGCTCAAATTTGGGTTATGGATAGAAAAGACCCTTACATTTATACCGTAGTTTTTAGAATTGGTGTATTATCTACAGGGTGTCCAAAATTTGATTTCCTTTTAGTGCAACTTCAAACCACTAAAACTCGATTTTTTCAAATGCAATGCCCTATTTTTTTTTCATATCCAGAAGCAGAATTAAATTCTGCATCGAGCTGCATTAGCATTCCCTATACCTATCTGCAATATTTTTCGAGTTATTTAGGTTTTTGATAGAGCCTAGAGGAAATTATTCCATTTTCTTAATAGCTAGCCATGGAAATGACAAAAAACGTTCTTATTAGTAACTGTCAAACACTCAAATCGTGTATTGCTGTTCTCTTTATCGAAATGGAATATCAAGGGTATTCAAACACGGATATTTTGAATTTATTTTATATTCATGGAGAATGTCACAAAATTATTCAGAGAACCTGCCGTGTATTCAATGAGAGATATCCCCATTTGACTGCAATGACCAGACAGAAATTTAAACGGATAGAATCTAATTTTTTAAAATATGGGAAAGTGAAATCAGCTGGCATTCGACCTAAACCTATTGTAAATGAAGAAAATAGTGAAATTAACGTTCTAACATATTTTAATGTCCATCCACGGGAGTCAATTCGATCGGCAGCTCGAGACTTGGGTTTAACATTCTATGCAGTTCAAGCTATTCTAAAAAAGCATAAAATGCACGACTATTCGTTCACTACAGTTCAACAACTCCATCCAGGCGACGATATTAGAAGATTGGAATTTTGCGAACAGATTCTAATTAAAACTCAGGAAGATCCACTGTTTCTGCGAAAAATCATTTGGACAGACGAGGCAAAATTTAGCAGAGAGGGGATAATCAACCGGCGCAATTTACATCACTGGTCCACAAACAACCCCCATTTAAAGCGAGAGGTTCATTTTCAAAACAAATTCAGTGTTAACGTTTTTTGTCTACTTATGAACAATCGATATTCCTTTATAATCTATGATTATAATTTAACTGGCGAAAGGTACCTTGAAATTTTAAGAGGAGTAGTATCGGAATTTTTAGAGAATTTGCCTGTCGGGATTTTAAGAGAGTCTTGGTACCAATTGGATGGAGCGCCTGCCCATTCTACTCGCGAAGTGGAACGAGAGCTTACACAGATTTTCGATGACCGCTGGATTGGCCGCAATGGACCCTGGCGATGGCCTCCAAGATCTCCCGACCTAACACCACTCGACTTTTTTCTGTGGGGCTACATTAAAAACGAAGTGTACAATACTACAGTGCAGACAAGGGAGGAATTAGAAGAACGCATCAGAATAGCATTTCGCCAATTAAATCCTGATCATATTTATAAGGCTTGCACAAAAGAATTTTCTTCAAGAATTCATCGCTGTCTACAGAAAAATGGGGACCACATAGAGCATTTATAAAGTTGTAGATTCTATGTTTTGTTTGAACATGCTTTAGACTACTTTAATTTAACTAGTATTGTAATAGTTTTGTAATAGATTTAGTTCGACATTTAGCATATTTCGTTCTTTGATATGCTAAAGACTATTATGTTCTGTTTATTTAAATATATGTGTAGTTACTGCAGTCAAATGGGGATATCTCTCATTGAATACACGGCAGGTTCTCTGAATAATTTTGTGACATTCTCCATGAATATAAAATAAATTCAAAATATCCGTGTTTGAATACCCTTGATATTCCATTTCGATAAAGAGAACAGCAATACACGATTTGAGTGTTTGACAGTTACTAATAAGAACGTTTTTTGTCATTTCCATGGCTAGCTATTAAGAAAATGGAATAATTTCCTCTAGGCTCTATCAAAAACCTAAATAACTCGAAAAATATTGCAGATAGGTATAGGGAATGCTAATGCAGCTCGATGCAGAATTTAATTCTGCTTCTGGATATGAAAAAAAAAATAGGGCATTGCATTTGAAAAAATCGAGTTTTAGTGGTTTGAAGTTGCACTAAAAGGAAATCAAATTTTGGACACCCTGTAGATAATACACCAATTCTAAAAACTACGGTATAAATGTAAGGGTCTTTTCTATCCATAACCCAAAGTTGAGCGTTTTTGCTTTAAAAATGGCGGCGGTACATAATTTTCAGCATCACGATGTAAATCGAAAATTTTTCAAAAAAGTCGAAAAAACTCAGAAACGGCTGCACTTAGGTATAGGGAATGCTACACAAAGTCCCCCTAAAATTACATCCGGAATTCAAAAATGCAAAAAAAACTATACCATTCCATTTGAAATAAGAAAGTTGATATCAATATCCGGTACTTCCGGAAGTGCCGCCATCTTGAAAATATTTTCATTGAAAAGAGCATGATTCATTACCTAGATGCTGAAATTTTCAGAAAAATATTATGAACAGAATTCCCAATACTGTTAATGGACGGTTTCGATCAATCACCCTGTATATAGTGTGCAAATGAGACCTGAATACATACATTTTTCGACACAGTGACCCACCATTCTCTACTATATGTTTATAATCAACAACACTCAAATTCTTGTTAATAATGTTTTTTGAAATGCCTTTTGCCTTTTTGGTTACACCTTCACTCAATTCAACACAATATGCTTTAGCTCCGGTGCCATAAAACATTTTAATAGGAGTACCTGCATACTCGTCTTTCATTTTACCTACAACAGATTGAGTCCTAGGCATACCGTAAATATTTATGTCTTTATAATTCGATGTATCAAACCAATCAATATTTTTCTTAATATCATCGTAAATGTCATTTGTGTGAATTTCGAGAATTAACGAATCTGTGTCAGTATAGCAAAGAGACGCGTTCTCACCATATGTCTGTTTAATGTAGTCGTAAAAGAAATTATATATAACTGTTTTTGATAAATCTAAAATACAAAAACCCGCGTATAAAGGTTTATTATAATTAATGGATAGATGCCCCATTTGAACGGCTACCAAGTTTTCCGAGAAAACTGATATCGATTTAAAATTTGGCATACCTACAAAACTCTGAGCCCCTTTACTACCGCGAATGTTCTCCCAGTGAGATAAAAGTTTTATGTCAACACGTTTATCCACATTCTCCATAGTTTTCCCATATATGGAGTTTGTGAAAAATTTAATGAGAGTTCCTTCAAACGCAGTTTTTGCTGAATTTCGTAATTTCGTATTTAAGTCTATATAAGGTTTCAACCAGCGCGACTGTGAAAATTCTAAAATTTTATGAATTTTCGTTAATTTTAAGCCATGCGCCAAACACTGCTTTAAGGTTTTGTAATGAATAACGTAGTTGTTTTTATTATACAAAGTTAGAAGAAGCTTTGAATATTTGCTGTTGGGTGGTGTAAAATTCTCTGGACAGAACGGTAAATCATTGTGGACGTCATGTAGGTATTCAGGGTATTCGATGTCAACTTGTAATACGTAGCCTTTTCCACAATCATCGTCTATTATTAGGGGGTTAAAATTGACAATTTCGTCGTGATCTAACCACCTAAAATTACCCGTTGGAAGGCTTTGAGACATGGCCCAACCGTAAAGATTTGTCGCATCTAGATAAAGTATGAAAGAATTTGGTTTAGAAGCGTCATAATTACTAACGAGTGTATTATTAGCGATAGCTTTTCTTTTGCCTGCACTGACTTATCCCACCACGAATGCCCTTCCGAAAAAAGTGGAGCATATCGATGTCGGTAAGCAGCTCTAGAGTAAAACCCGTCTTGCGTAACATGGCATCCCAACTCAGTGAAGGAGCCGTCATATACTGGGCCGGATCGAGGTTATAATGTTTTAGAGAAATTTTACGAAAATTTTCAAAAACATCTGCTAGTAATAGTACGTCAGAAAGGAGATAGATATCAGAATAGTCGCCGAGAGTTTGACACTGAAAGGTGAACCATACATTAAGTGCTCGACAATATTCTTCATCGGAAATACCGTTATCCCGTAAAACATCAAAAAAATCATCCTTGGAAGGCAACTTTTCGTCATCAAGTTTTGACATACTATCTACGTATGAATACGGGAATATCCCCTTACGACGTATTAACTCAAACTTATGATGATCTGGAAAATATTTTTTTGCATCTACGCATTGTTCGGATTCCAGTGTTTGACTTAATTTATCCAGAGATGACAGTAGAAAACGGAATGAATCTACAAATCTCAGTTTAATATATACATCATTTTCGCTTCCGCTATTCTTCTCAACTAAAATATGTTTGGAAAAGGATATATATTTTTCTTTATTTTGTGCCAGAACATCAATTTTCTCCCGATTCAAAGCCAATTTTTTGATAAACAGGTGACTGTCGTAATTTGTTAAATTATGTAACACCACCGGAATAAATTTGGGTATCTTAAAATTTAAATTACAATTGACGTGTGCGGCACCTCGGTAAAATCCAGTCAAATGGCAATGATCACGAACTTTAATGCAAATATCATTAAAAGGTTTATTACAGATGTGACAATCTTTACTAGAGTTAAACTGTTCTTGTTCATAATCAGAGAGTTCCCGCATTGGTTTAACATTTTTTAAATGTTTGTTATATAGTTTAATTGTGACTTGTTCGAGTCTTTGTACAAATGTTTCAGCAACGTTGACGCCGCGGTAATGCACTAATTCCGATAAGGCGTCATCAAAGTTACATTTCACGTAAAAACAAAATGAATAAGGTTCATGTTCGTACGCCTTTAAAGTGAATGAGGAATCCTCCGACGGTTGCACGTTTTGAATTGGTTTCAAAATACTTTCAAAATCTGCATATATTACAAAAGGTACAGCAAGCTGTTTTTCAAAATTAGTGAACTTTAGTAAATTTTCAGGAAGAGCTTCGCCAAATTTGTTCAGTTTAATATCAGTTGTGGGTAATTTTGTATAAATGAAATTGCAGTCATGAGCCTGATGTAAATTTAGATGTTCGGGGTTTCGAAAAAATTGAAGGCAACCATCACATATATGTGTTTGACCGTTGTGACTGGATTTTTGTTTAAACGCTAATCTAGACAAATTTTTAATATAACAGTAATGACTATTTCCACTATCATCAGTAATGAGTAAAAGATTTACGTGTATGTTTTTACGAGATTCCGTAAAATGATACGGTCCTACAATTTCAAAAGTTGTCTTACCAGTTTCGAATCTGCTGCTAATACCAAATACATTAATTGAAATGTTATTCAGTTTTTCAAATTTGGGGATATCTTTGAGCTTAATAGGAAACTCCAAACCTTCAAAATTCAATGCAGTGGAATAATGTGGATAAGAAGACGTCCTAGTTACATGTGCAGAAGCAGGAAATAACGCAGCATTCACAGCCCAGGCGAAGCACTTGTTATCTTGATTGTAAATATTGATTACAGCTTTCTTGCGTTCAATTTCTTTGGGTAGTTTAATATATGAGGAACCTCCTAACGGGTTGTATTGATTAATATTAACTTCAAGGAAAACAATTTGCTGTAGAGACCAGCCCGAATCACGTTCTTGAAATTCAGAAGCCTTTACCATTATGGCTTTAATAAACTCTTTATACATTTGAGATAAATCAGAGGAAAACGTTATGATTTGATTTTCCGTGTTGAATGATTTAAGGTCGACTATATCTTTGTCAGGTTTCACGTATGTGGAAAATAATTCAAAGTTAACCTTTAAGGCATTCCACATGCTCAGATGCTTAGAAATAAGTGCAGACACCTTCGGAAAAACTTCAGTAAAAAATTCAACATGATCAATGTGGTGGTGTTTACTTGTGAAACGATAACTGGCTATTCTAAATCTCATCGGGTTTTGAAGTTGTTCGACACCTTCTTCCACTGATGACATAACTATTCTGTGTGAGTTACGTCTCATATGGCCCACAAAATGTCGTTTCGGTATACGTTCACCACATACAGGGCAGTCAACTAACGAAGTATTTGCTACAGGTGATACCACTACACTTTGTAGCACCTCATCATTAACAGTGGGCACTACATCACCGATGGGATTTGAAGTACTTGGTAGATCGCCGTCAAGTTTTATTTTCTTTGCAGGTCGAGTCGTAGCCGATGGACAACTGTCTCTAAGATGTCGTGACAAAGCAAATGTGGAGGAAAACTTTTTGTTACACGCTTGACAGTACATCTCTGACGTTACTTTCACAAACTCTAATCAACTAACTGTAAACATAAATATAGCAGGTATTTATACAAGAACTTACATACGTACCTGCTTTTGCTATAATAACTCATTCTGCAAAACCATTTTGACAACCGGTATTGAAAGCAGTTTAAACCGGTATTGAAAGCAGTTTAACCGGTAGCAGTTTAAACCGGTATTGGAAGCAGTTTAAACCGGTAGCAGTTTAAACCGGTATTGAAAGCAGTTTAACCGGTATTGAAACCGGTATTGAAAGCAGTTTAAACCGGTAGCAGTTTAAACCGGTATTGAAAGCAGTTTAGCCGGTATTGAAAGCTGTTTAACCGGTATTGAAAGCTGTTTAACCGGTTTGCAGAAAACAGGTCTTGAAACCAGTTTAACCGGTCCAAATAAAAAATATTTCTCTGATTTTCTAAGAGGGGAAGGGCCTGTTATACTGGTTTAACTGGTTAGGCGACAATTCTTTCAAATCACAACCCACCTCTGTATAAAAGGATCGATATATCTGTGGGATTATTAGTTATACTAACAATGACTTTTCCACAGTCTTGGGATAATAAAGTAAAGGTTGCAGCCTTCCCATTTCGACGGGACGATGCAAGGGTATGTCATAATTGTTGGAGAGCATGGCATTCAGAGGAGTTCAACTGTATTACGGGTCTCTGTAGTGGATGTAGAAAATTGAATCCAGGTAATATTAATATGTCAACAGAGAAACAGTGCTCCACCGCAGAAGGCAGAAAGTGTTCCAAGTGCTGGCGTGTGCTACAACAAACAAATTTCGGTGTCTGCAGGGACGTTTGTGGCATATGTTCCAACGAAAATAATTCCATGAAGCAAAGATGTCTTGTTTGCGATGAAGTAGGGGTACATTACTGGAATATTTGTGGAGGATGTTTAGAAAAAGTAGAGTTTTTATGTGAACAGACCGGATATACATTTTGCAATGAGAATCATCATTTTCAGTTATGTTGGTGCCTGAAGTCTGATGAACAACTGATTCGAAATAAACCGAATCGAGACCCCCTACAATGGCTATTATACATAGTACATAGTCACTAGTTAATACATGTATTCGCTTATTAGCGATAAGCAATTTAAAAATATATTATGCTTTTTAGAGATGTTTTGTTTTATTTAAAATATAGCAAGTAAGTTTTAGATTAAAATTAAGGTGTCATACCCATATATTAAAGACTATAGACGTTTACTATACACCGGCTTACATTCGTTTGAGTGTAGTGTAAAAATTTAATTCTGCGTATAAATTTTTAATACAATTAGAGACTATAGATATTCACTATAGATTTGCTCACTTCGCTCACTTTTGAAAGTATTTATCAAATTTACTGATTAATGAAATTTATTAACTGATTATCACTTATATTTTTATGTATTTAATATTTTTGTTTGTAAGACCTGAAAGATAGAAAAAATAAATAATACACAAAATGCATGTGACACATTAAAATATATTTACATTTTTCTTAACACTAATTTTTACAAATATTATTAAAATTAAACACTGCGTCTCTACCAGTTCACTGAAACTAAATTAAAAATATATTTACATTTTTCTTAACACTAATTTTTACAAATATTATTAAAATTAAACACTGCGTCTCTACCACTTCACTGAAACTAAATTAAAAATATATTTACATTTCCTTAAAACTAATTTTTACTGAACATTTCCACTTTTTCTGGAAAATTATTCACAAAGTGTCCGTACATGTTAATTGCCTGACTGATATGTCTATAATCGGTGGTCAACCCCTCGAGAATAATATTCAACTGCCGCTGGTGTTCCCTAACTTCCTCAATATTCTGCAGTACAGCTGCTCGGCGGGCTTCCATCTTATTTGTAAATTGATTACCTTTTTCGGCCAAGCAGCTTCTAAAATCGGCATACCATGTTTCGGACTCCTGCACTAATCGTTCATGCTCATGGTCCGCTTTCATTTTTAAGTTAGGGAACACCTCCGGCAGTTCTTCTCGGCGAGGGGTTGACGTAATGGCTGTTCTAAAGTCCGGGACATCATCCTGAACGGCTCGACCTGCTGCCAGACCGCTACTTGAAGCTACGGGGCTCATAGCTCTCCTCTTCGTGGGTTGCTGTGCAGATGTTCTCTGTCTCTTCTTTTGGCGTGATGATGGCTGTGGTAAAAGTATGGCGGTAGATGGTGGGCCCTGTTCCGAGTTTAATGGTTTCAGCGTGGAGAAAGGCCCATCCAGCACTATAACGCTCTCCACAGTTTCATTTGCCCGTTGAATATTGTTTGCTGCAGCAAGCCGGGTATCGAATGACGCCTCATCATCCGTCTCTTCATCCAGCACTATAACGCTCTCCACATTTTCATTTGCTCGTTGAATATTGTTTGCTGCAGCAAGCCGGACCTCGAATGACACCTCATCACCCGTCTCTTCACCATCGGAAGGTGTTTTATTTACTAATGAAAAATACGACAGTTGACGACTCATTTTTACGTTGCTTACGTTACTTATCAGAATAGGTATACAAACTGAAGCCGTGTACTCAACTTGAAGTGTACACACCTACGAACGACTGCATATCATCCCGCGGCGAACGGTATGGTTGTAAGATTTCATTGCTAACTCAAGGCTGCGATAAAATGTCAGGAGAATTTTTCACCCCATGTAAAAAAATAAGCGAAGTGGAGTACGTTGCGCAACTCCGCCTCAACATCCAAACGGTCAGGCCAGCACCGACGACGAGGCATGGAGAGAGAAAAACGTTCATATTCAAGGATTTGGCAGTTTCACCGTATGTTTTTGTACGACATGATGCCGTTCGCGGGTTACAACCACCATATGATGGACCTTTTGAGGTGCGAAGTCGATCCGACCAAAACTAAACCCCAGCTAAAACAGCCTATGTGTTAGCTGGGAACATGCATCCGACCTATGCAGACAGCGAAGCTATATTTTTTTCTCATTCATAATTTTTGCAATATATAACGTTATCACTGGCAAGGGGGTGATGTAGGGTCACATTCAATCAGGATTTTAGAATTATTATCATAAACGATTTAGGATAATTTTACTGTGTAATTAGATCGTATTTAGTTTATTATTTTTTAAAATTTATTTGTTATGATACGTAGAAGAATTTGTCGGCATTTACCGACAAAGCAGGGCGATTTTATGTATCTAGAATATCTTAAGATGCTAGGCCCCTTTTGGGAATTAGGGAATTCCAGATATCAAGTTCGGAGAAAAATAGTAGGTACATACTGGGAAGGACAGAGGGAGATCGAGTATAAAAAGGAAATTTGTATTTCATTTGGCTGTCTCCCGTCCCAGCAGTCGAATTGTGCAGTATGCTCGAAAATAAAGTTGTTGTGTTGTAAAGAGTGTTATTCTTTTTCTGTACCACATGCACCTATAATAACCAACTAGAGTTTAAGTTGCTAAGTGAAACATGTTATAACAATGTGTCGGCGTTGTTCTGGAATCGCGACAGAATGGACAGAATATTTGCATCAAATCTTGGATTGACTGAATGTTAGAGTATCAACAAGCTAATTTTATACGTAAAACCTGCTTACCAGTGCCACTGATGAAGTGCCACGAATGCCGAGATGGCTAACATGCATTTTATTTATGGACTTGCTGATGGCAATCCATTAGAAGCTAGGCGACTGTACATTGAACGATTTCCTAACCACATTGCTCCCGATAGAAAAATCTTTCATTCATTCAAAAGTATTCATCAACGTCTTCGAGAAACGGGAACATTGAAGCGAAGTGGAGGACCAGGAAGGCCAAAGACTGTAAGAACGGTAGACGTAGAAGAGAATGTGCTGGACATGATAGAAGAAGATCCAGATACTTCTACGCGAAGAATTGCAAATACTTTGAATTTAAGTAATTGGACTGTTTGGAAAATTCTGAGAGATAATTTGTTGTACCCATACCACATTCAACGCGTTCAGGCACTTCTTCATGCGGTTTTTGCTCCACTTATTGCATTTTGTCAATGGCTTTTGCACACATTGGTTGATTCCCTCAACTACTTACGCTGATTCTTTTTACCGATGAAGCCAGTTTCTCGTGAAATGCAATAAGGAATTTCCACAATAACCATGTGTGGGCTGACGAAAATACACATGAGATTTGTGAAGATCGGTTTCAACATCAGTTCTCGTTGAATGTTTGGGTTGGAATTGTGGGTGACTGGATAATTGGACCGGTATTTCTACCAGGATGACTTACCGGCGAAGTATACCGCAACTTTTTGGAACAAACGCTACCTCAATTTTTGGAAGATGTACCATTGGCTACAAGACAGGCAATGTGGTTTATGCATGATGATGCACCACCTCATTTTAGTGTAGTTGCTCGAGAGTTTTTAACAGCAACATACGGAGATCGCTGGATTAGTCGAGGTGGACCTCACGTATGGCCTCCTCGGGAGGGCCTTCATGGCCTCCATGGCCGGTTCGGGAATCTATGAGAAGATTGGATGGTTGCATCCGAGCTGGGGTAGCCATTTTGAACAATTCTTGTAGGTTCAAAAATGTTACATGTAATTTTTAGTAATAAATTGTTATTTGTTGAAAATTTTTTTCACCCTCTACCTTCGCAACAAAGCATTTTTTCAAAAATCATCAAAGGATAAAAATATCCTTAGAATAGTCCAAGAGTCCAAAGAATAACCTCTTGAATTTTTGCCGCATGTTTAACTAACACCCTGTGTATAATTATCAAAAAAATATGTATTTATTAATAGCGGCGTTGAGAAGATTAAGAATAGATCAAGAATGGGTGAATTTTTATTTACAGAAGAAAATTACAATCGACTATTTGTTCAACAAAATTCAAATGGATGGTCAGATGAGTGAGCTGAAATCTACAGAGGATTTACTACCCCATCGAATAGCTGTAAAATGAAGGGAGCGTTCAGAAGTCATCCTTATTTTGTCAAATGCTGCCACTTGTGTAGTGGCACAAATTTATTTGTAAGGTAATACGTAGAAAATGCCGAATTGGCAAAAAAATTTTAAGAGTGTCAATATCTAAGTCAATTTTATACGAAGAACCTGCTTACCAGTATCCCTGATAAAGATTATACATCATCATAGAAAAATATGTATTTATTAAAAAGCATGGCTGAATTTTTATCTGCAGTAGGAAATTACAATCGACCATTTGTTCGTACATTCCGTAACAATGTACGTAGATTTTCACATAGTTTAAAAATTTGGGCGCGAAAATATTTGCACCTTGAATTTACAAGTTTATTTGGGAAAAACAATGAATGTTGCAGAAAAAATCAAGGGCAACGCGTTGTTATGGGATTGGTAGATTGTTTGGGACCTGGTTATGGAATAACAACCGATAACTTTTTTACAAGTATGCCATTAGCTATCCAGAAAAATCGGATCTGTTTTAAAGCAAAATTTAAAATTCAATTTTCATTTATTTAAGGTTAAGGTTGTTACTGTCAATTTTTGCTCAACCGAAAACATTGTTACATGTCAATAATACCCTTGAGTAAAGATTGACGCTGCAAAAAATATATTATATTATTTTTTCAGATGCCAAGCAAAGGTAAAACCAGAAACCCAGGCATGAGAAAGTACAAAACTTATAAAGATGAAGACATGATGAACGCCATTGAGGAGGTTAAGAGTGGAACTTCCTTGAAAAGAGTTGCCGAAAGATTTGGTATCAATCCTGTATCAAGACCGTCAGTTTTAACAAGAGGAAGAATTACTTGTTCATTATTTGATTAAACTGGGAGAATGGGGTTACGGTTTTGATAGACAACAAGTAAAAAGGTGCATTGAGAACTACTGCCGAAGGATGAAACAACCAAATCCATTTTGAAATGGAACGCCTGGGGATGATTGGTGCCAAATGTTTGAGTCACGCTGGAAAAATGAAATCAGTCGCCGGGTGGCACAAAATTTCCCTAAAAATAGAGCTGCAACACCTAATGTTATGGTGGATGTTATGGTAGAATTTTTATAATAAATTAGATACAATTATGACTACATTTAATTTAAAAGATAAACCTCAGAACATCTATAATAATTGCGATAAGACTGGTTTCCAAACAGACGCCGGGCAACAAAAAATCTTATGCAAACGTGGAAGTAGAAATCCCACCAAGTTGGTTGGCAGTGGAACCAAGGCATCGTATACTGTTCTTAAGTGCTGCAACGCAATTGGTGACTTCTTTCCTATGTTCATTAATTATGAGGGGTTACACCTTTATTCAACATGGTACAACGATGGACCTGAAAATGCTCGATATAAATACCCTAACGTCGAAGACATCTTAAACATATCTAGAAATTACATTTCTTCGAAAATTATATTTCTGAGGTGTTAATCTTCCCCCAAACAAAACTATCATTGTCATATGTGACAATTTTCTGAGGGTGATAATGTTTACCGAAGGTCCATGTAACATTGACACCTGACATTTTTTTTGACCATAATTGGTGCTACCAATGCACACTAACAGACAACCAAAATATTATTTCGTTTGAGTTTTAAAATTGGTGATTCATTAAAATAGTGTCAATAGTTGCCACTTTTACCTTATACATATATATTATATATCAAAGAAAAAAAGTTGACACAATTCCAATCTTAAACTAAGATTTTTCAAATTCATTTTTCTCAATTTGAATATTTTTACTTAGAACCTTGTAATATTGTGCAAGCGATCTGTCTACACGCCCATGATGTCAAGTATGTATACACATCAGATCCAGTGCAATGTAATTTGTTCCAAATTTTCTTACAACATACACATCGTAAGGCCAAAACGGCACATTTGGAACAAATAATCGTATGATAATAAACTTTCTAATAAAGTGCAAAGAATATTAAAGTAGGTACCTATTTCCCAACAACAATATTCATCTTGTTCCAATACTGCAACTACTGTTTGGATATGCTTGGTACAACAAAATGTGTAAACATATGAGTAAAATCTTCAGAATTTTCGGTCTTCTAATAATAAGTGTGGTCCTGTGCTATCGTTAATGTTACTTTAAAGCCACCCAATATTTAGTTTCACATCTAAATCTTAAGATTTAATAAAATTTAATAGTTCAGTACAAAGACCTCGATACATTCTTATGTACCAGAGTATACCACTTTTTAAGTGATGACGAAAAGGTAGGTGTTAGTCAGATTGCCTACAAAGAAATAAATTTATCTTTATGTAGCTAAAGTGATACGACTTGCCGGAAGTGATAGAATCGATAGTACATTTTTAAGTCCTCAACAAATAGTCTGTACTGTTCTTTAGTCAAAGATATCTCTACCAGTTCTAGGGATGATATATATTCGAAGTTTCCTACATAAGGTGTAGCTGGTTTTCTGAAATTTATTACTATTTCTAAATTTCATGCAATTTTGTTTATATTTGTTTACAGAAAAAATACTGATTGAATATACATTTCAAATCTTGAATTTTTCAAATTTGGTTGACAGATAATGTGTTAAACCATCCGAACCTGTCCCAGTCTACTCTATTCCTTATAGGACTTAAATTACACTTGTTGACTGATTGTTTTGTTGACAACGAAGTTGTGAATATAGAACTTGCCATTTTTAAACTGAAAAGGAAAATTATAACACAAAATAGTTTATACGTTTTATTAATATGTTTACAAACATGTTTGTTGAAATAAAATCCAAATATAATAAAAGTGTGCTCTAGCAGTTCGTCAAGAAATCATTTGGTAGTATAGCAATTAAGTATATTTATGTATTTCCTTAGGTAAATTTACAATAAGCCAAAATTCGTTCAGTAAAAAGCACCACCTTAAAAAAAATTGTTAGTTAACCTGCCCATAAAGTTGTTAAAATCGATTTAAAAAACTAATATCCCCATTTTTCTCTACATATTATCTTTTTGTGTCCAGCGACGAGTTTACACTATCGGTATCCCAAAAACCACTTATGCGATTATTTTCAAATTTGGAAATTGGGGCAGATACAAGGTGATCTATGATTAAAATATTCTGAATGTTCTACCACTTCCGGTTATACCGAAAGGAGATATTAACTTCCTTATTTTAAATGGGACACCCTGTATATTATCCCATTTTTTGATTCTACATGGAATTTTAGGTTCACTTTGTGTAGGATGCTCTATACCTAAAATTTATATTTTTCGAGATATTAATTTTTTATTTTAAAAAAATAGGCAGATATAAAAAGAGGCAGGTATAAAAATTCTATGTGAATTCAAAATGAAAATAAAATCAAATAAAAATGTTTTACTATGGTAGTTGGCAGGAAGGCTATAAGTAATTAGGGATATGTTGAAAATTTCATTAGGTAGTATATTTTGGCACTGTCCTTTTAAAAGCCATCTATTATACAGGGTGTCCCATTAATATTGCGAAAAAATTCAGGGGGAGTTTCCTTGACCAAAAATAAGAAAGAAACTTCCTATAAACCTATATCCGAAAATGCTTCGTTTCGGAGATACAGGGTGTTGAAATTTAGAGAAAATACAAGGTTTTTACTAATATCTGGAGAACCTTAATTCCATAGCCAACAACATACCAAATTTCAAAAAAATCGGAATTAGGGTTCTCCAGATATTAGTAAAAACCTTGTATTTTCTCTAAATTTCAACACCTTGTATATCCGAAACAAAGCATTTTCGGACATAGGTTTATAGGAACTTTCTTTCTTATTTTTGGTCAAGGAAACTCCCCCTGAATTTTTTCGCAATATTAATGGGACACCCTGTATATTGAAGTAACATTAGTTCGGTTATTCATAAGTAGATGCCCTAAATTGGACTGTTTCTAAAGAAGGTAAAGTTAAAAACTGTAGCAGTACCTAATATTGTGGTCAGTTATTGTTTAAATATTATATTATTGGGTAAAGTACTTTGATTGTACAAAAACTATGGTGTATTCAAGTAAGGTTTTTAGAATATTTTTTTCTAATTTAAATTTTTTGTGTCTATTTGCATGCCTAGATAAGTGTATTTGTATAACAGTGGTATTATGTTCAATATAGATTGGAGTCGTAGTTGTAAATGGTGGTTTTTGAATGCGGCTTTTAAAAGGACAATGGCAAAATAGGTGACGAAACCGTATTTTTATTTACAGTAATTACTGGAAACGACCACTGACACTGAATGGACTTTTAGAAGAGGTAGAAAACCTAGAAAAAGATGAAGTAGTAGTTCCAGACGAAATAATAATTTTTCCTCCAGAAAATAGTGAGCTGACGATAGCTCAACTGACGATAGCTTAACTGACGAAGACAGTGGTAAAGAAGATAATGTTTTACTACAAAATCTTCCTGGATCGCAACTTATACTCAAGCGGAGGTAAGATTACCTCAAACTGTTGAACCGACGGACGAGTTTGATAGTGAAGATGAACTTCCTTCATTTTAGGTTGCGTTGCAAACAAGCAACGATATGATTTTACTTGGACAAAACAAGATATAGTTTCTGAATTACAGCCCTGGAATGAAATTTATGGTCCAAAACAAGGACGATCACCAGTAGAAACATTTTTTTTTTGACGATGAAATCGTAACTTGATTACATTTACGAAGTTGTATGGTACTACTCACAACCGTGATGGTGATGTTAAGATTGATGAAATGCGGTGTTTCATAGGCATTTTGTTATGTAGCCGATATAACTCTGTCCCAAGATGTGAAATGTTCTGGGAAAGCCCTTCTGATACCAACAACATTTTAGTATCTAATATAATAGATAATATCAAGACTGTTAATCCCAGCTTACCCATAACTAAAGTTAAACACTTGGATAAAGGTGGCATACTGGTCAGCTGCGATAATGATGCATATAATTTTAAATTGAAAAAAGTTGTTCATGAAAAACTATCGCAGAACTACAAAATTAATGAGATAAATAATCCCAGGCCAAGACTCAAGGTAGTTGGGTAGGAATCTCTGAGGAATTTCCTATTGATGATGTCCAGAAATTTTTGA
Source organism: Pogonocherus hispidulus (assembly GCA_963924545.1). Lineage (NCBI taxonomy): Eukaryota > Metazoa > Arthropoda > Insecta > Coleoptera > Cerambycidae > Pogonocherus > Pogonocherus hispidulus. The sequence goes on along the minus strand of OZ004697.1, from coordinate 8,843,649 downwards.
AAATGCAGAATAGCTCCAAGCTTAGCAAAAACTCACTGTAGGGTGGTGAAATTATGAAAGACCAAGAGGAGATTAAATGTGTTTCAAGCGATTGTGGAATTAGATATACAGGGTGTCCCATTGAAAAAACTGATGTTATGTCGTCTGCTTGAAAATCGAAACCGATAGAAAAAAATCTAAAATTACCATTTAAAACTTTGGAAAAAAGCATTCAAATGCCTTTTTTTAAGACACCTCTATCTCAAGAAATAAAGATTTTAAAATTTTAAAATTTAGAATAGGTAATATGGAGAAAAAAGCAAAATGGAGTGGAATACAGAAGTTATAGGAATCATATCGTCGTTTAAGATGCAATAGCTCGTAACCCACACTTTTTGCCAAAACGAGATTTCTGCGCCATTTCACTTATGGGATGCCAGATTATGTATATGCAAAATCTTGCAAGCCACAGTTTTAAGATAAATTCAGTAGTTTAGAAATAAAAAACCTCGTATCCCACATGCTTAAATGCAATACCTCCTTAGCCACGTATTCCCGCTAAGTCTGCGGGTTACGAGGTATTGTCGTTTAGTGCAAAACATCGCATTCCACAATTAGGCGCAATCGGTGTGGGTTACAAGGTTTTGAATTAGTGGACATAGGAAGTCGTTACAAGTAACCCACATAACCTATAAATATTTAGTTAATTTTTCGTGTTAAAAAATCATTGTCCTGTTTCATCTATTCCCCAAATAAAATGAATAATAATAATATATGTAAACGAAGTAAATTACTTGTTGAAATGTGTTTACAACCAACAGGTAAGCTGTAGTTTTTGTTTATTACTTAATTTGTAAGTTTTAAGATACCTACCTAAGAACACTTTAAGTATGATAGGTAGGTATGCTAGATTAAAAAAATAAATACCTATTAGTTATTCCATTTTTAACAGGAAGCCCCATTTACTATAAAGTATAAACCATACATAAATATTATTTCGTATTGTCTTCTTTAGATTTTAGGTACTTACCTACCTATTTAAAATTACAGTTCAATAATATACCTACTCGGCGGTATCTTTTTCGATTTTTCTCTCTTTGGCGTACGGGAATCAGAAATCTGAGAAATAGCTAGTTTATTTTTTCCAGAATGGAAATTCACTGATGTTGGAAAGGTCGGCAATTCTGCGGGTGGTTCTAATAACAACCAGCCGATCATATTAGAAAATGTGCCTCCAGATGAACATCACGTTCCCGTAAGACAGGTGGATGATTCAGGTGGTTCCAATAACAATCAGCCCATCATATTGGTAACTGTCCCTCCAGATGAACACGTTCCGGGCATTGATATCAGAGAATATCCAATAGATCCTCAATTTTTTTACAATTTGAAAACTACAACACCAACATTATTTGATAGTAATAGTTTTGGCGAAACCATGCAGAATCAGTTGACTAATCAGAATACAGACGAAGGACTTTTCCTAGATACGAACGAAGGCAGCCAGGAATTATGTGACTTAGAAAGCGCAACTTTGAATATTTCGCAGTCCTTTAGTCATAGTGTAACCGACATGCAATTCAACGAATCACAAAACAATACAAACCTAGAGATTGTAGAGAATGAAACGGATGACAATAGAATTCCAGAAAGCATCAGGTTGGTACACGAGCAGGTCAGGGCACAAACATCAGCTACGTTTTCAGGGGACAGCAATAAATCAGACTCTGAGAATGACTCCACTTATGAAGAAGAAAAGACAAAAAATATTGACAGTGGATCAAGTAGCAGCAATGAATCAATAACAACAACTCAAAAACGTAAAAGAAAACCTCTAAAAGAACTGTGGAAGAGGGAAAGGAATAAGATTCTGCGTGAGAAGGGACTAAAATATACTGGATTTAAAAAGGACGGAGAAACAAAAAAATACAAGCAAGTTGCTCCTAAGCCCGAAAGAAAAATGGGTCAACCTTGCGAATCCAATCTTTGTAAGAAGAGTAAACTGCGTTCTTGTTCAGATATTTCAGAGGAGAAAAGAAGGCAGCTGTTTGAAAAGTTTTGGAAAATGACGTGGGATCAGCGCAAAGTTTATGTGGTTAATCATGTAACACTTTCAAGTGTCAAGAGAAGATACACAAAAAATGAACAATCATCAAGAAATTTATCGATGTTTTATAGTTTAACAATAGACGGCCAAAAGACGAATGTTTGCAAGAAACTTTTCCTGTCCACCCTGTGTCTAGGAGAATTTCAAGTTAGCTCATGGGTAAAAACAGCTGAACATGGCATGCACGAATCCAAAATTTCCAAAAATGAAAATAGAGCAGTTCACCTACGAGAAAAGAAAAATACCGATAAAGAATTTATGATCCAATTTTTCAATGAATTACCCACGTTGCCGTCCCATTATTGCCGTCAAACATCATCTAAATTATATTTGGATCAAACAGTGCCTTCAATAACTGCTTTATATAAGGAGTACGTTTCAAAATGTAATACTGAAAACAAAAATTCTATGAGTCGAAGAACTTTTGATGACATGTTCAGAGAAAAAAATCTTGGTATTTATCAACCTAAGAAAGACAGGTGCGATATTTGTTGTCAGTTTGAAGTTGGAAATTTGGAAGAAAATCTTTTTATCAGACACATTGCTAAAAAAGATAGAGCAAGGCAAGAAAAAGCGAAGGATATGAAGTTAGCTGAAGATGAAGAGGCAGTGGTTCTGATGATGGACTTACAAGCTGTTAAAGTATGCCCCAGTTTAAACGCAAGCGCTGTATACTATAAAACAAAGTTGTGCTGTCACAATTTTACAGTTATGAATATAAAAACTAAACACGTAATGTGTTATTGGTTCAGTGAGGTTGAAAGTGATCTTTCAGCTTCTACGTTTGCATCATTGGTAGTTGACTACATTTCAAGATTTACGGACCCTAGTAAGCCACTTATAATTTACAGCGATGGGTGCACTTACCAAAATAGGAACAATATCATAGCCAATGCTCTTCTTTTTTCGTCAGTTAGCAAAAATCAAGTCATTGAACAGAAGTACTTAGAACGTGGCCATACACAGATGCAGTGTGATTCTGTTCACAGCAGAATTGAAGCCAAAATAAAAGAAAGCAGAGAGATTTTCCTTCCTTCAACTTATTTATCCATTAGCCGAGAGGCTCGTAGGAATCCCTTCCCTTACTGTGCCGAATGGATAAATTATGACTTTTTTCGGGACTTCTCTCAGAAAGCAGATCAAATGTATGGAAGCATTAGACCTGGAAAGAATAACGTAACGGATATTCGAGCAATTAAATATACTCCTGAAGGAACAATATTGTATAAACTTGATTTTGATGACCCATGGACAGAGCTCCCTCAGCGGCGATGCCGAAAAGTTGTTTGTCTCGTTTGGCCGCAACTCAATCCGGAAAAAAAAAAGATAAAGGCCCAAAAGTTTAAGCATCTGCAAGAGCTTAAACAGGTTATTCCTGCGGATTGTCACTACTTCTATGATAGCCTAAGTCATGTCTAAGATATATTGTCAAAATCGTTTAGTTTTGCATTTTTTTTGATAATCTAACAATAAAGTTACATTACAATAAGCCACATTTTGTTAATATTTTATCGAAGCAATAGCTCGTAAGCCACCAGAAAACTTAAAATGTCAAGTAAATATTTTTTTTTCATTGCCAGAATATAAATTTATTTTTTGTAGTCCACCGTGCATGACTTATTAGTGTAAATACATTATATGTTTAAGTGTAGTTAGTTTTTTGACCCTCCTGTAAAAACATGTCTATGTGGATTACGAGCTATTGCATCTTAAACGACGATATGTAGGTGATTCCAACACCAAAATGTTTTACAAATCAACTGATGCTCACATTCCAATAAGGAAAGAGTAGAATATGGCGTCCCTCAAGGTAGTATACTGGGACCATTACTGTTCTGTTTGCACATCAATGACGTAAAGAAGTCCTGAAATATGCCGGTATAAAATTATTTGCTGATGATGCCCTTGTATATATTATTGATGGTGAGGATCTACATCAGGTGGTGGCCAAGATGAACGAGAAGCTGAGTAACATTAGTAAGTGGTTGAAATGTAACAAATTGAAGTTAAACATTTATAAATCGAAGGTGATGGTTATTGCATCAGATTATGAATATGCCAAATTTTTACATGAAAAGACCAATATAAGTATTGATGGGGAAGCATTGGTGTGGACAAATATAAGTACTTAGGAGTAACAGTGGATAGAAAGCTAAACTTCAAAGAACATATCAACTATGTTGGTAAAAAAATCGGTAGTAAAATTGGCTTCATGACCCGTGTTGCAAAAGACTTACCGAAAGAATTAAAAATAAAGCTATATAATGCTATTGTGCTACCACATTTCAAGTACTGTTCCACAGTGTTATACATGGGAAACAAAGGCGAATTTGACAGACTACAAGTGCTACAGAATCGAGGTATGAGAGCCATCTTAGGTTGTGAACTCTTAACACCAGGTTTGTGAACTCTGTAAATATAATGTTTGTATATTCATTTTTAAGATATTGAATAATTTAGCATCGACAGGCTTAAAGCAGTAGGTATTTAAGGACAAATAATGAGAAGCGTCAGAAATGTTAATCCAAATTGCACATATTTTATAAATTCATTTAAAAGTTTAATCATTAATAATTTTCCTGCCAGTCACTCGCCAATGGCAAACTGTGAAGAAGATCAGAATGAAGCTTTAAATTCTTTACAATATTTTTAAAAAATGGATTACCTCAAAACAAAATACGTACAGAAATATCAGTAGGTACATCCATAAGATCATAATTTTCAACTTTCAGAAATAATTGATCAATACTCATTTTTACATAGTGAGCTACATTGCGAGATTTTATGAAACACCATTAAATGTTCAGATTGTTTTAATCAGCTAGTGGTACTTCAGAAGAACACAAACTAATTTTAGAAAGAGAATATCGGCCTGAACTCTTATTAAAATTAAAAACTCAGTTTAGACGAACGTTTACACATATGATACAGATTTTTAATTTTTATATAGCTAAATATATATACTAAACGAGAACTTAAAAAATAAATTATAAAAAATATGGTCTAAAATGTTTGTCAATCCATTTTTATGCATGCAGCATAATGTATTTCATAATTATATTGATACTTTTTTGATATTTTTTATACACATATACAGAGCCGTCCAGTATTTGAAATAAAAGAAAAACAACAAACAACTACTAGTGTAGCAAGGATACCCCTATATCCTCCATCTGTAAACACGCCTTATATTAAAAATAAGGCCTAAAACAAATTAAGCCAAAACAGCTATTCTCCTGGCTATATGCCACGCATGCTGAATTACAAAGCAAAATTTGCCGTATTTTGTCTAACAATGTTAGATTCAAAAATACAAGGTTTTGGATTGCAACGAAAACTACGAGGAAATACTCTAAACCTCACATCGTGGAGTCACTAATTGCAGACCGCTTTCAACCTTTTTATGATCTCGTCAGTGCAATATAAGTGAGCATACCTACGAATTCGAAGACACGAGTATTTGGCACCAATTACTGACATCCTACGATGTGATGTTCAGAGTTTCCTCGTAGTTTTCGTTGCAATCCAAAACCTTATATTTTTTATTCTAACGTTGTTAGACAAAATACGGCAAATTTTGCTTTGTAATTCAGCGCTTGGCGTGGCATTAGTCAGGAGAATAGTTATTTTGGCCTAATTTATTTCAGTCCTTATTTTTAATATAAAGCGTGTTTACAGATGGAGGATATAGAGGTATCCTTACTACACTCGTAGTCGTTTACATTAATCATCTGTTAAGCTGTAGAACTATTTTTCTACACCCCGTTGTTACCTATAAAGGATTTTAAATACCTACCCTAAAATAATTTTTGGGTATTTGAAATAAGACTTTTATTTGAAATACTGGAGAATATTTGAAATACTTTATTTGCTCGAAATTTCAATTACTTTTCTTGAGTATTCGGTATTTCAAATTCTTTCTGTAATGCAGAGTATTTGGTAATTGAAGACATTCTGAATTGGAATGGAAAACTTTTCCGGTCAGATTGCCTGTAAACCTTAAATGTGTAAACTTTGACTCCTTGCCTACATTGTTCAGAGCCAGAATTCCCATTAAAAAGGAAAAATATGAGCATTTACAGCAGCTAAAAAAGAGTTTAGAACTTGACTACCACGCATTTTACGATCAGTTACCTCATAACTAGCTTTGTATACAATATTATAATAATTATTATTTACACAACTCAGTTTTTGTATTAGATTCTACAGATTAGATTCTGTTTCCACATTCTGTTTTTTAAATCATTTAATTGTTAGTTTATCATTTAGGCACTGGTATATTTTTGTGACGTAATCATAAGTGTTGTTTGTGATGACGCAAACGAAAAAAAAGTGTAAACTAGTTTAAATTTTATGTAAAAGAATAAAATAAAGAATTGTTTTCAGAAAAACCGTAACTCCAATTTATTATCAAAATATTTCTTTGCCAAAGAGCGTATCTCCATTATTTAAAAAAATAATTAGTAATAATGTTTTAAGACCAAAAATATTACTTTCCTATTTTACCTGAGTTGACAACCAGTCATAAAAACAAATTTCCTTCAATTAATTTCAAGTTTTTATCAATTAAATTAGTTTTTTAGCTCGCCTATAAAATTTGTCGAAATGGAGTTATGCACTTTGCGATTTACACTATCGATATACCTACTGTTTGCCAAAGGTTAGCACATGGTTAAGAAATTTATTTAAAAATTATTTTTTCTTATTTTGAAATACTTTTTATTTAATTGCTTTCCAATTACCTCTTTTTATATCTTCATTTACCCACTCAGCACCCCTTTTCACTTACAGGTCCCGTAAATTTCTTAAAAAAATTAGGTTATGTCCGATAAAAATTTTAAAAAGACCTTCATCCATATTTTTTTTTCTGAAAATACTTCAAATAACATCTATTTTCATTACCTCTTTGTAAAATTTCTCATTTCATGGACCGGTATTTTTTACCAGACCCCTTTGTAATTATTATGGTACATTTCTGAAGTACCTGCCTACTTTTTCTCACAAAATGAGGTAGGTACTACTTATAGTTACACCTACTTAGTAGTAGGTGCAAAAAAGACTGCAAAAAAACTGTTATACATGCGGATTACTATGTTACTCTCATTATCATCGGTACCTAGGTACCTCTTATATTATTGCTTTATATATCAATTCATAAGATCGAATAGTAGGTAGGTACCTACAAAGTAAAGTACCTAACGATTACTTTGAAACGCGGATATTCGTACAAGTAATAGTAGCTACCTACTTTTGTTACTTTTACACAATGTTGTTGATACAGGCAACGCCGAACCCGAATGTTGTAAACATTAAAAAGTTAATTACAAACTTACCAAAAGTGTAACAATATCTTTCCTAGGTAGTTCCTCTTAACTATAAAATATATTTCTTGGCCATTATTTATTCTCGTTTCTTGTTTATTTCTCTTCTACACACAAAATAAAAAATATGTGACTTCAACATCAGTACTTTCAGTACATATATTTATTTTTATCTGACATCTACCATTAACCAACGCTATCAACGTCAATCCACAGCTTATATGCTGTGGTCAAGCCATGATACAACTCAACCCAACCACAGATTAATTACACAGTATACACACTACAGAGACGGGACGGGAAACCCAACCACAGATTATAGAAGTGTGTAGAAGCAAAGACTATAGAGATGTGTTGCGATTTCACTGTCTGCGATTTTGGAACGGCGACCTCGTTGTCGCAGTAGCAAACTGGAGGTGGTAAAAGTAACAGTGCTGGCTCGGAACAGCAGTCCGACGTCGCGGTACTTTCAACGCGTTTACATCGTACATATAGTTTATTAGAAGTAGTACTTGCACTGCTATGTGCTGCTGGCACTGCTAGTTCGACGTTCGACGCATAGACGACATCAGCATTAGGTCGTAGTGTGGCTGATGTGACGTTTTATGACGTAGTCGCAATATTTTGACACTGGGATCTGACCGGACCAGTCGCACTAAGCTCTGGTCCACAAATATCGCAGTGTACTAACATACTACTAATACTAATATATATATATATATATATATATATATATATATATATATATATATATATATATATATATATATATATATATACAATGATGGCAGTGATGGGTTTTTAGCCGCTAATTATATATTTAGCCAATGCTAATTATGTAAATAGCATTTAGCCGGCTAAAAATATTATAACCTTAGCAGAATTTAGTCTTTTAATTTTTCACACATTAGAATAATTTTTTCGCAATTACCTATAAAATATTTATTTATTCTTACCTAGTAGGTAGGTAAGCATAATAGGTATTATTAGGTCATCATATTATAAGTCATCGATAAGGACTAATTAAATCTAGAGATAGCGATTATTTTGTATTTTATTTTATAATACCTCAATCTTCATCATTTAATTAAGTACATCAAAAATAAAAATAATCGTACAAATTAAAAAATAAAAATATAAAACTACATTAAATTAAAAAATAAATAAAAGTTCCAATATATCTCCCTATGAAGCCATTTTTCCACTGGCACTATAATATTTAGCTTGCTAATTTTGAAAGGATTTTTAGCCGACGGATAATTATCGATAATTAGCCGGTTGATTATCTACAGTGATGGGTGTTTAGCCGCTAATTATATATTTAGCCAATGCTAATTATATAATTAGCATTTAGCCGGCTAAAAATATTATAATAATGCCCATTTGCACCACCTCTGCTTAGCGAGTTTAAGTATAGCTTAATTTAAATGACATATTAGACTGTGATTATAAGTAAGATATAAGACCGAAGACATAACAAATCTGATACTTAAATTAAGCCAAGCTTAAACTTCCTAAGGAGAGGTAGTGCAAACGGGCATTAGCCGTTAGCAGAATATACAGTTTTTTAACTTTTCACACATCAGAATAACTTTTTCGCAATTACCAATAAAATATCTATTTACTCTTACTTACTAGGTAGGTAAGCATAATAGGTATTATTAGGTCATCATATTAAAAGTCATAGATAAGTAGAAATTAAATCTAGAGATAGGGATTATTTTGTATTTTATTTTATAATACCGCAATATCCTCATAATTTAATTAAGTCACCGAATTAAGTACATCAAAAGTAAAAATAATCTTACAAATTAAAAAATGAAAAAATAAAACAAACTAAATTAAATTAAAAAATAAATGAAAGTTCCAATCTACCTCCCTATGAGGCAATTTTTACCACTAGTACTATAATAATTAGCCTGCTAATTTTGAAAGGATTTTTAGCCGACAGATAATTATAGATAATTACTAACCGGATAATTATCGATAATAATTATCTGTCGGCTAAAAATCCTTTCAAAATTAGCAAGCTAAATATTATAGTGCCAGTGGAAAAATGGTCTCATAGGGAGGTATATTGGAACTTTTATTTATTTTTTAATTTAGTTTAGTTTGTTTTATTTTTTATTTTTTAATTTGTAAGATTATTTTTATTTTTGATGTACTTAATTCGGTGACTTAATTAAATGATGAGGATTGCGGAATTATAAAATAAAATACAAAATAATCCCTATCTCTAGATTTAATTTCTCCTTATCTATTACTTATAATATGATGACCTAATAATACCTATTATGCTTTTAAGCATAATAAATAGATATTTTATTCGTGATTGCGAAAAAGTTATTCTGATGTGTGGAAAATTAAAAAACTGTATATTCTGCTAACGAACCCATCCTGTATATATATATATATATATATATATATATTCGAAGTATATTTATGTGATATATAAATAAAAGAAATAAAACAATCAATTTTTAATTAATTATGATTTGTTTAGACTAGACAATTTATTTCTTAAAAGTAATTGAATATAATAGGTACAAGCATAAATATTTCTTAAACATAAAATTAATTTAATATTTTCCAATCACACCCAATAACACGCACTGTTCTAGATCTAAGTCTCTGCATCATCGGACGAATGAATCCTCTCTGAAATCAAACAAAAATACATTACATAATAAGCAATACTTTTATTGAAATAGAGCAATGTTTTAAAGAAATACTTTTACCAATACTATTTTTTATTGGTAAAAATAAAGGTTTTGCTTTTGTTAGTAAAATTTTATCTGCCGTTACAGGGTGCTCCTGTCAGATCAATAATCAAAAAATTGTCATTTAGACTTCACACGTTTCTCGGGTTGTTAATGTTGCCATGGTAACCTTAAAAACGGGCATTTTTGAAATTTCGATTTAAACATGCTCAGCGGGCTTTAAATAGGTAAAATGGGCCCCCAATAAAAAAATAAAATAAGTGTCTATCTTACCTGCGAATAATCCCAACGTTTGAGGGAAGTTGCCTGCGAAACTTTCGTACATTTTATCCACGTCGTTGATATCTCGTATGTCGATGGTTAACCCGTCGAGGATTTTGTCTAACCTTCTTCTGTGCTCCAAGACTTCATTATACTTTCGGAGGATTGCTTCTCTGCGATCGACTATTGTATCGGCTAACTCCGAGATCTTCTGGAGCATACAGGCACGAAAGTCGGCAAACCAGGAGTTGGACATCTGCCGCAATTGATTGTGTTCTTGAGTTGCATTAAACTGAAGCTTATTATATATTTCACCCAATTGAGGTAATTCCTCAGGTCGAGGGGTTGATGTTACAGCATTACGAAAGTCCGGGACATCTACTTGGACTGGTCGGTCGCCAGCTACACTGCTGCTGGAAGCGATCGGACTCGCAGCTTTTGATCTCTTCATGGGTTGTGGTGTAGATACGGTGGACCGCCTCTTCGCTGGTTTTCTGGACGGTTGTGGTATTTTTGACACCGCCGTGCTGTCAGCGATGGGTTTTACATCTGAAAAACTGCCTTCATAAACTATTATAGTAGTGTATAAATGACAATTCTCTAACAGAGGAGAGAGTAGTGATCAGAGATCAGGCCATATATAAGTAATTAAATTTAAAAAATGCATAATCTGCTCGATGTGTCCGGTCATCCAGTCATAGATCCGGTCCAAAATTTAAAAAAATGTAACTAAATGTAAAAATAGACAATACAAAAATGTATGGACATGTTTATACACCCTGTATGGTAAATATACATTGGTGACACATCTGATATTTAGTTTGAATAAAAAAAATTATAAAATAATAACTCCCTCTATAAGAAAAGATTTAATTTAATATAAAAATATACTTCTAATGAGGGAATCCGAATAATAATACAAAATATGTAGGATCCGTGAACTTTTAATATTACGTACATAATTCAATTGCAAATGCAGTAAAGACACAGCTGACATTCTAAAAATAGCCTGTGGAGTAGTAGGAAGTACGGTCTTTGGAACCCCCTTCCACTCTCCTATCGAATTTGAGTGTATGAAAACAATATTTAAAGCTGCGAGGGGGCCCGGGGCGATAGAGCAAACCGCCAAATATTGGCATCCTGTGGTGATGTTTTTGGCAGGCGCCCACCACCCATCTTTTGAATATTGGTAAAATACTGCGGGTAGGACCCACAAATCTAGCCCCCCGAATTTTAGTAAAAAAAATCCACCCATCTTGTGGAGTGTCAAATGATAGGTATTTTCGTGGGCCACCCCATCGACGAGATTTAGAATATTGCTAAAGCTCCCTAGGTAGGAACCGTAAATTTGAAGTGAATAGCTTGCCGCCCATGGTTCCCCGACGCCGCCTCTGTGTCGGCGACGGCCGCATTCACAGATTTGCATTCGTAATAATTGCAGTCGATAGTTAATTATGCGTTACGTTCCATTTTCTTGTTAGTGAAAGGCGAGGCTGAAGGTTGAATAAAAAAGATATGTGTTTCAAGTGTTTATTAATGACTTTTCAATGGTTAAAATTTATATATTTTTATTAAAGAAATATCTTTATAAAGCTGTCTTTCGTGAAATAATATTATTTCATGCATGCTTATAATTAAATCGTCAGTAGTCTTCTGTTCTAATTTTTCCCTTAAAAGAAATTCTTGCAACGTAAGTTGTCTTTGCGTAGAAAGGGCTTCTAAATATCGGTGGAGACAAGAGCTGTAGTACCATTTTACATCGATGCAGTCGAGCTGTTCTATTTTATGAAGAGTTAATATTTCTAAAAGAAGCATATTGTTGAAGCTTTCAGCATTTAATATTGCAATAACATTTCCTTTCACACCACATATTTTTAAAATTCTTTCACTACATTCTTCTGAAAATTTTAAAACATAATTTTCAATTTGGATGTTTTTACCCTGAATATCTTCCACACTAATATTTGAACAAAAGTAGTCGGATAGAGTTGTTTTATATTTTAAAAATTCAGAGTATTCGTGAGGAGAGAAAGACACGGCACTCACCACCGATTTTTTCAAGAGGAGAACACGAGGTTTGAAATTTTCCTCTACACTTATACCCACAGATAACCATAGAGAATAAGATTTGTTTCAAAAATATCTGGATTCTAACAACAGCTTTGATTTATTCATCTCAGACGTTCATTTAAAACTGTAAAAATATTATATTCGCGGTTATTATACCTACTAACCTTTCATCCTCCCACTACTCTATATTAAATAGAATATATACGAGTATCAACTTGTCGAGGAAATAGTCCGCGTTAAATATGAATACGAGTGAGCAACTGATAGCGAATAAGGTGTGGGAAGCCATTGCATCACATAAAATTCTTCGTTCGCTATCAAAAATGAGTGTCACAGATATTAATTATTTACCGAAAAATTATATTAAAACTATAAGTGTTTGGGATTTAGAGAAAAATTGGGGTCTATTGCCGGAATATATAAGAAAAGATCCATTTATGGAACTGTATAAAGAATGCAAGAACCATTATACGTTTGAACCTGGTCAAGACACGATTGACGGCCGGTATCCAAGAGTTATCGACTGCTCCTGCTATAGAGAAAAACAAAATCAAAATGGTATTTGATAGTGCTGTGCTTGTTTTTCAATTAGTGACATTTTTACACAACAAACTTGTTATTATACAACCCGAGAATGTGCAGGAAGCATTTATCACTACGCATTTTAGTTCAACAATTGAGGTTGATCTTGACATACCAAAATGGCCTCAAGATTGGAGAAGAATGAATTTACAAAATTTTAACGAGACATGGGTATTTGTGGATGAATCCGATATATTTTTAAAAAATTATAACACATCAGTTTTATACTATAAATTGAAATTAATTTTCTCAAATAGAACATCTGTTGATTTGGATTGGGTACCTGTTTTGTGGAATGCTGAGACATATGTAGACTCGTATTATTCTCTGTATTTAATTTTCTCAATTATGTTTTGTGTACTTCTTATTTTAATTGTTTTTGTTTTATCAGCTATTAAATGTAAACCTTATTATCAGAGAGTAGTTTGTAGTTAGCAATCTTCTCATGTTTCTCGATTATGTTTTACACGTCGCATATTTTTGTTTTGTTATCAAACAAGAGGTTGTAATTTACAAATAAAAAGCATATATATATATATGTTAAATTATGTTTTATTTATACTTCTGCGGGTTAAGACATTTTTGATATAATAAAGTTATACATTTGTCTAACAATGTTAATACTACAATAGCAAAATGATGATGTGTGAAATAGACATAATGGTGCACCTTTCCGTATTTTCGGACAGCCATGCATTTTTTCCATATTAATTGTTTCCATGTTTGATAAATATCCCATCAAGAAGTTTTCTTTTATTTGTCCTTTAACGTAAGTTCTATCCACATCTTTCGTTAAAATTGTTAAAATTTTGAACAATTCCGAAGTGTTTACATAACCGGTGTTGTAGGGAATACACATATGTTGATTTTCAAGCCATCTGATCTGTTTCTTACAATTTTGGGGTACATACGTCAACTCAATTTCTGGGTGAAACACAAAATGTCCAATTTTTTCTCCATCAAAAACACAAAGTTCCTTTGGAACAAAATGAGGTGAAGGAAGGAATTGAACATCGAGCACTAAAAACTTCATATTTTCTTCATTTCTATAACTATACTAATGTTCCAAGTTTTTGAGATGTATTATTTATACCCCCTACTTTTAAATTAATTTTTGTACGATAGCTGTAACAGGATTGTATTCCACAAGTGCGTCGTGAAGAATTAGAGCAAATAAACTAGTTTTATCTGTGAAGGAGACATCACTTTCAAATTCCAATTGAATATCAACTGTTGAAGTTACGACTGACTCGAGCTGTTTACTACAATCTATTACGAAAATAGGACAATCCTTAAATTTTTCAAAGGATAATACAGGTTCACTGCCCTCTCTATTGTAATAACTTTTCTGAAATGATTTATACATTTGATATGCTATAGCATAACGCCCAATCCCAAAATCGAGATTTTGTTTATCGTAAGGGTAACTTTCGGAATTTAAATAGAGTTTAATGTTTCGAATTCGCACATGATCGAAATCTGTAGGGTCTTCTTCTTTGATGTTTTTCTTATTGGATTGAAATGCTATTAAGAGAAAGCGTGGTTTTTCCAATTGAAAAGATGTTCGAATAGACCATTTATCCGAGGTATTTGGTCTGAGGGAAGGAAGTTCGTGAAGTTCCCATCTGTGGAAGGCTATTCTTATAGGGCGATCTTTCTGAAGAGCTGACATGATTTTTAATTTTGCCTCGTCGCTAACACTCACATGGGGTACATGCCATTGGAGTCTGTTGATTTTAATTTCTCCAGCTTTTCCCTTGAAGCAATTATCGTCGGTGTGTGACCTTATAAGGATTAGTTCTAATTTGCTATTAATAAAAATTTTCTTATAGAATTCCGCAAACCCCATTAGAAAACTTAACGGAATGCAGGCATTAAATACCGTCGCCGACAATGTTCTGTTTTCCTTGAAAGGACACCATCCTGCAACTTCTAAAGATTCACTTTGAGCTTTGTCTAAGGAGGTATAAGCCTTTATCGTTGATGTATATCCAACATCTCTTACCTTGTCTATTTCAACTCCATTTAGTTCGAAACGTATCTCATCAAACAGGTAGGAATAGGCATTATTTACGAGTTTGCAATCTGCGTCGGCGGCGTGAGTAAAGCTACCTTCTATATAAATAAAACTTTCACAGGGAAGTGGATAGATATCCTGCGATTGGATTGGAATGCCAATTTCATCGTTCTGATTAAACGTTGTATTGTTGTATGGTAAGTAGGTGTGAAATTCCTTTCTGGTAATTATATCATCAAAAGGGATGTCCTCAAACACATTTAACTGATCAAGACTCATGATGTTACTACTGGTTTACTTTATATCCCAAGGATTTGAGAAATAAAACGTTTTCTGGTGTTAAATGTTCTTTTACTTTAGCACGACTACCCCTCTTCTTTACTGCGCTACTTTTTATATGTTTCTGTTGTTGTTGATGATGTCCACTACCGGAAACACTCTTGAGTTTTGAGTTAAACAAAAAACCCATTACACTTTTTTCAATTCCAATCTCACAACAATTTCTTCCCCTTGAAAATTTATTAATCTGTTATTTTGATCGGTCACTCTCAACGTGATAGTATTTATGGAACTGGCAGTCACTGGCAGGTAAATTATATTTCTTGGAGATTCGCTTATCGCGTATCCTGGAGCAACGTTTAGTGAAAACTCGTGAATGGTATGAACAAGTTCATCATTTAAATAAGCACCTGACGTAATGTTTGTGGATATTCTTATGGTTGTGACGTTAAAAATTTGCAATATCTTGTCAGCAACATGAAGTTGATTAGTTTTTAATATATTCTTCGAGAATCCCAATACTTTATGTATAGATTTTTCCTTGGAGAAATCTATATCATCGTTTTTACTAAAAATTTCAGCTCGAAACGTATTTATATTAGGTCTTAATAAAATTTTATCCTCATCCTTGCCCACCTGATCGTTTATGTACCTTTCCAAATCAGAAATTTCATAAGATCCTACTGGAATAGTGATGCTTCTTCCTCCTAAATAAAACATATTGGATCCCTCTTCTATATTAGGAATTGAGTGATAGCTGTAAAATCCCACCAATCCCAAAGAATATTTTTCATTGGGGTCCAGTTCCACTGGTGGAAAATACGAGGCGCTTAAAACACTTTTTCTTCCGACTAATGTGAATGTTAACGACATGGCCTAAAGGTCTTCCTCATCTAGACGTAGAAATAGCAGACATAAATGACCACATATGTAGGTGTTGTAAGACTGAAATGCATCATGATTGTAAATGATATCGTTACCCTGAAAATATTCGACGACCTCTTTCGGTGGTGGGATGCTACCAAAACTATCGAACCAGATTATTTTGTTTTTATTTTTTCTATACGCACACCAGTGGGTACCCTCTTCTGTTACTAAGTTCACTATCCCTCTTTCATATTTCAGAATTGGTGAATTCTTTGGGAGAGTATTTCTCATAAACACCCCAGAGAAATGTGGAATTTTCCACTTTCTTGCATATGTAATGAGATCAAGATTTGTTAGAGGACGTCGAGGTAACGAGGCTATTAGTTTTTTTGAATGTATAAACCTAGTCCTTTTTTATACGGTTTCAAGAAAAGACCACTTCCTAATTGTTTTTTTCCTAATGCGATAGCTTCCATGGTTTTATCATGACGTTGTAGCTCACCAAGTTGTTTTTGGGCGGCTCTTGTCGAATTAATAGCTTTGGCTATACCTGCCGCTCCACCTGCCAACCCTCCTAAGGCCGAAAGTCCCGCAAACATGGGTAGTAAAAATGGAAGAAATCCTCCTCTTTTAGGTATAGGTATAATTCGTGGTAGGTCAAATTTTTTCCTCCCTCCTGCCCGCTGAACAGCTCGTCTTGCTGCTAATAATGCAAGTTTAGAATCCTTTTTTAAGTCATCAATTTTTATTGAATTTAATTTCGTAGCTGTTGGTTTCAGCACACCACCTTTAAATTGATATTTTTTCTCATCTCTTCGTTTTGTCTTTCTAGAACGAGCGACATCTCTTTTTCTCATACCCATTCCCAGTTTTGTCTTTGTCTTCATAATGTTGCGTATGATATGTGTTGTTAATTTTTCTCTGGTTGATGTGTCTCTTGCTTTGAAACGTCTCCAAACACCTTTGCTTAATATACGGTCTGCCCGCGTGTTTCAACGTCAAAGCACTACTAACCTCATACTGCTCATCCTGAATTTTACATAGTTTATTAAGTTTATTTATGTCGGCAGACACCCCCCCTGACGATGTGTTCCACCAACCCCGCCCTCGGACCACAAAATCGATCATAGGCCAGGTAGGCGCGCCCTTGCATTATATAAATTTTGAAGGTAGTGTCCTATTTATTTGTATTGTTCGCTGCGCCTTTATTTAAATATTTCTTCCCTCTCAAGTAGTTTGGTACTACTTATTTAGAAGTTCTAAAACCACTCGCTACAATAACTCATTAATATGCGTTTTGAGAAACAGAAAGAAAACTTTCCTAATGAAAACCATCTGTTGAAAATTTTACCAACATCGAGGGAATGTGATCAAAGAAATAAAAGACATAGAGACTTATTCAATGATGACATTCGAGGCATATTAGCAGGTCCCTCGGGATCTGGAAAAACTAATCTGATGTTAAGTCTTGTCTGGATTGTGTTTTGAAAATATTTATATTTATTCGAAATCGTTGAAGCAGCCTTTGTATCAGGGATTAGATAATATTTTAATTGGTGTTCCGCATATCGGTTATTACAAGTTTGAAGATGAAGCATCGAAAATTATTCCACCGATGGATGCAAAACCGAATTCAATTTTTATTTTCGATGATGTGCAGTGCACTCCTCAAAGTCCTATAAGAATAGATACTTTTATTTATCTATAAAAACAAACATATATTACGAAAATTAACCAGTTTGTTAGTTACGAAGCTAGTGAAAGATTAACATGGTAAAGAACAGGAAGTCTATCGGTAAGAAAGGTGAAGCGAAATTAAAAAAGAATTTAATTAAAACGCGAAATATTCTAAAGAAAATGTTTTTAAAACTTAAGCAAGGTGGAATGGAGGCTAATAAAATGATAGAGAAAAAATTGAAACCTCTTCTTGATCCGCTAAAAATAATTGCAGAAAATGTAAAACGAGAGCCAATATCTATGGTGAAAACTGAAAAATCCACAGTGAAAGAGGAGGTTAAAAAGATTAAAGATAATGATGATGATGTTTTTGAAGATGAGAAACAGGATAAAAAAGGAAGCAGTACAAAAGGAGTTATATCAAAACAGAGTTCTTTTCCTATTACTGCTCATGATTCTGCCGCGGATTCCATTGAGAAGGGTCCAGAATTTCTTCGGATTGAAAGAGTTTGCCAAACTCCTGGTCCTCGTCTTTCAACTGAATTTATTCAACAAAAATATATTGAGCCGGAAACACGAGAAGAAATTAATACTTCCCTAAGTCTGTTTGGCGATCTACCGAAAAAATATTTACAAATGGTTATCTCCGACACGGTGGGAGTAACAGATAATCAATATGGTAAACGCTTCAATCCTGATACACAGAATTGGATGATAGGCGATAGTGTTGTTGAAATTGAGGGAGATGATCTAATCGTGAAAGGTAGAAAATATACTGGAACAAACGGACTTTATCAGCTAGTTTTTATGAAAAATCCGGAAGATTATACTGATGAAGATTTATTAAGATATGGGAATATTTTAAGACATACCAATGCTCACAAACGTGGTTATAAATCATATTCTCAAATAAACAGAAATAAATCTTCAAAATATAGAACTATTATTAAGAAACTTTTTCCTATAGAGGTTAGACTAAGAGATAGATTTTTATCTGCGCCAGGTAGTGGTCTTCATGTTGCTTCAGCAGTTAGTCACCCACAATTTGTCTACTGGAATTCAATAAACGAATTGGTAGATCGTCTCAGGCTTTTACATGCAGAAAAAAATGCCGGTAATAATTCACTAGACAATGAAATTAGCAGTATTTTAGAAGAGCTCTCCGAAGAAGGTATAATTAGTTAATGTAGTTAATATGGAGAAACTTCAAGTTGTTCGAGAATTGCACAAAGCGGCACGTAAAAATTTTCCTAGACGTCGTATTATTATCAGAGGTTTACATGATTTAATGCAAGCTGATTTAGCTGATCTTCAAAAATTTTCAAAACAAAACAAAGGTTACAAATTCATCTTAGTAGCTATATATTGTTTTAGTAAATATCTTTGGACGATGCCGTTAAAAAACAAAACCGGAAAAGAAGTTACTGCTGCAATGACGAAAATCTTTAAGGAGGAGACACCTAAAAATCTGCAAGTGGATCAAGGAACTGAATTTTGGAATAGTAATTTTCGAAGATTATGCAAAGAAAATTCAGTAAATATTTATTCTACATTTAGTTCGATAAAGGCCGCAATTGCCGAACGTGTTATTAGAACCTTAAAAAATATATTGTTCTTTGAGTTTAGTGGAAGAGGCAAATTTAAATGGATTGATATTTTAAGAGATGTAACTAAAACGTATAACGAGACTAGACATAGAACTATTAAAATGAGACCGATTGATGCACGAAAAACAAAAAATGAGAAACCGCTTCCTCAAAACGTCTTCAGCCATATTAAATTGTTCAAAAAAGAACATTTTAAGATTGGAGATACGGTTCGAATTAGCAAGTATAAAAGTGTATTCGATAAGGGGTATTATCCAAGTTGGAGCACAGAACTCTTCACTATTAAGAAAATTCAGAATACTAATCCTATCACTTACCTTTTATATGATCAAGAGCAACAAGACATATTAGGATCATTTTATGGGCATGAGTTGCAAAATGCTAAATATTCGGACATATTTTTGGTTGAGAAAGTGTTTAAGAAGAAAGGAAAAAAGGCTTATGTTAAATTTTTAGGGTTAAAGAAAAACGCTTGGATAGATTTAAAAGATTTATTATAAATATAATTGTAGTGAAATAAGATATAAATAAATATATACATAAATTATCATCAATATGTTCTCTACACAAATCTTAACTACATAATTGGGGTTTGTTATTAATTAACATACATTAGAGATAAATTATTTTCGTAAAGAGAAATGACCAAACGCTAGGGTATCAATACCAGATTCACAAATATACCGTTTATCATCAGAAAGATCTAAAGCTAATTTATTTTGTTCCATAGTATACACATTATGACGTATGGATCTAATTAAATTTTGTTTTTTCCTCAGCGGCTCTCCGTCGAGCAGACATTCTTTATAATCATCTAAATTTAAAGTTCTTTTAACACTGGTAACGACACCAGTAGGTTATTATAGCCGGAATTGAGACTCCCCCCACCCATTTTGACCTTGAATGACCTTTGAATGACCTTTACGTGACCTTTGGATGACCTTGAAGTGACCTTTGGATGACGTTGAAGTGACCTTTGGATGACCTTTGTATAACCTTGAATTGACCTTTGGATGACCTTACGAGTGACGTCATTTAGTAAACAGACACGACTCCTCCCCCACTCCCCAATTCCATATTTAAAAGGAGGGAATGGGCAAGCTGAAATCATTTTGAAGTAAATTCTCGTGAGGAACGTGTAATACAACAAAAAATGCATTTGTGTAGTAATTGTGGTAAAACGTTTACGCGCAGTGACAATTTACGTCGTCATGAGATAATGTCTTGCAAATCGAAAATGACTAGTGATGATGGACCCAGTGCTAAACGTGCTAGAATGGATTCCTCAAGTACTCAAACCATTATTTGTTGTAACAAAAATATACCTGCTAATCAAATAAATTCGCATCGCAGAACCCTCGAGCATAGATCAATGTCTTGTACTCCTAAATGCGATGGCGTACAAATTATTAACAGTGCCTTCAAATGTAGAATTATTAGTTATCGAGTGCATAGTCAAAATCAGCATATAGATTACAATTTGTTTTTCGACGAAGTAAAGGAGAAGAAATTGAAATTGTTGGAAGAAATTGTAAAAGTCCACAAATGAATATGGAAACATTTGCTAAATATACATTACCGAAACAAGAAACAACGGATGTTAAGACTTTCAATAGTTCTAACAAGATTATAGATGAATCCAAAGATCTGAATAATATTTATCAAGAATTTGTCGATAAAATGATATCTCAAACATCTGAATTTGAAGAAAAAGATTCTGGTATGTAATTCATAAAATACAATTAATTAGTTTTATACATATATGTATTCAATGTTTCAGGTTGGGCTATCGTTGAAGTTTTATATGTGGAAGTAAATATAAATAAAAATAGTCCTCTGTGCGCATCATCATACATGAAGTTACCAAAGTTTATCGAAAATAAGAAAGCTGTAGTGAACATAAGAAACGATGATCAGAACTGTTTTGCATGGGCCATTACTTCAGCACTATATCCACCTAGAGGACCAGTTCAGGAGGTCTATTCGTATCCACATTATTCTACAGTTTTAAATGTGACGGGTATGGAATTTCCAATTAAATTAAAAGATATTACGAAATTTGAAGTGATGAATAATATATCAGTTAGCGTTTACGGTTTAGAAAAGGAATTTGTTGATAATAAAATGAAATACGAAATAGTAGGACCGCTGCGCTATGCATCAAAGAAATTACGTTATCATGTAAATTTGTTACTTATTACAGAGGACTGTGGAGAGAACCATCATTGTAGAAAGGAATGTATAAAAAGTCACTACTGCTGGATAAAAAATTTTTCAAAATTAGTTTTCAGTCAAGTTTCACTTCACGAACACAGAAAATATTTTTGTGACGGTTGTTTAATGTATTTCAGTAGTGAAAAAGCGTTATTACAACATCAAAGTAATGATTGCAATCATGTTTATACGACGACGCCTTCAAATAAACTTCGTATAGATAAGTTTGGAAATAGCGTTCCCGAAAACATATTAAAATTTGAAAATTTCGAAAAGCAATTGAAAGTACCTTTCGTAGTTTATGCAGATTTCGAATCAGTTCTAAAACCACACGACACTTGTGAATCCGATCCTACAAAATCTTTTAGTAACAAAACGTACAGTCACGAACCGTTCTCATTTACATACATAATAAAATGTTCATTTGACGATTCTTTATCTAAATTTGTATTATACAGAGGGGAAAATGCCGGTAAAGAATTTATAAAGCGCATCGAGGCGGATTTAACTGATATCTATAATAAACATTTGAAAGAGTTCGTTCCAATGAATCTTTTATCTGCGGAGGAAGAACAGGACTTTTCGAATGCAACCGTTTGTGGTATATGTGAAAAACCGTTTCTTGAAGGGGAGGTAAAAGTCAGAGACCATTGCCATTTGACCGGCAAGAAAAGGTTCGGAGCTGCTCATTCTGTTTGTAATTTAAATTATAAATTACCTAATTTTGTCCCAATTATATTACACAGTATGAGTTCTTACGATTCCCACCTTTTTATTAAAGAGTTGTGTTCTAATAAAGATAGAATAGAAGTAATAGCTCAGAGCAAAGAAAAATACGTATCTTTTACTAAAAATTTGTATTTGCATGATTATACGGACAAAGAGGGAAAAGTAAAGAAAAAATATTTGAAGATGAGATTTATGGATAGTTTTAAATTTTTATCCACTTCACTAGAAAATTTAGCACAAAACTTGAGCGATAATCAATTTCAAGAAACGGTTAAACATTTTCCAGATTACGAACAATTTAATTTAATTAGGCAAAAGGGCGTTTTTCCTTATAGTTTCTTAACGACATTGGACAAACTAAACAATAAAAATTTACCCGCGAAAGAAGAATTTTATGACAATTTATCAGAAGAGCATATATCAGATGCCGATTATCGTAGGGCGCAAAAAACTTGGAATATATTTAAGTGTCAAAATTTGGGGGAGTATTCGGATACTTACTTAAAATCAGACGTACTTATATTATGCGACGTATTTGAAAACTTTCGAAACATTTCATTAGATAAATATCATTTGGATCCCGCACAATATTTTACTGCCCCGGGATTAGCTTGGGATGCTATGTTAAGACTCACGCAAGTAAAATTAGAATTACTGACAGATATTTCAATGATTCATTTTATTAAAAAAGGAATTCGTGGCGGTATTAGTCAGTGTTCGGAGCGAAAACACATCGCAAATAATATTTTTGTTCCAAATTATAACCCACAAGAACGTTCATCTTTTATCACATATTTGGATGCAACAAATCTATACGGCCATAGTATGTCACAGTATTTACCAACCGGCGGATTCGAATGGTTAAACGATCAAGAAATCGGTAATTTCAACGTCATGAATATTCCAGATGAGAATCGTTACGGGTATATGTTAGAAGTTGATATTGAATATCCGCTGGAATTGCACGACGCACATAGAGATTTACCATTTTTAGCCGAAAGTATGATTCCACCCGGTTCAAGATCAAAAATTCCTAAATTGATACCCAACTTGAATAATAAAAGTAAATACATAATACACTTTAGAAATTTAAATCAAGCCTTAAGAAACGGTTTGAAATTGAAAAAAATACATCGCATAATAAAATTCGAGCAGAGTTGTTGGTTAAAAGTATACATAGATTTAAATACCGAAATGAGGAACAAGGCAACAAATAAATTCGAACGGGATTTATACAAATTAATGAATAACGCAGTGTACGGAAAAACAATGGATAACGTGGATAATAGAAGAGATATTAAACTGATAACTCATTGGGAAAGGAGGGGGAAATCCTTAGGGGCAAACACATTAATCGCTCGTCCTAATTTTAAAACTTGTACAGCATTTTCAGAAGACTTCGTGGCTATACATATGGGGAGAACAAGAACTCATTATAATAAACCGCTCTATCTGGGGTTTTCAATTTTAGAGTTATCCAAGACAGTGTTGTACGACTTTTACTATGACACCATAAAGAGAAACTATAAAGATGAGGCCTCTTTGCTATATACGGATACCGATTCGTTAATTATAAAAGTCTATACAGATAATTTTTATGAATTTATCAAGTCAAATCCGAGCATATTCGATACGTCAAATTATAAAGAAGGTAATAAGTTCGGTATTCCCGTAACGGCATCCGTATTGGGAAATATGAAAGATGAATTCCCTTCGGATCCCATAATTGAATTTTATGGAACAGGTGCAAAAGCTTATTACGTAAAGTCGGTGAATACTGAAGTCAAAAAAGCTAAAGGCGTAAAGAAATCAGTAATAAAAAAGAATTTAACAGTCGAAGATTATAAGAAAATCGTAGAGCAAGGCGGTACCATATTCAGAAAAATGAGTTCGTTTCGAAGCGAATTACACAATATATACACAGAAATAAAAAATAAAGTGGCATTGTCTTACTTCGACGACAAAAGATTCATAATACCAAATACAACACGAAGCCTACCGTGGGGCCACAATGATATACAATATTATTTAACGGATGCGGAGAAAAATTTTGAATGGTTCGTAGCCGCTTTAAGTCAAACAGCTGGGTGCAATATCGATAATAGTCAAATTAGATTGAGATATTTGATAAACGCGCTAGAAGAATTAATATGATGATTGTACATAGAGACGAAACGAATATGTGTGTTTACTCGTACCATAAGTAATTAGAATAAAGTTAAATGTAAAAGTATGTATTATGACGTACAGTGAAGTAAGAAAAGATGTAATTATAATAAAAAAATATTATATAAAGTAACTGTAACATATCATAATATTCAAACGCATGTAATAGATGTATGTATAGATGTATATGTATGTAATCTCGCATGAGCTCGGTACAAAAAAAAGTATGATATTAGCATTAAAATAATTAGAAACGTAGTAAATGTTTAAGATTATAGAAAATAATTATATTATTAAGTACAATGTAATTATAGGCTATCGAAGAACAAATGTAATGATTATATGTAATGTAAGCAATGTCGTATTAACATGTGATTACTTGTACAATAATTAGAAATGTAACGAACGTTAAGGATTACAAAAAAAAAATAATTATAATTATTAAGTACAACGTGACTATAGGTAATTGAAGAATAAACTTGTAACATTGGTAATGTACACAATGTCTCATTAACGCGTAACTATATGTACAGAAAAATAATTATAATTATTACATACAATGTAATTTGTATTTGTACAGAGAGTAATTATAATTATTACATACAATATAATTACATGTAATTGAAGAACAAACTTAATAATTATATATAACGTAAGTAACATAGGTAATGTACATGCAATGTTTTATTAACGGGTAACTATTTGTACAGAAAATAATTATAATTATTACATACAGAGTAATTATAGGTAATTGAGAAACAAACATAATAATTATATGTAACGTAAGTAATATACATGCAATGTCTTATTAACATGTAACTATTTGTACAATAATAATTAGGAATGGGAATAAAATAATTATTAAACAAGTACTCTTTCATTCGTACAATGTCATTCACGCTACCTCATCCACACTGAGCATCAGAACGCACTTTAAGGTATATATGATCTCTTCGTGGTAGAGTGGGGATGGTGGGGAGAAAGTCATATCCTATAGAACGTTAAGAAGGATAGGAGGAGCTAATACTCGTTCACTGTAGTACAGTGGGAGGGTGGGCGGAGCGAGTCGGATCCTATAAAAGCTGAAGTCGAATCGGAGGAGTTATCACTCCTTCAGTAGTCGTCGAGTGTAACAGTGCTAGTAACAGTTTGTCAAAGTACTAAGTTTTATACAATGGGTAATTGTAGAAACGTTAATCAAAAAGTACATGGAAGTCGAAAGCAACAATCCAAGGATAATTCAACATCACGCAGAGCACCGCAGAAGAACATAGAAACACTTAAAGTATTATCCAATATAATAATACCAGGGGTTAATATGCAAGACAACCAGTTGCATTCATTATTTACAAACCCAGGTAATGGACAACAACAAAACGCATCATACCCCACGGCTTCGACATCACAGCATCCGGGCTACTTCACAGAACCATATCAAAATGTATGGCGGCAAGCAGAATCGTTGAACGGTCAGGAGACATCCCACGGCGAGGCCTCAATTCCAGTGGATATCGTACACCAAGCTCTGGCCGAAGTAATTAATGAAGAGGGTCATGAGAACGTAAGCAATGCAGTGATAGCGGATATGATCCATCAAATGTCACCATGGAGCGAGGACGACTTTATAAAATCAGAAAAATCGACAAGTGAAAAAATTAAAGATAAAGGACGATCAACAAAAAAGTCCCGTCGCACCACCGAGAAAGATGGATCATCCAAGAAACCAAAAGTGAAGGAAGAAGAAGGAGCAAGTACACTAAAACACTTGCTAGGTGAAGTCTCTGCTATACCGACAGGGAACAGAAGAGAGCAAGAACAATCGGCAGCAACAGAGAACCCTATCACCATACCCGACGACGACGAGGAGAATCTCAACATGTTTTCTCAAGAAACAGACATGACAATAATTAGACAAGCGATAGCATTAAAAAATAAATTGCTAAAGGAAAAAATGGATGCGGATCGAAAGTTTACAAGTACCCAACAAGAAGCGAACGGGTTGGAGGAGGAAATCACTCGTTTAAACCATCTATTCACAGCCACGACTAGTCGACTGGAAGAGATAAGTAACCGTCGCGACAGACTCACAAATAAAGTAAACTGGATAAGACAATCCTTAGGTTAACAATAGTATTAAATAAATGTATACATATAATTAATGTTAGAGCAGTAAGAATAGTGTAAGATAGAAAAATAAATAAAGGTTGAAAAAAATAAATTGAATCTTGAATGGAATGAAAGAACAGAATGTACAGAGACCACGGATTTCTTAAAATAAACTGGATCGCTGATTCCTAACTATCATTTTGTCAGTTGTAAGGTGGTCGCCACACTGTGCTAACATTCCATTGGCTAGTTTTCAGCTAATGATGTTGAGGTATTTACAGAGGGAAATTTTGAAAATAGTTTGGTGAGATATGGGCATATGACTAACTAAATATTACTTATATGGATGGATATGGGTATAAAATATGTACACTGTTGTAATAAAAATACTTTAGCAGCGGGTCTAAAAAGTTAACTTAATATAGGGTTATATCAAAGATTAAATTGTATTATTTGTGCATTAGATATGACGAGTAATTGACAGGACTGGACTCAAGAGTTATATTTGTGCAGCAAAGGTACACATAATTTTTTTCTATTTATAGTGCATTTCAAATAATTGGAATCATCTCTTTTTAATTTGACTTGAAATGATTTTCGACAAAGTCGAAATTTATGCGTGCTTGTAAAGACACTCCCTACATGTACAAATCTTCCAATGGTATGTCTGGTAGGTACCAATGTATATTAAATTCATTGACGACACTCTTTATTTCTCCTGTTACAACTTCATTTTTTAAATAAATTTTACATTAGCCGGAATTATAACTGGTTCATAATAGTTACTTGTCTAAACATAATTTAGTAACTAACCCAAAAAACTTTAAAGTAACATGGTTTGTCAACCAAGTATTTGAACCTTGTCTGATTGCAGTATTAAAATTAGTTAGGATCAGTTTTGTATATTGTTTTGAGGAATTCTAATATCGATACCTTTTTGCCAAAATATCGTAAGTCACTCACTAAATTTTACCTTAGGCTACTTACGACAATTCTGCCACTCTGCCTATTACAGTTCTGTTACTTACGATAAAATGTATGCAGTTATTTAACCGTGAAACATTTAAATACGCTTACATATTTATGGATCTATCTACCTCTGCCAAGATGTGTATTTGCATATTATACTTACGATAGATCCATAGTCATTTTCATGGAAAATGTCACTTATGATAGTTTGGCAAAAAGGTATCGATATAAGGTAGGTATTTATCGAAGAATTAGACATATGTTTGTAGTTATTTTAATTGTGACAGGAGCTGCATATATAAAAAGCCACGATGAAAGTAGCTGCACGTCTTATCAGTAAAAACGGCACTAAAAAAATATTTTTTAATTGAATGACATCATACAATTAGTAATGTCAAGTAGTTATTAGTCAAATTTATACTTTACACTGTTAAGATATATTAAATATTGTGAATGAATTGGGATAGGTTAATCAGTTATTTTGTTATAAAATTACATGAAGTTTATAATACACAATATGGTAATAACTGCTTCTAGAAGATAACATTAACAACTTCAAAACTCAAAATCATTATGATTATGGTAGGAATTTAATAAAAACACATTGAAAATATAATTTATACACACAATCACATTATAATAGGAGTTTTATCCACACTTATAAAGCATATAAAGTAACCTATTATCCACTACTGAAATAATAAAAAAATATAAACTTAAATCAACCAAATTTAATTTACTTATTAAAATTAACATTAACATTTATATTAATAGACATTTCGTTCTTCGCTTTTTCATATTTCACTTCGTTTCCGTTAATAGGAAACTTGTAGTTGTTTCTTGCAACAAATTTTGGATGTCTCCTTCTCCTGAGGAATGACTTGAACGAGAAGAACCTTGGATTTTCCTTGCAATACCAAGTTTGTTAGATACGGAGTCTTCAATATAGCTCTCTGCCACAGCAGGGCTCTTCCACCCACCATGCCGCTTGATGGGTGTAAAGTCGGCACCTTTATTTCCCAATAAAGTTATTGAAGTGCACCCTCATATAGTGGCCAATATAAGCTTCCGCGTTTGCCAAGTTCAGAAACGATGCAACTTTTGATGGAACTTTTGCCAATGTGTTGATTCCAACAGGCTGAGAAGTACATTTTTGATTCTTATAATGTAAAAAGAATCTGTTTTGTGATAAGTTCTTTGGTCTTAGGAAAATACATTTTCTACACATCTCTACGTCTTTGATAGAAAATCCTTCATTTATAATTTTAAACTTTCGTGAAATGCCGGTCTTGGTATCTAGTATCGAAACTAGATACGCGCCAGTGTCCTATAAATTAGTGATTTTCAAATTCGTCAATTCGTAGCATCGACAAGCACCAGAGACTCCTATTACTAGCGCAACCTAAAATGATTCAAAGTATTATTAATACATATTGTCTAAAAAGTTAAGAGTTATTACCTTAATCATAAAATATTCTTTATCACAAGATTTAGTCAAAAATTCAATTTGCACTCTTTCCAAAACTGCAGCCTTTTTCACCTTGTATCTTTTCGATTGACTCTTCAGATAACAGATATCTACGTTTTTCGACTTATCGCAACCTTCAACATTGAATACTTCGACCAAATGGATGAAATGATGAAATTGCATGTTTTTTCTTCAGATTAAGAAATAAATAACTTGCACCTTGCACACAGAACTTCATTTATAAACCACAAAACAAAAAGAAAATATAAAAGCAGTGATGATAACTCAACAGTGTTACCATCATTTAGTTCAAAAATACCTAGAAGTTAGCACAGTATGGCGGCCGCCTATCAGTTGTTATTTTTAGCTACCCCCACCAGTATTTATTAGCGATCCAGTTTATTTTAAGAAATCCGTGACAGAGACTGAAGTATGTAAAAGGGAGCAAGTAATAAAATTGAAAGTTGGTGACACTGGTAATAAAGAAAGATGGAATAAATAGAAAATGAGGTTGGTAACATTGGTGAGTTGGTAACACTGACAAACGAGGCGCATAATCAAAGGTGGAGGGAGTCCAAATCTAACCCAAGCTGCGTAGAATCACTGCGCAAGTTGAGAGGGGGAGTGGAAGCCATGAACCACGCTAGAGACGTTTGTGAAATTCTTTTCCTTCCAGCCTCCGCCGGGTACAGACGTGTGTCTCCGTGAAGAGTCTGAGCAATTGTGTTAAAATTAGCTTCACTCGTGCATTAGCTTTCGTGTTTTCGTGTTTGTTTTTTTTTTAAAAGATACAGTTAACGATGGTCGGTTTAAAACGTCCGAGAAAGCGCACCACCGCAAGGGCTGAACATCAAGCCCAACCGCTGGTGACGCCGGCCCAGCGGATCTTACATCGCCAGTGGCTGCAACCGGCAATTCCGCAATTACCGCCACAGGTTCAGCTTCCCCAGGGCACCGAAATCGCCCTGGTGCCGGTGGCCAAGCGGCCAAAAACTTCATCGGAAACCGGGACTCGGAGTGAGCGGGCGGTGGTAGTTGCGAGAAAAGGCAGCTATGGAGAAAGTACGGTGGTGCCGCCGCTATTGTCGCCGATGAGCAGCGTCACAGAAGACGAGATCGTGTGTAACGCTGTTGTGGGGGAACCAAGCACCAAGATGGCGTCTCCCTCGTCGATTAAGGCGGCCGATAACAACGCGGCAACTACGTCATCGGCGAGGGAGACGCCATCTGACGGGGCAAACCAACATCAGGCCCCCCATAAGGTTGGTTACCAGCGCCGATGTTCACGTATCGGCCGAGCCAAGACGTGAACAACCGGGCGGTAATCAACCTCAGCCCATCGGAGATGATAGCGGAGACGACCTGCGGCAAGTCTTCTCGCAGGAGTCTCAAATCCATATGCTTGATCTAGTCAAGCAATGGAAACGGGACAATAGCGAGGGGCTGATAGCAGTCAATCGCGAGATCGATATGTACGCGCAAGTAGTGCAGAACATCCGCGATAGCTTGCGCGATGCGGAAGCGGCCTGGGAAGCTTCAAAGCGAAAGCGCGATCGACTGCTAGCGCAGCAGGAGCAAATGAGGAGCATCGTTAACGAATAATGTTAAATTCGTGCGCGAAAACGGAGACACCGGAGGTTGTGACTATCCGAAATCCTCACCCCCTAACCCCACTCCACTCCCAATTTTCCCTCATCCTTCCCACATCTCAAAACCCATAAAAAACACATATAATCCCCCCCAACCACCCCCTTTGGGGGGCCCCCCTCCCCCCCTCAAATCAAATCAAATTACTCGTCTTGACATTTGCTATCGATTGATACCACTTTTATTAGCATCCGAGAAAATTTCAGAAAAACCATATGTAAAATTTCTAAAAAAATTTTTCTAAGTTGATTTAAAATGAGAAAAAATTTCTTTTTTTAAATTATGATATTACGGATACATGTATGACCTTTCCAATTACCCATCTTTACATTTTCTATCGATTGATATCAACCTTCTCATCGGAAAAAAAAATTTTCATAATTCGTGTCACCTTAAAAAAATTAGAAGAAATTGTTAAAATATTATTCTATGCGATGGTGATTTCATAAATTACACTTGTATATATGACGATGTTACCCCCTCCACTCGATGATGTCACACACTATATTTAAACGGAGGAGGACCCTACCTTAACTCAGTTTCATTTGATCTGCGAATAGTAAAGTATTAAGTAATAGAAAAATGGCTGTAGGGCAACCTCATATTGAATTCCTTACTTGGTTAGCTACCACTAATTTTCAAGAAAACAGCTATGAAGAGAGTGATGAGGTAAGTATTATAGTATGTAATTTTCCATTTTAATTGAAGGTAAACTATATATTTTGTGTCATTTAGGTCGATCCCCTTAACGCTACTAACGTTCCTCAAGCGAATTTGTCAATAAGACAATTGGTCGAGGCGGGATTGAATGTATTCGAAGAGAATGATGATGATGAAGGTATGGAAGCTGATGCCGAGCAAGGGCTTGCTCGTGGGATATATGTGGAAGCTATAGATATCTTTACAGGACAAAAACAGTATTGCAATACGGTGTCTTGCATCGTAGTGCCAGGTGATAGGCTTTATTTCCTATGTTATAGATGCTTTGAGTGGTTTACCGTTAACGTTACTCCCACCTCCAGATACCAATATATCGAATCACATAGGACAATCAGACTGGAGGATGCTGTATTACATACCTGCGACTCTTGTCAATTACCCCTTAATCAATTGAAACTAACAGACTGTTGTATACTTTGCAATAAATAGTGTTAAGTAGTTTTTTGATAGGTTAAGCGATGCAATTTGTAAATAAACTGTATATGAAGAAACCTCATCATTAATTACGTGGTAATTGACATATAGAAAATACAAACATAATGTTAATCATTACCCGTAATGTATGTAATGTCGCATTATCTCAATACAAAAAAAGTATGATATTATCATTAAAATAATTAGAAACGTAAATGTTTAACGTGTAACTATTTGTATAGAAAAATAATTATAATTATTACATACAATGTAATTTGTATTTGTACAGAGAGTAATTATAATAATTACAGACAATATAATTACATGTAATTGAAGAACAAACTTAATAATTATATATAACCTAAGTAATATAGGTAATGTACATGTAATGTTTTATTAACGGCTCACTATTTGTACAGAAAATAATTATAATTATTACATACAGAGTAATTATAGGTAATTGAGAAACAAACATAATAATTATATGTAACGTATGTAATATAGGTAATATACATGCAATGTCTTAATAACATGTAACTAGTTGTACAATAATAATTAGGAATGGGAATAAAAATAGTTATTAAACAAGTACTCTTTCATTCGTACAATGTCATTCACGCTACCTCATTCACACTGAGCATCAGAACGTACTTTATGGTATATGATGTCTTCGTGGTAGAGTGGGGATGCCTTTATATTAAGTAGGAGGGGTGAGTGGCCAACTTTAAAACCTACCATTCAATAGTAAGTGGAAGGGAGGTTCAGATTATCTCTCTCATTCAAAATGCGAGAGGAGGGATGACTGCTGCCTATATATATCCGTAACTTGAATCTGTTTGGCAGTTAAGCTCAGCAGTTCAGTCAAACAAGCTAAAATGGCAGCAAGCATCCTAGACTCAGAAAACTGGGACGAAGAATGTGTGACACCTGGGATGCCATACCCGACAACAATTGTCCCACCACACAGAAGACCAGAGCCGCCGCAGGAGGAGAATTGGGATAATGAGTGCGTCCCAGGACGCACTTACAACCCCAGGGATGCCATTCAGGACCGGATAGTAATCCGGAGCTGCCAACCTGTCCCACCACACAGAAGACCAGAGCCGCCGCAGGAGGAGAATTGGGATAATGAGTGCGTCCCAGGACGCACTTACAACCCAAGGGATGCCATTCAGGACCGGTTGGTAATCCGGAGCTGCCATCCGGTCATCAACAAGACGAAGACAGAGAAGAAGGCATATAGATATGCGGAACGAGCGCGATGGCTCCACCTGATGGGTCGCCGAGAGGAGGAGAAGAGCCAGGAGTGGAGTAGCAAGAAATAATTTTTCTTGCTACTTGAGAACAATTCTATTTTTAATTGTATATTTTTATTTTTTAATTGTATATTTTATTATTTGTATTGTATTTTTTAGTTGTATATTTTTATGTTTTATTATTTTGTATTGTATTTTAATTTTTAAATATAGTGTGTTTTCTGTCCAAAAGTGTGTTTCTTTTTTTATTCCAAGTTCTCCTCTTTTATGCAATATGCATAAAAAAAAACAAAAAAATAATACTTGAAAAGTAATTTTATTGTGATAATAGAAAAAAAAATTATAACTATAAGTGTTACATACAACTGCAAATATATTAAATTAAGCACATATTTTATCATATCATTTTACAAAGCAAGATAATTACTATACATATATTAAACTATATCAGTCTTGTTGATCCAACCATTCTGATCTGGTGGTAGTCCGAGCCATTTGACAAACAATTTATTACCCTTTTTCTTTAAAATCTTTTCCACTAAGTATACATCGGGGTGCTTAGTCTTCTGAAGTTCATAATCATAAAAACATCCTTTAATAGGTTGACCTCTCACATCTTCTATCATGTATGTGACGGGATTTGTTACATTAACTTTAACAATTTTAAAAAGTTCCGTTGAATAGTTGGCTGTATACCCCTTTTCAAATATTCCTTTGTATTTGCTAATCCGAACCATGTCACCAACATGGAATTTTGATTTTAATGCGACTTTGGGATGATTATATACGCTTAACTTTGTTGTATATTTTACATCTATGGGTTTCATCCTTATTGTACGATGGACTTTATTATTGTACAACTTTATAATATCAGGAAGTATATCAAACCATTTGTAATTGCCTCTGGCCGAGAATTCTTTATATAACCAATTTTTTAAAGTTTTAATTACACGTTCCACGATTGCTGCCTTTTTTGTACTGAATGTGGAATAATGATTTATGCCATATTCATGCATCACTGTGGAAAACTGGCGATTGTAAAACTCGAGTCCTTGATCGCTCTGTAAGTTTGTTGGGGAATAAACAGCTTCTTGAAGAATTTCTTTCATCGCAATAGAAACTTCCATAGCAGTTTTTTTCTTTAGCGGTTTGGCCCAAACATATTTAGAATAGCAATCAATTACTATGAGTATATATCGATAACCTTTATTTTCATTTGCAAAATTCTGCATTTCTGCCAAGTCAATCTGCCATAAGTCTGCCAAACCTTTTATTACGGTTCTTCTCCTTCTAAAATTTTTTCGTGCTGGTTTATATAATTCATTGACAATTTGTCGTTTTGTGCCACTAATGAACATTATACCTTTTTTATTATTCAAGTTTATTAATAATAATAGTAATATACATTTAGATGTTCCACGTTCTGCTTGGAATGACTTATTGTGATGAGCTGCTCCTTGTTTTATTTATATAATGCATAAAATTTTTTACTCAACTTGTGATGATCTCAGAATCGAATGATTGGAATGGATTGGTTGTCTCTCGGGGGATGGTGTTTCGCAATAAGTTGTTCAATTTTTACTACATCAAGTGTGAAATCAGTCATATCTTGCACCAACTTAGTATGAGCATCCGAGTTTCTCTCACTTGTATTTTTTAATTCATCTATTTCAGTTTTCATATCGCTTATCGTTGTATCTATTTTTAGTTGTAAATTTTGAAACGTTTTTGTTATTTCATCCACGATTTCGTTCCTTTCTCTCTTTATGTAGTTTACTAAATTATCGGTTATAAGATTAGCTGATTTTTGTAGAGCGGAAAGGATATCTTTTTGCAGGCATCCATAACTAAATTCACGTAGTTTAATGTTGCACCATCATTTTCATCTGTAGGATCTCCTATATTTTTTAATTGCTTTCCTTGGATATCATACTGTTTTTCAGTAGTAAGTTTAAAACCGATACCTTGCGGACCACGATGACCTTTACAATGAGGTCCTTTTCGGCGTCTAAATTTATCAATGGAGCCCATCGTTCTATTGCGTTCAAATTACAATTGACAAAATAAACTGATATCTGCTTTATATATGTATTTATGGTTGATGAAATAAAATGCGATAGATATTTCTCTAATAGATGATCCCTTCTTCCCTTAATTCATCAATTAGGGATATTATTTCATTCTCATGACCTGAATGTCCAGCCATTTTAGAACTCCACAATAATCTTAAGCGGTCGATTAATTCTTTGGGCTTATTCCAGTATATGTAATCCACCTTTTTGCCTGTATATATTTTCTGAGATGACATTAGACCCGAACCTTTCTTGGATCGAGTTGACATTCCACGTTGTAAAAGTGGTTTTATAATTTCGACGTACTTTTTTGATTTACTAGAATTGTATCCCAATGTTACATTGTAATTTTTATATGCCGCATTCGTTATATTCAATATGTCTCCAAATATATTTTTATTTTCATCGGTGATTCCATAACCCGCACTGTTTAGATCTGGGGGAAATTTTAAAAACAGTAAATCGTATAACTGAGAATTTCCTTTATATGTTCCGAGTTTCTTATTATTTCTCCAAAATGATATAAGGTCACCCTGAAATCGCACTTCGGAGTTGCCCATGGCTAACTTTCCAGTATCGACATCAACTCGCACCCCATACTTGTTATCGAACGTAGATTCACCAGCTTTAACACCGTTGATGTAGGTTGAAACGACATCAGTTAAATTTCGCAAATTACTACTAGACGTGGTAGAACTTGAAGGTGTCCCTACAGATGATGGTGGCGGCGTTTCCATATAAGAATTACTTTGCCTAATTGTTTCATCTGTTTCGAATTTCGGTGTTTTGATTACTGCAGAGGGTTTTTTAGGCTGTGTTGTTAAATACTGCTGTGTGGTTTGAAATTTACGATTTGTTTCCTGCGTTGTTTCAGAAATAGTTTTTAATGGCTTCGTTAACGGTTCATATAATTTTTCCAAGGCCAATTGACTTTCTACATGTTTATTTTTTATGTAATTGAATTTTTTGCGAACAGCGTCCATGGCTTCTATTAATTTACGTTTCAAATCTATTTCACTATCATTATTTTCGTCCTTATCAACTACTGATCTCTTCATTTTCTTTCGATGTGCACCCACCATCACTACCTTTACAATTGATATATATATTGGCATGCATTACGGATATATGTAACTGTCCAAACCTTTTCTGTATCTACCATCTTTTAGTTCTCTATCTTTATCGATTACTAAAAATCCATATTTAACTTCCCAGCATTTTGCACACATATCCAAGAACTCTTTGAAGGTAACGTCCGGTGATACATGATCTTGAAATATATGATGCAAATTCATTTCATCTTGCTTAAACATTATAATAAAATTCGAATTGTCTCAAATCAATTGTTTTGGTACTCGGGAATATGTTTGAGCCAGATAAAAACTATCTATGGATTTGTGTCGGCCCATACTAAAATATGATCTAATAATATCTTGTTTTTCACATATGATATCGTCGAAAATGAAAACGGAGTCCGGTTTTGCTTCAGATGGTTCCACAATTTCTACGTTATTATTAAATGTGTAAAATCCTAATCCATTAATGGGTTTTAAAATCTTCTGAAGATATTCATATTTTGGTTGGTACAGTGACTTGGAATATAAATAAATATTAGCAAAACGTAAACCATGGGGGTGTGTAATAAGGGAAATCATAACATTTGTTTTCCCACAGTTCGAAGGACCGATTAACAAACCCCGAATTGTTGAAGGCAATAAGGGTCCATGGCGTCTATTGTTGATATTTACACCACTTCCTACACGTTCATCGAAATTATCCACTACAAATGTTTGCTTTTGCTTTACAATCCGCATTGTTTGAGGGTTGGATACAATATAAATAGATATAAATAGATATAAACGGTGTATTCAATATTTTAATCGATAACTAGCGTTCCTAGTGTTACCATCGAAGTAATCGGTGTTATAAAAAAAGTTTTACTACGTTTTGTTTATTTTAATGCCGTTCGTCAGTCAGTCTAGACGTAAAGTGTCTAATTCGCGAACAGGAAGGGGATTTATAAATTCTTTAATAAATAAACTACCCTTTGAATTACATTTACCCGGTGGCTACCAGTACTGTGGACCGGGTACAAAATTTCAAAAAAGGATTGCCAGAGGTGATCCAGGCATTAATGGTCTGGACCAAGCTTGCAAAGTTCACGACGCTGCTTACGAAGATCATAAAGATTTACCAACACGCCATAAAGCAGACTACGAATTAGAACAGCTAATGGATAATGGGGAAAGGGTTAAATCTAAAGACGCCAATTTTAGAGAAAAAGCATCCGCCTGGTTAGTTACAAATATCATGAAAGCAAAACGTCGTTTAGGTATGGGATGTAAATCTAAATCAGTTCCCAGAAGAAAGGCAAATAAAAAGAAGAATATTAAGAAAAAGAAGGTCAGCTTAGGTGGTAATATTATTCATAAAGTACGAGATGAAATACGTAAAGCTGGCGGTAAACGATTCGTTTCTAATAATACAAAAAAAGCAACACATTTTGTTTTACAAGCAGCACGAAAATTTGTGAAAACATCAGGGGGTAAAAGGAATATTCGTACTCCGCGAATTATACCTATACCGAAAGTTGGTGGAATTTTACCATTAATTCCTATATTTGCGGGATTATCGGCGCTGGGAAGTTTAGCCGGCGGTGCTGCAGGTCTATATAAAACAATAAGTGATGTAAAAAATGCAAATCAGCGCATGGCTGAAGGGGTGCGTCATAATAAAAAAATTGAATCTATGCCTCTTGGAAAAAAAGGCGAAGGATTGTATTTAAAACCATATCGAACTGGATTAGGACTTTATCTGAAACCGAACAATCCAAAAAACTTCTAAAGTCTCTACCTCGAAGAGCTCTCAGCGACATTGATATTAGTTATTATGCTAATATTTTTAAAATTCCATATTTTCGAGGTGTATTTATGCGAGACAATCTTCCTGAGAGTGGTCCCTACATACTGAATCTGCAATTTTGAATTTAGACGGTATAAATGGTAGAGGAACACATTGGGTAGCCTACAAGAAAATTGGTAATATTATTAACTACTACGATAGTTTCGGAGATCTTCCCCCACCCAGGGAACTCTTAAAGTATTTCTACATTAAATCAAAGCCGATAATCTATTACAACTACGACCGTCAGCAGAACTACAATACAGTGTGGTGTGGACATTTGTGTTTAAGATTTCTAACTAACAATGAATTTTCCAATGACTCCAAAAGAAGAACGTGAAAAAATTAAAAAGACGGCGGATTCGTTGCGAGCTTTCTCAAAGTATAGGACTCTTACAAAATTGACAAAGGAACAATTAGCTGATTTTCCTAAAGAAGTGATGATCACCTGTGCTTCAAATGAAATCGCATGGGTGTGGGATAAATTACCTGAGCATTTAAAAAGCGATATTGATGTAATGAAGTATCAATATTGTTTGGAACATTACAGTGACGATAATACATCCCAATCTATTGATGTGAATGACGGACCTCCACCACGAAAATATTTGTGTTGTTATTGCAATATACGCGATGTTACTGTAGCGTCCGAAAATAAAGTTTCTGCAAGGTTTAATATGGTACCATCAAATTCAAGACAGGAAATGTGTCTCAACTGCTGCTGTAAGCAGCAATAAAACGATATGTTAACAAGTTATATGTGTTAGTCATGTCTCGTACATTCACGTTCTCAGGACAATCTAGTGTGTTAAGCGCTAACTTTTACCCTCCAATTGAACTCGATACAAGTTGTCGATATGGATTGGGACTACATGGATTCTATTCTTACAATTCAATATTAAATGTTGATGAGAAAAATAATATTATTGGATTCAAATTGAAGAATAGATCACCTACTACTTTCTTTAAAATTCCTCCAGGAGCATATGAGTTGAACGAAATCAATGGAGCAATTCAAAGTGCTTTGGAATCTATAATAAAACGCAGTGTTAAGGATGACAACTTCAATATTAATAAATATTTCACATTAAAAGCCAACAATAATACGCTGAAATGTGAAATAGTATCTAAATATGAGATCGACTTTACTCACAAGTATTCTATTGCAACTATATTAGGATTTAAAAACAAAGTATATTCTGCAAATAATTCACTTGAATCTACATTACCAGTTGACATAATGAAAGTTAGAATTATTCGTGTTGATTGCAATATCACTTCTGGAGCTTATATGAATGGCGAAGAAGCACATACTCTCTACGAATTTGATATAGATGTTGAACCTGGATTCAAACTCTCCAAGGAACCACAAAATATTATTTATATGTCTGTAAGACCTGAAGGACGTCAGTTTATCGAAAACATTACATTACGTATATTAGATGATAATGGTATTCTGGTAGACTTTCGTGGTGAGAAAATTATTGTGAAGCTAGAATTAAAAAAGCTATATTAAACTATCAGGATATAATGGGCTTTTGTTTTAATCAAAGAAAACATTTTCCATCTCTGTTACATACAAATAGTAATAAAGTTTTGAACAAGTGTGACAAGCCATTTATTATACGAAAGAACGTTAAACGGTCAACATCTAAATTGTCTGCTAGAGATCGTATCTTTCTTCAGTCAATTGGATTAAAGCTGAAACCTTAATATTTGTAATCATGACGTCAACTAGTGCAAAGTTGGATGTGTTTGATGAACCTTTCTTTGATAATTCACTTGTTAGTCTACATGAGCACACTTACAAACCATATGGATCACCGTACTATAGAAATTCGGATGAAATAAGAATTCCTATTCACTGCCAAGATCTTATTCTCGATATTGCTGAAAGTTATATATATATCGAAGGTAAATTTACCCCAAGTGATGCCACTAAAATGTGTTACCTATCCAATAATGCGTTAGCATTTCTTTTCGATGAAATTCGTTATGAAATGGGTGGAGAACAAGTAGCTGTTATTCGAAAACCTGGTATAACAACAACAATGAAAACCATGGTGTCATGGGGACAAACACATTTAAAATCATTACTATCTTGTGGATGGGGACTAACAGTGAAAAACCAGGACGTTTTGGATACCAACAGTCACTTTTTTAGTGGCAAATTGCCTCTAAAGTATCTTATGGGTTTCGCCGAAGATTATATAAGGGGCATTCTCAACACCAAACAAGAGCTTATACTAATAATAGCTCGATCTTTTAAGAATTGTTACATTGGAGAAGTTGATGCAGATCTCGAAATTAATAAAATCGAATGGAGGCTAAGGCACATCATCCCTGAAGATACACAAAAACTGAAGTTGCTGAATCGCATTAAGAAAGGTGGTGTAAATGCTACGGTTAAAATGGCCTATCGCATGTGGGATTTATATGAATTACCGACTCTAAGAAAAACAGCTACTGATATATGGCCTATAAAAACCACAACAAGTTTAGAAAGACCTCGATATATTATTATCGGCTTTCAGAGTACTAAAAATTCTGATAATATAATCAAGGACGTTACTCAATTCATCCATGCAGATGTAAGTAACATCCGACTATACTTAAACTCAGAAGTATATCCATATGAACGCTGGAATTTAGATTTTGGAAAGAAATTGTATTCTTCAGCTTACTATGCTTATGAAAAGTTTCAATCCAGCTTCTACGATAAAGATAATTATGAACCGATGATGGATATTGGTGAATTCCAAAAAAATCCATTATTTGTTATCGACTGTTCACATCAACAAGACGCCATGAAGTCATCCACTGTAGACATAAAACTGGAATTTGAAACTCGAAAGAAACATTTTCCTGAGAATACACGGGTTTATGCATTGATAATTCATGATTCTTATTTGGCTTATAATGCTTTGGATGGGTCTGTACATAATGGATTTAAGTAAACTGATGAACATTTTTTTTACATCTTCCAATTTTTATATGTTAATGTACTCTATTTTATAAGTATAATCTATTTTTAATATATTTTTTGTATTTACTTTATATATTTATATAATGTTTTTTTTTTGTACTCATGTGACAAATAAATGGAAATAAAAGATTTAAAATTTTTTTTATTTATTTTTTATTTACATTACATCGTTTTTTTTTTTACAATAAAATAAGAGAAATATTTAGTACAATACAATTTATTACTATAATATACAATGTATATAATAATGTAAAAATAATGAAAAACTTATAAAAAAATTAATTATATTACTTTTGATCATCATTATCTTGATCATCACTACCATATTCTTGAGATGCTAACTTATATTTCACAACAATTGCATACGGTAGATAATCGAGCAAATTGGAATTGAGAAAACATTTTAGTCCTTTCTCCACCATTTTCTCACAAAAATTATTCAAAGTTAAAGTGTTATTTAAATAACTAGCACACAACGAAGCACCAAGGCGATAGTTTTCAATATCTTCCTGCAATTGTTTAACCAATTCTTCGGAAAAGCAGTAATCCCTGTCATAATTACAAGCATGAAGTCTATCCATTACCAAGCAATCCAACTCACTCTTCATTCTTTTCACAGCTGACT
Organism: Pogonocherus hispidulus; assembly: GCA_963924545.1. NCBI lineage: Eukaryota > Metazoa > Arthropoda > Insecta > Coleoptera > Cerambycidae > Pogonocherus > Pogonocherus hispidulus. The sequence goes on along the minus strand of OZ004697.1, from coordinate 8,801,889 downwards.
GGATGTCGATAGCTTCAGTCCAGTGTTGGCTAGCATAATGCATCCACATTTTAATAGTTTTCTACAAAATAAACGTTATTGTTAAAACTGATAGTATAATATAGCAAATTATTCATTACCTTTTAGACTTATAAAACAAGAAAAGCAACCTTATATGAGATACTGCTAAATAGTGTAAATAGGTAAATATACTAAGATATGATCTACAAATTATATTTATTACTAATAGATATATGTTTTTAAATAAAATTAGTTGGCAATACCAAATTTTATCAATGCTTTAGATCTAATATCTTTATATGTAGGCTCGCTTTGTCCTAAATAAGTTATCGTGTACTGTTCCCAAGAAGAATTCATTTTATTCATAACGTCCTCTGTTATGTGTTCTATAACCCTCTTTGGTAAATAACACTTAAAGCTTACATTACTCTTACTATCGAGCAGTATAGCCAAAACGCACTTTCCAAAACGTGTATTGACAAATGACATTTTTTTAATCAAATAAGGGGTATCAATTTCTAACGAGGAAATTGATCGTCGAGCAATATCAATAAAGTCTCTGTTAATGTTACTATTAATTTTGTTTAAATCAACACTTGGTAATGCCATTTCTTGTTTAAAGATAACTGTAATATCTAAATAGTAATAAATACAACAATTGTTCTCACTTGAAAATATTAATACAGGACAACACACAATTTGCACTATTGTAGACGTTGACTATAAGGTTGGCAGTGAACGAAGTGTGATTCCTTGCTATAATCTCCTCTCTATATATACATATTATAGAATACCCCTTCCCTAAACATTCGATTACGTCATGTCCTGTGTTGACAATTACAGAGGTCAAACGAAGGTAACTTCAAGGTCATCCAAAGGTCACTTCACGGTCATTCAAAGGTCATGTAAAGGTCATCCAAAGGTCACCCAAAGGTCACTTCAAGGTCATCCAAAGGTCACGTAAAGGTCATTCAAGGTCATTCAAGGTCAAAAGGGGTGGGGGAGTCTCAATTCCGGCTATAATAACCTACTGACACCCTTCATTAACCCCATAACTTTTTTATTTACTCTGGGATATCCATATTGATTATCATGTTTATAGTCTGAAGTGTTAAACCATTCACTTAAATCGTTTTTCAAAGCGGCATAAACATCTTCATGTTTTATTTTATATATTAACGAATCCGTGTCTGTGTAACACAATTTTAAACCATTATCGGCAAATTTATTTTTCATATATTGATAATGAAATTTATATAATTGTGTTTTAGATAAATCCAAAACAGTGAAGCCTATAACTATAGGCTTATTAAAGAAAATTTTACACCTATTCATTTCTATAGCTACACAATTTTCATCAAATATTGTTCGGTCTTTAAAATTTGGTTTTGAAATATACTAATTTAAGTAGTGTGTTTATGGTGAAGCTGGATCCTCCTCCTCAGGTCAATGACCGGTCATGACCTAATTTCAATGACCTACCATGACCTATCATGACCTACCATGACCTATCATGACCTACCATGACCTAAGATGAATGACCTTAAATGACCTAAGGTGAATGACCTACCATGACCTACAATGACCTACCATGACCTAATTTCAATGACCTACCATGACCTATCATGACCTACCATGAACTAACGTGAATGACCTTAAATGACCTAAGACGAATGACCTTAAATGACCTAATTTCAATGACCTACCATGACCTATCATGACCTACCATGACCTAAGGTGAATGATCTAAGAGGGAATTATTTTAATATAAAGGTGGGGGAACTAAGTATAAATCAGATAATTTCTCAAATGTTTTCAGTACACTTGCTGCTGCGAAATGAATTCAAATAATAATTTTTTTTCATTACCTTGCTATAATCTTGTGTCAGAATCTAGTCCAAGTAATTATGAAGATAAATATTCAGCTAGTAAAGCAATTGTGATTGGTGAAAGAAGTTATCCTCTAAATAAATCTAAATGCAAGTTTGCATCTGTGGGATTAGCTTATGAATATAATTATCAACAATTTATTAAGCTGAGTGGTTTGAAGAGTGATGCAGTTATTTTTAATGAAAACGAATGGAATCAATTTTTAACTTATCAAGGAATTATAACAAATTATTTATACTCTGTCGATAAAACTGAAACTGTTAACGCTGGAAAGTTTTCCATATTTTTTGAACAATTCTCCAATGTAAGAGTAATAAAAATTGTAAAAGAAAATACATTCATCTATTTGGGTTATGAGACTGTTTCCAAGCTGTGGGAAGTTTTAAATCTCATCAAATATCGAATTGATATACTCAAAAAACAACAATTTCCCTCATATTTCACAGTGCTTCAGAGAGGATTGCAGAATCAATCTGGAAATGTCTTTGTCAACGCTTTAAATATTCTTCGCCCTCAGGAAAACCCTAATAGTGCAAATGTTAGTTTGATTATGGAACTTCTTTATTTCCATCCAGAACTATTTGAAGAACAATGCAGTGCCGCAGTATAAAGAAGCATGTTCGGTTTCGAGAAGAAAATAATAAAGTATATTCTTTGATAGTATGGAAATTCGCATATAATTCATGTAGGAAAAAATATTGGGAATTTTTAGCTCTTAACCGATACCGTTTTCACCAACGAATTGAATCAACATCTAATATTCTTGCACCTATTTTAGAAAATCAACATAGATCTAAAATTTATAATTCAAGATTTTTGTAATTATTAAATTATTAGAAATAAAAAATCTTTTTTTAAACTAAAGAATGTTTTATTTATTATCAACTAATAACAAATAATTAATAAATACACTTAGTAAAATATAAATGATGGAAAGGATATATTTATTTTTTCTATTAAATTCATAAGAGAATTTTGCTTCATATTTCTTAAGATAATTTCAACTCCATTGCCGGTAAGAATCTTTATGATTTTGCAGCATTTACATTTTATTATGGTTAAATAATTTTATTTCAAAATAGTAGTGTAAATAAAATTCATTTTTGGAATATATTATTTTATTTTAAAAATCAATATAAATTATTATAATAGCTTAGTACAAAATAAATATGTTACAAATAAAACAATCATTATTAGCAAGAGAATACATAGTATTACAATTGATACACTGTACACAAATTCATTATATTCACAATATTTTTCACAATTACTTAAGCTGTTGACGATCCAAGATGTATCGAAGTATGTTGAATTCGGGTAATAATATCTTATTTTGAAATTTGTAAAATTAATGTTTGATAGAGAGATTTTGAAAACAGTATAATCTCCATTGATTCTACTAATTTCTAATTGTTTGTAGTTGCTTGGCCAAGAATCGTTTCTTATATTATTTGTATCAAAACATATAAAAGCTTGGTGTACGTGTGGTGGATATTGAATATATAAATTATTTCCAACAAATGAAAAAAGTAATATGAAACTGCTCAGTGTGACAAACATTTTGCAAATGTTTGTTTATATTACAATACATTACTTTTATGAATCCAAGAATTATGCGATTTCTGAAGGCCAAGCCATTTAACAAAAACTAAATTTCCCTTTCTTTTCAACACTTTTTCAACCAAATATACATCTTTATCCTTAACTTTTTGTAATTCTTCTGTATAAAACGCTCCTTGAATATCTTCTTTATTTTGATCTTCTAGTAAATAAGTGGTTGGATTCGTTCTATTAACTTTTTTTATTTTAAAAATTTCTGTAGACCAGTTTGGGGTGTACCCCTTGCTGAATGCTTCTCTATATTTACTGATTCGAACAAAGTCTCCAACTTTAAATTTAGCACGTTTTAAATCAATGGTTTTTATGTGGTTATAAGATACCTGCATAATTTTGTTTTCATTTTTCTTATTTACCTGATTAGGCTTTAAGTTAATTGTAGTATGTTTAGTATTATTATATTTGGTTACAAGATTCTTTAATATATTTAACCATTTATAACTTCCTTGTAAACTAAACTGTTTCCACATTAAATTTTTTAATGTCCGGTTTACTCTTTCTACTACGCTAGCTTTTAAACTGGAATAAGTACTGTAATGATTAATTTTGAAATTATTCATCAATTCTTGGAATTCTTTATTATAAAATTCTTTACCCAAATCGGTTTGACAATTTTTAGGTGTAGTTTCATTTTTATGAGAATTTTACGCATTGCATTAGTTACATCTTTTGCAGTTTTTCGTTTGACTGGTTCAACCCATAAAAATTTGCTAAATACATTAATAACAACTAAAATATATCTGTGACCTCCATTTAATTTTGCATACGGAATCATTTCTACTAAATCAGCCTGAATTAGATCATTTAACCCTTTAACTATTACATGCCTTCTTCGAAAATGTCTTCTTGCAGGTCTATGTAATTCTAAGACTACTTGTTCTTTGCTCATCCCGAAGAATGGGACACTTTACAACAAGTTTTACAAAAAGTTCTTGAAAGGTAGATGAAGGTGATAAGAACATCAACTGAGAACCTTTGCGTAATTGAGTTCCTATAAATTCATCTCTTTTCATCGCTTTCTTATTATAATCCAAAAAAATTAAAGTGTTTCTAGGAAATATATCTAGATCTGCTACCACACCCGAATTGAGCGGAAAATAATAAATATTACCTGTATGCTCCTTTAGATTATAGTAATAACCTAATCTAGTATTATCAATAGAAAAAGTATTTCCTGATTTGTTTCCGTTTATAGTTAACAAACAGTAATAATTAAGAGTAGGGTTTAGAAAATGTCTACCAAATTTATTTATAGGCATGATGTTAGAGCAAAGGTTGAAAACATACTACTTCTTAGATGATTAGTTTTGTTTTATTTAATAATTTTAGCCTCACGTAATTCTTCAATTATTGAAATGATTTCATTGTTATGACCATTATTTCCAGCATTTTGTGATGCTATTAACAAACGTAATCTATTAATCAATTCATTAGGATTATCAAAGTAAATATAATCAATTGGATTATTCGATAAGTTTAATAATCCACCTTGAGAAGTTTGTTTAAATGATTGCGTCCGACGTACGGGTCTAGTTGGTGGAGGTGGTTTAGAAAATGGTTTTGTGTGGCTTGCAGCCGCAAATTTCAATATTCCTTTTTTTATTAAATAAGGTTTAATTATTGATTTATATTTTTCATTCTGTGAACCTTGAATTTGTTCATCAGGATTGAAATGTCTGCGATAAGCATGAGATCTTTTCAAAATATCCATATAGTTATCTAAATCTGTCTGCTTATAACTTACTGGTTGTTTTTTAAATAATAATTCATATAGTCCAGGCGTTCCTATATATTTCACACCATTAAATTTCACATCTTAACCAATAATTTCCAAATCCGAACCCCCTATCTTCAACTTTTCTGTAGTCACATCATGTTTGACACCATATTGTCGATCATTTTCGTTCTCATCCCCCCTAATAGAGATATCTATATACGTTCTTGGTAGGGGATCGTAGGCCTCCAAGAACTCCTGATAAGCTTGATTGGATGTAAGCTTTTCAATATAAGCACGACTCTTCTCTACTTCATCAATTGTCTTATCGCTGTTTTGCTCAGCAACGGTTGAATCATCCGCTGCGGCGGTATATTGAAACGTATCTTCTAAAAAGCTTGGCATAGCTGAAGGCAAATATTTATTATATACATTAATTGGAGATTTCTTCCATGCAGGGGTTTCATATTTTATTGAGGTAGGTTCATTTTTAATAGCAACATCGGTTTTTATGGTGGAAATCAGTTTTTGAAGCGGTTCAGACTTCAAACTTTGATATTTTTTCCTTACTGATTTTCTGGTTTTTACCAATTGTTTTGCTAGTTCTTTATTCATTGCTTTTGTGTTGAATAATGATGATTAGTGATAATGGGAAGGTAATATATTATGAAATTAATTGATTTTTCAATAATTATTAAGTAGAATGTATGCATCAAACCCTTTTCTATATCTGCCAGATCGTAACGGACTATCCTTATCAATTACTAGAAACCCATATTTACATTTCCAACATTCAGCACATATATCCTTAAATTGTGAAAAGCTCATGTCGACATTTACGTGTTCATCATAAATATGTTTTAAATTTGTTACATCTTGTTTAAAAATAACTATTAAATTCGCATTATCTCGAATAAGTTGTTTGGGTATCTTAGAATAGGTTTGAGTTAAATAAAAACAATCTGTTTCATTGTGACGGCCAAAACAAAAATAATCTCTCATTACACTCTGATTGCAACAAACTACATTATCAAATATTATTATGGAGTTTGGTTTTATTTTCTGAGTAGAAATTACTTCGGAACTATCATTATATTCAAAATAGCCGATATCTTTTATTGGTTTTAACAACCGTCTCAACCGTTCATATTTAGATTGATTTAAAGATTTAGAGTAGACGTAAACATTTTCGAATCTCAACCCATTCGGATGCTCTAACAAATTAATCATTACATTCGTTTTTCCACAACCAGATGGACCAACCAATAGTCCACGCTTCGAAGATCCTCCGAACAATGGACCGTGTTTTTTATAAAGATTCTCTGATGAAACTTCATCATGATTTATTATAGGTAGTAACATTTTTTCTTGTTGAATCTCCATAGTTTAAAGAATCTTAAATACTGAACACATTCTCGACTATAAAACTATTTATAGGTTGTAATGATTAAAATTAAGGTTAGTGTTGAAGTACTCACAAAACAGTATAAATGTTGATTTATAATTCATCTATCATTAATCGTAAACAGAAGCTTGCGAAGAAAGGTTCGGGAATTATTAATACATTAATAAACAAGTTACCATTCGAATTGCATATACCAGGTTATAACTATTGTGGTCCTGGAACTAAACTTGCTAAGAGACTTAATAGAGGTGATAGAGGTGTTAACCTATTAGATTATGCGTGTTTAGAACACGATAGACAATACGATCGTAATCAAGATATTTCCAATAGAAATAAAGCGGATAAGGTGTTAGCAGAAAAGGCACTTCAACGTTTTAAAGCTAGTGACTCTTCATTTGGCGAAAAAGTTGCTGCTTTGAGTATTGTTTGTGCTATGAAAGCTAAATCAAAATTGGGCATGGGGTTGCGCCGAAAAAAAAAAATTCAAACGGAAAAGAGGAGGAGCTTTGCCTAAAAACAATATAAGTTTTACTGAGGCAATGCAAAGAGCTCGACGGGCTATAAAAAATAAACCATCCAACAATCTTATGAAAATGGCAACCCAAGCTCTTTCATCACTAGGAAAAAAGAAAGTACTACCTCCAAGAAAAAGAATTATTCCAATCCCAAAAGTTGGTGGGTTTCTTCCGCTTATACCCTTGTTTGCAGCATTAGGTGCATTAGGAAGTCTAGGAGGCGGAGCTGCCGGAATTGCTAAAGCGGTCAACGATGCAAAGGCTGCTAAAGAAAAACTCGCCGAAGATAAAAGACATAACTTAGCAATGGAACAGGTTGCGGTTGGAAAAGGTTTATATTTACGTCCGTATCAAAGTGGAATGGGTTTATATTTAGCACCATATAAAAAAAACTTTTAATGAGGCTACCTCGTTAAGCATTAACTAACATTCAATTATCGAAATACGCAAAAAAGTTGAAGATACCAAACTTTCGAGGTGTTTTCATGAAAGATAATTTACCCTTGAAAATAAGTGTGGAATAGTTAATTTAGATAATTCATCTGGATCCGGAACTCACTGGACAGCATACGTAAAGAAAAGTAATAATGTAGTATATTTTGATAGCTATGGAAATTTAAGACCTCCAAAATCATTAGTTAACTATTTTTTGAGCGATGGTAGCTTTAATATAATCAATTACAATCATGATAAATTCCAAAAAGATAAAGCAGTAAATTGTGGACAACTCTGTTTAATTTTTTTATATAATATGTATAATTGAAAAAAAATATTCATTATCTATTCACTTTGGAAATGGAGAACATATCATTTACTTTTTCACTTTCGGGAAATACATCTATTTTAAGTGCGAATTTTAACCCTCCCATTTTTTTAGATGATAATTCGAGCTATGCTATCGGTTTGGTGAATTTTGAGACCTTTAATGTTATACCAAATATTGATGAAACAAACAATCACTTTATTTATAATAATATGATACTGACAATTCCAGAAGGAGCATACGAAATTAATGATCTTATTAATTATATAAGGAACAATGTTTCAAGCGATGTTGATATTTTTATTACACCTAACGCCAGTACCTCAACAGTTCAGATTAATAGTAATGTAACGATAGATTTTTCGTCCGAAAAAACAATAGGAACACTCTTAGGGTTTAATAAGAGAGTTTTAGAAGCTGGTTTGCTACATACTTCAGATTTTCCAATACAAATTCTTAAGATTAATGCTATATGTATAGACTGCAATATAGCGACAGGATCATATTCAAACGGTCAACCGGTACATATAATTCATCATTTTTTTCCAACAGTTGCTCCGGGCTATAAAATAGTGGAATCACCATTAAATATTTTATATTTTATCGTAAGCGTGAAGACCATTAATTCCATTACAGTTAAAATACTTGATCAAGACGGAAACCTTATTAATTTTCGCGGAGAAACCATTACGATTAGATTACATTTAAAAAAGTTGTAAAAGGTGGTGGTTCGTTACAACATAATATGTCGAGAGGTTACTAAATCACATTATAAAAGACTCTCTAAGAAAATATCATCATTTAGTGTTAAGCAGAACGTTAATAAGATAACACGAAAAAATAAACTCTTTCTTCAATCTCTTGGTTTCAAACTATTAGTAAAATGAATGTTTTAAATGTTATGCAAAAACCATTAGTTGATGATTCAATTGTTGATTTAGAGTATCATAATTATCAACCGTTTATATCCAGTAAATTTGATTATAATGATGAAATTAGAATTCCAATTCAAGACATGGATTCATATACTTTGCCTTGCGAAAGTGTCTTATATCTAGAAGGAAAATTAACTAAAGATGATGGAACCCCCTGTACAGATTTACAATTTATCAATAACGCTTTCGCTTTTATTTTTAGGGAAATTCGATATGAGTTGAATGGTGTGGTGATAGATTCAAATCGCAACGTTGGTCTTACAAGTACACTTAAGGGTTATTTATCTTTCACCGAAAGTGAAAGTGTCAAACTTCAAAATGCTGGATGGTTTCCCAAACATGACGTAATAACCAACGAAAAATTCAATGTTTGCGTTCCATTAAGTATGTTAATGGGCTTTTTTGAGGATTATAAAAAAATTATATTGAATATGAAGCAAGAATTAGTCTTAATTAGAAATAGCAATGATAATGATTGTGTAACTCTTAAAAAAACCGTTAAATCATCTACTGAAAAACCTAAAATTGTCATTGAAAAAATTTATTGGAGAATGCCTCATGTTTCGGTGGCAATACCTCAACAATTGGCTTTAACTAAAATTTTAGACAAAGAAGTTGAAGTACAGATTCCATTCAGAAGTTGGGAAATTGTCGAAGACTCTTCCCTAACTCAAACTACTAGGCATACTTGGCCAATAAAGACTACTACTAAGCTCGAAACCCCGAGACATGTAATTATCGCTTTTCAAACTAAAAGAAAAGATAATGCATATTCCGACAATAGTAAATTTGATAATTGTAATATTACAAATATTAGAATATTTTTAAATTCTGAACGATATCCTTATAATGATTTATTTCTTGAGTTTGAAGAAAATAAGTATGCAACACTATGAAATGTTCTCAAAATTTCAAGCGTCATATTATGAAACAAAAAATGAACCAATCTTTACACCTAAAGAATTTAACAACATTGCACCAATCACTCATATCGACTGTTCTCGTCAAAAGGAAAGTATTCAATCTGGCAGTGTAGTTTTACGAGCGGAATTTGAAACTAAAACAGCCCTTCCTGCAGAGACTACAGCATACTGTCTCATTTTATACGATCGAGTTTTTCGATATACTCCCTCCAATAAAATTGTTCGACAAGTCTAAATTGCGCAGGTCACAATTAGTTTATTAAAATGAAAGCAGTTGACTCAGTTACGTTAGCTTGAAAATGAACTTAAAATATAACACAGCTTTATTAAAATATCGAAGGAAATTAAGAAAACTAAAGAAAGATTTAGATTTGTATTGTGCTAAAGTGATCGTGTTAAAAAAACTTTCAAGTTTGCGAATATGAATTTAGTTTTGGATGTGCAAGGATTTAAATTAGAAGGGAATAAATTTATAGTTAAAGAATTGGCAGCCTGGAATGGTGAAAAAAATTTGTCATTATTTGTTTAAACCTCCATTTCCATTTAGAATGTTGACTCCCGAGTATCAAAAACAGGCAATTTGGTTATCAAAAAATCATCATTTTATGGAATGGAGCCAGGGTTTCACACCGCTTTATGAAGCTGGCAATATAATTAGAGATTTGTGTGCTTCTGCAGAAAATATTTATGTAAAAGGTCAAGAAAAAGCAGATTACATTCAACGGTTTACTGACAAGATGATAATTTTATTTGAAGATCAGCCAGCTTTAGAGAAGTCTACACCAAAATGTTTTTATCACACAAAAAATTCTGATGTTATGTGTGCCTTAAGTAATGTATTTTATTTATATGAAAACTTTATTATGTCCTAATTTTATGAAATAAAAGATGTTTATAATACAATTAGTTTTATTTTTATAATTATTCTATTCAACAATATTAATTAAGATTAAGTTTCCGAATTCTCATCAGTTTGATTTTCTTCCTCACATTCACTAACATCAAAACCCAAGGACTCCACAATATAATCAGGTAAGTATTCTTTTATGGGATGCAAGAATGAAGTCAATTTCAATTCTTGAATCATTTCAATCAAACATTCCAAACAAATTTCATCCTCTAAATACAAATCACAAAATTCTTCGGCTTCTTTATAGCTTCTGGCTAATTCCTTGCACTCTTTTTCATGTTCAGGACCAGCTGGGCAGTATAAAGCTTCATGACTGGCATCAAATTCACACCGGTTAAATTGTTGTTTTAAATATTCAACACCACTTTGTAAATCGACAATTTCAATATCTGTGCAATATGCCATCCACATTTTAACTAAATGAAATTTACTGGAAAACAGAATAATATTACCATTTGCTATTCCCTCATTTAATATATAACCAAACTCTCCCCTCCCCAGAACGGTAAGTAGTAGGATTATATGTGAATACTTTGTAGAGCAGCTATCAGTAAAGAAGAGTTTTCAAAAGTATCAAGATGGAAGTATTAATCGGTTCAGTTCCAGAAGATAATATTTTTTCAAGTGTTTCATTTCAACCTTACAATATTCAATATATTATGTATAACAAAAGATTTAATTCTTTTCCAAAAACCGAATTTTCTGAAGATTTAGTGAAGAGTTTGGCAGATTGTGGATTTTATTTTCACTATAGTAAGCAGAACATTTCATGTTTCTACTGTAATCTAACCCTGGAGAAGAATTTCGAAGGCTCAGCATTGGAGAATCACAGAAAAAATTCATCACAATGTTTGTTTTTAAATATGTGTTATCGTCAAGATAAAAATTTATGTATGATTTGCGAAAGAAATGAAATAAATATGGTTTTTTACCCGTGCAAGCACAGTATAAGTTGTATGCAGTGTAGTTTTTATTGTAAACAATGTTATTTATGTAAAAGACGTCTTGAAGCTACAATAAGATTAATGGAATAAATTTATGTATAGAAACGGTGAAATATTTAATTTCAATTAAAACTATCAATAAAAGAAACTTCTACACATCTGTTTTTTTATTCAAGTTAATTGAAAATTTATTTAATTTTTTAGAAATTATATTAAAAAACAAATTTGACGTTCTACTTCACAATTTTAGGATAAGTGAAAATAAAAGTCTACGTTTAGAGGTTAAATTATTTAATTATTGTAAAAACTGAAAAATACGTAAAAGTAAATAAATATACAATATATGTAATAAAAAATAAAATACGGTAATAAAATAATACAATAAAATAATATATAGCAATTAATAAATAAAAAATACGATACAATAAAATAATAGAATAAAATAAAATCGAACGCAACAATTAATAATTACAAAAATCTATTCAATAATTGCTGCATTCGATTTTTATAATTTCGTATATGCCTCTTTTTCTTTTCACTTCTAACTCCAATCAATCGTTCCCTTTCACGTATTCCCCTCTCTAAGTCTACCCACTGTCGCTTCATTTCACTCACCCTATTTATGTCCACACACTGTTCCTTCTCAATTTCACTAAATATATCTATATAATATTTGTTAATTTTATTTATTTCTAAAATGCATTGAGTTTCTGAACTAAAATATCTATCCCGAACTTGTCCCAAATTCACACCAGTCTCTTCTGATTGTATCGTCGCCTGTACTTCTTCAGCTTCCGGAATCACTACTTCCACCTTTGAAGTGGACGGCACTGCCTGGTCTACTACTATTGATTTAGAGGGATGAGTTGGGTGGATTTTGTTTTTTTTTACTTTTCCACGATTATCTTCATTAATAACAATAAATTCTTGCATTTCATGTTTTATCTGCTCTTCTTCAAAATCAGCTGCAGCTTTGGCTAATATTTTGTCTTCCAACTCATCCTCTACCAAAATTACTGACGGTGTCGGACTTTCTAAAACTTTTTCAATATCTTCACAATCCGAAACATCCATAAAATTATTTAATTGTATTGGTGATTGGAGACTCTCCAAATAATCATTAATATTTATGTCACTTATTATATTTACTAGAGACATGTTAAACACACTGTAGATGGAACTGAACAGAGCTGAGAACTGAAGGGAGGGTAATATTTATTCAATCTGGTTCGCAATGCAGTCTGAAGTATTGGTAAGTTTATTGAACGGTCATGAACATGCACTCAACTTACGTTGAAGGCATAATTTTTAAACTTACCGATCATGAAAGTGTAGTCAACTTATGTGGAATCCCTATTTTTAAAAGAATATACGGTCAGCAACCGGTCATATGTGCACCCTCTGTAAGTCGATATAATCGCTGGTTATGCTACGGGCATGCATATTCCATAAACAATTTGCATTATAAATGTAAATTTATGGTTCGTTATGCTAGGTGAATTTATTAGATATTCTTATTACGCTAATTGCAATAAGAAAAGTAATTATAATCGCAATAACTGACTAGCGTATAACAGATGTATATTTCGAATGCAAATCATTTGGGAATGTACACTGAGAAATTGAATAATTTGAATATAATACTTGACATTATTTTAACGAGCTAGATATACAAGATGTCCCAACGGGAACCACATCAATCTATTAGAGCAAACTATAATTAGGAAAAAATTGAAAATTGGGCAATGTACCAAAGTCATTGGTGGTAAGCGATCTAAAATATTTTCAAGATGGTTACACTTCCGATTATACCGGAAGTAGGTGTCAACTTGCTTATTTCAAATGGAACACCCAGTATATTATTAGATTTTTGAATTCTACTCAAAATTTTAAATATATTTCATGTAGGATGTTCTATACCTATCGTCAACCGTTTTTGAAATATTGATAGGCGAATATTTACATTTTTTCAACTTTGACCCCCTGTAAAATCTAAACGGTTTGAGATCGAACAAAACGGTTTGCACATGCCTATCTTAACTTTTCATAAGCTATCGTTTGATACTACTTTCACCAAGAGATTAAATTTAATCGAAAATTTTTAATTTCTAGAAAATATTAAATTAGGAAAAATTGAAAATTGGGCAATGTACCAAAGTCATTGGTGGTAAGCGATCTAAAATATTTTCAAGATGGTTACACTTCCGATTAGCAAAATATAATTAGGAAAAAAAATTGAAAATTGATTTTGTTACTAATTTAATATTTTCTAGAAATTAAAAATTTTCGATTAAATTTAATCTCTTGGTGAAAGTAGTATCAAACGATAGCTTAAGAAAAGTTAAGATAGGCATGTGCAAACCGTTTTGTTCGATCTCAAACCGTTTAGATTTTACAGGCGGTCAAAGTTGAAAAAATGTAAATATTCGCCTATCAATATTTCAAAAACGGTTGACGATAGGTATAGAACATCCTACATGAAATATATTTAAAATTTTGAGTAGAATTCAAAAATCTAATAATATACTGGGTGTTCCATTTGAAATAAGCAAGTTGACACCTACTTCCGGTATAATCGGAAGTGTAACCATCTTGAAAATATTTTAGATCGCTTACCACCAATGACTTTGGTACATTGCCCAATTTTCAATTTTTCCTAATTTAATATTTTCTAGAAATTAAAAATTTTCGATTAAATTTAATCTCTTGGTGAAAGTAGTATCAAACGATAGCTTATGAAAAGTTAAGATAGGCATGTGCAAACCGTTTTGTTCGATCTCAAACCGTTTAGATTTTACAGGGGGTCAAAGTTGAAAAAATGTAAATATTCGCCTATCAATATTTCAAAAACGGTTGACGATAGGTATAGAACATCCTACATGAAATATATTTAAAATTTTGAGTAGAATTAAAAAATCTAATAATATACTAAGTGTTCCATTTGAAATAAGCAAGTTGACACCTACTTCCGGTATAATCGGAAGTGTAACCATCTTGAAAATATTTTAGATCGCTTACCACCAATGACTTTGGTACATTGCCCAATTTTCAATTTTTCCTAATTTAATATTTTCTAGAAATAAAAAATTTTCGATTAAATTTAATCTCTTGGTGAAAGTAGTATCAAACGATAGCTTATGAAAAGTTAAGATAGGCATGTGCAAACCGTTTTGTTCGATCTCAAACCGTTTAGATTTTACAGGGGGTCAAAGTTGAAAAAATGTAAATATTCGCCTATCAATATTTCAAAAACGGTTGACGATAGGTATAGAACATCCTACATGAAATATATTTAAAATTTTGAGTAGAATTCAAAAATCTAATAATATACTGAGTGTTCCATTTGAAATAAGCAAGTTGACACCTACTTCCGGTATAATCGGAAGTGTAACCATCTTGAAAATATTTTAGATCGCTTACCACCAATGACTTTGGTACATTGCCCAATTTTCAATTTTTCCTAATTTAATATTTTCTAGAAATTAAAAATTTTCGATTAAATTTAATCTCTTGGTGAAAGTAGTATCAAACGATAGCTTATGAAAAGTTAAGATAGGCATGTGCAAACCGTTTTGTTCGATCTCAAACCGTTTAGATTTTACAGGGGGTCAAAGTTGAAAAAATGTAAATATTCGCCTATCAATATTTCAAAAACGGTTGACGATAGGTATAGAACATCCTACATGAAATATATTTAAAATTTTGAGTAGAATTCAAAAATCTAATAATATACTGGGTGTTCCATTTGAAATAAGCAAGTTGACACCTACTTCCGGTATAATCGGAAGTGTAACCATCTTGAAAATATTTTAGATCGCTTACCACCAATGACTTTGGTACATTGCCCAATTTTCAATTTTTTCCTAATTATAGTTTGCTCTAATAGATTGATGCGGTTCCCGGTGGGACACCCTGTATGTCTAGTTACATAATGAATTAATGGGGGAGATAGAGCGAATAAGAATAATGTTAAGACTCGTGAAAGTTTACTGAATTGAAGGATAAGGCATAGAGCTCATTTTTTAAAACAATATACTGTCAGGCATCGGTCAAGGTAGAACGTTGAAGATTATTGCAGGCTGATGAACTGAATGTTCAGGTGGAAGGCCTCATTTTTTAACTGAACGGTTTCGTTCTGGTGGGGAATATCCTATAATGCATATACTGTCAGGCATCGGTCAAGGTAGAACGTTGAAGATTATTGCAGGCTGATGAACTGAATGTTCAGGTGGAAGGCCTCATTTTTTAACTGAATGGTTTCGTTCTGGTGGGGAGTATCATATAATGTTGAGACTTATACTATTCGCTTGTAATCTCTTGTGAAAGTAGTTTAGTGCTTTTCTTTCCAAATGGCTCATCAAGATATTGATCGTTTAGAAGAATTAATCAACTTTGATATAAATTATTTTTGGGATGATGATTTTGAAGACAACAAATTAAAAAATAATGAAAATTTATTGGCAGAAAATTCTATTCCTTAAAAATTATGTTTTAAAACTTGACGATATAAGGTTAAGGGTTGCAAACCCAGACGATGTAAATTTAGTGGGACAAGTGATTGTAAATCCTACACTGGAAGAACGTGACGAGGAAGAAGGGGAGGACATTGAAGCAAGATTGGACGAATATTTGGGGCATGAAACAGATAGCGGATGTGAAGAGGATGCTGCCGGATTGTTCACTAGTGTACCAGTCAGGAAAATTTCTAAAAACATCACCATAGAACAAGTGAATAATCCGGATGTAGTTTATTGTGCGAATCTATCGTTTGTTGTAGTGCGTTTGATAGATGGAAAAAAACGTAACGTATGTCTTTCTTGTTTTTTAAATTATAAAAATCGAATTGATCAAGGTATTTACGAACACGTAAATGAACATTTAAAAACTAAATTAAATCATGATCGGTATAAAAAAAATGGTTTTTTATGCAACAGTAAATTGTATCAGCTTGCTTTGAGTGAATATGTATCCAATGCACTACTTCATAGATAAGGAATGAAAGGATGAATGAAAGGTATTTTAAATAATATTAAATTAATAGTTCTTTTTATTTATATCATTCAATTTATATATTTACAATTATACATCATTCAATTTACATTATTTATACATATATATATATATATATATATATATATATATATATATATATATATATATATATTTCTTCACAATGACTTCAATGAATGAATATAACTTTTTCATAAATATTATGTAATAAACATTCTGAAATATTATTATTATTATTATTTTTTTATTTCGTTATCAAACCATTCTTCTAAAGTTTTTTCATAAGTTAGCTGCTTTTAATTGATGGGAAATTACATAAATCAAATTAAATCAAGATTGATATAAAAAATTGTTATTTTGCGATTTTACCAATTAGTTTTGAGTGAAAGGTAATAATATAATATAATTATCTAAAAATTTTTTTTTTGTTATACATCATTCAATTTACATTATTTATACATATAATTTCTTCACAAACTGAAAATAACTTTTTCATAAATATTATTATATAATAAATGTTCTGAAATAATATTATTTTTTTATTTCTTCATAAAACCATTCTACTAAGTTAGCTGCTTTTAATTGATGGGAAATTATATAAACCAAATATATATCGAAAAACTAAATTAAATCAAGATTAATATAAAAAATTGTTAATAATATAATTTTATTTTTTTCACAAACTGGATATCACTTTTTCATAAATATTATTTAATAAATGTTCTGAAATATTACAATTTTTTATTTCTTCATCAAGCAATTCTACTAAAGTTTTTTCATCAGTTACATAAAAATAGTCAGCTAGATTAATTAACATTTCCAATTCATTATCTTTATTTTCTAATATATAATGACCTAAAGCTAATGTTTTAGATGATCCATATAAAATATATCTCTTATCATCTTTTGGAGATAATGCCACTTTATTTTTCATTTGAGTATAAATCCTATGTAAACTTGATTTAAATATATTCATCTAAACATATAAAATTTTTTCATCATCAATTACTTGTTTATAATCTTTTGAATTTATATCTTGTTGAATAACTGATCTTTCAATACCTTTTGCTTTTTTTATTAAAGCATCTGTTATTTCAAGAGTTAAAAATTCATTATTACTTTTTAAATTTTTATAATTATATTTGAATAAAATTCTTTCGTAAGTTCTAACATTATCAACTTTTCATTTAAATTGTGAAATAGATTTTTATTTAAATTTATTATTAAATAATCATTAGTTGAATGTAAAATTGAAACATTATCATTAAATTTTGGTTTTAAGTAATTGAGATAAAAATCTAGTTTTTCACCTAAAACAACACAATAAGCTTTAGCACCAGTTCCATAAAAACATTTTATCAATTTTCCGATTATAGATTTATTAGGGATTATTCCATGAATATTTTGAGGTGAATAATTAGAAGTGTCAAATTTATCCATATTTTGTTTCATATCTTCATAAAAATTTTTTGTTTCAATTTTTAAAATTAATGAATCAGTATCCGTATATAACATATCATAACATTATATTTATTTAAGATGAAATCATAATAAAATTCATATAAAACAATTTTTGAAACCTCTAAAATTGAAAAACCCACGTAAACGGGTTTGTTATAAACTATTGATGTACGATTCATTTGAATTGCTACAAAGTTTTCATGAAATATTGATGAATTTTTAAAATGTGGTTTGGCTATTAAATTTTCAGCTCCTATTCTTTTACCAATATTTTCCCAATGGGTTAGTAATTTTAAATCTATTCTTTTATCAATATTTTCCAATGTTTTTCCATAGATAACTTTAGTTAGGGATTTAAAACAATTTTTTTCCAACTTAGTTTTTGCTTTATTCCTCATCTCAGTATTTATATCGATATAAGGTTTCAACCAAGCGGATTGTTTAAATTTTAACACTCTATAAATATTATTTAACTGTAATCCATTTCTTAAAGCCTGTTTTAAATTTCTATAATGTGTTACATATTTTATTTTATTATTTAAATTACAAATTAATTTTTTATTTTTTGAATCAGGAGGACAAATATTTTCTGCAAAAAAAGGTAAATTATTATGACGGTTGTGTAACTTCTTAGGATAAATAATATCCACTTCCAAAATATATCCATACTCAGCATCATCAGATATATTTAAAATATTTAAATTTTCAATTTCAGTTTTAGTTAACCAACTAAAATCATTAATCGGTAAACATTGACTCATACTATGTCCATATAAATTTGTTGCATCAAGATACATAATATAGGAATTAGGTTTTTTCGAATCATAATCAGAAAAAAATGGATTATTTGCTTGTGATTTTCTAACACTGCAATGACAAATTCCACCACGTATATTATTTTTTAAAAAATGCAACATTTCAATATCTGTTAATAATTCCAATTTAATACCTGTTATTTTCAACATAGCATCCCAACTTAAACTAGGTGCTGTGTAGTAATGTGCTGGATCTAATTTATATTTTTCCATACACACTAATCTAAAATTTTCAAAAAAATCAGTTAAAATTAAAACATCAGATATTAAATAAATAGTTGCATAGTCTTCTAAATTTTGACATTTAAATATATTCCATGCTTTTTTAGCTCGTTCATAATCAACATCAGAGATATCCATATTTATTAATTTATCAAAAAAATCGCTTTGGTCAGGCAACTTCCCTTCTTTCAACTTATTTATATCATCAATATATGAATAAGGAAACACACCTTTTTTCCTAATAATTTCAAATTGAGCATCATCTTTAAAATAATTTTTTATTTCAACGCATTGATTTGAGTCTAAATTGTTTGATAATGAATCCAAACTTTCAGCAATAAATCTATACGAATCTAAGAATTTTATTTTAAAAAAGACGTTTTCTTGAATATTTTTAACATGATTCCATATTGAATCGACAATAATTGATTTTGTAAAAGATATGTATTTTTCCTTTGTTTGAGCCAAAACATCTATTTTATCTTCATAACAACACAATTCTTTTATAAAAAGATGGGCATCATATCCACTTAAGTTATGGAAAAAAAACTGGAATAAATTGTGGAATTTTAAAATTTAAATTACAAATATTATGAGCAGCTCCCAATCTTACACGTCCAGTTAAGTGGTTATGATCTCTAACTTTCTGATCACCATCAGTAAAAGGTTTATTACATATATTGCATTCAGTTGCGCTATCGAATGCAAACTGCTCATCTGCTGATAAAGGTGTTATTGGTACAACATATTTAAGATGATCATTATAAATTCTTAAAATATCTATTTCTAATTTTTCACAGAATACTTTTGCAGCATCTTCTCCAAAATAATATTCTAGCTTACTAAGGTCTTCATTATATGAACATTTTATAAAATAGGCAAATGCATATGGTTTGTGTTCGGCAATATCAATTGTAAAAGGTTTTTCAGAACTGGGTAAATTATAATGAAAAGGTTTTAACATACATTCAAAATCTGCATAAATGACAAAATGTAATTTTAATTGTTTTTCAAAATTTTCAAATTGAAGAATATTTTCACCATATTTATTTACTTTTAACTCTGTTGTGGGAATTTTTGTATATAAATAATTACAATCATTTCGTTGATGTAATTCTAATTTAACATCTGAGTAAAAGAATTGGAAACATCCATCACAAAAATATTTTTTAGAACCGCTTGAACTTAATTGTTTAAACAATAATTTTGACATATCTTTTATCCAACAATAATGATTTCGACCGTTATCATCACTAATTAAAAGTAAATTTATATGTTCTCGTTGCTTATTTTTTGAATAATAAAGCGGACCAACCACTTCCACAATATTTTTATTTTTTTTTATTATATTTTCTAAACCATATACGTTGACAGAAATATTATTTAATTTTTCAAATTTACTAATGTCTTGTAGTTTCATGGGAAAATCAATACCTTCTAAATTGAGAAAAGAGAAATGAAGATATGAAGAGGTTCTATTTGTATTATTGGTAACAGGATACAAAGCACTTACAATACTCCACGCAAAACAGTATTCATCATCATTCATAATATTGACAACTGCTTTTTTTGCTGCTATACTTTTTGAAAGAGGAATATATGAAGAAGATCGAATTGGATTAAACTTATTAATATTTAATTCTAAATAAAGGATTTTAATGAGTGTCCATCCTAAAAAAATATGATTATTAGTTTCATAGTGTTTATTAAGTAAAAAATATTACCTGAATCACGTTCTTGAAAATCTTGACTCTTGGTTATTATTATCGACTTAAACAAATTATAGATCTCTTTAACATCGCAAGAAATACTACATATTTCATTTTTGGTATTGAAACTTTTAATATCGAATACTTCACTTGTGGGTTGCATATATGATCCATATACTTCAATATTAAGCTTAATTAATTTATGTTTCGTTACTTCTTCATTAACAATTTTGTAAAAATTTTCTTCAATATCTTGAAAAAAATCGTTGAAATCCACATAACTTTTCTTCGGTACTAAACGATAACTAATAATTCTGCTTTTGAATGCACTTTTAATAATTTCAATTCCTTCTTCCTTTTTTTCCAACAAATTTTGTTTATGTAATAAAGACTTTAAATGCGAATTATAATATTTACTTAAAACTTCAATGTTGCACACATTACACTGTTTAAAATTTTGTAAAAAAGTAGAGTTGGTAGAACTCTGACTAGTTGATGCTTCATCTTTCACTAGATCTTTATTTGAAGAATCATTTTTAATTTTTTTGTTTGGCGGTTCTTGAAACTTACAATTAAATTTCTGATGACGTATCAAATTATCTTTTCGAGAAAAATGTTCAGCACATTTATTGCACGGAAACATAGTTACTAATTAGAATAAACAGCATTGAGATCGCTTATTCCACCAACTGAATCAATATTCAGCAATATAGAGTTTAAATAGGAAATGGTGGGGAGGAGTATTAAAATAATTCCCTCTTAGATCATTCACCTTAGGTCATGCTAAGTCATTCACATTAGGTCATGATAGGTCATTCACCTTAGGTCGTTTAAGGTCATTCATCTTAGGTCATTTAAGGTCAATCACGTTAGTTCATGGTAGGTCATGATAGGTCATGGTAGGTCATTGAAATTAGGTCATGACAGCTCATTCACCTTAGGTCATTTAAGATCATTCACCTTAGGTCATGGCAGGTCATTGAAATTAGGTCATGGTAGGTCATTGTAGGTCATGGTAGGTCATTCACCTTAGGTCATTTAAGGTCATTCATCTTAGGTCATGGTAGGTCATGATAGGTCATGGTAGGTCATTCACCTTAGGTCATTTAAGGTCATTCATCTTAGGTCATGATAGGTCATGGTAGGTCATTGAAATTATGTCATTTAAGGTCATTCATCTTAGGTCATGGTAGGTCATGATAGGTCATGGTAGGTCATTGAAATTAGGTCATGGTAGGTCATTGTAGGTAATGGTAGGTCATTCACCTTAGGTCATTTAAGGTCATTCATCTTAGGTCATGGTAGGTCATGATAGGTCATGGTAGGTCATTGAAATTAGGTCATGACCGGTCATTGACCTGAGGAGGATCCAGCTTCACCATAAACACACTACTAATTTACTCCATATGCATTTTCATATTTTGAAACTAACTTAACATCCCTCATTTTCCTTACATTTTGCATAGATTTACCAAAAACAGCATTGTTAAGCAATTTAAAAAAATCTGTTTCAAAATTATTTTTCGCCGATATTCGCAAGTTTGTATTTAATTCTATGTAAGGTTTCATCCAGGGTGATTGAACAAATTCCAAAATTCGATGTATTTTTTTTAGTTTTAACCCGTGCTCAAGACAAGTAGAAAGGCTATAGGAATTCTGCCTCAATTTGCATAATATTTCGGCTCCGGGCCATTTTTTGGGGGGTCCTTTAGTGGGGCGGGGTTCAAATGGATCATGGCCATTAATTGGATTAGTCAATCCCCAGATTATAGCCAAATTTCCGGGGGTCCTACTCCGATTCGACGATCGCGGGGATAGGACCCGAATTCTGGGCCATTTTTTTGGGGGGCAGGGTTCAAATGGATCATGGTCATTAATTGGATTAGCCAAATTTCAGGGGGTCCTACTCCGATTCGGCAGGGGTGGGCCCGCTTGGCCCAGGCCGGTTTTTTGGGACTCTTGGCCCGGGGGGTCCTTCAGTGGGGTTCAAATAGGGCCCAGGCTGGTTTTTTGGGGCGCCTCTCTTGGCCCAGGCTGGTTTTTCGGGGGTCCTTCAGTGGGGTTCAAATGGGGCCATTAATTGGATTAATCCTAATATTATAGCCAAATTTCGGGTCGCAGGGGGCGAAGTCGAATTTCGGTGTCCAAAATATATTTTGGGGGTCCTTATTTAAAGGCCCATAAGGATTCTAGCTCAAATTGTTTTATATTAATATAAGAATAATAAATAACATACCTAATGTATTCCAAAATATATTTGGCTAATTTTGGGGATGGCCCATGGGGGGCCCACGGCTCCTTATTTAAGGATTCTAGCTCAAATTGTTTTATATTAATATAAGAATAATAAATACCACACCTAAATTCCCCTATCCAATTTATTCCGAAATATATTTGGCTAATTTTGGGGATGACCCACCACCAAATTTCTTCTGAAATATATTGTGGCCAATTTGGGTGATGACCTATTTAAATGGGAGATGCCCTATTTAAATATATTTTGCTTAATTTTGGAGATGGCCCATGCGTCATTAATACTAATTAATATAGCCAAATTTCACTACCAAATCCCCTCCAAAGTATATTGTTGCTAATTTGTCCCAATTACTTTAAAGTCCATTCAAACTCTTTTATTTATATGAAAGGGTAATAAAAATTAATAAAGGTCCATAAGGATTCTAGCTCAAATTGTTTTATATTAATATAAGAATAATAAATACCATACCTAAATTCCACTAACCAATTTAATCTAAATTATATTTGGCTAATTTTGGGAATGGCCCACCACCAAGTTTCTTCTGAAATATATTGCGGCCAATTTGGGTGATGACCTATCTAAATGGGAGATGACCCATTTAAATATATTTTGCTTAATTTTGGAGATGGTCCATGCATCATTAATATAGCCAAATTTCACTACCAAATCTCTTCCAAGGTATATTGTTGCTAATTTGTTCCAATTACTTAAAGTCGGGGCACATTAATAATAATTAATATACCCAAATGCCATTATCGAATTTCTACCAAAATATATTTTGTTTAATTTGGGGATGGTCCATTAAAGGCCCATACGGATTCCAGCTCAGATTGTTTTATTTATATGGAGTTAATAATAATTCATATGCCTTGCATATTACGTGCTACCTACAAGGAAATTACGAAAATGCGAGGCTACCCAAGGCTACCACCTTCATATGAAAGAAAGGCATTGAATGAATGCAGCTACGTGCTTTGATTGATTTAAAATGCATCAATTAACTCTCGCTGCCTGGTTAGTATTCAGAGCGACCTTCAATGTCATCGGTTGAATGCTACCTACATAGCCGCTTGTAATACAAGACACCTTATACAGGGTGGGGTGTGTCAATGCGTTTCTTAGTGCATGCTATTGCAATAATTAAAAATTCCATAATTTGGAACTTTTAAGAAGTATGTTACCACACATTAACGCACATAAAAATTTGGTGTTACACATGTTATACATTTGGTGTTACTTGTTGTGTCCTATCAATTAAGTATTATGTAATTTTCGAGGTTTGTCCCCTTTAAATTGAATGTTAAATAGATAGGAATGATTATAAATAAATCTATTTACCTTGGTCTACTCTAATTTGCTAATGCTCATTTAAATTCTAAGTCATTTATGAGTTTTAGAAAAAAATGTCTATACATTTGTATATATACACCAGCCAGTTCCATACAAGATACTACAGTCCTTATTCTCTGTGTAGTATAAACCATAATGTAAGTATATCTACCCCCAATTTATTTTATTATTTAATTGATTAAAATTTATTATGTATTATACGGGGTGATTCAGTCATCATGCTATTAATTTTAAGAGAAGATAGGAAAAAATTAGTATAATACGAATACGCGATTTAAAAAACACCTTCCGAATACTGGGTTAAAATTAAATACGTCTTGACTTAATCACCCCGTATAAAAGGTATAAACTACTTTATTTGAAATGAAAGCAAAATTGGTAGTCTATTTATATCTGATGCATTTGCTATACAGAATGCTCTAGTAACCTAATTATATTGTTTACAACAATATTGGAACATGGATTTGGGCCCCTGGACAATAATGGAAAATGTGATACATCATATTATATTCTTGTATGTATTTAATTATTAATTTTCAAACGGCTACAAATATATCTCAATACTTACATAATAATTATTAGATTTTATAAGCTATTACAATCTTCGCTTAATATAGAAAAAACATGCTATGTTAACCAACAAAATAAAAACAAATATAACACCCAATAATATGAGCTCAGTAAACCAAGATTTCGTTTTTTTATATTTCCATATATTTCTAACCCAATCGGAGTCTACAAACGTTCTATTTTGATACATAAATCTTACTTTATAATATAGAAAAAGTTCATTGTGCTGTTTAATTATTTCTGGGTGTAATTCCATCGTGAAAACTAATTCTTCGCCGAGGTTCTCCATCTGCATTGCATTCCAATCATTAGGCCACTGTATTTTTTTCTCGCTGTTCCGTGTTTCGCTATTATCGAAATCTAGGGCCAAAAAAGCTCGTTGCACACCTATTGGCTTCAGTATAACCAATTTATTGGTGATATTTGTAAGTTGAAAAAGCAGCAGAATTTTGTTAAATAATTCCATGATGGTATTTACCTAGCAGTGAAACGATTGAATTACAAATGTTTACTTTTAAAGAACTCCCCATTTTAAACTGAATGTTTTTCACATCAGGTAAAACGGAAGGGGGAGGGGAAAGCTGATTTGACAAACCAACAAGAATCAACAAGTTCGTGAATGCTTTTAATTTAAATAGTTTTGACACTGCGTGGGGGATTTTAACTAACATAGGAAATAAAACACACATATAATATATTTATAAATCTATATTACTCATGTACAATTGGTCAAGGTCATTTATAATTTTATTAAGATCAAACTCTATACATTCTCGAAGGCAATAGGATTGTACAGTATTATTAAGATGACAAATATCCTTTAATCGCTCGACATCATCTCCACTGCATGTAGTAGGTAGTTGATTGATGTATTCTAATGTATTTTCATAGAAATTGGTAAAGTCCAAATCTTGAAGTAAATGTAGTCTATAATCTATTAGCTGTTGGAACGCACTTATTTCTTTAATGCATGTCTCGCTTAAACAAACAGAATTTTCTATAGTTTCCACTATGGCAGCAATGTCGGTGCCTGGGTCTTCCACGCACGATATTTTGAAATTGCTCCCATCGTATGATGTAGCCATCTCCGAGTCTCCTTTATTATAATATGCTAATTGATCCATGAAGTCTCTCCAGTCACATAAAACAAATGTTACATATTTCTGTGATACATTATCAATCAGCTTCACCGTCGAAAAAAAATCTCTGGCGGGACTCATGCCAACAACCATTGCAAAATTAGACTTTTTCAGGAACAGATATGATTGGTATATTAAATTTGTTTCTAATCGTATTTTCCTATTATAATTTTCAACACTTTTATCTATAGCTTCCCAGTAGAATGGAGTTGCGTCGCAAGTATCTTCAGATACACAAAAAACTTGTTGAGAAGACATCTTTCCAACAAAAACACTAATACAACACTAGCTCAAATCGTTATAGTAAAATAAATTTAAGGCGATTTATTAGAACATGCGCAATTAAATCACCTGATTTTTTCCAATCCACTCCCTCTTTTTCTGTCCCAGCCGCTTTACATAAAGCCTATTGTTTTTTCTTTTTAAAATCTTCACAATGAGAAACACATCAGGATGTTTAACTTTTTGTAATTCGAGTTCATAGAAGCCCCCACTTATTTGAGTACCTTCCTCATCCTCGAGAAGGTATGTTGTTGGATTTGTTTTTCGAACTCTTTTTACTGTAAATATTTCATTGGACCAGTTTGGTGTATAACCTTTTGAAAAAGCTTCTCTATATTTACTTATTCTAACTTTATCTCCACTTTTAAATTTTTGCTTGTAATAAATAGTATTTTTAGAGCTATATGCTTTTTTCAGAATATTCTTCTCATTCTTTTTGGTAACATCTCTAGGTCTCACACCTATAGTGCTCTCTGTTTGGAGTTATTATATCTGGAGACGATGGTTGGTAATAAATGTAACCACCTGTAGTTTCCCTATAGGCTGAATTGTTTCCACACCTCATTTTTCAAAGTTCTGTTGACGCGCTCAACAACACTGGCCTTCAAAGTCGAATAAGAGCTGTAATGATTAATTTTCCATTTAACCATTAACTGTTTGAATTCTTTATTCCAAAATTCCCCACCCATGTCGGTTTGTAGATTCTTAGGCTTTATTGTAACTTGAGATAAAATTTTTTCCATCGCCGAGGCAACATCTTTGCTATTCTTCTTCTTTAGGGGTTCACACCAAACAAATTTTGAGAATACATTAATAACTACCAAAATATATTTGTAGCCTTTATTAATTTTTGCGTAAGGTATTACTTCTATAAGATCTGCCTGATAAAGGTCATTAAGTCCCCTAACAATCACTTTCCTTCGTTTAAAATTTTTTCTAATAGGTTTGTGCATTTCATTGACAATCTCTTCCTTTATATTAGTCATTTTTTGCTATGGGACACTGTAAAATGATTTCTACATACAAAGTTGGACGCCCCAGTGTAAATATAAAATTAATCTTGTCCCCCCTTATTTATATTTCGTCCAATGAGACCCCTCGATTGAACGGCAGCGTCATCGTTAAGATACATTTCACAATCGACCGGTAGAATGTCTATATTTTCAATTTTACCAGATACTTGAAAAATGTACTCATCCTGCTCATTCTCCAAAATATAGAATAACTTGTCTACGGGCGATTTATTTTCAACACCTCTTATATGTAAAACACATTTAGTGTGGCGTGATGAAGGCTCCCAAATAAAAAATGGGTCTTTTGACGTTTCTGAGGTGATGGTAGTCCCCAACATTGTTGTAGTTGAGGGGTAGGGAGGGGATCTGGCTTTGAAAATATGTCTACCAAATTTATCTATCATGCTTGTGTACTGAGATTAGACTAAACACTAAATAATAAACACCACTATTTAATAATTTTAGCTTCTTTCAATTCTTCAATTATAGACACCATCTCGTTTCCATGATTATCATTTCCAGCCACCTGGGAGGATAATAAAAGGCGCAGTCTGTTTACCAATTCGTTAGGATTATCATAATACACAAAATCCAGCGCCTTATTTGATAAATTAATCATTCCACCCTTTTTAGGCTGCTTAAAGGTTTGGACTCGCCTTAACGGTCTCGTGGGTGGAGGTAGTTTCGCGAAGGCATAGGTATTAGAACGCGAAATTGTGCTCTTCAATATTTTCGCTTGAATTAAATATGGCTTAATTATTCTTCTATACTTTTCGGATGTTGAACCTTGAATTTGTTCATTTGGATCGAAATGCCTGTGGTAGGCGTGTGTTCTCTTCAAGATATCCATATAATGATCCAAATCCGTTTTGCTATAACCCGTCGGATCCTTCTTGAATAACAATTCATACAGACCTACGGTGCCTGGGTACGTTATAGTACCTACTTGCATATCCTTACCAATAATTTTCAGTTCTGAATCACCAATTTTAAGTTTCTCTAATGTAGTGTCATGAACTACTCCATATTGCCTATCATTATCTTTTTCCTCACCACGTATTGATATATCTATATAAAGCCGCGGTAAAGGATCATAACCTTCAAGATACTCTTCATAAGCTCCTGTATTTGATGTCTGCAATATATTCGCGGGCGTTTTGTACCTCGCTGTTAATTGCATCATCACTACTATTTTGCAAATCCGCATCATTATCACCTATAAAAGTATCTTCTAGAAAACTAACTCCAGTGGTGGGTAACTTTGGTAAATATTTATTGTAGATATTAACTGGAGACCTGATTATCGGAGGTGGTAATGTAGTTGAAAAAGATGGAGCCTCAGATGGTTCAACTTTAACCGCTTTTTCCATCCCAACATTTTTTAATAGCTTTTGTAGCGGTTCTGTGATGGGTTTGTAACTTTGTTCTAAGGTACTTTGAGTCTGGGAGAGAGATGACTTTAGGTCTCGATACTTTTGTCTAATGGCCTCTCGACTTCTTATTAGCTGTTCTTTTATTCGTTTATCCTTCATAGCTTATGATGTGGTAGAATTTACATAACTAAAATGTTGTTGATAAATTCGCGGTATATATTAAAATTTCACTTTAACATCGAAACCCTTTCTATATCTCCCATTATTTAGATCACTATTGCTGTGTTCCTTTTGCACAAATGAGTTACTATTAGCAGCTCATGGCTTCACGCAAGCGTTCCTTTTGAAATGGGTATGAAACACATGAGCAGCCCAATTGTACCTCCTCCTTTCCCCTCATGCACAGCCGAATCGTTTGGGCTCGAAGCGCAAAATTATATATTTAAGGTTATGTCATAATAATTATTTATCTATGGTATGTCGGTCTAACTCTTAAAATAACCATACGTAGGTAATCATCACTAATCAATCACATAAATTTTTGAAAAATGGCACAGGAGTTAGAGCAAATCTACGAGGTAGTCATCAATGACCCAGAGCATGAAATACAATATAGTCTAAATCTAAATTATGATGATTATATTCGGTCGCAAACAGGTTTAGTACTGTAGTATAATAATTTTTAACATCAGCTTTAATGCAATTCTGTTTTCATAGATGAAGCATTTGCGAATTCATTACTATTTCACGCAAGATGTAATCGAAAAACAGTAAGCCAAAATATTGGAGTGACGCAAAATCTTGAGAATAATGAGAATAATTCAATTGTCGAGTCACAGCCTCACCAACAAGAGGAAAATGAGACTGAAGAAACTTGTAATTCTAAAGTAATTACTATATGGACGTTCAATCAAACTCGAGATATGATTCAGTCTATGGGTACGTTAATTTTTTACTATGCAAGTAAAATGCAAATACCTACTGCAATTATACAAGATAGATAATTTTTTTGTGATCACATGTAGGACTGCCTTGCAACATAAACAATTAGGGGTCCATATTACTAAATATCTGACGATACTTTGCAGATTGTGATTACAATTGGGTAGATAAAAAATTTTTTCATTTCATTACTCCCAGGATGAAATTTATATGAAATTGAAACACCCTTAGAAAGACGTTTATTATAGTATTGTATTTGAAAAATTTATTTATACCAAAAATTCTGCTTAGATTCCACAGATTGGTTTGGTCACTTTAGTTGTATTTTATAGGTAACCACATTGATGATCTAAACCACCCAAGAAAAAGGAAACATGTGTTTGACCTCATCGCAAATGATTTGGTAAGTAATGGTTATAATGTTAATGGTACTATGGTTCAAAATAAATGGAGAAGCTTGACTCGTAGCTATAATAAAGCAAAAGATAGCCGGAAAACAACTGGAGTTGGACCAAGTAGATTCCAATTTTTTGATATACTTGATGAAATTTTGGGCGATAAACCGACAAATAATTGTGGTCACTCACTAAACTCAATTGAAAATATAGAGCCAATACTTTCTGAAGTTGAAAACATGCCATGTACAAGTTCAGATATTATGGAAGAGGCAAACATAAATGAAAACAACAATAATATAGGTTTACAACAAAAAAAGAGAAATCGAAGTTCTACTAAAATTTTGGATAAAGAATATATACAGATGAAAAAAGAAGAATACAAAAATAGACAAAAAAGGCATGACGATAAGGTTCAGTTGCAAAAAGAAAAATTAGCTTTGGACAACAAAAAGCTCGAGTTATTGGAGAAATTATTGCTTAAAAAATAATTATTGATTGGGTATTCATAGCTATTTATTATTAAGAGTTATTGGCGAAAACTGTAAGGTTTCCCAATTCATATTTTTTATTATTTCACTAAAATAGTGCTTTTGTTGTTGTTAGATGAATTTATAATATATTTTGTTTAATAAATAATACATGTTTACATAGTACTTAAATCTTTATTCATTTGAAAAGTTTGAATACAATAAAACAAGGTATAATCTTAAACGAAATTGTGAACAATTTTAAATATCAGCTTTAACTTGTCTCTTGCCATTAAAAGTAGAGATATAACTTGATACCAGGCATTAATATAAACCTATTAACCAAATATGCATCTTTGGAATTAGCAAACAGAGGTGAGTAAAATTATTTAGATAAACTAATGCATAAGTTTTTTTGGAGTCAATTGTTAAAACTATTATCAACTATTGAAACATATTAAGCATTAACTCCTGACGTCTATTTACATTTTCAGAAACAGAAGCAGCATTATCTGTATGTTCTGGTTGATTATGATCCGATAAATCCACATCATATTCATTTATGTGATCATTTTCCTGTAAGCATATGTTATGTAATATACATGTGGCCATTATAATCACTGAGCACATTTTTAGATCTATATTTTCTAACTTCTTTAAACGCCGAAAGCGACCTTTTAATAATCCAAAGGCGTTTTCTACTACCACTCTCGTGGATGAAACTCTATAATTAAATAATTTTTCATTGTTATTTAATCGACCATTGTCTTTAAATGGTGTTACCAGCCATGGTAAATTGGGATATGCTGTGTCCCCTAATAAGTAATTATTCCTCATATCAATTACACCATTACAAATTCTATTATAAATTTCTGATTTTCTCAGAAGCCTTGCATCGTGCATTGATCCAGGTTCTCCACAGAACACATCTATAAATTTTTTATTGTAATCGACAATTCCTTGTAACAGTAAACTGTGGTATCCTTTTCTGTTGATATACGCATCCTGATTGTGCTTTGGCTTTCCAATTTCAATATGACTTCCATCTATCGCACCCAGTACATTATCAAGTCCCTGTATATTTTTAAAACCATTGTTAATAGTTCTGATCTCATTATCATTTGGCCATTTGATATAGTTGGCTTTCTGGGAAATTAGAAATTCTAATACTCTTTTCAATGTTCTGTATACACTACTTCGGGTGACATCAAATCGATCAGAAATTTGTCTATACGTTTCCTGATTGCTTAGGTACCAAAGAGTTAAGAGAAACGCCTTTTCTGGAGGAATTTTCTCTCTTCCTTCTTCATGAGTAGGTAGAAAATTAGACTGAGCAAGTAAATCTAAAAATAAATATAATAAAGAATGTAAACTTGTATATTTCAGTTTATAATCAACTTACCAATAAGTTTGTAGGCAACAACACGACCTATTCTGAAATGCCTTCGAAATATCTCATCCGTATACTTTGTAACTATGTTCTCAATATACATGTTTATTCTCGTAACAGATTTTCTTTCACATTTTTCTAAAAACAACATATCTTCTTCAGAAGATGTATCAGATATTTCTGTGGTACTAGACATTAGTTCATTATCTGATTCTGCCAGAGCCTTTAACAATACTTTTATGAAAATAAATTATTCCTTATTATTACCGATATACGCTTACCTCAAGAATCATGTCTGACAGATGAACCATTCTGCTTTAATGTTAGAAAAAACAGTTATAATAAAAATTAAGTAAATAATAATAAGTAATAATAAGAGCTAGTGATCAGTTTAAAAAGAAAACATAATAATTACATTAACCTTACTTTTCCTCATGTAAACTGTCAATTAGAAAACTGTTCCTTTTGTGAGCTGCCCAGAGCTGCACAAGTGTGCAGCACAAATGTTTCAAACAAACAAAAGGAACACAGTATATCCTTATCTATCACCATAAAGCCATAAGCATCCTTCCAGCATAGGGAACATAAATCACGAAATTGCTGAAACGTCATATCCATGTTTACGTGATCATCATAAATATGTTTCAAATTTGTATTGTCTTGGTGGAAAATAATTATAAGATTTGCATTGTCCCTAATTAATTGCTTAGGAATGGATGAGTAGGTTTGACATAGATAAAAGCAATCTGTCAGTTTATGTCGCCCAAAGCAGAAATAGTCCCGCATAACGCTTTGGTTGCAAGAAGCAACCAAAGCGGTTTAATGTCTTGTGGTGGAACTATGCTTTCACCATCTTCATGCTCGAAATAACCGATCTCCTTAATTGGTTTTATCAAATCGCGAACATAAGCATATTTGGATTGGTACAGCGATCTGGAATATATATAAATGTTTTCAAAGCGAATACCATTACGATGTTCTAGCAAGGTAATAATGACGTTAGTTTTACCACAACCAGATGGTCCAACTATTAGCGCCCTTATACAAGAACCACCAAATAGCTTCCCATGTTTTCTAAATGTTGGAACGTTGGAACACCATTCATCTAAATTTGTAACTGGTAATGAAATATTCAATTTTTCAAACTTCATGTTTATGTGGTAGTGTGCGGAAAAGTGGTGTTTAACAACGATATTATCAACTATTTATAACATGTTTTAATTGATCTGAAGGTCAAAAGTTTTATATTTCCAACACCATCCCTCACTTTAACGATTAGTGTTGTAACCACCTTCTTAATGAGCAAATCAAATTATATTATGCTCTTACACAACGCGCCCACCGTTAGTCATAGTAGAAAAGTGAGGAAGAGAGGTCGCGGCCTCTTAAACAAACTAATAAATAGTCTACCATTTGAGCTTCACATCCCCACCTATAGATTTTGCGGGCCGGGGACTAAGCTGTCTAAAAGATTAGCACGTGGAGATACTGGCGTCAATGCCCTAGATGAAGGGTGCAAAGCACACGATATAGCTTACTCCCAATTTAGTGACGTAAAAAACAGAAACGAAGCCGATAGGGTCTTGGCCGATACAGCCTATAAACGTTTCAAGGCAAACGACGCATCAACTGGCGAAAAAATAGCTGCTCTTGGAATAGTGGGAACAATGAAGGTTAAAAGTAAACTTGGAATGGGTATGAAAAAGAGAAAACGTAATCGCAAGCGAGGTAAAGGCGTAGGTGACAGAAGAAGAAAAGCAAAAATAACTTTTAATCAGGCTGTTCAAAAGGCTCGAAGTGGAATCCGCGGTATTACTCTCACAACTGATCTTTTTAAAGTTGCTAAAAAGGCACTCTCATCAATAGGTACTAAAAGCATATCTTTTCCAAAACGAAGAATAATTCCAATTCCAAAAGCGGGTTTATTTTTACCACTTATACCTCTATTTGCCTCATTGGGAGCCCTGGGAAGTTTGGGGGGAGGTGCTGCTGCAATTGCAAAATCTGTTGTAGACGCGAAAGCAACCAGAGAAAAATTAGAAGAGGATAAAAGACATAATGTGGCTATGGAGCAAGCTAGTGTGGGAAAAGGATTATATTTAAAACCCTACAAGGAGGGAATGGGACTTTACTTAGCGCCGTACAAAAAAACTACCAATGAAGCTACCACGCCGGGCTCTAACCAACATAGATTTAGAGAAATATGTTGAAAATTAAAACTACCACATTTTCGCGGCATATTTATGAAAGATAAATTACCAAACAAGATTAAACGGTATGAATGCGGCATTATCAACTTGGATGATTCATCAGGATCGGGAACTCATTGGACGGCATATGTGAAAGAGAACGATTTCATCAATTACTTTGACAGTTATGGTAATTTACGACCACCAATGAAGTTAGTTCAATATTTTTATAGCGATGGTAGCTCGAATCAAATACAATATAACCACGATAGGTATCAGAACTTTAATACGTATAACTGCGGTCACCTATGTCTTAAATTTTTGTATAATACTTGTAATTCATAAAATAAAATTTAGTATGGAAGATAATCTCTTTGTGAAATAATGTCCCTAACTTTTATATTTTCTGGCAACTCGTCAGTTCTAACGCCCGATTTCAATCCCCCAATATATCTTGAGGATGAGTATGACTACGAAATTGGGCTAGTAAATTTTGAGACATTCAACACAATACCCAATATTGATGAAACAAATAACACATTTACTTATAACAACAGCTCTACATTAACCATTCCTGTGGGTTCATATGAAATTGATGATCTTATTAAGTATATTGAAAACAACGTGGACCCTTCCATTATAAAAATTACGCCAAATCTAAACACCACTACCGTTTCCATTTCATCAAATTGCGATATTGATTTTACGAGTGACAATTCGATTGGAAATTTATTGGGGTTCAACAGACAAGTGATTAAAGCTGATATATTATACGAGTCAGACTTTCTCGTTCAAATTATTAGAGTAAATGCCATAAATGTTGATTGTAGTATTACGGCATTTTCTTATTTGAATAATAAACCAGTACATATAATATATCAATTCTTTCCAAATGTGCCGCCGGGCTATAAAATTATTGAAACACCCCAAAATATTCTCTATTTCCCCATTACGTCTAAAACTATTTCCGGTATAACTGTTAAAATGCTTGATCAAGATGGAAAACTAGTTAATTTTCGAGAGGAAGTGATTACGCTCAGACTACACTTAAGAAGAACAACTAAAAAGTAGCATGGTGGTGCGTTACAATACTAGGCGGCACTTTTATAATAAAAGGTCGGTGATGGGAAAAAGTAAGATTAGTAAAAAGTCAAGCGTCCGCAGGTTAACACGTCAAAATAAAGAATTTTTACGTTCTTTAGATTTTGAATTGTTGGTATAATGAATATTTTAGATGTAACAGAGACACCCCTGGTGGACAATTCCATCATTAGTTATGAATATCATAATTATCAACCGTTTGTAACTTCAAAGTATGATTATAATGATGAAATACGTATTCCCATACAAGAGTTGGATACATATACATTACCCAGTGAAAGTATTTTGTATATTGAGGGGGTTTTAACGACAGATAAAGATACCACTCCAACAAAATTAAAATTCATAAATAATGGAATAAGTTTCCTCTTTAGAGAAATTCGATATGAAATGAATGGAATTGTAATTGATGCAGTACGGAACGTGGGTGTAACAACAACTTTAAAAAGTTACCTATCATTTAATGAAAATGAAAGTATTAAGCTGAAAAATGCTGGGTGGTTTCCCCATTTTGACTCAAAAAAGGATACTATAATATGCGATAAAAATGGAAAATTCAATGTATGCATACCCCTATCTATGTTAATGGGCTTCTTTGAGGATTTTAAAAGAATAATTTTAAATATGAGGCAAGAACTTGTACTTATTCGAAGCAATAATGATAAGGATGCGGTGACTAGTGCAGATCTCACAGAAATTCCCAAAGTCACTATAAATAAACTTTATTGGAAGGTCCCCCATGTATCCGTTGGATTACCGCAAGAATTGGCTTTAATGAAGCTTCTGGAAAGAAATATTGAAATTCCCATAGCATTCAGGAGTTGGGAGCTTGTTGAATATACATTATTATCCGAAACTACTACGCACACCTGGCCTGTGAAAACTACCACGAAATTAGAAACTCCAAGGCACGTAATAATTGCTTTTCACACTAAGAAGAAGAACAGTGTCACATCAATAATGAGCAACTTCGATAGCTGCAATCTCACAAATATTAGAGTATTTTTAAATTCCGATAGATTTCCATATAACGATCTATATTTAGATATGAAAAATAGCAAGTATGCTTCCTTATATGAAATGTTTGCGAGATTCCGTCAGTCGTACTATGAGAAACAAAACGAACCCGTTTTATCACCCGAACAGTTCATATCTATCGCCCCCATAACAAATATCGATTGTTCGCGCCAAAAAGATTCCACCCAAACTGGTTCCGTGGTTATGCGAATTGAATTTGAAACGACTGAAAATATTCCCGCCGAAACATGTGCATACTGCCTAATTTTACATGACAGATTATTCTATTATAACCCACTAACAAAAATTGTTAGACAAGCTTAAAGTACGCATGTCTATTTACAACCAATTTATTACTAACATCAATGTGATTAATAACAGTTGTTATTTGTTATTTATTGCAGTTGGAGTAGCTGAATATTCACGTATTTAACATGAGGTTGGTACTGGATCTTCAGTGCTTCAGAGGCGAAAATAATGAATATATCGTTAAAGAGCTAGCTGCCTATGATGGCATTAGATGTGAACATTTCATATTTCAACCACCCTTCGACAAGAGAGACCTATCGCCAGCGTTGTTAAAACAAGCCAAGTGGCTTACAAGAAATTACCACAGTTTAAAATGGGAAGATGGTGATACACCATATGAGTATGTTCCATCGATTATTAGGCGCCTAGTGGACCAAGCAGATGAGGTTTATGTGAAGGGAAAGGAAAAAGCTAAATTTGTTGCGAAATATTCCACGAAACCATCAATTATCATGGAACTAGAAGAAAAACCCGCTGTTCATAAATTACCACCCAGGTGTTTTTCACATAAAATGAGCCCTTGTGTATGTGCTCTAACGAATGTATTTTATTTTTATGATTATATTTTATAAATGAATAATATATCTTATAATAAATACTTACTATATTTTTGCATCTAAATAAAACAACGAATATAATTTAAATAAATGTATTTCAAATTACAAATTCTTTTCATTACATTTCATTATAATTCAATATCTTTACATTACAAATATATAAATTTCTTAATATTAGAGCGTTGAATAATGCCCATGGGGTAAAGTATCTGTGCTATCCTCCAATAAAATTCTTTTATCATCAAACGGACTTAACGCAAGTTTAAATTGCTTTACTGAATAAATTTCATGAAGATAAGATCTAATTAACCGCTGAGTTCTATAGATCTCTTTGAACTCTTTTAAACATGTTAAGTAATCTTCAAATTTTATGGATTTCTGCACAACACTCTTTTTAAACCTTTAACTTTTTTCATATTGCATATTTCCCCACATTTAATACTGTACATTTTCGAGCGCAAACCAACGAATTCGGTCATGATGTTCCCGTTATTTTCGTCTTTCATTAAACCAACCACTTTTTTATTGACTTGGGGAATGGAATATACATTATCCGGTTTGTAATCACTCGTATCGAATTTGTTAAGGTTGTCTTTAATAATTTGATAGAAATCATCGCAGTATACATCATATATTAAACTATCTGTATCCGTATATAGTAATTTACATTTTTCTACACTAAACTTTTTCAACATAAAATTATAATGAAAATCATACACACAAGTTTTAGAAATGTCTAATATACACATACCCACATATAGGGGTTTATTAAATACTATTTCAGTTTTATACAGCTCTACAGCTACCAAATTCTCATCAAAAATTGAACTACTGTGGAAAGAGGGACTGGATATGTAATTTTTAGCGCCGTATCTTCCCTCCCAAGATGTAAACAATTTCACAATGCGATGTTTCCTAATATTTTCCATTGTCTTACCAAACACAGCATTCAAAATCAACTTGAAGAGATTTTTTTCAAACTCATTATCTGCCCTCGCTCTAAGAAGTGTATTTAAATCTACATATTCTTTTAACCAGGCTGATTGTTTAAACTGAAGTATTCTATGTATTTTTTTAATTTTCAAACCGCTATCAAGACACTGTTTTAGGTTTCTATAGTGCAGCGTATAACGCTCTTTGTCATATAAAGTAGTCATTAATTTAGGTAACTTGGAATTTGGAGGGATTCTATGCTCGGGGCATAAAGGTAAATCTTTATGTAGATTATGAAGGTCTTTTGGGTAAGTTAAATCAACCTCTAATATATAGTCCGTACTTGAGTCATCGGACACTGAATTTACATCAAAATTTTCAATATCTTCTACCCATTCAAATCCCCCATATGGTAAATACTGCGACATTGCCCACGCATAAAGTCCATTTACATCGAAATAAAGTAGATACTCAGAAAGTTTGTTTGAATCGTAATTAGGCATATACTTATTATTTGCTTTTGCATATCTATTACAACATTGACTTACACCACCACGAATCGAACGCTCTAAAAATAGAAGCATCTCTACGTCTTGCAAAAATTCTAGTTTGACATTTGTGTATTTTAGCATACAATCCCACGTATATCCCGGAAGCGTATAATAATGTGCGGGGTCTAAGCCATATGTATTGAGGCACCTTTCTCTAAAATTTTCAAATATATCCGCCAATAGCAAAACATCAGTTTTTAAATATAATTGAGTATATTCAGAAAGATTTGCAATTTTAAAAGTTTTCCAAACATTTTGAGCATGATTATAGTCATCATCCGAAATATTATCATCATTTAATTTATTATAAAAATTAGCTATACTAGGAAGTACTGTTTCTTTTAAAACCTCCATTGACGACATGTAATCATATGGATATATTCCTTTTCGAGTAAGCAACGTGAAACAATCATTGTTTAAATGGGAAAATTCTTTCTTTAGTATTTTTAAATCTTCTATTTTCAATATTGATGCTAATTTATCTAGCGATGATGCCAGAAATCTAAAAGAATCTATAAACCTAAATTTAATCGGAGAACTTAAAATATGCTTAGTAAACGAAATGTATTGTTCCTTATTTTTTGCTAATAACGTAATATTACCTGGAGACGATTGGGCCACATCATTAATTAGCATATGGCTGTCGTAGCCACTTAAATTGTGAAAAACTACGGGCACTATGAAGGTGTTTTTATAATTTAAGTTGCAGGTAGAATGGGCCCAACCCCTAAATTGACCGGTAAAATGTGAGTGGTCTCGAACGGGTTTATCTTCTTCAGTAAATGGTTTCACACATATATGACAACGATTTGTTTTCTTTAATTCATTATCAACCTCAGTAGAACATTCTTCCATAGGAAATACAAATTTTAATTTGGAGTCAACAAATTTTGCAATATTTTGAAGTTCCTCTACAAACCACTTCACGCAATCCAAACCCACATAACTTCTATAATAGGATAAACTTTTATCATAGGTACAGTGAAAATAATAGCCCGCAGCAAATGCCTCATGTTTTTGATACTTCACCGTTTTACTTTCCCCATTACTATTATTCTTATCCACCGATTTTAACAGCGCTTCAAAATCACTGTAAACAATAAAAGGAATAGGTTCTTTATATTTAAAATTTTTAAAACTTAAATACTTTTCATTCGGAAATGATATTTTACACGTATTAATTTTCGCACAATCTACTTCATGTTTGTCTAATTTTTTCTGACTGAAAATAATTTAAACATCTATCACAAATAAATATCGCATTATT
This sequence comes from Pogonocherus hispidulus, assembly GCA_963924545.1. NCBI lineage: Eukaryota > Metazoa > Arthropoda > Insecta > Coleoptera > Cerambycidae > Pogonocherus > Pogonocherus hispidulus. The sequence continues at coordinate 8,761,951 of OZ004697.1, read as the reverse complement.
ACTTTTTGTAAGCTGCTTTGAAAGCAACCTCGATAGACTTTTAATCCAAGTGAAGTGATATTTGATCTCAACGTTTTTTTCATTCTTTCCACCATTATAATCCTCTGAAAAATATTTATTCTGAATCATAAGTAAGTTAATATGTTTCAATTGTTTTTGTTTTGAAACATATGCGGGAACCACAGAATACTCATTTTTATTTAATTTCAACGTATATACATTAACTGAAATGGTATTTAATTTCTCAAATTTTGGTATTTGTTCTATAGTTACTGGAAAACTAAGTCCAGTAAAATTTAAAACATTGTGAAAGTTGGGATATGAACTTATACGATCTGAATTTTTTTGTGTAGGATAAAGACAGCTTACAACAGCATATGCAAAACAAAACTGATCTGTATTTTTAACGTTTACCACCGCTTTTTTTACTTTAATATCATGAGGTAGTTCTATATAAGAAGTACCCCCATTAGAAAATTCATATTTATTAATATTGATTTCCAAACTCTCAATACGATTGAGTGTTAAACCACTCTGACCCTCTTGAAATTCAGCTAATTTGTTTATTATTTTATCACTAATGTTGTGCCGATACCACACCGACAACTCTGTTCCCAAATCTATTAAATTATTTTTTGTATTAAAATATTTAAAATGTCTTGATTGTTTGTTCTCATCAATATTTTCTTTAATAAATTCACAACATAAAACTGCGTTCACTTTAATGGTTGGGTCTTTTTTTAATTCATTTATAATTCTAGGTTTAAATAGATAAAATGAATCCTTCAAAAATTCAAGTGGGTCAGTATGAAGCAAATTAATTATTAAACCACTTCGAATTCGACCCGAAAATGCAGATTTTCCATCTTCCCACCGAATTCGCTGACTGCGCTTTGGTGTTTGTTTAACTTTTTTATTGCCAGACAACCCACCACCTAAATATATATTATCTAAAGTATATTAACAACTGTCTATATTTTCTCAAATGACCAATATTTGTTTGAAGTTTCGTTTTAAGCGGATATGCAATATCAACCTTTAAAAGAGCATTATTAAACAGTCTAATATTTTTACTACAATAAGCGATATATTTCAATAAATCTTCATTTCTAATATTACCCTTAGCCTGACTTAAATTTAGAAAAATTTCAGCGATGTTCTTGACTATATCATCACTTAATTCATCCATGTTAGTATATATATATATATATATATATATATATATATATATATATATACAGGGTGATTGATCGAAACCGTCCATTAACAGTATTGGGAATTCTGTTCATAATATTTTTCTGAAAATTTCAGCATCTAGGTAATGAATCATGCTCTTTTCAATGAAAATATTTTCAAGATGGCGGCACTTCCGGAAGTACCGGATATTGATATCAACTTTCTTATTTCAAATGGAATGGTATAGTTTTTTTTGCATTTTTGAATTCCGGATGTAATTTTAGGGGGACTTTGTGTAGCATTCCCTATACCTAACTTAAACTGTTTTTGAAATATTGACGGGTGAATATTGACATTTTTGCAACTTTGACACCCTGTAAAATCTAAACGGTTTGAGATCAAGCAAAACGGTTTGCACATTCCTATCTTAACTTCTTATAAGCTATCGTTTGATACTAATTTCAAATGTATCCAGGAATTAAAAATTTTCAAAATTTTCAGAAAATTAAAAATTTTTGGATAATTCTGAAATTAGTACCAAACGATAGCTTATGAAAAGTTAAGATAGGAATGTGCAAACCGTTTTGCTTGATCTCAAACCGTTTAGATTTTACAGGGTGTCAAAGTTGCAAAAATGTCAATATTCACCCGTCAATATTTCAAAAACAGTTTAAGTTAGGTATAGGGAATGCTACACAAAGTCCCCCTAAAATTACATCCGGAATTCAAAAATGCAAAAAAAACTATACCATTCCATTTGAAATAAGAAAGTTGATATCAATATCCGGTACTTCCGGAAGTGCCGCCATCTTGAAAATATTTTCATTGAAAAGAGCATGATTCATTACCTAGATGCTGAAATTTTCAGAAAAATATTATGAACAGAATTCCCAATACTGTTAATGGACGGTTTCGATCAATCACCCTGTATATATATATGATAATTACTACTTATTAACAATTTTTAATAAATTCTATGGAAACTGTTGTAGAAAAATTGTCTTTGTTTATATTTTTCTCACCGCGACTGATGAGGCTGTAGCAACCATTTTCAAATTCCTCAAATGGTCTTCGATTTGTGCAGTGATTCTTTTCGGTAGGAACACCTGGCAGTCATCTAATTCAGCTACCAATCCTCCGCCATATTTTGAGCTGACTTTCTTAATTCTGTGTATTAAGAATGTTGTTCCACCTTCTAGCTCCTTTAGTGGCTTTGTGGGTTTATAGGCTAAAAGGGATTTTTCATTAATTTTCTTTAAATCCATCTTTCTGTTTCTAGAAACAAACAAAAGAGATAAATTGTATACTATCACCGCTATGATGTGAATTAAAATGTTTAACTTGAATTAAGATATAAAAGTGAAGATGACACTTACCAATTTATTGATGGGCAAATAATTTTATTTTCAGGTCAAGCCTTTCTGCAAACAAGAATTATGGGCGGTACTAATAATGTAAAGATGTGAGGTCAATTAGGTATATTACCACTTTGTGAGACTAGAAGGAAGTGAATCTGCTTTTATATGGAGAGAACGGGATACATTAACCTTCATAAAATTAATTATACACATGTTTCTACAATGCCTTTGTTAAGATTATGTGGGCATGGTGGAATGTTAACCTTTATATTTTCAAAAATATTTTCCTTGGAAGTATTTACCTTGTTTTATAATAAACACGTACATTCTCCATTCAATGTCTTTGTTGTTTTGTTATGTGAAGGTGTCAACCTTCGCATTTTGATTATTTCCTTATGGGTAGCACGTAATATGCAAGGCATATGAATTATTATTAACTCCATATAAATAAAACAATCTGAGCTGGAATCCGTATGGGCCTTTAATGGACCATCCCCAAATTAAACAAAATATATTTTGGTAGAAATTCGATAATGGCATTTGAGTATATTAATTATTATTAATGTACCCCGACTTTAAGTAATTGGAACAAATTAGCAGCAATATACTTTGGAAGAGATTTGGTAGTGAAATTTGGCTATATTAATGACGCATGGACCATCTCCAAAATTAAGCAAAATATATTTAAATGGGTCATCTCCCATTTAGATAGGTCATCACCCAAATTGGCCGCAATATATTTCAGAAGAAACTTGGTGGTGGGCCATTCCCAAAATTAGCCAAATATAATTTAGATTAAATTGGTTAGTGGAATTTAGGTATGGTATTTATTATTCTTATATTAATATAAAACAATTTGAGCTAGAATCCTTATGGACCTTTATTAATTTTTATTACCCTTTCATATAAATAAAAGAGTTTGAATGGACTTTAAAGTAATTGGGGCAAATTAGCAACAATATACTTTGGAGGGGATTTGGTAGTGAAATTTGGCTATATTAATTAGTATTAATGACGCATGGGCCATCTCCAAAATTAAGCAAAATATATTTAAATAGGGCATCTCCCATTTAAATAGGTCATCACCCAAATTGGCCACAATATATTTCAGAAGAAATTTGGTGGTGGGCCATCCCCAAAATTAGCTAAATATATTTCGGAATTAATTGGATAGGGGAATTTAGGTGTGGTATTTATTATTCTTATATTAATATAAAACAATTTGAGCTAGAATCCTTAAATAAGGAGCCGTGGGCCCCCCCATGGGCCATCCCCAAAATTAGCCAAATATATTTTGGAATAAATTAGGTATGTTATTTATTATTCTTATATTAATATAAAACAATTTGAGCTAGAATCCTTATGGGCCTTTAAATAAGGACCCCCAAAATATATTTTGGACACCGAAATTCGACTTCGCCCCCTGCGACCCGAAATTTGGCTATAATATTAGGATTAATCCAATTAATGGCCCCATTTGAACCCCACTGAAGGACCCCCGAAAAACCAGCCTGGGCCAAGAGAGCCGCCCCAAAAAACCAGCCTGGGCCCTATTTGAACCCCACTGAAGGACCCCCCGGGCCAAGAGCCCCAAAAAACCGGCCTGGGCCAAGCGGGCCCACCCCTGCCGAATCGGAGTAGGACCCCCGGAAATTTGGCTAATCCAATTAATGACCATGATCCATTTGAACCCCGCCCCCCAAAAAAATAGCCCAGTATTCGGGTCCTACCCCCGCGATCGTCGAATCGGAGTAGGACCCCCGGAAATTTGGCTATAATCTGGGGATTGACTAATCCAATTAATGGCCATGATCCATTTGAACCCCGCCCCACTAAAGGACCCCCAAAAAATGGCCCGGAGCCGAAATATTATGCAAATTGAGGCAGAATCCCTATAGCCTTTCTACTAAGACATTGTTTTAAATTTCGATAGTGAATAAGATATTTTTCCTTGTCATGAAGCGTGCTCATCAATTTTTTGCATTTACTTCCCTCTGGTAGCTTTTTCTCACAACAAAACGGTCAATCGGAATGTGTATTATGCAGAGAATCGGGATATTCTAATGTTACTTCTAATATGAACCCAATCGATGAGTCTGACGTAATTGCATCTATATTGAAATTTTCTATTTCTCTGGCTGTCATCCAACGAAACCGGTGTTGCGGTAAATATTCGGTCATAGCTTTTTCATACATATTATTGATATCAAAATACATTAAATATGTTTCATCTTCATCTTTGTTATAATTTTGCATATACCTATTATTTGCTTTAGCATGTCTATGAATACATGTGGAAAGACCGCCCCTAATGCCCTTTTCAACTAAAAGCAACATATCAGGGTCAGTGAATAGTTCAAGTTCAACTTTTGTCATTTTCAACATTGCATCCCACGCAAAACTAGGCGTAGTTATATAATGAGCGGCATCAAGATTATAAGTTTTCATACATAAATCTCTAAAACATTCAAATACGTCAGCTAGTAAAAATATATCAGTTTTAAGATAGATATCCGAATATTCACCTAAATTTTTACAATTGAATGCTTTCCAAATATTCTGAGCGTGTGTATAATCACTATCACTGATATGTGAGTTTTTCAATTTATTATAAAACTTTTCTTTTAATGGCAATTTAGTTTCCTCTAACCGGTTTAGAGAATTTATATGATCATAGGGAAATACTCCTTTTCTTAATAAAAGCTGAATATTTTCATTCTCTAAATTTGAAAACATTTTTTTTGTTATTTTACATTCATCTAAATTTGATGCTAGTTCAGCTAAAGATCTAGCTAAAAATTAAAAGAATCAATAAATCTTAAGTTGATACTTCTAGTAAGTAGGTATAAGGTCAGCTGGGCCAGACAGTGCAGAGACACTGCACCACCTGGACCCAACTGACCTAACACTACAAACAGAAATCTCATACATCAATCCAAGGTCAAACAGCTACAAAACGACTAGAGGTTATTGCGCAAACATCAAATAGGGAGCTGGCAGTCAGAGAGCCACCTTAGCAGGAAGCTTACACATTTCGGTACTACATACTCACACAATGGGCTATTTTTAGCGCTCGTTATTAATAATCATAAACAGCTACCTGTTACAAGTAGATAGCCTGGAGACATGCGTACACAATAATTTACAAGTTGTTGGTAAATAAACACATCGTGAAAACTAAAATTATATTTAACTCTCGTGAAATACATAGTGCAACGGTATTTAAGAACGGTGACGTATACAGGATCTTTAATAAACTTGATACGTATACAGGGTCTTTAATAAACTTGATACATATAGATAGGCACTGTTAAATAGTAAATAAAAGAAACGGTTAGATACCAAATTATCCGTTTAAGAAATAATGTACAGAGAGAGGTCTGTATATACAGACATAGGAGATAGATTAGGTACCTTATTAATAATTATGGCAAACAGCATAATTTCGTATCATCTAGAACAGTAGTTGAATACCTGCCATGATCTAAATGTAGAAAATTGTACCACCTAGTTTATCGGCAACACACCATAGCTATTTAATTTATTATAACATCGTGAATACTAAAATTATATTTAACTCTCGTGAAATACATAGTGCAATGCTATTTAAGAACGGTGACGTATACAAGGTGTTTAATAAACTTGATACGTATACAGGGTCTTTAATAAACTTGATACATATAGATAGACACGGTTAAACAGTAAATAAAAGAAACCGGTTAGATACCAAAATATTAATTTAATAAAAACAACATAGAGATATAGGCGATAGGGTATCTTATTACCTATGGTAAACAACTAATATACAATCATATTCAGTGTCAACCCAAATATTTATTAATGTCTATAATTTGGGTCATACGTAATCCAGAAATACAATATAAACAGAAAGCCACTGAAAACATTTTTCGTGGTTGGAAAACATCCTAAGGAGCCATATACACGGTTGTAACAATATCATATACAGAGCTTGAAGAATACTTATTTAAACATTGCTTAATGGTAATAAACAGACAGTGAAAACTAAAATTATATCGTGAAATACATAATGTGACATTATTTAAGAACAACGACGTGTTCAAGGCCTTTTAATAATAATAAAGATTGTTATATATATATATAGATATACCAAAAATATTCAGGTACGAAACAATATAAGGAGTTATTTATGCAGATATAGGAGGTAGAATAACTTATTAATTACGCCAAATAACATAATTTTAGACTACGGGTCTATAGATGAACGCTGGTTACAGGTGAAATGTAGAAGCAGACACCTAAACTATATTATAGCTGCACTAGTTAGAGTGAATTTCTTTTTTTACACAATTGCATATAGTACATACAGTTAACGGTCTAAATAACACTAACGGGTTTTTACAACAACTGCAAAACGTTCGTCGAGGAATTTGAATGAAGGTTGTAGTAGTATGCATGTCCACATGTCTATGGGATGCCCCCGTAACTCTCAAACGGTAAAAGAAGTAACAACCTTCACACAACCGAACTTCTCCGCCATCAATGGTATCTATGATAACAAACACTAGTGTTGAACAGTATAGGGCATCCACATCATCAAAGTCACGACTCTGGATCAACTTGGATTTGAAGTATTCTTCTTCGGTATCGTCGTTAATATCGGGGATGATTCCATCATCAACATAACCTCCTGCTTCTGGTTCTATTCTGGCACTATCTTTCTGAGACAGCTTACTCAAAAACCGTGAATTTGAAGCAGCAGACATTGTTTTTCTAAATGATGAAAACCAACTGCCTATACCCACGATTCTAACTCTTTTATATATTAAATACCTATTCATACCTATTCATACCACATTCAGCGCTCGAGTGAAGAGCTAGCGTATAAAATTTGCCAAGTATTTACATATCTACCTTTAAATTAGTGAGTAAATTCTTTTAAAATTAGCATATTGAATCATAACAATGAGTTTTGTTTGTGCTAAGTGTGAAGTGCAAGTTGCAGATCAAGAAAGAATTCTTTGTGACCAATGCAATAAGTGCTTCCACTCTACCTGTGCTGGTTTGAGTAGGCAGGAATGTTTGTGCATTAGGGCTAAGGATAGAAAAATAAGTTTTCACTGCACCAAATGTAAGTCCTTAAATAGCTCTATATCTAGTTTGAATAAAATTGTCACAGACTTAAAATCTCAGATAAATAAATTAAATGAGGAAATTGGAGATCTAAAAACAAAGTGTGATGGCCAAAAAAGTTTAACTGATAACGACCCTGAAAAAACGGAAGCACTGAGTTTTAACAATAACATTGGCCAGCTGATTGAAGAGGTCAATGAACGGGAATCACGATCGAAAAATGTTTTAATTTTTAATCTACCTGAGTCCCGGAAAGCTACAAAGGAGGAGCGATTAGAAGAGGACACTTCCGAGGCCTTAAACATCGTCAAGACGTGCAATGACGTTATCACGGATGGTGTGCGTGTTTTCCGATTAGGTAAATATACTGCTTCTAAACATAGACCTATTAAGGTAGTCCTGAATAGCCGTTCTGAGGCACTAAAAATATTACAAAATAAGAGGAAGGTAGTTATGGATGGCATCAAGATTGGACCTGATCAAACTAAATTGCAACAACAATATTATAGGGAACTTGTCAAGGAAATAAATGAACTTAAAATAAATGGCATAACCAACCGTTTCATTAAATACATCAATGGTGTTCCCAAAATTGTTACAGCAAAAAACTAACTCCAAACCCAAGTCGTAGAAACCTTGAGGTGTACTACCAAAATTGTCGAGGAATTAGAACTAAATTAATCAATTTTTTTAATAATGCTAAAGCTGTTAACTACGATGTGATCATTCTTACCGAAACGTGGCTGTGCGATGGTATTGCAGACTGTGAATTGTTTGGTGAAAACTATGTTGTATATAGAAACGACCGCAGCTCTCCAAATGGTGAAAATGTTTTGGGTGGTGGCGTCTTAATCGCAGTGAACTCGAAATATGTATCTTCATATGAATTTGGTGTCACTAGTAATGTGGAGGAGTTATTTGTATCTGTTATCATAGACAAATCTGAGCATATTTTCACGGCGGTATATATCCCGCCGTCCTCAATTTTGAATGTTTTTGAAACCCATGCCGAATCAATGGAACGTATTGCAGAAAGTCATCCGAAAGCTATTCTACATGTATGTGGGGACTTTAATTTACCTAAACTAAGATGGTCCTTCGACTCCGAAGGTCATACTGTTACTGAAGGTTCTCTGTCTAGGCAAGCTGAAGCTTTATGTGACTGTTATATTTTCTTAAATTTAAACCAGTATAATTCTGTAAAAAATTCAAATCAAGTTATTTTAGATTTATGTTTTTCCGTTTTGCCTGGCGTGACCGTTAGTGAAAGTGATTTTAACATGACAAATGTTGACAGCTATCACCCACCATTATTAATTCACATTCCAATTGATGATCTCTATGAATCACTTTGTGTCGCAGATAGCTGGCGTTATAACTTCAGAATCGCTAATTATACTGATATAAATAATCATCTTCTTACCATTGACTGGGATGACATTCTATTGGGGAATATAAATCAATCTCTTAGTATTTTTTGTGACGAGTTGTCAAAAATATTTGAGTTATATATACCAAAATATAAAGTACCAAGTGAGAGGTATCCTTGCTGGTTTAGCCATGTTACTAAAAAGTTAATTAAACGTAAAAATAAGTTATATACACAATACAAAAAAAGTAATGATCCTGTACTACACTTTCAATATAAAAGTATTAGAGCAGAGTCAAAGAGGTCTATAGATAATGATTATAATAATTTTATTTCACGCACAGAAGCCAATGTGGGGCCAAGCAACATAAAATCTTTTTGGAAATTTGTCAACTCTAAGAAAAAGTCCAATGGTTTACCTAAGTGTATGTATTACGGCGATGTTAGGTCTGAAAATGGAGATGAAATCGCAAATATGTTCGCTGATCATTTTAACTCTACTTATAACACTAATAATGATTTAGATTCATATATTATTGATAATAATTATTTTTGCAACTATAACTTAAGTCTATTTTATTTGCAAGTAACCGTGGATGAAGTATTTAATAAATTAAACTTACTTGATATAAATAAAAACCCAGGTCCAGATAACATCCCACCACGCTTTCTAAAATTTACAAGCTATACACTTGCATACCCGTTGTGCATCCTTTTTAACAAATCGTTAAAAGAGGGCTATTTTCCTGATTTATGGAAAGAGGCTTTTATAACACCGATTTTTAAATCAAGTAACAAAAATAATGTTTCAAATTATAGACCCATCTGTGGACTATCAATCATAGCAAAATTATTTGAGAAACTGATATGTGACAATATTACTCCACTAATAAGACAAATAATAATTCCGGAACAACATGGGTTTGTCAGTAAACAATCCACAGTAACCAATCTATCTTGTTACTATAACTTTATTCAAAATGCACTTGAAAATGGCACTCAGCTTGATTCTGTTTATACAGATTTCAGTAAAGCATTTGATAGGGTAGATCATCAATTACTATTACTTAAACTAAAGTTATACGGTATTTCAGGCAGCTTACTTAACTGGTTTGAGAGCTACCTCTCGCAGCGTAAACAAAATGTTGTAATTCGTGGGTATAAATCAAGGAACTTAAATGTGACGTCGGGTGTCCCTCAGGGGTCACATCTGGGGCCAATTTTGTTCTTACTTTTTATCAACGATATAAAAACAGTAGTTAAAAGTAGTAATATTTTACTTTTTGCAGACGATCTCAAACTTTTTAATTCTGTGTCATCTCTTACCGATTGTCACTTAATACAAAATGATCTGACTAATATATCTAGGGGAAAGTGGTACACATTCGGCCATAGGGAACATTCGGCTACCCCCATTAAATCCGAATTGCGTTTGAATTTGGCGCTCAAACCAACCCAAGCTGTGAGAAAAAACCGTGTTAGGTCTTGGCAGTGTGTAAGCAGTTGTGATTTAAAGACGTTATTCATTTTGTTTATATTGTGATTTATTTCGTATCTAAGGTAAGTTTTTTGAGTATAATTGTTTGTTTGATTTACAAGTCTTTTTTTCATAAAAAAAATGCAAATCAATATGCATATGATAAGAAATTAAGTACTTTTTATTATCCTGGCAAAACATAACCTTCAAACAGTCCCTACTGTTTGAATTTTAATTCTATTATTTTCTGAGCAGGTGGGGAAGTTTCGGCTATCTGTTATGGTGAAGATTCGGCTGGCAGCCGAATGTTCCCCATGTAAATTTTTAATATATATTAATCTTTTTCATCTCCAAGAAAGTTAAATTATTTGTTTTAGATGCCAAAGAATTACATAAAAAAGACCAATCGCTGTGATATTAGTGAAAAAAATATAAATCTGGCCATTAAAGCTATATTGACAGGCACTTTAAGTCAGTACAAAGCTGCCCAAGAATACCAGGTTAAAAGACAAACCCTACAGTCTAGAATCAAGATCCTTTTAAAGAAAAAATCAAAAGAAGAGCTTCTGGCTAGCTGGGCCGATTCAGGCAATGAAAGTGAAGAGGAGGTTTCTTATTCAAGCAAATATACATCTCGTCAAGTGTTCACTACAAATCAGGAATTAGAGCTTGTAACTTACATAAAGAAATGCTCCAACTTAAACTACGGCCTAAACTATAAGCAGATAAGGAAACTGGCCTACGATTTTGCTAGTGCTTTACCTGATTATAAAGCACCGCACAGTTGGGAGTTGAATAAAATGGCAGGTTTGTTTATTTTTTTGTTACTGTAAATCCAAGCATTAAAAAAAAATTTTTTTAGGTCTTGATTGGCTACGTGGCTTCATGAAACGATATCGCAATGACCTATCGCTCCGAAAACCCGAAAATACGAGTATAAGTCGGTCTATGGCTTTCAATAAACCAGTGATTGAAGACTTTTTCGTTAAGTATGCTTGCGTCCTGGAAAGATATAAGTTCAAGCCAGAACAGATCTGGAATCTGGACGAAACAGGAATAACGACAGTTATGCCACCTGCTAAAGTTGTTGCCCCAAAGGGCAAAAAACAAGTAGCTCATATCTCTTCACAGGAGAGAGGTGAACTTGTGACATTTGTAGGGATGATTAGTGCAGCTGGAGGAGTAGTACCACCGGTCTTTGTGTATCCTAGAGTGAGAAACCCTGAAGAATATTTAGGTGATGAATATCCAATGTCCGCCATTGCCCTTGGGAATAAGAAAGGGTGGATGACATCTGATCTTTTTCCAAAAGTACTTCAACACTTCGCAAGCACTGTTAAATGTTCTGTGGAAAACAAGGTACTTCTTCTCTCAGATAACCACGAGTCACACATATCTGTGGAAGCCATTAAATTGTGCCGAGAAAAAGGGATCATTTTACTTTCTTTTCCACCTCATACGACGCACAGAACTCAGCCTCTAGATGTAGGGGTGTTTGGACCCTTTAAGTCATATCTAGCTACAGCTCAGCATGACTGGTTGCTCTCACATCCAGCAAAAGCCCTTACAATTCGACATTTGGCGCGTTTGGCTAAGCAAGCATATGAATGTGCGTTCACAATTAAAAATATAACAAGCTCGTTTAAAAACACTGGTCTGTGGCCGATGAATCGGCTTGTATTCAGTGATGCAGATTTTATGGCAAGCGAAGTAACTGACCAACCATTGACAGAAAATAAAGACGTTAGTTCTATTGGCGCCTCACAGACGGAATTGGAGACTATCAGACCCATCTCACCAATTCCTTCAACATCAAGCCATGCACCAGAAATTATACACAAAACACCTCCAGCCTCTCCTCAAACTTCCACATTGTGTCAAATTAGGCCATATCCAAAGGTGCAATTTGAAGAAAAGAAAAAAACCAAAAAGAGAAAAGCACAATCAACAATATATACAGACACGCCAGAATACGAAAAAAGACAAAGCTTAGAAGCAGAACGGAAAAGAAAACTAACTTTAAAACAGAAGAAGGCATCAGTCAAAAAAGATTTGATCACAGTGGGTAAAAAACGAAATATTTCTACATCAAGCGAGTCGAGTACTGAAGTTGTATTGCAAGATTGCTCGTCAGACGACGACGAAGATTTTGAAGACCTAAGATTCATCTCCGACGGCGAGAATATTGACATAGGAAACTTTGTCCTTGTAAAGTTTCTGGTTTCCAAGAAAGAAATTTTTTATGTGGGTCAAATAACTTCTCTCCAAAATGAGGAATATGAGATCAAATTTCTGCGCCGTAAACCTGATACAAATAGTTTTCTATTTCCCACTGTCGAAGACATTTCAGTAGTACAAAAAAAAGATATTGCAGCTGTTTTGCCTTTTTCTTCCAATCATGGAACTGCAAGAACCTCGAGTGTTTTTAAATTTAATGTTAACTTTTCGAATCTAAATGTAAGATAGGATAATATTCATGGGAGAATATAGATAACTGGTTCAACGTAGTTTTTGTTTGAATGTTATAAGATATTTTAATGTATAGCCGAATGTTCCCCTTCATATAGCTGAAACTACCCCCTCAGTGGGGTACTTTCAGCCATTTGTCAAACAAAAATAAATAAAAAAATTGTTAGCTTACTTTCTGAATCTAGACTTTCTATCGCTTGAGACAAGTTCCTAATAAAGCACAGTTTCATTCAAAATTATTAGTTTTTGAATAATGTTACCACTTTTCCCAAATTTGACTTTTAAAGGCTAATATGCCGAATGTGGACCACTTTCCCCTACATGGTGTAGCGAAAACTTTCTGGATCTAAATATTTCTAAATGCAAGGTCATAACTTTCTCCAGGAAGAAAAATATAATAACCCACACTTATATTATCAATAATAGTAATTTGGAGAGAGTCTCAACAATAAAGGACCTGGGAATTTTGTTCGATGACAAAATAAGTTTTATACCGCACATAAATTATGTTGCCAGCAAGGCTTTTAGAACTTGTGGGTTTGTGTTAAGACAATGCCAGGAATTTTCATATGTACCAGCAATAATATATTTATTTAACATGCTCTGTCGTAGCATTCTCGAATATGGTAGTGTTATATGGTCTCCTACTTACCAATGTCATATAAATACATTGGAAAAGGTACAAAAAAGGTTCGTCAGGTTTTTGATGTTTAAACTAAATATTAACCCTGATGATATATCATATACACAGAGATTGGATATGTTGGGTATTGTCTCGCTGGAAATACGTAGAGTAAATGCGGACAAATTGTTTATGTATAAATTATTTAACAACCTGGTAGCCTGTCCTTATTTGTTGAGTTTGTTTGCTTTAAATGTTCCTTCTTATACTATCAGACATCCAGCTTTAATTTCAGTTCCATTTAACAGAACAGTTTACGGTCAACACAGTCTATTAACCAGGCTAACTAAACACTTAAATGAATGTAATGAAATTGACATTTTCAATTCATCTCTACATAAATTTAAAATATTCCTAAAAACGCAGGCAAATAATTTACGTATATGAACTTCAGTTATTTTTCCATCTTAAACTTTTTACATGTTCTAATTCGGTTTTTTCTGTTTTAATGTTTTAATGTATATACTTTACAGAATTATACTGTGGTTTTCCTGTCTCATTTTATTGTGGTTTGTAACTATTCAATTTCAATTTAAAAAGACTGTATGTATCTTATTGTAGTTTATACTTCTTGTATCAACTTTTCATTTAACTTGCCTTACTCGACATTACAATTGCCAATGTTTTGTTTTATATGATATCGCTAAGAAATTTCGCACACAGCTAAATTATCAGTTTTATTTTCTCTTTGTTCTTTTCTACAATTTAAAATTCTTATATTTTTTATTGTTTTTTGTTTCTTTCGTTATTGTTTTTATATGCTATATGAACAATATGCGTTTTATGTTGTTCTATGTCTATAGTGTAAATACTTTTCTGTAAGCTTAGTAGGTACGATTTGGGTGTTTACCTGTACTGTACTTCATTTGAAATAAATAAATAAATAAATAAATAAATACCCAATGATGTTACTTTTGACGACCCAGAAATGTATAATTAAGTGGGGGGTGTGTTTCAGCTCCCCTCCTGTTATTTATTAAAGGTCCTACATAACATAATTTCCTACTACCTGTGAGACATCAGGTGAATACCTGCCATGATCTAAATGTAGAAAATTGTACAACCTAGTTTATTGGCAATGCACCATAACTATTTAATTTATTATAAACATATCGTGAAAACTAAAACTATATTTAACTCACACATAGAAATACATCGTACAACGTTATTTAAGAATACTGACGTGTACAGGTTGTTTAATAAGTTTGTTACACATAGATAACCATGATTAAACATTAAAACAAGGCAGCCGGTTTAGATATCAAAATATTCATTTAAGAAAATCAGTATGTATATATATATGGGGTAGGTTACTTTACCAAGGTATACATATCATAGAAACATATATTCAGTATCGACCCAAATATTCAAGCATTGGTTATAATTGATATTCCACAACTGTAAGTCAATTAATAAACCTGTAAAATATTGAAGGGACATATACAAAGAAATCTGCTTAGTTACCAAGCTATTTAGAGAAGATATTAAAGTTAAAATATTAATTAAATAACGACATACCCTTTTTATTTAAATCAAAATTTCGGTGCAATTTCCTATCACCAGCAGTACTATAGGTGAACACCGATTACATATCTAAATATAGAAAAGAGAAAATAATACCATAATATATTCTTTAAACAGAAAATTAATTATAGAGAATGTTATTATTTATAAGGGTATAACTTCATACAACCTAAGATGCTAGCTGGGGAAATAGGTAAAATAATGGTTATATGTTTAAACTATATTAACCTAAATAGAAAATAAGGAATTTGTAGCGTATATTAACATGTAATAAACATTTTTGTACCCAAGGGACTTTATATGAACAAATCGGTTTAGTTTCAATTGTTCATGGAAGAGTAACCAAAAATAAAATAATAAAAACACTTACCTAGAGCTCCATATGCAACATCCAATAACCTGTGAACGAGTGAGGCAACAAAGATTAGTTCCTTAATTAAATACCTAAGTTTATCGTATCAAAGTTTGTCAATGTACAAACCAGGTTGGTATCTAAAATTTTAGGTAACTGGTATAAGCACCCTAAATTAAACTGCTTCACCTTTAATGTAGAATAGTTAATAATGTATTTATACACATGGTCTGCATATTTTGAGGTTTAAGACAACCAATAATTATTTTAATCAAATATAAAAGTCAGTTATTATTTACACCTGTTGACGATGATAAACATATTATTAAAAACTTATAGTAAGTAGGTAACTGTCATATATAACACTGGTCGTAAGAAAACAAAATACTGTACACAAATAAAGCAAAAACAAGGAGTAAGCAACAATTATTTTCAGAATGTAGTAATCTCTCAAATTTACATACCTGGTCAGTTATTTAAACAACCTGATGATCAATTATTATGCAAAACCGCTAACCGTGCTGTAAAGGGGACCACTGCAAATTAATGTAAAACAGGTAGAAACCTATAATTATTATGGAGTGAAAGTATATAACAGTTGATCACCTGCCCATTTTGCGTAAATTACCCGATTTCGACTACATGTAGTAAATACATCAAAATAGTAATTACTTTAAACAGGGTTACCAGACTTATACAGTAGGTCATGAAAAAACCAGCTATAACGATCCACAGGATTATACCTTAAAACAGAACGTGTGAATCGGTCGATCGAAAAGAAATATGTATACATGTTTATTTAAATATGAATAAAAACATATCGACACACATTAAAAGAATAGAGTACTTGCATCAACAGAGAACGAAAGCTTTACCAATAAGTATATAAAATAGCATATGCAAGTTATTATTACCCAAAATATTATACAAAAATTAACTCTAGGATCTTTTCCACCCCTCTACCTTGTGAGGAAAGACTTTGGAGGGTCGTTAGTTTAAAGGGATCTCCAAATATATATCTATTTCTGCCCGAAGACAGAAGTAAACATATATTCAGACCTAACCTGTCGAAGACAAGCCTAATAACTTGGTTTATACAACTGGTCCCATACTTGACCCACTAACTACCGGCAGGGTCTACATTGGCTCTTTTTAGACCGAAACCGTGGTGTGGCTCTTTTTATATATAAACGTAACTATCTGGCTCTTTTGACTATGCCCTCTGGTTTGACTCTTTTTGATGCAATTAAGGTCTTTTATTTAGTTTGGTTCTTTTAGACCAAAATTGTGATATGGCTCTTTTTCGAGATACATAGCTATTTTATTTGGCTCTTTTATAATATAATCTATATTTTTTGTGGTTAAGGTATTTATTTATATGACTCTTTCGGTAAGAATGGGTCAGGGTTTATTACAGGTTTATTGTTTGGTAGAATAAGTTTTTAAGCTTGTCTTATCAGCTGGAACTACCTGAAAAAAGTCTAGTTATTAAAAAGTGATAACATTAACAGTAAACATGTTAATTATTCAAGGGGTCTAACCGTGGATTTTTATAGCCAAAGGGTACAGAATCGTAATCAGCGGTACGTACACGCTTACTAAAATTAACTCGAAACATCTTAGTCGTTTCTTTTGTAATGACATTGTGATCTTGTGTTCTTAATATATTTTTTGTAGTTATATACTCTGGGGATGTGTCGTGTAGAACCATATCTCTAAGTTTCTCAAAATTTATTGTTTTAGATGTACTATGGTTAATTGTTATACCCTTAGCTTTAATTGTATCATACCATTCGTTTTTGGTAGAAGAATATGTACGGTAAGTATATAATTTTGGACCTCCAGATGCAAATTCTGTTATAAAATTACCCTCACCCAACTCATCTGTCATCTGTCCGAGAAAAGAACCTATGGGTACGTCGTACTCATCCTGTCTACTTATATAGATAACACTATCTGTATCGTAATATAATACTCGTTCATCGAGTTTTTCCAAGTAGCTATAGAGTTTAAGCCTGGCCTGAGCAGTGGTATATGCTGCTAGAGCTACATTAACAGTGGGTAAAGGGGTATATGCCTCCTCCTTATACATCCAGCTGACTATAAGGGCATCCTCATTTATTGGGTATACAGTATGAACCTCTACAAATGAGCTTGTCAAAAGGTTAAAAAATTCGCCAGAGTTCTTCACTATAGTTGTTTTTGTTTGATTTTCACGCTGACCGAGTTTACCCCAGAACGATGTGACTACAGATTTACCAACCTGTCTGAGCCCGGGGTTATAAACTATTTTATCAGGGTCTAACCTAACACCCTCTTTTTCTAAATATTCTTTAATATAACTCTCTTTTTCCTCCTCAGAATTACAACCTGAGGGGTAACCCGAAGCCTGCTGTTTTAATTTAAGAAAACTAGATATGTAATCTGCAAACAACCCCCCACTCTTAGTATGTGGGTTATATTGGTCAATCTTATACTTCCATATTTCGTAAATATCGATCATTTTATATCCCTTTTCTAAACTTTTCAACACTTCGTCAATTACCCAAGTACCGAGTATGGCTCTTTCGTCTTCAGTATGCCCACATTTATCATACATATATTCGCAACATGTGCGACAAAGAGGAAACATTAGTTTTCCATTCGATTTAACAGGTAGCACGGGGTGGTAGAGCCCTTGCGGTGGTAGAATTTTACATTTTATTATGCCTTCGGTTTTGTTTAAATCTAAGGAATTACACTCGTCACCGATAAAGATTTCTGGGTGTCCTACGGGGTATTTACCATATTTATTGACCCAAGGATACAGGGAGCACACATCGACATATTTTATTTTTTCGCCCTCTTTTACTTTATAGTACAATTTTGTAGCACCTGTTCTACCACCGTAAAAAGCTTCTCTAGGGTTTAACGGTTGTTGAGAAAGAATGGGGTGGTTTGACGTAAATAACTCTATTTCCCTTGTTAATTCACTTTTAAACTCACATTCCCATTTTTCAATTACTTCATAACCCATTTTACGAAGTCTAGCTGTTTTAGCTACCGTCGACTCATACCGAGTTTCTATAGTTAATGACGGGTCATCATAAGTAAATTCGGTACGTCTGTACTTAATACACTTAGGGCACCCATGATAATAACAGCCGTGGAATTCGAAAATTTGATTAGTTTCGGGACAAAACCCATCAACTTTAACACCAGCAATGACTGTTTCTCTCTGTTTGGCTGCGTACAAAATATTTATTTGGCGTTGGTGTTCTTCCCACAAAAGCCACTGCGTAGCTATTCTTGACTGGTTATCGCACCATCTGTAACCGTTTTTGGGTATAATACCTATAGTATTAGGTTTTAAAAATTTTCGACGAAATATTTTATTGCAAGCCCCCGGTAAAGTAACTGATTCAAGAAAGGGGTCAACATTCCCTTCGCTTATCAAGAGCTCCCTAAATGTTAGGCAGGCCTGAGTTAAAATATTCACATCTGATATACAGTATGCAGCTATTTCTTTTTGAAAATTAAACACATAGTCCTGCTTTGAAAGTTCGGTGTACCACTCTATAAACGATTTTCTTTCATCCTCTTTCATACTATCAGGGTCATAGTATTCTAGAGCAGGGAGAGGCCCAACGTAATTTTGGTTTTCTGTTTTATTAAATAAGTGGGGGAAATAGCCTTTCCTTATGCCCTCCAACCCAAAACACTTCGGTAACTTAGCCAGAGACATAGGGAAGTAGTTTAAGGAGTCGATAAACTTGACATTATCTACAACCAATGACAAAAGTTTGGTACCTCTGGTTATGAGTTCGGGTTTCAAATCAGTGTTTGATATTATATGTCTGAGTATAAACTGTGTGTCATAAATACCGGCAGTATGTCCAATCACAACTACTTTTTTAAACAATTTCCTCTGGTTCATTACAAATTCCACAAACCGAGATACAGGATCAATTTTTAAAATTTGTTGTACAACTCCACATTTTGTACAAATTTTGAGCTGTGTATTCAAACACATTTCACAACGCTGTTTAAAGACACACAAATTAGGCTCATGAAGAAACGACCCCCCTTCTATCAGTTTTTCTTGCATACTTTCTAGATCGTAGAAAATGAAAAGTTGATCTTTCATAGAGGGTTTTCCTGTATCAACAGGCATATAACAATAATGAGGGGTAGGTACATGAGCTTTACATACTTTACAAAATATCTCATTACAAGTGTGTTGCCTACCCGATTTCACGGTTTTAAAACATCGGTTACACAGACGAACTTTAGAGCAAAGTGATTTATTCTCTCGCATAATTTTATGGTTATTAAAACATGTTTGCCCACGGAATCTTCTATTACAATCATCACACCTGATTGAAGTTTGTAGAGAGCAAGGTGGCGACATTTGGCAAGCAGGGCATGTAGCCTCACACCTGTGAGACGTTTTGGTGTTGTAAGGAATATTACATTCTTGACAATAATAAGTACAGCAGAAGGCTGAGGTAAGAGATGTAATGACATTATAGTGGCCTTCATGAAACAGAAGGTTAAGCCTTTTACCAGACCCATTAATCCCTTTAAATATAACATCCCGACCTTTTGTACCGTATTTATACACAACTATTTCGTAATCTTTGAGGTACTGCTGCAACTGGTTTAATTCGTAGATACCACCCCCTTCAGAAGGTATTATAACATTAGCATTCTTTAGTAGCTGATGAGCTCTCGTTGATTGAAGTTTACCTGTATCTTTTCGTACTTTGGAGAATTGAGGGTCCTTATCGACATGAGCTTGTGCAACTACTAGAGCCCTAGGTAAACAAAGCCCATCTTTGTTATGGATGCTTAAAACACCAGTCCGTTTAGCGCATTCCTCGTTAAATGTTGTATAATTACGACCGCGACATATTCCCCTTCCCCTAGGTATTTTAACAGATGTAAAGCTTAGACAAAATGTATCAACGTTAAAACCTGAAGAATTTGATTGGTATATACCAGAAATCATATCCCATACATCTGAGGTTTTTACTTCAGACATTGGTCGGAAACTGATCCACCCATCCCCCCTGGTAAAATCTTTGTTACAGAACGTAAACCCTACGTAATCAGTTGGTTCTGAACCTCTTGTACAAAATTCAACAATGCCCTCAACACCCTGTTTAACCCAGCTAACGGGGTCAACATTTTCAGGTATTTTATTAATTTTAAATTCCACGGTTTGACCTTTGAGATTGAATCTTCGAACGTTCTTTGTAACGTTTTTTATAATAGTAAACTTTTCCATCATGAAATTATCTTAAAACTCACCCCTTCTTTGAGAGTTAACAATCGTATACCTCTAAGTCTAAAGAGGTAATGAGAGCTACTTCTTCTGATTGACAACCTTAAATAGGTAATACTTGAACCTGTTTAATCAACACTGAAAAATAAAAAGCTAGTAAAATATTGGGTCAAATGTTAGGATGTAATAATTTCGTACTTTATTTTGAACTCGTGAAATCTAACTCTTAATAATAATAATAATAACAATTAGCATAACCAGCAATAACTTAAGAGAAACATAAGAAATTACTTTATTTTGAACTCGTGAAATCTAACTCTTAATAATAATAATAATAACAATTAGCATAACCAGCAATAACTTAAGAGAAACATAAGAAATATATATTTAAACTTATCTGTGAAAGACCTGTACAACTTATAGCTAAACATGTATTACAAATGTTGAAGCTATCAAATTAAAATTTCTCAACTACTTAAACTCTACACACTATATTATTTATCTAGATATGGTTAGACACTCAACAGAATTATATTATAGCGAGATACGGGTGCAACAAATAATAATATCATCTCTACTGCTTCTGTTTATTTGGGAAACCTCTAAAAACATCCTGTACCGGGTCGTACAATTTTTATTAAGTATATTACACATTAAAACGTACCAAAGGTATGTCCAGTGGTGTCGTAAGCAAAATGTAAACATGTATGGATTGAAATTTAACTTTACAATATCTCAAAGCCTAATAATTGTAGACTTGTATTCTCATTGCTGTATGTAGGTAAATATCTACTTATTAATATATAATTTCTTAACATTCTGTAGTGTAGAAAAGCTGTGTAGGTTAAAGGTTAAGAACAATTTACAGTATACCTTCGAGTTACCAAGGGTTAAACGTTACGGTTCACAAACTAATTATTCTTTTACAAACTGCAATTAGGGTGAATTACCCGTTATAACAACCTCGTGGTTATACTTCATTAATATTTTATTTCGAGGATATTTCCCGACAATTTATTAAAATAAACGGTTTAAGTAAATCCATATACACAAAGCTAAATAATTTCAACATATGCTATTTATACAATTACCCTCTAATTATTCCCAGTATCTGTAGAAAGATTGTACAACTTTGTGTACACTCAGATTTAATAAACGTTTTGAATAGCTTTATAGCAAACCTATAGACTCTACTCAACTCTCTATCAACAGGTTACTCGTCTGTTCAACTTTTAAAACTATTCAACTTTTAAATTATTTAAAAAAAAAGGAAATCGAATATATTATTTAAAGAAAAGGTTTTTTTGAGAGAGAAGTAGTAAATTGCTCTTCCGATAACTACTACTCTCTATTAAAGTAAGCCTGGCTAGGTAACTAAGTACTTAAGCTGTACTTAGTTAAACTTATTTTCATTTATCATTATTAACATTTTCTTACTGTTTAAACCCAGTGGAGTATAGTTTAATATTATATGTATTTACATAATTAAACCTAGTTTTAAATAGTCTATAGTGTATCAGACAGTAATTAAAACAAATTAGAATTCTATAACTGGTTGGTCTATCTAGAACTTATGTTCATAGATTTATAAAGTGATAAAACCTCTGAGAAGCTTATTATCTATTACCTTAATATAATTTAGTTTTCTGAATTTATTTATTTATGATCGTTTCTCTAAATTGAGTACTAAGTTTTGAGACAAAGAGGGTTTGTAAGTAATGTCTAAAGTTAGCAATATGAACTAGTTAGTGAAACTCTGTTAAGTAATATTGCAGTATTTCTGCTGAATGACAAATTAGATTTTTTTTTTTCAATTATTTGAAACTAGTGAAATAATCATAACCTTCTGTTTATAAAGTACAGTTATAACTTACTTTTAAAACAGCAAATTCCTATACATTATCAATATCCCAGGTTTTGTAGTGGGAAAATAACTTTGTTATTTTCCCGAGGTGATACACATAGAAAATTAAGAAACATGACAAATATAAGAGATGTACCCGATAACAAAATTCAATAATATTATACAGTTTCAACAAGTTAAGCTTTTTTAGCAATAAAGTCACGCAAGGATAGAACAAATATTTGTTTTAAAATATAACCAGTTTCCCATATAAATTAAAAGTACTAGTTAAGTAGTCTAATAGCGTTCAGTGAAGTAAATAAAGAACTTTTAATTCACGTTTAAACAAAACATATTATAAATATTAAACAAGTGTACTCACCACCTCATACACAGTAACGAAATACTCTAAATTTAGAGACTGTTTTATGTCTAGACCATGAAAGACCTTCTGTTACGGAATGGGAAATAATGGAGGGGCATAATTGCAACTTTGGTACTTGTATGTAGAACGTGTGACGGTCAACCTATATTACGATATCTTGGTAAAAAAAAAGATTTAATATTTTAACCGAGTCAAGTATTGCATAAGTGCATCAATTAGATGCAACAATGTATTTACCTATAAACAGAACTACAAATATGTTTTCAACATAGAGCCAAATTGTACACGTGTGAAGGCCCACACAGAATCTTTTTAAGTTAACACCTTATAATATCTTTAATATTTTAGCTGAGCCAATATTGCATAAATGCATCAATTAGATGCAACAATGTATTTACCTATAAACAGAACTACAAATATGTTTTCAACATAGAGCCAAACTGTATACGTGTGAAGGCCCCCGCAGAATCTTTTTAAGTTATCACCTTATAATATCTTTAATATTGTAGCTGAGCCAAATATTGTGAGTTTTTACATCTTATTATTAACACATAGGTATGACAATGTATTCACCTATAATCAGAACTACATATACGTTTTAAAATAGAACCAAAACTTCCCACACATAGAAACAATGTATTTACCTAAAAAGAACATGTAACTGATTTAAATGTCGTCAAATTATACACGTGTGTAATTTTCCCTGTACACATCAAGCCAATAATTGCCAATTTCGCAGTAAATTATTCTTGGCATCAAATATTTGCAAAATTCTTCAACATATACCATTAGCTGAAGAGACCTGCCAATATTTTTATAATAATAATGCCAAATATTCCTTATATAAATATAAGGTTTTACCCAACTATGTATTAGTTGATACGTTTCTCTAATATATCACTTAAATCTCCTCATCCAAATGGATCGGTTTTACATTATTTTAGTGCTAGTTGGGCTCCTGTGCCTTACAGGTGTAGAATGTGAAAGAATACCGGTGTTTAATTCAAGTTATAATTCGGGTTCAGGATCTCTGGTTATTAACGACTATGTAGACAGATATCGAAATGTCAGAGTGCACTACGGGAATTTAAACACCAATAATCCAACGTTTCATCTTCAACACAAAGGCGGTACTGTCTCCCAGAACTTGACATATAACAATAACTCCAAAAACTATAGATTAGAGTATGCTAACGAAGTTACTACACCCCACAAAACTGACAACAGTACTCAAAACTATACACTAGGGTTTGTTGATAAAGTGAAGCAGCTTTTAACCAATAACGTAACCTCTCCCTACAATTGTGTCAATGATCCTCAGAACTTTACAATAGGGTGTGTTAATCATACCAAACAGAGAATAACAGTCAATATAAGCGAGAGGCATAGGTTTAACAATTTAAGAGAGTGCGAGACCGAACTTCAAGATATGAAATTTACATGTGTGCTAAACACTCGTATTTGTTTACAGTATCACCTTGATTGCGAAGAACGACTTGCTTCTAGATCGACAGAGCCAGAAACTACGAAACCGCCCTCTACAACTATAGTACCACCCCCAACAACTACGAAAAAACCACCAGCTGGTAACATAGACAGTTTAAGGATCCTCCTATTAAATACTACAGATGAACTTTTGAACACTAGGTCAGATTTGATTGCCTGTTTAGCAAATGTAGACGGTCTAACCTACGAAAGAAACAAGTATGCTAGTGATTATATACATTTACTTGGGGAGGCAAGCAGCTCGAAACCTCTCTTACCTGAGAAACTTGTACGTAACCAGTTTGTGGAGGCAACTACCCCAACACGCTTACCACCCCCAGGCTTAATAGGTACTTTAGACAATTTAAAATTTAAAAAACTGGAGTGGGATTACTCCAGTTGTTACCAAGAAACGGAAAGACTGAAAAAGAAACTCATGTTTTGTAGGTGTGACGATGGCTAATAATATGTAATAACATTGTTATTTTGATTTAAAAATAAACCGTTTTTTTTCATAGAAATTTTTTATTAACAATAGAACATATTAGGACATGTACAAACTTTACAATAATTTATAAAAAAGGGTGGTATTTTATATTTGTTTGTCAGTTTTATTTGTAATCTATGTGGTAAAAGTTCCATAAGTGGCTTCAAACGGTCCTCGTGTTTATCTTCTACTATTTTTTCAAATAGTTGGTCCATGTTAATTTTTTCGCTGGTGTAAAAATCTACCCATACCTGATTTATTTCTATTCTCTTTAAAGCTGTGTTTAAGAAATAGCGGTTCCTTTCAAAGTTATTAAGCTTCTTAATCAATCCCCAATTAAAGCAGACATTTCTTAAACTATCAGCTTCTCCAAATTCACAGAGTAAATCGACATAGCACTTCCAACATATGTGACCATTTATCCTATCTTGGTTCCAAAAATATGCACAGACATTTTTAAAATGGTAGTTTTTACTATTTAATTTTTGTTGTAATTTAACGTTTATTACTTCTAAAACTTCGTATGGAGTATACATAGTTTTGATGTACTATATATTATACCAATAGTATGAATATTATGAATAAACCAAAAATGTTTTTCGTTTTATATATTTACAGCGTGAGCGGAGTGGTGGTTTTGGATATGTATAAATAGTTTGCGAAAATTATAAATTTACATTTGTCTCTCTCAACTGGTGTAAGGTGTAGCTCTGTTACAGAAGATTCTGGTAAGTTTCCCTAGTAACCTCCATTTTTAAATAAACACCTCATTTGTACACTTATTTTTTGTTAGGTATTTGTTTTGCTACATAGCAGCTAAACAAACGATGTATGTGTTTTAATTACTCTTAACTTATAATATACATTTATTCTAGAATAGAAATGCCTGTCCCTGTGAATCATACTTGTAAAAAGTGTAAGGGCGATGTCAGGGACTATGACGAGTGGGATAATAACTCGGGGGTTTGCACACCCTGCATATTTGAAAAGTTTCTGAAGAAGAAGGGTGGTGCGAAAAATCTACCCTCAACATATTTTTCGAACATAAAATATAAGACAGGGTAGATCCTTCAACAGGTTAGGTCTGAATATATGTTTACTTCTGTCTTCGGGCAGAAATAGATATATATTTGGAGATCCCTTTAAACTAACGACCCTCCAAAGTCTTTCCTCACAAGGTAGAGGGGTGGAAAAGATCCTAGAGTTAATTTTTGTATAATATTTTGGGTAATAATAACTTGCATATGCTATTTTATATACTTATTGGTAAAGCTTTCGTTCTCTGTTGATGCAAGTACTCTATTCTTTTAATGTGTGTCGATATGTTTTTATTCATATTTAAATAAACATGTATACATATTTCTTTTCGATCGACCGATTCACACGTTCTGTTTTAAGGTATAATCCTGTGGATCGTTATAGCTGGTTTTTTCATGACCTACTGTATAAGTCTGGTAACCCTGTTTAAAGTAATTACTATTTTGATGTATTTACTACATGTAGTCGAAATCGGGTAATTTACGCAAAATGGGCAGGTGATCAACTGTTATATACTTTCACTCCATAATAATTATAGGTTTCTACCTGTTTTACATTAATTTGCAGTGGTCCCCTTTACAGCACGGTTAGCGGTTTTGCATAATAATTGATCATCAGGTTGTTTAAATAACTGACCAGGTATGTAAATTTGAGAGATTACTACATTCTGAAAATAATTGTTGCTTACTCCTTGTTTTTGCTTTATTTGTGTACAGTATTTTGTTTTCTTACGACCAGTGTTATATATGACAGTTACCTACTTACTATAAGTTTTTAATAATATGTTTATCATCGTCAACAGGTGTAAATAATAACTGACTTTTATATTTGATTAAAATAATTATTGGTTGTCTTAAACCTCAAAATATGCAGACCATGTGTATAAATACATTATTAACTATTCTACATTAAAGGTGAAGCAGTTTAATTTAGGGTGCTTATACCAGTTACCTAAAATTTTAGATACCAACCTGGTTTGTACATTGACAAACTTTGATACGATAAACTTAGGTATTTAATTAAGGAACTAATCTTTGTTGCCTCACTCGTTCACAGGTTATTGGATGTTGCATATGGAGCTCTAGGTAAGTGTTTTTATTATTTTATTTTTGGTTACTCTTCCATGAACAATTGAAACTAAACCGATTTGTTCATATAAAGTCCCTTGGGTACAAAAATGTTTATTACATGTTAATATACGCTACAAATTCCTTATTTTCTATTTAGGTTAATATAGTTTAAACATATAACCATTATTTTACCTATTTCCCCAGCTAGCATCTTAGGTTGTATGAAGTTATACCCTTATAAATAATAACATTCTCTATAATTAATTTTCTGTTTAAAGAATATATTATGGTATTATTTTCTCTTTTCTATATTTAGATATGTAATCGGTGTTCACCTATAGTACTGCTGGTGATAGGAAATTGCACCGAAATTTTGATTTAAATAAAAAGGGTATGTCGTTATTTAATTAATATTTTAACTTTAATATCTTCTCTAAATAGTTTGGTAACTAAGCAGATTTCTTTGTATATGTCCCTTCAATATTTTACAGGTTTATTAATTGACTTACAGTTGTGGAATATCAATTATAACCAATGCTTGAATATTTGGGTCGATACTGAATATATGTTTCTATGATATGTATACCTTGGTAAAGTAACCTACCCCATATATATATACATACTGATTTTCTTAAATGAATATTTTGATATCTAAAGCGGCTGCCTTGTTTTAATGTTTAATCATGGTTATCTATGTGTAACAAACTTATTAAACAACCTGTACACGTCAGTATTCTTAAATAACGTTGTACGATGTATTTCTATGTGTGAGTTAAATATAGTTTTAGTTTTCACGATATGTTTATAATAAATTAAATAGTTATGGTGCATTGCCAATAAACTAGGTTGTACAATTTTCTACATTTAGATCATGGCAGGTATTCACCTGATGTCTCACAGGTAGTAGGAAATTATGTTATGTAGGACCTTTAATAAATAACAGGAGGGGAGCTGAAACACACCCCCCACTTAATTATACATTTCTGGGTCGTCAAAAGTAACATCATTGGGTATTTAATATATAAAAGAGTTAGAATCGTGGGTATAGGCAGTTGGTTTTCATCATTTAGAAAAACAATGTCTGCTGCTTCAAATTCACGGTTTTTGAGTAAGCTGTCTCAGAAAGATAGTGCCAGAATAGAACCAGAAGCAGGAGGTTATGTTGATGATGGAATCATCCCCGATATTAACGACGATACCGAAGAAGAATACTTCAAATCCAAGTTGATCCAGAGTCGTGACTTTGATGATGTGGATGCCCTATACTGTTCAACACTAGTGTTTGTTATCATAGATACCATTGATGGCGGAGAAGTTCGGTTGTGTGAAGGTTGTTACTTCTTTTACCGTTTGAGAATTACGGGGGCATCCCATAGACATGTGGACATGCATACTACTACAACCTTCATTCAAATTCCTCGACGAACGTTTTGCAGTTGTTGTAAAAACCCGTTAGTGTTATTTAGACCGTTAACTGTATGTACTATATGCAATTGTGTAAAAAAAGAAATTCACTCTAACTAGTGCAGCTATAATATAGTTTAGGTGTCTGCTTCTACATTTCACCTGTAACCAGCGTTCATCTATAGACCCGTAGTCTAAAATTATGTTATTTGGCGTAATTAATAAGTTATTCTACCTCCTATATCTGCATAAATAACTCCTTATATTGTTTCGTACCTGAATATTTTTGGTATATCTATATATATATATATATATATATATATATATATATATATATATATATAACAATCTTTATTATTATTAAAAGGCCTTGAACACGTCGTTGTTCTTAAATAATGTCACATTATGTATTTCACGATATAATTTTAGTTTTCACTGTCTGTTTATTACCATTAAGCAATGTTTAAATAAGTATTCTTCAAGCTCTGTATATGATATTGTTACAACCGTGTATATGGCTCCTTAGGATGTTTTCCAACCACGAAAAATTTTTTCAGTGGCTTTCTGTTTATATTGTATTTCTGGATTACGTATGACCCAAATTATAGACATTAATAAATATTTGGGTTGACACTGAATATGATTGTATATTAGTTGTTTACCATAGGTAATAAGATACCCTATCGCCTATATCTCTATGTTGTTTTTATTAAATTAATATTTTGGTATCTAACCGGTTTCTTTTATTTACTGTTTAACCGTGTCTATCTATATGTATCAAGTTTATTAAAGACCCTGTATACGTATCAAGTTTATTAAACACCTTGTATACGTCACCGTTCTTAAATAGCATTGCACTATGTATTTCACGAGAGTTAAATATAATTTTAGTATTCACGATGTTATAATAAATTAAATAGCTATGGTGTGTTGCCGATAAACTAGGTGGTACAATTTTCTACATTTAGATCATGGCAGGTATTCAACTACTGTTCTAGATGATACGAAATTATGCTGTTTGCCATAATTATTAATAAGGTACCTAATCTATCTCCTATGTCTGTATATACAGACCTCTCTCTGTACATTATTTCTTAAACGGATAATTTGGTATCTAACCCTTGGACCCTGTATACGTATCAAGTTTATTAAAGACCCTGTATACGTCACCGTTCTTAAATACCGTTGCACTATGTATTTCACGAGAGTTAAATATAATTTTAGTTTTCACGATGTGTTTATTTACCAACAACTTGTAAATTATTGTGTACGCATGTCTCCAGGCTATCTACTTGTAACAGGTAGCTGTTTATGATTATTAATAACGAGCGCTAAAAATAGCCCATTGTGTGAGTATGTAGTACCGAAATGTGTAAGCTTCCTGCTAAGGTGGCTCTCTGACTGCCAGCTCCCTATTTGATGTTTGCGCAATAACCTCTAGTCGTTTTGTAGCTGTTTGACCTTGGATTGATGTCTGAGATTTCTGTTTGTAGTGTTAGGTCAGTTGGGTCCAGGTGGTGCAGTGTCTCTGCACTGTCTGGCCCAGCTGACCTTATACCTACTCTAGTAACTCCCTCTACCTCTTCACCATTATTTGTATCGTTAAATTTCAATAATTTCGTGAAAGATTTGTATTTTTCTTTATAGTACGGCAAAAGTTTTAGAGGTTCATCTACTTTTGTACATAGTCTCTGTATGAAGAAATGTGAATCATAACCACTTTGTCCGTGACTGATAACGGGTATATAATTAGGAATTTTATAATTAATATTACATGAATTATGTGCCGCCCCCCTAAATTTTCCTGTCAAATGGCAGTGATCTCTTACTTTGAAGTCTGTTTCAGTAAATGGGTTTTCACAAATATAACATACTTGAGCTTGTCTAAATGCCTCTAATTCTGTCTCATCTAAATTTAACATTTCTAATGGGGAATTGTATATTGAAGAAATTTTTTTAGCGATACTAGTTAGCTCGCTTATGAACCAATCTATACAATTTTCGCTTCTGTTATAATTAAATGAGCATAATTTATTATCATATGCGCAATGAACATAATACCCTACGCTGTAAGGTATATGTCTTTCATAAGCATTGCTATAAGATGTAGACAGACGGTGTCACTGTTTCAATTGGTAAAAGATACGTTTCTAAGTCGAAATATATCGTAAACGGAACTCGTTCCTTATATTTAAAATTTTTAAACTTTACCCATTTATTAGCAAAAGTAGGAAAAGTAGCCTTTACCCCCCTAAATAAAGCGCAATCGGAAAAATGAATATCTAGTTGTTCCTTAGTGTAAAAAGTACAAAGACAACGATCGCATACGAATAATTTCTTTTTTCGCTTTGTAACTTGCCCAGAAATTAAACGTGATAATGACTTTATATAACAAAAATGATAGGACGTTTCAGATTCATTTATGTCTTCATTTTGATTATATTTCTGAACAAGTAACAAGTTTATATGTTTTTCTTTAACATCATTAGAAATTCTAGTAGGTACAACTTCATATTCATTCTTACCTTGGACCTCATCTTCAATTTCATCATCGGAATAGTCAGACTCATCGGATAAGATTATCTCTTTACCTACATACCACTTATCTTTATTATTCTTTTTTTTCAAACTGTAAATGTTAACCGATAAATTATTTTGTAATTCAAATTTGGGTAGCTGTTTTAAAGAAAATGGCAAAGTAATATCTTTTAAATTTAAAAACTCTGAATAGTGCCTATACGATGAGACAATGTTTACTTTTCTTTGAACATTTTGAAAAGCACAATTCACTGCCCACATGAAACAAGCATTATCATAGCATTGTATATTAATACACGCTTTTTTATTAACAATTTCTTTTGGCAAATCTATAAATGAAGCTCCAATAGAAAATAAGGAACATTTATTAATCTTAATTTGTAATTCTAATATTTCTTTCAACCCCCACCCTGAACCTTTTTCACTAAATTCAGTAATTTTTTTAAGCAACTTATCATAAATATTTTCATTGTACCAACTGGATAAATCGCTTGTTTCATATAAATTTGCATTGCTGGTATTAATATATTTAACTTCCCCCTCCTGCTCTATTCATCATCCCCTTTTGGAATAACAAATTTTCCGACAAATGTTGTATTTATTTTACAAGGATAATGCCTCAATTTTCGAATAATTTCAGGAAAAATATAATTTATCTCTTTCAAAAAAAGTATTGGATCCTTAAATTTTAAATTATTTTTTATTGCTAATGTTAGTAATCTACTTTTAAATGCTGTTTCTATAGTTACAATGTTAAAAACTAACTTCCTATATTTACTCATATCTGTGAAAAATGTATTACTTCGTTTCTATAAACTCTAGTTCGTCAGCAGATCTTCCACTATCAAGTTTCTTTAGCCCCTTATAAACTATTTGCGTAGGGTTTTTATTAACTTCTGCTATATCACATTCTGTTAACGATTTGAATCTTTCGGGTAGAAAAACGTATTTACCCTCGTAATCCTTTCCATCCAATTCGACTAAAATCCTCCGTCCATACACCGTATCAAGACTCAGTAGACGCTTAATTTCGATTGATTTATGTTGCTCAAGAGTAGCAAGTTGGATGGTGTCAAATTCTAATGATCCTAAAACGTTCAATGTCTTGAAAGCCATTTTTCTAAAATAGTATTAATATTATATAGATAGATATATGTATATCTTGTAAATATGGCAAATTACGGAAGATGATGGGCAGCGTTGATATGAGTATCACCCGATTTACCTTATACTTATTGAATCTAACAAATTTATTCTACAAGTACCCATCATAACAATTTTTATTCAATATCGATAAGGTGAACCGAGCATGTCAAGTAATTTTTTAACTTGCTTTATCTTTAAACATACAACCCAGCTAATATCATCAAGAAAATTAAAAGTATTATGTTCGCAGATGTAAAATTTATTTTCTACCTATACAATACCTCTAAAGATAATAATGTTTACATAATAAACCAAAGAATTATAATAAAATGTACTTACCAATTAAGAAGAGCTCGAATTGAACTGACTATTAAACAGATAAGATGAAATATAATAAAATTATAATTAAAACCCTCTATTTATATATCAACGTTCGCCTTTCTATTCCACCTCCTTGGGTACGAATGGCTTTGCAATATTCACTTACCAATTGCATCATTCAAAATTGCATTAGAAAATTGACACACATTAGATCTGTGACGTATTAGACGGTCTGATGTGTCTGCATAAATACCAAGCGAATTAACAAAAACCGTCAATTCAAATGTAACTGCTTTGTGTTTTATATTTTAATTTTAGAAGTGTTAAAGATTATGTGTGATCAACCGTCTACAAGTAAAGCTTCAGAAACTACCCAGCTTGATAAAAAAGAAGGAAATGGTAATAGTTTAAATAAGTTTACTTTTATAAGTACTAATATAATTTTATTATTAAAGCCAAATATCCATATAAATTATCACAACACCCTACACGCATAGTGAAAAAATCGATAGATGCATTTCCACCCCCAAGAAAACGAAGCGTTAGAAATTCTTCGGAAAGGAATAAAGATCCATCCGAAAGTAACATTTTTTCCCAGCTTGAATGGACGTATAATTAACGCACCTGCTATTTCACCTGAGAAAATGGAGACCCGTTTTTGCTATGAAGATTTTTCTCAATGCAATTATTTTTACACATTCACTAGTTGGTACGCACACTTTGAAGTTTTACTGTGCCATGCATGTTTTAACAATTTCTATAATTCTGAAAAATTGCATGATCTTACAAGTGTTTATGAAAAAGGAAATAATTACAATGATTATTACTCATATATCAATGGTTACCATTATCATTCATTAGGACATTTTCATTGCGATAATTGTGGATATGATTCAATCAATTGGGAATCTTGCTTAGTACCAAACTTAGAAAAATTGTCAGAAATATATTTTTATGGACACTTTAAAATTCCACCAGAGAATAATGTTGTATTTACCGAATGATAAACTGTTATTATAATATTAGTATTAGTTAATAAAACAAAATTTTAAAATTTTATATCTGTTCCACTTCTCTAAATACCCTATTTAGAAAACAATAATACAATAATTATACTCACATCAGTATCAGATTCACCTAGAATGGTTAAAATTACTGGTAACATTAGAAAAATTGGTTCTAGGAAGCAATCCGCTCCACCCTATATTTATATTGGAATGCTATCCTTTCATACATAATATTATAGTGCAGTTGAAATAAAAATATGTTGCATACGATTGCATTAATAAATGCAATTAAGATAAACATCCTGAAAGGTTAAAGATTTGCAATAAGCGGGTATGATACCACCAAACACATGGGCATGGTAAACCTGCCGGCTCCAGAACCCATCACAGTTGGGACTCTACGAACGGGGAGTGGAATCGTGACAAGCTGTGGTTTGAACAACTAAAGCCATATGATGCAACGCAGGCCAATGTAGTGGCCAAAGACTGTCTGAGTCTTGGCTGCTTGAAGTTTATGGTCGGAAATAAAGAATCTTACACAGCAGACGGGCTTGACACGTACACCACTTACCGCGAGTATGAAAGAATGCGAAAGAATGCGAATGAGAAAGCGCGAGTATGAAAGAATGATGTAATATAACTACATTCAATACATAAAATTGCGTAAGCCAACTGTCCTTTCTATTTTGATATCACTATTATTAACAAATAAAAAGCACAAATCTACGATTTTCCATTACTAGAAAGAGGGAAAATTAATATAAATATCGATATGTTTCTAATGCAACTCATCCTTGCTCAACCAACAAGTAAGTAACCATCATTTGCTACTTCTGATAAATTCTGACTCTTGATAAATTTCTAATCGACAATATTTGTGGTTTAACTTTAATGATATGTCTTTTTGTTTTAATATTTATTCTCTTTCTGTTTCTTCTTGCATGAAGATATGCTTTATGTTTATTTTATCACATGATGTGTCGTAAGCAAACAAAATATTGTCTATAAATTTATATTTGATTACAAACATTGAGAAAAAGTAAAACATTTTTCTGTTTTTAGGTAGCATCATTGGAACAAATAAAAAATATGACTGTAAATATATACATACCTATAAAGTTTTGTAACTTCTCATGCTAAATTTTAATTTTTAGAATATTAATAAAACCCAAACCGCGTCCTGGAACCATCTGTATCCGATAATAAATACGGTGGTAGACTCTGTAAGTCTATCTCTCTGTTTTTATGGATAAATTAAATTCTTCAAGTAACTAATTTTAGAATGAAAACTGGGATGAAATTCTTCCTATCAACCCCCCAACAACCGATCGATACCCCTTCAAACAGTTGGAGGTCCTCAGTGTAAGATTAAACACATATTTTGAAGAATTTAAATATACTATAAAGTTTTATAACTTCTCATGGTAAATTTTAATTTTTAGACCATTCAGTTAAGCCACACTGCGTCTTCCTGGAGCGGTCATCTGTATCCGGTGATACAGACATTTGTTGACTGGGTAAGTCTATCTCTCTATATTTATGTTAATTAAATTCTTCAAGTAACCAATTTTAGAATGAAAACTGGGATGAAATTGATCTTCCAGCATCCGATCAATACCCCGTTAAACAGCCGGAGGTCCTTTGTGTAAGATTAAACACCTAAGTACTTTAAAAAATTTAAAACATATTTTAAACAAAATTTTAGGAAGAATCCTGGGAGACCCAATGTCTGGATACAACATATAAACCAGTTTTAGAAGGACATATTATCAGAACACCGCCAATAAAAAAATCAAAAAAGGTTAAGAAAGATTTTAAAGAAAAAGAAAGGGTTAGAATAAGAAATTATTGTTGTATTTACCGAATGATAAACTGTTATTATAATATTAGTATTAGTTAATAAAACAAAATTTTAAAATTTTATATCTGTTTCACTTCTCTAAATACCCTATTTAGAAAACAATAATACAATAATTATACTCACATCAGTATCAGATTCACCTAGAATGGTTAAAATTACTGGTAACATTAGAAAAATTGGTTCTAGGAAGCAATCCGCTCCACCCTATATTTATATTGGAATGCTATCCTTTCATACATAATATTATAGTGCAGTTGAAATAAAAGTATGTTGCATACGATTGCATTAATAAATGCAATTAAGATAAACATCCTGAAAGGTTAAAGATTTGCAATAAGCGGGTATGATACCACCAAACACATGGGCATGGTAAACCTGCCGGCTCCAGAACCCATCACAGTTGGGACTCTACGAACGGGGAGTGGAATCGTGACAAGCTGTGGTTTGAACAACTAAAGCCATATGATGCAACGCAGGCCAATGTGGTGGCCAAAGACTGTCTGAGTCTTGGCTGCTTGAAGTTTATGGTCGGAAATAAAGAATCTTACACAGCAGACGGGCTTGACACGTACACCACTTACCGCGAGTATGAAAGAATGCGAAAGAATGCGAATGAGAAAGCGCGAGTATGAAAGAATGATGTAATATAACTACATTCAATACATAAAATTGCGTAAGCCAACTGTCCTTTCTATTTTGATATCACTATTATTAACAAATAAAAAGCACAAATCTACGATTTTCCATTACTAGAAAGAGGGAAAATTAATATAAATATCGATATGTTTCTAATGCAACTCATCCTTGCTCAACCAACAAGTAAGTAACCATCATTTGCTACTTCTGATAAATTCTGACTCTTGATAAATTTCTAATCGACAATATTTGTGGTTTAACTTTAATGATATGTCTTTTTGTTTTAATATTTATTCTCTTTCTGTTTCTTCTTGCATGAAGATATGCTTTATGTTTATTTTATCACATGATGTGTCGTAAGCAAACAAAATATTGTCTATAAATTTATATTTGATTACAAACATTGAGAAAAAGTAAAACATTTTTCTGTTTTTAGGTAGCATCATTGGAAAAAATAAAAAATATTACTGTAAATATATACATACCTATAAAGTTTTGTAACTTCTCATGCTAAATTTTAATTTTTAGAATATTAATAAAACCCAAACCGCGTCCTGGAACCATCTGTATCCGATAATAAATACGGTGGTAGACTCTGTAAGTCTATCTCTCTGTTTTTATGGATAAATTAAATTCTTCAAGTAACTAATTTTAGAATGAAAACTGGGATGAAATTCTTCCTATCAACCCCCCAACAACCGATCGATACCCCTTCAAACAGTTGGAGGTCCTCAGTGTAAGATTAAACACATATTTTGAAGAATTTAAATATACTATAAAGTTTTATAACTTCTCATGGTAAATTTTAATTTTTAGACCATTCAGTTAAGCCACACTGCATCTTCCTGGAGCGGTCATCTGTATCCGGTGATACAGACATTTGTTGACTGGGTAAGTCTATCTCTCTATATTTATGTTAATTAAATTCTTCAAGTAACCAATTTTAGAATGAAAACTGGGATGAAATTGATCTTCCAGCATCCGATCAATACCCCGTTAAACAGCCGGAGGTCCTTTGTGTAAGATTAAACACCTAAGTACTTTAAAAAATTTAAAACATATTTTAAACTAAATTTTAGGAAGAATCCTGGGAGACCCAATGTCTGGATACAACATATAAACCAGTTTTAGAAGGACATATTATCAGAACACCGCCAATAAAAAAATCAAAAAAGGTTAAGAAAGATTTTAAAGAAAAAGAAAGGGTTAGAATAAGAAATTATTTACAAAATAAAAACCATTAAATCTATTTAGAGATTGTTTTATTTAATACTCCCTGTATATCTATTAAGTATTACCAGTTATTTCTAATGACATAATTTAATTAAAAGATATGGGCTTCACAGTATTACATAATACATATATGCATTCCAGACTCTCGTTTCTTCGAGCGCTAGAGCGCGCATAATTAACTATCGACTGCAATTATTACGAATGCAAATCTGTGAATGCGGCCGTCGCCGACACAGAGGCGGGGTCGGGGGCCATGGGCGGCAAGCTATTCACTTCAAATTTACGGTTCCTACCTAGGGAGCTTTAGCAATATTCTAAATCTCGTCGATGGGGTGGCCCACGAAAATACCTATCATTTGACACCCCACAAGATGGGTGGATTTTTTTTACTAAAATTCGGGGGGCTAGATTTGTGGGTCCTACCCGCAGTATTTTACCAATATTCAAAAGATGGGTGGTGGGCGCCTGCCAAAAACATCACCACAGGATGCCAATATTTGGCGGTTTGCTCTATCGCCCCGGGCCCCCTCGCAGCTTTAGATATTGTTTTCATACACCCAAATTCGATAGGAGAGTGGAAGGGGGTTCCAAAGACCGTACTTCCTACTACTCTGTGGGAACAGTGACTTTTGCATCTGCAAAATAACATATGATGGGAACTCTACGTTTTAAATGCAATGGGAAACCGTGTTTTTTGCAAATTTAAATGCGCATGAGAAAATTTGTTTACTGCAGACGTTTTCAGGCCTGGGAAGACAATAAGAAAAATGGAATACATGAGAATACAAGATAAAATGTATATAGGGCGCGGCCTATATACGTAGGAAAACATTTTGATTGGTGGGTGTTTATTGGTGGAATCAACATTTTTAAAAATGAATAAGACGGGAGGATATGTAAAGAGGGGAGGATATGTAAATATTCGAGTGCGATTACAAATTTTCAGTTTATGCGATTATTGCTATAATATCTTTCAATATGAAAGTTAAGTGTGCTATTCCTAGTGGCTCCACCCCATCAATCAAAATTCTTCAGCATTTAAGACGCCTGCATGGCAACTCAAAATATCAAACCGTGGAGACACCGAGTGCTTTAGATAGTAGTTTCGAGATTCTGAACGGGTCATTTTCTAAGGTGCGGCCGATTAACGCTACAAAACTGCCCGAATACTTTAAGCCGAAAAGTAGTTCAACACCAATATACGAAGACATTACATACGACGAACAGCAAAACCAGCAAAGTGCAACGGAAAGCGATGACGACTCGAAAATATGTATTTTGATGAAGCCAAAAAGTTTATAACAAAAAGCAAGGAAACGCTACGGCACAAACAGATCCGAAGAGCCAATCTATATAGAAAAGTGGAAAAATACAGATTAAAAGTCAACAGACTGGAAATAAAGTTGGAAAAACTGAATAAGACTATGACTTTGGCAGAAACAACCAAATTTTGCTGTCACATCCAGGTGCCCCCAGTAGATGTTGTATGACAAAAATTTAATCCTGCAATAGCAAGTGCAAACAAATGGGGCCTTTTGAGTGCGGTCCATATAAATCAAAAACTTTCAACATTTCAAAAGTGGATCATTTTTTCAGAATTAAGACTGAATTAAGAGGTTTTAGTAGTTCAGTGCTAGTGTAAAAAGTGTTTTCAAAACTTTTGATTTGTTGTGAAAAGAGAAACTATTGTACAAAAGTTAATAATATAGAAAAAGGATTGTCACATGTTTTCTTTCATGTTGAAAGATGTTATAACAATAATTGTAAAAATGAAATAAAAAATTTGGATTTAAAATAAATTGTTTTATATTGCACATGTATTTGTATCCCGGATTTAATTAACCCGGAAATAATTACAGACCGATCCTTTCAAATATTAACTGTAATACTTACACATTAGCAAATTGGTTGAACGAAAAGTATCAAAAATTCACATTCAAAAATGACATGATAACCAATTTTTTAAATATTCAATTAAGTGGAGCTTAATTGAATATTTAAAAAATTAAAAATTAACACGACAGACAAATTAGTATCATTTGTCGGAACAGCCCTACTTTTTCCCAGCATTCCAATCATAGAAACTTTGAAGATATTAGAACAATTTTTAGTACACAATAAAGTACCGCCAATAGAAGTGGAACAATACATTTTATTGACGAAATTGTGTATGGACCTAAACGAATTTACCTTCAACAACAATAGTTATAAACAAACACATGGCACAGTCATGGGCAATCCTCTATCGACCTTATTGCAGATTTATTTCTCAACCATTGTGAAAATAATGTCAAAAACACCGCCTTCCAATTTCTCACAGTTTGGAAAAGGTACGTACATGAGGTATTCGCAGTTGTAAATAAAAGTTTCGGTATACACAATAAACTCTCAGTACGATTCCATAAAATTCACCTTTGAATTAGAAAACAATTATTCTTTACCTTTAGATATTAAAATAATCAAACTTGACGAATCTTTGACTTTTGACACATACAGAAAATCAACACACATAAATAATTACATACACAACCCCTCAGTAACACACTTTAAATATAAAATGGTTGCATTTAATACTCTAGTTTTTAGATTATTAAATGTACCACTCAATAATACCAACTATAAACAAAGAACGTAATCTCATCTACAACATCGCTAATGATAACCGTTATGAAAAGAAACAATTAGGTAGAATATTTTATAAACAAAAGAGGAAATTATTAATTAAAACTAATACCACCTTAAGTCCAATAGAGGAAAGACAATATAGGTAAGTATAGAAAATTCACATACCATCCTCAAATCAGTCAAAAATTTGAAAATTTACTAAATAAATTCAATATCATCTTTGCATTTAATAACTAATTAAAGACTATTAGGGTAAACTTTCCAAAAAGAACATCTGCTTCAGAAATCTGGGATATATAAAATAAACAGTAGTAATTGCAACAAACTGTATATCGGTCAAACAAAAAGAAATGTAATAGGTAACTAGATTTAAAGACCATTCATATCACACAAAAAAATTTAAAGTAGATAAGTCGGCTCTAGCCTTACATAGTTACGAAACGGGGCACAAATTTAATATAAACAATCCCTCCCTTATAAAAGCCAGTAATTCTCAGAATCTAAATACATTAGAATATATATATATATATATATATATATATATATATATATATCTCATAACATATGAGAAAATATAAAAATCACTTACTAAATTTTGATTTACGCTCATGATTTTCCGGTATAAAAAGTACAAAATTTACAATTTTCGATAGATGTGCATTTTTAAGAAAAACTCATTGATTTAGTTATAGGAAATGCTTCAGTAAATTGATAGAGTACTTATCGGTGCTTCTTCTAACCCTATAAAATACAGGGTGTTCCATTTAAAAAAAAAATTAAATTAAAAAGTTAGCTTTTTTGGTTTTCAAATTGATGAAAGTTTTCACAGGATTATGAGAACCCTACATAAGATTTAAAATAACTCCATACATTTTCTAAACGTACAAGGCTTTGACTCGATAGTCTGCAAAAATTATGACTCTATCTTTTAATTTGTCGAAAATACGACGCTAAATGGTTAATGGTAAAATTATTTTTCAAAAAAAAATTTTATATCAGAAAATAGTAAATTTAGATATACCTAGAGAAATGTGATGAAAAGCATGCTAAAATATTGCATGCATCTAACCTACTAACTTTGAGAATTAAGAATAGATGTTATCACTTAAAATACATGTGTTAATATCGTTATCTTATAATATACTGGTGCATTGACATTCCAATTAACTTCAAAAAAATTTAATTGTGAAAAATAATGTTATATTTTCAGTTTTGAGAATGGCACGAATTCATTACCTCGAAATAGCAATAATTTTGAAAAATTGCAAGACAATAGTATAATATTAGTGTAGGTACTATTACTTTTAATCACTGCGTTTATTATAAGTACTATGAATGTAGAACTGATGATATTGTTAAATAAAATATCAGAAATAATACGATGCTCTCTTACAAACCTTTCACACAATAATAATAAACAGTCAAAATCAGTGAGTATCCGAAAAGGCTCCTCATATCATTAATTTTTTGAAGATAACACTTTGATAATTATTTAAAAAAAAATTAAATTAACTTGAAATATTCACTGTCTTACATTTTCTATTTAAAAGATTATTTGGAAACAAGTTCACACCCCGTCTCTTTACGTCTACGCCTATGTAAATATTTTTTACAAACGTTTGACATGGATATAGCTTTTAATAAAACGAAACAATGCCCCAAACTATAAATAAATTAATAAACATATTTTCCAGTTACACCTCGAAAACCATATAAAAAATTAAATGCAAGCAAAATGTATTTCAATAACTATAGGTCTTACAAAAAAGCAGCATACTTTGAAAAGTTAATATTTTTTACTCATTTATGGATTCTAATATTTTCCGTATTAAATAGTGATACACCCTGTTTATAGCGATGTAGACAAGGTACCAGTTAATAGGTAGGTACCTAACAAAAATTTTAATAACATTTACTTTTTGAGAAAAATGTTAAATTTACTAAAATGATCAGGGTCCACTTGTTACCATATGTAATAATTATTGAAGCGTAATACTATTTAGTTTTTGGGGAAAAAATTTAAATTCAATTAAGTAATTATTTATTTACTAAAGCCGCATGGAGCATTTTTTTTCCACTTACTGACCTCTTGAAATAGTGTTTTGAAAAGCAATGCTTAATTATTTATTATATTGTATTATACTATATTAAGTACCTGTATTTTATTATATTATTATATTTCATATTCCGTCAACCTGAAACCATTCCGTTTTCTTATGCATTGCAACTACTCATCACTGATCCTTTACTTAAAAAGAAACACATCAGGTAAACGGACCTCATCGAACATAGTTGCCAGATCTACAAGCTTCAAGTTAGTACCTAATATCAACAAACGTTTACGCGCCTACACAGTGTAGAATAAACAGCGCCACCCTGGTTTAAGGACAATTCTTGCATTAAAACGACGGACCTGAAGCACTTTTCATCACGTCGTGTCTGGAATATGATACGTTGCTTTGCAATAAAAACCAGCATCAAACAACAATGGACCCTGACCCTTACCCATAAAGAAATAAGATCAACTATCTCTCTCGTACATTAAAATATCAAGGCATGACTATCCTGAAGCAAAAATTCGCTTCAGGTTCGTTACGCTGCTTCAGGATGATGCGTACAGATATGTACTTGTGCTTCAGGTGTGTATGATTTCCCTCTATATATATATATATATATATATACAGGGTGTTGCATTTGGAGAGAGACATTTTTAATGGGAGATAGAGGGTATCTAGGGTAACCAGACCCGCCTTTAGAAATGGCTCATTGCTCATTCGTTGTTAAGATACAGGGTGATTTATGATTTTCGGTCAAAACTGCCAAACAACTTTTTATACTTGTTTAATACAAGGTCTACGATCAATCATGCTATCAAGTGAACTACGACCAACATTACCTACCGATGGAATAGGAGAGGAAAAGAAAGGGAAACATAAGACTGCAAGAGATTCTCAGAGCCGAAGGGCAGACACCTTTCGTAGAAAGGAGAATAATGAGACCTACTTTGCCATCCAGGTAGGAATATTTGCACGCCTGAAAATTTCCGATCCAACATCTATCTCCACAATACCAATTCCGCGAGAAATTCATCCCGTTACCGTTCCGGTCACGTTCAACCATTTACCAAAAGCGACACTTACCAATAGACCGAGTGTGGGACACGATGAAAGCAGTTGGCACTAGGCAATTTGGAATTCTTGACACGGCAGCTAACAAGATGATTTGAAAACAACAAAACACAAACAAACTAATACCTAAATGTACTTTTAAATGGCAAATTAATTTTATAGCAAATTTTCGACGTATCATTGCTGGATTATTTCGTATTTCGTCACAAGTTGTAATGATACGATGGATTAATTCTTCCCCGTTATTTATTTCTACCTTATAAACTTCGTTTTTTATGAGGCCCCATAAAAAGTAATCACAAGAACTACAATCTGGTGACCTCGATGGCCATTCTTGTGGACCTCCACGACCAATCCGTCTGTTTGGATATTCATAATTTAAATGTTCTTTAACCTGATTGCTAAAATGTGGTGGAGCTCCATCATACTGAAAGAACATGTTTCTAAAATGGATAATTTCTAACAGATTCGGTAAGTTTGTTTGGAGAAAATTCCATCTAACCTGTCTTAAAAAAATGATCTGCCAATAGTAAAACATTAGTTTTTAAATATAATTGAGTACATTCAGAAACATATCCGATTTTAAAAGCTTTCCAAACATTTTGAGCATGATTATAGTCATC
The DNA here is from genome assembly GCA_963924545.1 of Pogonocherus hispidulus. NCBI lineage: Eukaryota > Metazoa > Arthropoda > Insecta > Coleoptera > Cerambycidae > Pogonocherus > Pogonocherus hispidulus. Next base: position 8,718,336 of record OZ004697.1, on the reverse strand, counting down.
CTGTGATAATCATTCATCATTTAACTCATTATAATAGTTAAATATATAAGGAAGTACTGTTTCTTTTATATATATAGTATATACAAGGTGTAACTTTAAGTGGAGGCCATATTTACAGGGGTAATAGTCTTAGTCGCCAAGAATGCTAATATGAATTTATTTTTTTGATTTTGCGGAAAATGGCCGAGTTATAAATGTTGTAAAATTTTGCAGGTAAAATCTTATTTCGGCGCCGCTGGCCGAAACCAACATTCGACTTCAACCTTGAGTCGGTTAGTTGTGTCGATGCGCTGAGCAGTGTTGCCTTTTATCGCATCGACAACGACTGAGAAAATGGAGTCGTGATAATAATTAATTTATTAATTGAGAGGTAGCACTGAGGTTAAATGTACAATAAATTGTATAATCACAATAAATAAAAAACCCATTTTTAATAATTAATTGGCAATGTATAAAAGTAATGAGGTTATGTTATAATGTACACCTAGTTATAAATAAAGAGCAGCCCACTTTCTCAAATTATTTTTAGTATTTTATTGCTCTTTTTTACGCAAAATTATCTTTTCGTCATACCTTCCTTGCAAGTAGACCGTTGTAACATGGTTTTTTGAAATGTAAGTGGCACATATCTGATCACAAATGCTTGCAAACTGTATTTTCGACCATAAAATTGTACTTACGACCCTAGATACATAAATAACTATTTTCTGCATTAGACCGTTAATTAATAGAATACTATAACGTAGCTTTACCGCAAAACATTTGATCTGGAGACCGCCTTACGCCTTACAATGTGCGGGGTAATACAAACCAAAAGAAGCTTTGCACCGAAAAGCACGCTACTTTACATTTAAAAGTACTAAAAGTAGGCTTTCTCGTTTTTTCTTTTATTCAGTTCTACAGGCAACAATTAAATGTAATGAATTAATGAATGACTTACTGTTTCTGTGTTTAGAGACAGGTAGGTACCTACCTACCTACCGTGATGAACAAGGGAGATAGGTTAACCTTCTAACAACGCGTTTTTTAAGCACACACACTAAATAAAACTTTAAACACATGAGGTAGCTACTAACTCACTTTTTATAACTCTGCATTTTGAGTGGCACTAATATTTACCATTGACCTAGTCTCTTATTCACGAAGGACACACGACAAAGTCACTGTCACTGTTTGGGCATTAATTTGAATCTGAATGAATTAAATTAGATGTTGCAAAGTCACAGCATAAACTGTGGCAAGACTGTTGCGTTACAGGTTGCATAGTCGCATCTTTATAGCGTTCCCCGTGTTCTTTATTTGTTGACATAGGTCAGGGATTAAGGTAGGTCCAGATTTTAAACAAAATTATAGTATGTCATATCGTAATCGTTATTCTAAGCATGCGCAATGCGCCTGCTCCGTATAACGATTGCTATAACGCGAATATGCGAAGAAGTATTTGAATTGAAAATGAAAATTTAATATGAAATAACGGGATCTGGTGCTGGTGTCATTTTTTAGTGACTGCGAAGATACGTGCGAGACGGTAGCTTTGCGATTGTGTTCGATTAATAGTTTTACTTTTCAGTGAAATTTAAAAAGCTTTATTTTGTGTAATTTAGTGATACGTTCGGTTTGGTGTCATTTTTAGTGAAAACGAAAGATACCTACGTGCGGGACGGTAGTTTTGCGGTTGTGTTCGATTAATAATTTTACTTTTCAGTGAAATCTAAAAAGCTTTAGGTATTTTGTGTAATTTTTAATGATACGTTCGGTTAGGTGTGTTCTGTGTTTGAAATAGTGTTTGGTGGTGTTTAGTGTTCAAGGTAAGTGTTTATATTATAGTTGCAGTGTCTGTGTGTGATATTAAAAGTATGTATACCAATCAAGAAAAAGTGGATATGCTTCGAGCTTATTTTTTGTCAGGAGAAAGCGCAAGGGCTGCAAGAAGACAGTATGAAGAAGAATATCCTAACCGACGAACGCCAAACAGAAAAACATTTGTTAAATTAGTTCAACATTTGAGAGATTATGGAAGCTTCGAACCTCACTATAATAATGTCGGACGAGAACAAACAAGAAGAGTAAGGGATTTAGAGCCACAAATTCTTGCTGCCGTAGAAGAAAATCCTGGAACTAGCTCACGAAGGTTAGCTTTAGCACATGAAGTATCACACATGACTGTGCAACGAATATTAAAGGAACATGGATTGCATCCCTATCACGTTCAAAAGGTACAGTCGTTGAATCCAGAAGATTTTCTGAGACGTGTCGAGTTCTGCCAGTGGTATAGGACAAAATGTAATGAAGAAGAAAATTTTTCAAGATGCGTTTTATGGACTGATGAGGCGGGATTTACCAGAGAGGGCATATTCAATATGCATAATAGTCATGTTTGGTGTGAATTTTCAAGAAAAATTTTCGATTAATATTTGGGCTGGTATTGTAAATAATACATTGGTTGGACCTTACAGAATGCCTGAAAGATTAAATGGCGAAAGGTACTTAGATTTTTTAAGGAACACACTGGATGACCTACTTGAAGATGTACCTTTGAATGTAAGAAGAAATTTATGGTACCAGCATGACGGGGCACCACCCCACAGTGCACGGATTGTTACAGAATGGCTCAATGAACATCAAGAAGACAAACGGATTGGTCGTTTCGGGCCAGTAGCTTGGCCGCCGAGATCCCCAGATTTAAATCCATGCGATTTTTATCTGTGGGGCCACATGAAAAGTTTGGTGTACACGTCTCCTATTAATAATGTTGAAGAATTACGTGCAAGAGTGGAAAACGCGGCCAACTACATAAGGGATAATATGGATCTAGAAAAAGTAAGACAGTCTATGATGCGACGAGTTGACGCATGTTTAGATAATCATGGAGGACATTTCCAGCACCTGCTATGAAGGAAGAAAGAAGTTTAGGTAAGTAAGAATTAGAGATTATTTTATTAATTTTTATTATTAGAGCAAACATTTTATTGTCTGTTATAGTTAAAGAAAATATATTTTTATTTGTTATTATTGAATGTTACATTTTGTTATAGTTGGATATTTTATGTTGTTTTGGAAAATAAAAAAAAAATTAAAATTTATTTTGTGTTTATGTGGGAAAATATGGTTACTGGCGAACACCCACTAAAAAAAGTAACGCTCCAATAGCAATACCTCACGGGTGGTGTGGAAATTTGCTTTGTTGAATAAAATTCCTCATGTTTCAGTTGAATTACGACATTTGGCAACTATGTATTTCACCGTCCGTGGCGCGCGCGATCCTTGCGGTACGGAGTAGCGCCTTCCAGTGGCGGGGTACCCAATTTAATAGAAAACCATTTTAATAAATAATTATTTTTCATGGCGGAATTTCGAAAAAAAAACTTTAGATATGTGTTCCTACAATCGAAAGCTACCACCACTACAAATATGGCCCCCACTTAAAGTTACACCCTGTATGTGCGTAAGGCGTGCTACCTCTGGTAAAACCACCTCTGGTAAATTTCACTAGTAATTTCACTCGCGAAAAATTATAAATTTACATATGTCTCTCAACTGACCACTGTGTAAGACGTACCTCTGCTACAAACGACTCTGATAAGTTTCACTAGTAGTTTTTATTTTGTTAAATAACCACTTGATTTGTCCACTTTTTTTTTGTTAGGTACATGTTTTGTTACATATTGACTAAACACACAGTTTATATGTTTTAATTACTCTTATATGAACTTATAATATACATTTATTCTAGATTAAAATGCCCGTACCTGCAAAGCATGTGTGTGAAATGTGCAAGGGGGAGTGCAGAACCCTCTACGGAGTTTGCTCTGCCTGCAAGCTTGAAAAAATTTTGAAGAGGAAGGGTGGGGTGAAAAATATACCCTCGCGTTATTTTTCGGCAATAAGTTCTAAGCCAGTAGTAGTGGTGACGATGCGTGACAGATTATTAGAATAAATACTACTATTTACGACAAAGTTTGTTAAATTAAATACTATAGATGAACTTTTGAACACTAGGTCAGATTTGATTGCATGTATAGCTAACGTGGACGGACTAACCTACGAACGAAACAAATATGCTAGTGATTATATGCATTTACTTGGGGGGGCAGGCAGCTCAAAACCTCTCTTACCTGAGAAACTTGTACGTAACCAGTTTGTGGAGGCAACTACCCCAACACGTCTACCACCCCCAGGCTTAATGGGTACTTTAGACAATTTAAAATTTAAAAAACTGGAGTGGGATTACTCCAGTTGTTACCAAGAAACGGAAAGGCTGAAAAAGAAACTCATGTTTTGTAGGTGTGACGATGATTAATAATAATAACATTGTTATTTTGATTTAAAAATAAACCGTTTTTTTTTCATAGAAATTTTTATTAACAATACAACATATTGGTACATGTACAAACTTTACAATATTTTATAAAAAAAGGTGGTATTTTATATTTATTCATCAGTTTTATTTGTATTCTATGTGGTAGTAGGTCCATAAGCGGCTTCAACCTGTCCTCGTGCTTATCTTCTATTAATTTTTCAAATAGCTGGTCCATGTTTATTTTGTCACTGGTGTAAAAGTCTACCCATACCTGATTTATTTCCAATCTCTTTAAAGCTGTGTTTAAGAAATAGCGGTTATTTTCAAAGTTGTTAATCTTCTTAATCAATCCCCAATTAAAGCAGACATTTCTTAAACTAGCACCTTCTCCAAATTCGCAGAGTAAATCGACATAGCACTTCCAACAGATGTGGCCATTTATCCTATCTTGGTTCCAAAAATACGCACAGACATTTTTAAATTGGCAGTTTTTACTATTTAATTTTTGTTGTAATTTAACGTTTACTACTTCTAAAATTTCGTATGGAGTATACATAGTTTTGATGTACTATATTATACCGGTAGTGTGAATATTATAAAGAAACCAAAAAATGTTTTTCGTTTTATATATTTACAGCGTGAGTGGAGTGGTGCTTTTGGTTATGTATAAATAGTTTGCGAAAATTATAAATTTACATTTGTCTCTCAACTGGTGTAAGGTGTAGCTCTGATACAGAAGACTCTGGTAAGTTTCCCTAGTAACCTCCATTTTTAAATAACCACCTCGTTTGTCCACTTTTTTTTGTTAGGTATTTGTTTTGTTACATAGCAGCTAAACAACCAGTTTATGTGTTTTTTAATTACTCTTAACTTATAATATACATTTATTCTAGAATAAAAATGCCCGTTCCAGTGAATTATGTTTGTGAAAAGTGTAAGGGGGAAATAAGAAACCCCGCCGAGTGGTCAACCAACCCTGGGGTTTGCGCCCCCTGCAAATTTGTAAAGTTTTTAAAGAAGAAGGGTGGTAAACCAAGACCAATGTAGACCCTGCTGCTAGTTAGTGGTTCAAGTATGGGATCAGTTGTATCAATCTATTTATCGGTATAAACCAAGTTATTAGGCTTGTCTTCGACAGGTTAGGTCTGAATGTATGTTTACTTCTGTCCTCGGGCGGAAATAGATATATATTTGGAGATCCCTTTAAACTAACGACCCTCCATAGTCTTTCCTCACGAGGTAGAGGGGTGGAAAAGATCCTAGAGTTAGTTTTTGTATAATATTTCGGGCTATGATAATAACCTGCGTATGCTATTTTATATACTTATTGGTAAAGCTTTCGTTCGCTATTGATGCAAGTACTCTATTCTTTTAATGTGTGTCGAGATGTTTTTATTAATATTTAAATAAACATGTATACATATTTCTTTTTGTTCGATCGATTCACAAGTTCTGTTTTAAGGTATAATCCTGTGGGTCATTATAGCTGGTTTTTCATGACCTACTGTATAAGTCTGGTAACCCTGTTTAAAGTAATTACTATTTTAATACATTGTATTTACTACAAGTAACCGAAATCAGGTAATTTACGCAAAATGGGCAGATGATCAACTGTTATATATTTCACTCCATAGTAATTATAGGTTTGTACCTGTTTTACATTAATTTGCAGTGGTCCCGTTTACCGCACGGTTAGCGGATTTGCATAATAATTTATTAATTGGTCATCACTGTTTAAATAACTGACCAGGTATGTAAATTTGAGAGTTTACTACATTCTGAAAATAATTGTTCATGTTTTATTTGTGTACAGTATTTTGTTTTCTTACACCCAGTTATATATATGACAGTTACCTACTTACTATAAGTTTTTTATAATATGTTTATCATCAACAGGTGTAAATAATGACAGACTTTTATATTTGATTAAAATAATTATTGGTTTACTTAAACCTCAAAATATGCAGACCATGTGTATAAATACATTATTAACTATTCTACATTAAGGTGAAGCAGTTTAATTTAAGGTATAACAGTTATCTAAAATTTTAGATACCAACCTGATTTGTACATATACAAACTTTGAAACGATAAACTGAGGTATTTAATTAAGGAACTAATCTTTGTTGCATGACTCGTTCACAGGTTATTGGATGTGGCATATGGAGCTCTATGTAAGTGTTTTTACTATTTTATTAATTTTATTTTTTGGTTACTCTTCCATGAACAATGAAACTAAACCGGTTTGTTCATATAAAGTCCTTGGGTACAAAAATGTTTATCACATGTTAATATACGTTACAAATTCCTTATTTTCTATTTAGGTTAATATAATTTAACCATATAACCAGTATTTTACCTATTTACCCAGATAGTATCTTAGGCGGTATGAAATTATACCCTTATAAATAATCACATTCTCTATAATTAATTTTCTGTTTAAAGAATATATTATGGTATTATTTTCTCTTTTCTATATTTAGATATGTAATCGGTGTTTACCTATAGTCCTGCTGGTGGTACGAAATTGCACCGAAATTTGATTTAAATAAAAAGGGTATGTCGTTATTTAATTAATATTTTAACTTTAATATCTTCTCTAAATAGTTTGGTAACTAAGCAGATTTCTTTGTATATGCCCCTTCAATATTTTACAGATTTATTAATTGACTTACAGTTGTGGAATATCAATTATAACCAAGGCTTAAATATTTGGGTCGGTACTGAATATATGTTTATATGCTATTTTTACCTTGGTAAAGTAACCTACCCTATATCTACATACTGATTTTCTTAAATGAATATTTTGATATCTAAACCGGTTGCCTTGTTTTACTGTTTAATCATGATTATCTATGTATAACAAACTTATTAAACACTCTGTACACGTCAGCATTCTTAAATAACATTGTACGATGTATTTCTATGCGAGAGTTAAATATAGTTTTAGTTTTCACGATATGTTTATAATAAATTAAATAGTTATGGTGCGTTGCCAATAAAACTAGGTTGTACAATTTTCTTATTTTCTGTTTCTACATTTAGATCATAACAGGTATTCACCTGATGTCTCACAGGTAGTAGGAAATTATGTTATGTAGGACATTTAATAAATAACAGGAGGGGATCTGAAACATACTCCCCACTTAATTATACATTTTCTGGAGTCGTCAAAAGTAACATCATTGGGTATTTAATATATAAAAGAGTTAGAATCGTGGGTATAGGTAGTTGGTTTTCACCATTTAGAAAAACCATGTCTGCTGCTTCAAATTCACGGTTTTTGAGTAGTCTGTCTGAGAAAGATAATGCGAGGATAGAACCAGAAGCAGGAGGTTGTGTTGATGATGGAATCATCCCCGATATTAACGACGATACCGAAGAAGAATACTTCAAATCCAAGTTGATCCAGAGTCGTGACTTTGATGATGTGGGCGCCCTATACTGTTCAACACTAGTGTTTGTTATCATAGATACCATTGACGGCGGAGAAGTTCGGCTGTGTGAAGGTTGTTACTTCTTTTACCGTTTGAGAGTTACGGGGGCATCCCATAGACATGTGGACATGCACACAACTACAACCTTCATTCAAATTCCTCGACGGACGTTTTGCAGTTGTTGTAAAACTCCGTTAGTGTTATTTAGACCATTGACTGTATGTACTATATGCAATTGTGTAAAAAAAGAAATTCACTCTACCTAGTTCAGCTATATAATATAGTTTAGCTGTCTGTTTCTACATTTCACCTGTAACCAGTGTTCATCTACAGACCCATAGGGTAAAATTATGTTGTTTGGCGTAATTAATAAGTTAACCTACCTCCTATATCTGTATAAATAGCTCCGTATATTGTTTCGTACCTGAATATTTTTGGTATATCTATGTATAACAATCTTTATTATTATTAAAAGGCCTTGAACACGTCGTTGTTCTTAAATAATGTCACATTATGTATTTCACGATATAATTTTAGTTTTCACTGTCTGTTTATTACCAGTAAGCAACTCTTAAATAAGTGTTCTTCAAGCTCTGTATATGGTATTGTTACAATCATGTATATGGCTCCTTAGGATGTTTTCCAACCACGAAAAAATGATTTCAGTGGCTTTCTCTTTATATTGTATTTCTGGATTACGTCAGACCCAAATTATAGACACTAATAAATATCGGTGTGGAGACTGAATATATTTGTATATTAGCTGTTTACCATAGGTAATAAGGTAGCCTATCTCCTATATCTCTATATTGTTTTTTATTAAATGAATATTTTGATATCTAAACCGGTTGCCTTGTTTTACTGTTTACCAGTGCTTATCTATATGTATCAAGTTTATTAAAGATCCTGTATACGTATCAAGTTTATTAAACACCCTGTATACGTCACCGTTCTTAAATAGCGTTGCACTATGTATTTCGCGAGAGTTAAATATAGCTTTAGTTTTCACGATGTGTTTATAATAAATTAAATAGCTATGGTGCGTCGCCAATAAACTAGGTAGTACACTTTTCTTATTTTCTGTTTCTACATTTAGATCGTAATCAGTATTCAACTACTGTTCTAGAGGATACGAAATTACGTTGTTTGCCATAATTATTAATAAGGTACCTAACCTATCTCCTATGTCAGTATATACAGACCTCTCTCTGTACATTATTTCTTAAACGGATAATTTGGTATCTAACCGTTTCTTTTATTTACTGTTTAACCGTGCCTATCTATATGTATCAAGTTTATTAAAGACCCTGTATACGTATCAAGTTTATTAAAGACCCTGTATACGTCACCGTTCTTAAATACCGTTGCACTATGTATTTCACGAGAGTTAAATATAATTTTAGTTTTCACGATGTGTTCATTTACCGGTAACTTGTAAATTATTGTGTACGCGTGTCTCCAGGCTATCTACTTGTAACAGGTAGTTGTTTATGATTATTAATAACGAGCTCTAATTATAGCCCGTTGTGTGAGTATGTAGTACCGAAATGTGTAAGCTTCCTGCTAAGGTGGCTCTCTGACTGCCAGCTCCCTATTTGATGTTTGCGCAATAACCTCTAGTCGTTTTGTAGCTGGTTGACCTCGGATTGATGGCTGAGATTTCTGTTTGTAGTGTTAGGTCACTTGGGTCCAGGTGGTGCAGAGTCTCTGCACTGTCTGGCCGGGATGACCTTATACCTACTGAATACTCCACGCAAAACAGTAATCATCATCATTCATAATATTGACAACTGCTTTTTTTGCTGCTATACTTTTTGGAAGAGGAATATATGAAGAGGATCGAATTGGATTAAACTTATTAATATTTAATTCTAAATAAAGGATTTTAATGAGTGTCCATCCTAAAAAATATGATTATTGGTTTCATAGTGTTTATTAAGTAAAAAATATTACCTGAATCACGTTCTTCAAAATCTTGACTATTGGTTATTATTATCGACTTAAACAAATTATAGATCTCTTTAACATCGCAAGAAATACTACATATTTCATTTTTGGTATTGAAACTTTTAATATCGAATACTTCACTGGTGGGTTGCATATATGATACATATACTTTAATATTAAGCTTAATTAAATTATGTTTGTTACTTCTTCATTAACAATTTTGTAAAAATTTTTTTCAACATCTTGAAAAAAATCGTTGAAATCCACATAACTTTTCTTCGGTACTAAACGATAACTAATAATTCTGCTTTTGAATGCACTTTTAATCATTTCAATTCCTTCTTCCTTTTTTTCCAACAAATTTTGTTTATGTAATAAAGATTTTAAATGCGAATTATAATATTTACTTAAAACTTCAATGTTGCACACATTACACTGTTTAAAATTTTGTAAAAAAGTAGAGTTGGTAGAACTCTGACTAGTTGATGCTTCATCTTTCACTACATCTTTATTTGAAGAATCATTTTTAATTTTTTTGTTTGGCGGTTCTTGAAACTTACAATTAAATTTCTGATGACATATCAAATTATCTTTTCGAGAAAAATGTTCAGCACATTTATTGCACTGAAACATAGTTACTAATTAGAATAAACAGCATTGAGATCGCTTATTCCACAAACTGAATCAATATTCAGCAATATAGAGTTTAAATAGGAAATGGTGGGGAGGAGTATTAAAATAATTGCCTCTTAAATCATTCTCCTTAGGTCATGCTAAGTCATTCACATTAGGTCATGACAGGTCATTCACATTAGGTCATGACAGGTCATTCACATTAGGTCATTTAAGGTCATTCATGGCAGGTCATGGCAGGTCATTGAAATTAGGTCATGACCGGTCATTGACCTGAGCAGGAGGATCCAGCTTCACCATAAACACACTACTCGCTTGGATAGATTTAAAAGATTTATTATAAATATAATTGTAGAAAAATAAGAAATAAATGGATTATTATCAATATGTTATCTACACAAATCTTAATTACATAATTAGGGTTTATTATTAATTAACATACATTAGAGATAAATTATTTTCGTAAAGAGAAATGACCAAACGCCAGGGTATCAACACCAGATTCACAAATATAGCGTTTATCATCAGAAAGATCTAAAGCTAATTCATTTTGTTCCATAGTATACACATTATGACGTATGGATCTAATTAAATTTTGTTTTTTTCTCAACGGCTCTCCGTCCAGTAGACATTCTTTATAATCATCTAAATTTAAAGTTCTTTTAACACTGGTAACGACACCTTTTGCTTTACAAGTGTCAGTATCCTTTCCATATACCCTAACTGCATACATTTTAGATCTTAAACCAACAAATTCCTTAAAAATTTGCCCCTTTAATTCATCCTTCATTAACCCCATAACTTTTTTATTTACTCTGGGATATCCATATTGATTATCATGTTTATAGTCTGAAGTGTCAAAACATTCACTTAAATCATTTTTCAAAGCGGCATAAACATCTTCATGCTTTATTTTATATATCAATGAATCCGTGTCTGTGTAACACAATTTTAAACAATTGTCGGCAAATTTATTTTTCATATATTGATAATAAAATTTATTTAATTGTGTTTTAGATAAATCCAAAACAGTGAAGCCTATAACTAAAGGCTTATTAAAGAAAATTTTACACCTATTCATTTCTATCGCTACACAATATTCATCAAATATTGTTCGGTCTTTAAAATTTGGTTTTAAAATATAATAATTTACTCCATATGCATTTTCATATTTTGAAACTAACTTAACATCCCTCATTTTCCTTACATTTTGCATAGATTTACCAAAAACGGCATTGTTAAGCAATTTAAAAAAATCTGTTTCAAAATTATTTATCGCCGCTATTCGCAAGTTTGTATTTAATTCTATGTAAGGTTTCATCCATACATATTATTGATATCAAAATACATTAAATATGTTTCATCTTCATCTTTGTTATAATTTTGCATATACCTATTATTTGCTTTAGCATGTCTATGAATACATGTGGAAAGGCCCCCTCTAATACCCTTTTCAACTAAAAGCAACATATCAGGGTCAGTGAATAGTTCAAGTTCAACTTTTGTCATTTTCAACATAGCATCCCACGCAAAACTAGGCGTAGTTATATAATGAGCGGCATCAAGATTATAAGTTTTCATACATAAATCTCTAAAACATTCAAATATGTCAGCTAGTAAAAATATATCAGTTTTAAGATAGATATCCGAATATTCACCTAAATTTTTACAATTGAATGCTTTCCAAACATTCTGAGCGTGAGTATAATCACTATCACTGATATGTGAGTTTTTCAATTTATTATAAAACTTTTCTTTTAATGGCAATTTAGTTTCCTCTAACCGGTTTAGAGAATTTATATGATCATAGGGAAATACTCCTTTTCTTAATGAAAGCTGAATATTTTCATTCTCTAAATTTGAAAACATTTTTTTTGTTATTTTACATTTATCTAAATTTGATGCTAGTTCAGCTAAAGATCTAGCTAAAAAATTAAAAGAATCAATAAATCTGAAGTTGATCTTTCTAGTAACTCCCTCTACCTCTTCACCATTATTTGTAGCGTTAAATTCAATAATTTCGTGAAAGGTTTGTATTTTTCTTTATTGTCATTCAAAATTGCATTAGAAAATTTACACACATTAGATCTGTGACGTATTAGACATCCTGATGTCTGAGCATAAATACCAAGTGAATTACCAAAAACCGTCAATTCAAATGTAACTGCTTTGTGTTTTATATTTTAATTTTAGAAGTGTTAAAGATTATGTGTGATCAACCGTCTACAAGTAAAGCTTCAGAAACTACCCAGCTTGATAAAAAAGAAGGAAATGGTAATAGTTTAAATAAGTTTACTTTTATAAGTACTAATATAATTTTATTATTAAAGCCAAATATCCATATAAATTATCACAACACCCCACACGCATAGTGAAAAAAATCGATAGATGCATTTCCACCCCTAAAGAAAACGAAGCGTTAGAAATTCTTCGGAAAGGAATAAAAATCCATCCGAAAGTAATATTTTTTCCCAGTTTGAATGGACGTATAATTAACGCACCTGCTATTTCACCAGAGAAAATGGAGACCCGTTTTTGCTATGAAGATTATTCTCAATGCAATTATTTTTACACATTCACTAGTTGGTACGCACACTTTGAGGTTTTACTGTGCCATGCATGTTTTAACAATTTCTATAATTCTAAAAAATTGCATGATCTTGCAAGTGTTTATGAAAAAGGAAATAATTACAATGATTATTACTCATATATCAATGCTTACCATTATCATTCATTAGGACATTTTCATTGCGATAATTGTGGATATGATTCAATCAATTGGGAATCTTGCTTAGTACCAAACTTAGAAAAATTGTCAGAAATATATTTTTATGGACACTTTAAAATTCCACCAGAGAATAATATTATTATTAGTTAATAAAACAAAATTTTAAAATTTTATATCTGTTTCACTTCTCTAAATACCCTATTTAGAAAACAATAATACAATAATTATACTCACATCAGTATCAGATTCACCTAGAATGGTTAAAATTACTGGTAACATTAGAAAAATTGGTTCTGAGGAAGCAATCCGCTCCACCCTATATTTATATTGGAATGCTATCCTTTCATACATAATATTATAGTGCAGTTGAAATAAAAATATGTTGCATACGATTGCATTAATAAATGCAATTAAGATAAACATCCTGAAAGGTTAAGGATTTGCAATAAGCGCTTAGCTATTGCGTCAGCCGAACTGCAAAGCGCGAGTATGAAAGAATGATGTAATATAACTGCATTCAATACATAAAATTGCGTAAGCCAACTGTCCTTTCTATTTTGATATCACTATTATTAACAAATAAAAAGCAGAAATCTACGATTTTCCATTACTAGAAAGAGGGAAAATTAATATAAATATCGATATGTTTCTAATGCAACTTATCATTGCTCAACCAACAATTAAGTAACCATCATTTGCTACTTCTGATAAATTCTGATTCTTGATAAATATCTAATCGACAATATTTGTGGTTTAACTTTAATGATATGTCTTTTTGTTTTAATATTTATTCTCTTTCTGTTTCTTCTTGCATGAAGATATGCTTTATGTTTATTTTATCACACGATGTGTCGTAAGCAAACAAAATATTGTCTATAAATTTATATTTGATTACAAACATTGAGAAATAGTAAAACATTTTTCTGTTTTTAGGTAGCATCATTGGAAAAAATAAAAAATATGAGTGTAAATATATACATACCTATAAAGTTTTGTAACTTCTCATGCTAAATTTTAATTTTTAGAACATTAATAAAACTCAAACCGCGTCCTGGAACCATCTGTATCCAATAATAAATACGGTGGTAGACTCTGTAAGTCTATCTCTCTGTTTTTATGTATAAATTAAATTCTTCAAGTAACTAATTTTAGAATGAAAACTGGGACGAAATTCTTCCTATCAACCCCCCAACAACCGATCGATACCCCTTCAAACAGGTGGAGGTTCTCAGTGTAAGATTAAACACATATTTTGAAGAATGTAAATATACTATAAAGTTTTATAACTTCTCATGGTAAATTTTTATTTTTAGACCATTCAGTTAAGCCACACTGCGTCTTCCTGGAGCGGTCATCTGTATCCGGTGATACAGACATTTATTGACTGGGTAAGTCTATCTCTCTATATTTATGGTAATTAAATTCTTCAAGTAACCAATTTTAGAATGAAAACTGGGATGAAATTGATCCTCCAGCATCCGATCAATACCCCGTTAAACAGCCGGAGGTCCTTTGTGTAAGATTAAACACCTAAGTACTTTAAAAAATTTAAAACATATTTTAAACTAAATTTTAGGAAGAATCCTGGGAGACCGAATGTCTGGAGACACCATATAAACCAGTTTTAGAAGAACATATTATCAGAACGCCGCCAATAAAAAAATCAAAAAAGGTTAAGAAAGATTTTAAAGAAAAAGAAAGGGTTAGAATAAGAAATTATTTACAAAATAAAAACCATTAAATCTATTTAGAGATTGTTTTATTTAATACTCCCTGTATATCTATTAAGTATTACCAGTTATTTCTAATGACATAATTTATCATTAAAAGATATCGGCTTCACAGTATTACATAATATATGCATTCCAGGCTCTCGTTTCTTCGAGCGCTAGAGCGCGCATAATTAACTATCGACTGCAATTATTACGAATGCAAATCTGTGAATGCGGCCGTCGCCGACACAGAGGCGGCGTCGGGGTACCATGGGCGGCAAGCTATTCACTTCAAATTTACGGTTCCTACCTAGGGAGCTTTAGCAATATTCTAAATCTCGTCGATGGGGTGGCCCACGAAAATACCTATCATTTGACACCCCACAAGATGGGTGGATTTT
Source organism: Pogonocherus hispidulus (assembly GCA_963924545.1). Classification (NCBI taxonomy): domain Eukaryota; kingdom Metazoa; phylum Arthropoda; class Insecta; order Coleoptera; family Cerambycidae; genus Pogonocherus; species Pogonocherus hispidulus. Next base: position 8,703,178 of record OZ004697.1, on the reverse strand, counting down.
TTTAACTAAAATTCGGGGGGCTAGATTGGTGGGTCCTACCCGCAGTATTTTACCAATATTCAAAAGATGGGTGGTGGGCGCCTGCCAAAAACATCACCACAGGATGGCAACATTTGGCGGCTTGCTCTATCGCCCCGGGCCCCCTCGCAGCTTTAAATATTGTTTTCATACACCCAAATTCGACAGGAGAGTGGAAGGGGGTTCCAAAGACCGTACTTCCTACTACTGACCAACCAATAGTCCACGCTTCGAAGATCCTCCGAATAATGAACCGTGTTTTTTATAAAGATTCTCTGATGAAACTTCATCATGATTTATTATAGGTAGTAAAAGTTTTTGTTGTTGAATCTCCATAGTTTAAAGAATCTTAAATACTGAACACATTCTAGACTATAATAGTATATTATGTATCAAGTTTTATAAATGCCATTTTAAACACGATTTTTATTAATCACGAGCGAAGCGTAGCGGAGCGAGTGTTTAATAAAATGAGTGAATAAAATGGCGTTATAAAACGAGTAGCATACTATACTTTTTCTACGATAGCAAATGGTTCATTTTTCCACAATTACTTTCCACAAAGTTACTTCTCTTGTCACGCCGCGTCAAATTAGTTTGACAGATTGATTAAAAATGACACAGACAACTATCTTGATTTTTTCAATAATTTCAATCCGTGACTAAAGCGCACGAAGCCACGGTTTGTATGCACGAAGCCTCGGCTTGTCAAGGTGTATTTAAAAGATCACTTAGCGTCATGGAAACATATACGAAAAATGGCAATTTAAAGATGGGGAGTAGAAAAAATTATTTATAGGTTGTAATGATTAAAATTAAGGTTAGTGTTGAAGTACTCACAAAACAGTATAAATGTTGATTTATAATTCATCTATCATTAATCGTAAACAGAAGCTTGCGAAGAAAGGTTCGGAAATTATTAATACATTAATAAACAAGTTACCATTCGAATTGCATGTACCAGGTTATAACTATTGTGGTCCTGGAACTAAACTTGCTAAAAGACTTAATAGAGGTGATAGAGGTGTTAACTTATTAGATAGGACCTAGGATTTAACCTCTAATCGTGTTTAGAACACGATATACAATACGATCGTAATCAAGATATTTCCAATAGAAATAAAGCGGATAAGGTGTTAGCAGAAAAGGCACTGCAACGTTTTAAAGCTAGTGACTCTTCATTTGGTGAAAAAGTTGCTGTATTGAGTATTTTTGGTGCTATGAAAGCTAAATCAAAATTGAGCATGGGGTTGCGCCGAAAAAAAAATTCAAACGGAAAAGAGGAGGAGCTTTGCATAAAAACAATATAAGTTTTACTGAGGCAATTCAAAGAGCTCGACGGGCTATAAAAAATAAACCATCCAACAATCTTATAAAAATGGCAACCCAAGCTCTTTCATCACTAGGAAAAAAGAAGGTATTACCTCCAAGAAAAAGAATTATTCCAATCCCAAAAGTTGGCGGGTTTCTTCCTCTTATACCCTTGTTTGCAGCATTAGGTGCATTAGGAAGTCTAGGAGGCGGAGCTGCCGGAATTGCTAAAGCGGTCAACGATGCAAAGGCTGCTAAAGAAAAACTCGCCGAAGATAAAATACATAACTTAGCAATGAAACAGGTTGCGGTTGGAAAAGGTTTATATTTACGTCCGTACCAAAGTGGAATGGGTTTATATTTAGCACCATATAAAAAAAACTTTTAATGAAGCTACCTCGTCAAGCATTAACTAACATTCAATTATCGAAATACGCAAAAAAGTTGAAGATACCACACTTTCGAGGTGTTTTCATGAAAGATAATTTACCCTTGAAAATAAGAAAAAATGAGTGTGGAATAGTTAATTTAGATAATTCATCTGGATCCGGAACTCATTGGACAGCATACGTAAAGAAAAGTAATAATGTAGTATATTTTGATAGCTATGGAAATTTAAAATCTCCAAAATCATTAGTTAACTATTTTTTGAGCGATGGTAGCTTTAATATAATCAATTACAATCATGATAAATTCCAAAAAGATAAAGCAGTAAATTGTGGAGAACTCTGTTTAATTTTTTTATATAATATGTATAATTGAAAAAAAATATTCATTATCTATTCACTTTGGAAATGGAGAACATATCATTTACTTTTTCACTTTCGGGAAATACATCTATTTTAAGTGCGAATTTTAACCCTCCCATTTTTTTAGATGATAATTCGAGCTATGCTATCGGTTTGGTTAATTTTGAGACCTTTAATGTTATACCAAATATTGATGAAACAAACAATCATTTTATTTATAATAATATGACACTGACAACCTGACAAACCTTATTAATTTTCGCGGAGAAACCATTACGATTAGATTACATTTAAAAAAGTTGTAAAAGATGGTGGTTCGTTACAACATAATATGTCGAGAGGTTACTAAATCACATTATAAAAGACTCTCTAAGAAAATATCATCATTCAGTGTTAAGCAGAACGTTAATAAGATAACACGAAAAAATAAACTCTTTCTTCAATCTCTTGGTTTCAAACTATTAGTAAAATGAATGTTTTAAATGTTATGCAAAAACCATTAGTTGATTCAATTGTTGATTTAGAGTATCATAATTATCAACCGTTTATATCCAGTAAATTTGATTATAATGATGAAATTAGAATTCCAATTCAAGACATGGATTCATATACTTTGCCTTGTGAAAGTGTCTTATATCTAGAAGGAAAATTAACTAAAGATGATGGAACCCCCTGTACAGATTTACAATTTATCAATAACGCTTTCGCTTTTATTTTTAGGGAAATTCGATATGAGTTGAATGGTGTGGTGATAGATTCAAATCGCAACGTTGGTCTTACAAGTACACTTAAGGGTTATTTATCTTTCACCGAAAGTGAAAGTGTCAAACTTCAAAATGCTGGATGGTTTCCAAAACATGACGTAATAACCAACGAAAAATTCAATGTTTGCGTTCCATTAAGTATGTTAATGGGCTTTTTTGAGGATTATAAAAAAATTATATTGAATATGAAGCAAGAATTAGTCTTAATTAGAAATAGCAATGATAATGATTGTGTAACTCTTAAAAAAACCGTTAAATCATCTACTGAAAAACCTAAAATTGTCATTGAAAAAATTTATTGGAGAATGCCTCATGTTTCGGTGGCAATACCTCAACAATTGGCTTTAACTAAAATTTTAGACAAAGAAGTTGAAGTACAGATTCCATTCAGAAGTTGGGAAATTGTCGAAGACTCTTCCCTAACTCAAACTACTAGGCATACTTGGCCAATAAAGACTACTACTAAGCTCGAAACCCCGAGACATGTAATTATCGCTTTTCAAACTAAAAGAAAAGATAATGCATATTCCGACAATAGTAAATTTGATAATTGTAATATTACAAATATTAGAATATTTTTAAATTCTGAACGATATCCTTATAATGATTTATTTCTTGATTTTGAAGAAAATAAGTATGCAACACTCTGAAATGTTCTCAAAATTTCAAGCGTCATATTATAAAACAAAAAATGAACCAATCTTTACACCTAAAGAATTTAACAACATTGCACCAATCACTCATATCGACTGTTCTCGTCAAAAGGAAAGTATTCAATCTGGCAGTGTAGTTTTACGAGCGGAATTTGAAACTAAAACAGCCCTTCCTGCAGAGACTACAGCATACTGTCTCATTTTATACGATCGAGTTTTTCGATATACTCCCTCCAATAAAATTGTTCGACAAGTCTAAATTGCGCAGGTCACAATTAGTTTATTAAAATGAAAGCAGTTGACTCAGTTACGTTAGCTTGAAAATGAACTTAAAATATAACACAGCTTTATTAAAATATCGAAGGAAATTAAGAAAACTAAAGAAAGATTTAGATTTGTATTGTGCTAAAGTGATCGTGTTAAAAAAACTTTCAAGTTTGCGAATATGAATTTAGTTTTGGATGTGCAAGGATTTAAATTAGAAGGGAATAAATTTATAGTTAAAGAATTGGCAGCCTGGAATGGTAAAAAAATTTGCCATTATTTGTTTAAACCTCCATTTCCGTTTAGAATGTTGACTCCCGAGTATCAAAAACAGGCAATTTGGTTATCAAAAAATCATCATTTTATGGAATGGAGCCAGGGTTTCACACCGCTTTATGAAGCTGGCAATATAATTAGAGATTTGTGTGCTTCTGCAGAAAATATTTATGTAAAAGGTCAAGAAAAAGCAGATTACATTCAACGGTTTACTGACAAGATGATAATTTTATTTGAAGATCAGCCAGCTTTAGAGAAGTCTACACCAAAATGTTTTTATCACACAAAAAATTCTGATGTTATGTGTGCCTTAAGTAATGTATTTTATTTATATGAAAACTTTATTATGTCCTAATTTTATGAAATAAAAGATGTTTATAATACAATTAGTTTTATTTTTATAATTATTCTATTCAACAATATTAATTAAGATTAAGTTTCCGAATTCTCATCAGTTTGATTTTCTTCCTCACATTCACTAACATCAAAACCCAAGGACTCCACAATATAATCAGGTAAGTATTCTTTTATGGGATGCAAGAATGAAGTCAATTTCAATTCTTGAATCATTTCAATCAAACATTCCGAACAAATTTCATCCTCTAAATACAAATCACAAAAATCTTCGGCTTCTTTATAGCTTCTGGCTAATTCCTTGCACTCTTTTTCATGTTCAGGACCAGCTGGGCAGTATAAAGCTTCATGACTGGCATCAAATTCACACCGGTTAAATTGTTGTTTTAAATATTCAACACCACTTTGTAAATCGACAATTTCAATATCTTTGCAATATGCCATCCACATTTTAACTAAATGAAATTTACTGGAAAACAGAATAATACTATCATTTGCTATTCCCTCATTTAATATATATAACCAAACTCCCCCCTCCCCAGAAAGGTAAGGAGTAGGATTATATGTGAATACTTTGTAGAGCAGCTATCAGTAAAGAAGAGTTTTCAAAAGTATCAAGATGGAAGTATTAATCGGTTCAGTTCCAGAAGATAATATTTTTTCAAGTGTTTCATTTCAACCTTACAATATTCAATATATTATGTATAACAAAAGATTTAATTCTTTTCCAAAAACCGAATTTTCTGAAGATTTAGTGAAGAGTTTGGCAGATTGTGGATTTTATTTTCACTATAGTAAGCAGAACATTTCATGTTTCTACTGTAATCTAACCCTGGAGAAGAATTTCGAAGGCTCAGCATTGGAGAATCACAGAAAAAATTCATCACAATGTTTGTTTTTAAATATGTGTTATCGTCAAGATAAAAATTTATGTATGATTTGCGAATAAAATGAAATAAATATGGTTTTTTACCCGTGCAAGCACAGTATAAGTTGTATGCAGTGTAGTTTTTATTGTAAACAATGTTATTTATGTAAAAGACGTCTTGAAGCTACAATAAGATTAATGGAATAAATTTATGTATAGAAACGGTGAAATATTTAATTTCAATTAAAACTATCAATAAAAGAAACTTCTACACATCTGTTTTTTTATTCAAGTTAATTGAAAATTTATTTAATTTTTTAGAAATTATATTAAAAAACAAATTTGACGTTCTACTTCACAATTTTAGGATAAGTGAAAATAAAAGTCTACGTTTAGAGGTTAAATTATTTAATTATTGTAAAAACTGAAAAATACGTAAAAGTAAATAAATATACAACATATGTAATAAAAAATAAAATACGGTAATAAAATAATACAATAAAATAATATATAGCAATTAATAAATAAAAAATACGATACAATAAAATAATAGAATAAAATAAAATCGAACGCAACAATTAATAATTACAAAAATCTATTCAATAATTGCTGCATTCGATTTTTATAATTTCGTATATGCCTCTTTTTCTTTTCACTTCTAACTCCAATCAATCGTTCCCTTTCACGTATTCCCCTCTCTAAGTCTACCCACTGTCGCTTCATTTCACTCACCCTATTTATGTCCACACACTGTTCCTTCTGAATTTCACTAAATATATCTATATAATATTTGTTAATTTTATTTATTTCTAAAATGCATCGAGTTTCTGAACTAAAATATCTATCCCGAACTTGTCCCAAATTCACACCAGTCTCTTCTGATTGTATCGTCGCCTGTACTTCTTCAGCTTCCGGAATCACTACTTCCACCTTTGAAGTGGACGGCACTGCCTGGTCTACTACTATTGATTTAGAGGGATGAGTTGGGTGGATTTTGTTTTTTTTTACTTTTCCACGATTATCTTCATTAATAACAATAAATTCTTGCATTTCATGTTTTATCTGCTCTTCTTCAAAATCTTCTGCAGCTTTGGCTAATATTTTGTCTTCCAACTCATCCTCTACCAAAATTACTGACGGTGTCGGACTTTCTAAAACTTTTTCAATATCTTCACAATCAGAAACATCCATAAAATTATTTAATTGTATTGGTGATTGGAGACTCTCCAAATAATCATTAATATTTATGTCACTTATTATATTTACTAGAGACATGTTAAACACACTGTAGATGGAACTGAACAGAGCTGAGAACTGAAGGGAGGGTAATATTTATTCAATCTGGTTCGCAATGCAGTCTGAAGTATTGGTAAGTTTATTGAACGGTCATGAACATGCACTCAACTTACGTTGAAGGCATAATTTTTAAACTTACCGATCATGAAAGTGTAGTCAACTTATGTGGAATCCCTATTTTTAAAAGAATATACGGTCAGCAACCGGTCATATATGCACCCTCTGTAAGTCGATATAATCGCTGGTTATGCTACGGGCATGCATATTCCATAAACAATTTGCATTATAAATGTAAATTTATGGTTCGTTATGCTAGGTGAATTTATTAGATATTCTTATTACGCTAATTGCAATAAGAAAAGTAATTATAATCGCAATAACTGACTAGCGTATAACAGATGTATATTTCGAATGCAAATCATTTGGGAATGTACACTGAGAAATTGAATAATTTGAATATAATACTTGACATTATTTTAACGAGCTAGATATACAAGATGTCCCACCGGGAACCACATCAATCTATATAGAGCAAAATATAATTAGGAAAAAAAATTGAAAATTGATTTTGTTACTAATTTAATATTTTCTAGAAATTAAAAATTTTCGATTAAATTTAATCTCTTGGTGAAAGTAGTATCAAACGATAGCTTATGAAAAGTTAATATAGGCATGTGCAAACCGTTTTGTTCGATCTCAAACCGTTTAGATTTTACAGGGGGTCAAAGTTGAAAAAATGTAAATATTCGCCTATCAATATTTCAAAAACGGTTGACGATAGGTATAGAACATCCTACATGAAATATATTTAAAATTTTGAGTAGAATTCAAAAATCTAATAATATACTGGGTGTTCCATTTGAAATAAGCAAGTTGACACCTACTTCCGGTATAATCGGAAGTGTAACCATCTTGAAAATATTTTAGATCGCTTACCACCAATGACTTTGGTACATTGCCCAAATTTTCAATTTTTTCCTAATTATAGTTTGCTCTATATAGATTGATGCGGTTCCCGGTGGGACACCCTGTATGTCTAGTTACATAATGAATTAATGGGGGAGATAGAGCGAATAAGAATAATGTTAAGACTCGTGAAAGTTTACTGAATTGAAGGATAAGGCATAGAGCTCATTTTTAAAACAATATACTGTCAGGCATCGGTCAAGGTAGAACGTTGAAGATTATTGCAGGCTGATGAACTGAATGTTCAGGTGGAAGGCCTCATTTTTTAACTGAACGGTTTTGTTCTTGTGGGGAATATCCTATAATGCATATACTGTCAGGCATCGGTCAAGGTAGAACGTTGAAGATTATTGCAGGCTGATGAACTGAATGTTCAGGTGGAAGGCCTCATTTTTTAACTGAATGGTTTCGTTCTGGTGGGAGTATCATATAATGTTGAGACTTATACTATTTGCTTGTAATCTCTTGTGAAAGTAGTTTAGTGCTTTTCTTTCCAAATGGCTCATCAAGATATTGATCGTTTAGAAGAATTAATCAACTTTGACATAAATTATTTTTGGGATGATGATTTTGAAGACAACAAATTAAAAAATAATGAAAATTTATTGGCAGAAAATTCTGTTCCTGAAAATTATGTTTTAAAACCTGACGATATAAGGTTAAGGGTTGCAAACCCAGACGATGTAAATTTAGTGGGACAAGTGATTGTAAATCCTACACTGGAAGAACGTGACGACGAAGAAGGGGAGGACATTGAAGCAAGATTGGACGAATATTTGGGGCATGAAACAGATAGCGGATGTGAAGAGGATGCTGCCGGATTGTTCACTAGTGTACCAGTCAGGAAAATTTCTAAAAACATCACCATAGAACAAGTGAATAATCCGGATGTAGTTTATTGTGCGAATCTATCGTTTGTTGTAGTGCGTTTGATAGATGGAAAAAAACGTAATGTATGTCTTTCTTGTTTTTTAAATTATAAAAATCGAATTGATCAAGGTATTTACGAACACGTAAATGAACATTTAAAAACTAAATTAAATCATGATCGGTATAAAAAAAATTGTTTTTTATGCAACAGTAAATTGTATCAGCTTGCTTTGAGTGAAATATGTATCCAATGCACTACTTCATAGATAAGGAATGAAAGGTATTTTAAATAATATTAAATTAATAGTTCTTTTTATTTATATCATTCAATTTATATATTTACAATTATACATCATTCAATTTACATTATTTATACATATATATATATATATATATATATATATATATATATATATATATATATATATTTCTTCACAATGACTTCAATGAATGAATATAACTTTTTCATAAATATTATGTAATAAACGTTCTGAAATATTATTATTATTATTTTTTTTATTTCGTTATCAAACCATTCTCCTAAAGTTTTTTCATAAGTTAGCTGCTTTTAATTGATGGGAAATTACATAAATCAAATTAAATCAAGATTGATATAAAAAATTGTTATTTTGCGATTTTACCAATTAGTTTTGAGTGAAAGGTAATAATATAATATAATTATTTAAAAATTTTTTTTTGTTATACATCATTCAATTTACATTATTTATACATATATATTTCTTCACAAACTGAAAATAACTTTTTCATAAATATTATTATTTAATAAATGTTCTGAAATAATATTATTTTTTTATTTCTTCATAAAACCATTCTACTAAGTTAGCTGCTTTTAATTGATGGGAAATTATATAAACCAAATATATATCGAAAAACTAAATTAAATCAAGATTAATATAAAAAATTGTTAATAATATAATTTTATTTTTTTCACAAACTGGATATCACTTTTTCATAAATATTATTTAATAAATGTTCTGAAATATTACAATTTTTTATTTATTCATCAAGCAATTCTCCTAAAGTTTTTTCATAAGTTAGCTGCTTTTAATTGATGGGAAATTACATAAATCAAATTAAATCAAGATTGATATAAAAAATTGTTATTTTGCGATTTTACCAATTAGTTTTGAGTGAAAGGTAATAATATAATATAATTATTTAAAATTTTTTTTTTGTTATACATCATTCAATTTACATTATTTATACATATATATTTCTTCACAAACTGAAAATAACTTTTTCATAAATATTATTATTTAATAAATGTTCTGAAATAATATTATTTTTTTATTTCTTCATAAAACCATTCTACTAAGTTAGCTGCTTTTAATTGATGGGAAATTATATAAACCAAATATAACTAAAACTAAATTAAATCAAGATTGATATAAAAAATTGTTATTTTGCGATTATATCAATTACTTTTGAGTGAAAGATATTTTAAAAAATATGTAATATAATATAATATAATATAAATATAATTATTATTTTTTTGAATTTTTTTTTTTTGAAAAAAATTATTTTTTTCCCACAAACTGGATATCGCTTTTTCATAAATATTATTTAATAAATGTTCTGAAATATTATAATTTTTTTATTTCTTCATCAAGCAAAATATAATATAATAACATATAATATAATATAATATAATATAATATATAATAATTATTTTTTGAAAAATTTTTTGAAAAATTTTTTTTTGAAAAAAATTGATTTCTTTCACAAACTGGATATCACTTTTTCATAAATATTAATTAATAAATGTTCTGAAATTTTATTTTTTTATTTCTTCATCAAGCAAAATATAATATAATATAATATAATTTTTTTTAAATTGTTTGATTTTTTTTCACAAACTGGATATCACTTTTTCATAAATATTAGTTAATAAATGTTCTGAAATATTATAATTTTTTTATTTCTTCATCAAGCAATTCTACTAAAGTTTTTTCGTCAGTTATATAAAAATAGTCGACTAGATTAATTAAAATTTCTATTTCAGTTCTAACATTATCAGCTTTTCATTTAAATTATGAAATAGATTTTTATTTAAATTTATTATTAAATAATCATTAGTTGAATGTAAAATTGAAACATTATCATTAAATTTTGGTTTTAAGTAATTGAGATAAAAATCTAATTTTTCACCTAAAACTACACAATAACCTTTAGCACCAGTTCCATAAAAACATTTTAAAATTTAGATTACAAATATTATGAGCAGCTCCAAATCTTACACGTACAGTTAAGTGGTCATAATCTCTAACTTTCTGATCACTGTCAGTAAAAGGTTTATTACATATATTGCATTCAGTTGCACTATCGAACGCAAACTGCTCATCTGCTGATAAAGGTAATATTGGTACAATATATTTAAGATGATCATTATGAATTCTTAAAATATCTATTTCTAATTTTTCACAGAATACTTTTGCAGCATCTTCTCCAAAATAATATTCTAGCTTACTAAGGCCTTCATTATATGAATATTTTATAAAATAGGCAAATACATATGGTTTGTGTTCGGCAATATCAATTGTAAAAGGTTTTTTTTTCAGAACTGGGTAAATTATAATGAAAAGGTTTTAACATACATTCAAAATCTGCATAGATGACAAAAGGTAATTTTAATTGTTTTTCAAAATTTTCAAATTGAAGTATATTTTCTGGAATATTTTCCCCATATTTATTTACTTTTAACTCTGTTGTGGGAATTTTTGTATATAAATAATTACAATCATTTCGTTGATGTAATTCTAATTTAACATCAGAGTAAAAGAATTGGAAACATTCATCACAAAAATATTTTTTAGAACCGCTTGAACTTAATTGTTTAAACAATAATTTTGACATATCCTTTATCCAACAATAATGATTTCGACCGTTATCATCACTAATTAAAAGTAAATTTATTTTTTGAATAATAAAGCGGACCAACCACTTCCACAATATTTTTATTTTTTAATTATATTTTCTAAACCATACACGTTGACAGAAATATTATTTAATTTTTCAAATTTACTAATGTCTTGTAGTTTCATGGGAAAATCAATACCTTCTAAATTGAGAAAAGAGAAATGAGGATATGAAGAGGTTCTATTTGTATTATTGGTAACAGGATACAAAGCACTTACAATACTCCACACAAAACAGTAATCATCATCATTCATAATATTGACAACTGCTTTTTTGCTGCTATACTTTTTGGAAGAGGAATATATGAAGAAGATCGAATTGGATTAAACTTATTAATATTTAATTCTAAATAAAGGATTTTTATGAGCGTCCATCCTAAAAAATATGATTATTTATTTCAATTTGTTTATTAAGTAAAAAATATTACCTGAATCACGTTCTTGAAAATCTTGACTCTTGGTTATTATTATCGACTTAAACAAATTATAGATCTCTTTAACATCACAAGAAATACTACATATTTCATTTTTGGTATTGAAACTTTTAATATCAAATATTTCACTGGTGGGTTGCATATATGATCCATATACTTCAATATTAAGCTTAATTAAATTATGTTTCGTTACTTCTTCATTAACAATCTTGTAAAAATTTTCTTCAACATCTTTAAAAAAATCGCTGAAATCCACATAACTTTTCTTAGGTACTAAACGATAACTAATAATTCTGCTTTTGAACGCACTTTTAATAATTTCAATTCCTTCTTCCTTTTTTTCCAATAAATTTTGTTTATGTAATAAAGATTTTAAATGTGAATTATAATATTTACTTAAAACTTCAATGTTGCACACATTACACTGTTTAAAATTTTGTAAAAAAGTAGAGTTGGTAGAACTCTGACTAGTTGATGCTTCATCTTTCACTACATTTTTATTTGAAGAATCATTTTTAATTTTTTTGTTTGGCGGTTCTTGAAACTTACAATTAAATTTCTGATGACGTATTAAATTATCTTTTCGAGAAAAATGCTCATCACATTTATTGCAGTGAAACATAGTTACTAATTAGAAAAAACTGCATGGAGATATCTTATTCCACTAACTGAATCACTATTCAGCAATATAGAGTTTAAATAGCAAATGGTGGGGAGGAGTATTAAAATAATTCCCTCTTGAATCATTCATCTTAGGTCATGCTAAGTCATTCACATTCGGTTATGTTGGGTCAGTCACCGTAGGTCGTTTAAGGTCATTCACATTAGGTCATTTAAAGACATTGATATTAGATCATGACAGATCATTCACCTTAGCTCATTGAAATTAGATCATTTAAGGTCATTCACCTTAGGTCATGGCAGCTCATTGAAATTAGGTTATGACAGCTCATTCACCTTAGGTTATTTAAGATCATTCATCTTAGGTCATGGTAGGTCATTGTAGGTCATGACAGCTCATTCACCTTAGGTCATTTAAGATCATTCACCTTAGGTTATGGCAGGCCATTGAAATTAGGTCATGGTAGGTCATTCACCTTAGGTCATTTAAGGTCATTCATCTTAGGTCATGATAGGTCATGATAGGTCATTGAAATTAGGTCATTTAAGGTCATTCGTCTTAGGTCATTTAAGATCATTCACCTTAGGTCATTTAAGATCATTCACCTTAGGTCATGGCAGGTCATTGAAATTAAGTCATGGTAGGTCATTGTAGGTCATGGTAGGTCATTCACCTTAGGTCATTTAAGGTCATTAGTAGGTATAAGGTCAGCTGGGCCAGACAGTGCAGAGACACTGCACCACCTGGACCCAACTGACCTAACACTACAAACAGAAATCTCAGACATCAATCCAAGGTCAACCAGCTACAAAACGACTAGAGGTTATTGCGCAAACATCAAATAGGGAGCTGGCAGTCAGAGAGCCACCTTAGCAGGAAGCTTACACATTTCGGTACTACATACTCACACAATGGGCTATTTTTAGCGCTCGTTATTAATAATCATAAACAGCTACCTGTTACAAGTAGATAGCCTGGAGACATGCGTACACAATAATTTACAAGTTGTTGGTAAATAAACACATCGTGAAAACTAAAATTATATTTAAATCTCGTGAAATACATAGTGGAACGGTATTTAAGAACGGTGACGTATACAGGGTCTTTAATAAACTTGATACGTATACAGGGTCTTTAATAAACTTGATACATATAGATAGGCACTGTTAAATAGTAAATAAAAGAAACGGTTAGATACCAAATTATCCGTTTAAGAAATAATGTACAGAGAGAGGTCTGTATATACAGACATAGGAGATAGATTAGGTACCTTATATACCTCGGCAACACACCATAGCTATTTAATTTATTATAACATCGTGAATACTAAAATTATATTTAACTCTCGTGAAATACATAGTGCAATGCTATTTAAGAACGGTGACGTATACAAGGTGTTTAATAAACTTGATACGTATACAGGGTCTTTAATAAACTTGATACATATAGATAGACACGGTTAAACAGTAAATAAAAGAAACCGGTTAGATACCAAAATATTAATTTAATAAAAACAACATAGAGATATAGGCGATAGGGTATCTTATTACCTATGGTAAACAACTAATATACAATCATATTCAGTGTCAACCCAAATATTTATTAATGTCTATAATTTGGGTCATACGTAATCCAGAAATACAATATAAACAGAAAGCCACTGAAAACATTTTTCGTGGTTGGAAAACATCCTAAGGAGCCATATACACGGTTGTAACAATATCATATACAGAGCTTGAAGAATACTTATTTAAACATTGCTTAATGGTAATAAACAGACAGTGAAAACTAAAATTATATCGTGAAATACATAATGTGACATTATTTAAGAACAACGACGTGTTCAAGGCCTTTTAATAATAATAAAGATTGTTATATATATATATATATATATAGATATACCAAAAATATTCAGGTACGAAACAATATAAGGAGTTATTTATGCAGATATAGGAGGTAGAATAACTTATTAATTACGCCAGATAACATAATTTTAGACTACGGGTCTATAGATGAACGCTGGTTACAGGTGAAATGTAGAAGCAGACACCTAAACTATATTATAGCTGCACTAGTTAGAGTGAATTTCTTTTTTTACACAATTGCATATAGTACATACAGTTAACGGTCTAAATAACACTAACGGGTTTTTACAACAACTGCAAAACGTTCGTCGAGGAATTTGAATGAAGGTTGTAGTAGTATGCATGTCCACATGTCTATGGGATGCCCCCGTAACTCTCAAACGGTAAAAGAAGTAACAACCTTCACACAACCGAACTTCTCCGCCATCAATGGTATCTATGATAACAAACACTAGTGTTGAACAGTATAGGGCATCCACATCATCAAAGTCACGACTCTGGATCAACTTGGATTTGAAGTATTCTTCTTCGGTATCGTCGTTAATATCGGGGATGATTCCATCATCAACATAACCTCCTGCTTCTGGTTCTATTCTGGCACTATCTTTCTGAGACAGCTTACTCAAAAACCGTGAATTTGAAGCAGCAGACATTGTTTTTCTAAATGATGAAAACCAACTGCCTATACCCACGATTCTAACTCTTTTATATATTAAATACCCAATGATGTTACTTTTGACGACCCAGAAATGTATAATTAAGTGGGGGGTGTGTTTCAGCTCCCCTCCTGTTATTTATTAAAGGTCCTACATAACATAATTTCCTACTACCTGTGAGACATCAGGTGGATACCTGCCATGATCTAAATGTAGAAAATTGTACAACCTAGTTTATTGGCAATGCACCATAACTATTTAATTTATTATAAACATATCGTGAAAACTAAAACTATATTTAACTCACACATAGAAATACATCGTACAACGTTATTTAAGAATACTGACGTGTACAGGTTGTTTAATAAGTTTGTTACACATAGATAACCATGATTAAACATTAAAACAAGGCAGCCGGTTTAGATATCAAAATATTCATTTAAGAAAATCAGTATGTATATATATATATGGGGTAGGTTACTTTACCAAGGTATACATATCATAGAAACATATATTCAGTATCGACCCAAATATTCAAGCATTGGTTATAATTGATATTCCACAACTGTAAGTCAATTAATAAACCTGTAAAATATTGAAGGGACATATACAAAGAAATCTGCTTAGTTACCAAACTATTTAGAGAAGATATTAAAGTTAAAATATTAATTAAATAACGACATACCCTTTTTATTTAAATCAAAATTTCGGTGCAATTTCCTATCACCAGCAGTACTATAGGTGAACACCGATTACATATCTAAATATAGAAAAGAGAAAATAATACCATAATATATTCTTTAAACAGAAAATTAATTATAGAGAATGTTATTATTTATAAGGGTATAACTTCATACAACCTAAGATGCTAGCTGGGGAAATAGGTAAAATAATGGTTATATGTTTAAACTATATTAACCTAAATAGAAAATAAGGAATTTGTAGCGTATATTAACATTAAACATTTTTGTACCCAAGGGACTTTATATGAACAAATCGGTTTAGTTTCAATTGTTCATGGAAGAGTAACCAAAAATAAAATTAATAAAATAATAAAAACACTTACCTAGAGCTCCATATGCAACATCCAATAACCTGTGAACGAGTGAGGCAACAAAGATTAGTTCCTTAATTAAATACCTAAGTTTATCGTATCAAAGTTTGTCAATGTACAAACCAGGTTGGTATCTAAAATTTTAGGTAACTGGTATAAGCACCCTAAATTAAACTGCTTCACCTTTAATGTAGAATAGTTAATAATGTATTTATACACATGGTCTGCATATTTTGAGGTTTAAGACAACCAATAATTATTTTAATCAAATATAAAAGTCAGTTATTATTTACACCTGTTGACGATGATAAACATATTATTAAAAACTTATAGTAAGTAGGTAACTGTCATATATAACACTGGTCGTAAGAAAACAAAATACTGTACACAAATAAAGCAAAAACAAGGAGTAAGCAACAATTATTTTCAGAATGTAGTAATCTCTCAAATTTACATACCTGGTCAGTTATTTAAACAACCTGATGATCAATTATTATGCAAAACCGCTAACCGTGCTGTAAAGGGGACCACTGCAAATTAATGTAAAACAGGTAGAAACCTATAATTATTATGGAGTGAAAGTATATAACAGTTGATCACCTGCCCATTTTGCGTAAATTACCCGATTTCGACTACATGTAGTAAATACATCAAAATAGTAATTACTTTAAACAGGGTTACCAGACTTATACAGTAGGTCATGAAAAAACCAGCTATAACGATCCACAGGATTATACCTTAAAACAGAACGTGTGAATCGGTCGATCGAAAAGAAATGTATATTTAAATATGAATAAATACATGTTTATTTAAATATGAATAAAAACATATCGACACACATTAAAAGAATAGAGTACTTGCATCAACAGAGAACGAAAGCTTTACCAATAAGTATATAAAATAGCATATGCAAGTTATTATTAAGCAAAATATTATACAAAAATTAACTCTAGGATCTTTTCCACCCCTCTACCTTGTGAGGAAAGACTTTGGAGGGTCGTTAGTTTAAAGGGATCTCCAAATATATATCTATTTCTGCCCGAAGACAGAAGTAAACATATATTCAGACCTAACCTGTCGAAGACAAGCCTAATAACTTGGTTTATACAACTGGTCCCATACTTGACCCACTAACTACCGGCAGGGTCTACATTGGCTCTTTTTAGACCGAAACCGTGGTGTGGCTCTTTTTATATATAAACGTAACTATCTGGCTCTTTTGACTATGCCCTCTGGTTTGACTCTTTTTGATGCAATTAAGGTCTTTTATTTAGTTTGGTTCTTTTAGACCAAAATTGTGATATGGCTCTTTTTCGAGATACATAGCTATTTTATTTGGCTCTTTTATAATATAATCTATATTTTTTGTGGTTAAGGTATTTATTTATATGACTCTTTCGGTAAGAATGGGTCAGGGTTTATTACAGGTTTGTTGTTTGGTAGAATAAGTTTTTAAGCTTGTCTTATCAGCTGGAACTACCTGAAAAAAGTCTAGTTATTAAAAAGTGATAACATTAACAGTAAACATGTTAATTATTCAAGGGGTCTAACCGTGGATTTTTATAGCCAAAGGGTACAGAATCGTAATCAGCGGTACGTACACGCTTACTAAAATTAACTCGAAACATCTTAGTCGTTTCTTTTGTAATGACATTGTGATCTTGTGTTCTTAATATATTTTTTGTAGTTATATACTCTGGGGATATGTCGTGTAGAACCATATCTCTAAGTTTCTCAAAATTTATTGTTTTAGATGTACTATGGTTAATTGTTATACCCTTAGCTTTAATTGTATCATACCATTCGTTTTTGGTAGAAGAATATGTACGGTAAGTATATAATTTTGGACCTCCAGATGCAAATTCTGTTATAAAATTACCCTCACCCAACTCATCTGTCATCTGTCCGAGAAAAGAACCTATGGGTACGTCGTACTCATCCTGTCTACTTATATAGATAACACTATCTGTATCGTAATATAATACTCGTTCATCGAGTTTTTCCAAGTAGCTATAGAGTTTAAGCCTGGCCTGAGCAGTGGTATATGCTGCTAGAGCTACATTAACAGTGGGTAAAGGGGTATATGCCTCCTCCTTATACATCCAGCTGACTATAAGGGCATCCTCATTTATTGGGTATACAGTATGAACCTCTACAAATGAGCTTGTCAAAAGGTTAAAAAATTCGCCAGAGTTCTTCACTATAGTTGTTTTTGTTTGATTTTCACGCTGACCGAGTTTACCCCAGAACGATGTGACTACAGATTTACCAACCTGTCTGAGCCCGGGGTTATAAACTATTTTATCAGGGTCTAACCTAACACCCTCTTTTTCTAAATATTCTTTAATATAACTCTCTTTTTCCTCCTCAGAATTACAACCTGAGGGGTAACCCGAAGCCTGCTGTTTTAATTTAAGAAAACTAGATATGTAATCTGCAAACAACCCCCCACTCTTAGTATGTGGGTTATATTGGTCAATCTTATACTTCCATATTTCGTAAATATCGACCATTTTATATCCCTTTTCTAAACTTTTCAACACTTCGTCAATTACCCAAGTACCGAGTATGGCTCTTTCGTCTTCAGTATGCCCACATTTATCATACATATATTCGCAACATGTGCGACAAAGAGGAAACATTAGTTTTCCATTCGATTTAACAGGTAGCACGGGGTGGTAGAGCCCTTGCGGTGGTAGAATTTTACATTTTATTATGCCTTCGGTTTTGTTTAAATCTAAGGAATTACACTCGTCACCGATAAAGATTTCTGGGTGTCCTACGGGGTATTTACCATATTTATTGACCCAAGGATACAGGGAGCACACATCGACATATTTTATTCTTTCGCCCTCTTTTACTTTATAGTACAATTTTGTAGCACCTGTTCTACCACCGTAAAAAGCTTCTCTAGGGTTTAACGGTTGTTGAGAAAGAATGGGGTGGTTTGACGTAAATAACTCTATTTCCCTTGTTAATTCACTTTTAAACTCACATTCCCATTTTTCAATTACTTCATAACCCATTTTACGAAGTCTAGCTGTTTTAGCTACCGTCGACTCATACCGAGTTTCTATAGTTAATGACGGGTCATCATAAGTAAATTCGGTACGTCTGTACTTAATACACTTAGGGCACCCATGATAATAACAGCCGTGGAATTCGAAAATTTGATTAGTTTCGGGACAAAACCCATCAACTTTAACACCAGCAATGACTGTTTTCTCTCTGTTTGGCTGCGTACAAAATATTTATTTGGCGTTGGTGTTCTTCCCACAAAAGCCACTGCGTAGCTATTCTTGACTGGTTATCGCACCATCTGTAACCGTTTTTGGGTATAATACCTATAGTATTAGGTTTTAAAAATTTTCGACGAAATATTTTATTGCAAGCCCCCGGTAAAGTAACTGATTCAAGAAAGGGGTCAACATCCCCTTCGCTTATCAAGAGCTCCCTAAATGTTAGGCAGGCCTGAGTTAAAATATTCACATCTGATATACAGTATGCAGCTATTTCTTTTTGAAAATTAAACACATAGTCCTGCTTTGAAAGTTCGGTGTACCACTCTATAAACGATTTTCTTTCATCCTCTTTCATACTATCAGGGTCATAGTATTCTAGAGCAGGGAGAGGCCCAACGTAATTTTGGTTTTCTGTTTTATTAAATAAGTGGGGGAAATAGCCTTTCCTTATGCCCTCCAACCCAAAACACTTCGGTAACTTAGCCAGAGACATAGGGAAGTAGTTTAAGGAGTCGATAAACTTGACATTATCTACAACCAATGACAAAAGTTTGGTACCTCTGGTTATGAGTTCGGGTTTCAAATCAGTGTTTGATATTATATGTCTGAGTATAAACTGTGTGTCATAAATACCGGCAGCATGTCCAATCACAACTACTTTTTTAAACAATTTCCTCTGGTTCATTACAAATTCCACAAACCGAGATACAGGATCAATTTTTAAAATTTGTTGTACAACTCCACATTTTGTACAAATTTTGAGCTGTGTATTCAAACACATTTCACAACGCTGTTTAAAGACACACAAATTAGGCTCATGAAGAAACGACCCCCCTTCTATCAGTTTTTCTTGCATACTTTCTAGATCGTAGAAAATGAAAAGTTGATCTTTCATAGAGGGTTTTCCTGTATCAACAGGCATATAACAATAATGAGGGGTAGGTACATGAGCTTTACATACTTTACAAAATATCTCATTACAAGTGTGTTGCCTACCCGATTTCACGGTTTTAAAACATCGGTTACACAGACGAACTTTAGAGCAAAGTGATTTATTCTCTCGCATAATTTTATGGTTATTAAAACATGTTTGCCCACGGAATCTTCTATTACAATCATCACACCTGATTGAAGTTTGTAGAGAGCAAGGTGGCGACATTTGGCAAGCAGGGCATGTAGCCTCACACCTGTGAGACGTTTTGGTGTTGTAAGGAATATTACATTCTTGACAATAATAAGTACAGCAGAAGGCTGAGGTAAGAGATGTAATGACATTATAGTGGCCTTCATGAAACAGAAGGTTAAGCCTTTTACCAGACCCATTAATCCCTTTAAATATAACATCCCGACCTTTTGTACCGTATGTATACACAACTATTTCGTAATCTTTGAGGTACTGCTGCAACTGATTTAATTCGTAGATACCACCCCCTTCAGAAGGTATTATAACATTAGCATTCTTTAGTAGCTGATGAGCTCTCGTTGATTGAAGTTTACCTGTATCTTTTCGTACTTTGGAGAATTGAGGGTCCTTATCGACATGAGCTTGTGCAACTACTAGAGCCCTAGGTAAACAAAGCCCATCTTTGTTATGGATGCTTAAAACACCAGTCCGTTTAGCGCATTTCTCGTTAAATGTTGTATAATTACGACCGCGACATATTCCCCTTCCCCTAGGTATTTTAACAGATGTAAAGCTTAGACAAAATGTATCAACGTTAAAACCTGAAGAATTTGATTGGTATATACCAGAAATCATATCCCATACATCTGAGGTTTTTACTTCAGACATTGGTCGGAAACTGATCCACCCATCCCCCCTGGTAAAATCTTTGTTACAGAACGTAAACCCTACGTAATCAGTTGGTTCTGTACCTCTTGTACAAAATTCAACAATGCCCTCAACACCTTGTTTAACCCAGCTAACGGGGTCAACATTTTCAGGTATTTTATTAATTTTAAATTCCACGGTTTGACCTTTGAGATTGAATCTTCGAACGTTCTTTGTAACGTTTTTTATAATAGTAAACTTTTCCATCATGAAATTATCTTAAAACTCACCCCTTCTTTGAGAGTTAACAATCGTATACCTCTAAGTCTAAAGAGGTAATGAGAGCTACTTCTTCTGATTGACAACCTTAAATAGGTAATACTTGAACCTGTTTGATCAACACTGAAAAATAAAAAGCTAGTAAAATATTGGGTCAAATGTTAGGATGTAATAATTTCGTACTTTATTTTGAACTCGTGAAATCTAACTCTTAATAATAATAATAATAACAATTAGCATAACCAGCAATAACTTAAGAGAAACATAAGAAATTACTTTATTTTGAACTCGTGAAATCTAACTCTTAATAATAATAATAATAACAATTAGCATAACCAGCAATAACTTAAGAGAAACATAAGAAATATATATTTAAACTTATCTGTGAAAGACCTGTACAACTTATAGCTAAACATGTATTACAAATGTTGAAGCTATCAAATTAAAATTTCTCAACTACTTAAACTCTACACACTATATTATTTATCTAGATATGGTTAGACACTCAACAGAATTATATTATAGCGAGATACGGGTGCAACAAATAATAATATCATCTCTACTGCTTCTGTTTATTTGGGAAACCTCTAAAAACATCCTGTACCGGGTCGTACAATTTTTATTAAGTATATTACACATTAAAACGTACCAAAGGTATGTCCAGTGGTGTCGTAAGCAAAATGTAAACATGTATGGATTGAAATTTAACTTTACAATATCTCAAAGCCTAATAATTGTAGACTTGTATTCTCATTGCTGTATGTAGGTAAATATCTACTTATTAATATATAATTTCTTAACATTCTGTAGTGTAGAAAAGCTGTGTAGGTTAAAGGTTAAGAACAATTTACAGTATACCTTCGAGTTACCAAGGGTTAAACGTTACGGTTCACAAACTAATTATTCTTTTACAAACTGCAATTAGGGTGAATTACCCGTTATAACAAACTCGTGGTTATACTTCATTAATATTTTATTTCGAGGATATTTCCCGACAATTTATTAAAATAAACGGTTTAAGTAAATCCATATACACAAAGCTAAATAATTTCAACATATGCTATTTATACAATTACCCTCTAATTATTCCCAGTATCTGTAGAAAGATTGTACAACTTTGTGTACACTCAGATTTAATAAACGTTTTGAATAGCTTTATAGCAAACCTATAGACTCTACTCAACTCTCTATCAACAGGTTACTCGTCTGTTCAACTTTTAAAACTATTCAACTTTTAAATTATTTAAAAAAAAAGGAAATCGAATATATTATTTAAAGAAAAGGTTTTTTGAGAGAGAAGTAGTAAATTGCTCTTCCGATAACTACTACTCTCTATTAAAGTAAGCCTGGCTAGGTAACTAAGTACTTAAGCTGTACTTAGTTAAACTTATTTTCATTTATCATTATTAACATTTTCTTACTGTTTAAACCCAGTGGAGTATAGTTTAATATTATATGTATTTACATAATTAAACCTAGTTTTAAATAGTCTATAGTGTATCAGACAGTAATTAAAACAAATTAGAATTCTATAACTGGTTGGTCTATCTAGAACTTATGTTCATAGATTTATAAAGTGATAAAACCTCTGAGAAGCTTATTATCTATTACCTTAATATAATTTAGTTTTCTGAATTTATTTATTTATGATCGTTTCTCTAAATTGAGTACTAAGTTTTGAGACAAAGAGGGTTTGTAAGTAATGTCTAAAGTTAGCAATATGAACTAGTTAGTGAAACTCTGTTAAGTAATATTGCAGTATTTCTGCTGAATGACAAATTAGATTTTTTTTTTCAATTATTTGAAACTAGTGAAATAATCATAACCTTCTGTTTATAAAGTACAGTTATAACTTACTTTTAAAACAGCAAATTCCTATACATTATCAATATCCCAGGTTTTGTAGTGGGAAAATAACTTTGTTATTTTCCCGAGGTGATACACATAGAAAATTAAGAAACATGACAAATATAAGAGATGTACCCGATAACAAAATTCAATAATATTATACAGTTTCAACAAGTTAAGCTTTTTTAGCAATAAAGTCACGCAAGGATAGAACAAATATTTGTTTTAAAATATAACCAGTTTCCCATATAAATTAAAAGTACTAGTTAAGTAGTCTAATAGCGTTCAGTGAAGTAAATAAAGAACTTTTAATTCACGTTTAAACAAAACATATTATAAATATTAAACAAGTGTACTCACCACCTCATACACAGTAACGAAATACTCTAAATTTAGAGACTGTTTTATGTCTAGACCATGAAAGACCTTCTGTTACGGAATGGGAAATAATGGAGGGGCATAATTGCAACTTTGGTACTTGTATGTAGAACGTGTGACGGTCAACCTATATTACGATATCTTGGTAAAAAAAAAGATTTAATATTTTAACCGAGTCAAGTATTGCATAAGTGCATCAATTAGATGCAACAATGTATTTACCTATAAACAGAACTACAAATATGTTTTCAACATAGAGCCAAATTGTACACGTGTGAAGGCCCACACAGAATCTTTTTAAGTTAACACCTTATAATATCTTTAATATTTTAGCTGAGCCAATATTGCATAAATGCATCAATTAGATGCAACAATGTATTTACCTATAAACAGAACTACAAATATGTTTTCAACATAGAGCCAAACTGTATACGTGTGAAGGCCCCCGCAGAATCTTTTTAAGTTATCACCTTATAATATCTTTAATATTGTAGCTGAGCCAAATATTGTGAGTTTTTACATCTTATTATTAACACATAGGTATGACAATGTATTCACCTATAATCAGAACTACATATACGTTTTAAAATAGAACCAAAACTTCCCACACATAGAAACAATGTATTTACCTAAAAAGAACATGTAACTGATTTAAATGTCGTCAAATTATACACGTGTGTAATTTTCCCTGTACACATCAAGCCAATAATTGCCAATTTCGCAGTAAATTATTCTTGGCATCAAATATTTGCAAAATTCTTCAACATATACCATTAGCTGAAGAGACCTGCCAATATTTTTATAATAATAATGCCAAATATTCCTTATATAAATATAAGGTTTTACCCAACTATGTATTAGTTGATACGTTTCTCTAATATATCACTTAAATCTCCTCATCCAAATGGATCGGTTTTACATTATTTTAGTGCTAGTTGGGCTCCTGTGCCTTACAGGTGTAGAATGTGAAAGAATACCGGTGTTTAATTCAAGTTATAATTCGGGTTCAGGATCTCTGGTTATTAACGACTATGTAGACAGATATCGAAATGTCAGAGTGCACTACGGGAATTTAAACACCAATAATCCAACGTTTCATCTTCAACACAAAGGCGGTACTGTCTCCCAGAACTTGACATATAACAATAACTCCAAAAACTATAGATTAGAGTATGCTAACGAAGTTACTACACCCCACAAAAGTGACAACAGTACTCAAAACTATACACTAGGGTTTGTTGATAAAGTGAAGCAGCTTTTAACCAATAACGTAACCTCTCCCTACAATTGTGTCAATGATCCTCAGAACTTTACAATAGGGTGTGTTAATCATACCAAACAGAGAATAACAGTCAATATAAGCGAGAGGCATAGGTTTAACAATTTAAGAGAGTGCGAGACCGAACTTCAAGATATGAAATTTACATGTGTGCTAAACACTCGTATTTGTTTACAGTATCACCTTGATTGCGAAGAACGACTTGCTTCTAGATCGACAGAGCCAGAAACTACGAAACCGCCCTCTACAACTATAGTACCACCCCCAACAACTACGAAAAAACCACCAGCTGGTAACATAGACAGTTTAAGGATCCTCCTATTAAATACTACAGATGAACTTTTGAACACTAGGTCAGATTTGATTGCCTGTTTAGCAAATGTAGACGGTCTAACCTACGAAAGAAACAAGTATGCTAGTGATTATATACATTTACTTGGGGAGGCAAGCAGCTCGAAACCTCTCTTACCTGAGAAACTTGTACGTAACCAGTTTGTGGAGGCAACTACCCCAACACGCTTACCACCCCCAGGCTTAATAGGTACTTTAGACAATTTAAAATTTAAAAAACTGGAGTGGGATTACTCCAGTTGTTACCAAGAAACGGAAAGACTGAAAAAGAAACTCATGTTTTGTAGGTGTGACGATGGCTAATAATATGTAATAACATTGTTATTTTGATTTAAAAATAAACCGTTTTTTTTCATAGAAATTTTTTATTAACAATAGAACATATTAGGACATGTACAAACTTTACAATAATTTATAAAAAAGGGTGGTATTTTATATTTGTTTGTCAGTTTTATTTGTAATCTATGTGGTAAAAGTTCCATAAGTGGCTTCAAACGGTCCTCGTGTTTATCTTCTACTATTTTTTCAAATAGTTGGTCCATGTTAATTTTTTCGCTGGTGTAAAAATCTACCCATACCTGATTTATTTCTATTCTCTTTAAAGCTGTGTTTAAGAAATAGCGGTTCCTTTCAAAGTTATTAAGCTTCTTAATCAATCCCCAATTAAAGCAGACATTTCTTAAACTATCAGCTTCTCCAAATTCACAGAGTAAATCGACATAGCACTTCCAACATATGTGACCATTTATCCTATCTTGGTTCCAAAAATATGCACAGACATTTTTAAAATGGTAGTTTTTACTATTTAATTTTTGTTGTAATTTAACGTTTATTACTTCTAAAACTTCGTATGGAGTATACATAGTTTTGATGTACTATATATTATACCAATAGTATGAATATTATGAATAAACCAAAAATGTTTTTCGTTTTATATATTTACAGCGTGAGCGGAGTGGTGGTTTTGGATATGTATAAATAGTTTGCGAAAATTATAAATTTACATTTGTCTCTCTCAACTGGTGTAAGGTGTAGCTCTGTTACAGAAGATTCTGGTAAGTTTCCCTAGTAACCTCCATTTTTAAATAACCACCTCATTTGTACACTTATTTTTTGTTAGGTATTTGTTTTGCTACATAGCAGCTAAACAAACGATGTATGTGTTTTAATTACTCTTAACTTATAATATACATTTATTCTAGAATAGAAATGCCTGTCCCTGTGAATCATACTTGTAAAAAGTGTAAGGGCGATGTCAGGGACTATGACGAGTGGGATAATAACTCGGGGGTTTGCACACCCTGCATATTTGAAAAGTTTCTGAAGAAGAAGGGTGGTGCGAAAAATCTACCCTCAACATATTTTTCGAACATAAAATATAAGACAGGGTAGATCCTTCAACAGGTTAGGTCTGAATATATGTTTACTTCTGTCTTCGGGCAGAAATAGATATATATTTGGAGATCCCTTTAAACTAACGACCCTCCAAAGTCTTTCCTCACAAGGTAGAGGGGTGGAAAAGATCCTAGAGTTAATTTTTGTATAATATTTTGGGTAATAATAACTTGCATATGCTATTTTATATACTTATTGGTAAAGCTTTCGTTCTCTGTTGATGCAAGTACTCTATTCTTTTAATGTGTGTCGATATGTTTTTATTCATATTTAAATAAACATGTATACATATTTCTTTTCGATCGACCGATTCACACGTTCTGTTTTAAGGTATAATCCTGTGGATCGTTATAGCTGGTTTTTTCATGACCTACTGTATAAGTCTGGTAACCCTGTTTAAAGTAATTACTATTTTGATGTATTTACTACATGTAGTCGAAATCGGGTAATTTACGCAAAATGGGCAGGTGATCAACTGTTATATACTTTCACTCCATAATAATTATAGGTTTCTACCTGTTTTACATTAATTTGCAGTGGTCCCCTTTACAGCACGGTTAGCGGTTTTGCATAATAATTGATCATCAGGTTGTTTAAATAACTGACCAGGTATGTAAATTTGAGAGATTACTACATTCTGAAAATAATTGTTGCTTACTCCTTGTTTTTGCTTTATTTGTGTACAGTATTTTGTTTTCTTACGACCAGTGTTATATATGACAGTTACCTACTTACTATAAGTTTTTAATAATATGTTTATCATCGTCAACAGGTGTAAATAATAACTGACTTTTATATTTGATTAAAATAATTATTGGTTGTCTTAAACCTCAAAATATGCAGACCATGTGTATAAATACATTATTAACTATTCTACATTAAAGGTGAAGCAGTTTAATTTAGGGTGCTTATACCAGTTACCTAAAATTTTAGATACCAACCTGGTTTGTACATTGACAAACTTTGATACGATAAACTTAGGTATTTAATTAAGGAACTAATCTTTGTTGCCTCACTCGTTCACAGGTTATTGGATGTTGCATATGGAGCTCTAGGTAAGTGTTTTTATTATTTTATTAATTTTATTTTTGGTTACTCTTCCATGAACAATTGAAACTAAACCGATTTGTTCATATAAAGTCCCTTGGGTACAAAAATGTTTAATGTTAATATACGCTACAAATTCCTTATTTTCTATTTAGGTTAATATAGTTTAAACATATAACCATTATTTTACCTATTTCCCCAGCTAGCATCTTAGGTTGTATGAAGTTATACCCTTATAAATAATAACATTCTCTATAATTAATTTTCTGTTTAAAGAATATATTATGGTATTATTTTCTCTTTTCTATATTTAGATATGTAATCGGTGTTCACCTATAGTACTGCTGGTGATAGGAAATTGCACCGAAATTTTGATTTAAATAAAAAGGGTATGTCGTTATTTAATTAATATTTTAACTTTAATATCTTCTCTAAATAGTTTGGTAACTAAGCAGATTTCTTTGTATATGTCCCTTCAATATTTTACAGGTTTATTAATTGACTTACAGTTGTGGAATATCAATTATAACCAATGCTTGAATATTTGGGTCGATACTGAATATATGTTTCTATGATATGTATACCTTGGTAAAGTAACCTACCCTATATATATATACATACTGATTTTCTTAAATGAATATTTTGATATCTAAACCGGCTGCCTTGTTTTAATGTTTAATCATGGTTATCTATGTGTAACAAACTTATTAAACAACCTGTACACGTCAGTATTCTTAAATAACGTTGTACGATGTATTTCTATGTGTGAGTTAAATATAGTTTTAGTTTTCACGATATGTTTATAATAAATTAAATAGTTATGGTGCATTGCCAATAAACTAGGTTGTACAATTTTCTACATTTAGATCATGGCAGGTATCCACCTGATGTCTCACAGGTAGTAGGAAATTATGTTATGTAGGACCTTTAATAAATAACAGGAGGGGAGCTGAAACACACCCCCCACTTAATTATACATTTCTGGGTCGTCAAAAGTAACATCATTGGGTATTTAATATATAAAAGAGTTAGAATCGTGGGTATAGGCAGTTGGTTTTCATCATTTAGAAAAACAATGTCTGCTGCTTCAAATTCACGGTTTTTGAGTAAGCTGTCTCAGAAAGATAGTGCCAGAATAGAACCAGAAGCAGGAGGTTATGTTGATGATGGAATCATCCCCGATATTAACGACGATACCGAAGAAGAATACTTCAAATCCAAGTTGATCCAGAGTCGTGACTTTGATGATGTGGATGCCCTATACTGTTCAACACTAGTGTTTGTTATCATAGATACCATTGATGGCGGAGAAGTTCGGTTGTGTGAAGGTTGTTACTTCTTTTACCGTTTGAGAGTTACGGGGGCATCCCATAGACATGTGGACATGCATACTACTACAACCTTCATTCAAATTCCTCGACGAACGTTTTGCAGTTGTTGTAAAAACCCGTTAGTGTTATTTAGACCGTTAACTGTATGTACTATATGCAATTGTGTAAAAAAAAGAAATTCACTCTAACTAGTGCAGCTATAATATAGTTTAGGTGTCTGCTTCTACATTTCACCTGTAACCAGCGTTCATCTATAGACCCGTAGTCTAAAATTATGTTATTTGGCGTAATTAATAAGTTATTCTACCTCCTATATCTGCATAAATAACTCCTTATATTGTTTCGTACCTGAATATTTTTGGTATATCTATATATATATATATATATATATATATATATATATATATATATATAACAATCTTTATTATTATTAAAAGGCCTTGAACACGTCGTTGTTCTTAAATAATGTCACATTATGTATTTCACGATATAATTTTAGTTTTCACTGTCTGTTTATTACCATTAAGCAATGTTTAAATAAGTATTCTTCAAGCTCTGTATATGATATTGTTACAACCGTGTATATGGCTCCTTAGGATGTTTTCCAACCACGAAAAATGTTTTCAGTGGCTTTCTGTTTATATTGTATTTCTGGATTACGTATGACCCAAATTATAGACATTAATAAATATTGGTGTGGAGATTGAGTATATTTGTATATTAGTTATTTACCATAGGTAGTAAGGTAGCTTACCTCATATACCTCTATGTTGTTTTTATTAAATGAATATTTTGATATCTGAACCGGTTGCCTTGTTTTACTGTTTAACAGTGCTTATCCATATGTATCAAGTTTATTAAAGACCCTGTATACGTACCAAGTTTATTAAAGACCCTGTATACGTCACCGTTCTTAAATAGCGTTGCACTATGTATTTCACGAGAGTTAAATATAATTTTAGTATTCACGATGTTATAATAAATTAAATAGCTATGGTGTGTTGCCGATAAACTAGGTGGTACAATTTTCTTATTTTCTGTTTCTTCATTTAGATCGTAATCGGTATTCAACTACTGTTCTAGATGATACGAAATTATGTTGTTTGCCATAATTATTAATAAGGTACCTAATCTATCTCCTATGTCTGTATATACAGACCTCTCTCTGTACATTATTTCTTAAGCGGATAATTTGGTATCTAACCGTTTCTTTTATTTACTATTTAACAGTGCCTATCTATATGTATCAAGTTTATTAAAGACCCTGTATACGTATCAAGTTTATTAAAGACCCTGTATACGTCACCGTTCTTAAATACCGTTGCACTATGTATTTCACGAGATTTAAATATAATTTTAGTTTTCACGATGTGTTTATTTACCAACAACTTGTAAATTATTGTGTGTACGCATGTCTCCAGGCTATCTACTTGTAACAGGTAGCTGTTTATGATTATTAATAACGAGCGTTAATTATAGCCCATTGTGTGAGTATGTAGTACCGAAATGTGTAAGCTTCCTGCTAAGGTGGCTCTCTGACTTCCAGCTCCCTATTTGATGTTTGCGCAATAACCTCTAGTCGTTTTGTAGCTGGTTGACCTTGGATTGATGTCTGAGATTTCTGTTTGTAGTGTTAGGTCAGTTGGGTCCAGGTGGTGCAGTGTCTCTGCACTGTCTGGCCCAGCTGACCTTATACCTACTGTCATTCATCTTAGGTTATGGCAGGTCATGATAGGTCATGGTAGGTCATTGAAATTAGGTCATGACCGGTCATTGACCTGAGGAGGAGGATCCAGCTTCACCATAAACACACTACTAGCAGAAACCACAACATTAAACTAAATATTATCGTTGTTACTCCCATGTCTCCTGGTAGTTTTCTCATAATTCCCATTTGCTGTTCTTTCAAATCTTTCTTTCACATTTTCAAAACAGTCAGCACGTGGGAATCTCTATAAATACGTGCTGCTAGCAAATAATTCCCATGAACTTCTTCTAAAGCATACGCCAGTTTTGCTAATTCTTAATTACATGTAGAGCTTTTATTATTTTTTACTTTTATTTACAAATAAATGGTAACTTTCCATAAAGACTTGTTTATTAAACTGAAATTATCTAAATTTTTCAGTTATTTTTATTTTAAGAAGTGTAAACTAATACATTTTATAAAAATAAATAGCCTTACAATATTTTTTCCGTCAAAGGAGTGCGCAAATCGGGTTTTTTGCAAAAACTACGCAACTTAGGTATAGGGAAAGCTATTATAAAATTGTAGAGTCTACAGAAAGGCATCTAATGAAATCATAAAACACAGGGTGTTCCATTTGAAAAAGTCGAGATTTTTTAAAATTTAAACCATCAGGTTTGACACGATTTCTGTTGCCCCCTGTATATCGCAGGTCAACTTTTGATACGTTTTTCGAAAGAGCCATCTTCACTCTACAGTTTCTGAAAAAAAAATAATTTCTAGCTGTCATACAACCATAATTATGTCAACTATTAGAAGTGACGAAACATAAGAAAAAAAATTAAAAGTCAAATATCTCGAAAACTATCAATATTTCAATAGCAGTGTTAAGCACAAAGTCCCACTAATTTTTTACGTAGAATTCGATAATGCCATAAAAAATATAGGTTTCCATTTAAAAAAATGTAAAGTTGGTACCTGTCCAGGAAAAACTGAACACCCTGAATATGTAAATATATTTTCATTTTGTGCAGCTCGGGATATTAGACAACCCTGTAGAAAAAAAAATTAAGTTATCTCTTTTATTAACCCAGATATTGGACTTACGCGCACTAGGTGGACACCCTGTATATGAATAAGGAAAAACACCTTTTTTCCTATTAATTTCAAATTGAGCATCTTTAAAATAATTTTATATTTCAACGCATTGATTTGAGTCTAAATTGTTTGATAATGAATCCAAACTTTCAGTGATAAATCTATACGAATCTAAGATTTTTATTTTGAAAAAGACATTTTCTTGAATATTTTTAACATGATTCCATATTGAATCGACAATAATTGATTTTGTAAAAGATATGTATTTTTCCTTTGTTTGTGCCAAAACATCTATTTTATCTTCATAACAACACAATTCTTTTATAAAAAGGTGTGCATCATATCCACTTAAGTTATGGAAAAAACTGGAATAAAAGGTGGAATTTTAAAATTTAGATTAAAAATATTATGAGCAGCTCCCAATCTTACACGTCCAGTTAAGTGGTTATGATCTCTAACTTTCTGATCACTGTCAGTAAAATCACTTTATCAGCAAATGAGCAAACTGCTCATCTGCTGATAAAGGTAATATTGGTACAATATATTTAAGATGATCATTATAAATTCTTAAAATATCTATTTCTAATTTTTCACAGAATACTTTTGCAGCATCTTCTCCAAAATAATATTCTAGCTTACTAAGGTCTTCATTATATGAACATTTTATAAAATAGGCAAATGCATATGGTTTGTGTTCGGCAATATCAATTGTAAAAGGTTTTTCAGAACTGGGTTAATTATAATGAAAAGGTTTTAACATACATTCAAAATCTGCATAGATGACAAAAGGTAATTTTAATTGTTTTTCAAAATTTTCAAATTGAAGTATATTTTCTGGAATATTTTCCCCATATTTATTTACTTTTAACTCTGTTGTGGGAATTTTTGTATATAAATAATTAGAATCATTTCGTTGATGTAATTCTAATTTAACATCAGAGTAAAAGAATTGGAAACATCTATCACAAAAATATTTTTTAGAACCGCTTGAACTTAATTGTTTCAACAATAATTTTGACATATCCTTTATCCAACAATAATGATTTCGACCGTTATCATCACTAATTAAAAGTAAATTTATATGTTCTCGCTGCTTATTTTTTGAATAATAAAGCGGACCAACCACTTCCACAATATTTTTATTTTTGTTAATTATATTTTCTAAACCATACACGTTGACAGAAATATTATTTAATTTTTCAAATTTACTAATGTCTTGTAGTTTCATCGGAAAATCAATACCTTCTAAATTGAGAAAAGAGAAATGAGGATATGAAGAGGTTCTATTTGTATTATTGGTAACAGGATACAAAGCACTTACAATACTCCACGCAAAACAGTAATCATCATCATTCATAATATTGACTACTGCTTTTTTTGCTGCTATACTTTTTGGAAGAGGAATATATGAAGAAGATCGAATTGGATTAAACTTATTAATATTTAATTCTAAATAAAGGATTTTTATGAGCGTCTATCCTAAAAAATATGATTAATGATTTCATTTTGTTTATTAAGTAAAAAATATTACCTGAATTACGTTCTTGAAAATCTTGACTCTTGGTTATTATTGTCGACTTATACAAACTATTATAGATCTCTTTAACATCACATAGAAATACAAATCATTTTTGTTATTGAAACTTTTAATATCGAATATTTCACTGGTGGGTTGCATATATGATCCATATACTTCAATATTAAGCTTAATTAAATTATGTTTCGTTACTTCTTCATTAACAATCTTGTAAAAATTTTCTTCAACATCTTTAAAAAGATCGTTGAAATCCACATAACTTTTCTTAGGTACTAAACGATAACTAATAATTCTGCTTTTGAACGCACTTTTAATAATTTCAATTCCTTCTTCCTTTTTTCCAATAAATTTTGTTTATGTAATAAAGATTTTAAATGTGAGTTATAATATTTACCTAAAACTTCAATGTTGCACACATTACACTGTTTAAAATTTTGTAAAAAAGTAGAGTTGGTAGAACTCTGACTAGTTGATGCTTCATCTTTCACTACATTTTTATTTGAAGAATCATTTTTAATTTTTTTGTCTGGAGGTTCTTGAAACTTACAATTAAATTTCTGATGACGTATTAAATTATCTTTTCGAGAAAAATGCTCATCACATTTATTGCAGTGAAACATAGTTACTAGTAGGTATAAGGTCAGTTGGGCCAGACAGTGCAGAGACACTGCACCACCTGGACCCAACTGACCTAACACTACAAACAGAAATCTCAGACATCAAGCCAAGGTCAACCAGCTACAAAACGACTAGAGGTTATTGCGCAAACATCAAATAGGGAGCTGGCAGTCAGAGAGCCACCTTAGCAGGAAGCTTACACATTTCGGTACTACATACTCACACAAAGGCTATAATTAGCGCTCGTTATTAATAATCATAAACAGCTACCTGTTACAAGTAGATAGCCTGGAGACATGCGTACAAAATAATTTACAAGTTACTGGTAAATAAACACATCGTGAAAACTAAAATTATATTTAACTCTCGTGAAATACATAGTGCAACGGTATTTAAGAACGGTGACGTATACAAGGTGTTTAATAAACTTGATACATATAGATAGACACGGTTAAACAGTAAATAAAAGAAACCGGTTAGATACCAAAATATTAATTTAATAAAAACAACATAGAGATATAGGCGATAGGGTATCTTTTTACCTATGGTAAACAACTAATATACAATCATATTCAGTGTCAACCCAAATATTTATTAATGTCTATAATTTGGGTCATACGTAATCCAGAAATACAATATAAACAGAAAGCCCCTGAAAATATTTTTTCGTGGTTGGAAAACATCCTAAGGAACCGTATACACGGTTGTAACAATAACATATACAGAGCTTGAAGAATACTTATTTAAACATTGCTTAATGGTAATAAACAGACAGTGAAAATTAAAATTATATCGTGAAATACATAATGTGACATTATTTAAGAACAACTACGTGTTCAAGGCATTTTAATAATAATAAAGATTGTTATATATATACCAAAAATATTCAGGTACGAAACAATATAAGGAGTTATTTATACAGATATATAGGAGGTAGGTTAACTTACTAATTACGCCAAATAACATAATTTTACCCTACGGGTCTATAGATGAACGCTGGTTACAGGTGAAATGTAGAAGCAGACACCTAAACTATATTATAGTTTATATATTAGAGTGAATTTCTTTTTTTACACAATTGCATATAGTACATACAGTTAACGGTCTAAACAACACTAACGGGGTTTTACAACAACTGCAAAACGTTCGTCGGGGAATTTGCATGAAGGTTGTAGTAGTATGCATGTCCACATGTCTATGGGACGCCCCCGTAACTCTCAAACGATAAAAGAAGTAACAACCTTCACACAACCGAACTTCTCCGCCATCAATGGTATCTATGATAACAAACACTAGTGTTGAACAGTATAAGACATCCACATCATCAAAATCACGACTCTGGATCAACTTGGACTTTAAGTATTCTTCTTCGGTATAGTCGTTAATATCAGGGATGATTCCATCATCAACATAACCTTCTGCTTCTGGTTCTATTCTGGCACTATCTTTCTGAGACAAACTACTCAAAAACCGTGAATTTGAAGCATCAGACATTGTTTTTCTAAATGATGAAAACCAACTGCCTATACCCACGATTCTAACTCTTTTATATATTAAATACCCAATGATGTTACTTTTGACGACCCAGAAATGTATAATTAAGTGGGGAGTATGTTTCAGACCCCCTCCTGTTATTTATTAAAGGTCCTACATAACATAATTTCCTACTACCTGTGAGACATCAGGTGAATACCTGCCATGATCTAAATATAGAAAAATTCTACAACCTAGTTTATTGGCAATGCACCATAACTATTTAATTTATTATAAACATATCGTGAAAACTAAAACTATATTTAACTCACACATAGAAATACATAACACAATGTTATTTAAGAATACTGACGTGTACAGGTTGTTTAATAAGATTGTTACACATAGATAACCATGATTAAACATTAAAACAAGGCGGCCGGTTTAGATGTCAAAATATTCATTTAAGAAAAGCAGTATGTATATATATATGGGGTAGGTTACTTTACCAAGGTATACATATCATAGAAACATATATTCAGTATCGACCCAAATATTCAAGCCTTGGTTATAATTGATATTCCACAACTGTAAGTCAATTAATAAACCTGTAAAATATTGAAGGGACATATACAAAGGAATCTGCTTAGTTACCAAACTATTTAGAGAAGATATTAAAGTTAAAATATTAATTAAATAACGACATACCCTTTTTTATTTAAATCAAAATTTCGGTGCAATTTCCTATCACCAGCAGTACTATAGGTGAACACAGATTACATATCTAAATATAGAAAAGAGAAAATAATACCCTAATATATTCTTTAAACAGAAAATTAATTATAGAGAATGTTATTATTTATAAGGGTATAATTTCATACAACCTAAGATGTTAGCTGGGGAAATAGGTAAAATACTGGTTATATGGTTAAACTATATTAACCTAAATAGAAAATAAGGAATTTGTAGAGTATATTAACATGTAATAAACATTTTTGTACCCAAGGGACTTTATATGAACAAACCGATTTAGTTTCAATTGTTCATGGAAGAGTAACCAAAAATAAAATTAATAAAATAATAAAAGCACTTACCTAGAGCTCCATATGCAACATCCAATAACCTGTGAACGAGTGAGGCAACAAAGATTAGTTCCTTAATTAAATACCTAAGTTTATCGTATCAAAGTTTGTCAATGTACAAACCAGGTTAGTATCTAAAATTTTAGGTAATTGGTATAAGCACCCTAAATTAAACTGCTTCACCTTTAATGTAGAATAGTTAATAATGTATTTATACACATGGTCTGCATATTTTGAGGTTTAAGACCTCAAAAAGCAGATTTTTTCAACTATTGTAATTTGGATTTGTGTTTTTGTAAACATAATCTAATTTAAAAATACTAGCTTGCATTTTTTCTTTAATGGGAATATCTTTCCCCTCTACGTCTTTAATCGTATAAATACTCGCATAAAATCTACAAGAGCATCATTGTTCTGATATATCTAGTTCTATATACATACATTTCAATATTAACAACCTCTCGTTAGTGAAAGTAACCCTATAGAAAAAAATGGAGCAGTGCAGCGGTAAGAATTTCTAATACGAAGTTCTATAATAAACACTATATTCTTTGTTTTTTTTTACAGAATTTATCACTTGCCCATTAGTCCCACATCATCGGGTGCTGAGACATCGCCTACCTATCCATTTGTGGAAATGTAGGCGTAGTCTTCAGCAGACACAGCAACAGGCCCAACGACAGCAGGCTCAGCAGGACTCTCAACGACAAAGAGCATCAACTTCCACAGCATTGGAAGAAAACTGGGATGGTAGCTGTTCTTCCAGTTCTGAAAAACAGCAGGATTTGACTTCTACTGTCCAAGAATCTTCTATTTCCACTTCCACTGCTGGTGGAATGGGGCTTTCTGCTGATGGGCAAGAAAACTGGGACGATGACTGGTCTCCCAGTTATATTACTACTATCAGAAGAACAACACAGCAATGAATCATAATTATATTATAATTAATATAAAAAATAAAAATTTTCTACAAAAGATAATGTATTTTTCTTAAGATCCACATAATTTTTCGTTAGAATATCTTCACATCATTTGATACATTTGGATTTAACTTGGAATAGATATATTATACAAACAAATCGTCAGTGATATTAAATATTTGATCGATATAGTAATAGAGCCGTTGACGGCTATTAACCGTTGATATATTACAATTCGATGAATGAAAACTGATGATCTTCGAACTTTTACAGTTCTATGAACGTTTTACAGTTCTATTTACGTTCTATTGATCGATATAAAGCTATACCGATCCTGCTCCAAAACATTTGGAGCAAGATCGGCACAGCTATACTACTAACCAATAATTATTTTAATCAAATATAAAAGTCAGTTATTATTTACACCTGTTGACGATGATAAACATATTATTAAAAACTTATAGTAAGTAGGTAACTGTCATATATAATACTGGGCGTAAGAAAACAAAATACTGTACACAAATAAAGCATAAACAAGGAGTAAGCAACAATTATTTTCAGAATGTAGTAATCTCTCAAATTTACATACCTGACCAGTTATTTAAACAACCTGATGATCAATTATTATGCAAAACCGCTAACTGTGCTGTAAAGGGGACCGCTGCAAATTAATGTAAAACAGGTAGAAACCTATAATTATTATGGAGTGAAAGTATATAACAGTTGATCACCTGCCCATTTTGCGTAAATTACCCGATTTCGACTACATGTAGTAAATACATCAAAATAGTAATTACTTTAAACAGGGTTACCAGACTTATACAGTAGGTCATGAAAAAACCAGCTATAACGATCCACAGGATTATACCTTAAAACAGAACGTGTGAATCGGTCGATCGAAAAGAAATATGTATACATGTTTATTTAAATATGAATAAAAACATATCGACACACATTAAAAGAATAGAGTACTTGCATCAACAGAGAACG
This sequence comes from Pogonocherus hispidulus, assembly GCA_963924545.1. Lineage (NCBI taxonomy): Eukaryota > Metazoa > Arthropoda > Insecta > Coleoptera > Cerambycidae > Pogonocherus > Pogonocherus hispidulus. Next base: position 8,664,896 of record OZ004697.1, on the reverse strand, counting down.
AAAGCTTTACCAATAAGTATATAAAATAGCATATGCAAGTTATTATTACCCAAAATATTATACAAAAATTAACTCTAGGATCTTTTCCACCCCTCTACCTTGTGAGGAAAGACTTTGGAGGGTCGTTAGTTTAAAGGGATCTCCAAATATATATCTATTTCTGCCCGAAGACACAAGTAAACATATATTCAGACCTAACCTGTCGAAGGATCTACCCTGTCTTATATTTTATGTTCGAAAAATATGTTGAGGGTAGATTTTTCGCACCACCCTTCTTCTTCAGAATCTTTTCAAATCTGCAGGGTGTGCAAATCCCCGAGTTATTTTCCCACTCGTCATAGTTCCTGACATCACCCTTGCACTTTTACAAGTATGATTCACAGGGACAGGCATTTCTATTCTAGAATAAATGTATATTATAAGTTAAGAGTAATTAAAACACATAAATTGTTTGTTTAGCTGCTATGCAGCAAAACAAATACCTAACAAAAAAATAAGTGTACAAACGAGGTGGTTATTTAAAAATGGAGGTTACTAGGGAAACTTACCAGAATCTTCTGTAACAGAGCTACACCTTACACCAGTTGAGAGAGACAAATGTAAATTTATAATTTTCGCAAACTATTTATACATATCCAAAACCACCACTCCACTCACGCTGTAAATATATAAAACGAAAAGCCTTTTTGGTTTATTCATAATATTCATACTATTGGTATAATATATAGTACATCAAAACTATGTATACTCCATACGAAGTTTTAGAAGTAATAATAAACGTTAAATTACAACAAAAATTAAATAGTAAAAACTACCATTTTAAAAATGTCTGTGCATATTTTTGGAACCAAGATAGGATAAATGGTCACATATGTTGGAAGTGCTATGTTGATTTACTCTGTGAATTTGGAGAAGGTGATAGTTTAAGAAATGTCTGCTTTAATTGGGGATTGATTAAGAAGCTTAATAACTTTGAAAGGAACCGCTATTTCTTAAACACAGCTTTAAAGAGAATAGAAATAAATCAGGTATGGGTAGATTTTTACACCAGTGAAAAAATTAACATGGACCAACTATTTGAAAAAATAGTAGAAGATAAACACGAGGACCGTTTGAAGCCACTTATGGAACTTTTACCACATAGATTACAAATAAAACTGACAAATAAATATAAAATACCACCCTTTTTTATAAATTATTGTAAAGTTTGTACATGTACTAATATGCTCTATTGTTAATAAAAAAATTTCTATGAAAAAACGGTTTATTTTTAAATCAAAATAACAATGTTATTACATATTATTAGCCATCGTCACACCTACAAAACATGAGTTTCTTTTTCAGCCTTTCCGTTTCTTGGTAACAACTGGAGTAATCCCACTCCAGTTTTTTAAATTTTAAATTGTCTAAAGTACCTATTAAGCCTGGGGGTGGTAAGCTTGTTGGGGTAGTTGCCTCCACAAACTGGTTACGTACAAGTTTCTCAGGTAAGAGAGGTTTCGAGCTGCCTGCCTCCCCAAGTAAATGTATATAATCACTAGCATACTTGTTTCTTTCGTAGGTTAGACCGTCTACATTTGCTAAACAGGCAATCAAATCTGACCTAGTGTTCAAAAGTTCATCTGTAGTATTTAATAGGAGAATCCTTAAACTGTCTATGTTACCAGCTGGTGGTTTTTTCGTAGTTGTTGGGGGTGGTACTATAGTTGTAGAGGGTGGTTTCGTAGTTTCTGGCTCTGTCGATCTAGAAGCAATTCGTTCTTCGCAATCAAGGTGATACTGTAAACAAATACGAGTGTTTAGCACACATGTAAATTTCATATCTTGAAGTTCGGTCTCGCACTCTCTTAAATTGTTAAATCTATGCCTCTCGCTTATATTGACTGTTATTCTCGGTTTGGTATGATTAACACACCCTATTGTAAAGTTCTGAGGATCGTTGACACAATTGTAGGGAGAGGTTACGTTATTAGTTAAAAGTTGCTTCACTTTATCAACAAACCCTAGTGTATAGTTCTGAGTATCGTTGCCACTTTTGTGAGGTGTGGTAACTTCGTTAGCATACTCTAATCTATAGTTTTTGGAGTTATTGTTATATGTCAAGTTCTGGGAGACATTACCACCTTTGTGTTGAAGATGAAACGTTGGATTATTGGTGTTTAAATTCCCGTAGTGCACTCTGACGTTTCGATACCTGTCTACATAGTCGTTAATAACCAGAGATCCTGAACCCGAATTATAACTTGAATTAAACACCGGTATTCTTTCACATTCTACACCTGTAAGACACAGGAGACCAACCAGCACTAAAATAATGTAAAACCGATCCATTTGGATGAGGAGATTTAAGTGATATATTAGAGAAACGTATCAACTAATACATAGTTGGGTAAAACCTTATATTTATATAAGGAATATTTGGCATTATTATTATAAAAATATTGGCAGGTCTCTTCAGCTAATGGTATATGTTGAAGAATTTGCAAATATTTGACGCCAAAAAATTTACTGCGAAATTGGCAATTATTGGTTTGATGTGTACAGGGAAAATTACACACGTGTATAATTGACGATATTTAAATCAGGTACATGTTCTTTTTAGGTAAATACATTGATTCTATGTGTGGGAAGTTTTGGTTCTATTTTAAAACGTATATGTTGTTATGATTATAGGTGAATACATTGTCGTACCTATGTGTTAATAATAAGATGTAAAAAACTCACAATATTTGGCTCAGCTAAAATATTAAAGATGTTATAAGGTGATAACTTAAAAAGATTCTGCGGGGCCTTCACACGTATACAATTTGGCTCTATGTTGAAAACATATTTGTAGTTCTGTTTATAGGTAAATACATTGTTGCATCTAATTGATGCATTTATGCAATATTGGCTCAGCTAAAATATTAAAGATATTATAAGGTGGTAACTTAAAAAGATTCTGTGTGGGCCTTCACACGTGTACAATTTGGCTCTATGTTGAAAACATATTTGTAGTTCTGTTTATAGGTAAATACATTGTTGCAGCTAATTGATGCACTTATGCAATACCTGACTCGGTTAAAATATTAAATCTTTTTTTTTTTACCAAGATATCGTAATATAGGTTGACCGTCACACGTTCTACATACAAGTACCAAAGTTGCAATTATGCCCCTCCATTATTTTCCACTCCGTAACAGAAGGTCTTTCATGGTCTAGACATAAAACAGTCTCTAAATTTAGTGTATTTCGTTACTGTGTTGGTTGGTGAGTACACTTGTTTAATATTTATAATATGTTTTGTTTAAACATGAATTAAAAGTTCTTTATTTACTTCACTGAACGCTATTAGACTACTTAACTAGAGCTTTTAATTTATATGGGAAACTGGTTATATTTTAAAACAAATATTTGTTCTATCCTTGTGTGACTTTATTGCTAAAAAAGTTTAACTTGTTGAAACTGTATAATATTATTGAATTTTGTTATCGGGTACATCTCTTATATTTGTCATGTTTCTTAATTTTCTATGTGTATCACCTCGGGAAAATAATAAAATTGTTTTCCCGCTACAAAACCTGGGATATTGATAATGTATAGGGATTTGCTGTTTTAAAAGTAAGTTATAACTGTATTTTATAAACAGAAGGTTATGATTATTTCACTAGTTTCAAATAATTGAAAAAAAATCTAATTTGTTATTCAGCAGAAATACTGCAATAATACTTAACAGAGGCTCACTAACTAGTTCATATTGCTAACTTTAGACATTACTTACAAACCCTCTTTGTCTCAAAACTTAGTACTCAATTTAGAGAAACGATCATAAATAAATAAATGTAGAAAACTAAATTATATTAAGGTAATAGATAATAAGCTTCTCAGAGGTTTTATCACTTTATAAATCTATGAACATAAGTTCTAGATAGACCAAACAGTTATAGAATTCTAATTTGTTTTAATTACTGTCTGATACACAATAGACTATTTAAAACTAGGTTTAATTATGTAAATACATATAATATTAAACTATACTCCACTGGGTTTAAACCAGTAAGAAAATGTTAATAATGTTAAATGAAAATAAGTTTAACTAAGTACTTAAGCTGTACTTAGTTACCTATCCAGGCTTACTTTAATAGAGAGTGGTAGTTATCGGAAGAGCAGTTTACTACTTCTCTCTCAAAAAACCTTTTCTTTAAATAATATATTCGATTTCCTTTTTTTTAAATAATTTAAAAGTTGAATAGTTTTAAAAGTTGAACAGACGAGTAACCTGTTGATAGAGAGTTGAGTAGAGTCTATAGGTTTGCTATAATGCTATTCAAAACGTTTATTAAATCTGAGTGTACACAAAGTTGTACAATCTTTCTACAGATACTAGGAATAATTAGAGGGTAATTGTATAAATAGCATATGTTGAAATTATTTAGCTTTGTGTATATGGATTTACTTAAACCGTTTATTTTAATAAATTGTCGGGAAATATCCTCGAAATAAAATATTAATGAAGTATAATCACGAGGTTGTTATAACGCGTAATTCACCCTAATTGCAGTTTGTAAAAGAATAATTAGTTTGTGAACCGTAACGTTTAACCCTTGGTAACTCGAAGGTATACTGTAAATTGTTCTTAACCTTTAACCTACACAGCTTTTCTACACTACAGAATGTTAAGAAATTATATATTAATAAGTAGATATTTACCTACATACAGCAATGAGAATACAAGCCTACAATTATTAGGCTTTGAGATATTGTAAAGTTAAATTTCAATCCATACATGTTTACATTTTGCTTACGACACCACGGGACATACCTTTGGTACGTTTTAATGTGTAATATACTTAATAAAAATTGTACGACCCGGTACAGGATGTTTTTAGAGGTTTCCCAAATAAACAGAAGCAGTAGAGATGATATTATTATTTGTTGCACCCGTATCTCGCTCTAATATAGTTCTGTTGAGTGTCTAACCATATCTAGATAAATAATATAGTGTGTAGAGTTTAAGTAGTTGAGAAATTTTAATTTGATAGCTTCAACATTTGTAATACATGTTTAGCTATAAGTTGTACAGGTCTTTCACAGATAAGTTTAAATATATATTTCTTATGTTTCTCTTAAGTTATTGCTGGTTATGCTAATTGTTATTATTATTATTATTAAGAGTTAGATTTCACGAGTTCAAAATAAAGTACGAAATTATTACATCCTAACATTTGACCCAATATTTTTTATTTTTCAGTGTTGATCAAACAGGTTCAAGTATTACCTATTTAAGGTTGTCAATCAGAAGAAGTAGCTCTCATTACCTCTTTAGACTTAGAGGTATACGATTGTTAACTCTCAAAGAAGGGGTGAGTTTTAAGATAATTTCATGATGGAAAAGTTTACTATTATAAAAAACGTTACAAAGAACGTTCGAAGATTCAATCTCAAAGGTCAAACCGTGGAATTTAAAATTAATAAAATACCTGAAAATGTTGACCCCGTTAGCTGGGTTAAACAGGGTGTTGAGGGTATTGTTGAATTTTGTACGAGAGGTACAGAACCAACTGATTACGTAGGGTTTACGTTTTGTAACAAAGATTTTACCAGGGGGGATGGGTGGATCAGTTTCCGACCAATGTCTGAAGTAAAAACCTCAGATGTATGGGATATGATTTCTGGTATATACCAATCAAATTCTTCAGGTTTTAACGTTGATACATTTTGTCTAAGCTTTACATCTGTTAAAATACCTAGGGGAAGGGGAATATGTCGCGGTCGTAATTATACAACATTTAACGAGGAATGCGCTAAACGGGTAGGTGTTTTAAGCATCCATAACAAAGATGGGCTTTGTTTACCTAGGGCTCTAGTAGTTGCACAAGCTCATGTCGATAAGGACCCTCAATTCTCCAAAGTACGAAAAGATACAGGTAAACTTCAATCAACGAGAGCTCATCAGCTACTAAAGAATGCTAATGTTATAATACCTTCTGAAGGGGGTGGTATCTACGAATTAAACCAGTTGCAGCAGTACCTCAAAGATTACGAAATAGTTGTGTATACATACGGTACAAAAGGTCGGGATGTTATATTTAAAGGGATTAATGGGTCTGGTAAAAGGCTTAACCTTCTGTTTCATGAAGGCCACTATAATGTCATTACATCTCTTACCTCAGCCTTCTGCTGTACTTATTATTGTCAAGAATGTAATATTCCTTACAACACCAAAACGTCTCACAGGTGTGAGGCTACATGCCCTGCTTGCCAAATGTCGCCACCTTGCTCTCTACAAACTTCAATCAGGTGTGATGATTGTAATAGAAGATTCCGTGGGCAAACATGTTTTAATAACCATAAAATTATGCGAGAGAATAAATCACTTTGCTCTAAAGTTCGTCTGTGTAACCGATGTTTTAAAACCGTGAAATCGGGTAGGCAACACACTTGTAATGAGATATTTTGTAAAGTATGTAAAGCTCATGTACCTACCCCTCATTATTGTTATATGCCTGTTGATACAGGAAAACCCTCTATGAAAGATCAACTTTTCATTTTCTACGATCTAGAAAGTATGCAAGAAAAACTGATAGAAGGGGGGTCGTTTCTTCATGAGCCTAATTTGTGTGTCTTTAAACAGCGTTGTGAAATGTGTTTGAATACACAGCTCAAAATTTGTACAAAATGTGGAGTTGTACAACAAATTTTAAAAATTGATCCTGTATCTCGGTTTGTGGAATTTGTAATGAACCAGAGGAAATTGTTTAAAAAAGTAGTTGTGATTGGACATGCTGCCGGTATTTATGACACACAGTTTATACTCAGACATATAATATCAAACACTGATTTGAAACCCGAACTCATAACCAGAGGTACCAAACTTTTGTCATTGGTTGTAGATAATGTCAAGTTTATTGACTCCTTAAACTACTTCCCTATGTCTCTGGCTAAGTTACCGAAGTGTTTTGGGTTGGAGGGCATAAGGAAAGGCTATTTCCCCCACTTATTTAATAAAACAGAAAACCAAAATTACGTTGGGCCTCTCCCTGCTCTAGAATACTATGACCCTGATAGTATGAAAGAGGATGAAAGAAAATCGTTTATAGAGTGGTACACCGAACTTTCAAAGCAGGACTATGTGTTTAATTTTCAAAAAGAAATAGCTGCATACTGTATATCAGATGTGAATATTTTAACTCAGGCCTGCCTAACATTTAGGGAGCTCTTGATAAGCGAAGGGAATGTTGACCCCTTTCTTGAATCAGTTACTTTACCGGGGGCTTGCAATAAAATATTTCGTCGAAAATTTTTAAAACCTAATACTATAGGTATTATACCCAAAAACGGTTACAGATGGTGCGATAACCAGTCAAGAATAGCTACGCAGTGGCTTTTGTGGGAAGAACACCAACGCCAAATAAATATTTTGTACGCAGCCAAACAGAGAGAAACAGTCGTTGCTGGTGTTAAAGTTGATGGGTTTTGTCCCGAAACTAATCAAATTTTCGAATTCCACGGCTGTTATTATCATGGGTGCCCTAAGTGTATTAAGTACAGACGTACCGAATTTACTTATGATGACCCGTCATTAACTATAGAAACTCGGTATGAGTCGACGGTAGCTAAAACAGCTAGACTTCGTAAAATGGGTTATGAAGTAATTGAAAAATGGGAATGTGAGTTTAAAAGTGAATTAACAAGGGAAATAGAGTTATTTACGTCAAACCACCCCATTCTTTCTCAACAACCGTTAAACCCTAGAGAAGCTTTTTACGGTGGTAGAACAGGTGCTACAAAATTGTACTATAAAGTAAAAGAGGGCGAAAAAATAAAATATGTCGATGTGTGCTCCCTGTATCCTTGGGTCAATAAATATGGTAAATACCCCGTAGGACACCCAGAAATCTTTATCGGTGACGAGTGTAATTCCTTAGATTTAAACAAAACCGAAGGCATAATAAAATGTAAAATTCTACCGCCGCAAGGGCTCTACCACCCCGTGCTACCTGTTAAATCGAATGGAAAACTAATGTTTCCTCTTTGTCGCACATGTTGCGAATATATGTATGATAAATGTGGGCATACTGAAGACGAAAGAGCCATACTCGGTACTTGGGTAATTGACGAAGTGTTGAAAAGTTTAGAAAAGGGATATAAAATGATCGATATTTACGAAATATGGAAGTATAAGATTGACCAATATAACCCACATACTAAGAGTGGGGGGTTGTTTGCAGATTACATATCTAGTTTTCTTAAATTAAAACAGCAGGCTTCGGGTTACCCCTCAGGTTGTAATTCTGAGGAGGAAAAAGAGAGTTATATTAAAGAATATTTAGAAAAAGAGGGTGTTAGGTTAGACCCTGATAAAATAGTTTATAACCCCGGGCTCAGACAGGTTGGTAAATCTGTAGTCACATCGTTCTGGGGTAAACTCGGTCAGCGTGAAAATCAAACAAAAACAACTATAGTGAAGAACTCTGGCGAATTTTTTAACCTTTTGACAAGCTCATTTGTAGAGGTTCATACTGTATACCCAATAAATGAGGATGCCCTTATAGTCAGCTGGATGTATAAGGAGGAGGCATATACCCCTTTACCCACTGTTAATGTAGCTCTAGCAGCATATACCACTGCTCAGGCCAGGCTTAAACTCTATAGCTACTTGGAAAAACTCGATGAACGAGTATTATATTACGATACAGATAGTGTTATCTATATAAGTAGACAGGATGAGTACGACGTACCCATAGGTTCTTTTCTCGGACAGATGACAGATGAGTTGGGTGAGGGTAATTTTATAACAGAATTTGCATCTGGAGGTCCAAAATTATATACTTACCGTACATATTCTTCTACCAAAAACGAATGGTATGATACAATTAAAGCTAAGGGTATAACAATTAACCATAGTACATCTAAAACAATAAATTTTGAGAAACTTAGAGATATGGTTCTACACGACACATCCCCAGAGTATATAACTACAAAAAATATATTAAGAACACAAGATCACAATGTCATTACAAAAGAAACGACTAAGATGTTTCGAGTTAATTTTAGTAAGCGTGTACGTACCGCTGATTACGATTCTGTACCCTTTGGCTATAAAAATCCACGGTTAGACCCCTTGAATAATTAACATGTTTACTGTTAATGTTATCACTTTTTAATAACTAGACTTTTTTCAGGTAGTTCCAGCTGATAAGACAAGCTTAAAAACTTATTCTACCAAACAATAAATCTGTAATAAACCCTGACCCATTCTTACCGAAAGAGTCATATAAATAAATACCTTAACCACAAAAATATAGATTATATTATAAAAGAGCCAAATAAAATAGCTATGTATCTCGAAAAAGAGCCATATCACAATTTTGGTCTAAAAGAACCAAACTAAATAAAAGACCTTAATTGCATCAAAAAGAGTCAAACCAGAGGGCATAGTCAAAAGAGCCAGATAGTTACGTTTATATATAAAAAGAGCCACACCACGGTTTCGGTCTAAAAAGAGCCAATGTAGACCCTGCCGGTAGTTAGTGGGTCAAGTATGGGACCAGTTGTATAAACCAAGTTATTAGGCTTGTCTTCGACAGGTTAGGTCTGAATATATGTTTACTTCTGTCTTCGGGCAGAAATAGATATATATTTGGAGATCCCTTTAAACTAACGACCCTCCAAAGTCTTTCCTCACAAGGTAGAGGGGTGGAAAAGATCCTAGAGTTAATTTTTGTATAATATTTTGGGTAATAATAACTTGCATATGCTATTTTATATACTTATTGGTAAAGCTTTCGTTCTCTGTTGATGCAAGTACTCTATTCTTTTAATGTGTGTCGATATGTTTTTATTCATATTTAAATAAACATGTATACATATTTCTTTTCGATCGACCGATTCACACGTTCTGTTTTAAGGTATAATCCTGTGGATCGTTATAGCTGGTTTTTTCATGACCTACTGTATAAGTCTGGTAACCCTGTTTAAAGTAATTACTATTTTGATGTATTTACTACATGTAGTCGAAATCGGGTAATTTACGCAAAATGGGCAGGTGATCAACTGTTATATACTTTCACTCCATAATAATTATAGGTTTCTACCTGTTTTACATTAATTTGCAGTGGTCCCCTTTACAGCACGGTTAGCGGTTTTGCATAATAATTGATCATCAGGTTGTTTAAATAACTGACCAGGTATGTAAATTTGAGAGATTACTACATTCTGAAAATAATTGTTGCTTACTCCTTGTTTTTGCTTTATTTGTGTACAGTATTTTGTTTTCTTACGACCAGTGTTATATATGACAGTTACCTACTTACTATAAGTTTTTAATAATATGTTTATCACCGTCAACAGGTGTAAATAATAACTGACTTTTATATTTGATTAAAATAATTATTGGTTGTCTTAAACCTCAAAATATGCAGACCATGTGTATAAATACATTATTAACTATTCTACATTAAAGGTGAAGCAGTTTAATTTAGGGTGCTTATACCAATTACCTAAAATTTTAGATACTAACCTGGTTTGTACATTGACAAACTTTGATACGATAAACTTAGGTATTTAATTAAGGAACTAATCTTTGTTGCCTCACTCGTTCACAGGTTATTGGATGTTGCATATGGAGCTCTAGGTAAGTGCTTTTATTATTTTATTAATTTTATTTTTGGTTACTCTTCCATGAACAATTGAAACTAAATCGGTTTGTTCATATAAAGTCCCTTGGGTACAAAAATGTTTATTACATGTTAATATACTCTACAAATTCCTTATTTTCTATTTAGGTTAATATAGTTTAACCATATAACCAGTATTTTACCTATTTCCCCAGCTAACATCTTAGGTTGTATGAAATTATACCCTTATAAATAATAACATTCTCTATAATTAATTTTCTGTTTAAAGAATATATTAGGGTATTATTTTCTCTTTTCTATATTTAGATATGTAATCTGTGTTCACCTATAGTACTGCTGGTGATAGGAAATTGCACCGAAATTTTGATTTAAATAAAAAAGGGTATGTCGTTATTTAATTAATATTTTAACTTTAATATCTTCTCTAAATAGTTTGGTAACTAAGCAGATTCCTTTGTATATGTCCCTTCAATATTTTACAGGTTTATTAATTGACTTACAGTTGTGGAATATCAATTATAACCAAGGCTTGAATATTTGGGTCGATACTGAATATATGTTTCTATGATATGTATACCTTGGTAAAGTAACCTACCCCATATATATATACATACTGCTTTTCTTAAATGAATATTTTGACATCTAAACCGGCCGCCTTGTTTTAATGTTTAATCATGGTTATCTATGTGTAACAATCTTATTAAACAACCTGTACACGTCAGTATTCTTAAATAACATTGTGTTATGTATTTCTATGTGTGAGTTAAATATAGTTTTAGTTTTCACGATATGTTTATAATAAATTAAATAGTTATGGTGCATTGCCAATAAACTAGGTTGTAGAATTTTTCTATATTTAGATCATGGCAGGTATTCACCTGATGTCTCACAGGTAGTAGGAAATTATGTTATGTAGGACCTTTAATAAATAACAGGAGGGGGTCTGAAACATACTCCCCACTTAATTATACATTTCTGGGTCGTCAAAAGTAACATCATTGGGTATTTAATATATAAAAGAGTTAGAATCGTGGGTATAGGCAGTTGGTTTTCATCATTTAGAAAAACAATGTCTGATGCTTCAAATTCACGGTTTTTGAGTAGTTTGTCTCAGAAAGATAGTGCCAGAATAGAACCAGAAGCAGAAGGTTATGTTGATGATGGAATCATCCCTGATATTAACGACTATACCGAAGAAGAATACTTAAAGTCCAAGTTGATCCAGAGTCGTGATTTTGATGATGTGGATGTCTTATACTGTTCAACACTAGTGTTTGTTATCATAGATACCATTGATGGCGGAGAAGTTCGGTTGTGTGAAGGTTGTTACTTCTTTTATCGTTTGAGAGTTACGGGGGCGTCCCATAGACATGTGGACATGCATACTACTACAACCTTCATGCAAATTCCCCGACGAACGTTTTGCAGTTGTTGTAAAACCCCGTTAGTGTTGTTTAGACCGTTAACTGTATGTACTATATGCAATTGTGTAAAAAAAGAAATTCACTCTAATATATAAACTATAATATAGTTTAGGTGTCTGCTTCTACATTTCACCTGTAACCAGCGTTCATCTATAGACCCGTAGGGTAAAATTATGTTATTTGGCGTAATTAGTAAGTTAACCTACCTCCTATATATCTGTATAAATAACTCCTTATATTGTTTCGTACCTGAATATTTTTGGTATATATATATAACAATCTTTATTATTATTAAAATGCCTTGAACACGTAGTTGTTCTTAAATAATGTCACATTATGTATTTCACGATATAATTTTAATTTTCACTGTCTGTTTATTACCATTAAGCAATGTTTAAATAAGTATTCTTCAAGCTCTGTATATGTTATTGTTACAACCGTGTATACGGTTCCTTAGGATGTTTTCCAACCACGAAAAAATATTTTCAGGGGCTTTCTGTTTATATTGTATTTCTGGATTACGTATGACCCAAATTATAGACATTAATAAATATTTGGGTTGACACTGAATATGATTGTATATTAGTTGTTTACCATAGGTAAAAAGATACCCTATCGCCTATATCTCTATGTTGTTTTTATTAAATTAATATTTTGGTATCTAACCGGTTTCTTTTATTTACTGTTTAACCGTGTCTATCTATATGTATCAAGTTTATTAAACACCTTGTATACGTCACCGTTCTTAAATACCGTTGCACTATGTATTTCACGAGAGTTAAATATAATTTTAGTTTTCACGATGTGTTTATTTACCAGTAACTTGTAAATTATTTTGTACGCATGTCTCCAGGCTATCTACTTGTAACAGGTAGCTGTTTATGATTATTAATAACGAGCGCTAATTATAGCCTTTGTGTGAGTATGTAGTACCGAAATGTGTAAGCTTCCTGCTAAGGTGGCTCTCTGACTGCCAGCTCCCTATTTGATGTTTGCGCAATAACCTCTAGTCGTTTTGTAGCTGGTTGACCTTGGCTTGATGTCTGAGATTTCTGTTTGTAGTGTTAGGTCAGTTGGGTCCAGGTGGTGCAGTGTCTCTGCACTGTCTGGCCCAACTGACCTTATACCTACTGTTACTAATTAGAATAAATCGCATGGAGATCTCTTATTCCACTAACTGAATCAATATTCATCAATATAGAGTTTAAATAGGAAATGGTGGGGAGGAGTATTAAAATAATTCCCTCTTGGATCATTCATCTTAGGTCATGCTAAGTCATTCACATTCGGTTATGTTGGGTCAGTCACCGTGGGTCATGACAGATCATTCACATTAGGTCATTTAAGGACATTGATATTAGGTCATGACAGATCATTCACCTTAGATTATGACAGATCATTGAAATTAGGTTAATTAAGGTCATTGAAATTAGGTCATGGTAGGTCATTGAAATTAGGTCATGGCAGGTCATGACAGGCCATGATAAATCATTCACCTTAGGTCATTTAAGGTCATGACGGTCATGATAGGTCATTCACCTTAGGTCATTAAAGGTCATTCACCTTAGGTCATAGCAGTCATTGAAATTAGGTCATGACCGATCATTGACCTGAGGAAGAGGATCCAGCTTCACCATAAACACACTACTGACCAATCCAACAACATATTTGTTGAAAGATCAAAACAATCAAGACATTCAGGGCGCTTTCTACACCGAAGAAATTCAGAAAACTAAACACCCCTACATATATCTCGTTGAAAAGGTTATTAGGAAAAAAGGCAATAAACTATTGGTTAAATGGTTAGGGTTAGATAATACTTATAATTCTTGGATAAATAAAAATTAAATTGTATAATTTTTGTATATTATACCAAAATTTTTATATTTAAAACATAAAATAAACATACATGAATGTATCACAGAGTTTTATTTATAAATATGTAACTAATAAGTACAATATAATAAATTCAATATTACATTAATTACAAAATTGTCCACATAAATGGCAATTATTATAGAAATTCTATTTAATTTTAAACAGATCATCATTATTTATGCTCAGCACCACCCTCTTGGGAAGAAATTCGTCCAATCCGCGAAGATGATGGAGCTCACCCGCATCTTCCATTTTTTCTAGTAGGTAGTCAATCATAATGTTGTGATTTTCGTATCGTGGAACCCATTCCCTTGACAACGTCAGCCGACATTTAAACGCCGTAATAAAAAAATATTGCCGGCGGTCGTAGTCACTTATTCTTTTATGGAGTGCGTAACTTAGATATACGCGTTTTAGTGTCGGTTGAGCGCCGTGTTCTAGGAGCTTATCTACCCAGCAGTCTATGTACACGTTTTTATTGACCTTATCTAACGTCCAGAAGTAGATGAATACGTTGTCGCGAGTCACCTCTTCGGTTAATATTTTTTTGATGCATTCATCTAAAAACATTTTCTATTACTTTACACTGACTTAATATGTATCTGCTTCTTAACTGCCGTACAATACATTTCAGCTCAGTTTAAAAACGTTTTCTTTAAAAATAAATTATAAGTCGTCGTAAGCTTTGAAATATATGAAAACATATATTAAACTTCGAAGGCTGGGAATGGAATGCAGTCCGGACTCAACGTATCGCGCTAACATGATTATAAATTGCCTTATTATTTCGGCGTGGAGAATACCGACTATAAAAGGCTGGGAATGGAATGCGGTCCGAACCCAACGTATCTATACGCGCTAACATGATTATAAATTGCCTTAATATTTAGGAATGGATCCTACCGACTATAAATTATGCAAATATTTAGTGAACTGGCTAGAATCTGATTACTTCGGAGAATATTAGCAAGTTAGAATTATAAATGATCCCATTAAATTTCGGAATATAAAGTGCTCATTAATTTAATGATGTAGACAGAATTATAAATGACCTTATTAAAATTCTGAATCTGGCTGCTTCGATGTAATTTAATGATAGGATCTCAGACAACAACAACTTTGCGAGTTCGTACCAGGACGTACCAGGTACCGCGTCATCCTCGCTTCGAACAAAGAAACTGGAGGTAGTTGGAGTGGGCGTTATGACCCACACCATAGTCCGCGTCGGTTGTCACCACTTTCGTGTTGGAAGTGGGAATCTCTTAAATACTTCAAGTTGAGTACACGGCTTCAGTTTGTATACCTCTATTCTGATAAGTAACGTAAGCAACGTAAAAATGAGTCGCCAATTGTCGTGTTTTTCATTAATAAATAGAACACCTTCCGATGATGAAGAGATGGATGATGAGGTGTCATTCGAGTTCCGGCTTGCTGCAGCAAACAATATTCAACGGGCAAATGAAACTGTGGAGAGCGTTATAGTGCTGGATGGGTCTTTCTCCACACTGAAACCATTAAACTCGGAACAGGACACACCATCTACCGCCATACTTTCACCACGACCATCATCACGCCAGAAGAAGAGACAGAGAACGGGACAAACATCTGCACAGCAAACCACGAAGAGGAGAGCTATGAGCCCCGTCGCTTCAAGTAGCGGTCTGGCAGTAGGTCGAGCCGTTCAGGATGGTGTCTCGGACATTAGAACAGCCATTACGTCAACCCCTCGCCGAGAAGAAGAATAACTGCCGGAGGTGTACCAAAACTTAAAAATGAAAGTGGTTCATGAGCACGAACGACTAGTGCAGGAGTCCGAAACATGGTATGCCGATTTCAGAAGCTGCTTGGCCGAAAAAGGTGACCAATTTACAAATAAGATGGAAGCCCGCCGAGCAGCTGTACTGCAGAATATTGAGGAAGTTAGGGAACACCAGCGGCAACTCGATATTATTCTCGAGGGGTTGACCACCGATTATAGGCATATCAGTCAGGCCATCAAAATGTACGGACACTTCGTGGATAATTTTCCAGAAAAAGTGGAAATGTTCACTAAAAATTAGTTTTAAGAACATGTAAATATATTTTAATTTAGTTTTAGTGAAGTGGTAGAGACGCAGTGTTTAATTTTAAGAATATTTGTAAAAATTAGTTTTAAGAAAAATGTAAATATATTTTAATATATGTGTCACATGCATTTTGTGTATTATTTATTTTTCTGGCTTTCAGGTCTTACAAACAAAAATATTAAATACATAAATATATAAGTGATAATCAGTTAATAAATTTAATTAATCAGTAAATTTGATAAATACTTTCAAACGAAACTAAACAAATCTATAAAACATGTATAGTCTCTAGTAAATGTGATCTTATACTTATTTTTTCTTTGGTGAAATCTTCTCTAAAGACATCCCTTTTGACTATATACTATTTAAAGTCACCATTGTAGGTATGTCTCGATTCGGTTTATTTCGAATCAGTTGTTCATCAGACTTCAGGCACCAACATAACTGAAAATGATGATTCTCATTGCAAAATGTATATCCGGTCTGTTCACATAAAAACTCTACTTTTTCTAAACATCCTCGACAAATAATATTATTCCAGTAATGTACCCCTACTTCATCGCAAACAAGACATCTTTGCTTCATGGAATTATTTTCGTTGGAACATATGCCACAAACGTCCCTGCAGACACCGAAATTTGTTTGTTGTAGCACACGCCAGCACTTGGAACATTTTGGGCCTTCTGCGGTGGAGCACTGTTTCTCTGTTGACATATTAATATTACCTGGATTCAATTTTTACATCCACTACAGAGACCCGTAATACAGTTGAACTCCTCTGAATACCACGCTCTCCAATAATTATGACACACCCTTGCATCGTCCCGTCGAAATGGGAAGGCTGCAACCTTTACTTTATTATCCCAAGACTTTGGAAAAGCCATTGTTAGTATAATAATCCCACAGATATGTCGATCCTTTTATACAGAGAGGTAGGTTGTGATTTGAAAGAATTGTCGCCTAACCAGTTTAGTTGGTGTAACGTGTTCTGATTTTTTTTTAAAGTCGCTTAATTTTTTTTATTGCTATTTCTTAAACTTCACTTCAAGGCGAATTCGTGAACATCTGTGTCGACCCCCCATCCTTACGTAAATTTTCGAGTTACCCCCACAACATATTTAAACATTTACAGTATGTACATAACAAAAAAAATCGTTGTTCTATCTGCTCGAATAACTGAGAAAATACGAAAACCATTTCTTACCAATTTTAACTCTTTCACTTGTAACGCCGAAACGGTGCGTCTGACGGAAAACCTTATTTGAACTTTGTTTGTCTACAAGTAGTCTATTATAACGTAAATTATTTTCAGAATTTGCGTACGATTACATTTGTTTTTACTTTTTTAAATTATTGCTTACAAAACCTAAAATGTAATTATGTACCGTAACTTCAACAATCCCTTCACTTTGGTTAAATGTGTTATGGGTTCATAAATATAAACTAAAACCATTTCATTTTCGACAATGGACGACCAAAAAATACGTAACCTTGATATTTTACCTTCAGCAATTCTCCCAAAGTTATATTGAATCACCCTAAGCAAAGTAGTGGAACACGTACTACATATATGGTACTTTTACAGAGAACTAACAAATATCCGAAAACTCAATCAAAAACATGTTTAAAAAAAAACACAAAACTTTTCCTAGATAACTTTTTTTGATGACGGATTTGGAAAGAGCGCCCTCGAATACATCGAGAACCATATTTTCGCATTTCCATCTCACGTGACTCAATTTTAGAAAATCAGACAAATATACTTTTATTTTGTTCTGATCGCTTTCCGACCTGAGAACGAATTATAGAATGGTATTATAGAACAGGTTAAACTGGTTTCAAGACCGGTCTCCTCCAAACCGATTTCATGACCTTTTTTACGGGTTTTAACAGTTTGTAACTGCTTTCAATACCGGTTTCCTATGAACCGGTCAAACTGGTTTTGCAGAATGAGTTATTATAGCAAAAGCAGGTACGTATGTAAGTTCTTGTATAAATACCTGCTATATTTATGTTTCCAGTTAATTGATTAGAGTTTATGAAAGTAACGTCAGAGATGTACTATCAAGCGTGTAACAAAAAGTTTTCCTCCAAATTTGCTTTGTCACGATATCTTAGAGACAGTTGTCCATATCGCGTTACGACTCGGCCTGCAAAGAAAATAAAACTTGACGGCGATTTACCAAGTACTTCAAATCCCATCGTTGATGTAGTGTCCACTGTTAATGATGAGGTGCTACAAAGTGTAGCGGTATCACCTGTAGCAAATATTTCGTTAGTTGACTGCCCTGTATGTGGTGATCATATACCGAAACGACATTTTGTGGGCCATATGAGACGTAACTCACACAGAATAGTTATGTCATCAGTGGAAGAAGGTGTCGAACGACTTCAAAACCCGATGAGATTTAGAATAGCCAGTTATCGTTTCTCAAGTAAACACCACCACATTGATCATATTGAATTTTTTACTGAAGTTTTTCCGAAGGTATCTGCACTTATTTCTAAGCATCTGAGCATGTGGAATGCCTTAAAGGTAAACTTTGAATTATTTTCCACATACGTGAAACCTGACAAAGATATATTCGACCTTAAATCATTCAACACGGAAAATCAAATCATAACGTTTTCCTCTGATTTATCTCAAATGTATAAAGAGTTTATTGAAGCCATAATGGTAAAGGCTTCTGAATTTCAAGAACGTGATTCGGGCTGTTCTCTACAGCAAATTGTTTTTCTTGAAGTTAATATTAATCAATACAATCCGTTAGGAGCTTCCTCATATATAAAACTACCCAAAGAAATTGAACGCATGAAAGCTGTAATCAATATTTTTTACAATCAAGATAACAAGTGCTTTGCCTGGGCTGTGAATGCTGCGTTATTTCCTGCTTCTGCACATGTAACTAGGACGTCTTCTTATCCACATTATTCCACTGCATTGAATTTTGAAGGTTTGGAGTTTCCTATTAAGCTCAAAGATATCCCCAAATTTGAAAAACTGAATAACATTTCAATGAATGTATTTGGTATGAGCAGTAGATTCGAAACTGGTAAGACCACTTTTGAAATTGTAGGACCGTATCATTTTACGGAATCTCGTAAAAACATACACATAAATCTTTTACTCATTACTGATGATAGTGGAAATAGTCATTACTGTTATATTAAAATTTTTTCTAGATTAGCGTCTAAACAAAAATCCAGTCACAACGGTCATATATATGTGATGGTTGCCTACAATTTTTTCGAAACCCCGAACATCTAAATTTACATCGGACTCATGACTGCAATTTCATTTATACAAAATTGCCCACAACTGATATAAAACTGAACAAATTTGGCGAAGCTCTTCCTGAAAATTTACTAAAGTTCACTAATTTTGAAAAACAGCTTGCTGTACCTTTTGTAATGCAGATTTTGAAAGTATTTTGAAACCAATTCAAAACGTGCAACCGTCGGAGGATTCCTCATTCACTTTAAAGGCGTACGAACATGAACCTTAATCATTTTGTTTTTACGTGAAATTTAACTTTGATGATGCCTTATCGGAATTAGTACATTACCGCGGCGTCAACGTTGCTGAAACTTTTGTACAAAGACTCGAACAAGTCACAATTAAACTATATAACAAACATTTAAAAAATGTTAAACCAATGCAGGAACTCTCTGATTATGAACAAGAACAGTTTAACTCTAGTAAAGATTATTTAATGATATTTGCATTAAAGTTCGTGATCATTGCCATTTGACTGGATTTTACCGAGGTGCCGCACACGTCAATTGTAATTTAAATTTTAAGATACCCAAATTTATTCCGGTGGTGTTACATAATTTAACAAATTACGACAATCACCTGTTTATCAAAAAATTGGCTTTGAATCGGGAGAAAATTCATGTTCTTGCACAAAATAAAGAAAAATATATATCCTTTTCCAAACATATTTTAGTTGAGAAGAATAGCGGAAGCGAAAATGATGTATATATTAAACTGAGATTTGTAGATTCATTCCGTTTTCTACCGTCATTTTTGGATAAATTAAGTCAAACACTGAAATCCGAGCAATGCGTAGACGTAAAAAATATTTTCCAGAATGATAAGTTTGAGTTAATACGTCGTAAGGGAATATTCCTGTATTCATACGTAGATAGTATGTCAAAACTTGATGACAAAAAGTTGCCTTCCAAGGATGATTTTTTTTATGTTTTACGCGATAGCGGTATTTCCGATGAAGAATATAGTCGAGCACTTGATGTATGGTTCACCTTTCAACGTCAAACTCTCGGCGACTATTCTGATATCTATCTCCTTTCTGACGTACTATTACTAGCAGATGTTTTTGAAAATTTTCGTAAAATTTCTCTAAAACATTATAACCTCGATCCAGCCCAGTATATGACGGCTCCTTCACTGAGTTGGGATGCCATGTTACACAAGACGGGTGTTACTCTAGAGCTGCTTACCGACATTGATATGCTCCACTTTTTTCGGAAGGGCATTCGTGGTGGGATAGTCAGTGCAGCAAAAGAAAAGCTATCGCTAATAATACACTCGTTAGTAATTATGACGCTTCTAAACCAAATTCTTTCATACTTTATCTAGATGCGACAAATCTTTACGGTTGGGCTATGTCAAAGCCTTCCAACGGGTAATTTTAGGTGGTTAGATCACGACGAAATTGTAAATTTTAACCCCCTAATAATTGTGGAAAAGGCTACGTATTACAAGTTGACATCGAATACCCTGAATACCTACATGACGTCCACAATGATTTACCGTTCTGTCCAGAGAATTTTACACCACCCAACAGCAAATATTCAAAGCTTCTTCTAACTATGTATAATAAACACAACTACGTTATTCATTACAAAACCTTAAAGCAGTGTTTGGCGCATGGCTTAAAATTAACGAAAATTCATAAAATTTTAGAATTTTCACAGTCGCGATGGTTGAAACCTTATATAGACTTAAATACGAAATTACAAAATTCAGCAAAAACTGCGTTTGAAGGAACTCTCATTAAATTTTTCACAAACTCCATATATGGGAAAACTATGGAGAATGTGGGTAAACGTGTTGACATAAAACTTTTATCTCAGTGGGAGAACATTCGCGGTAGCAAAGGGGCTCAGAGTTTTGTAGGTATGCCAAATTTTAAATCGATATCAGGTTTTCTCGGAAAACTTGGTAGCCGTTCAAATGGGGCATCTATCCATTAATTTAATAAACCTTTAAACGCAGGTTTTTGCATTTTAGATTTATCAAAAACAGTTATATATAATTTCTTTTACGACTACATTAAACAGACATATGGTGAGAACGCGTCTCTTTGCTATACTGACACAGATTTGTTAATTCTCGAAATTCACACAAATGACATTTATGATGATATTAAGACAAATATTGATTGGTTTGATAAATCGAATAATAAAGTCGCAAATGTTTACGGTATGCCTAGGACTCAATCTGTTGTAGGTAAAATGACGAGTATGCAGGTACTCCTATTAAAATGTTTTATAGCACCGGAGCTAAAGCATATTGTGTTGAATTGAGTGAAGGTGTAACCAAAAAGGCAAAAGGCATTTCAAAACACATTATTAACAAGAATTTGAGTGTTGTTGATTATAAACATATAGTAGAGAATGGTGGGTCACTGTGTCGAAAAATGTATGTATTCAGTTCTCATTTGCACACTATGTATACTGAATTAAAAAACAAAGGCGCCTTATCGTATCACGACGATAAAAGATATGTTCCACCGGATCTCACAGCGACGTTGGCGTGGGGGCATAGGAAAATACTTTCAACATCTGACACTAGTAACAGCAATTTAGAAGAATTAATTGTACAACGAATCGAATCAGTCACACATCGAATCAGTCGATGAACTCGATGAAATTAGTAACTTTTATGTACAAAACTTTGATATAAATTTATAATTTAAAACTTGCTCATTCATATCCAGAAATACCGGTTTTAAGTTGATAGGGATACTTTAATATCTTGAAATACCGGTTTCGGATCTAGTCTGTTGGTGGGAATCTACGTATAATAAGGATCTCCGTACTGGGAGCAGTTAGTCTTCTTATTCAGCACTCACTAAGAACATACCCTTCCTAGAAAAATGTGGATGTGTTATGTAAAAGATATAGAAATCACAGATTTGCAAAGTGGTGTGCGGCATTTGCTGCAGTCATTTCGAAATTTGGAATTTGATGCGCAGCATGAAGCAAATTATGGTATGGGGCGGATGTATTCTAAGGAAGAATGCAAGGAACTAGAAGATAAATATGGTGAAGGTGCTAGTATATGTGACAAGTATTTAGATGATTTATTGTGTAAAAGTTGTCTGGTGGATCAATTGATAGCTGTTGGATTGGGTAACTACCTGTACAGCCTTCAAGAATATTTGACGCACGATTTACTCTTCAAGTTAGTTTGGAGTACAGAACCCGAAGAGTTTGTTGCCGACAATGAGGATGATAATGTAGATAGTACTACTTCTGAATAATGTAAATGTTTATATTTACAATAAATTTTGTGACTGTATTACCTATGTATTTTTATTTAATAAAAAGCGGTACAATTTTTTAAATATTTTTATTCACCTTTCAAACACATAAAACATTCACATTTGTAAACAAATTTAGATGCAGCTCCTCTCCATCCCAATTCTAGATTGTGCTCCAAACAGGGTAATTTTGATATTAGATCTGGATTAGCTCTATATTTTTTCGGTAACTTATCCCATCTTTTCTTTAAAGCTTCTCCTTTAACATTATACATTAAATAAAAAAGTGGAAAACATTTAATTTCTTCATCTGTGAGACCGCTAAAACTTGTTTGTCCAAATAAGTGTCTTTCAACAACACTTGCACTTTTCGGATGTAGTTTGTTTACGATACAGTGGTAGCACTTAATCCTAAAAGGTGGGGAGCAGTCTGGAATATCTCCTTCGGTCGGCCAGTGATCATAGATAGCATCGTACCACCTTCGCTTGTATTACATCATATTATTTGTATGCCTTCGGAAGTTTTTCATATATTGCACCGATGTCATCACAACTTCCCTTTCTCAAATATTCCAATGGAAAATTACCCAATGCTTCTGAACTGAAAGATCGAATGGGTAGTGCGAAAAAATGTTTTGATTCTCTTAAAAACACTTTCTTGATCAGCACGTAAACCCATTTTGAAAAACCACTTAATCTATCCCACATTTTGATTTGTGGCTGTGTTGCAATGACTAAAGTAAAGTAAACATTATTATTTTAAACGAATAACCCCACCTTCGGATTCTAAAAATACACCTGCTCACCTCGACCGGTTGTTGACTTGTAAGCGGGGGGAGTAAAAGTAAAGAGGTATGGACGGGGGACATGACCTTGAAAATGTGCACATTTTGGTCCAGAACTCTCATTTCCCCCCTACTCACACATTACACTGTTTAATTTTTTGTAAAAAAGTAGAGTTAGTAGATCCCTGACTAGGTGATGCTTCATCTTTCACCATATCTTTATATACATCTTTATTTGAAGAATCATTTTTAATTTTTTTCGTTGGCGGTTCTTGAAACTTACAATTAAATTTCTGATGACGTATCAAATTATCTTTTCGAGAAAAATGCTCATCACATTTATTGCAGTGAAATATAGTTACTAATTTTGAACAACATTTTGAATATTGTACAGTAAATAGGAAACATCAAAAAAAGAACATTATCAAATTAAATTGCTACAGGTCTCCATCGGAACAGGTACCTACTTTTTTAGATAATCTCGTTGAAGTGTTAAATATTTTATGCAAGCCAGATATTGACATTATTGTAGTACAATTTTGTCATGTTTTAATTTGCAGTCTTTAGTAGAGTGGCCAACCCGAGTAACTCTGATGTCATGTACCATAATAGACCACATTTTTATTAATTTTAGTAATAATGG
Organism: Pogonocherus hispidulus; assembly: GCA_963924545.1. Classification (NCBI taxonomy): domain Eukaryota; kingdom Metazoa; phylum Arthropoda; class Insecta; order Coleoptera; family Cerambycidae; genus Pogonocherus; species Pogonocherus hispidulus. The sequence goes on along the minus strand of OZ004697.1, from coordinate 8,640,969 downwards.
TGTTTGTTGTGTTTTAGATAATTATATATCTGATCATAGATCTATTGGAACTAGATTTATGTGATACTACTATAGAAGTATCTCAAAAGAAAATAAGACGAAGTTTTAACTACTACAATATAATGAATTTTGAACATTCTTTGTTAAAAGAAGATTGGCATTCTCTCTATAATATGACAGAAGTGGATCTGGCATTTAGTTCTTTTAATGAAATATTTGAGTATAATTTTAATTTGCATTTTTCCCAGTGTACACATATTAACACTACTAATTATAGGAAATGGGTCGATAATAATATAAAAGTGTCAAGTAATAATCTCAAGGAATTATATTTTTTGTCAAAGGCACATTCAGATTTGGTCGCTCTGTATAAGGTAGCAAAAAGAAATCATGTTATTCTCGTCAAACAAACAAAGAAAGAATACTATCAGATCAGAATTGATGATGCGGAGGATCCAGTACGTGCCGCGTGGAGTATTGTATCGGAAATTACAAACAGAAAACAGATAATATATCAATAAAAACCGATGGAAAAATAGTAGATACACCTATTCAGGTGGCATCTGCTTTTAATAAATATTTTATTAATACACCTAAAGATATTGTCAATAAAACTTCTGCAAGTTTCAATAGTAATGCATCATTGCAAAATGGAAACAGAATAAATAATACACTCTTTCTAAACCCTTATTTACAAGAGGAATTAATATGTTTACTAAAGAATAAGTTGAAAAGTAATAAATCTTCAGGTTCTGATGAAATTCCAATGTTTTTAATTAAACATGCGATAACTAGTATAATAAAGCCCCTTACGTATTTGGTAAATTTATCCTTCTATACGGGTAAATTTCCTCAGAATTTAAAATTGGGGAAAGTTGTACCGATTTTCAAGAAAAATGATATTCATTCTTTAGACAGCTATAGACCAGTCATTGTACCTTGTGGATTCTCAAAAATTTTTGAATACGCTTTTTTACATCGATTGATAAATTTTTTAGATAAATTTGAAATCATGAGTACAAGACAGTACAGTACGGGTTTCGTTTTGGATCTTCAACGATAACAGCTATACACTCTTTTTATAAGGAGGTGGTTAAGTATATTGAGGCAGGAGAATGCCCGCCTGGGATCTTTTGCGATTTAAGCAGGGCGTTCGACTGTGTCAATCATGATATACTTCTTAATAGGTTACATGATCATGGCTTGCGTGGGCCACCACTAGAGTGGGTTGAAAGCTTTATATATCGCCAACAATATGTATCTCTTCAATGGTCTACTGATGCTTGTATAAAAGTATACATTCAGAGATACTAACATTAGAAACAGGCGTTCCGCAAGGTTTAGTATTGGGTCGTGTACTATTTATATTATATGTCAATCCTGTGGAGATTGCTTTACAAAATCAGTTCTTTACTATGTATGCTGACGATTTGGCATTGGTAGTGTCGAATAAAATGGATAGTATTTTGAATAGTAAATGTTGTACCACTATAAATTTGACAAGTAAATGGTTTGATGGGAATGGCTTGCATTTGAATGTTAATAAAACTCATTTGATCAGATTCCATACGTTACAGAACTATTGTAATAAAGTAAATTTCCTTGGCATTCGCATTGATGAATGTCTTAATTGGAAGCAACATTGTAATTATCTCGTATCCACTTTATCGAAAACATATTATTTGTTCAAAAATTCGAGAGAGTTATTAACAAGAGTGCAATTAATTAATCTATATTATGCACAGGTAGAGAGTGGATTGCCGTATGGTGTATGCTTCTGGGGTAACTGTGCCTCATCTGAGGCAGTATTTATTTTACAGAAGCGTATTCTGCGCTGTATGCTCGGGTTGTCCAGTTTACATTCATGTAGATCTGTTTTTAATGAACATAAAATTTTAACACTGATTTCTTTATTTATTTTTGATTTTTCACTATATGTTTTTAAAAACAAAAACGAGTTTTGTCTAAATAGTGATGCTCATGACTTTAACACACGACAAAAAAGTGAAATACGTGTACCTTTCACTAAAATGTGTATTGTTAGTAAGGGACCACGCTACTTGGGACCTAAAATATATAATCACTTACCTAGTGAAATAAAAATGTGCAATAAAATGAGAAAGATTTTAAGCGATGTTTAAAAAAATATTTATTGTGTAAATGTTACTATACTTTGTCGGAGTATTTTTGTTAGATTATAAGTTAGGTTAAGATTGACTAATGCTATACATCTTGTATGTCTTATGAGCAATAAATAAATGATGATGATTTGAAATAAATTTTCCAGAGGCAAGAATAAATATAGAAGATTTTACATTTAAACGTTTTGATAATGATTATGGAGAAATTCGTCATTTAATCGTCTTTTCTAAAGATGGAATCAGAAAAGGAAGAATATTTTTCAAATATACTTATTATGATCTTAGGTTAACAGTTTACTTAGATGAGAAACTACAATTGTAATACTTCTTTGTATATCCTTTAATACAAATATAGCAGATTCTTTTCTAATTTTTTTCAATTTCGATATTGATTAAAATATTTAATATTTACATTATTTACACATTGAAAAGTAATTCAGTAAGTAATTGCAATTATTATCAGTTGAGAAATTAAAATAATATTCTCTTAAAGGTCGTACTAAGATAATTGTAAGTACAGAGTATTCACTTAGTAGTAATTACAAATTATTCGGCCTAGGTGATTTTATGTTATTCACCTTAGGTTATGGTAGGTCAGTCACAATAGGTCGTGGTGACTGATATTCATTGATATCATTCATTGAGGTCAGTGATATTAGGTCATGACAGGACAATCACCTTAGGTCATTGATATTAGGTCATGACCGGTCATTGAACTGAGGAGAGGCTCCAGCTTCACTATAAACACATTACTTTTGTGTTTTTGATGGAGAAAAAATTGGGCATTTTGTGTTTCACCCAGAAATTGAATTGACGTATGTACCCCAAAATTGTAAGAACATATCAGATGATTTGAAAATCAACATTTGTGTATTCCATACAACAACGGTTTTGTAAACACTTCGGAACTTCCAAAAATTTTAACAAATTTGACGGAAAATGTGGATAGCATTTACGTTAAATGACAAATAAAAGAAAATTTTTTGATGGGGTATTTATCGAACGTGGAAATAATTAATATGGAAAAACTGCATGGATGTCCGAAAATACGAAAAGGTGCACCATTATGTCTATTTCACACATCATCATGTGTGATCATTGCTACTTGATCATTTTGCTACTGTAGTATTAGTATTGTTATATAAATGTATAATTTTATTATATCAAAAATGTTTTAACCTGCATAAGCATAAATAAAACACAATTTAAAAGTACATAATATATGCTTTTTATTCATAAATTGCAGTCTCTTGTTTGATAACGAAACAAAAATATGTAACATGAAAACATCAAATCGAGAAAATTAAAATGAACGGCTAATTATATAAAACAGGACTACTTAAACATACTTTTCATAAATTGGCTAATATCCTCTTGACAAGAACAAAGGTTCTATTGTTCGGAAATAGATAAGTACCCGAAATTTCTTAATTCGTAATCGATGAGGTGGATGGACTCAGCAAGGTATTTATATTTGTAAGCTTCGAAAGATGCACTTAATATAAATAAATACAGTATTATGAGTATATGCTATATATATATATTTCACTTGGTTCAAGCTTGAATCTCGAAGTTAATGGCAACATTCGATTTATTGCACTCTATCACACTCTTAAATATTAAAACATACTTTTCAGCTTGAAATTTTTCTAAATTCTTCTGGATAACAGGAAGAGCTCTCTTTGGTAGGAAAACCAAACTTTTCTGAAGTTCAACCAACACTGTTTTATCAAACTTTGTTTCGATTATTTTTATGCTTAGAATAGGCACTGGTACATCCTTAGGCATGTCCTGTAATTTTATGGTATCTTTCCTACAGAGAAAAGTAATACCATTAATTTCATTTAAGTTCATTCTATAACAAAGAAAAAACAGCATAATTAGTTCCGAGTAATCCTGTGTACGAAAATTTCAAATATACCTCTTAAAACAATATCAATTTAAAAAGTAATATTTTTAGAAAATGAAACCACCACGTGATACTTTGGGATAACCTTGTATAAAAGAAAGTTAAAATGTATCTTATTGAATCTTTAATACCATTTAAAATATATCTCCTAAACCTTAAAACAAAGATTTGCATTTATAAACACTTATTTTTGACAATAACGCGATTACGTGATACTTCTGAGTGGTCTGGTATATGAAAAGTTAACATTTAGCTTCGTAGTTTAAGTAGTGTAGCTAACAGGCTCTAGACTGGCTAGCTTCACTACTTATATCAGAGGTCGTGGATTTGAATCATACAATTTACCAGACAATTTTCATTAAATTTCTACTTGCATATTAAGGCTGGTTCATAAAAAGTGGGTTGGCATCGGATGCCTAGGATGGTTGATGTTAGTGTGAGAAATCTGTTACTGTTTGATTGTAGGTTTCAATATCTCATTCAACAAATTTCGTTGCAAATGTAGTTGCGCCATTCAATTATAAAAATTAACTTTAAGACTGTATCACGAAAACGAAGAAATAATTTATGAGGAAAGAAATTATTAATGTATAATACATCTCTTTCTGAAAACCCTGTATACTCAATACTGTACTTACAAGAATCAATTACGCTAAATTTGGATGCAATAATATTGATTGCTTCTAGTCATGTTGGATGATGGAACAGTTTTAATTGAAAAAAATAAATGATAATTCATACTAAAAAAATGTAAATTTACCTGAAACAGCTTGAGGGAGCATCAGACTGGTGTTCTTAATTCCAGTTACTCACGTATGAAAACCATCCTTGTGACTAAAAATGTGAACCATATTGAGGCGATATATCAGTTTGGTTCCTTTCACTTTACAGAAATTATATATAAGCGAATTTTAAAATGCATCTATGATTCAAAATGTATTGTCTTAAGAGTCTTAGTGTTTTAACAAATCGTGATACTCCTCCAGTCCGTCCAAATGAATACTTTTTTGAAAAGTAAGAAGGTACTTTCTATATCTATATGTGCTTTTCTGCCTTTTATGAATCTGTGAACTTATAGTGTATATAGTGACCGTTCTCGAAATCTAAAAATTTCCATTTCTCTTTGATTTAACATAAAAGCAATACAAATAATTCAAAAGTCTTTAATAGTCAACCTGAAATAAAAATATATCTATCAAAAGTAGGATTGTTGAAAATTAGTTATAAAAAATTCTTTTGATTAAAATATTTTGTGTACCTAAAGACCCTTCATAAAAGAAGCAGTAATTTATTGATTTTCTGTAACTATAAGTTATTTTTCAATTACTTTTCGTTAAGAATAAGGGATTTGGCTGTATTTTGATAGGACGCCTTAACTAATCTAGTTATCTAGGATCTACTATAGTAATCTTATTTTTTCTCAGTAAACTGTTTACTATTTTGACTGTAAAATTTATCATTTTTCCAGAACACAATACCAGAAAATTTATAACATAATGGTTGAGAAGGTTCTTATTTATATACTATTATTATTATAGTGATATACAATTTAAAGAATACACCATTAAATACCAATGCTGAGGACATAACAACTGATCAGGACATGATACATGCTTCAATTTTGGGCCTTAATACAATGGTACAAGGTATGAGAGGACAAGGCATGGCAGCAATGCATCCATTATCCAGAGTTACAGCTAATGAAGATAATCTCTCAGCACTTGGAGATTATATTAACACAAATAGAGAAATGTTTAAATTCAAAGGACTTATGGCTGATAGCAAGAAGATAGAGAGAAGAAGAGATATTGAAATATGGCCGACGCGGCCGAGTCGCTGGAAGATGCCTCAGGAGAAAAGAGGCCTATGAAGTGCAAACTATGTTCAAAATTTTTAAGTCAGAGTGATATAAAGTGTTTGGGAGAGTGCTGCAATACGGTGCTGCACTCAAAATGTTTTGAGTCTGTTGCTAGAATTATAAATATTGATAAAAAGTCGTTTCGTTGCAAAAATTGTTGTGAATATCTACCTTACTCCAACCAGCCTCAAATATCCAGTGATAGTAGTGATGTAATCGTACTTAAGAAAGAGATTGAATGTCTTCATCGTGAAAAAGGCCTGTTAAATAAGTGGGCGGCTGAAATGGAATTTTCGAATTCATTGTTAAAAGAAAAACTTTGTGTGTCCGAGCAAGAAACTGTGAGTAAAAACGTATCTTTTTTGTCTACTGCCGATAATAATGCTGCGGCCTCTTATAGTTCTGTGGCTAAACATAAACAATACATCTGCTATGCTATTAGTAAAATCAAATAATCAATCTGTCACGAATAAACAAATTGAGAACGATATTAAATCTAAAGTTAATCCTGGTTCGGTAAATGCAAATGTTCTCAATACCAAATTGGTCAAAAATGGGTTGCTTATAAATTGTGGTGATAACAATTCTTTAATTGCCCTGAAAAATTGCCTTAACCAAAAAGTTGGAGAAGTATATAATATTACTGAGCCAAGAAGGCTAAACCCCCGGATTATTGTTTACAGTGTTGAGTCTACTGCCATGGAGTGTCCTAATCTTATCGAAGACATAATTCGTGTCAATAACCTCGAAGCTTCTGCTGAGGACATGATCTTGATTGCTAAAGATAAATACAAAAATGTTTTTAATTTAATCATTGAAGTTTCCCCTGTATTATTTAAAACTATTATGAAACGACAGTATTTGTTTGTTTCTTGGAAGAGATGCTCTGTAAAGCAACATATTAGGATAACACGCTGTTACAAATGTTGTAAACTAGGTCATCATAAAAAAGAGTGTAGAAGTAATACTACTGTATGTCCCAAATGTTCGGGGGCTCATGAAAAAATAGCATGTACAGAACAAATACTTTGTTGTAATAATTGTAAAATTCTTAATGATAAGTTTAAACTAAATGTCTCTACTGATCATGCTGTAACTCATCCTCAGTGTTATTTCTATTTGAGAAAGATTGATGATCTCAAGTCTAGAATAAATTATGATTAATGTATTTAAAGAAATAAATGTTAAGATGTGTCATCTAAATACGCGATCACTGTTTGCGAGTTTTGATCATGTTACAAACCTAATTTTTGACTATGATTTTGATTTCCTATTTCTAACGGAAACTTGGCTTAATGACGATTTACCTCATCATGCAATTAATATTCCCAATTATGTTTTCTTTCGTGAGGATCGCCGTGGACGCGGGGGAGGAGTGGGTATTTACATAAGAAATGTTTTCAATGTAAAACAGATCTTTACTGAAATTTTGGCCATTGAAGGTCTTGAACATATCTGGATCGAACTGCAGTTAGGTATAAGGAAGATTTTATTGGGTGCAATTTATAGGACCAATAATTGTAGGGTAAATCAATTTGTTGAGTTTTTAGATGATTTTTTGTCTCGTGTTGCTCATGGATATGATCATATTTTTGTGCTGGGTGATGTAAATGTTGACCATTTATACGACAATCCCGTGTTACATTGCTTTAATTCTTATGGTTTCCAGCAACTAATAAAAGAGTCTACTAGGATCACAGCTACTTCGGAAACTCTCGTCGATGTCATTTATACAGACAGTGTTGACTTAGTTGTAAACTCGGGTGTTATCAATGCTGATTTGATCTCTGATCACCACGCAATTTTTTGTGAATTATCGCTTTCTTATTCTCGTTGTCCTCCTAAGTTTGTAGTTTACAGAAACTTTCGAAATTTTGTATATAATAATTTCTTAGTTGACTTAAATAATGTGCAGTGGGTAAATATCCTTCACATAAATGATATCGATAATAAGATATTACTTTTAAATACCAATATCCTAAACCTGTTTGATAAACACGCCCCATATATTAGATCACGTTTAACGAAACCCTATGCTCTGTGGTTAACTAATAATGTAAAACAATTAATGAAAGTAAGAAATAGAGCACTCGCTACTTTTAAGCGGACTAAGTCGCAAATAGACTTTAATTACTATAAGCAATTACGAAATATGTTAGTAAAAATTTTTCGTGATGAAAAAGCAGCATATTTGAGTTATCAACAGAGAAATCCTAATAAAAAAGAGGTGTGGAAGGCTCTGAGACTTTTAAACATAAGGCAAAATAAAGTTACGACCATCCCTCCCAACTTAATGAATCATAATGAAATCAACAATTATTTCTTATCAGTATTTAGTCAACCGGATAACTGTCCTGAAACAACTGCATATTATGAATCCAACCGATTTAAGGATAACTTAACTTTTTACTTCATTTTGCCTAACATTAGTGATGTAAAGACCATTATTCTTGACGTGAAGTCTAATGCAACTGGAAGTGATCAGATATCTGCTAGGATGCTGCAGTTATGTTCTGAGGTTATATGTCCTTTCGTAACCCACATTGTTAATTGTTGTTTGGAGAGTGGCTATTTCCCACAGCTATGGAAATTATCCCTTATTAATCATCTTCCTAAAACTAGTTTGCCCTCTTCATATAGTGACCTTCGTCCCATCAGCATTCTACCTGCTATATCAAAGGTTTTGGAAAAAGTTATACAAAAACAGTTATTTGCCTATATATCTAATAATAACATAATTTCTGAATATCAGTCAGGTTTTAGAAAGGGATTTAGTACTACTACGTTATTGTTACACCTATCTGATTATATTCTATCCTCACTAGATAAAGGTATGGCCAGTGCACTGGTGTTGTTGGATTTTTCTAAGGCCTTTGACAGTCTGGATGTATCATTATTGTGTGGCAAACTTAAATATTATGGCTTCGATAATTCATCACTAAAATTATTTTCATCGTATCTCACAGGGCGTCAACAGAGGGTTGTTATTGAGGGTTCACAATCTGCCATAGGTAATGTTACGTCTGGGGTGCCGCAGGGGTCGGTTTTGGGTCCCGTTCTATTTTTAATATACACATCGGATATGTTCAGCATAATAAATTCATCTCAAATGCTTGTGTTTGCTGATGATACTCAAATTATTTTTTCATTTGATCCTAGTGATGCTGTTGCAGCCAGTACAACCATAAACAATGATTTATTGGCAATATCTAAATATTCCAAAGCTCATAATTTAAAACTAAATTTTAACAAGTGCAGTGCTTTGCTTTTTTGTTCTAAATTCAGGGAGCGTTTACTTAGAACTCAACTGGTGCTAAAGCTTGATGATGAGTTTATTCCCTTAAAGCATTCTGCAAAAAATCTTGGTATTATTTTCGATTGTCGACTTAGGTTCCAGGAGTATATATCACTGATTGTAAAAAAATCGTATTTAGCACTCAAACATCTTTACAGGAGTAGAGACATAATGGCTTTTGGTATGAGGAAGACTCTTGCTGAATCAAGAGTTTTGTCTATTATTAATTATTGTCTCATACTTTACTTTCCATGTTCGGACAGTATAACAAAGTATAAAATTCAAAAAATTCAGAATTCATGTTGCAGGTTTGTCTTTGGCTTAAGAAAGTTCGATAGAGTATCCTCTAAAGTAAAAGAGCTATGTTGGCTTAGCATTGAAAATGTTTATAAGTATCATACTTCAGTATTAGTAGGTATAAGGTCAGCCGGGCCAGACAGTGCAGAGACACTGCACCACCTGGACCCAAGTGACCTAACACTACAAACAGAAATCTCAGCCATCAATCCAAGGTCAACCAGCTACAAAACGACTAGAGGTTATTGCGCAAACATCAAATAGGGAGCTGGCAGTCAGAGAGACACCTTAGCAGGAAGCTTACACATTTCGGTACTGCATACTCACACAACGGGCTATAATTAGCGCTCGTTATTAATAATCATAAACAGCTACCTGTTACAAGTAGATAGCCTGGAGACATGCGTACACAATAATTTACAAGTTACTGGTAAATAAACACATCGTGAAAACTAAAATTATATTTAACTCTCGTGAAATATATAGTGCAACGCTATTTAAGAACGGTGACATATACAGGGTCTTTAATAAACTTGATACATATAGATAGGGACAGTTAAACACTAAATAAAAGAAACGGTTAGATACCAAATTATTCGTTTAAGAAACAATGTACAGAGAGAGGTCTGTATATACAGACATAGGAGATAGGTTAGGTACCTTATTAATAATTATGACAAACAACATAATTTCGTAACCTCTGGGGTAGTAGTTGAATACCGATTACGATCTAAATGCAGAAACAGAAAATAGGAAAATTGTACCACCTAGTTTTTCGGCGGCACACCATAGCTATTTAATTTATTATAACATCGTGAAAACTAAAATTATATTTAACTCTCGTGAAATACATAGTACAACGATATTTAAGAACGGTGACGTATACAGGGTCTTTAATAAACTTGATACATATAGATAGGCACGGTTAAACAGTAAATAAAAGAAACCGGTTAGATACCAAAATATTAATTTAATAAAAACAACATAGAGATATAGGCGATAGGGTACCTTATTACCTATGGTAAACAACTAATATACAAACATATTCAGTCTCCACCCAAATATTTAGCAGTGTCTATAAGTGTTGTTTGGCGTAACTCAAACTAAATAACCACTAAAACAATATATACTGAAAGCCCCTGAAAATATTTTTCGTGGTTGGAAAACATCCCAAGGAAACATATACAAAGTCTGTAGCAATAGCATGTACAGAGTTTGAGGAACACTTGTTTAAACGTTACTCACTGGTAATAAGCAGACAGTGAAAACTAAAAATATATCGTGAAATACATAATGTAACATTGTTTAAGAACAACTATGTGTACAGGGTCTTTAATAATAATAATGATTGTTATACATAGATATACCAAAAATATTCATGTACGAAGCAATATATGGAGATATTTATACAGATATAGGAGGTAGGTTAACCTATTAATTACGTATACAAACAGCGAGATACATCGTACAACGTTATTTAAGAACGGTAACGTATACAGGGTCATTAATAAATTTGTTACACATAGACAAGCACAGTTAAACCAGTAAAACAAAGAAATCCACTTAGCTACCAAACTATTTAGAGGGGTATTAAAGTAAAAAATATTAATTAAATAGTGGTATACCCTTTTTTTATTTAAAGTGAAAATTAATTATACGTGGTAATTATTATTAGAGCAGATACAAATTCGTACCACCAGTAGGTCTATAAGTACCTGTTATGATCTAATGTAGAAACAGAAAATAAGAAAATTGTATAACATAGTTTATTGGCAAAGCATCATAACTATTTAATTTATTATAAACATATCGTGAAAACTAAAAATATATTTAACTATAACATAGAAATACATCGTACAACGTTATTTAAGAATGGTAACGTATACAGGGTCATTAATAAATTTGTTACATATAGGCAAGCACAGTTAAAACAGTAAAACAAAGAAATCCACTTAGCTACCAAACTATTTAGAGGTGTATTAAAGTAAAAAATATTAATTAAATAGTGGTATACCCTTTTTTTATTTAAAGTGAAAATTAATTATACGTGGTAATTATTATTAGAGCAGATACAAATTCGTACCACCAGTAGGTCTATAAGTGAATACCTGTTATGATCTAATGTAGAAACAGAAAATAAGAAAATTGTATAACCTAGTTTATTGGCAAAGCATCATAACTATTTAATTTATTATAAACATATCCTGAAAACTAAAACTATATTTAACTATAACATAGAAATACACAGTACAATGTTATTTAAGAATACTGACGTGTACAGGGTGTTTAATAAGTTTGTTATACATAGATAACCATGATTAAACAGTAAAACAAGGCAGCCGGTTTAGATATCAAAATATTCATTTAAGAAAATCAGTATGTATATACAGGGTAGGTTACTTTACCAAGGTAGACATATCATATAAACATATATTCAGTATCGACCCAAATATTTAAGCCTTGGTTATAATTGATATTCCACAACTGTAAGTCAATTAATAAACCTGTAAAATATTGAAGGGGCATATACAAAGAAATCTGCTTAGTTACCAAACTATTTAGAGAAGATATTAAAGTTAAAATATTAATTAAATAACGACATACCCTTTTTATTTAAATCAAAATTTCGGTGCAATTTCCTAACACCAGCAGTACTATAGGTGAACACCGATTACATATCTAAATATAGAAAAGAGAAAATAATACCATAATATATTCTTTAAACAGAAAATTAATTATAGAGAATGTGATTATTTATAAGGGTATAATTTCATACAGCCTAAGATACTAGCTGGGGGAAATAGGTAAAATACTGGTTATATGGTTAAATTATATTAACCTAAATAGAAAATAAGGAATTTGTAGCGTATATTAACATGTGATAAACATTTTTGTACCCAAGGGACTTTATATGAACAAATCGATTTAGTTTCATTGTTCATGGAAGAGTAACCAAAAATAAAATTAATAAAATAGTAAAAACACTTAGGTACCTAGAGCTCCATATGCAACATCCAACAACCTGTGAACGAGTGATGCAACAAAGATTAGTTCCTTAATTAAATACCTAAGTTTATCGTATCAAAGTTTGTCGATGTACAAACCAGGTTGGTATCTAAAATTTTAGGTAACTGGTATACCCTAAATTAAACTGCTTCACCTTTAATGTAGAATAGTTAATAATGTATTTATACACATGGTCTGCATATTTTGAGGTTTAAGTCAACCAATAATTATTTTAATCAAATATAAAAGTCGGTCATTATTTACACCTGTTGATGATAAACATATTATTATTAAAAACTTATAGTAAGTAGGTAACTGTCATATATATATATAACACTGGGTGTAAGAAAACAAAATACTGTACACAAATAAAGCATAAACAAGGAGTAAGCAACAATTATTTTCAGAATGTAGTAATCTCTCAAATTTACATACCTGGGCAGTTATTTAAACAGCCTGATGATCAATTAATAAATTATTATGCAAATTCGCTAACCGTGCTGTAAAGGGGACCACTGCAAATTAATGTAAAACAGGTAGAAACCTATAATTATTATGGAGTGAAAATATATAACAGTTGATCACCTGCCCATTTTGCGTAAATTACCTGATTTCGCCTACTTGTAATAAATACATTGTATCAAAATAGTAATTACTTTAAACAGGGTTACCTGACTTATACAGTAGGTCATGAAAAACTAGCTATAACGACCCACAGGATTATACCTTAAAACAGAACGTGTGAATCGGTCGATCAAAAAGAAATATGTATACATGTTTATTTAAATATGAATAAAAACATCTCGACACACATTAAAAGAATAGAGTACTTGCATCAACAGCGAACGAAAGCTTTACCAATAAGTATATAAAATAGCATACGCAGGTTATTATTATTACCCGAAATATTATACAAAAAAAAAATTAACTCTAGGATCTTTTCCACCCCTCTACCTCGTGAGGAAAGACTTTGGAGGGTCGTTAGTTTAAAGTGATCTCCAAATATATATCTATTTCCGTCCGAAGACGGAAGTAAACATACATTCAGACCTAACCTGTTGAAGGGTCTACCCTGTCTTATATTTTATATTTGAAAAGTATGTTGAGGGTAGATTTTTTGCACCACCCTTCTTCTTCAAAAACTTTTCAAGTTTGCAGGGGGCGCAAAACCCGGGGTTGGTTGACCACTCGGCGCGGTTTCTGATTTCCCCCTTACATATTTCACAAACATACTTCACAGGTATGGGCATTTTATTCTAGAATAAATGTATATTATAAGTTAAAAGTAATTAAAACATATAAACTGGTTGTTTAGTTACTATGTAACAAAACATATACATAAAACAAAAAATAAGTGTACAAACGAGGTGGTTATTTAAAAAATGGAGTTTACTAGGGAAACTTACCAGAGTCTTCTGTATCAGAGCTACACCTTACACCAGTTGAGAGACAAATGTAAATTTATAATTTTCGCAAACTATTTATACATAAACAAAACCACCACTCCGCTCACGCTGTAAATATATAAAACGAAAAACATTTTTGGTTTATTCATAATATTCACACTATCGGTATAATATATAGTACATCAAAACTATGTATACTCCATACGAAATTTTAGAAGTAGTAAACGTTAAATTACAACAAAAATTAAATAGTAAAAACTGCCAATTTAAAAATGTCTGTGCGTATTTTTGGAACAAGATAGGATAAGAGACTGGTATTCCCCAAGGGAGTAATTTGGGACCATTACTATTTTTAATATTCATTGATGATATAACAAAATGTGTTGAAAATTGTAAATGCTTGCTATATGCAGACGATATTAAAATATATCGAGAAATTGAAAGTGATAGTGATGCCACCTTATTGCAACAAGACCTTGATCGTATCCCCAGATGGACCTCTATCAATAAATTACCACTAAATATAAATAAATGTGCATCTATGGTTTATACATTACGAGCAAATTTTATGGAATTTACCTATGCCATCAATGATCAGTCCTTGGCAAAAGTGTATAAGATGAAAGACTTAGGAGTAGTATTTAATACTAATTTAAATTTTAATGAACACATAGACATAGTTACCAGTAAAGCGTACAGGAATCTAGCATTTGTTATGAGACACACGAGGGACTTTTCTGTAAACACTACAAAAATGTTGTATTTTACTTTTGTCCGGTCAAAATTGGAGTTTGCATCGCAAGTATGGGACCCTGGAATTGAAATTAAATCGCATCTTGGCTTTTCTATATACGAAAAAGTTTCATAGATATCCTGATTATTATGAATACAGTAATCTTCGAAGGGAGTTCGGTATTATGAAACTATCAGTTAGGCGACAGATTGCCAACATATATTTTATAGCTAAAGTCATAAATGGATACATAAGTTCTGCTGAAATATTGTCTAGATTAAATTTCTATGTTGCTATGAGAGTCCGGCTAAGAAATATACTTTTTAAAGAGAATTACCGCACCAACCTAAGACGTGATTCACCGGTAGTCAGAATGTCTCTAAACGTGAATAATGTCTGTCACGATTTAAACATTTTTGATGTAAGTATAAGAAAACTTAAAATAGCTATTAACAGATATTTTTATGATATGTAATAATGTTTTTTTTCTTTTTGTCATTTAACCCCATTGTGTTATTCATCTTAACTTGTCATATACTTAGTACATAATTTTGCTTAGTTTTATTGTGACATAATTGTAAATTTAGACCTTTGTGTCTGTATTATGTCAATAAATAAATAAATAAATAAATAAATAAATGGCCACATATGTTGGAAGTGCTATGTCGATTTACTCTGCGAATTTGGAGAAGGTGATAGTTTAAGAAATGTCTGCTTTAATTGGGGATTGATTAAGAAGATTAACAACTTTGAAAATAACCGTTATTTCTTAAACACAGCTTTAAAGAGATTAGAAATAAATCAGGTATGGGTAGATTTTTACACCAGCGACAAAATAAACATGGACCAGCTATTTGAAAAATTTATAGAAGATAAGCACGAGGACAGGTTGAAGCCACTTATGGACCTACTACCACATAGAATACAAATAAAACTGATGAATAAATATAAAATACCACCTTTTTTATAAAATATTGTAAAGTTTGTACATGTACCAATATGTTGTATTGTTAATAAAAATTTCTATGAAAAAAAACGGTTTATTTTTAAATCAAACTAACAAAGTTATTATTATTAATCATCGTCACACCTACAAAACATGAGTTTCTTTTTCAGTCTTTCCCTTTCTTGGTAACAACTGGAGTAATCCCACTCCAGTTTTTTAAATTTTAAATTGTCTAAAGTACCCATTAAACATTTTTGATGTAAGTATAAGAAAACTTAAAATAGCTATTAACAGATATTTTTATGATATGTAATAATGTTTTTTTTTCTTTTTGTCATTTAACCCCATTGTGTTATTCATCTTAACTTGTCACATACTTAGTACACAATTTTGCTTAGTTTTATTGTGACATAATTGTAAATTTAGACCTTTGTGTCTGTATTATGTCAATAAATAAATAAATAAATAAATAAATAAATGGCCACATATGTTGGAAGTGCTATGTCGATTTACTCTGCGAATTTGGAGAAGGTGATAGTTTAAGAAATGTCTGCTTTAATTGGGGATTGATTAAGAAGATTAACAACTTTGAAAATAACCGTTATTTCTTAAACACAGCTTTAAAGAGATTAGAAATAAATCAGGTATGGGTAGATTTTTACATCAGCGACAAAATAAACATGGACCAGCTATTTGAAAAATTTATAGAAGATAAGCACGAGGACAGGTTGAAGCCACTTATGGACCTACTACCACATAGAATACAAATAAAACTGATGAATAAATATAAAATACCACCTTTTTTATAAAATATTGTAAAGTTTGTACATGTACCAATATGTTGTATTGTTAATAAAAATTTCTATGAAAAAAAACGGTTTATTTTTAAATCAAACTAACAAAGTTATTATTATTAATCATCGTCACACCTACAAAACATGAGTTTCTTTTTCAGTCTTTCCCTTTCTTGGTAACAACTGGAGTAAGTAGTATAGCTGTGCCGATCTTGCTCCAAATGTTTTGGAGCAGGATCGGCATAGCTTTATATCGATCAATTTTCGTTCATAGAACTGCAAAAGATCAAAGGTCAACGGTAACATGAACCTCTCTGTAGGGTTAATAGCCTTTGTCTAGGTCAACGATCTCCCTTGATGACTGTTTTGATCAAAGGTTATCGAACTGTGAAAGGTCAAAGATCAATGGTTTTTATTCAGAATCAGATGTATACAAAAAGTGGAGAGAGGGGGAGATGCTATAAACTTAACTATTGCAGCCGAAAGTTTTGTAGCACTGAAGATTCTGTAGAATATGCCTGTTCCAGTGAAATATAAATGCATCAAATGCGGTGGAGAAACCGAACTACCTAACACCAAATGTATTCCATGTGAAAGTGAAGAATTTTTTATGAATATGGATAAATCAAAGCATATACCAAGCTCTTATTTTAAGAAAAAATGATTTCAGATAAAGCTGTTAATACTTTCTAATAAATCATATATCTCAAACAATTGTATCATTAGATATAACTATCCTGATTTAAATATTTTCCCAATATATAATATATTATTCATAAACGTATCCTTCAGTACTCAAAGTGCTAATAGGAGTATTATTTTAATTATGTGAATAATTAAATAAGATATTTGTTTTAAACCATTCTTTATTTTATATCTAATAAATACGTACATCACAATTGAAATAATTATTCATATGTTAGTTAGATAGCTATGTTAGTAGCTAGAATGTTAATCCTTCCCATAACCGTTTCTAGTATTTCATGATGTTAACTATTGCGGATTGTGAGTATCTGATGATGTTTTCTTTTGACTTTTCTGTTCTTCTTCAGCAGAATAGGCTTGCTCCGCATTATTCAAAACCTTTGTAGCCTCTTGAAGTCTGTACAAACACTTGCAAAGATGGATCGCTAAACGATGTTTTAAGACTCGATGATGAGAGACCAGTGGACAATTGGCATATTCTGTAAAATAAAACACAAGTTACAATGTTTATTATAGAATTTCACGTTAAACATTCTTACCACGTTGATCCATTTTATGAAAAAATTGAAATGAATAAAATGAAATAGCAGTTATAATAATGAATGTTGTCAAGAACTGTGCTATTCCTGTACAGTTTACTTCAATATTTATATGCTCAAACTTGTGACATCAGAGTGGGGAGATATATTTTTAAACTGCATAGTTCGCATTTTAATTTAAGGAAGTATATTAATTGCTATTTAAGGAAGTATATTATTTTAAATTACGCTGTTTATAGTAACCTCATTCTAATTAAATTGTAAATGAGATCAAGTGAATCAAACAATCAGCATTTTTTAAACATATTTATTTGTTTCAAGTCTATAAATTATATAGTATACTACAATACATTATTTTTATTAATCCAACTATTATGCTTGTTATCAAAGCCTAACCACTTAACCAACACTTTATTTCCTTTTTTTCGTAACACCTTTTCAACTAAGTGAACTCCTGGGTGTCTTACTTTCTGTAATTCTAGCTCATAGAAGCCTCCTTTTACATCTTCACCACTTTCATCCTGTAATAAGTATGTTGAGGGATTAGTCAATTTTATTTTTCTGATGATGAATATTTCATTAGACCAGTTTGCTGTGTATCCTTTTTTGAAAGCATCTCTGTATTTACTAATTCTCACATGATCACCAACCTTAAATTTGGATACTTTGTCAGCTATTTTTATATGAGTATAGGATTTCTTCAATATAGCTTTTGCATTTTTTAAATTAACATTAACAGGTTTTAAGCTTATTGTAGAATGCACTGTGTTATTATATCTGTGAACAATTTCTTCTAATATATTAATCCATTTGTAAGATCCTTCTAAATTAAAAGCACGCCATAGCATATTTTTCAATGTTCTAATAACTCGTTCAACAATAGAAGCCTTTTTTGTGCTATAAACGCTATAATGATTGATGTTATATTTTTGCATCAATTTTTTGAAATTCTCATTGTAGAATTCTTTTCCCATATCAGTTTGCAAGTTTCTTGGAATCTTTTTAAATTTTTGCAAAATACTGTTCATTGCATTTGTTACATCTAGCGCAGACTTAGTCCTCAGGGGTGATGTATATACAAATTTTGAGAAACAGTTAATAACTACTAATATATATTTACAACCTTTATTATCTTTTGAATATGATATTAAGTCAATCAAATCCGCTTGTATTAAATCATATAATCCTTTTATTACAGTCCTACGTCTTTTAAAATTTATTCTTGCAGGTTTATGTAATTCATTAACAATATCTTTTTTAACACTCGTCGAATTTGCATTGCCACTAAGAGTAACAGATTTCATATTGTGTAAAAGCTATATATATTATATTTTGTTTATATATTATAATTTTCTTAAACCAATGGGAATTCGTATGAAAAATTCTAAAAACAAATTGCTATTTGTAGATTCTGTATCCCTTTCTCTAAATGATATATTATCACCGTGTTTTAACTGTAAGTTGATCAGTTCGTCTAATGAAAATTCCTTATCATTTATAACTGTAACAATATCGGTAGGATATCCAACTACATACTCAATCACAGCAGTCTCATAGAAGAATGCGTGACATGTTTTTATATTAGATATTAAATATCTCTTACTATTATCTTGAAAGGTATGAGATTGAAACGTTAAAAGAATATTATAATACATTTCTTCCACTACGTCTTCTACCATGTTAGTTGAAGATATCCGAAATATATCTCCTTGTTCTTCAAAAGATTCATTGTGTTGGTTTATATGTCTACCAAATTTATCAATAGTCATTTTATTCAATGATTTTAGATTCACGTAATTCTTCAATTATCGAGATGATTTCGTTGTTATGAGCCGTATGCCCAGCTGTCTGCGATGCAACTAAAAGACGTAACCTGTCTATGAGCTCATTTGGATCATTCCAATGTACATAATCTATTGGATTATTAGAAATTTGTTTTAACATGCCACCCAATCTCTTTCGTGTTAGGGGAACAATAGTTCGAGGTCTTCGTGGTGTTAGTGGATGTATATTCAAAGCAGATATAATGTTTCTATATTTGTAAGATCCATTACCTTGAATTTGTGCATCTTCAGCATAATCTCTTTTATTAGCATTCGTTCGTTTAACAATATCTAAATAGGTTTTTCGTTCACCTTCTTTAAAACCAACTGGATGCTTCTTAAACATTAATTCATAAAGTCCAGGAGTTCCTTTATACGTTAACCCACCTATCACTAAATCTTTACCATCGAATTTTATAGATGCATTACCAATCTTTAAATCATTATTCTCTGGATCATATCTTACTCCATACCTGAAGTCAAATTGATTTTGAACGTCACCAATCATTTTATGAATATATTCTCTTGGTAAGGAATCAAGTTCCTCTAAATAAGATAATGTAGTTGGTGAATTAGAAAAGTTTTGAATATATTCCTTTGCATCCTGCACGCATTGATCTACATCATCATTGTTTTCATATTTCTCTTCTTCACCTGTATAATTATCATTTTCAGCAATAACAGACGTATTTAAAAAACTGACTTCATCAGAAGTTCTCAATTTTTTATGTTCTAATTTGCTTTTTTGGGGTGATTTAAATGAAAAATTAGATTTAATATTCTCATCTATAGGCTCGCTTTTTATATTTGTTTCCCCATCTAATTTGTTTGCAATGGTCTGCAATCGTTTCGTGATAGGGAAAAATGATTGTTCCTGAATTATATCACCTTCCTTCAATGCATTCAGTTTTTGCTTTACGACATTTCTCTTTTCTATTAACAGTTTCTTTAGATCGATTTCTTTTTTCTTCATGATGTAAAAAAACAGGTGTGAGGCAGCAAAAAAAACAGGTTTGCAGCAGTAAAAAGCAGGTCTTACCAGTAAAAAACAGATCTGAAGCAGTAAAAAGCAGGTCTATGACAGTAGAAGCAGATCTGAAGCAGTAAAAAACAGATCTGTAGCAGAAGAGAACAGGTCTGAAGCAGTAAAAACTTCTAATAAGGGGGTCCTCAATGCGCTCAGATCAAACAAATACTAAAACTGAAACAATTAATCAAGTTTTATATGTGTATATAATGATCAAATCCTTTCCTATATCTACCATTACTTATATCACTATCTTTGTCAATAACCATAAAACCATATTTATCTTTCCAGCAAACTGAACAGATTTCTTTAAAATGATGAGAGCTCATGTCAGTGTTAACGTGATCTTCATATATATGTTTCAAATTCAAGTCATCCTGTTTAAAAATAACTAGCATATTTGCATTGTCACGAATAAGATGTTTTGGAATATGTGTATACGTCTGACAAAGATAAAAACAGTCTACTTCTTTATGTCGTCCCATGCTGAAGTAATCTCTCATTA
This sequence comes from Pogonocherus hispidulus, assembly GCA_963924545.1. NCBI lineage: Eukaryota > Metazoa > Arthropoda > Insecta > Coleoptera > Cerambycidae > Pogonocherus > Pogonocherus hispidulus. The sequence goes on along the minus strand of OZ004697.1, from coordinate 8,619,985 downwards.
CATTTTGTTTATCACAAGCTACATCATCAAAGATAAATATTGAGTTTCGTTTTACATCTTCAGGGGATAAAATATTGTCGCAGTTATTAAACGAGTGATATCCAATTCCTTCTATAGGTTTCAAAAGTTCTTCTAGAAATTTATATTTTGGTTGATATAAAGATTTCGAGAAAATATAAATATTTTCGAATTTCAGACCATTAGAATGTTCAATTAAAGTTATCATAACGTTAGTTTTACCACAGTTTGAAGGGCCCACTATCAGGCAACGAATTGTAGATGGAAATAATTCTCCATGTCTATTATGAATTTTCCTTTCTTTAACATCATTATCACTAATAGGCAACACAAGAGGCTGTTTTACAATACGCATGATTTAAATGAACTGTAGACAAATCACTGTTTTATAAGGTATATATATATAAGGCTAACTTCATTTTTCAATCATTCGCATGTATAATTTGTAGCGACAAATGCTTACATATAATAAAGAAGAGAAAGTGGGAAAAGGTATCTTGAATTCAATCATAAATAATTTGCCAATAGAACTCCATATTCCTGGATATAGATTTTGCGGTCCTGGTACAAAACTTTCAAAGAGATTAGCAAGGGGTGATAGAGGAATCAACGGTTTAGATGAAGCTTGTAAAGAGCATGATATAGCTTATGCTAGAGAAACGAGCTTAGATAAAAGACACTTGGCAGATCAAATATTAGCTGGGAAGGCAATAAAAAGGTTTTATTCTTCAGACGCTTCCATAGGAGAGAAGGTAAATGCAGCAGGTGTAGCAATAGCAATGAAAGCTAAAGTTAAAGTAGGAATGGGGTGTAAGAATATAAGAAAAAGTAAACGTAAGGCGAAACGAAGGACGATAAAAAAAAGGAAGCATTTGAAATTTGGAGGTTCACATCATTTTAAAAATCTAGCAAAGCATGCCCGACTGGCTCTTAAACGAGGTAATATTAGCAATATCAATGAGTCAATTAAGCTTGCTCTAAAAGCTGTTAACAAAGTAAAAAGAAATAAAAATATTAAACCCGTTCGAATAATACCAATACCAAAAAGGGGTGGATTTTTACCATTGATACCATTATTTGCAGCATTAAGTGCACTGGGTGCCTTAGGTGGAGGAGCAGCTGGAATTGCGAAAGCTGTGAATGATGCTAAAGCTGCTAAAGATAAACTTGAAGAGAGTAAACGTCATAATAGAACAATTGAGGAAATAGAGATGGGCAAAGGACTTTACATGAGACCTTATAAACAAGGCTTTGGCCTTTTTTTAGGAAACAGAAAGCCTCCAAAAAGATGCCGATAAAATTACCTAAACGAGCTCTTACCAATTTAGATCTAATAAAATTAGCTAAAAAATTAAAAATACCGCATTTTCGAGGAGTCTTTATGAGAGATAGATTGCCACACCGAGTACGTTATAATGAAAGCAGTATTATTAACTTAGATAGCGAAAAAGGTCCTGGAACACACTGGACTGCATTTAAAAAAAATGGTGCAGAAGCAGTGTATTTTGACAGTTATGGAAATCTAAGACCTCCACAAGAGTTGGTTGATTATCTAAAAAGCAATGGATCATGTAAAATATTGTATAATAACGAACAGTATCAGTCATTTAACACTTTCAACTGTGGTCACTTATGTCTAAAATTTTTATATAATTAAAAGTATAGAGATCATTCTTTCACACTACAATTCTTACCATCGACCATGTCATATACATTCACTCTATCAGGAAGAAGCTCGACTCTTTCATCCAGATACCATCCTCCAATTAATTTGGATGGTAATAACGAATATGTTTTGGGGCTAATAAGTTTTGAATCATATAATTCTATTCCGAATATTGAAAAAAATAGAAATAATAAATTTTATTATGGATTAGAAGGTAAATATATTGAGATTCCTGAAGGCACGTATGAAATTGATTCTGTGAACAGATATCTTCAACAAGCTTTAGGAGATAAAAGATTTCTATATGATTCTGCGTTAGGCAGTGGAAACGAGAGAAGTGTAATGAGAAATTCTATACTGCTTTCAATTAAAGGTAATAATAATACTCTTAAATGTAAGATTAAATGTAGTGAAGAAATTGACTTCACTAGAGAAGACTCAATCGGTTCATGGCTTGGATTTAAACCACGTAAATTAAATGCATACAATTCACACGAATCAGATTTTCCTGTTGATATTTTTAGAGTAAATACTATTTGTATAGAATGCAATATAGTAGGCGGGTCCTATGTTAATGATAAACAAGCTCATATACTTCACGAATTTTTCCCTACAGTACCAGCAGGATTTAAAATAGTCGAGAGCCCCAGAAATGTGATCTATCTCCCAATCAACACTGAAGTAATCGATGAGATCGTTATTAAAATAGTAGACCAAGATGGTGAGATAGTCAATTTCAAAGAAGAACTAGTATCATTAAGACTACATTTAAAGAAGCTTAATAAGTAAATCAAAAATGGTAATAAGGTACAACAAATGCAGTTGCACTCAACGGTCTATAAAAACTGTAAATCTTAAACCTGTTGACATTTCCAGAAGCACCGTCAAACCGATAACATTAAAAAATTGGAAATTTTTAGAGTCCCTTGGCTTTAAGGTTATTTATAAAAACAGATAATAGAGAAATTTGTCTTGCCATTAATATTTCTACAAGAGATATGAATATCCTAAGGATAAATGAGAAAGCTTATTTTGACAACTCTATTAGTAACTCTGAAAAACATACTCATCAACCTTATACATCTACATCATTGAATAAAAACGATGAAATTCGTCTCCCCATCCAACAACAGGATATTTATACGCTACCAAGTGAAAGTTCATTATATATTGAAGGTAAAGTAGTTAAATCAGATAATACACCATCCGAAACAGCTAAATTCGTGAATAATGGTATTATGCTTCTATTTAACGAAATTCGATATGAAATAGGTGGATATGTAATAGATCGCATTCGACATCCAGGTCTAACTTCTATTATGAAAGGATATGTATCATTCAATAAAAATAAGAGTCGTTATCTACAAAAAGGTGGATGGTTTCCTTACGATAGAGAAGAGTCTAATATACTTGATAGTAAAGGAAATTTTAACGTTATTATTGATTTATCTACCATTTTCGGATTTTGTGAAGACTTCAAGAAAATTATTCTAAATGTTCGACAAGAGTTAGTACTAATTCGGGCTAATTCTGACGTGAATGCAATAATAAACTCTAATGAAGACGAATCAATCAATGTGGTATTAAATAAGATCCTGTGGAAAGTACCCCATATATCAGTTGCCGATGTAGAAAGATTGAAATTAATCAACACATTAGCCGAAGAGACAGAATTAGAAGTCCCATTCAGAGGTTGGGAGTTGCATGAGTACTCACTTTTACAAGAAACTCAACGTCACTCTTGGAACATCAAGACAGCGACACAACTTGAGAAGCCCCGATTTGTAATTGTTGGTTTTCAGACTGATCGTAAAAATAAAATAAATAAAAATTTTAGTCAGTTTGATCATTGTAATTTAACTAATATGAAATTATATCTTAATTCTGAAATGTATCCTTATGATAATTTGAATATAAATTTTGACAGCAATCATATAGCCACCTTGTATGATATGTATGCAAAGTTTCAACATTCATACTATGAAAAGGAGAATGAACCACTTTTTACTCCATCAGAATTCAGAGATCTGGTACCATTAATTGTTATAGATTGTTCCCATCAAAATGAGAGTCTTAAATCTGGTGCTGTGGATATTAGATTAGAATTTGAAACTAATAAAGATATATCTTCAAATACAACTTGCTATTGTCTTATACTTCATGATAGATTAGTTAAGTATAATCCATTATCTAGTGCTGTAAGAATTATTTAAGTAATATAGTTATAATAGAATATTATTGTTGTATCTTATTTTATCAATAAAAAAAAACTATAGGAAATGATTAAGATGCATTTTATTTTTTAATTTCATACAATATATCAAGAGTTCTCTTATAATCATGGAGATGCTTAGAAGGCCAAGGTCCAGAGTCAGGTCCACAACTCCATCCCAAGGAAGCATTTGAATCTTGTTCTGCTTTCCCCACATTATCTTGAATCCATTTGAGAATACTAGCATGTTGAGAATTTGTTGAGGGTTGAAATTTCCAATGTAGCTTCTTGGATTCTTGAACAGTGAGCAGTTCTAGAAGTGTACGACTTCTAGCATAGTATGCCGCTTTTGTGATAGCTTCATCAATGCAATACAGGGTTGATCTATAATTATTCAATATGTTTTCTATAGGGAAAGCTATATCGGAATAATACATATATGGATAATATTTACTATCAAAACTATCTAGTAACAGTTCAAATAGATAGATTTTAAATGCAATCTTCATCAAGGGATATATTTTCTCTAGAATACTATCTAACTGTCTTAAATTAATGTCTTTATAACCTTCTTTTCTACACACAGTTATCACGTTTTCAATCATTGTATCCAGTTTCATTTTTTCATCTATTAGTAGTATAACTGTCTGGTGGTTAGGTTCCGTTTCATTTTCAGCTAACCACTTAAACGATTGATCTGGTATTACCACATTCTTCAATATATTGCTTAACAATATATGTTTTTCGTTGTCTTCAACACCAACTATGCAACGTTCAATAAACCGATTGTAAACTTCGCTGGTGGCACAGTGTAAAGCAATTTGCATTTCAGTAGAGAGTTTTTGTACGTTCATGTTATCTGATGGAATAATAAAAATAAACTATTGAAAGGTACGATTTACCATTATTAAGATAATTCTTTTACAAAATTTCAGTGTTGTGCTTCTAACTTTCCGATAATATTATGATATACTATATTTAGTTATGTTAATGATTATGTACAGTTTCAAAATTATAACCCCACGCCTTTGTGTCCGTACTGGTCGAACATAGGATTCTTTTGTCATCGTAAGGATTAAGAATCATCTTATTCTGTCGAATTGTATATACAGAATGTTTTCTTGATTTGATAAGGTGCTGGGGTTTGTAAATAATTTCATGATTAAATAAGGTTCTTTTATAATCATCAAATGATATTTTTTTAATACTTGCTAGAGTAGAACCTTTAGATTTTTTTATTAGTTTGGTACTAACCCTATAGGCATACATTTTTGCTCGCAGTCCGATAAATTCTAGCATAATTTTACCATTGTTTTCATCCTTCATTAATCCAGGAACTTTCTTATTTTTCTGTTCTATTCTATATATATTATCAGTTTCATAATCAGATGTATCGAATCTGTGACTGTCTTCTTTTATATATTCATAAATATCTGGAACCTTAAATTCATAAATTAGACTGTCTGTATCTGTGTATAATAATTTTGCATTACTAGCTATTTTTTTAAGTATGTAGTCATAATGAAACTCATACAGAAAGGTCTTAGATATGTCTAAAATACAAAATCCCGCATATATAGGTTTATTAAATAGTATTTCCAACTTATTCATTTCTATTATGATAATATCATTATCAAAAATATTGCAGCTATGGAAATTCGGCTTTGCAATACACTTTTGAGCCCCATAGCGTCCTTCCCACTTAGTAACTAGCCGAACGTCTTTATATTTTCTCACATTTTCCATTAATTTACCAAATACTGCATTAATCATTAGTTTATAGAAATTTTTATCGAAATCGTTCTTAGATTGTTGACGTAATTTAGTATTTAAATCAATATATTTCTTTAACCAAGGAGCTTGTTTAAATCTAAGAACTCTATTGATCTTTTTTAACTTTAATCCATATCTTAAGTACATTTTTAAATTTCTATAATGAACAATATAATTATTTTTTGAAAATAATGTTAGTAACAATTTTTTCAATTTTGACTTTGAAGAAGGTATTGGAGGCATCATGTGTTCGGGGGCTAACGGTAAATCATTATGAATTTGATGTAGGTATGATGGGTACTCTAAATCGCAATCGAAAATATATCCAATACTAGCATCATCTGAAATATTCATTACATCTAAATTTTTTATTTCTAAATCGTCCCCTTCTAGAAATATAAACTCTCCATATGGTAGATATTCAGACATTGCAGCCCCATATAAATTGTTAACATCAAAATACATCAAATATGTAGATTCTTGATTTTTGTCATACTGATCACCCATATATTTATTATTAGCTTTCGCATATCTATTAGAACACTGGGATACTCCGCCACGAAGTCCCCTTTCAATAAACATAACTTTTTCAATATCTGTTAAGAGCTCCAATTCAATCTCAGTAGTTTTAAGCATCGCATCGAATGCTAGGCCTGGAGCTGTATAAAAATGAAGCGGATCTAATTCATATGTTGCTAAACAGGTTTCGCGAAAATTTTCAAATATATCTACAAGTAGGATGACATCAGTTTTCAAATATAAATCTGAATATTCTCCTAAAGTTTTTATGTTAAATGTATTCCAAACATTAATGGCATGTTGATAATCTTCATCTTCAATTTCCTCATCATGCAACTGATTAAAGAAATTTATTTTTGAGGGTAAACATGTCTCTGAGAGTTTCTCCCACGAATCAATGTAATCATATGGAAAAACTCCTTTCCGTATTAGTAAGCTAAATTCTTGATCATTTTGACAGTGACTTCTAGTAATATTTTTTTTTGCATTATCTAAATATGAAGATAACGTATTTATACCACTAGACATAAATCTAAAAGAGTCAATAAACCTTAAACGTATCTTGGTACCATCAACTGATTTAGTGAATGAAATAAATTTTTCTTTATTTACTGGTAAAAGTTTAATAGGTCCGGGAAAGCCAGAGGCTAGTTGCTTTATTATAAAATTTGCGTCGTACCCGCTTAAATTGTGAAATACGACAGGTATACTATAAGAGTTTTTATAATTTAGATTGCAGTCTTGATGAGCGGCTCCTCTATATTCTGATGTAAGGTGACAGTGATCGCGAACTTTAATCTGATTCGATGTAAAAGGTTTTTTACAAATGTGACAATACGTTGCTGTAGCATAATTTAATTGTTGTACTGAAGTCAGTTCTTTCATTGATTTTATATTTTCAAATGTATTATCAATAAATTGAGCAATATTTAGTAGTTCCGAAATAAACCACTTTATACAGTCTTGCCCTCGATATATCTGAAATTTTGATAAACTATCGTCATATGAACATTTTAAATAATATGCAACGCTGAAAGGAGTATGTTTTTGATAATTAACAGAGTTACAATTTTCCAAATTTAAGTTATTGCACCGTTCTAGGATGCTCTCAAGATCGGCATATATCGCAAAAGGAACTTTTTCTTTATAATTAAAGTGTTTGAATTGTAAAGTATTCTCTGTCTCTTTTGGTAACCTTAAAGCGCATTTATTCATATTTGTACAGTAAAGCAAATGTTTTTTCAGTAGATCATCAGAGCTGAAGTGATTCAAGCATCTATAGCAAATGAAAGTTTTATGTGCATGAGAAGAAAGTTGTTTTGAAAATAATGCCGACATTCTCTTTATCCATGCGAAATGGTAAATCATTTTGTCGTTAGAGAGTTCTCTAGTATTATTTACAACAATGGAATTATTTTTATCTGCAGATAGTACCAATAAGTTAATATGTTCTCTATTGCTACTTTTATTGTCGCTTAAAGAAAGTGGAAGGACACTTTTGTTTTCTATACAGTATACATTAATAGCTAAATTATTGAGGTTTTCAAACTTTTTTATATCATCGAGTTTTATTGGAAAATTGATGGAATTATAATTTAAAACATTTTTGAAATGTGGATAACTTGAGACTCTCTCCGGATGTTTATTGTTAGCTGGATACAAAGCAGAAACTACAGCCCAAAGGAAACAAAATGGATCGTTATTTTTAATATTTATTACAGCTTTTTTTCGTGAGATAAACTCCGGAAGAGTGACAAAAGTTGACGATCCACCTTGTAACGGAGAAAAATTATTTATGTTGACTTTTAGATGTAGAATTTCCAGAAGTGCCCAACCAGAATCTTTTTCATTAAATTCTTCTAATTTATTTGTAAGAGCGTGAACTACATTTTCTTTATACCACTGCTTTAAATTAGTATTGATATCAACAGTTTTATTTTTTGTAGGAAACGTTTTCATTTCTATAACACCATCTTGAGGTTTAATGAAATTACATACTAAAATTACGTTTACTTTAAGCATGGAATTATTGACGAGTATTTTAATTTTACGCTGAAAACTAGCAAAAGCCTTATTCAAAAAGCATAATGGATCCTTAATACGTAAATTAGCAATAACCCCAGTACACAATCTTCCACCAAAACATGAATCGACGGAGTGCCATACTAAACTTCGATTGCGTTTTTTGCTATTATCAACTATACCGCCTCCTACTTTCATATGAGGCTGTTTTAAATCTTGTAATTTAGCTAAATAATATTTTAATAGGGCTAAATTTCCTTCTAATCTAAAAGGATTTTCAGTTTCTTTCTGGTTATGAATTTTATTTTTAATTGCTTTTTTCAATAAATTAATGTTCCGTTTTAGTATTATTATATGATTGATTATTTCTTTTTTAGTTTTTAACAGCTTTATAGCTTCCGCAGTAGTTTTCACAATTCTAGAACTAAGAGAAGATACAGTTGCGAGATTCATAATTTCGGTACACACAGAAGCACAACACTGAGTAAAATAATGTAGCACAATAAACAGATTACGGTCAGGCTTGTAAATGAAAACTGGCTAAAATATGTAGCACGATCAAACGTTCGAGTAAAACTGATGGATTGCGGCAAAGATGAGTTATTTTATATTCACCGTATTATAAAGTTATCAAAATTTCACAGAGCAAATTTCCTGATTAACCTAATATGATATGCTTGCGCTGCTAAAACGTTTTATTCAATATCTGATTAAATCAGCGCAAAATAAATATTGCTGAATATGAATTTACTACTTCGCTGCAGGCACGCCGCTCAAGTCTAAAGTCAGCATATCTGACGGTCATTACACCTTTACTTTTGAACAATTTTGCTGTCCACTCATCTTCTGAGTTAGGTGACCTGATAGTTTAATGTCCTTAACAGAAGTGGCTTATTAAATTATAAATTTTGCTTATTCTGTAATTTTACAGGAAGCAAATGTCGTTACACCTTCAGTCTCGAACAATTTTACTCTCCACACGTAGCGTCTGAGTTAGGTGACCTGATAGCTTAATGAACTTGATAGAAACGGATATTACTGCATTTGTAAATGCTGAATATGAGTTCGCTGCTTCGCTGCAGGCACACCGCTTAATTTTAGGTATCAAATTACAATTCAAGGTGTCACATTACCATTTAAGGTGTCAAATTTCAATTTAAGGTGTCAAGTTTCAATTTAACGTGTCAAATTTCAATTTTAGGTGTCAAATTTCAATTTTAGGTATCAAATTTCAATTTGAGGTGTCAAGTTTCAATTTAAGGTGTCAAATTTCAATTTTAGGTGTCAAATTACAATTTTAGGTATCAAATTACAATTTTATGTATCAAATTTCAATTTTAGGTATCAAATTTCAATTTGAGGTGTCAAGTTTCAATTTAAGGTGTCAAATTTCAATTTTAGGTGTCAAATTACAATTTTAGGTATCAAATTACAATTTTAGGTGTCAAATTTCAATTTAAGGTGTCAAGTTTCAATTTAAGGTATCAAATTTCAATTTTAGGTGTCAAATTACAATTTTAGGTATCAAATTACAATTTTAGGTATCAAATTTCAATTTTAGGTATCAAATTTCAATTTGAGGTGTCAAGTTTCAGTTTAAGGTGTCAAATTTCAATTTTAGGTGTCAAATTACAATTTTAGGTATCAAATTACAATTTTAGGTGTCAAATTTCAATATAAGGTGTCAAGTTTCAATTTAAGGTGTCAAATTTCAATTTTAGGTGTCAAATTACAATTTTAGGTATCAAATTACAATTTTAGGTATCAAATTTCAATTTAAGGTGTCAAGTTTCAATTTAAGGTGTCAAATTTCAATTTTAGGTGTCAAATTACAATTGTAGGTATCAAATTACAATTTTAGGTATCAAATTTCAATTTAAGGTGTCAAATTTCAATTTTAGGTGTCAAATTACAATTTTAGGTATCAAATTACAATTTTAGGTGTCAAATTTCAATTTAAAGTGTCAAGTTTCAATTTAAGGTCTCAAATTTCAATTTTAGGTGTCAAATTACAATTTTCGGTATCAAATTACAATTTTAGGTGTCAAATTTCAATTTAAGGTGTCAAGTTTCAATTTAAGGTGTCAAGTTTCAATTTAAGGTGTCAAATTTCAATTTTAGGTGTCAAATTACAATTTTAGGTATCAGATTACAATTTTAGGTATCACATTTCAATTTGAGGTGTCAAGTTTCAATTTAAGGTGTTAAATTACAATTGTTTCGAACAATTTTATTGTCCACGCAGCGTCTGAGTTAGGTGACCTGTTAGTTTAATGTCCTTAACAGAAGTGGCTTATTAAATTATAAATTTTGCTTATTCTGTAATTTTACAGGAAGCAAATGTCGTTACACCTTCGGTCTCGAACAATTTTACTCTCCACACGTAGCGTCTGAGTTAGGTGACCTGATAGCTTAATGAACTTGATAGAAACGGATATTACTGCATTTGTAAATGCTGAATATGAGTTCGCTGCTTCGCTGCAGGCACACCATTTTGCTGACTCTGTGATTTTAGAGGAAATACATGTCGTTACACCTTTAATCTCAAACAATTTTCTGTCCATGTAGCGTCTGAGTTAGGCGACCTGACAGTTTAATGTACTTAACAGGATATTACTGCATTTCTGACTTATGTTTGCAGTTTCAAATCGTATAAATGTATTGAATCAAAGCTTCATGATTTAATTCGCAATCTGTAACGAGTACGGATAGATCGACGGTACATCTAACCTTTTTCTTAAATAAAACTTTGTGTTCGTTTGAAATAATAAAATATGCATTGCGGAAAGTCTTTCTTAAGTGCTGAAGAAAGGGAGGAACTAACCAAGGGTTTGATAATCCACCAAAATATCCGTGTGGTATCACCGCAAATACCCGCGGCTGTAGTGGATGAACCCGAGGTAGTGGAGATATCTTCATGCACAGAAGATGAGAGGTAATTTTTTTCTTATAGAAACCAGTGATACCTAATTAATTACTATATTATTTTTTAACAATTTATAATTTCTCTTTTTGTTTTTATAGAACACCACACAATAGGATCCCTGATGAGGCTCGGCAGCAGAGGGAAGACTTTCAGGAGCCTTCCACTTCAGGAGTAAAGCGCCGAAAAGTGGAGGATTCTGAGAGCCTTCCTCCGGTTCTAGCACTTCGCCGAGGGTAAGTACATAAGCATTATTTCTTTACAACTTGACTATTCATATAATTTTTGAACTAGCAATTGAATACTATGTACGGTGAATAAAACATGTTTTAAATGTATCTCATATTTAAAAAATCATACAGAAATTAAGTATCTACTTACGATCCGAGCCTATAATTCTTAAGTAAACAAACGTCTTATAAACCTTTATATAGGGTGTCCCACCTAAGATTCATTGCTTCATAGACCTTTTATCTAAAATTATATAAAAAAATGTGAAACACAAAAGTTTCGCCGAATTATGTAGGTCATCTTCAGAAAATATTTTTCATTATACGGAGTGTTTAGTTTATCCTAGGCTCTATACAACTTTGTTTTTTTTAAATGGAACACCCTGTATTTTTTTACATTTTCGGGAACAGCATGCAATTCTGAATTAAAAACATGTAGCCAAAAAATCTTTTTTTCTTAACATCTTTTAACAAATTATAAAATGGAAACATATAACATACTGGTTGTGCAAAATAATATATTTCAAAACCATTAGTATCGTTATATACTTATTTTTTTAGAAAAAGCTAATTTTCAATTTCTTTTTGTTACAGAGGAAAGAACTTATCGATGTTGCGAGCCAACATCGGGAATCCCCATCGAGATCTGCGGACTCCTTCCCCGACACCATCGGAGTCCTCTGTGGCCTCGTCGTTACAAGAGCCCGATCCTGTTGATCAAGACACTATGGTAGTCTTTGTTCAACAGGAACAACAAAGGCGGGCGGAATGGACAGCATTGGCCATAAGACGGAGGAAGCAGGCAGAGAAAATTCAGAGAGGAGTCCGTAACCGCTTGGCGGTAATTCGGCGGCAGAAGGAGGCCCTCCAGCGTCAAATGGATGCCCTTGATATGGAAAGGGATGCTGCTGCCGTCGAATTGCAGCAGGTAGATGCGGACCTGCTGCTGGTGCTTAGTGAAATTGATCGCTAAATTTTTAGCGATCAATTTCATAATATATATACAATAGTTAGTTATTAGAACAGTATTGTATACTTTAATATAATATTTTAATAGTAATTTTTTGTATATAATATAGTATAGTGTAATTTTTAGAATAGTTTTATATAATATTTTAATAATAGTAAATTTTTTTATGTATATATATATATGTGTGTATTTATAATAATAAAAATAAAAATAAAAAACATTATTAATTACATCTTGTGTTTTTTCTAAAAAGTTTTCATAAGAAAACATTTTTTAGTTTTCAAATGCAGAGTGTTAATTGTGAAGTTTACATTAAATTTCAATCAATAGGCTGAAATTATTTCTATTTAAATAAAAACCCATTTTATGGGTTATCTATTATAATATTCTCTCTCTGTCTCTCGTTCAGAACAAGAAAATATTTTTTCTTAATTAGTTAATTGTTTTATTCTAAAAAAATTTAAATTATCTACATAGTATACTTCTCAGAAGTTTTTTCAGCTTTTAAATATAGAAATAAAATAATTAGAAACTGCATATATTTAAGAAAAAAATAATTTTATTTAAGAAAAATCGAAATTCTTTTATTTTTTTAAATCCAAATGTGCTGAATAAAAAATGCTCTTTCCTTCAAAATGACTCTCTGAGATAGTTTTGCTTACAATTTCCTTATAGGTATTTCTATTGTTTTAGAATTTGTTCTTTTTTGTTTTAGTGATAAAAGTATATAGTATGAATTCTTTATATAGGATAATTAATAGAAACAATTCTAATTATTTTTCATTACAGTTTTATTTTGTACAGACCAGAATATTATACATAAGAAAAAATATAATAACCTACTAACTACAATTTCATATCATCAATTTTCTTTCTAATTTCATACATTTTTATATTGACTTTTATTTCATGTATTGTTTTTATATGCCTCTCTAACTGCTTCCAATATTTCCTAATAAGACGTTCCATTTCAACCTGTCTTCTAGCTTTCATTATTCTTCAGTAAATATAATATTTGTAGTCAAGCCGATGGATCCTTTACTTACGAGATATATCGCTTGACTTCTTAAACTGTCATTAAATTTTTCAACGCCTATTTTTTCAAAATAATGAAAAAATCTTCGTGGTAAATAGGTGACAAAGTCTTCAGTTTCCACTAGTAAACTTTCACCATATTTCGTTTTACTAACTCTTAATTGCACTATTTTATACTTTTGGTTTAGCACCAAGTCTTTCACGTTCCTTAGAATTTTGTATGAAGTTTCTCTATTTACTTGTTGTAGATCCATATCGATTGAAAAGACTCTTATAACTAAATTATATTTATAAATTATGTTCATATATATTATCCCTACCTCTTCCTCTCAATAAGGATTGCAGAAAAGTTTACAAAGCATATTTTTAACCTTTGTAATTTTATATTTGAATAATATTATTTTTGTAAACGTAATCTGATTTAAAAAAACTTAGCTAGCATTTTCTTTGAACGGAAATGAATGTCTCCTCCATCCCCCTCGCTAAAATAATTGATAAAAACGTCCACAAAGCAGATTTTTTTTGTAAACGTAATCTAATTTAAAAAAACATTAGCTAGCATTTTCTTTGAACGGAAATGAATGTCTCCTCCATCCCCCTCGCTAAAATAATTGATAAAAACGTCCACAAAGCAGATTTTTTTTGTAAACGTAATCTAATTTAAAAAAACATTAGCTAGCATTTTCTTTGAACGGAAATGAATGTCTCCTCCATCCCCCCTCGCTAAAATAATCCATAAAAACATCCACAAAGTAGATTTTTTCAACTATTGTAATTTCGATTTGTGTTTTTGTAAACATAATCTAATTTAAAAATACTAGCTTGCATTTTTTCTTTATTGGGAATATCTTTCCCCTCTACGTCTTTAATCGTATAAATACTCGCATAAAATCTACAAGAGCATCATTGTTCTGATATAGCTAGTTCTATATACATACATTTCAATATTAACAACCTCTCGTTAGTGAAAGTAACCCTATAGAAAAAAATGGAGCAGTGCAGCGGTAAGAATCTCTAATACGAAGTTCTATAATAAACACTATATTTTTTGGTTTTTTTTTACAGAATTTATCACTTGCCCATTAGTCCCACATCATCGAGTGCTGAGACATCGCCTACCTATCCATTTGTGGAAATGTAGGCGTAGTCTTCAGCAGACGCAGCAACAGGCCCAACGACAGCAGGCTCAGCAGGACTCTCAACGACAAAGAGCATCAACTTCCACAGCATTGGAAGAAAACTGGGATGGTAGCTGTTCTTCCAGTTCTGAAAAACAGCAGGATTTGACTTCTACTGTCCAAGAATCTTCTATTTCCACTTCCACTGCTGGTGGAATGGGGCTTTCTGCTGATGGGCAAGAAAACTGGGACGATGACTGGTCTCCCAGTTATATTACTACTATCAGAAGAACAACAGAGCAATGAATCATAATTATATTATAATTAATATAAAAAATAAAAATTTTCTACAAAAGATAATGTATTTTTCTTAAGATCCACATAATTTTTCGTTAGAATATCTTCACATCATTTGATACATTTGGATTTAACTTGGAATAGATATATTATACCAACAAATCGTCAGTGATATTAAATATTTGATCGATATAGTAATAGAGCCGTTGACGGCTATTAACCGTTGATATATTACAATTCGATGAACGAAAACTGATGATCTTCGAACTTTTACAGTTCTATGAACGTTTTACAGTTCTATTTACGTTCTATTGATCGATATAAAGCTATGCCGATCCTGCTCCAAAACATTTGGAGCAAGATCGGCACAGCTATACTACTGGAGTAATCCCACTCCAGTTTTTTAAATTTTAAATTGTCTAAAGTACCCATTAAGCCTGGGGGTGGTAGACGTGTTGGGGTAGTTGCCTCCACAAACTGATTACGTACAAGTTTCTCAGGTAAGAGAGGTTTTGAGCTGCTTGCCTCCCCAAGTAAATGCATATAATCACTAGCATATTTGTTTCTTTCGTAGGTTAGACCGTCTACGTTTGCTATACAGGCAATCAAATCTGACCTAGTGTTCAAAAGTTCATCTGTAGTATTTAATAGGAGGATTCTTAAACTGTCTATGTTACCAGCTGGTGGTTTTTTCGTAGTTGTTGGGGGTGGTACTGTAGTTGTAGAGGGTGGTTTCGTAGTTTCTGTCTCTGTTGATCTAGAAGCAAGTCGTTCTTCGCAATCAAGGTGGTACTGTAAACAAATACGAGTGTTTAGCACACATGTAAATTTCATATCTTGAAGTTCTGTCTCGCACTCTCTTAAATTGTTAAACCTATGCCTCTCGCTTATATTGACTGTTATTCTCTGTTTGGGTCGATTAACACACCCTATTGTAAAGTTCTGAGGATCGTTGACACAATTGTAGGGCGAGGTTACGTTATTGGTTAAAAGTTGCTTCACTTTATCAACAAACCCTAGTGTATAGTTCTGAGTATTGTTGCCACTTTTGTGAGGTATGGTAACGTTGTGAGTTAAAGAGTTTTTAACTTCTTTAGCATACTCTAGTCTATAGTTTTTGGAGTTATTGTTATATGTCAAGTTCTGGGAGACAGTACCGCCTTTGTGTTGAAGATGAAACGTTGGATTATTGGTGTTTAAATTCCCGTAGTGCACTCTGACGTTTCGATATCTGTCTACATAGTCGTTAATAACCAGAGATCCTGAACCCGAATTATAACTTGAATTAAACACTGGTGTTCTTTCACATTCTACATCTGTAAGACACAGGAGCCCAACTAGCACTAAAATAATGTAAAACTGATCCATTTGGATGAGGAGATTTAAGTGGTATATTAGAGAAACGTATCAACTAATACATAGTTGGGTAAAACCTTATATTTATATAAGGAATATTTGGCATTATTATTATAAAAATATTGGCAGGTCTCTTCAGCTAATGGTATATGTTGAAGAATTTTGCAAATATTTGACGCCAAGAATAATTTACTGCGAAATTGGCAATTATTGGCTTAATGTATACAGGGAAAATTACACACGTGTATAATTTGACGACATTTAAATCAGGTACATGTTCTTTTTAGGTAAATACATTGTTTCTATGTGTGGGAAGTTTTGGTTCTATTTTAAAACGTATATGTAGTTCTGATTATAGGTGAATACATTGTCGTACCTATGTGTTAATAAGATGTAAAGCCTCACAATATTTGGCTCAGCTAAAATATTAAAGATATTATAAGGTAATAACTTAACAAGGGTCTGCGTGGGTCTTCACACGTGTACAATTTGGTTCTATGTTGAAAACACATTTGTAGTTCTGTTTATAGGTAAATACATTGTTGCACCTAATTGATGCATTTACGCAATACTTGACTCAGTTAAAATATTAAATCTTGTTTTACCGAGATATCGTAATATAGGTTGGCCGTCACACGTTCTACATACAAGTACCAAAGGTGCAATTATGCCCCTCCATTATTTTTCCAGCCCGTAACAGAAGGTCTTTCATGGTATAGACATAAAACAGTCTCTAAATTTAGTGTATTTCGTTACTGTGTTGGGTGGTGACTACACTTGTTTAATATTTATAATATGTTTTGTTTAAACACGAATTAAAAGTTCTTTATTTACTTCGCTGAACGCTATTAGACTACTTAACTAGAACTTTTAATTTATATGGGAAATTGGTTATATTTTAAAACAAATATTTGTTCTATCCTTGCGTGACTTTATTGCTATAGCCGCTTAACTTGTTGAAACTGTGTAATATTAACGAATTTTGTTATAGGGTACATCTCCTATATTTGTCATGTTTCTTAATTTCTATGTGTAACACCTCGGAAAATAATAAAGTTGTTTTCCCGCTACAAAATCTGGGATATTGATAATGTATATGAATTTGCTGTTTTAAAAGTAAGTTATAACTGTATTTTATAAACAGAAGGTTATGATTATTTTACTAGTTTCAAATAATTGAAAAAAAAAAAAAGTTCTCAAAAAGATAGAGTTATTTTCTTACGTTTCATCTAATTTGTTATTCAACAGAAATACTGCAATAATACGTAACAGAGTTTCACCAACTATTTCATATTACCAACTTTAGACATTACTTACAAACCCTCTTTGTCTCAAAACTTAGTACGTAATTTTAGAGAAACGATCATAAATAAATGTAGAAAACTAAATTATAATAAGGTAATAGATAATAAGCTTCTCAGAGGTTTTATCACTTTATAAATCTATGAACATAAGTTCTAGATAGGCCAACCAGTTATGGAATTCTAATTTGTTTTAATTATGGCCTGATACATAACAGGCTATTTAAAATTAGGTTTAATTATGTAAATACATATAATATTAAACTATATTCCAATGGATTTAAACCAGTAAGAAAATGTTTAAGTTTAACTAAGTACAGCTTAAGTACTTAGTTACCTATTTAGTCTTACTTTAATAGAGGGTGGTAGTTATCGGAAGAGCAATTTACTACTTCTCTCTCAAAAACCTTTTCTTTAAATAATATATTCGGTTTTTCTTTTTTTTTTTAAATAATTTAAAAGTTGACTAGTTTTAAAAGTTGAACAGACGAGTAACCTGTTGATAGAGGGTTGAGCAGAGTCTATAGGTTTGCTATAATGCTATTCAAAACATTTATTAAATCTGAGTATACACAAAGTTGTATACTCAGACTTCTACAGACACTGGGAATAATTAGAGGGTAATTGTATAAATAACATATGTTGAAATTATTTAGCTTTGTGTATATGGATTTACTTAAACCGTTTATTTTAATAAATTGTTGGAAAATATCCTCGAAATAAAATTTGTTTGTAAAAGAATAATTAGTTTGTGAACCGTACCGTTTAACCTGTGGTAACTCGAAGGTATTCTGTAAATTGTTCTTAACCTTTAACCTACACAGATTTTCTACACTACCAGAATGTTAAGAAATTATATATATTAATAAGTAGATATTTACCTACATACATCAATGAGAATACAAGTCTATGATTATTAGGCTTTGAGACATTGTAAAGATAAATTTCAATCCATACATGTTTACATTTTGCTTACGACATCGCGGGATCTACCGTGGTACGTTTTAATGAGTAATATACTTAATAAAATTGTACGACCCAGGTCCAGGGTGTTTATAGAGGCTTCCCAAATAAGTAGAAGCAATAGAGGTGCTATTATTATTTGTTGCACCCGTATCTCACTCTATTATAGTACTGTTGAGTGTCTAACCATATCTAGATAAATAACATAGTGTGTAGAGTTTAAGTAGTTGAAAAAGTTTTAATTTGTTAGCTCCGACATTTCATAATGCATGTTTAGCTATAAGTTGTGCAGGTCTTTCACAGATAAGTTTAAATATATATTTCTTGCGTCTCTCTTAAGTTATTGTTGGGTTATACTAATTGTTATTATTATTATTAAGAGTTAGATTTCACGAGTTCAGAATAAAGTACGAAATTATTACATTTTAACATTTGACCCAATATTTTTTTTTTTTATTTTTCAGTGTTGATCATACAGGTTTAAGTATTACCTATTTAAGGTTGTCAACCAGAAGAAGTAGCACTCATTACCTCTTTAGACTTATAGGTATACGTTTGTTAACTCTCAAAGAAGGGGTGAGTTTTAAGATAATTTCATGATGGAAAAGTTTACTATTGTAAAAAACGTTACAAAGAACGTTCGAAGATTCAATCTCAAAGGTCAAACCGTGGAATTTAAAATTAATAAAATACCTGAAAATGTTGACCCCGTTAGCTGGGTTAAACAGGGTGTCGAGGGCATTGTTGAATTTTGTACAAGGGGTACAGAACCCACTGATTACGTAGGGTTTACGTTCTGTAACAAAGATTTTACCAGGGGAGATGGGTGGGTCAGTTTCCGACCAATGTCTGAAGTAAAAACCTCCGATGTATGGGATATGATTTCTGGTATATACCAATCAAATTCTTCAGGTTTTAACGTTGATACATTTTGCCTAAGCTTTACATCTGTTAAAATACCTAGGGGAAGGGGAAGGTGTCGTGGTCGTAATTATACAACATTTAATGAGGAATGCGCTAAACGGGTAGGTGTTTTAAGCATCCATAACAAAGATGGGCTTTGTTTACCTCGGGCTCTAGTAGTTGCACAAGCTCATGTCGATAAGGACCCCCAATTCTCCAAAGTACGAAAAGATACAGGTAAACTTCAATCAACGAGAGCGCATCAGCTACTAAAGAATGCTAATGTTATAATACCGTCTGACGGGGGTGGTATCTACGAATTAAACCAGCTGCAGCAGTACCTCAAAAATTACGAAATAGTTGTGTGCACATACGGTACAAAAGGCCGGGGTGTTATATTTAAAGGGGGTAATGGGTCTGGTAAAAAGCTTAACCTTCTGTTTCATGAAGGCCACTATAATGTCATTACATCTCTTACCTCAGCCTTCTGCTCTACTTATTATTGTCAAGAATGTAATATTCCTTACAACACCAAAACGTCTCACAGGTGTGAGGCTACATGCCCTGCTTGCCAAATGTCGCCACCTTGCTCTCTACAAACTTCAATTAGATGTGATGATTGTAATAGAAGATTCCGTGGGCAAACATGTTTTAACAACCATAAAATTATGCGAGAGAATAAATCACTTTGCTCTAAAGTTCGTCTGTGTAACCGATGTTTTAAAACCGTGAAACCGGATAGACAACACACTTGTAATGAGATATTTTGTAAAGTATGTAAAGCTCATGTACCTACCCCTCATTATTGTTATATGCCTGTTGATACAGGAAAACCCTCTATGAAAGACCAACTTTTCATTTTCTACGATCTAGAAAGTATGCAAGAAAAACTGATAGAAGAGGGGTCGTTTCTTCATGAGCCTAATTTGTGTGTGTTGAAACAGTGTTGTGAAATGTGTTTGAATACACAGCTCAAAATTTGTACAAAATGCGGAGTTGTACAACAAATTTTAAAAATTGATCCTGTATCTCGGTTTGTGGAGTTTGTAATAAACCAGAGGAAAATATTTAAAAAAGTAGCTGTGATTGGACATGCTGCCGGTATTTATGACACACAGTTTATACTCAGACATATAATATCAAACACTGATTTGAAACCCGAGCTCATAACCAGAGGTACCAAACTTCTGTCGTTGGTTGTAGATAATGTCAAGTTTATCGACTCCTTAAACTACTTCCCTATGTCTCTGGCTAAGTTGCCGAAGTGTTTTGGGTTGGAGGGCATAAGGAAAGGTTATTTCCCCCACTTATTTAATAAAACAGAAAACCAAAACTACGTTGGGCCTCTCCCGGCTCTAGAATACTATGACCCTGATAGTATGAAAGAGGATGAAAGAAAATCATTTATAGAGTGGTACACCGAACTTTCAAAGCAGGACTATGTGTTTAATTTTCAAAAAGAAATAGCTGAATATTGTATATCAGATGTGAATATTTTAACTCAGGCCTGCCTAACATTTAGGGAGATCTTGATAAGCGAAGGAAATGTTGACCCCTTTCTTGAATCAGTTACTTTACCGGGGGCTTGCAATAAAATATTTCGTCAAAAATTTTTAAAACCTAACACTATAGGTAATATACCCAAAAATGGTTACAGATGGTGCAATAACCAGTCAAGAATAGCTATGCAGTGGCTTTTGTGGGAAGAACGCCAACGCCAAATAAATATTTTGTACGCAGCCAAACAGAGAGAAACAGTCAATATAAGCGAGAGGCATAGGTTTAACAATTTAAGAGAGTGCGAGACAGAACTTCAAGATATGAAATTTACATGTGTGCTAAACACTCGTATTGGTTTACAGTACCACCTTGATTGCGAAGAACGACTTGCTTCTAGATCAACAGAGACAGAAACTACGAAACCACCCTCTACAACTACAGTACCACCCCCAACAACTACGAAAAAACCACCAGCTGGTAACATAGACAGTTTAAGAATCCTCCTATTAAATACTACAGATGAACTTTTGAACACTAGGTCAGATTTGATTGCCTGTATAGCAAACGTAGACGGTCTAACCTACGAAAGAAACAAATATGCTAGTGATTATATGCATTTACTTGGGAAGGCAAGCAGCTCAAAACCTCTCTTACCTGAGAAACTTGTACGTAACCAGTTTGTGGAGGCAACTACCCCAACACGTCTACCACCCCCAGGCTTAATGGGTACTTGAGACAATTTAAAATTTAAAAAACTGGAGTGGGATTACTCCAGTTGTTACCAAGAAACGGAAAGACTGAAAAAGAAACTCATGTTTTGTAGGTGTGACGATGATTAATAATAATAACATTGTTATTTTGATTTAAAAATAAACCGTTTTTTTTCATAGAAATTTTTATTAACAATACAACATATTGGTACATGTACAAACTTTACAATATTTTATAAAAAAAGGTGGTATTTTATATTTATTCATCAGTTTTATTTGTATTCTATGTGGTAGTAGGTCCATAAGTGGCTTCAACCTGTCCTCGTGCTTATCTTCTATAAATTTTTCAAATAGCTGGTCCATGTTTATTTTGTAGCTGGTGTAAAAATCTACCCATACCTGATTTATTTCTAATCTCTTTAAAGCTGTGTTTAAGAAATAACGGTTATTTTCAAAGTTGTTAATCTTCTTAATTAATCCCCAATTAAAGCAGACATTTCTTAAACTATCACATTCTCCAAATTCGCAGAGTAAATCGACATAGCACTTCCAACATATGTGGCCATTTATCCTATCTTGGTTCCAAAAATACGCACAGACATTTTTAAATTGGCAGTTTTTACTATTTAATTTTTGTTGTAATTTAACGTTTACTACTTCTAAAATTTCGTATGGAGTATACATAGTTTTGATGTACTATATATTATACCGATAGTGTGAATATTATGAATAAACCAAAAATGTTTTTCGTTTTATATATTTACAGCGTGGGCGGAGTAGTGGTTTTGTTTATGTATAAATAGTTTGCGAAAATTATAAATTTACATTTGTCTCTCTACTGGTGTAAGGTGTAGCTCTGATACAGAAGACTCTGGTAAGTTTCCCTAGTAAACTCCATTTTTTAAATAACCACCTCGTTTGTACACTTATTTTTTGTTTTATGTATGTTTTGTTACATAGTAACTAAACAACCAGTTTATATGTTTTAATTACTTTTAACTTATAATATACATTTATTCTAGAATAAAATGCCCATACCTGTGAAGTATGTTTGTGAAATATGTAAGGGGGAAATCAGAAACCGCGCCGAGTGGTCAACCAACCCCGGGTTTTGCGCCCCCTGCAAACTTGAAAAGTTTTTGAAGAAGAAGGGTGGTGCAAAAAATCTACCCTCAACATACTTTTCAAATATAAAATATAAGACAGGGTAGACCCTTCAACAGGTTAGGTCTGAATGTATGTTTACTTCCGTCTTCGGACGGAAATAGATATATATTTGGAGATCCCTTTAAACTAACGACCCTCCAAAGTCTTTCCTCACGAGGTAGAGTGGTGGAAAAGATCCTAGAGTTAATTTTTTTTTGTATAATATTTTGGGTAATAATAATAACCTGCGTATGCTATTTTATATACTTATTGGTAAAGCTTTCGTTCGCTGTTGATGCAAGTACTCTATTCTTTTAATGTGTGTCGAGATGTTTTTATTCATATTTAAATAAACATGTATACATATTTCTTTTTGATCGACCGATTCACACGTTCTGTTTTAAGGTATAATCCTGTGGGTCGTTATAGCTGGTTTTTCATGACCTACTGTATAAGTCAGGTAACCCTGTTTAAAGTAATTACTATTTTGATACAATGTATTTACTACAAGTAGCCGAAATCAGGTAATTTACGCAAAATGGGCAGGTGATCAACTGTTATATATTTTCACTCCATAATAATTATAGGTTTCTACCTGTTTTACATTAATTTGCAGTGGTCCCCTTTACAGCGCGGTTAGCGGATTTGCATAATAATTTATTAATTGATCATCAGGCTGTTTAAATAACTGCCCAGGTATGTAAATTTGAGAGATTACTACATTCTGAAAATAATTGTTGCTTACTCCTTGTTTATGCTTTATTTGTGTACAGTATTTTGTTTTCTTACACCCAGTGTTATATATATATATATATATATATATATATATATATATATAACAATGTCACCGTTCTTAAATAGCGTTGCACTATATATTTCACGAGAGTTAAATATAATTTTAGTTTTCACGATGTGTTTATTTACCAGTAACTTGTAAATTATTGTGTACGCATGTCTCCAGGCTATCTACTTGTAACAGGTAGCTGTTTATGATTATTAATAACGAGCGCTAATTATAGCCCGTTGTATGAGTATGCAGTACCGAAATGTGTAAGCTTCCTGCTAAGGTGTCTCTCTGACTGCCAGCTCCCTATTTGATGTTTGCGCAATAACCTCTAGTCGTTTTGTAGCTGGTTGACCTTGGATTGATGGCTGAGATTTCTGTTTGTAGTGTTAGGTCACTTGGGTCCAGGTGGTGCAGTGTCTCTGCACTGTCTGGTCCAGCTGACCTTATACCTACTAGTATTTGTATATCGTTTGCTTCAAACTTCTACTCCTCATTACCTTCAAAATAAGTTTACTTTTAAATATGAAACTCACCAAGTAGCAACAAGATTTAATTCTAAATTGTCCCTTCCTCGATACTACAAGGCGATGTTCACAAGATCATTTACATATAATTCTGTTAAAATTTATAATAGCCTTAAAGATGAACTAAAGATTCTACCCGCAAACAGTTTTCGCAATAAAACTAAATATTATTTCTTAGCTCTTCAGTAGTGGCATTTAACTGTTATGTTTTAGAATGTTTTATTGCATTTTCTGTGTAATTGATGTTTTTGCTGTCTTTGTATGTTTTAAATTTTTATTTTATTGTACATGTTGAATTACCATTTGTCATGTTTCAATGACAATGTTTTGTTGAATTGTTTTAGTGTATATTTTTTTTTTTTTGTATTTAATTTGGGTTAAGTGGAATAGCCAGTGCTAGACTTCGCCCAGCTGTTGCGTGTTTTGTATTTTTGTAAACACCTTATAATAAAGACTTTTTATTATTATTATTATTATTATTATTATATACAGTCATATAGTATATATACTACTCATATATATACTGTCAAGATGCCGTAGAAGACACCAATTATTAATTGAAAATAACAGTTATTATTGCTTTGACATGGGGAAAAACACCCGTGTTGCAATGAAGAAATATGTTTTTGCGGTTTTGAACAAATGGAAATAGACGGGGAGGCATCAACAAGGTAAATATTTTTTTTTCAAGTATTTCTTTCAATGCTTGAATATTGCTTTCAGTAAATTCCAAGTAAATATTTTCCCGATTCTAACTTTTATTTTACCCTTTTATCTGTATACATTACGGTCTACATATAAACTGTATAAACTGATTATTATTTTTCATTTTTACAGCATCCCAGAATGGCTGGAGTTACCTCAAGAAGATGTGCGGAGCCTACCTAGATATCAATTGTCTCAGGAAGAGATGGAAGTGACTATTTTGGAGAAAAGAAGTCGACTTGCAAATTGGGGAGGAATTATCAACAGGGTAAACATTTTTTCTTTAAATCTACACTGAAGAAAAATCAAAGACAGGCTTGAATATTGCTTTCAGTAAGCCCCAAGTAAATTTTTTCCCAATTTAAAACTTTCTTTCACTCTTCCCTGTATACAAATACAGTCTACATATAAACTGATTATTATTATTTTTTATTCTTACAGTGTCAGTGTCCAAGACAATTCCCTAGAAGAAGATATAAGAAGAGAGGATTATAAAGCTTTAAACTCTGAAGAATAAAATGTAATAAGAAAAATATAAAATAATTGTTATTAATTTCAATATAACCAAAATATTTCATGACTGAAAATTACAACCAGTACAGTCTTTTTTGCAATCTCCCAAAGACGGGCAAGGGCACTAAATGTCAATTTCAAATCATTTTAATAACTATAAAGAACGATGCATTACCAGTAATTGGTTTTTAACCCACATTAAACTTTTGTAAACGTAAAATTATAACCCACTCATATTGAAAAACTATTTCAATAACAAAATCCCGAGCTGGGCTCGCTACCTGCCAATAGTCCGAGGCGCTTGCGGTTAATACTTTGGCATATTATCTGGAAGTCTTCTTCTGCTTACAAAAGCTTAAGAAGATCGTGTACTACACAATCCTTAAGGGGTTCACATAGGAGTAGCGTACTATTTAAATTAAAATAATTGATACAATAATTATTAAAGTCTATGAATTTAAATTAAAAACATCATTACATTATGTTATATAAAATAGATCCTTGATGTTTATAAATTAGCTATTAATAAAATAAACTTTTTTACGTAATACGCCAAAAAGACCTAAGCGACGTCATTTTCTCTCAAAGCGTCTGGGGACAGGAGTGCCACACAAACAAACACACAGAGCTGGCAACCTTCATATAAAAATTAACTGCCCACATCGACAACACCACCAGACGCCATCTTGGATTGCTCCTTCCCACTTCCGTTTTAGAAACGGCCCTAGATAACTACCAATATGACATTATAAATTCCAGTAGAAGCATATGAAATTGATGATCTAAATAAGTTCTTACATAAAGCTATTAAGTCTCTTGCTACCATTAATATTATACCTAATAGCAAAACTTCTACTGTTAGTATCGTATCTAATGTACAAAAAACTGGAAAAGATCAGACAACAAAGGTTTGTATCAGTCGACTTATACGGGATCGCTTATGTGGCCAAACAAAGAATTTCATAGTGCGCTGACCGCAAGCTATAACCTGGCTCGAGACAAAGAAAGTGGAGGGGCAACCAATCAAGGACTCAAGGCAAAGAAATGTCCATGTAGGACATGAAGATTGGTCGGACCATGATCCACACCATCGTCCACGTGGGTTACTACCACCTTTGTGGTAGTAGTGGTAACTCTTATAAATACTTGAAACTGAGTACGCAACTTCAATTCACAATTCTCTCGTTTAATTCGAACGATACATAATTATAATATGTAATCATGTCTACTCAATTTACTGACTTTATAAAAGTAATTTTGGACAACTGCTGTTTGAGGAAGAAGAAGAGGCTGTTTGGGGAAGATTCTGACAACGAAGCTTCTTTTGATATGAGAGTCGCTGCTGCGAGAAACCATGAACGGATCAATGATATAGCGGAAAGCTCGTATTTGATGGTAGCTTTTCGTCTGTGAAGCCCATCGCGAATACCACAGCGGTATCAAGAATACCACAACCATCGAGAAAATCAGAGAAGAGGCGGTCCACCGTATCCACTCCACCACCCATGAAAAAATGAAGAGCTAAGAGTCCGATCGCCTCCAGTAGCAGTGCAGCAGCCGACCGACCCATCTAAGTAGATGCCCGGGTTTTCATATAGTTGTAACATCAACCCTTCGTCGTAAGGAATTATGGCAGTTGGGTGAAATATATAATACGCTTCAATTTAATGCAGCACAAGAACATAACCAATTACGGCAGGTAACCGAAACTTCTGGTTTGCCGAATTTTGTGCCTGCATGCTTTAGAAGATCTCGGAGTTAGCAGATACAATAGTCGATCGCAGAGAAGCTATCCTCCGAAAGTATAATGAAGTCTTGGAGCACAGAAGAAGGTTAGATAAAATCCTGGAGGAGTTGACCATCGACTTACGGGAAACCGACGAGGGAGCTCAAATGTACGAAAGCTTCGCAGACAACTTCCCTCAAACGATGGTATTATTCGCAGGTGAGATATTTATTATATTTTCTATCAATAAAAGTATTGCTTATATATATATAATACAAATGTTAAATGTAAAATGTAGTGGTGGCAGGATTGAACCAAATCTGGTATGGCCGAATGTGGCTTAGGTAGACTGGGTTGAATTGGGTGGACCGATTCGGGCTAAACTTGGCTTGATCGAGCCGGGCCGGATCAGATTCAATTTGAACTTACCGGGCCCAAATTGACCTGGCCTGGTCTGGCCTGACTGAATCTATCCGTGCCGGTTCTGGGCTGGCCTGACCGGACCGACTTCAATCTTGCCTGGTCTAGCCGGGCCTGACCTGTTCTGGCCGGGCCTGACTGGACCGAATACAATCTGGCTTAGTCGAGACGGGCTCATTCTGGCCGGGCCGGGCCATTACTGTCAATAGGTCTGGCTTTAATTGTGCCAAAGGTTCGGTGAGTTTATCTGGCCTGGCTTGGCCTGGCCTATACTCTGTCGGGCCTGGCCTGAACTTTTTTAAAAAGTCCCAACTCTACTTCACATAACATAACAACAAAGGCATTGAATGGAGAATGTACACGTTTATTATAAAACAAGGTAAAAGGAAAATATTTTTTAAAATATAAAGGTTAACATTCCACCAAGGCCTAATAATCTTAACAAAGGTATTGTAGGAATTAATTTTATGTAGGTCAATATATGCCTTTCTCTTCATATAAAAGCAGAATCACTTCCTTCTAATATCACAAAGTGTTAATATACATATATGACTCCAGATTTTTACGTTATTAGTACCACTAGTAATTCTTGGTTGCAGAAAGGCTTGGTTGGGAAATAAAATTATTTGCTCATCAATAGATTTAACCATTCGTCCAGAAAATTCCGGACATGTCCGGAAATTAGTGGTTATATTTCGAGTCCGGACGAAATCGCAACAATGATTAAAACGTCCAGAATTTTTATCCAACCTAAAATTGTGCATGTAAAAGCATGTAAAAGCCTTGTCCAGGTCGACGTCGGAGATCGAACGGTGTCAACTGAGTACGATTAAAACGCGAACTCCAACGAACATTCCAAAGAAAAAATTTTTTTTTAAATTTTGTATTGTCTATGAGATACTTATACATACTTATATCTGTCTATTATATCTATGCGTTCTCTGTTATTTTCAAAAAAATATTAACGCAAGCACAGTAATTGCTCATATTATATATATTTTTTGCCTGGTATCTTATACTCTTTGAGGTACGGTCTGTGTGCATTTAAACGATCATAACCATGAGAAAATAAAAAATTTAACCTTCCTTTCCTTTCATTCGATCCGGTCCGGAAATAGTCCATGGCCTATATGGTCACCCTACTCATCAATAAATTGGTAAGTGTAATCTTTACTTTTATATCTTAATTCAAATTAAACATTTTAATAAGTTAAATTCATATCATAATGGTGATAGTATACAATTGATGTTTTGTGTTTGTTTCTAGAAACAAAAAGATGGATTTAAGGAAAATTTATGAAAAATCCATTTACCCTATAAAGCCGCTAAAGGAGCTTAAAGTTGGAACAAGATTCTCAATACACAAAATTAAAAAGTTACCTCAAAATATGGTGGTGGATTGGTAGCTGAATTGGATGACTGCCAGGTATTCCTGCCGAAAAGAATAACGCTACATATAGAAGACCATTTAGAGGAGTTTAAAAATGCTATGAAAACGCGAAAATGAGGCTACAGCCTCATCAGTCGCGGTGAGAAAAATATAAACAAAGACAATTTTTCCACGACAGATTCAATAGAATTTATTAAAAATAGTTAATAAGTAGTAATTATCATACAACATTATATACTAACATGGATGAATTAGTGATAATCTAGTCAAGAACATCGGTGAAATTTTTCTAAATTTAAGTCGAGCTAAGGGTAATGTTAAAAATGATGTTATTTGTAATGTTGTAATGTAATATTCATTGAAATACAAATCTTACTGTAATAAAAATATTAGATTATTTAATAATGTTCTTTTAAAGACCGATATCCGCTTGAAACGAAGCTTTAAACAAATATTGATCATTTGAGAAAATATACACAATTGTTAAGGACTTTGGAATGGAAAATCTGCAGTTTCGGGAAGAATTTAAAGTGGATTAATAATTAATTTGCTTCATATTGACTCACTTGAATTTTTGAAGGATTCATTTTATCTATTTAAACCAAGAACTATAAACGAATTAAAAAAAAGACCCAACGAGAACAAACAATCTAAACATTTTAAATATTTTAATACAAAAAATAATTTAATAGATTTCGGAACTGACTTGAGTGGTATCAGCACAACATTAGTGATAAAATAATAAATACATTAGCGGAATTTCAAGGGGATCAGAGTGGTTTAACACTCAACCGTATTGAGAGTTTGGAAATCAATGTTAATAAATATGAATTTTCTAATGGGGGTACGTCTTATAGAGAACTACCTCATGATATTAAAGTAAAAAAGGCGGTGGTAAACGTTAAAAATTCAGATCAGTTTTGTTTTTCATATGCGGTTGTACGCTGTTTATATCCTACATAAAAAAAAATCAGATCGTATAAGTTCATCTCCCAACTTTCACAATGTTTTAAATTTTACTGGAATCAGTTTTCCAGTAACTACAAAACAAATACCAAAATTTGAAAAATTAAATACGATTTCAGTTAATGTATATACGTTAAAATTAAATAAAAATGAGTATTCTATGGTTCCCACATATGTTTCAAAACAAAAATATTAATACAGATTGTTTTTCTTGGGTGTATCTAAATTGAATATAATTCTAATCTAATATCATTCTAAAAATAGCCCAAGACTGATGTCTTTGCATCTGTACAACATCTGGAAAATAACATATGATGGTACCTCTATGTTTTGCAAATGCAGCTGTTTTTTGCAAAAATTTACATGTGCATGAGAACATTTGTTTTATAGCAGACGATTCAAGCCGTGTGCGCGTAGAAACATTTTGATTGGTTGAAGAATAGAGTATTTTAGACAACAAATAAGAGGGAGAAACTAGGACATGTAAAGAGGGGATGTCTAAATATTCTAGCGCAATTTCAAATGTTCAGTTTTACCATTAGTGCTTAAAGAAAACATTAAATATGAAAGTGAAGTTTGCAGTTCCCAGTGGATCGACACCATCAATAAAAATCATGCAGCATTTAAAGCGTCTTCCGGGTAACCCAGAATTTCAATCAGTAAACACCCCGAGTACATCAGCCGGAATATGTGATAGCAGTTTTGAAGTTTTAGAGGGATCATTCTCGGAATTGAGACCCATTAATGCCACGAAACCAATGCCACAGAACCGTCTCGAAGACTTTAAACCAAAATGTAATTCAACGCCGATATATGAAGATATTAGAGACAACGAACAGCATAATCAACAAAGTGCAACGGAAAGTGTTTTCAGTGATGATGAATTACAAAATATGTATGCTGATAAAGCCAAACAGTTTATTTTAAAAAGCAAAGAAATGTTGCGCGAAAAAAGAGGCGAAGGACTGACCTTCTGAGAAAACTGGAAAAATATAGAAGAAATTGACTTTTCTTCTATATTTTTCCAGTTTTACACGCTAGAAATAAAAATGGAAAAACTGAATAAAACAATTATTTTAGCGGAAAAGATTTCTTCTATTGACTATAATTAATTTTGCTTTCTGTACTATTTGTAAAGTGCTTTAAAACGCTTATAATTAATTTTGCTTTCTGCACTTTTTGTAAACTGCTTGTTTTTGTAATAATATTAAATAAAAAATAATTTAAAAATTTGCTCCCTAAACAAATTGTTTTATTTAAATAATGACTTGAAATATAAGGAAATTATCATAACACCACCTTTTTTTTGATAAAAATTGGTTTGAGATTGTAAATTAATGTTCACCCCTGTTCAACTCTGTGACGTATTAAGCGCTAATTCTAGCATAAATACCAGATCTTAATTCAGAAACAGTATCAATTACAATATAGCTGTCTGTGGTCGATATTAAAATTTCAGAACGCTTTCATTAAAATATGTCTGAACAACCCTCTACAAGTAATTCACAAACTGCACAGTTTTATGGTAGAAGTTTAAGTAAATTATTTAATGTAAGTACTAATCTAACTTTATTTTAAGGTAAATATCCATATAAGTTGACACAACATCCTACACGTAAAGTGAAACCAATCGATCGGTGTATTTGCATCCCTCAAGAAAACGAAGCATTAGAAATCCTTCGAAAACGAGTAAAGGTTCATCCCAAAGTAATATTTGTTTCCAGCCTGAATGCGCGCATGGTTGACGCGCCCCCAATTTCTCCCGATAAAATGAAGACCCGTTTCTGCCATGAAGATTATTCTCAATGTAATTATTTCTATACAATTAGTAACTGGCATGGATATTTCGAGCTTTTACTTTGTCAGGAATGTTATAGAAATTTTGATAGTTCGGAAAAATTGCATAAACTAGCAAGCGTTTATGAAACTACAAATAATGACTATGAAGGATATCATACATACGTAAATGCCTATCATTATCATTCACCAGGACATCTGCATTGTGATAACTGTGGATATGACACGATAAACTGGGAATCCTGTTTAGTTGAGAAATTGGAAAAACTGTCAGTTATATTTTTATGGACATTTTAAAATCCCAGCATAGAATGATGGTCTTTTGGATTATTGATATTATACTATTATTATATGGTATTTTCATCAGTTAAATAAATTAAATTTTACAATTTGTTGTTTCATCTTTAAGCCCTCCTATTAGGAACACAATAAAAAATAATTATAAGTAGATACTTACGTTAATAGATTATTCTGCTAAAGTTGTTAAAATCGCTTATACACACACACACACCTCAACAGAAAATTAGTTCTGACGAAGCAACCCATTTTTCCTTGTATTTATATTCAAGCTATACCTTTCACATACACATGATACATTTGAAATAAAAAAGTGAGTGTGATTTGCAATATTCGCTTAGTTATTGCATCAGTTGCATGGCAGTCTACAATGCAATCTCTAAAAAGTGATGCAATATGTTGCATTTAATGCACCAGTTCCACTATTAGTAAGTAAAAATATTAAGGCGGTACGTACAATTTATCGTGTAATGTGGAAAGGGGGGAAATAAGTATAAATCTTCATCTGGTTGTAATACAATTTATGTGTTTCAGATTACCAATTGTAAGTATTCATACCCTGTTAGCTTTAGAAACAAAAATGTATTTATTTTTTTTATAGATTTTTAAATATTTTCCCCCGCAAATTAAACTTCACTTTTCTAATTTTGAAGATAATATGTTGCTTCTTTTCTTTAATATTTACTCATTTTCTGTTTATGTTAGCATAAGCATGTTCATTATGTTCATTTTCTTGCGCAGTGTTTTTGTGTCTTGTGTCTTTGTTGAAAACTGTTTCTTCTGATTCTGATTTCATGGTCAGAGAGTGTCTAAAACACGAAGTTGGCAAAGGTTTGCATGTGGTGAAAGATCTGGTCTTTAGACCAACAGCAGGTATGCCGTCAGGTCATCCCGATACAGTTACTCGGAATAGTCAGGCGAATTCTTTATACATTAGAATCGCGTATCTATCGTTGGCGCGTAGACATGCTCCCAATTATTTGAGTATGTATTGGTTTAATGTTTTCGTAAAGCTATTTCATAATGGTGATGATCTGATAGCTAGTGTTCAAGAGACTATCATTGGATGGTTTAACAATCGAACAATTATTGATTTCTTTGCCGAATATGGACTTAAAATGACAGATTCCATGAAATCCGGAGTGGTTAGAGAGTATTGTTCTATTGAAGAGGCTACTTATTCTTGGCTACTTATACTTAGTCTTGGAATAGATTAGAAAAAATTAAAAAATAATATTTTCTCGTTTATGTAAGACTAACGGAAAACATCACGAACGTAAGCATGCCTTCAAAGTTAATAAACATTGCTAAATTTCATTTTTAATACTAAGTTCAGTTTTAGATTATGAAAATAATTTGACGAATCTTTTTCTCTCAATATTTCTTAACTTTAACCGCTTTTGGTTTCTCTTAATATATCCTTTATATTCATTTTCCTATACAGTGTTTCCATAAGTAGTTAAAAATATTATAAACAACTTACCAAATTAAAAAATATTCTGTTCTTTTAGGTAGCAGCGACGGAAAACTATGAATGTAAATAGGTCTGTAAAGTCCCATAAATTCTTCTACTAAATTTTATTTTTTATAGACTAAAAAATCGAGTAACAAAGCAAGGCGGGGGTTTGTACCACATCTTTATCCGCTGGTACACACCGTAGTGCTTTCTGTAAGTTGCTTATCTAAGTTAACAACTGCTGATTCAATTTTTAAATTAACTCATTGTAGAATGAAAATTGGGATGATGAAATTGAGCGGGGGGATCCTTACCCCGTTCAGCAAACAAACATGTTATCCGTAAGATGAAACATAAAATTAAAAACATATTTTCTAACTAATGTTTTGTAGATGGAAAATGTCCCCGTCCATAATCCAACCATTCACCAGCAGGTGATAGATTCTGTAAGATGGAAAATTAATATAATTAATAATATATTTTAAAGTAAAACTTTTATAGCAAGAATCCTGGGATAGTGATAATTTCACTACCTATACCCCCGTGCTAGAGGAGCACGTTATTAGGACACCCCCCATTAAAGTTGGCCGAGACAGGAAACGGAAAGAGAAATTAAAATTTAAAATATCAGAAAGGCAGAGGATGGAAACGAAATCTAAATAAATAAAATTATTTCTAAAACTGTTTTATTTTTTTTGGTATCCACACTGCAAATATAACATTACTAGATATTTGTAATGAAATAATTTATAAAGTTTCTTAATTAGAAACAACCTTCACATTGTGGCATAATATATGCGTTCTGTTCTTGTTTCTTGCTTCCACTGCACCTATCATTAATTATTCATTCCAATTACTGAATGCAAATAGCCAGGTGTGGCCGATACAGAAGCGATGCCGGCGTTCCATGGCCTGGGGCCAATACACTTTAACTCTTTCGGGTTCATGCTAACCCAACGAATTTGTGTGGTTCCTACTTCGCCAATATTCAAAATTTGGACTGGACCGTAGTGCTCACGAAAATACCTTTCCGTTGATATCTCACAAGAGGGTGGGATTTTTCAACTAAAATTCGGGGATTAAATTTGGGGTTCCCATCTAGGGAATTTCACCAATATTCAATATTTGGGGAGTGGGTGGTAGTGCTGTCAAAAACATTTGAGAAAATAGTAACATTTTGAAAAATTTTGTTTTTGGCCCTGGGCCTTGCCGGCTTTAAATATTAATTTTGGCAACTCATATTGATGAAGTGAGTGGAGGGGGAGTCCAATACCCGCGATTTACACTACTTACAGGGTTAGTCAGAACTAATTTTTCTGTATTTTCTTTGTTATAGAATTAACTTAAATGAAATTAATGGTATTACTTTTCTCCGTAGGAAAGATACTATAAAATTACAGGACCTGCCTAAGGATGTACCAGTGCCCATTCGAGCCATAAAAATAATAGAAACAAAGTTTGATAAAACAGTGTTGGTTGAACTTCAGGAAAATCTGGTTTTCCTACCAAAGAGAGCGCTCCCTGTTATCCAGAAGATATTTAGAAAATTGCTAGAAATTCGCTTGAAATTTAGAAAAATTTCAAGCTGAAAAGTATGTTTTAATATTTAAGGGTATGATAGAGTGCAATAAACCGATTAGTGCCATTAACTTCGAGATTCAAGCTTGTGATAAGTGAAATATATGTATAGTACATACTCATAATACTGTAGATTTATTTATATTAAGTGTTAAAAAAAATCTCAAGCTGTTCAAAAAAATTTAATAATGAATATATGTGAGCTAAGCGATCAAATTATTACCAATTTTAATAGAACTAAAAACCTTTTACTACTCAAAACCTTGCTAGTAGAGAAAAGTGGCTTAAATCAATTAACAAACATCTACGTTTACTCAACCGAGTTATAAAAAACTCTAATTCTATAGGGTCTACAAGAAAAATTAATACAAACATTGATTTTGCTTAGTCAATAGTTTCTGCATTACACCCAGTAAAATACTCAGCTTAATAGAACTAAATCTTATCCACATTATTCGATTGTGTTAAATATGAATGGAATTGAATTTCCAATGACAATACCGCAAATTGGAAAATTTGAAACGCAAAATAATTTATCTGCAAATGTGTACATTCTTCAATTAATGGGAAAAGATTTAATGCAGTGCCTGCTCGATTAGCCTGTAGTAAATTGGAACAACATGTTCACTTATTAATGATACAAAGCGAATATTCTGATTATCAGGATCTTGTAGATAGTCATAAAAATAAAGAAATAAAATATCACTTCTACTGGAAAAAAAATTTGAGTAGGCTTGCTTCTAGTCAATTATCATTAAAGGCGCATAAAAAATACATCTGCGACAGATGTTTAAATTACTTTAATAACGAAGAAAAATTAAATTTATATTCCGTTGATTGTCAAAACATAAATAAATGTAACGCATCATTTCCCAAAGAAAAGATATTAAGTTTTCAAAATCTTAAATACAAAGAGCCCATGCCTTTTGTTCTGTACCGCAACTTTGAATCACTGCTAAAACCATTTTCTGAAAATAGCCAACCTAAAACTATAAAGTATCGAAAACATAAAGCCTTTAGTGCTAGATTTTATTTTAAAAGCAAATACGATGATAATCTATCTTATTATAACAGTTATCGAGGGTTAGATTGTATAGAGTGATTTAAGCAACAATTAGAAAGTATTTTGATTTTCATTGAATCAAAATTAAAAAGTGTTGCCTCCATGAATTTTTCAGAACTGCAACAAGCTGAATTTTTAATATCCATTCACTGTCATATTTGTGAAAGACCATTCAAGTCGGACGATAAAAAGGTTCGTGATCATTGTCATTTCACTGGTAACTACAGAGGTTCAGCCCACAACCCAAAATCTTTTGTAGTGCCTTGTGTTTGTCACAGTAGTGTTTATGGTGAAGCTGGATCCTCCTTCTCAGGTCAATGACCGGTCATGACCTAATGTGAATGACCTACCATGACCTAATGTGAATGACCTGCCACGACCTACGCTGACTGACTTGCCACGACCTACGGTGACTGACCTGTCACGACCTTCGGTGACTGACCTAAAATAACCTAATTTGAATGACTTAGCATGACCTAAGGTGAATGATCTAAGAAGGAATTATTTTAATATAAAGGTGGGGGAACTAAGTATAAATCAGGTAATTCCTCAAATGTTTTCAGTACACTTGCTGCTTCGAAATGAATTCATATAATAATCGATTATTCCGAAATATATATTTTTTGAATCGTATATTCATTTTTAAATATTTTTTATCAATAGATATAGTAATGGGAAAGCCATAAAAAATAATCTGTTTTATTTTTTGATGATATATAAAATAGTAATACAATTATAGTTTCTCATCTAAGTTAACTCTTAACACAAGATCACAATAAGTATATTTGAAAAATATTGTTCCTTTTTTAATTCCATCTTTAGAAAAAACGATTATATGACGAATGTGTCCATAATCATTAGTGAAATGTTTAAATGTAAAATCTTCTATATTTATTATTCTTGACTCTAAACAATTTATATGAAGCCCCATTTTTTTATGTTTTCATTATTTTTAAATAAATGAAGGATGGTATACGTCCAAACCTGACCAAATTCATCACAGCATTATATTCTTCCATACATACAGCATCTGATGAAAATTTTGCGGTTACAGTATCACCAAGATATTCCATTTTTGATTCACCTTTGTCACAGAATTGAAATAGATTAGTTCACAATTTGTTTAAATATATAATAAGATTTTAGTTAGGTTAAACGATAGCAATTTACTTGACAAGTTCGATTGCGTTGATTAAATAACTTTCAATCCCTACTCTAATAATCCCCATCTCCTCCCCACCATTTCCTATTTAAACTCTATCTTGATGAATATTGATTCAGTTAGTGGAATAAGAGATTTCGATGTGGTTTATTTTAATTAGTAACTAAGTATGTTTCAGTGCAATAAATGTGATGAGAATTTTTCTCGAAAAGATAATTTAATACGTCATCAGAAATCCCTTCCATCTTGACCTTCAGTTCAGGAGCGTTCAGTAAACTTTCACAAGTCTCAACATTATTCTTATTCGCTCTATCTCCTTAAGTTTCGGATTCCGAAATATCTTTTGGCTAGCATCCCATGAGCTTGTTAAGATGAGATAACTACAAGTACTGTATTCCCCCTATAGTCCATTATGTAGCTATAATAATAAATTTTGGTTAAGGATCTGAACATATTTTAATTAATTTTAGTTCCTCGAAATATACAGTGCGAACGTTTAGAATGGAAACCGTAAATGAAATGCGCCCTGTAAATTTTTCGCAAAAACGCTCGGACACGTCAATTCTTAAATTCAATTGCGCTTCTTTTGATACCATTGTTTTGGATATGACGTCATTAGGTAATCTCTGTGACGTCATCATGATATTTTTTCAAATGGGAATGTCCAGTTCTTTCATTAAATTTAAATAGAGAAAATATTCCTGAAAATGGCAATATACGACATTATGGCCTTAAAGTGGATAGTTTTTGACGTAAAGGGCTTTGAAGTTTGAAAAAAGAAGAAGTAGGCTAGTCAAAAAAATTTCAATTATTTGATGGCCTGACCTCACACCTCCCCTGACCTCACACCCCTTGATTTCATTTTGTGGGGTTATCTTAAGTCTAAAGTGTATAATAATAAACCACGGGATATTAACAAATTAAAAACAAAAATTCGAGATGAAATTAGAGCTATACACCCACATACAATCAATAAAGTAGGTATTACATGAATTTCAACAGAGGCTTGCCTATTGTCAAGAAGCACAAGGATTACAGGTCGAGCCCCTTATTTAACTAGTTTTCATTGCGTTTATTATCCATTTGATAGTTATGTTGTGATAAACAGTTTTTTTTGACTAGCCTACTTTTTCTTTTTTCAAACTTCAAAGCCCTTTACCTCAAAAACTATCCACTTTAAGGCCATAGTGTCGTATATTGCCATTTTTAGGAATATTTTCTCTATTTAAATTTAATGAAAGAACTAGACATTCCCATTTGAAAAAATATCATGATGACGTCACAGAGATTACCTAATGACGTCATATCCAAAACAATGGTATCAAAAGAAGCGCAATTGAATTTAAGAATTGACGTGTCCGAGCGTTTTTGCGAAAAATCTACAGGGCGCATTTCATTTATGGTTTCCATTCTAAACGTTCGCACTGTATGTCTAGCTTGTTAAAATAACGTCAAGTATTATATTCACATTATCCAATTTCTCAGTGTACATTCCCAAATTATTTGCAATCGAAATATATATCTGTTACAAGCTAGTCAATTATTGCGATTATAGTT
The DNA here is from genome assembly GCA_963924545.1 of Pogonocherus hispidulus. NCBI lineage: Eukaryota > Metazoa > Arthropoda > Insecta > Coleoptera > Cerambycidae > Pogonocherus > Pogonocherus hispidulus. The sequence goes on along the minus strand of OZ004697.1, from coordinate 8,581,382 downwards.
AATATTCCCATTACACATAGCGTAATAATATAATTTACATTTCTTAGTTATACAGATTGTGGTAATATGTAGAAACGAGCGCCCGTATGGATAATAAAGAGATAAAGAGAAAGAGTTCTGCGAGGTAAAGGAATTCGGAAGGAGTAAACGCCGTCCGCAGCCTGTCTGCAAGTTACAGGGTGTATGGTGTATACATTTGACTTTCAATACATGACCGGTTGCTGAACGTATATTGTTTTAAAAATGAGGTCTCTGCCTTCCACCTTCAACGTAAGTTGAGTACACTTTCATGACCGTTCAGTTTAAAAATTAGGTCTTTGCCTTCCACCTTGAATGTAAGTTGAGTACAAGTTCATGACCGTTCAATAAACTTGGCATCACTTCAGACCGCATTGCTAAGCCGATTGGATAAATGATACCATCCCTTCAGTTCTCAGTTGTGTTCAGTTCTATCTGCAAGTAAGTCGCGTGTGTTTAACATGTCACCAATTAATATTATCAGCGACATAAATTTCAATGATTATTTGGAGAGTCTCCATGTCCAGTTAAATAATTTCTTGGACATTATGGATGTTTAGGATTGTGAAGATTTAGATAAAGTTTTGGAGAGTCCGACACCGTCAGTAGTCAGTACCGACAGTAGTAATTATAGACGATGAGCTGGAGATGGAAGACAAAATTTTAACTAAAGCTGTAGATGATTTTGAAAAGGAAGAAGATTAAATAAAACATGAGATGGAAGAATTTATTGTGATTAATCAAGAAAATCAAGGAAAATTTAAAAAGAACAAAATCCTCTCTACTCATCCCTACAAATCGATTGTATTAGACCAGACAGTGCCGTCCACTTCGCTTAGCCCCACCAAGCCTCCACCTAGAACCGCCTAATATGTGGTCTCTGCCTTCAACGTAAGTTGACTACAGTTTCGTGACCGTTCAGTTTAAAAAGAAACGGGTGCCCGTATTGATAATAAAATTAGAGTTCCGCGGAACGAGAAACGTTGACTGTCTGTAAGTTACAGGGTGTCTGGTGTACACATCTGATTTTCAATACATGATGGTATATTGTTTTAAAAATGAAGTCTCTGCCTTCCACATAAGTTGACTACACTTTCGTGACCGTTCAGTTTAAAAATTAGGTCTTTGCCTTGAACTTAAGTTTAGTACACGTTCATAACCGTTCAATAAACTTCCACTTCAGACTGCATTGCTAAGTCGATTGGATAAATATTACCATCCCTTCAGTTCTCAGCTGTATTTAGTTCCATCTACAATAAGTCGCGTATTAACATGTCTCTAATTAACATTATCATTATTAACATGTCTCTAATTAATATTATCAGTGACATAAATATTAATGATTATTTGGAGAGTCTCCAATCACCAGTCCAATTAAATAATTTTATGGATGTTTCGGATTGTGAAGACATAGAAAAAGTTTTGGAGAGTCCGACACCATCAGTATATTTGGTAGAGGATGAATTGGAAGACAAAATTTTAAACAAAGCTGCAGATGATTTTGAAGAAGAGCAAATAAAACATGAGATACAAGAATTCATTGTGATTAATGAAGATAATCGCGGAAAAATTAAAAAAAACAAAATCCACCCTGCTCATCCCTATAAATCGATAGTAGTAGACCAGACAGTGCCGTCCACTTCAAAGGTGGAAGATTATCCAGTAGTGATTCCGGAAGCTGAAGGAGTACAGGCGACGACACAATCAGAGGAGAGTGGTGTGAGTGAGGAACAAGTAAGTTTAGAAACTCAATGGATTATAGAACTAAATAAAATTAACAACTATTATATGGATATATTTAATGAAATTGATAAAAAACAGTGTTCAGACATAAATGGAGTGAGTGAAATGAAGCGACAGTGGGTAGACTTAGAGAGGGGAATACGTGAGAGGGAACGATTGATTGGGGTTAAAGTGAAAAGAAAAAGAGACATATACGAAATTATAAAAATCGAATGCAGAAATTATTGAATAGATTTTTATAATTATCATTAATTGTTGCGTTCGATTTTATTTTATTGTATTATTTTTATATTATTTTTTATATTATTTTATTGTATCGTATTTTTTCTATTATCTATTTTTTTATTTATTAATTACTATATATTATTTTACTGTATTATCTGCCTCTGCCTCTGCTGCCACATAAGTCAACTACACTTTCGTGACCGTTCAGTTTAAAAATTAGGTCTTTGCCTTGAACGTAAGTTGAGTACACGTTCATAACCGTTCAATAAACTTACCACCACTTCAGACTGCATTGCTAAGTCGATTGGATAAATATTACCATCCCTTCTGTTCTCAGCTGTATTTAGTTCCATCTACAAGTAAGTCGCGTATTAACATGTCTCTAATTAACATTATCATTATTAACATGTCTCTAATTAATATTATCAGTGACATAAATATTAATGATTATTTGGAGAGTCTCCAATCACCAGTCCAATTAAATAATTTTATGGATGTTTCGGATTCTGAAGACTTAGAAAAAGTTTTGGAGAGTCCGGCACCGTCAGTAGTAATTATAGAGGATGAGTTGGAAGACAAAATTTTAACCAAAGCTGCATATGATTTTGAAGAAGATCAAATAAAACATGATATGCAAGAATTTATTGTAATTAATGAAGATAATCGCGGAAAAGTTAAAAAAAACAAAATCCACCCTGCTCATTCCTACAAATCGATTGTATTAGACCAGAGAGTGCCGTCCACTTCGAAGGTGGAGGATCATCCAGTGGTAACTGCGAATCGTCCGGAAGCTGAAGGGGTACATGCGACTACACAATCAGAGGAGGCAGCTGTAAGTGAGGGACAAAGTAGTGAAGGACAAGTTAAGAATGGACATGTAAGTTTAGAAACTCAGTGTATTTTATAACTAAATAAAATTAACAAATATTATATGGATGTATTTAGTGAAATTTAAGTTTTTAAGTATTTAGTTTTTTAACACTTGTTGTAGTTTAACGTTTTTTAATTTGCATATTTTATTTCACTATTTCTCAAAAAGAGCTATTAGATTGACTTGGATAATTATTGTTGATTGTATAAGATATTAATTATATAAAATGAATTAGGTATATAAAAAACTTCCCATATTTTAGAGAAATACCTATTAAGTATTTCACTATTCCTTAAAAAAAGCTATTAAATTTACTTGAATAATTATTGTTTCATTGTATAAGGTAATAATTCGAAACTCTAAAATACGCTTGAGTTTGGGCCTCACCAAATTGAAGGCCCGATATCTCTGAAACTATTAAGTTTTTGAAAAATAATCATTTGGCAAAAATTGTTTAGAATTGAACAAAGTATCGGATAAACGTTACTACAAAGTTCCTGGCAACGAAACATTTTTTCGACTTCAGCGCCATCTCCAATTTGCTCTGAAAAAATCAAGTTAAACTCCGTGACGAAGCCATAGATGAGCTCTATCATCTGTTTTTATCAAAATCAAAATATATCTTTCCGTTGCCGAGATACGAGGCTGAGGACTTTTATGTGGAACACCCGGTATAATGTAATATATGATAAAACATTAAGTTATGAACATATTCACCAAATATTGGGATATGCAAAGAGCATGCATATATTAGAAAACTGGAGTGTTTTGATAGTTGTTCCCACTTTAGATTCATTTAAAACAGTGGTGGATAAAATGATAGACCGAGGCAACAACATTGATACTTTAACTGTGGAATACGTAAAAAAACAGACCAATGTCTTCAAAATATTTGCTAGTGTTTTTGGATATCCCATAATAGAAGTGTATAAAAATAATAATTACCAGGAATAAATTGAAAACATAAAGAATTATTTGATAATAATGGGTACCAAAGTTACATTATGTAACTTTTCTGTTAAGAAATCATTTCCATATGATGCTGGAATAAATTTAACACTGAAACGAAATTATTTTTGTCAAGCTGGAAATCTTTTCATCAATCTTTTGTTATCAAATATTGGGATATGCAGGAGCATGCATATATTAGAAAACTGGAGTGTTTTGATAGTTGTTCTCACTTTAGATTCATTTAAACCAGTGGTGGATAAAACGATAGACCGTGGCAATAACATTGATACTTTTACTGTTGAATAAGTAAAAAGACAGACAGAGCAATGCTTTCAAAATGTTTGCTAGTGTTTTTGGATATCCCATAAAAGAAGTGTTAAAAATAATAATTACCAGGAACAAACTGAAAACAAAGAAATCTTTGATACTGATGGGTACTAAAGTTACATTATGTAAATTTTCTGTTAAGAAATCATGTTCATATGATGCTGGAATAGATTTAACACTGAAACGAAATTTTTTTGTCAAGCTGGAAAGGCCATCGAAATTGAATATTTAGAAAAACTTATGGTAATAGTTGTTATAATCTGATAATGAAGAAATATAGTCTAATAATATAATACATTTTAGATACCTTTACACCACTATAGGCTGTTATCTGCTAGGTCATCAACAAATAAACTTGATAATCTAAGGAGTGGTATAATAGACGACACATATACCGACTCCCTAAAATCATTTTTTGTTGCTGATCATGATATGCATCTTTTAGCAGGGAGAATATTATCACAAGTTGTAATTACTCCATTAAATGATAGAACTAAGCTGGTGAAGAACTTACTACCCCTTATTTCGAGAGGGGAAAATGAATTTGGCTCCTCTGGAGAATAATAAAAAAACTGGCGTAAGGTGTAGCTCTGATACAGAAGACTCTGGTAAGTTTCCCTAGTAACCTCCATTTTTAAATAACCACCTCGTTTGTCCACTTTTTTTTGTTAGGTATTTGTTTTGCTACATAGCAGCTAAACAACCAATTTATGTGTTTTAATTACTCTTAACTTATAATATACATTTATTCTAGAATAGAAATGCCCGTTCCAGTGTATTATGCTTGTGAAAAGTGTAAGGGGGAAGTCAGGAACTACGACGAGTGGTCAACCAACCCCGGGGTTTGCACCCCCTGCAAATTTGAAAAGTTTTTAAAGAAGAAGGGTGGTGCAAAAAATCTACCCTCGACATACTTTTCAAACATAAACTACAAACCAAGACCAATGTAGCACCTGCCGGTAGTTAGTGGGTCAAGTATGGGGCCATTTGTATCAACCTATTTATCGTTATAAACCAAGTTATTAGGCTTGTCTTCGACAGGTTAGGTCTGAATGTATGTTTACTTCCGTCTTCGGGCGGAAATAGATATATATTTGGAGATCCCTTTAAACTAACGACCCTCCAAAGTCTTTCCTCACGAGGTAGAGGGGTGGAAAAGATCCTAGAGTTAATTTTTTTTTGTATAATATTTCGGGTAATAATAATAACAACCTGCGTATGCTATTTTATATACTTATTGGTAAAGCTTTCGTTCGCTGTTGATGCAAGTACTCTATTCTTTTAATGTGTGTCGAGATGTTTTTATTCATATTTAAATAAACATGTATACATATTTCTTTTTGATCGACCGATTCACACGTTCTGTTTTAAGGTATAATCCTGTGGGTCGTTATATCTGGTTTTTCATGACCTACTGTATAAGTCTGGTAACCCTGTTTAAAGTAATTACTACTTTGATACAATGTATTTACTACAAGCAGCCGAAATCAGGTAATTTACGCAAAATGGGCAGGTGATCAACTGTTATATATTTTCACTCCATAATAATTATAGGTTTCTACCTGTTTTACATTAATTTGCAGTGGTCCCCTTTACCGGATGATAGTAGCTACCTCTGGGAAGATAGTAGCATTTTGAAAAATTTTATCTTTGGCCTGGGCCTTGCCAGCTTTAAATATTAACTTTGACAACTCATATTGATGAGGTGAGTGGAGGGGGATTCCAGTTACCGCAATTTACACTACTGCCACAGCCACATCTTTGCTACTCTGTCTTCAGGGGTTCACACCAAACAAATTTCGAGCATACATTAACTACCAAAATATAAGTGGAGTTGAAATAAAAATGTGTTTTAATGCATTAATTAATGCAATTCAGATAACGCCTTGAAAGATTAAGGATTTGCAGCTTAACTACTGCATCAGCTGAACTGCAAAGCGCATAATGCGAGTATGAAAGAATGATGTAATATAACTGTATTCAATACATAAAATTGCGTCAGCCAACCGTCCTTTCTATTTTGATACCATTATTATTATCAAGTAAAAATACTAAGCAGAAATCTACAATTTTCCATTCCTGGAAAGAGGGAAAATGAGTATAAATATCGAAATTTTTACCCGTTTTAACACCCGAACGGTTCATATCTATCGCTCCCATAACAAATATTGATTGTTCCCACCAAAAAGACTACTCAAACTGGCTCTGTGGTTATGAGAATTGAATTTGAAACAGCCGAAAATATCCCAGTTGAAACGTGTGCATACTGTTTAATTTTGCATTATAGATTATTCTATTATAATCCACTAACAAAAGTGGTTAGGAAAGCTTGAAGTACGCATGTCTGTTTGCAGCTATATAATGCATTTATTAATTTCAATATTTACACATTCAACATGAGACTAGTATTGGATATTCAGTGCTTCAGGGGTGAAGGTAACGAATTTATTGTAAAAGAGCTAGCTGGGTATGAAGGTATTAGAACCGAACATTATATATTTCAACCACCTTTCAATAAAGAAAACCTATTGCCACCTGTGTTGAAACAGGTTACGTGGCTTACGAGAAACTACCATGGCTTAAATGGGAGGATGGTTATACACCATATCACTATTTTCCATCGATGGAAATAATGAGACGCGTAATAGACCGAGCGGATAAAGTTTATATAAAGGGACATGAAAAGGCTAAATTCGTTTCCAAATGTTCCACGAAACCAGTTGTCATGGAATTAAAGGAAAAAGCAGTTGTACATAAGTTGGAAGCTAGATGTTTTTCACATAATATGAGTCCTTGTCCTGTCCAATGACAAATGTATTTTATTTTTATAACCATATTTTATAAATTAATTAGTAATAATTGAATAATATATCTTATAATAAATACCATACTTTTATTATTTATTTCTCCACTTAAAACCTCTGCAAAATCCTGTCTCTCAAAATATATATACAAAATGAATATTTTTTAACAGATTCGGTAAGTTTGTTTGAAGAATTTAAGTAAACATTACCATTTAACCTGTCTTTAAAAAAATGATATGCCAATAGTAAAACATCAGTTTTTAAATATAATTGAGTACATTCAGAAACATTTCCGATTTTAAAAGCTTTCCAAATATTTCGAGCATGATTATAGTCGTTCATCATCTAACTCATTATAAAAGTTAAATATATAAGGAAGTACTGTTTCATTTATATATATATTGCAATAGAATATGAATTAACGAGAGTTGAATGTTTAAACCGATTGGAGTTAAGCGACTTCTGAGTCTTGATACGGTCTATGGACGAAGAATTTTAGTAGAACTAGCTGGCGAGGATTACGAAGACAAGTACGTTTTCCTGCCGGAAAGGTTTAAATCTTTAACCGAAAGTGATATAGCCGACGTCAATGCCAAATCGACACAAATTATTTACAAGGGACTAAAGAAATTGGATAGCGGAAGATCGGCTCACGAAATAGAGTTTATAGAAAAGAAGTAGATATGAGTAAACATAGGCTAGGTTTTAACATTGTTACTATCGAAACTGCTTTTAAAAGCAGATTACTAACATTAGCAATAAAAAATAATCTAAGATTTAAAAACCCCATACTTTTTTTAAAAGAAATACATAGCATTTTTCCTGAAATTATTCAAAAAGTGAGACACTATCCTTGTAAGATAAATACAACATTTGTCGGCAAATTTGTTCTTCCCAAAGGTGATGATGAAATAGAGCAAGAGGGGGAGGTGAAATATATTAATACTAGCAATGCAAGTTTATATGAAACAAGTGATTTATCTAGTTGGTACTATGAAAATATTTATGATAAACTACTTAAAAAAATTAGTGAATTTAGTGAAAAAGCATCCGGATGTGGGTTGAAAGAAATTACAAATTAAGATTAATAAATGTTCCCTATTTTCTATTGGAGCTTCATTTGTAGATTTACCAAAAGAAATTGTTAATAAAAAAGCTTGTATTAATATACAATGCTATGATAATGCTTGTTTCTTATGGGCAGTGAATTGCGCTTTTCAAGATGTTCGAAGACATGTAAATATTGTTTCATCTTATCGACACTATTCAGAGTTTTTTAATTTAGAAGGTATTACTTTGCCATTCTCTTTAAAGCAGCTACCTAAATTTGAATCACAAAATAATTTATCAGTTAATATTTACAGTCTCAAATGAAAGAATAATAAAGATAAATGGTATGTAGGTAGAGAGATAGTTTTATCTGATGAATCTGAATATTCTGATGACGGCAATGAAGATGAAATTCAACGCAAAAATGATTATGAAGTTATACCTACTAGAATTTCTAATAATGTCAAAGAAAAACATATAAACTTATTACTTGTTCAGAAATATCAGGAAAATGATGGTATAGATGAATCTGAAACGTCATATCATTTTTGTTATATAAAGTCTTTGTCACGTTTAATTTCTGCGCAAGTCACAAAACGTAAAAAGAAATTATTTGTCTGTGATCGTTGTCTTTGTACTTTTTATACTAATGAACAACTAGCTATTCATCTTTCAGATTGTGCTTTATTTATAGGGGTAAAGACTACTTTTCCTACTTTTGCTAATAAATGGGTAAAGTTTAGAAATTTTAAATATAAAGAACGTGTTCCGTTTACGGTATATTTCGACTTAGAAACATATCTTTTACCAATTGAAACCGTAACACCCTCTGCCTCCACATCTTATAGCAATGCTTATAAAAGACACATACCTTTTAGCGTAGGATATTATGTTCATTGTGCATATGATAATAATGTATATTCATTTAATTATAATAGGAGCGAAAATTGTATAAATTGGTTCATTACTGAGCTAACTAATATCGCAAAAAAAATTTCTTTAATATATCATACGCCTATAGAAATGATAAATTTAAATGAGATAGAATTAGAGACGTTTAGCCAAGCCCAAATGTGTCATATTTGTGAAAACCCATTTACTGAAACATACTTTACGGTAAAAGATCATTGTCATTCAACGGGAAAATTTAGAGGAGCTGCACATAATTTATGTAATATTAATTACAAAATTCCTAATTATATACCCGTAGTAAGTCATAGGTTATCAGGTTATGATTCTCACGTCTTTATTATGTGCTAAAGTAAAGGGCCCTTTAAAACTTTTATCGTACATTAATGAAAAATATAAATTTTTCACGAAATTATTAAAATTTAACGTTACCAATGATGGTGAAGAGGTTGAGGGAGTTACTAGAAGTATTAACTTAAGATTTATTGGCACATTTAATTTTTTGGCAAGATCTTTAGATAACTTGCATCTAATTTAGATGAATGTAAAATAACAAAGAAAATGATCTCAAATTTAGCGAATGAAAATATTCAACTGTTATTAAGAAAAGGAGTGTTTCCCTATGAACATATAAATTCTCCAAACCGTTAGACGAAACTAAATCACCAGTTAAAGAAAAGTTTTTTAATAAATTTAAAACTCACATATCATTAACAATGATTATACTTATGCTCAGAATGTTTGGAAAGCATTCAATTGTAAAAATTTAGGTGAATATTCGGATATCTATCTTAAAACTTATATATTTTTGGTAGCTATCGCATTTGAATGTTTTCGAGATCTATGTATGAAAACTTATAATCTTAATGTTGCGCATTATATAACTACGCCTAGTTTTGCTTGAAATGCAATGTTGAAAATGACAAAAATTGAAATTATGGAACTATTCACCGATCCTGATATGTTGCTTTTAGTTGAAAAGGGTATTAGAGGTGGACCTTCCACACGTATTCATGGACATGCTAAAGCAAATAGTAGACATATGCAAAATCATAACAAAGATGAAGATGAAACGTATTTAATGTATTTCGATATTAATAATATGTATGGGAAAGCCATGACAGAATATTTACCACAACACCAGTTTCGTTGGATGACATCCACAGAAATAGACATTTCTGATATAGAATCAACTAGATCAGATTAATCGAAAAGGTTCATATTAGAAGTAACGTTGGAATATCCCGATTCATTGCATAATACGCATTCTGATTTACCGTTTTGTTGTGAAAAAAAAACTACCAGAGGGAAGTAAATGTAAAAAATTGATGAGCACTCTTCATGATAAGGAAAAATATGTTATTCACTATAGAAATTTAAAGCAATGTCTTGCAAACTGGTTCAAATAATAAAAATACACCGTATTTTGGAATTCTTTGAATCACCCTGGATAAAACCTTATATGGAATTAAACACAAACTTCCGAATTGCGGCAAAAAATAATTTTGAAACAAATGCATATGGAGTAAATTATTATATTTCAAAACCAAATTTTAAAAATCGGAAAATATTTGATGAAGATTGTATAGCAATAGAAATGAATAGATGCAAAATTTTGTTTAATAAGCCTATAGTTATAGGCTTTGCTGTTTTAGGTTTATCTAAAACACAATTATATAAATTTCACTACCAATATATGAAAAATAAATTGACCGGACTGCTTAAAACTATGTTATCCAGATATAGATTCATTAATATATAAAATAACACATGAAGATGTTTATTTTGTTTTGAAAAGCGATTTAAATGAGTTGTTTGACACGTCGGACTATCAACCTGATAATCAATATGGGTTTCCAAATTTAAATCCAAATAAAGTTATGGGTTTAATGAAGGATGAGTTAAACGGACAAATTTTTGAGGAGTTTGTTGGTTTAAAATCTAAAATGTATCCAGTGGAAATTTATATGAAAGAGTACTGATACTTGTAAAACGAAAGGTCTCGTTACCAGTATTAAAAGAACATTAAATTTAGATGATTACAAAGAATGTCTACTGAGCGGAGAGCCGTTGAGAAAAACAAAATTTAATTAGATCAATACGTCACAATGTTTATACCCTAGAATAAAATAAATTGGCATTAAATCTTTCTGACGATAAAAGGTATATTTGTGAATCGGAGTAGGTGTAGAGTTACTTGCGCCAGACTATTCCAGAAGTCTGGAATAGCCTGACTCAAGGTACCCCAACACCACATATAGAGATCTCACCCAACAAATCAAGGTCAACCAGCTACAGAACGACAAGCAGTTATTGCGCAAACGTGAAATAGAGAACCCGGTAGCCAACACAGAAAGAATCAAAATTACCTCCCACATCTATATGGGCGCAAACATAACCAGTCGGGGACTTACGCATTTATTTATAATTAGTATTCGTTATTAATAAAGCATAAAGGTACGTACTACGTATGTACACAGCAGTGTGTTACAAAGTAGATAGCCTGGAGACACCCGTAATTATTTTAAATTGGCGGTGCACCATAATTGTATAATTTATCGGTTACTGGTAGATAAAGACGACGTGAAAACTACATTTATATTTAACACTCGCGAAATACATAGTGTAACTTTATTTAAGAATGATGGCGTATACAGGGTCTTTAATAAGATTGTTACACGCACACATAGACAAGTACGGTTAAACCAGTAAAACAAAGAAATCAGTTTAGATACCAAAATATTCTTTTAAGAAACAATATACAGAGAGAGGGCGATTTATACGAAAATAAAACTAGTAAAAACTACCAATTTAAAAAAAACTGTGGATATTTTTGGAATCTGGATAGAATAAATGGTGATATATGTCGCAAGTGTTATGTGGACCAACTTTGTGAATTTGGGGAAAGTTCCAGTTTAAGAAACCTCTGATTTGGTTGGGGGTTAATTAATAAAATTAATAACTTCGAAAACAACCAATATTTTTTAAACATGGTTTTAAAGAGACTGGACATAAACCAGGTATGGGTAGACTTTTACACCAGTGGCAAAATAAATATGGAGCAGCTATATGAAAAATTAATAGAAGACAAACACGAGGGTAGGTTGAAGCTTCACCTGGATCTGTTACCACACAGGATACAAATTAAGTTGCTGAATAAATATAAAATACCGCCTAACAATTTTGAAAACAACAAATATTTTTTAAGTATGGTTTTAAAGAGGTTGGACATAAACCAGGAGTGGGTGGATTTCTACATAAATGGGAAAATAAATATGGATCCACTATACCAAAAATTGTTAGAAGATAAACACGAGGGTATTACCTCACCTGGACTTATTATCACACAGGATACAAATTAAGTTGTTGAATAAAGTAAAATGAAAACCTTACATATGTTACTGTTATATACTAATGTCCAATTTTTGTTACTATAAAAGAAATAGAAAATATCAAAATAATTAATAAACTATTGAAGTATGTATCTTCTTTTTATTCACGCAGTCTTCTACCCCACCTATCAGTAATTATTATCGACTCCAATTACTGAATGCAAATAAGCAGGTGTGGTCGATACAGAAGCGAGGGGATTAGATTTTCACGTAATCAGAATAAAACACCATATTTATTACAACCTAACATTTGACCTGATATCATCAGCTTTTTATTTTCCAGTTTTGATCAATCTGGTTTAAGTAATACCTATAGAGTTGTCAACCAGAAGTAATGCTCATACTTTAGTCTAAGGGGTGTACGGTTCGTTAACTCTCAAACAACAGGTGAGTTTTTCAGATAGGTTTCAAGATGAAAAAGTTTATTATTGTAAAAGATGTTATAAAGAATGTTCGAAGATTCAATCTCAAAGGTCGAACCGTGGATTTTAAAATTCGTAAAATTCCTGAGAATGTTGACTCTATTTGTTGGGTTAAACAGGGTGTCGAGGGTATTATTGAATGGTGTACAAGGGGTACAGACCCTATTGACTACATTGGCTTTACGTTCTGTAGCAAAAACTTCGACCGTGGAGATGGCTGGGTAAGCTTTCGGCCTATGTCGGAAGTAAAAACTGGAGATGTATGGAATATGATCTCGAGTATATATCAGTCAAATTCTTCGGGTTTTAACGTTGATACGTTTTGTGTGAGTGTCACATCTGTTAAAATACATAAGGGTAGGGCCGTGGTCGTAAATATGATACATTTAACGAGGAAAGTGCTAAGCATCGAGGAGTTATATGTATCGATAACGACGGACTTTGTTTACCTGGAGCCCTTATAGTTGCACAGGCTTTATGTCGATAAGAACTCCCAATATTCCAAAGTACGAAAAGATACAGGTAATCTTGAATCAATCAGAGCATACCACTTAATAAAGGAGGCTAAGGCTGACCAAAATAGAAGGTTTTACTGAACTACTAAATACATAATATGTTTTCTTAGTTTATTCCTGATGCTGAGACGTATATAGAATTTATATTCCGACAAATTCTGAACGCAATAAAATGTTTTAATGTTCCTGCTTACACATTTGGGTATACATACACATGCCATATCAAATACCCACAACACAAACTAGTAATTAATTATAGTTAAAATAGCCTAAAGAAGCATTACTAAAACAAATGTAAAATTATTTAATTTAACATTTAATTATTAAGAGATATAACCCTATAACAAAAATTCTTTAGTAGTAAACATATTATTTTACAAGTTAATTAATATATAACAGTAGAAGTACGGCTTACTATTAGTAAGTTGTGGTAGAAGAGTGCAACAAACATTTGATTTAAAATATAAATAATTTCCAGATAAATTAAATGTTCTAGTTATGTAGAATAATAGCTTTTCGGTCGAGTCAATAGATAACTTTTAATTCATATTTAAACACAGCAAATGAGAAAATATTAATCAAAGTGTACTAACCATCCAAATTCGACACTGGTATACACAGAATTAAGAGATGTTATTTTACAAGCATGTCAAGCATGGCGTGAACAACGCCTTTTAAGAGTGGGGAAATAACGGGGATGCATAATTGCAGACTGCGTATTTTGTATATAGCTCGTATAATCACCACCCCATATTAGGTTATTACCTCATAAATAGATTACATATGTGTTTACATATACTACATATGTGTTTTTAAAATAGAACCAAAATTATACACATGTAATTTCCCACACAGACCCGTATTAGATTATTACATTTCATTTCACTATGCTTTATCAGGGTCTGGATGCCACAATCTATTTGCCTATAAACAGAACCACATAGTTGTTTTTTGAAATACTGCCAAATTATACATATGTGTAATTTTCCTGTATGCATGCCAATATTTGTCAACATTGTAGTAGAAAATGTTTCTTGACGCCAAATATTCGACGCTTAACTTTTTTGCTTTGTAATAATAACAATCTATTTATAAAAGAAACCATATCTTAAACACGTGTAATTGTCATGTTATTGTCTTGTCATGTCATGTCATGCTGAAACTGTTATTGATGCTAAATATTCACAAACAAAAATCTTCTTACAATGTAAACCATCAGCTAAAGAGCACTGCCAATGTTTTATAATATTGCCAAATTTCCTTATAAATAGAAGATTTTACCTTGTTATATATTAGTTGTTATACATTGCTCTAATAAATCGCTTGGGTCTCTACATTTAAATGTGTCAGTTTTACATTATCTTAGTGTTAGCTGTGCTCCTATGTCTTACCGTGGTAGGTGTTGCAAGAAAACCAGTGTTTAATTCAAGTTATAACTCAGGCACAAGGTCGCTGGTTATAAATGATTACCTAGATCGATATCGAGGAGTCAGAGTGCAATACGGAAATTTGAACAGTGATAATCCAACATTTTATCTACACCGTAAAGGTAAAAACGATACGGTAGTCTATAAACACGGGTTCAGTGATGATGCCGAAAACTATACACTGGGGTTTGTTAATGAAGTTAAACACCCATTAACTCATAACGTAACCACACCCCACAAAGGTGTCAGCGACGTTCAGAACATTACAAAGGGGTATGTTAATCAACCTAAGCAGATATTAACTTTTGATATAAGTGATGGTCATAAATTTGCCGATTTAAACCAGCGTGAGATATAACTTCAAGACATGAAGCTGAGGTGTATGATAAACACTAATATATGTCTACAATACTGCCTTGATTGTGAAGCACAGCTTGCTTCTAGCACAACCGATGCAACCCCAACAACTACGAAACCAACCCCAACGACTGCGAAATTGCCCCCTACCCCCGCTGGTAACATAGACAGTTTAACAACCATCCTGTTAAATTCTACTGACGAACTTCTGAGCACAAGATCAGATTTGGTAGCTTATATGGCAAACGTAGATGGATTGACATACGAACGAAACAAATCTGGCAGCGATTATATGCATTTACTGGGAGTGGTAAGCGACTCAAACCTGCGAAACTTATAAGCAGTCAGAAATCAACTACACCGACCCCTACCCCAACTCGTCTACCACCTCCTGGTTTATTGGATACTCTAAACAATTTAAAATTTAAAAAGATGGAGTGGGATTACTCCAGCTGTTACCAAGAAACGGAAAGATTAAAAAAGAAACTTACATTTTGTAGGTGTGAGAATAACTAATAATAATATTATTGTTTTGATTTTAAAATAAACCTTTTAAATCTTTTTCATAGAAGTTTTATTAACAATACAACATATTGGTACAGGTACAAAGTTTACAATATTTTATAAAAAAAGGCGGTATTTTATATTTATTCTATCCAGATTCCAAGAATATGCGCAGAGGTTTTTAAATTGATAATGTACTCTTTTACACTTAAAATAGCCAATAATGATTTGTCGATAGGCAACCAGATGTGTGGTCGAATTTTCTAACATTGAAGGCAGTCAGAAGTTTATAAGTTTATAATTTGAATACCTTTTTATTGGTACCTACTTTTCAATTTTTATCTAATAAATTAAATTATTAGGTACTTGTAAAATTTAACTACTTTAGTTGTTACTAATTATTCTTAAAATTAAATATTAGTTCGTACAATTAAAATCTATTTTAATTATTGCTGTAGTTTTTAGAATTCTTGTAGCGCACGTTTTTGTTAGTCTCGCGAGCAAAAAGTCAGGAAAAGGTACCAGTAATCACGCCGCTTTGGAATAGTAAAGCAGATGTACATCGCAAGTTTCTATAAGTTTTAAAACATTGAAGTGTTCCTGTGGGATATTTTAGAAATATTGCATTATAATTATTGTGCCCGAATTGTTGGGAAACGTTTCTGATGGCGTACAATTTCGGCTGTATTGCTGGATTTGAAAGCATCTGCATAACTGATTGACGTGTTAATCTTTTACACGTCCAAGCTATTATCTGTAGCTTAGGTCACTATAAAGCCATCCTCCATCTATGCAAGTCATTGTATTTCATCTTTTCGTTAGCTATTTTGTATAGTAATTTTATATATATTGGTTATAAGGCTTTTAGTGCCACTTAGTACATTGTGCATCTTTTATTACACTGTGCAATACTTTTACCGATTTTGTTGGGATATTACAGCAGGCAAAAAGTAATTAGAAGTTAAGCTGAACCTCTTGTAGTTTCTGTGCTTCCTGTCGACAGCTGTTATAGTATACCGGCTGCCCCGATCAACTGAGGCGCCATTTTGAAACGAACCCTGAAAGAGTATGTTTTCAATGTAAAATCGAAAGGCTTTTTATGCGGAATAATGGGGCAAAACATTTGTCCGTCTACTACTTTTGTGATTATTCGGACAATGAAAGTGATGGGTATCACAATAACAGCCTACTAACTTTAAAAGTCAACACCTTTAACAGGTTAGGTCTATATATATATTTACTTCTGTCTTCGGGCAGTGTCTCTCGTATGGCGGCTTCAATTGGGTGGAAAATTTTGACGAAACATTTGACGTTACAAAAATTTCTGATGAATTGCCGGAAGGCTACATCTTGGAAGTTGACCTTGAATATTCATAGCAGCTCCATGATGCTCATAAAGACTTACCCCTATGCCCAGAACACCCCATACCTCCAAATTCTAAATTATCCAAACTTACGGACACCTTGTATAATAGGAAAAAATATATTATACATTATAGAAAGTTGAAGCAGGCTCTTTCTTTAGGCGTAAGACTTACCTACTAAAATTCACCTCATACTTAAATTCAACTAGTCTCCATGGCTGAAAGAATATATTGATTTGAATACAAAATTACGGCCACAATCGAAAAACTTTGAAAAGAACTTGTATAAATTAATGAATAATGCAGTTTTCGGCAAAACGATAGAAAATATTCGGAAACATCGTCTCGTAAAACTCAAACATCGCTGCGAGCGTCGCTATGGAGCTGGAAATTACATTGCCAGCCCAAATTTTCATAGTAAAGCCATTTTCGATGAGGACCTGGTAGCAATCGAATTGAATAAATCAGAAATTTGTTTTAATAAACCTTTATGGTGTGTATTTTCGACTTGTCAAAAATTTGAGTGTACGACTTTCATTGTAATTTTATGCATAAATTCAAACCCCCCCTATTGGAAAAACAATAAAGAAATAGGTACTATGTAGATACTTATGTTAGTAGATCGGTTTGCTAAAGTTGTTAAAATCGTTTATACACAAACAACACAACAGAAAATTAGTTCTGATGAAGCAATCCATTTTTCCTTGTATTTATATTCGAACCATACCTTTCACATACACATGATACATTTGAAATAAAAAAAGTGAATGTGATTTGCAATATTCGTTTAGTTATTGGATCAGTTGCATGGCAGTCTACAAAGTAACCTCTAAAAAGTGATGCAATATGTTGCATTTAATGCAACAGTTCCACTATTAGTAAGTAAAAATATTAAGGTGGCGCTTACAATTTATCGCGTAATGTGAAAAGGGGGAAATGGGTATAAATCTTCGTCTGGTTGTAATACAATTTATCTGTGTTCCAGATTACCAACTTGTAAGTAGTCATACCCTGTTAACTTTAGAAACAAAAATGTATTTATTTATGGTTTTTATAGATTTTTAAATATTTTCAAATAAATTAAACTTCACTTTTCTAATTTTGAAGATAATATGTTGTTTCTTTTCTTTAATATTTATTCGTTTTCTGTTTATGTTAGCATAAGCATGTCAATTATGTTCATTTTCTTGCGCAATGTTTCTTTGTTGAAAACTGTTTCTTAGAATAGATTAGAAAAAATTAAAAAATAATATTTTCTCGTTTACGTAAGACTAACGGAAAACATCACGAACGTAAAGCACCGCCGAAAAACAATGAATGTAAATAGGTCTGTAAAGTCCCATAAATTCTTCTACTAAATTTTTTTTTTTATAGACTAATAAATCGAGTAACCAAGCGAGGCGAGGGTTTGTACCCCATCTTTATCCGGTGGTACACACCGTAGTGCTTTCTGTAAGTTGCTTATAGTTAACAACTGCTGATTCAATTTTTAAATTAACTCATTGTAGAATGAAAATTGGGATGATGATATTGAGCGGGGGGGTTCTTACCCTGTTCAGGAAACAAACATGTTATTCGTAAGATGAAACATAAAATTAAAAACATATTTTCTAACTAAAGTTTTGTAGGTGGAAAATAACCCCATCAATAATCAATATCCAACCATTCACCAGCAGGTGATAGATTCTGTAAGATGGAAAATTAATATAATTAATAATATATTTTAAAGTAAAACTTTTATAGCAAGTATCCTGGGATAATGACAATTTCCCTACCTACACCCCCGTGCTAGAGAAGCACATACTCAGGACACCCCCCATTAAACTCAGGTGAGACAAGAAAAGAAAGGAGAAAATAAAATTTAAAATCGCGGAAAGGCGGATGATGGAAAACTATCAAAATAAATAAAAGTATTTCAAAAACTGTTTTATTTTTTGGTATCCACGCTGTAAATATAACATTACTAGATATTTGTAATGAAATAATTTATAAAGTTTCTTAATTAGAAACAACCTTCACATTATGGCATAAGATATGCGTTCTGTTCTTGTTTCTTGCTTCCACTGCATCTATCATTAATTATTCATTCCAATTACTGAATGCAAATAGCCAGGTGCGGCTGATAGAGAAGCGAGGCCGGCGTTCCATGGCCTGGGGCCAATACACTTTAACTCTTTCGGGTCTATGCTAACCCAACGAATTTGTGTGGTTCCTACTCCGCCAATATTCAAAATTTGGACTGGACCGTAGTGCCCACGAAAATACCTTTCAGTTGATATCTCACAAGAGGGTAGGATTTTTCAACTAAAATTCGGGGGTTAAATTTGGGGTTTCCATCTAGGGAATTTCACCAATATTCAATATTTGAGGAGTGGGTGGTAGTGCTAGCAAAAACCTTTGAGGAGATAGTAGCATTTTGAAAGATTTTGTCTTTGGCCCTGGGCCTTGCTAGCTTTAAATATTAATTTTGACAACTCATATCGATGAGGTGAGTGGAGGGGGAGGGGAGTCCAGTTACCGTAATTTACTCTTTGTAACTACTGTTCTCACCCGACTTTACCTTAACCAAAAATATATCATGTATGTAAAAGTCAAGGAAAAAGGTCTGTCAAGTTGACCGAATTAATTGTAATTTGTGTGACATTTTCAGTTTTCCACTCAGTTTTGTTTCAAGTAAGAGCAGGTTGTAGAATTCGCAGAGAACAAAAGTATTTTTTTTAAGTATAGTGGTTTATTCTTGTCGAACTGTCGTAGGTAGAGAAAGCGGGTAGTTTCTGTTGTACGCGACATGTAGATGGAGACTTCAAGTTCCTAGGTAAATAAAATCAAGAATAAAGCCGTTCGTTTTCTTTTAAAGAATAGTTGCGGAAGTGCACTGAATGCTTATTGAGCTAACAGTTAGTGTAGGATCATACATTGCGTTTTCACCGCTCCGGTGGAACCGGTGCGGTTGGGCGGGATATATTTTCCGGAGGTCACACATTAGCGATCGCTTTCCAGCTAGTGTTTATTGAAGAAGACAGAAGATAGAGTAAAAATGCTGCCAAAATTGAAAATTGTTTGTGTACTTGAAGCAGCGGAGTGTTTTAAAGAGCCGATCAGAAGAAATGTAAGCTTTCCTCCTAAATAAATGGAAATCTTGATTTCTACTTTGTTCGCGACGTTCTTCGTCAGTAAATTCAGTCCATGTTTCGTGCAGTTTCCTCCCAATCATATTCCAACTTCTATCTCGCACATTCTTATCACTGTAGTGTTTCAACTCTTTTTCCCACAGCGCTTAATGCTGTTGTACACACTGGATAAATTTATCAACATCCAGCATGGTTGTTTTCGAAAACCGCAACTTTTACCACCGCTACCAATGCTGCACTCAAAATCATTTAAGGAGAGAATAAATATAAGTACAAAAGAGGGAAAGAGAGAGAGAGAGAGAATGATATACATGCAACAGTGATAACAAGGTCAAAATTAGACAGGACTTCAATATGACGTAGTTTGAGTTCTTTATATCAAGAGAACTGACAAACTACGTCATATTGACGTCTTTTTCGCATACGAATCTTTTCCGACGACTCAAGAATCGAACGCCTGGGAGGAAATCTCAAATTTAGCAGTTTCATCTATAAATATTTCTGCTGATTGTTATTATTTTTGTATTTTGGAATTGTGGCGTGACTGGATATTTGGGCGTCAATCAGCTTTCAGAACCGTTCAATCAGCAGAACCACTAATGTATACTCCTCAATAAAAAAATTGTAAGTATAAAAAATAAATTAGACCGTCAGATAGAAACAGGCAAATAATATTACATTTTAAGGAATATCCAATGTTTCTATTCCCAGAAGAGAGTGGCTAAGAAATTATAATACAAGTTATATTCAAAGTTTCTTACTATACTTAATCGGTGAAAGGGAACCAGTTACATTCTTCAATTTACTATTCAATTCACATGCTCCAACATCCAATGGCTTGGCTTGGCTTCAGGATGGATTTTGAGTATAAATAACTAACTAAAGTTTCTTACTATACTTAATCGGTGAAAGGGAACCAGTTACATTCTTCAATTTACTATTCAATTCACATGCTCCAACATCCAATGGCTTGGCTTGGCTTCAGGATGGATTTTGAGTATAAATAACTAACTTTTGTAATGTACTACCAGCCATTAGTAGTATATAAGTATTATAAAATCATTCATCAGACGTACGAAAAGTGGAAAGACCTTCCACTTTTAAGAAAGATATATCATATCATCTTCCCAAAAGTAATATAGAGCAAAATCCAGTAAATAAAAACAGAAAAGAAAAGAAAAACAGAAAAGCAACAATGTGGTAAGAATAATAAATACTCGTATATCGCAACATCGTAGTTTTAGTTTCAAACACATGACTTTCTATATTTTTGGACTAGTATTAGTTTACCTGTAAGACCCAATCTGTCAGTAACGAATTATCTTATGAGAATCTTCACTTAACTCTAGAATAATGTAGCCAGTCCATTCTTTCAGTAAGCCTATAATAATTCGATATGTTTAGATTTAAACTAATAAATCATATTGTAAAAAAGAATATTTTCTTTTTCTCAACAGGGGTTCTGTTGTCTTCTAAGCAGGATTTTGCCGAAGAAAATTGTGCCACCTACACTCAAAAGTTTTATAAAAACAGTAATACGAGATTGACACAAAAACGTCACTTGTATGTTGGATATTTTCATGATTATAAATTTGGTTTTCTTTTGGAACTAAATTGACAACTATGGGATACAATGTGTAGAAAATGAAAATAGGTGACTATCTATAATATGCCAAGATGAAAATGTTCCACAACACATGAGCAAGGAGTATAAAAACAAAATTCAAAACAGTTAAAATAATAGAACCAGTCTACTTGGTATCTTTATCATCGACAGGCTTGATGGAACTGTATTTTAAAACAAATTATAAATGATTGGATTAATGATGGATTAATATCAAATATTAATATTACATCAAATAGAAGAAATTCTAGCCATTCTCTTTGAAATAATAAAATAAGTAACTTGCAAAATGCAGAAAATAAGAATATAAAATCAACAATTTTGCACAAATACGGCAATAGTATACACTCAGCTTTGTGCTTTAGCATTATTGATGAATGTTTCTAGTTAATCCAAAACGACTCAAATGGCTTGTCTAAAGTTTGAATTTTAGTTGCTAATGACTTGACATGTTTAGATATTACATTTATCATTTCCTAAACACTTACACTATATACTTCAGTATAAGGGCAATAAGCCTTTTCAGGAAATGATAACAAACCTCGCTTTTAGTTGGCGGTGGTGTTTCTTGAGTTGACATCTGCAAGTTGCTGTAACGATGACTTCCTTGAAAATTCGTAGCGCACCATGCTGCTAAAAATGTTAAAAGGGGGAAAAAGAAAGACACATTTTCATTATAATTTTTATTGGGTAGTTTCATATTAAATAATATATAATATACATTATCATTAAACATTATGTATTTTAATATCTTTTTTTAAGCTCTTGATGGAAGAGGTTCTGTGTTTTCATAGATTTTCTGACTAATCTTATTAAAATAGATAATTGCTGTTTACTGTAAATTGTAAAATTTGTAGAAGTACCTACTGAGCCAAATGTCCTGTAATTTTGTAGAGAAACCTATAGAAGCTCATTTAACCTCCAGCAATAGTGTGCAGTCAGAGGCATGACCCAAGAGGCCAATGTGTAAAAGCTTTTTCGTGTTTTTCTAAACTGGACTATTGGTAACACACTTATACGAGGTGAAGCGTAGACGATAAAATACTGTTGGTTTTAGAATAATCACGAGAAATACTGTGATATATAAATATTGAATTATAGATTGCCAGGAAAATGGCAAATGTACAGTTTACCTCCACATTCCAGGCTTTCTGGTATCCGTTATAACAGAGGAATAAACAGTCGGATTCTAGTCTTTTATAAGCCGTGATTTTCTCAAATATTAAAATATCACGGAAAGGAAGCTTTTCAGCATAGTTGAATATATCTCCTTATAATAACCCTGATGCTTTCCAGTGACTTGGTCTATAAAATTGATAAGCTTTTGTATATAACAATAAAATTGATTGTCAACAAAATCTAATGAAAACTGCAAAGAAGAAATATCGCGAGCTAATAGCCGGCAGAATAGCCAAGCAGATCATATTAATTTGACGCCTTAAAACAGGATGGGAAAAAATAAAAACGATATGACGAAGCAATCAAAGCGGCAGATGGTGGGCGTGAAAATAATAAAGAATAATTCTAGATTTAGTTAAGTGAAGCCTTGAACTCTAATAAAGTCTTATTCAGTATCCACTTAGGAAAAGCAGTTACACACATAAATTTACTTTTAAATTCAAAAGAACATGGCGATCAACAAGTCAGAAAAGTACACATAGGTACAAATCTGTTGGTGGTAATGTAAATGCCATCTATCGGGCCAGATCAGAAATCGGGAAAATGGACACTAGGCTTCATACGGATAATACTCCAAAACATGCATGAATGAAATAATTTATATTTTGAAGAATAGGAAACTATATCTGAAAAAATTTAGACAATAACATATACTGTGTTCACTTGAGACATTACGACAAAAGGACAAAGTTAATAACGATATAAAATGTAGATTTTGTTTCAGATGTAAACTAAACTAAATAAACTATAAACTCAGCATATTTTTCTGAATGTACCATGAAATCAATCATATAGGGGCGAGTGACCTTTCAAGTTTTATTAAGAATAATAAAAGTCCCTTTATCATCTTCATAGCAATTATGGCATCCACTTCGTCTGGTTAAATGAAGTAGTTTAATAGTCCTCTTCATTTATAAGTACTACATTTAGTCAAATAACAAAACATTTGGCTTAATGACACTTCTACGACTTCACCAAAGGCTCAATTTAAGATAAATAATCAAATTTATATCTAAACTTTAACAAAAATGTTGTAAAAAATAGACTTCTTAGTAAGTAATGCGATAGTATCAGGTATGCGGAATTTTATTTATAGAACTATTAGAATTTTTTTTATTTTGATACCAAAAAATTTAAATACATGTGAAATTGGTAATTCTTTAAATAATTACACTGGATTTCTTAGATCACCTCTTGTATTCACATATCTATTTCCGTTATTAAAACACTACAAATATAACATTATACCGAATATTTATCACATTATCGGTATAACATTATACCGATTATACCGAATATTTATGGAATGCAGCAATTACTAATTTTTCATAAGTGAAATGTCAACAATAATACAACTGCAAAATTAAGCTTCAAAAACCACCTTCAATTTTGGGGCAGGGATTTATTTTCTCCCTAAAATTTGCCAGACGAAAAAGTTAAAAGTCAATTTCTAAAATATTGCTGTTTTGAATGTATTTATCTTAAGTCTAATTTTATTTCTAGGTGATCAAGAATTTCAGATTGACAATCATTTGTGTTATTAATTAACAAATATTGCATTACTTATTGGGAATGTCTAATAACCTAAAATAAATTATGCAACAACGGAAACATTTAAATTTATTATAAATATATACGGATGGCGTAAAAAATATACGTCATTAACAATATAAAAACGTTATCCTCCTACTTAGGTTACCTAAATTCAAGACTTATTATTACACAGTTATTAATAATTAATTAAATTACACTACTATTAATTTTTAGAGAATTAGAGAAAAGGTTGTTGATTTTACCAACAAAATGGAGACATCTGATGTTGTTGACTATGGCGCCAAAATTGACAGTAAACTGAAAGTCATTTTCAAAGGTTAAGTTTAGATAAAGTCTGTGGGGTTGGTAGAAAGTTTAAATGTAGAGAAAGAGATAGTTTTTTCTTTTGAGAACAAGATAAAAACCTGGGATATAATAGGGAGATTTTGAACCCCTTAAATTTTAGCTTATCGTTATCGTTATATTGAGCATGCGCAATGCCAAAAAGGATACTTTTGTGGCACTCCGCAAGCTTAGTTAAGGATAATGATAACTAAAGGTAAAAATGAAGGGGTTCAAAATCTTCTATTTTGTGGGAGAAAATAAGTGGGTTTTTTTTACTAGAAGAAAAAACGATCATTAGGAAACATTATGGCTGGAATTTTATTTAAAATATTAAAATAACAACAGGTTTTGGGCCCGGAAGTCAGCGCGTTGCTGGTGAAGCAAAGTAGAAACAAGAACAAAGGAGACTAAAAAAGTGTAACAAGCAGAAAGTGCTGGTGAATTATTAAAAATAATTATCTGCAGTGAATTATCTACAGTTGAAGTACTCAAGGATGCCGCAAATTTTTATTCCTGGAAGTTTCAACTTGTAATTTTCATGAAGGCAAAAGAAGTATCTATTTGAGGCTGTCGATGGGTCATTAGTCTGCCAAGCAAATGAAACAAATGAGTACTAAAATAAATGAATGGTTTAAAAAGGATGCCTTCGCCCAAAAGATGATTATTTCTACTATAAATAAACATCTGTTAACACATTTATTAGCATGTAAAACGTCTAGGAAAATGTTTTATAAATTGAGTAGGTAATATATACGGCAAAAGTAATGAACAACAAAAGTGTTCATTTCTTCAAGAATTCTACAATTATAAATTTGTAAAAGAAATGGACATGCCATCTTGCCATCATGAAATTCTGGGGTTAAGCAGTCAGGGTGGCAGCTTATTTAACAAAGAGAAACCCAACTTCATCTTTAGAAAAAACACCGACATACATACATACATTTTTCTACATTTTTTAAAATGTAGAAAAATCATAAACCGAATCTTAAATATATACTAGTATTTTGTTCAAAGGTTTTAGTGAAGAGGTTGGGGTATTTAAACAAATTGGACGAAAAAAGTCAAGAATTATTATTTATAGGATATTCTTCAAACGCATATAGTCTCTTTGATGAGAAAAATAATTAAATTATTACATCCTGGGATATAATATTTCCAAAAATAGGATGCCAAATAATAAGATATCTCGATGATGATGATAAAGATGTAGAAGTTAATGAAAACAGTGATAAAAAAAGATAATTTAGATAAAACTTGATGATTTTTTTTTTAAATCAGACAAAGAATCACATGAAGAGGTCTATTATAGAGATGAAATTGACGACAGTTAACTAATGAAAAACTTGGTCGTGGCAGAAGCAAGAAGTTTAAAAATAAATTATATAGGTACTGAAACTAAATTATATACATTACGAATTATACTTTGTTGATATTTGAAGACGCATTTCATGGTGAAGATAAAGAAACATGGTTAAAAGCCGTAGAGGAGGCGAAGAGATCAGTCGAGAAAAAGACATGGGAATTAGTTGACCGTAAAGAAGCTGAAAATAGGAAGATATCATCAAATAGATATATCAAAGAAAATGGAACTTATAAAGCATGATTAGTGGTACGTGTTTATGAATAACAATCAGGGTTATAGAGTACCTATAGAGTAGATAGAATCTTTTTCAGAATCTTTCGGAAGAAAAGACGCCTCTTGTGCCAGGGACAACTTCCCAAGGGTGAAGTCTCAATCCTCTAGGCTTTCAAATAAAGGAGATAGGCCCTTTTATTCACATTTCCTAGACGTCACCACCGGTACTTATCGAATTCCCCTGGTATGTGGATTATTCGTGAGTACTCGATGGAAATTTCTACAAGGATCTAGAAGCCTAGTTCGCCTATATAAAGGCCGCGGCGTGCCGGCGAAAGAACTCGGTCTTAATCATACAGCGATCGAGAGCGAAGAAGCAATATTCAACGAAATAACTGCAATTTCCGAAGTGTTTTCAGCTTGTATTTAATTAGATATTGTGTTTGAAGAGTTAAATACTTTTTTATTGTTGTTAAAAGTCTCACTTATCTTTAGAACCCCGGAAGGATGATCAATGGTATCAGAAATGAAGGATTAGTGAGTGAAGATTTCGAATTTTATGGTTAGTACTCGGTTCACCAAATTACGACAATATAGCGGATTTAAATGAATTGATAGAAATGCTGAAAAGACGACAAGATGAAAGCAACAAGAAAACAAAGAAAAGAATTCTAGAAGTTACAGAAAAGCTTGAAAGATGAAATCGAAGTAGTTCGAGAGGACAAATCAGAGGACACATCAGCAGGAACTGCCGCCGCTGTAGCTCTGAAGAACAATACACGCGGCGGAAGAAAACCAATGCCACCCAACGTACAGATTCGGGAAACGCCACCGTGTCAGTTTAAGGGAGCGAACGCTAGCAAATGATGTCCTAGCCCCCAGAATAAGTATCTACGATTAACTGTAACAGTGAGAACTTCGTCGCCCAAGGAATCCTTAATGGCTAGAAAAGTGACATCACCATCGACACAGGGACAACCAGATCAGTCGTACGTCCAGTCTTGGTAGCAAGGACGTCCGTGGTTATCCAAAGGCGTTAACCAATATTAGACACAGCCAACGGAGCAGAAATCACTGTATACAGAGAGGCGCCAGTCGAGCTTAAAATAGGAAGTACCAAGGTAGAAATGTAGGCGAATATAGTCGATGAATTTATTTTCGGATTAGTCGTCATGAAAGAATTCAGTTCAATATCAGTTGATTTCGAGAAAAGATTATTAAGAGTGGAAACGAACGAATAAATCATTTTCTTAACGAAGAAATCATTTTCTCAACACCGACACAGGAAACAAACAAGATAAGACTTATAGTGGATGAAGATTTCCGATTTTCTGGAAATTCGGACAAGATCATCACAGCGTCTTTGGAGAAGAAGCCGGATCGATTAAACAATCTTCGTATTCTAACCTGACAACGGTTGACATGATGGAGCCTCCATTGCAAGGTGTTTAGTGGATGTGACGAAAACCGTTCTTGTGAGGGTAGGTAACGTGAACACCAATAGAGTAACTCTAAAGAAAGAAGAAACCCTAGAAATTTGCGAACCGGTTAATTTGGGAACGTATAAGTGTAACGAGATGCTGCGAAGAAGACTTACCAGGGACTAAAAGTGCAACCACAACTACAGAGCTTCTATGTTTTAAGAAAAACTGGAGTCACCTGAGTGAAGTGGAAATGAGGAACGCTTTAGATTTCATTGAAGAAGCCGATGTTTTTGCAAGACAAAATTACAAACCGAACGAATCTTGTATAACATCGAATCAACACTGGCAACGAAAACTATAGGAAGTTTAATGTAATGACGAAGAAAGACAGCTACTCCTTGCCACGTATAGACGACACGCTGAACACCCTTGCTAGTTCAAAATAATGATTTTCAATGTTAGATCTGAAGAATTCATCTTCAGAATAGGAACTTTAGGAAAATGACAAAGACAGAGTTTTCAGCAGGAAATGGTCTGTACTAATTTAACGTGATGCCATTTGGCCTATGCAAGTCCCCCGGCCACTTTCGAACGTTTGATGGAATTAATCTTACATGGAAAACATGGAAAATGTGTCTAGTTTACCTGGATGGTTCACCTGTTGAATCTGAGAGAAGTCTTCGAGATTCAGAAATGCTCATCTCCAGCTGAATTCCAAGAAGTGCATACTGTTCCAAGAAAAAGTCAACTTTCTCAGACATGTATCTTCCAAAGAAATATAGACGGATCCGGATAAAATTAAAGCAGTGCAGGAATGGTCTACATCAAAGAACAAGCACGATCTGAGAAGTTTTCTTAGACTCTGCAGCTATTATCGCCGATTTGTGAAGGACTTTTGGAAAATTGCCAAGCCACTGCATCACCTGACAGAGAACACAACCTAGTTTTTGTGGAGACGGGGGTGTCAGCAATCTTTCAATGAATTGAAGCAACGTCTAACATCTGTACTTATCCTGGCATATCCTCTAGATGAAGGACTATTTATACTGGATACTGATGCTTCGCAAAATGGAATTGGAGCTGTACGATCCCAAATACAGAATGGTGAGGAAGTTGTCATCAGATACTTCAGTAAAACACTAGGAGAGGCGGAAGGAAACTACTGTGTGGCAAGAAAAGAGTTTTGGCAATAGTTAGAGCCACTGAACACTATCACAGTTTCTTATATGGCAACAAATTCCTGGTGAGATCCGATCACTCCGCACTGCAGTGGCTGCTGAACTTGAACCCTGAGGTACAGCTAGCTCACTGGCTAGTGAAACTGCAAAACTACGACTTCCAAATTAAACATCACAAAGGAAGTAGTCATGCCAACGCTGATAGCTTATCAAAAAGACCCTGTGCTCAGAAGTCCTGCAACTATGGTCAACGTCAAGAAGAGGAGTTATCCAGAAATACATTACATCAAGAGCAAACGTCTTACCGGGATTTTGAAAGTCGAACAGGAGTGCCTTAAAAAGGGAGTTAGACCACAATAGCAAGAAATTTACAGACATGGGCAACGACCGACTGAAAGAATATTGGTTGCAGTGGTACTCGTTATGCTTACAAGATGACTTAATCACTCGTAGGAGAGTCCCTATGGAAAAGCCATTGTGTACCAAACGGTCGGTACTTCAAGAGTTATATGATCGTAAAAGTGGGGGACATTTTTTGGAGTCAATCGAACACTGGCTAGAGTAAGAGATCGCTACTACTGGATCAACTGTCGCAAGAATGTAGAATAATGGTGCAAGCGATGCAGTCCAGACAGCGATGGAGAGCGAAGAAGCAATACTTAAGTCTTGAAAGGGATTAGAACCTTTGATGTGAAGATAACACTGATGCAGTTTTCCACATAACACCAAAACACTATACTGCACTCAACACGCGTTTCACCAACTTGGTTGTATTGTGTTTGAAGAGTTAAATAAAAAAATATTGTTGTTACAAGTCTCACTTATCTGTAGAATCCCGTAAGGAGTAACAATATTGACGGCTATAGTTCTTATTATAATGTAAAAACCAGACTTGTAGATAGGGTAAATAGGAGTTTTAAAAATATACTACGAAAGAATTTTAGTTTAAAAGGAAACAAGTGACTATTTTAATAAGTATTAGTTCTAAATACAATATACCAATCGCCATAAGACAAGTAAATGACAAATTAATATAAAAAAAACTGTTGTTAACACTATATGGCCACCTAAAAATCACTAATCATCATAATATAGTATAAAGAACTATATAGTATATAGTTGAAAAAAGAACTTACGAATAACTTCATAAATTTTGCAAAATACAATATATTTTGTAATTTTGAACTTTTTGTACATTTGTGTGGTTATAATTCATTATATAGTTCGCCTATCTTTCAAGACAGTACGAGTCTCTTTTTTTATGATTTTATTATGTATATATATTACTTTCTACCACACATATTTCAATTATATTTATAAAAATCTAATATAATTTTTGAAAGGTCGGTTTAGTAAAAAGTAAATGCATCTTCACGTAATTCTAAATGTGAATTTTCAAAACGGAAAGCAAACATCTTACAATTTCTTGAAGTATATTTCTAAATAAACTGATATTATACTTTTCATGTTTTATATTTCAGTTGTTGCATACTTTAGTCTTTTTAAAATAAAAAATATTTTTCCTACCCTGTCCTTCCTATCTTCAAATCTAGGCTCACGAACTTTAGAGGGCATCAAGATGAACATATTTTCGATACTTCTCGGTGAATATGCTTGTACTTACAGTAGCTTCTTTGTCTCCACTCAGCCTAGAACGACTCTGAAAAGAATAGAAAAAGATTTTTAATAGGGTTTTCAAAGAAAAAAATGTATTTCACAAATCATTTATATACTCGTAGCATGTTATGAAGACTATGGCAAACTTGGTAGAAGAAAAACGAATAAAAGTAATTTGACGAATAATTCGAAAACGAATAAATAATAATGTAATATAAAAAATACCAAATATATTTGATTTTCTGTATTTTTCAGTTACTAGAGTAAGATACGTTAAGTGGCGGTTTCGATTTTCTAGTTGATTTTCTGGATTTAGCCAGGTATTTGAATTTCAGTATGCGCACTCTTATTATAATCAGGAAGATATTGAAGTATGTCTTCAGCTATTTAGAAATAGAAATAAAAATTATCGCTTGAGTCCGTTTTTAGTAATATTTAAACTTTTCCAAATGGATTTTCTCAACGTCACGTGTATTAACTATTATTAATTTCGTGGTCTTTTGGATTGGTCCGATTCAAAACGAATTTGAAAATTCAATCGGAAATTTTATTTTGTTATACTGTCGCTACCGGTGCATGAATCGGAAAAATGTGAAATGCTTCAGTCCGCTCTCAGTAAATTTTAAATGTTTCCGAATAAATTTTCTTAACGTCACGTATACTATTTTTAATTTCGTAGTTTTTTAATACGTCCGAGTCAAAGCGAACCAGAATTCACTCGGAAATTTATAATTTCTTATAGATTCGCAATTTGTGCGTGAATTGGTAGTCAGTTTCCAATCATGTTTAAATTTTTTATCTATTTTCTCTGCGTCATGTATACATTTTCACTTTCGTTCTCTTTTGAATGCGTTCGAGTTAAAGAGAACGAGAAAATTTTCTCAGCAGTTTATAATTGTTTAGAGTTACGATTTGCGCGTGAATTCTTTTACATACGTTCGAATGTAAGCCAACGAGAAAATTCATTCGGAAATTTATACTTTTTTTATAGAGTCGCAATTGGTATGAAGGCGTAGAAGGGGCACAAGAAAATATTTTTTTCTAATTCTGACTTTAATCTCAGAATTCTGACTTTAATCTTAGAATTCTGAGTTTAATCTCAGAATCACGAGTTTGAACTCTTGTATTTAATTAAAATCTATGTAGTTATTTTATTATCTTTATTCCAAATTTGTATGAAAAAATATATAAACTTCTTATCTACATATAACATTCAAAAACGAAGGACCTTAACCTTTTTAAACACAGAAC
This sequence comes from Pogonocherus hispidulus, assembly GCA_963924545.1. Classification (NCBI taxonomy): domain Eukaryota; kingdom Metazoa; phylum Arthropoda; class Insecta; order Coleoptera; family Cerambycidae; genus Pogonocherus; species Pogonocherus hispidulus. The sequence continues at coordinate 8,549,645 of OZ004697.1, read as the reverse complement.
TGCATATTCAGAGAATCGAAGTTTTGACATTAGGACAGAATGCCCGTGCAGAGTGCGTTCAGAAACGAAACCAGAGAGAAAAGCTAAAAGCAGAATTGCCATAACAACATGAACAAGGTATCTCATGCAGGGTTGCCACATTAGCGCAAAAAGCGACGACAATCTTGGGTTTTTCTTATAACCGATTTAATATTAGCATAAATCTACTTTTTGGCAAATATGCCATAAAAATGGCCAATTTATGGAGAATTTATATCCAAAAGAGTTTTGGTTAATTCTTTTGCCCATATCTGACTTACTGCTAGAGATAAACTTATTAATCCCAATATCAAGTTGATAAGATAGCGCTTAATTAAACATGTAAAAATATGTAGGGTGTACTTTTGATTTTCAAGAGTTGACATCAGTACTTTTCAAATTTGCATGAGTCATCTTGAAAAATTAAAAAGATAAAGGGGCGAGCTTATTTCCTGTTCAACTTGGAATAGGTGCCTAAAATGAAGCGCTTTCTAGAAACTCAAAAACAAATTTTACACTTGAAGAAATACAAAAGAATTAATTAAAAGTCTATTGGGTCTCTATTGGCACTTTATATTACTAGAAGGCATGTCTAATGTTTAAAGAGGCTACTTTTCTAAAATTTATACAGGATGGTCATAATGTTAGATTAACTTTAATAGGTACCCAAAACGTCATTTTTCAAATGGAACATTCTGTAAATGAATCATTCTTCATCAGTATGGCAATATTAAAGCTGAGTATAGTGCTTTTTCTTCGGTGCAGGGATAATTCTGCGCATTAACAATGGTATTATATATACTGATAGTATATAGTATCTACACTCTACAAATACTAAAATCGGCAGTCTTGGTTACCTTCTTTACTTTTTAATATAAATTACAGTAAGTATATATATAATATGTAACAATATGCTAGTGGAGTAAAAAAAGTTGATGCTTATATTTAAAAAAGATTACGATTTACCTTTTCGCACTAATATAAAATCGGTTATAAAGTTAAAAATAGATTCCTACACATTTCAATTTTGGTACAAAGATTCTATTACCATAATACCATGAACGCTAAGAAGTATTTCTGCACCAATGAAATCATCATTTATTCCTACTTTAGTAGTTATTTCCAAACTGACGAGGATCAATAACTCCGAAACATTTAACATTTTGTACTATTATACAATCAAATATTGTATAATAGTTAGTAGTGGTGAGAAACATACCGTAGTGCCCTTTTTGGGTCTTTGCTACTATCCGTCTGACAATTATTGTCAAATTGACAGACAGGTAGGATAGATAAATAAGTAGGATTGAGGCATATATATAATACTACTATATTGAGCTAATCGAGTTTGTTTTGAAGCCACTTTATGAGATAGAGTTATATATTTCGTTCTCTTTCACGGACAAACGTTCCTTTGCACATGCCCAGGTGTTGTCCAATCAAATCCAAGAATTTCAATGTGGCACTAAAGTAAAGAAACACCGAGCTTTTGTTTTGTCATATACAGTGTGGCCCATTATGAAACCAGGACAACCTTCTAAAAAATTTTTGGGAAGCGCGATTCCAATGAATTTTTTTGTATATATTAGCTTCCTAGATGTACTTATTGAACATAATATGTTCAATACGATGATCCAGCTGCTAATCCTCAGACTACTACGATTTTTTCAATCAATTTTTTTAAAATTACTTTAGGGATTTAGGGGAATAGGGGATTACTGTAAGTAAGTAAAGGAACAGTATTCTAAATTAACAATACTTATTAGAGTGTTCAATGCCTGCTATACCATTTAAGCGAGACACAAATTCAATAAACTTGAAATATAAGGCTCTATAAAAAAAATTATTCTTCGATACAAATTGATAAAATTTGGGCCACAGGGGTTTTAAGTGATGCTGAAGAATGCCATGATGTCAAATTTTTAATAAAAAAATTCCTAAAGTAATTTTCGAAAAAATTGGTTGAAAAAAAATCGTAGTAGGCTGAGAATTAGCAGCTGGTAATAGGTTCAACCAGTACATCTAGGAGGCTAATATATATATATATATATATATATATATAAAAAAATTCATTGGAATCGCACTTACCAAAAATTTTTTAGATAAAATTACCAAAAAGGATGTCCTGGTTCTTAATGGGCCACCCTGTATGTGTTTTGTCATATATGTGTTTTGTGGTGTGGTTATGTGTTATGTCACAGTTTATCTTTTGTATTTCATGTATATTTGTGTTTCCAGAAAATAAATGTGTTTTTCGTAGTGCCGGCAATTTAGAAGTGTTTTATTTAAGTGTATCTTGTAGTTTTAGTTTTGTTCATATATTTGACTTATTAGTGATTACGAGACATTTGCTCATCAAATTATTTCGACGGTATTTTTACAGTCGCAACTGCAAGTGTAGGTACATAAGAACATTTTGTAAATTTAAATATGTAGTGAATTATATGAATTAATTATAGGTACTGTACCTTATTTTCATTAATTTAATTCCACAGATATCGCAAAATGCCGAAACGAAAAACTCAGTCGAGGTTTTGACTTTTGTGCGAAGGAAATATTCCATATGAAGTCGCATACCTTCAGTATGTATTTTTAAAATTTTCTTTTCAAATACAAACTGCATCCACTATTTTGGTAAACTTGATAAATACGGGAACATCCCAATGACAAGATTGAAAAACTGTTATATGTAGATAAAATACAATATAAAATAAAGTTAATTTATTGTAGGTATTCTACAGTATATGAAGCAAAATTCCCGCGGTTTGCTGCGCATGCGTATTTGGTATTTTCTCCGTGAAAGAGACAATAGATATGATTCTGGACTATTCTAATTTGGCTTCACATTTGAAGCATGGTAAAGATTACATACGCTCCATATAGTAGTATTATATATATGGATTGAGGATTGTCTTGCTCAAAGACAATAGAGGTCACTGCTGTAATGGCGTCTGCGGATAAGCAGGTCGCTATCTGTCTGTCAATTTGATAGACAGATAATAATAAATAGATAATTTTTTATTTCCGACTAATCAATTAACCATGACTTTGACAACACACATTTATTCCAAATCATTGGATGAGAAGGGGAGGAATGACCTGCTTGAAGCTCCGATTTAACAGAACTGGACTATTTTTTGTGGGGTATAATAACAAGTATAATATATGTAATACTCCTACAAATACAAAAGACATGATACGCCCAATTAGAATAAGAGTTTTTTAGAATAAAAGCGCAGACAGTTTAAGAAACGTCTGCGCAGATCATTCGAATGTCGAATACAGGAATGTATAGACGTATCTACTAGGAGGTTACTTTGAATTATAGACGGTATACAGTGTGCTCTAGATAAAGACGAGAAGTATGGGTATTTCGGAAACAATAAGAGATACAGAGTTGGTTAAATTTGGAAAAAGTTGAGTAATTTTAGGGTCAAGAAAATTCAAGGTTATATTTGCAAGAATTCCCTCCCTTAAATAGATACAGGGTGAAAACAAAAAATGTGCTTTTGCTGGAAACGTCCATAATTCGTTTATTATAAAAGATACATTTAACAAATTTTTAGGGCAGGCATAGTAATCAGCAAGGACTACAAAACTGACCTCTAAAAAAATTTAGGTCTACTAAATTCTTCCTAATACTAATACCTCCTTATTTTAAATGGAATATGTACAGACTTATTTCTTTTTGCATTTTTTAATATTTTGGCAAATTTAAGGGTCATTATGCAAGATTCCCTATACCCATGTATATTCCCAATGTATGGTTTTTGAGATATTTGACACTTGCAAGGTCTTACGACTCTTACGTTATATTTATTTTCAAAATCAAGTCATCAGGAAAAACAATTGAATCACAACCTGAATATAGAATGTCAAGGGCTGCTAAAATTGAGGAAAAGGGTATTATACAGGGTATTTAAAAAATTCGGTTGCAAACTAATTTTACAAAAACTCAAGTTTTTTTAAATGCCCCCCCCCCATTTTTACTTCCATTCAATTCCTCAAAAAATACTGGAATTATGTGTATAATTTACTATACCTAAAGCAAACCTTTTTTGAGTTATTTGCGAAGAACTGGTTCTTTTGTATTTATAAGCAAATCTGAAATTATACTTGCCTACTTGTTACTAACAGGCATAAAACAATAGTTTAATCAACTTGTCAGGTAATTTGCTCTCTAGAAAAAAACCATAGATAACTATCTTAATACTAACAGTTAGAGGCAAAATGGCGACGGAAAGTAAATATTTTAGACTACTAGATATGTACGATTTTGTTTATTTCATTGGCTACAGCACCATTTATCGGTTTGGAAGAAAGTAAAAATGCTTCTCGGGCGTGTTCTATGTAAAAAAAATATCATTTATTTCATTTAGGATTTGCTCTTAAGAAATATCTCGTTTAGGATTAAATAATGAAGATTTCTTCAATTTACTAGTCAAGTCATTTATGGTACTAATCATTTATGGTGAAGTGATAACGTTATGATGACGTTTTCTGTGAGATATCCAGATTGACCAAAACCTTTATGTGACACCATGACACAGTTCATTAATAATTAATGTAAAACTTATGGTTCACGCAGAAGAAAGCCGGAAAAAATTAAATATGTGATAAGTAGTGACAACAATGAAGTAAAGGTTTTGAGATACTCACAGCTTATCCGTCTAAGTATTTGAAAGGAACCGAGCAAGAGTTGGGAATAAGTGCAAAAAGTGTTCACAGAATTTTACAAATGTACAAATTCCATACCTATTGGTACGTATAGCAGCAGATTGTCAAAATCGTATAAAATTTTCGGAATTTATGTTAATAAAGTGAGGACTTTTCTAAAAAAATTATTTAGAGTGACGCGGCAAAATTCAATAAGAACGGACTATTTAATAGGCACAACTCCCATTACTGGAGTGATACGATCCCCATATGGTAAGAGAGAGGTAGTTTCAAAACTATTGGAGTTTTAATGTTTATTGTGCCATAAAAAATTACGCAGTAGTAGCCATTAATTTTTATAATAAAAATTTAAATGGTGAGAAGCATTTAAAAAGACTTAAATATTTTATCAACAATAAGTAACTAATTTTCTTATTTATTTTAGTTGAACGATATCTGAATATTTTAAGAAACGAGATTGAAAACAATTTTATGGACAATTTGCCCCTGAATGAATACCGTGAAGTGTGGTATCTGCATGGCGGGGCTTCTCCTCATTGTCAATCACAAGTAACTAGGTAGATAATTTCAGACTTGCTTATAAATACAGAAGAATCAGTTTTTGCAAATAACTCTAAAAGAGTTTACTTTAGGTATATCAAATATATTCCATTATTTTTTTGAGAGGATTCGAATGGAAGTAGAAAAAATGGGGGTTGCCATTTAAAAAAAATTGAGTTTTTGTGAAATGAGTTAGCAACAGGATTTTCGAGATGACTTGATTTTGAAAATTTTGAACATATCGTAAAACCTTGCCTGTGTCAAAATTCTTTAAAAGCTAACTAAATATCTGAAAAACAGTACACTTTCGGTATAGGGAATCTTGAATAAAATGACCGTACGAATCGATTTCCGGTATTACCGGAAAATGCAGAAAGTCAAAAATATTTTTAAAAAGTCGGCATCTATTAGGCATCTATTAGCCTCCCACCCTTCAAAATTCTACCTGTATTGGTTCTCCATATACAGATCGATTCAGCTCGTCGTGACATACCCTCTATATGGGTGAGTTTCCAGTACACACTCAGTAACTTCGTAAATATCAAGATATAAAAATTTTTCAAAAAGTACTTCTAAGTGATTTTTTGTGCCCTTTTCAACCCTCTGATTAAAAACGTTCTCATTAAAAAACAAAAGAGCAGCGACATGTACAGTGATTTTTTAAAGGGAACACCCTGTATTTTATTTCATAATTTGAAACGCTATCCAATTTTGAATATGACATCGTTTTTATTTTTTCTTTAAAGTGGTAATATGTGAGTAAGGAACAATACAAGAAATTATCTACTAGCAAAGGTACTAGCAAAGTTTACAAAAGATTTTATTCTATAAACTTTGGTACTAGGCCATGGATTGCAAAATTGAAACAAAATATTTATGGAAATCAATGAAAATAAAATCATTAACAAAGTTATGAGTTATTTTGCATAACTTTTGTCTTCACAAGCATGCTTTGTTTTCAATAATCGTGCAATCCATGGCCTAGTACCGATAATTTCTTGTATTGTTCCTAACTTACATATTATCACTTAAAAAAAAAAATAAAACGGTGTCATATTCAGAATTTGATAGGATTTCAAATTTTGAAATAAAATACAGGGTGTTCCATTTAAAAAAATCACTGTACATGTCGCTGCTCTTTTGTTTTTTAATGAGAACGTTTTTAATCAGAGGGTTAAAAAGACCACGAAAAATCACTCTGAAATACATTTTGAAAAATTTTAACATCTTGACATTTACGATGTTACTGAGTGTGTAATGCAAACTCACCCACACTGTATAGGACATTCATTACAAAAAAAAATAAGAGAATTAATACGTCAATTCAAAAATAACATAATATACTGGTTGTTGCATTTGAAAAAATTGAGCAAATGCTTTTTGAAATACACTAAATTAAATTTGATGTGAAAAACATTCTGTATAAAATGATCGGGTATTTAATTAAGTATCGCAATAGGGCCGATATTTTGGACTTTCACGCACTATTGGGCCATACTTTCGTACTTAGATGTAAGATGTGGTAGATACTGTGGATATATACTATAAGGTTACTGACAATTTTTTACAATGGTGTACTAATAGGTAGGATACCAAGAAACTAATTAGTAGTAACAGTGTTTCTTGCTGAAGATAATAATTATATACTATACACCGTATGTAAATTGATAACGCCATCTTTTTATAAATCATTTTCATATTAGGTAATTTTAAATCTTAAAATATACAAAATTTTTATCTGATATATATATATATATATATATATATATATATATATATATATATATATATATATATAAATAGATACACTATTTGAAAGTGAAATAATATGTAGGGTGTTCCATTAAAAAAAGCAACTTGGTTTTTCCATGACTTTCTTCTTTATTGTAATAGATTTAAGAGAATCATAAAACATTTTTCCCTACTTGGTTAGTTCATCTTTAAAAAATAACCGACAGTTTCACTGCATATCAGTGACCCTGTATAAAATAAATGGAGGCCACCTATACCACTTATACCTGCCTGCCGGCCACACCCTGCTTGCTGTACGGCTTTCTAAAATGTAAATGTAGTTGGTCGTACGGTTATATGACCCAGCCAGACAGGTTCCTGCACCTTCGTTCTGGTTTTATAATATACACATATATCGTGATTATGTGAATGGAGAATGTGAAGTTTTACGTGACGACTTTTATAAAATCGTACTTAAAATAACGAGTAAATGTATATTAAATTGATATTTAATAATGAACATAGTGCCTTGAACCCATACAGGGTGAGTCAACGAAAAGTTTTATCCTCGATTATCTGTCGAAGGATTGGTTTCAATGGAAAATACTCGGACAGGCCGATTTTTATTTGAAGGGGTATTTCTACAGAGTCCCAAAAAGGAGAGGGAGAGGTGATATTATTCTATATTTTTTATAATTTCTATGGGACACCCCGGATAAATGCCAATAATATAAAAATGTGTCCTCCCCCAAATAAAAATCGACCTGTCCGAGCATTTTCTATGGAAACAAATTCTTTGACAGATAATCGAGGATGAAACTTTACGTTGACTCACCGTATATAGTCGGAAGATAAAATAACCAGTTTACCATGATACAACTACACCAGTGATTTTGTAATATATCTATAACTAAATCGCAATTCGTAAATTATTGTCAATCACTAGAGGCAGGAACTTACATTGTTTTTTATTTTTAGTTTAGACAGGTGTAGAATGCTATTATTAGTATGCCAACCCAGAATTTGGGACTGGTCCAAAATACCACTCTACGAAATGAGAAATTTTCCAAAGTGGTAATGAAAATAGACTTATTAAGAAATATTTTCATGGCATGTAGCCAATGGGAAAAAAGAATGTAAGAAATTCTTCATCCTGATTGGTTGCGCTCTGTTGGAATTGTTAATTCTGTAAAATGTAATTCTCTGTAAAATGGTGATTGTTACCGACCAAAGAAAATGGTATAATAGCAGGTCAAAAATATTTATTTTTACCCATATATTACCTACACTTTTAATAATTCATCCGTACCTAAATTTCTTCCTAAGTAAATGTAGAATATTGTACTAGTGAATTAAAGTGTGTAAACACATTTTCTCGTAGAGTGGTATAATGGACTAGCACCAGTAATATTAATATATAATAAATATTATACATACCTACAAAGTAATGATTGCAATATTTTAACATACACAAGTTCACACACTATATACATTTTTGCTACTAATCGCCAACACCAACAATCATCGCGAAATGATCAGAGCAAGTGAAGCGAAATGCAGTTGTGCCTGCAAAAATAAATTATCGGTGGAGTGGGAATACAACCGCAATTTTAATGAGAACAAAGGAAAGAAGTAGAAACTTGAACCGGCAGCAACATACGTGTGAGTGAGAAAGACTTAAGTCCTTTCAAATAGCCTTGCAACTTGCGACATAGATACATTACATATACCAGATTGTGCCAGGTCACCCACCTCTCACTTGTGAAAGGCTTGGAATTGCGTCGTGAGTTTCTACAGAGGGAGAGCTGAACTGTTATTAAATTAAATATTAAATTCAAATTACGGACGATACTGGAAGGGGTAGATTCGATGCAACGTTAAAAAAAGAACTGCAAAAATGTAATAAAAGTATGAAACCAGTCAAGAGGTTTATTTTATTTTCAATAAAATCTTGACCTTATTACTTAATCAAAGCAGTTTATTTCTAGAACTGTTTATTTTTAGAATTGATTTTCTCAGAGTCTTGGAGGCTATTTTAATTTTCGTGGTTTTTTGACCACGCTAGAGTCAGAGCGAATGGAAAAATTCACTCAGAATTTTTTAAAATTTTTTTCAGTCTGTGTTTAACACGTACAAAATGTATTACATAAACACTGAACTACAAACCACAGATTATTTATTACACACTCAACTGTCTAACTCTTTTTGTACTGGTGTCCCACAGACCACAGAGTTTGGTGTCCTTATTTAAATAACAGAACACTGAACCACAGAAAACAATAGATTTTAGAAGCCATTATAGATATAGAAGATATATCTGATCTTGTTAATCAACACGAACGAACACACCCCCCTCAATGAAAAATTTGTCAACAAAAACTAACACCCATATTAATAATAATCACAATAACATGAAGTTAACTAATGACAACTAACCGTATTCTTAAATCAATCTAAGTAGTTCATATTAATAATTAAATATTTATAGACAAATAACTAACAGCATGCTAAATAAGAAGTTAATGTGACAACATCTCATTCTATACATAGAGCTAATTTCACTGCAATAAATCTAACCTGCATTCTGCCTGCATTTACAAACATTTACGCAAAGTGACAAGACTGACAAGTGTCTTGTGTCAAAACTGTTTTGTGTTAAAAAGCAATCAAGGGCGGATTTAGCTTTTCAACATGGGGGAGTATCTCAAAGAATCATATTTTTAAAAAATGTGAAATTAGAAATTATCTGTGTATTTAGATAGGTAGGTACCTACGTTTTTCTTTGGACAAACATGAAATAGCAAATAGAAGTGTTTAATAAAATATCCTTAAGTGAAGTACGTTTATACGTTTTTAAACTAATTACGTTTCTGCTTTTTGCTAATGTAAAATTTGAATTCATGGTAAATCCGCCCTTGATAAGCATTAACTTTGCCTTTTATAATAGGGAGATTCGTAGCCCACGTTAACTCGCGGATTACGGGAGATTTAGAACACCTTAACCTTAAATTTTTACCTTATCGTTATCGCAATCGTTATACTGAGCACGCGCAGTGCCAAAAATGATACTCTTTTTGGAACTGCACATGCTCAGAAGAACGATAACGACGTGCTAAAATTTAAGGGGTTCAAAAACTCCCTAATGAATTCGATAAGTAACAATGCTATAATAAAATTTTATAATAATTATTGAGGTTACTGACATATAAATACGGAAAAGTTCGCATTAAATTATTTAATATTTCAGAAAAACGTTCTTGATCTGTTAATTGGGAGGGAAAAGAAAAACTGCTGACATTTTTGTCAAACTTTTAGGTTAACTTTAACTTATTGTAAAACATACCCAAACTGATAACTAGTGATTTAGCATCATTCTAGCGTTAACATGCATTTAAATGGCATTATTAATGCAGTTTTCACTAATTACATTCTAGTTACGTCTTAGAACATTCTAAGTTTTATTATTAATAAGGCTGTAAGTAACTACAGAAATTTGCACTTTACACAACTTAAATCTAAACAATTCTTTAAACATTTTGTTAACATATCCGCGACTTGATTTTAGCTTCTATATACTACACTTTATAATTTTACTTATTTTCTCTTTTACAAAATGATATCGTATATCAACATGTTTCAGTCTTTTATTATTTTCAGGATTATTAGCTACACCTATTGCTGACTATCTTCATACAAACATATATTAATATTAACAAATAATTTAAAATCAAGAATTAAGCTCATCAGCCAACAAGTCTCACTTGCTGTCATACTTAAAGCTACGTATTCGGCTTCGGTTGAAGATATTGACACACATTGTTGTTTCTTTGAACACCAAGACACTGGCACTGGACAATTAAATAATTTAAAACAGTAGCCAGTGCCAGTAGTCGATTTTCTATCAATAGTCTCCCTCCACCCCAGTCCGAATCTACATAACCTAACACAACATTTTCATCTTTAATACTTCTATAAACCAAACATAAATTAATAGTGCCTTTAATATACTTAAGAACTCTTTTTAAAGCTATATATAACTCACTACTAGTACAACTCTGGTAACGACTAAGAAATGTTACATATGCACATAAATCTGGTCGATTTCCTAATACTGCATACATTTAGTTTCTACCTCTTTCTTTACTCTCAGATCTATTTCTTTTTAACATATCAAATTTAAAATTTGAGTCAATAGGAGTTGATATAGGTTTACAATCAGACATTAAATTGTAACAATAAATTTTTCAAATACTTTTCTTGGCTGACAATTGTAATGCCTTTATCAACTTCTTATTTTACAGTAATACCTTAATAATTAGACACAAAACCTAAATCTTTCAATTTAAAATGTCTACTTAAAACTAATTTTAATCTACCTATATAGGTATTTCTACATTATCTGTGCCATCAATTAATAAATCGTCTATACAAAGTAAAAGATACAATTTTTGACTTGAAACCTTGAGATATAGAGACAATAATCATTTTCTGACCTAATAAATCCCTCATTTTTCATTACTGAATTAAACTTAGTATTCCAACATTTTGGAGATTTCCTTAGGGATTTTAGTTTACAAACTATATTTTTATCAGAATCAATACCCTCTAGTAAATACATATAAATTTAATCCTCAATATCACCATATAAAAAAGCACTTCGAACATCCATTTGATACACAGGTAATTTTGCTACAGGTGCATAATGGTATCACTTATATATCCTGATTCCGTCTGTTCAAAGCCTCTGGCCACTAATTTTGTTTTATATTGTTTCTCACCATTATCAGTATATTTTATTTTAAACACCCATTATTACACTTTAATCACTAGGTGGGTCACTAATAACCATGTATTATTTTCTTCTAGCTCTTTTAATTCTACTTGAATAGCCTCTAACCAATTTTTCCAATTACTTCTTTTCATTGCTTCTATAGGTATAGGTAGATGTTTCTTTTTCTATTCCAGCTAAAAAACTTAGTTCGTAATCCTCTAACCAGTAAGGTTTTCTCGTTTTTCTTTTTCTTGACTCGGGTTTAGCGTCTACATTTTCTGACAAATCAGTAATACTTTCAAATTCTTCATTATCTTCAAAATAATTTGTATCTCTACTACTCGTATTTGATACTTCTTCAATTAATTCCATAGGTTGCCCTATTTCAGGATTTATCTCAATAATTTCATCGTTTTTCTCATGTTTTTCATTTGAACTTTTGATATTTGAATTAACAAAAACCACATCTCTCAAAATTTCTATTTTCCTAGTTTCTGGAAACTAAATTGAGTACCTTTTGTGGGCTCACTACTTATAGCCGACAAAAATTCATATAAAAAGATATATACAATTATATTATGAATCATTCATGTTTTCATCACTAGTTCTGGCTCTATTTGCTGCCAAAAATTTTTCATAAAGATTTCTATCGAAACAAATCCATATAATTACTGTGATTCATGGAAAAAATTATCAAAATTACACCTCTTTTAATATCCCTTATAAGAATTAGGTGTGAGAGCTCCTCTTGAAAAATATTCAACTGTTTCCACCATAGAAAATAATAGTACTAACCACAGAATATCTATAAGAAGAAGGTCATTCTCCTTGTACCAACATCGAAACAGCAATGACTTTTAAATAGCGCCACCTAGTTGCAGGGACCATGGAAGAATTGGAACTAAAATTAATATTTTGTTCCATGGTGCCTAACTCGGTCATGATACAATAAAGGAAGGTATGATATTGTGCATATCCCTCCCACATCCGTGTCGTCACCGAGAGCGCAAATTTGACATTTTACAGTGTTTACATATGTAAAGGTGTGAAAGTTTCGTGGTTTTTACTACATTTTGTCCTCTAATTTCATTTTTTTTGGCAGAGTATTTGTATAATTCTAGTGTATACTAATTATAATCATATGTGAGTATAGTTAAAGTTAATTTTATATTAACACGTATCTAAACTAAAAGTGCAATAAAATGCGTTGTGCTGTGTGCTTGTATAATAGTGATAATCGCAACCAAGAGCCCAATAATTTAAATAATATTAGGTAATTATATTGATATGATATTTAGACAATGTAAACATTGCACTATCGATTATGTTACAAGGTTTTTCACGTTTCCACGGGATGAAGTAATAAAGAAACTGTGGGTGGTAGCTTGCTGTCGAGCAGAAAAGTTTAATGTACATACTGCCAGAATATGTTCCAAACACTTCACCGATGATGATTATGAGATAAATTTAAAGCCTGTAATAAATTATATAACCTGTAATAGATATGGTTCTGTAATGTGGTCATTAAATAAAAAAAAATGAGAAACATTTAAAATTTTCGAATAATTAAAAAAAAATGAATACATTTTTCACTTTTAGTCGTAGGTGTAAGGCGAACGGCGAAATATATGTATTAAAGTTAACTTGTTGCCCACATCCTATGTTTATGAAGCGTTTATCCTATATTTAAGTACTAATCATTTTACACATGAATCAGAATAACTAATTACTTATAATAAAAATTGCAATAATCACCGATAACAGTTATTATTATTGAAGTAGGTAAGAAATTAAAAGAGCCAATTTTAAACCACAGAGATTACCAGGGCATTTTGTATATGATGGGTACCTACCATATGGAGTATATCTAATCTGTGCTTATGATTATTAAAGAACACATTTGAGGACACTGGTAAAATTTCCCAATATTTTCCTATTCGGGACACTGTTTTGTGCCAATTATATGAAAGTTTTGATAATGTTTCCATTGAAATCGTATATAACATTTGTATTTAGCGATCATTCTGCGCTCTCGGTGACGTAATGCGCACAGCGGACGCATTTTCGTACTCACGAATGTCATACCTTGTACTTATTATATCATGTAACTCGGTAGATAATACCGTGAGTTAATTTAAAGGTGACCTTAGATGACCTTTAAATTGTTTATAATACTTGTATTTACATTTATTTACAAAAATATTTAAAATTACAAACACAAATTCACTAAAAAAAGTAAAACTGTGTCTGTTCCTTTAAATATCAATGTAAATCAACGTAAAAGTAAAAAAAATCACAAACGTATTTTTTACAATTTTTATTTAATTACAAAAAGTACATTGACAAGTTTTTCTAATTCTGCCTCTATTTCTTTCATCTACCATTAAGTGTCATTTAACTATTTGGCAGATTAGACTCAAACATATAATGCTTGGAATGTTTTCTAATCTGCCAAGCAGGTACGTGATATTTTATGACGGAGGGGTAGTGAAAAATATAGGCGATTACGATGGGTCACAAAAATTTAAAAGCTATCTGAAATAGTATAAACATATGTTTTACATCTTTTGCATTAACTACCAGTATTACATTAATAACAAGTTTTGAAACTTCTGCTCTCAAGATCCAGTTCGTCTTAAATAGACATTTATGGATTTGGATTTTTAATGAAAATACATTATCTGCTTGCATAGTATAGAACTAATATTACTGTATTTCTTCAACAGTACATTGTTTTTGTTGCTCGACAACTCTCTACTAACAGATTTAGATAGTTAAGTAGTGATTTCTCAATCAAATAATAAAGACATTGTAGAATTATTGCGACTATAAAAATGTACTAATGCTTGTGTTTACGGTTTGCCTTACGTTAATATGCAATTATGCAACATACACAACACATATTAACCTGTTAAAAAGTTGAAAGCAGGTAAAAGTGATTGTTTCAAATAGCTATGTATCATTGCAGAATATAAATTGGTATTACAAACAAAACATTTTGTAACACCTTAGCATTATAAAACCATTTAAAAAACTACTATTCTATATACAAATAAGGTTCCTACTTATTAACAGTGATAAGAACTTACGTGTCTATATTTTCTTATACGTATGTGTGGAATAAAGGCAAGTTTTAAATATTGTATACGCCACTAATTTCACTTTATCATTGCTAATATATAATGAATATGTTACTCTGATGTTCAATACGATAAATGTAACGACACTACTATCAAACTCCAAACAATGAAAGTAAACGACACTTTTTGCACAAAACACTGAAAATATTTTATTTTGTCCTTGCGGCTTAAGATTAGTTACACTCTTTCAGGTGTTAATTGCAGTGTAGGTTAAAATAAATCACATCAAATCATATCTTACTTCGATAGGTTAGTAGTTTTCAACATCATTCGAGAATACATTTTCGCTACTGTTACACTGATGCAATGATATTCATAAAGACTTCTTTTTACTTTTCCGACATTTTGTTCGATATGTTGTATCACCTCATAATCGTAAATTATTTCTGGAACTACTATTCCTTTTCCTTTCGTATTATATGAGTACCTCAAACAGCTAGCATTCCTTTGATTTACCTATAATTACATTAAAAAGTGTTAAAACAAAATGATGCAATTATATTTTCAGTTATTTATTGAATTGAAATTAAAGATACATTAGATTGGATCGTGAAACTTGCTATAAGAATAATTGAAATAGCAAAAAATCAATACCTAAACATTTTGATGTGCCTAATGATATCAATGGAATAAAAGTAACAAGAATGGAGAAGCCTACAAATTTTAATTTTCTTAATTTTACACGATTTTACTTAGTTATTCTTATGGAAAGCTGCATAAATCCCGCGGAAGCATTAGGAATAATTTTAGACGGGTTCTAAGATATTGAAAATCTACAAATTAAATCATAAGCTTCTTTACTTACATTGTAATAATAATGTTTTATTTCAATTTAATTTTATTTATAATAATATTATCCTCCATTTTATTTGGATAAACATAAAATCCAGGGTGGACCGGACGCCGCACGGCTTAGTGTAGAAATTTTAACCAACCTTAAAGATGAAAAAGAACTAGAAATTTTCCTTCCCCTTACCTCATACTTCGGTTGCAGGAACAAGCTGCTTAAGCACCTATTACACTTGCACAACCCTGGTACTAACTATAGAGAAAGTTAATAATAAGAGAGGGGTTAATTGCATGTATTAAACTGTCATCGAGTTTCTGTGGTGCGATAGTGCTGTCACTATGTGCAGCATAGAGAACTGATTTAAATGGCGCGCTTTTCAAAACTATACTTTCTGATTTAATTTTTGTTTGTTTAAAATACAAAACTATTAAAAGAATCTTTCTCAAGGTAAGTTATTCATAACTTACTTTGAAAGAGATAGTTTTAATTGTTTTGTATTATAATAATATCCAATAATGTGGGAGTGTAATAAAATAAATTCTTTAAACAAATATATTTATTAATACAAGGGTATAAATTTAAAATATACAAACATAAAGTTTTACTTATAAAATATTTTACATACCTTATATACAGGTCTATTTGTTTTTATTAATTGTAGGTAGGTACTCTCTACCTTGGATCAGTTCATGGAAAGTTTTTTCAAAAAACATTATTATCTCCAAGCCAGACGTTATATATTTTTTATTTTTTCAATGCTCTGGGTCGGCTATTACAGAGGGGTTAATTCTTGCTACAAATTGAACATTTTTCAAAATACTTTGTGCTTTTAGATGGCAATGGAAGGCTTCTCTTCGATAAGTTGTAACACTTGGGCCACGTTTGTAAAGGGCTAATGCATATAATTTATTATCAGTTTTGTTGGTCCAAGAATACCTTGATTAAACTGAAAAATAATAATGATTTATTGTTATTATGTATTCTAATAATTAGATACAGATTCTCATTTTATAGTTTTATATAAAATATTTACATACCTATTATGCAGGTCTGTTTCTTTTTTAGTATATCTAATCTGTGGTTATCTCTGCCTTGGACCGGTTCATAGAAAGTTATTCTCAAAAAAAAAACAATGAGGTCTGATGGGGGCCGGTTTATAACACAACACAACAGACAGTTTGCTTTGAACTTGAAACTTGAACACAAAGAAATCACAGAATATGGCTTGACCAACGTACAATGTACGATGCCTTGACTTGACTTGCATCAACATGAAATTTAAAATGAGTGTTTATGGCAAGGGGTAAGAGCGGACAGGAAGGATTTTAGTTCCTACAACAGTGGCGCCGCCATGAGCTACATAGTTGCGCAGAAACACGATTATTATTCCCATTATTCCCTATGCTTTCAACCATCTCTTTTTTTAGCTTATCTCTGGTACTAACTTTATTGTCTCTGGTACTAACGGTTTCCACACCCATTGAGGAACCGTGCACATCTTACAAAACTACATAGTTCCCTTCTGTTAAGTTGCTCAATCAACATTTATCTTTTATTTACTGTAGAAGAAAAATACATAAAATGATAATTTTACCTAGTTTGTTTCAAACTATTAGGTTTGTTCCTGCAGGAGTCCAAAACTGTCAGTAACTGTCAGAAGCATGCGCATTACAAATCTAAGCGTTCCAACAAGTGTCGAACGACAGTTCAGGATTTCTTGTCCTCTATTCCAGCTTGAGTCAGGGCAGTTTGCTGATAGTTTGAAAAGTTCACTGATTCTTCGGAAACTCATAGTCCGGTGCATGCGCAATGCGCATTAGCCAAAACCATTTATCAACTTTAACCTCAATTATTGTACGCTGCCTATTATTAATTTTATAACTCAACAAACAATAACTATTTGTTCAGAAATGGATGAAATTCCTCCATAATTTATAGGTTAAAAAATTATTAGGTTATTGTTTATTGTCTTCTTCTTCTTCTGCTATTAAGACTGTCAGGGATTTATCAAAGATTCTATGCAGGAACAAACCTATTGTTTTCAAGGAAAACTACTATAAAAATAAAAACCATAATCAGCTAAATCACGTCGCCTGCAGGAGTGCGTTCGGATGAAGTTGTTTTACCCAGCTGAATCGTTCACCCGGGTGAATGACGTCACAGAAATGTTACTCATAAAATACGAACGATTGTGGTAAGTATAATATGGCGGCAAACTTTAAATTCAAGCAAATGCAATCCAGGTTATGTGTAGTTTACTTCGAGTGATTTTTGAGTAGGTACAATAAGATTTTATCTGTTTTATCGTCAATAGATCAAAATCGTATTCATATTTACCAGGCTGTTGTTTCAACATGCACTATTTATATGAACAACTTTATGATGGAAGACAGTAGTTCAAGTGAAGATGATGATGATCAGGTACAATTTTATTTCGATCACGGCCTCATTTGGATAGATTACGGAACTGTATGTTAGTGGAGTATGAAGTGTCTTCAAGAATAAAACAATTTTTGTTGAAGTTACAATTGCAAATTGCAGTGCAAATGAATTTCAAAGCAATTTTCGTATGAAAAGAGCAACTGTTCTGTCCTTGTAGTGATGTTTATTATACACACAAATACACAAAATATCTAATTATACAAAATCTCTGACAATGTTAATAACTGATAAAATGTCAAAATTCAATTTACTCACATCTGCGCATGTCGTGTGATTATCGTCCCAATTTTAACAAGGGCGAAAAGTTGTTGTCCTAACGATTCTTCTCAAATAACCGAACGGCACGCTCGTACAAAACGCCTGTTAAAACCGAACGACTTTTGGGCGAAAAGTTTCATCTGGACGTCGCCCGGGCGTTATATCCGAACGGCCCCCTGGAGTGCGTTCGGATGAAGTTGTTTTACCCAGGGGGCCGTTCGGATATAACGCCCGGGCGACGTCCAGATGAAACTTTTCGCCCAAAAGTCGTTCGGTTTTAACAGGCGTTTTGTACGAGCGTGCCGTTCGGTTATTTGAGGTGAATCGTTAGGACAACAACTTTTCGCCCTTGTTAAAACTGGGACGATAATCACACGACATGCGCAGATGTGAGTAAATTGAATTTTGACATTTTATCAGTTATTAACATTGTCAAAGATTTTGTATAATTAGATATTTTGTGTATTTGTGTGTATAATAAACATCACTACAAGGACCGAGAAGTTGCTCTTTTCATGCGAAAATTGCTTTGAAATTCATTTGCACTGCAATTTGCAATTGTAACTTCAACAAAAATTGTTTTATTCTTGAAGACACTTCATACTCCACTAACAAACAGTTCCGTAATCTATCCAAATGAGGCCATGATCGAAATAAAATTGTACCTGTTCATCATCATCTTCACTTGAACTACTGTCTTCCATCATAAAGTTATTCATATAAATAGTGCATGTTGAAACAACAGCCTGGTAAATATGAATACGATTTTGATCCATTGACGATAAAACAGATAAAATCTTATTGTACCTACTCAAAAATCACTCGAAGTAAACTACACGTAACCTGGATTGCATTTTTAAAGTTTGCCGCCATATTATACTTACCACAATCGTTCGTATTTTATGGGTAACATTTCTGTGACGTCATTCACCCGGGTGAACGATTCAGCTGGGTAAAACAACTTCATCCGAACGCACTCCAGCTGAATCATTCACCCGGGTGAATGACGTCACAGAAATGTTACTCATAAAATACGAACGATTGTGGTAAGTATAATATGGCGGCAAACTTTAAATTCAAGCAAATGCAATCCAGGTTATGTGTAGTTTACTTCGAGTGATTTTTGAGTAGGTACAATAAGATTTTATCTGTTTTATCGTCAATGGATCAAAACCGTATTCATATTTACCAGGCTGTTGTTTCAACATGCACTATTTATATGAATAACTTTATGATGGAAGACAGTAGTTCAAGTGAAGATGATGATGAACAGGTACAATTTTATTTCGATCACGGCCTCATTTGGACAGATTACGGAACTGTTTGTTAGTGGAGTATGAAGTGTCTTCAAGAGTAAAACAATTTTTGTTGAAGTTACAATTGCAAATTGCAGTGCAAATGAATTTCAAAGCAATTTTCGTATGAAAAGAGCAACTTCTCTGTCCTTGTAGTGATGTTTATTATACACACAAATACACAAAATATCTAATTATACAAAATCTCTGACAATGTTAATAACTGATAAAATGTCAAAATTCAATTTACTCACATCTGCGCATGTCGTGTGATTATCGTCCCAGTTTTAACAAGGGCGAAAAGTTGTTGTCCTAACGATTCTCCTCAAATAACCGAACGGCACGCTCGTACAAAACGCCTGTTAAAACCGAACGACTTTTGGGCGAAAAGTTTCATCTGGACGTCACCCGGGCGTTATATCCGAACGGCCCCCAGCTGAATCGTTCACCCGGGTGAATGACGTCACAGAAATGTTACTCATATAATACGAACGATTGTGGTAAGTATAATATGGCGGCAAACTTTAAATTCAAGCAAATGCAATCCAGGTTATGTGTAGTTTACTTCGAGTGA
Source organism: Pogonocherus hispidulus (assembly GCA_963924545.1). NCBI lineage: Eukaryota > Metazoa > Arthropoda > Insecta > Coleoptera > Cerambycidae > Pogonocherus > Pogonocherus hispidulus. Next base: position 8,529,409 of record OZ004697.1, on the reverse strand, counting down.
TTTTTGAGTAGGTACAATAAGATTTTATCTGTTTTATCGTCAATAGATCAAAATCGTATTCATATTTACCAGGCTGTTGTTTCAACATGCACTATTTATATGAATAACTTTATGATGGAAGACAGTAGTTCAAGTGAAGATGATGATGAACAGGTACAATTTTATTTCGATCACGGCCTCATTTGGATAGATTACGGAACTGTTTGTTAGTAGAGTATGAAGTGTCTTCAAGAATAAAACAATTTTTGTTGAAGTTACAATTGCAAATTGCAGTGCAAATGAATTTCAAAGCAATTTTCGTATGAAAAGAGCAACTTCTCTGTCCTTGTAGTGATGTTTATTATACACACAAATACACAAAATATCTAATTATACAAAATCTCTGACAGTGTTAATAACTGATAAAATGTCAAAATTCAATTTACTCACATCTGCGCATGTCGTGTGATTATCGTCCCAGTTTTAACAAGGGCGAAAAGTTGTTGTCCTACCGATTCTCCTCAAATAACCGAACGGCACGCTCGTACAAAACGCCTGTTAAAACCGAACGACTTTTGGGCGAAAAGTTTCATCTGGACGTCGCCCGGGCGTTATATCCGAACGGCCCCCTGCTATATCTAATCTAGTGCATACTGCATAAAGCACAACACAAACTACACAGAACACAGAATATCCATAGAATATCTATAAGAATACACTACACAATCATAGATTACATAATACATGAAAAGCACATAATATGCGATTCATTTTAAGATCGTAGCGCCAAAATGGCAGAAACCTATACTAACCTATGTTCACTGACACTGACGTTTGAAATTTTATTCATCAAATAGTTCTTGTTGAGAACTTTAAACCAGGTAAAAAGCTTGTAAAACTATTTTGAAAGGGGTAAGTAATGATATAAAATTAAAATAGATTTCAATATTTTTCGAGCACACTCTCTACCCTGTGTTCTTTAGCTTCTTTATTCATACTTGTCTCCTGTAACTCTATAATGTCCAACTTATAGTTTCCGCGATAGCTCCAGATTTTCCCGCTTTTGGAAAAGTATGAAACTGAACTTGGGGTTTTTCATTGTCCAAGAGGAATAATGATGCTCACAGCAATAATGACTCATATCTAATCAAGGCAATTAACTAATATAACAACAGAAATTTCAAAATTCACAATAGAAATACATACGCAAAACTGAACCAAATGAACATACTAGTTATCCGTGCCGCCAGTAGGTAGCGTATTCCTTAGCAAGAATCGCGTATAAGAGGAGACCTAACTTCCTTATATATTAAGCGTTTTCTTTTCAAAATCGCCACGCCCCAGGGCGTCAAACTCTTGGCGGACCATGGAGAGCCATTGAAAAGATCTTGAATTTAGGGAATATTTGTATTTGACAGTTTGTTTACTTAACCTAAATACAAAATAAAAATAGTAAACATAGATTAATTCGGTACTCACAATTAAATTGTAAGTCGTATATTCTGGATCATATACCAGTGATGGGTTTTTAGCAGCTAATTATATATTTAGCCAATGCTAATTATATAATTAGCATTTAACCGGCTAAAAATATTATAATTAGCCGTTAGCATAATATACCAGTCTTTTCATTTTTCACACATTAGAATAATTTTTTCGCAATTACCAATAAAATATTTATATAATTATCCTTACCTACTGGGTAGGTAAGCATAATAAGTATTATTAGGTCATCATATTATAAGTCATTGATAAGGAGAAATTAAATCTAGAGATAGCGATTATTTTGTATTTTATTTTATAATACTGCAATCTTCATCATTTAATTAAGTGCATCAAAAATAAAAATAATCGTACAAATTAAAAAATAAAAATATAAAACAAACTAAATTAAATTAAAAAATAAATAAAAGTTCCAATATATCTCTATATGAGGCCATTTTTTCCACTGGCACTATAATATTTAGCCTGCTAATTTTGAAAGGATTTTTAGCCGGCGGATAATTATCGATAATTAGCCGGTTAATCATAAATGGATAATTATCCGGTACATCACTGTCATATACAGGGTTATTCAGAACTCATCCATAATAAAATTTGGGGATGTTCAACATACATGTACAAATGTGGTAGTGCAAAAAAAAATTTTTTTGGCGGGGTTTTAAAACTATTTAAAAATTTTTCATTGCACGCCGCTGGAAACTGGTCCACTGTAATGGAGTGATCTTGGGACTGACAATGCAAACAGGCTAGCACAAAAAAACTTCGGAAGATCTGAGAGTATACCGACACCCGGCGCAAAAAAGATTTACAGCGTTTTTATTCGGTCGGTTGTAACCAGGCGTTCCAGACAAAAACGTGTCTACTTTTTTATCAAATTCTTAGGAATGTGGTAGAAAAGTATCAGATGTGTTGAAGTACAGTTGCCCAGCTACGTAGTCCTTTATAATGGTATAACTTTAAACATTGTTTACGGGAAATCCTAATTAGTTTTATTAAAATATTTTTGGTGATATCGATTTCTTATTTAAGGATGCACATATCCTCAAAGTTTTAGAGATGGGTTCTGAATAACCCTGTATAGATAACAACCGACTAGTATTCTTAGTATTACTACTAGCCAAAGAATTATTTTCCATTTGCATTGTAATTATGTAATTTGGTGATGTCTCTACTAATCTAATCTAACCTCAGTAATATTTGGGAGCTGGAGCTACCAAACCCCAGCAAAAATAGTGTAGTAGGGGAAAGGGGAAATCAGTGGTGGGCGTCGCGCACTCTGTTAAAAGAACATGCTGCGGAACAGCTCCGAGTTTCACTAAACGTCCCAAGCCATTGAAAAGAATGAAGTATATATTACTGATCTGTTCTATTCTGTGACGTACACGCAGCAGCATTGGTACTCTGCGTATGCTTAACTACAATAGAAAGAAAGCTATTATCGCTTTCTACTGGCGATCTCTATTTCTACCTAAAACGGTACTCTGCAAAAACATCGACAACCGTTCGGGCATAGTCGGTGCTATACTATTCAACGTAAATAAATAAGAGCTTTAAAATAGTAATTTTGGGTTTGTAACCAAATAAAATATATTTGGTACATGAAATTTTTAAATGTCAACTTTTAATTTGTTAATCTATCTATCTATAATCTGTGTTGTTAACGTTTTGTATTTCAAAAGTAAACTATTTATTTTTTTGCTCGTAAATTGTATAATTCGCGTATAATCACGTCCTCTTTATTATAATTATCCTATATTTGTTTTAAATTTGTTTAATTTATATTGCATATTGCTGATGTTAAGGTAATTAAATGCTTCTAATTATATTATCGTAAAATAAGAGGGTTCATAACAATTATTATTCTGAAATTACATTGTTATTTTAGATGTTTCTTCTAGTTCGCAAGTTCAACAGAGGTAGTCTTAAATTTTCATTTTTTACATGATCAAGAGACACATGCATACTATATGCTTTGTGTTATATACTTACTACCTTACTTAAAAATAAATTAATAAAAGTTGATACATTAATGAATGATAGAATGATAACTGAAAAGCTAAATTTATGTACCTATACTTACTTATTACTGTTTAAGTTTACTTATTCATACAAACCTTTTTCCATTCTTCAATATTTTTTCTCCGAACCCAAGACTTTCTAGTGGCAACAGACTGCCAAAGAATATTTAAATTGTCTCTGCCACTTGGTCCTTTTTGTACCTATATTAGTAATTAAAGAGAATTTTCCTCAGCTATAGCTAAAAATAAATTTCAGTGGTCTACTCTTACACGCATTTGTATAAAAACAATAATAATTACAAACAAAAAAGATGCTAGAAATTCATCTATCCACAACGAATGATATAATTGTTTTGTGATAATAAAAATTATTAGGTATATTGTTTCCTACCACAGCTGTTTAAAATCATAAAATTGGGAATCTCCACCACTAAATTTTACGGTTGTGACTATCTCACTTACTCTCAAGCGCACTTAGCGGAAGACGATATTTTCTGTTTCAATAACTACACCTCTCGAGCCATCGCCAGAAAGCGATCGTTATTGCAGTGCGGGGTAAGGGGAAAAAGTAGATAACTAAACGCAGAGTACCAAACTGTCGCTTCGAGGCGATATATAGAATTCTATCGTGACGCAGAGTACCACCGCAGGCAGTTATAGTCAGGGCTGTGCAAGTGTAATAGGTGCTTTAACAGCATGGATCTTTTGTCTCTGCAACCGAAGTATGAGGTAAGGGAAAGGAAAATTTTTAGTTCTTTTTCATCTCAAAGGTTGGTTAAAATTTGAACACTAAAGCCGTCCTGTCCACCCTGGATTTTGTGTTTGTCCAAATAAAATGGAGGATATTATTATTATTAGTGATGGGCGATTCGACTCTTTTCAATGATTCGTATCATTCGAATCGGATTACAAAAAGATTCGTACCAAAATATTCGTATCAATGATTTGTATCAAACAAAATTTCTGTACACCTAACCGCACACTACATTTCAGTATCGTATCGTACCGTACAGCAGGTACAGCCGTACGCCGTACGATAGCCGCTGGGATGACTAGTATAATTAATACCACTTTATACTAGTACCAATGTGTCGAATAACTCGCTACACTGTACGGTGTGTGCGCGCGCCGTGATGTTTTGTACATACGCAGTGATACGAATCTTTTTAAAACCGATGATCCGTACCATACGAATCACTAAATTGATTCGTATAATTTGTACGAATTATACGGATTCGACCCATCTCTAATTATTATAAATAAAATGAAATTAAAATAAAGATTATTATTACAATGCAGTGATGGATTTTTAGCCGCTAATTATATATTTAGCCAATGCTAATTATATAATTAGCATTTGGCCGGCTAAAAATATTATAATTAGCCATTAGCAGAATATACAGTTTTTTTAATTTTTCACACATCAGAATAACTTTTTCGCAATTACCAATAAAATATCTATTTATTCTTACCTACTAAGTAGGTAAGCATAATAGGTATTATTAGGTCATCATATTATAAGTCATAGATAAAGAGAAATTAAATCTAGAGATAGGTAGGGATTATTTTGTATTTTATTTTATAATACCGCAATCCTCATCATTTATTTAAGTATCCGAATTAAGTACATCAAAAATAAAAATAATCGTAGAAATTAAAAAATAAAAAAATAAAACAAACTAAATTAAATTAAAAAATAAATCAAAGTTCCAATATACCTCCCAAATAAAATATTTTCAGTGTATTGTGTAAAAAGTGTCTCGTTTAGTGTCGTTACATTTATCGTATCGAACATCTGAATAACAGTTCATTACATATTGGTAATGACCAAGTGAAATTAGTGGCATGAAACAATACTTAAATCTTACCATTATTGTAAGCACACGTATTAGAAAATATAGACACGTAAGTTCTTATCACTGTTAATACAGGAACGTAATGATACAGGAACCTTGGGTGACCAAAGGCTCTATTAAGGGTCTTAGTCGTAAATGGGGACGCATATTTGTGAGCTCCGACGCGGAAACCCCAAGAGCCTGTATATACTGCTAAGCATGTTAATGCCATTCAACTAACCAATTTCTGTTACAGGGACATGGTAGTCATCAGAGTGAACATAGGAGGTAGGAGCTTCATTGTTGGCTCCGCATACTTACCATATGAAGCACAAAATCCACCATCTAGACAGTTCATGGATCTCGTCACGTGGTGCAAGAATCAAGGTCTACCGCTGATTATTGGGTGTGACGCAAATGCTCACCACACATGTTGGGGGAGCAGCGACACCAATTTTAGAGGCACGGCAATTTTTGAGTACATCAACTCCAATGAGTTGGACACGCTCAATAGAGGCTCGAAACCTACCTTTGTTACAAGAGCTAGGCAAGAGGTTATAGACATCACTGTCAGCTCATCTTGGGCTTCGCACTGGGTCAACAACTGGCATGTTTCGTCGGAGATGTCCATGTCCGACCATCGCCACATCTGCTTTAGTCTAGAGATAGACACAATCCCTACGACACAAGAGTATAGAAACCCAAAACTCGCAGATTGGGGTATCTACAAGGAAAGTCTGTCGGCTAATGTGAGACCTCATTCTAGGCCTCGCACAAACTATCAGATAGAGGAAAGCAATGATATTCTTAGCCGGGCCATGGTCCGAGCATATGAACAGAGTTGCCCGCTAAAAGTTACTAGGAGTAAACATACAGTCCCATGGTGGAACTCTGAGCTCCAAGAAACAAGGAAAGAAGCACGCAGGCTCTTTAACAGGGCCATAAACACAAAATCGAACTTTGATTGGGATCAATATAGAATGGCTCAACGTCGATTTAAGAGCTGTACTCGGAGAAGTAAGAGACAGGCATGGAAAGACTTCTGCGAAAGCATTGAAGACGCCCCTGCCACATCTAGGATTTATAAAATCATGAAATATAACCACGAATCCAGGATCGATGTTCTTAGGCTTCCTAATGGTACATATACGTGCACCACCAAGGAGGCGTTGGAGCACCTCGTGGATTTCCACTTTCCTGGTTCTGCCAAAAGTTCCAGCTCTATCCAACACCAGAGGACTCCCCACATAGAGGTTGCAGCTATGGATTGGAGGATGGCCTCGAATGTTGCCACGGTGGAGCGAATTAGATGGGCCATAAACACTTTTGCCCCATATAAGAGTGCGGGTATGGATGGAATATTTCCTGCTCTTTTTCAACAAGGGTCAGAATACATCATCCAGCATCTGCGTGATCTATACATAGCAACATTAGCTCTAGGATATATTCCAAAACCCTGGAGAGCAGCGAGAGTGGTTTTCATTCCTAAAGCAGGTAGAGCTTCTTATGATGAAGCGAAGGCCTTTAGACCGATCTGCCTAACATCGTTTCTACTGAAACTACATGAAAGGCTCATAGAGAGATTTCTGAAAGAGGGCCCGCTAGTAACTATACCATTACATAGCTCACAGCACGCCTACCAAACGGGTAGATCTACGGAAACAGCATTGCACTCCGTGGTCTACAAAATAGAGAAAACGATTAGCCAGAAGGAGCTCGCTATCGGGACCTTCATGGACATAGCTGGGGCATTTGATAATACCTCCTACAATTCAATTCTAACAGCGGCTGAGGACCACGGATTCCCACCTACCATAGCTAGGTGGATTTATTCCATGCTTTCAAACCGCTCGATTTCTACCTCTCTCAATGAAGTCACAGTTAGAGCGACTGTGGGCCGAGGGTGCCCGCAGGGGGGTAGGTAAAAGCCACGATGGTGGACACACAAGTATTCTTGGGGAACTTGTGGGAGGAGACAGTTTACTGGACGCACCCAGTGACAGGATATCTCCCACTTATGTGTTTCTCAAACCTTACATAGTAGAGATACCGGACAGGGACGCTTGGCTCGAAAATCCTGATGCTCAGGTCTCGAATGGGCTCGTCTGGTTTACGGATGGGTCCAAGACAGACCAGGGCTCAGGGGCGGGAGTCCGGGGCGTGCGCCCGAGGGCGAGACTATCCTTCTCCTTGGGAAAGTATGCCACGGTCTTTCAGGCGGAAGTGTTTGCTATCTCTGCATGTGTTCAGGAAAATCTCAAAAGGAGATATTCTAATCAGCATATCCAGATATGCACCGACAGTCAGGCGGCTTTACGTGCCTTGATCTCCTACAGGATCACCTCCAGGGCGGTCCTAGAGTGTGTTAATGGTCTGACCCAATTGGGACAGAACAACCAGGTAAAATTGACCTGGGTACCGGGTCATCATAATATAACAGGAAATGAGGAGACCGATGCACTGGCTAAGAGAGGCTCAAGCATACAGTTTACAGGGCCCGAACCAGTGCTGGGGCTTCCGCCTAGTTATGTAGCAAGGTCCATTGGAAACTGGATCAAGGTAAGATCAAAGGAAGAATGGTCAAACGTGACTGGGCTGCGACAAGCCAGGCTCTTAATTGAAGGGCCTTGGTCGAACGCAACTCGATCAATACTTGCGCTAAGTCGTAACAGCATAAGGATTGTCACAGGACTGTTGACAGGTCACGGACATCTTAACAAGCACCTTAACACTATCGGCCTTAGTGACACTAGAAGGTGCAGGTTTTGCGGACACGATGACGAGGACTCCATTCACATCCTCTGTCGCTGTGCCTGCCTCATGGTCAAGAGACACAAACACCTGGGCGCAGCATTTCTTCTGCCTCAGGACATTAGGGAGCTTCCCCTACAACGGGTGTTGGCCTATGCGCACAGCACGGGTCTCTTCCAATAGCTCCCAACTAGCGGCAGGCACAATGGGTCGAAAGACCTGAGTGCTGCGGGTAACAGCGCCGCCTATCAACAACAACAACAACAACAACAACATCACTGTTAATAAGTAGACCTACCTTATTTGTATATAGAATAGTAGTTTTTTAAATGAAACAATCACTTTTACCTGCTTTCAAATTTTTAACAGGTTAATGTGTTGTGTATGTTGCATATTGCATATTAACTTAAGGCAAACAGTAGGTAAACACAAACATTAGTACATTTTTATAGTCGCAATAATTCTACAATGTCTTTATTATTTGATTGAGAAATCACTACTTCACTATCTAAATCTAGTGGTGTTATCGAGCAACGAAATATTTTTATATTTTTCGCTATCCTTCTCCGTCATAACATATCACGTACCTACATGGAAGATTAGAAAACATTTCAAACATTGTACGTTTGAGTCTAATCTGCCAAATAGTTACTTGACGGTAGATGAAAGAAATGGAGGCAGAGTTAGAAAAACTTGTCTATATACTTTCTGTAATTAAATAAAAATTTTAAACACATTTGTGATTTTGTTTTACTTTAACATTGATTTACATTGATATTTAAAGGAAAATACACGGTTTTACTTTTTAGTAAATTTGTGTTTGTAATTTTAAATATTTTTGTAAATAAATGATAAATGTAAATAAAAGGATTATAAATAATTTATAGGTTACCTTTAAAATAATTCGCTATTTTACCTACCGAGTTAGGCACCATGGAACAAAATAATAATTTTAGTTCCAAGTCTTCCATAGTCACTGCAATTAGATGGCTAGATGGCGCTTTTTAAAAGTTATTGCTGTTTCGATGTTGGTACAAGGAGAATGACCTTCTTGTTATAGATATTCTGTGATTCTAGTCTTCAAGCAAGGATTGTTAACTGTTTACAGGATTGCTCGATCGCTCAATTTTGTCATCCGCCTTTGTGACGTCATCGAAGATATATGTAATCGAATTGTCAAAATATACCTATTTTGTGTTTGTTATATTTCACATTTGCAAGAGAATTTTCGTATTTGAATGATTATTAATATTATTATTTATTAAAGTTTGTAATAACAGTATAAAGTGTATCTATTTCTACAAGTACGAGATCTTTGGTTCTTTGATGACGTCAGAATTATGGATTACATTGTAGTATAGGGATCGAACAATCCTGTAAACAGTTAACAATCCTTGGTCTTCAAGTTCATATCGATTATCTATGTTCAAGTTCAGTGATCTGTGTCAAAACGAAATAGGTTATATTTATGAAAATATATATTTTTAAATATTTATGTATATAGTAGATTTCATTTTACTTTCTTACTCGATGTTACATTATTTATTATAAGTTTAAATCTATCGAACCCAATGGAAGGGGAAAACAAACAAATTTGTAGATTATGCCTAAATAAAATTGATGAAAAAAATTTCGAATTAATAGAAGATCTTCAAAAAGAAATGCTAAAAGTGATATTAATAGATTTGGTAATTAGCTACTTTGTAACTATTTTAATAATGTGGCAGAATATAACCTCTGGTGTTAATTTTAGAATTTCTCTATTACTGAAGAACCTGTGATGTGTAATGATTGTAGCCAAAATCTACAAAAATGTTTCAATTTTAAGATGTCTTGTTTAAATACTGAAGATTGTGTTAAAACTTTTGCAAATTGTCAGGAATATTCAAATGCAAAGGTAAACATATGGGAAATTATTTTGAAAGAAGTAACTCAAAAGGACAGAGATAAAGAGAAACAAGAAATATGCCGTTTATGTTTTTCTTTGGATAGTGATAATTTCATTAAGTTAAACGCTTTGGATACTAGTCAGATCAGACATATGCTAAAGAATTGTATTCCAGAAGTGGTAGGTATTTGAGCAGAATGGGATGCATGAATTATTTGGCCTAAAACTGCTACCGTAAATCGCAGGGCATCCTGCTCTACCATGGTGTTGAGATTATACTTTTCCTCAAACATTTTCAGTTTAGGTATAGTACACTTTTTGTCCGTGATGATTCAGTTTTGTACAGCGATTTTTAAATTATTTTTACATATTTCTCTCAAACTTCACTTGTTTACACGTATATTACTATTTGACTGTTAATTTTCTTGAAAAAGAGTTGGAGACACTAGTGTGACATCTCCTGAGCAAGTGAAAATTATTCTAAAGAAGAAAATTCAAAAGAGGAAATAAAAATGTGAGTATTGAAGTTGACAGTGATCCAAGTCAAGTGTGGCTTCCTATAATAAATCTTCCCAGTGGAAAATTTGAAACAAGTAATGTTTGTTCAAGTGACGTTTGAGTGAGAAATGTCAAACTGATTTGTCAAAAATTAATACAAAATAAAATATTTCGAAACAAGAAAAGCTAGTAAAGTGTAAATGTTAATTTATTGAATAATTTCTTTAATACTTAATTACGTTTTGTACATTGTTTTCTTTGGGGTAAACTTTGAAAACCTGCTTTGACACAACATTGTTTATTTTGTGGTGAGAACGCACCGTAGTGCCCTCTTTGGGTCTGTGCTACGCTACCATCTGTCTGACAATTTATGTCAAATTGACAGACAGATAACGACCCGTTTTTCTGCAGGTGCTATTACTATTAAAGACAATCCTATCTATTTATTTGAAGGAGATGCCGAAAACAACTACTCCACGGGCAATATGTCCCGACTGGCGTTGCATTACATCGGCATCTCCATAGGAGTCGCCACATCGTTCATTGAGACCACATACCAGACACTGACCGGTTTTGTGCTTATTTTGCGCTCATCAAATAGGAATATATCACCAGATGAGGAGTATCATATGATAGTTGGAGATATGATTCTTGATATTGATGTTATAAATGAGGATACTTCTGAATATCTAAATCTATTAAGTGAATATAATTATCATTCTACTATAAATGAAAAAACTAGAGTTCAAAATAATGCTGGTACTTGTATAGACCATATATTTTTAAGAAATAAATATGATAACCTCGATTGTCTGCCTATTGTAATAACATCACAAATAACAGATCACTATTCCACTATTATTAATTTGCCTTTTACATCTCAGAGGGAAACGGTTAAACAAAAACAATGTACAGATATTAATTATAAGGAATTAAAAAATTACTTAAAAAATTTTAATTGGGATCAGTTTTATAATATAAATAATGTAGAAGACAGAACAAAATTTTTGATTGAGATTTTAACCGCTAGTGTTTCACAATATTCAACAAAAGTTAAAAAGCCCAAGAGGTATGAATTTAAAAGATCACCATGGATTACACGAGGCTTAATAAAGTCTATAAACAAAAAAGATGAACTTTATAAGCAACAAAAAAATAATATTCATAGTCCGCAAGACAGGAAAAATTTTATTACTTACAGAAATTCTTTAAAATCGTTAATAAAACAAACAAAGATTAACTATTACAAAAATTTAATCAGTCAGAACGGGAATTCACCCAAAATATTATGGAATACCATAAATAGTATGAGCAACAAACAAAATAATACAACCATCTCACAAATAAAGCATCCCGTGTCGCATGAGGTTATACATTCGGAAAAGACTATAGCAAACACTTTTAATAATTTTTTTGCTGATGTTGGTATAGATCTTGCCAAAAAAATTCAAACTCCAACTATATTTCCTCCTGATGACAGAATTCAAAATTCCATATTTCTTGAGCCTACAACCAAAAAAGAGATATGTGAAATTATAGAAAAACTAAAATCTAAGAAAGCACCTGGAATTGATTGCATAAGGTCGGAAACACTAAAAATTATAGCTGAAGAGATAGCATACCCTCTTACTTATCTCATAAATGAAATTATAGAAAAAGGCATATTTCCATCTATCCTTAAAATTGCTATTATTAAACCACTTTACAAATGCGGTGACAGCAACGAAGCAACAAACTATCGACCGATATCACTTATATCAAATATAGCTAAAATTGTTGAAAAAGTAATTAAAAAAAGGATAATAAAATTCGTAGAGAGATATAATTTGATCTCGGATAGGCAGTTTGGCTTTATGAATGGAAAAAGTACACAAGATGCTATATCTTCATTAACAGCTGAAATTTATCAAGCTCTAGATTTAGGTAAACCTTCCTTATGCGTATTTCTGGATCTAAAAAAAGCGTTCGATACAGTAGACCATATGCAGTTATTAAATGTTCTGGAAAGTATGGGTTTTAGGAATAACGCATATAATCTCATAAGGAGCTATTTATCACAACGCAAGCAATACGTTAAAATTAATGATATTCTTAGCACAGAAAGAGTAGTTGAATGTGGGGTACCTCAAGGTACTGTGTTAGGCCCTGTTCTATTTATTATGTATTTAAATAATCTACTCACCATAAATTCGGCTGGGGTTATTATTAGTTACGCTGATGACACAGCCATTTTCTACACGGATGATACGTGGACAAACTTGAAAAAGAAGGCTGAAAATGATATGATTAACTTAATGAATTGGTTCAACTATAGAAAACTAACTGTAAATTATAGTAAAACCAAGTTTATACCTTTTTCTATTTATAAAAACAATCTTCCGCAATATAAAGCGTTAAAAATAAATATCGATAATAATTATGTAGAACTTGAAGTTGCTGTAAGTATTAAGTACCTTGGGATAATTATAGATCACAACTTAAGATGGGACGCCCACGTGTCCAGTGTTACAAGAACACTAAGATCAATTCTATGTAAATTCAAATATCTAAAAGCTTTTTTGGAAGTATCTCATTTAAAAATTATCTACTATGCATTAGTAGAATCCCGACTGTCGTATGGTATTCTGAGTTGGGGTGGAGTAGCTGACTGTCACCTGAAACAACTGGAAATAATTCAAAAACGTTTTTTAAAAATTATGTTCAATAAAGATAATACTTACCCTTCAAATTTGCTGTTTATGGATGCGCAAATATTAAGTGTGAGGCAAATGTACCTATTGTCTTTGGCTGTTAAGCAGTATAGAAATAAAAATGATCTAAAATATATTGATCATGAAAAATGGACTCGTAAAAGAGTAAACAATTGTGTGCAAACATCTATAGCTAAAAAGACCTTGACGCAAAAGTGTTACACGTTTTTAGCCCCTAGGTTATATAACCGTCTTCCAAATGAATTAAAAAAAATTAATAACATAAATTTATTCAGGAAGAAAGCAAAAATATTTATTCTTCAATCAGAGGATATTGTATTTAATCTAACTTATAGTCTCTAAATAAGTAGAAAAATCATATTACCACTATCATATTAAGTATATTGTTACCACTGCTGTATGCAAATAACTATAACTTTATATGTAAAAATCCACGAGCAGGCTCTGCCTTTGTGGATTACTCATTATTTACAAGTATAGTAAGTAACTCTCATGCAGTTTATGTAAATCTAAATTTTGTAAATAAATTATTATTATTATTATTATTATTATTATTATTATCAGAGTGCCATAGGTAGTGGACTCGATGAACGATGTTGCGACGTGATTTGTCGATTTGACGTGAATGAGAATCGTGAATGTTAGTAGTGGAGAGAAACACACCGTAGTGCTATCTTTGGGTCTGTGCTACTATATGTCTGACAATTATTGTCAAATTGACAGACAGATAACAACCTGCTTTTCCGCAGGTACCATTACAACAGTGACCTCTATTGTCTTTAAGGAAGACAATCCTACTTATTTATTTAAAAAAAAAATTATTTAGGCAATCACGTCGCAACATTATTCATCGAGTCCACTATCGATGGCACTCCGATGTAATGCAACGCCAATCGGGGCATATTGGCCGTGGAGTAGTTGTTTTCTGCATCTCCAAATAAATACTGTTTATTTTGTATACCAATTTTTCTTGTTTTCATTATTTGACAAATATCGTAATCCTAAAAGATTTTTTTAAATCATACTAAATGAAAAACCAAACTTTAAATTATACTGTCGTTTACTCTTGAAGGGGGGGTTGGAACCTTTGGTGTGAAGATATCACTGACGTAGTTTTCCACACAACACCAAAACACTATACTGCACTCGACGTGCGGTTGGCCAACCAAGTTGGCATCATCTGGAGATGATTAAAACCGATAGTTTTAATAATCTTCAGATGATGCCAACCTGGTTGGCCAACCGCACGTCGAGTGCAGTATAGTGTTATGTGGAAAACTACGTCAGTGATACTGTCCTAATTATTATAATATATTCTGTTAATACATACTGTCGATTTTGTTTTATTCAGGTTTTTCGAGGTTAGTATGATCTTGTTGAACTGGTTACTTTTGCAGTAGACACAGTGCATTTATAGTTGTTTTTTGCAGAAGTTAAATTTGACCGAAGACCCTCTGATCTGCGAAGTATGCGTGGAATCGTTGAGACATAAATTCTCTTTTGTAAAAACCTGCTTCAGAGCAGAGCAACAAATAAAGAGGTATTGTTCCATGAATGACAGAAGGATGGTTTATCCAGTGGATCTCGGCGGCGTACTGGAGTATTTCAAAACTGTGAATTTTGAAAGTGATACTGATGCTATGCGTATAGGAGAATTTGACAAAGACGTGGTTATATCTGAAAACATGCTAAAAACGGAAGCTGATGCATCAGAGGAATTACAAATAGATAATATTTTGCAATCTACCAGTGAACCTGATGAGTTAGACAGGTAAAATATGGAAAGGCAATAGGGAGATTCTGAATACCTTAATTTTTAACTTATACTGAGCGGGCATAGTGCCAAAAAGGATAATCTTTTTGGCACTGCGCATGCTCAGTATAACTAACAATAACTCCAAGCTAAAAATTAATGGGTTCAGAATCTCCCTAATAAGCTGTTTACTTTATTATATTGATATAGGCAGTTCCAAACAAAATGATCTGCTTGTAATAAGTATGTAAAACTATTAATTTTTATATGAAAGTCAAAGTAGGTTTATTTTTACATAAAGCTTTTGTTTTTTCATGCAACTGCCTATCTTCTTCCAATATATTTCAATATATATCGTTCTCACACGTTCATACTGGATATTCAGTATTATGTCGAAAATATACCATTTCTGTATACCTATTCAGTGCATGTCTCATGTTTCTCTTTTGCCCCCTCTAACTTTTGAACTAATTATTAAACATAAAATTTAAATAATTTCGTGAGTTATATGTCACTGGTAAATTTTGTTGTAAATAAATTTATGTATACAGTGTTATTCAGAACTTATCCATTATAAAATTTGGGGATGTTCAACATACATGTACAAATGTGGTACTGCAAAAAAAATATTTTTTGGCGGCTTCTGAAAACTATTTAAAAATTTTTCATTGCACGCAGCTGGATACTGGTCCACTGTAATTGAGTGACCTTAGGACTGACAATGCAAACTGGCTAGCATGAAAAAAACTTCGGAAGTTCTGAGAGTATACCGACACCCGGCGCAAAAAAGATTTGCAGCGTTTTTACTTTAAAATAAACTTAAAGATAGATAGATCTGACCAAAGTGATGTGTCTTTAAAATGAATAAAATTTTGTTACACTAATTTTGAAAAATTGCGCTACTTGATTGCTAGGTATTAGAAACATGAAATTTATAAAAAATTTGCACATACCTTGTTACAAAAGCTGTTCGAAAAACGATGTTGGAAGTGATTTCGTTGAATTGCGTGCGGATTTTCGAGTGCCCAAACGTGTGTATTGTGAATGTTCTGTAATCCATTTCGAGTAAACAAAGCTTCATCTGTAACTAGTACATCAGCAGTAAATTGGGGATTTTCAGCATTTTGCTGCAACAACCACTCACAAAACCTAATTGTCGATGTGTCGATTGGGAAATCATTCCGCATACAAATGCGAAGCGGGCAATGAAATTTGTTCAACTTCGCCATAAATAAGAATCATGTTGATTAACTCAGCATTACTGTACACATGAGTCATTTTGAAAATTGAAAACACCCGCATTGCGAGAGCGACACACATAGACTGATAGATAATAGAGATATTATCTCCACTCCAATTCGATTCGCTCGGAATTAACCAGGCGTTCCAGGTACAAAAAAACTTGTTTACTGTTTTTTTACTGTGGTTTATCAGATGTCGTTGAAGTGAAGTACAGTTGCCCATCAACGTAGTCCTTTATAATGGTATAACTTTAAACATTGTTTACAGGAAATCCTAAGACTTTTATTATAAATTTTTTGGTGATATCCATTTCTTATTGAAGGATGCACATATCCTCAAAGTTTTAGAGATAAGTTCTGAATAACCCTGTATACACTTATTTATAGCATTTATATAGTATATGAATATTTTGACTTATCTCTTGATTTGTTTTAAAACCGGGGGTTGTTAAAGAGCTTGTTATTCTACATCAATCTGAGATAATTGTCTCATTTCTATTTATTAAATTCTGTATTCTGTTTCAGAGTTTTCCCATCCACAAACACGTTAGTCGAACCCACAGTTGTCTTGATGAACTGCATTAAACCTCTTACAGTTAAACTATACCCTTGCAAGCAATGTAGTTACAAGGCAACTAACAAAAGAGATCTAAAAATCCACCATCTATCCCACGGTACGGCGAGACGGCTATACGAATGCTCCTTATGTCCGTTCATCACAAGACACAGGAACGTCATTGACAACCACCAGTTGACCCACAAGAGCCTGGACGAGATAGAGTGGCAACTGTGCAGCATCTGCACCTTCCGGACTAAGTTGAAAGCCAATTTGCGCAACCACATGCAGACTCATAAGGTGCCGGAGGACCAGAAACGATTCAAGTGCGAGGATTGCAACTACAGGACGCTGTGGCGACGCGACTTGGAGCGACACATTATAAAACACAAAGAACCCGGGCAGACCACCATGTTCAAGTGCGACTTTTGTGCATTCTCCACCAAGCACCAGAGATACTTGAAGTATCATATCGATAAACTGCACTTGAAAACGGTGGTTGCAGATGACAGCAAGTACAGCTGCGCGCAGTGCAATTTCACCACAAAATTGAAACGCTGCCTCATACCCCACATGCTCGTTCACCGCAACCCCGAAGAACTCGTGGTTTACAAGTGTTCGGTGTGCCCCTACCAGGCAAAATGGAGGGAGAGCGTCAAGAAGCATGAGTTGATCCACAAGAATCAATACAAGTGCGACGAGTGCGAGTTCGAGACCAATCTGAGGCGGTTTCTTGTCAAGCACAAGCTCGCGCACAGGTCTCTCGAGGATATGCCTGTGTACAGTTGCGACAAGTGCAATTACCAGACTAGGCACAAACAAGGGCTGCAGAAGCACACGCTGGTGCACAAAACGGCTGACGAGATTCAGATGCACGCCTGCCCGCACTGCGAATATAAGTCCAAGCGCCTTCCCGATCTCAAACAGCACGTTCTTACCATACACACCGATAATATAACGATCTATGCCTGCGAGCACTGTGCATATCAGACGAAGTATAAGAACAATTTCCGGCAGCACATTAAAATGATACACAAGATCCCATCGGACATGACAATGTACAAATGTGAGAAGTGCAGCTTCGAGACGAAGTACAAAAGCAGCCTGCAGTCGCACATCGTCTCCTACCACAAATCCGTTGAGGAAATCACGATGCTGAAGTGTACCAAGTGCGATTTTCAGACGAAGCGCAAGGAGTGCCTCACCATGCACATGGTTACACATAAAAACCCGAAAGAGATGGATTTGTTCCAGTGTGATCACTGTGGGTTCCAGACAAAGTACAAACGGGCTTTGAAGAGGCACCTGGAGGGTCACCGGCCGGGAGGGAAACAGAGGGTTATGTTTCTGTGCAATTGTTGTGGTTTCGAGACAAAGTGGAAGCAGACGATTCGGAAGCATTGCAGCAAGCACGTAGAGGCAGGGGAGGCGGAAGACGGGGACCCTGCTTGGACTGTAGAGCAGAAGTCTGATATCGTGAAAGAGGAAGTGGTTTTAATATGATGAAGGGATACGTGGAATATAATTTGTTTCTGGTATTAGTACTCATGGGTAGTGCTGTGAAACTTACAAAATTTAAAAATTTCTGAAATTTTAATTTATTGGAAATTTTGAACGTCAAATTTTTGTAGCCTTGCATGTTTCAAATTTAATGCCTTTTTTTATGTTAAAGTTAACATGTCTACATCTTTCATGACATTTTGTAGAAACAAATTTTATACCTATACAAGGTGATTCTGAACCTATACCTACGCATAAATAGCTAAGGACAAATAATGACAAAAATGTAGTAAGCAGTGGATTTAATTTCATTTATTGAGGTCTAAAAAGAAAATATATTATGAACGTAAAATTGATGCTTATAGTAATAATTCTAAATTAATGTGGAAAACCTTAAAAACATTGATCAAGCCAAAACATTTTCAGTTTGATAATTGTTATATGCATTTTGAAATTAACGGGGAGGTAAAGGTGGTTAATTCCGAGGAAGATATGGCTGAAGGTTTTAATAATTATTTTATAACAAGTATTCATGAAATAGCTGATTCAATCAATAGTGCATACCAATGGTCTACTGTTGATTATTATCGACATGAGTGTGAGTTTACAGAGTTTGCATTACTGACTCTAAATGACCTCAAAGTGGTAGTGTCATCTCTAGATAATAAATGTAATGTTGATCAAATACTGAATGCAAAAATTTTAAAAGAAGTCTTTCAGGTCATTGGACATGTGTTTTTGCATTTTGTTAACTGTAGTTTGAGGAGTGGTCAATTTCCGGAAGCATTGAAAACCAGTACTGTTATTCCAATTCCAAAAGTACAATATTCTAATCAAGCAGTAGATTTTAGACCAATAAATACTTTGCCGCCTTTGGAGAAAATATTAGAGTTGGTTGTCAAGGAGCAATTATCTAACTACTTTAACAGGAACAACTTATTTATGGGTAACCAGTCGGGCTTTAGAGTTAAGCATTCCTGTGAGACTGCATTGCAGTTGACTTTTGCAAGTTGGTCAAAGGTAATTGATAACAATAAATATGTGGTGGCAGTTTTCTTGGATTTTAAAAGAGCATTTGAAACAATTGATAGGAACATCTTAATTGAAAAACTTAAATATTATGGAATTGGTGGGGCAGTATTAACGTGGTTTAAAAACTATTTAAACAATAGGTACCAGTGTGTCAAGGTTGGCAATACGGTGTCAAGTGCCTTATCAGTTGATATTGGGGTGCCCCAGGGAAGTGTTCTTGGGCCACTTCTTTTCATTATTTACCTCAATGATATATGTATGTCCATTAACTGTGATTTTGTTAACCTGTTTGCAGATGACACACTCATTGCTATTTATCACGAGGATGTCAATATTGCCATTGATAAAATGAATGTGGAATTGGAAAAACTGTCTACTTTCCTGAGTGCTAATAAGTTAAAACTAAACACAAATAAAACTAAAGCAATGATTTGTACAAAAAAATATAATTATTTAAAATTAAATAGAAATGAGATCAACATAAAAATTAATAACAAATTAGAAGTGGTGACAGAAATCAAATACTTAGGTTTTGTTATCAGCAATGACTTAAGTTTAAAAAATCATTTTATATATGTACAAAAGAAGATTTCAAAAAAACTATTCTTTTTTTCTAGAGTGTCACAACACCTCACTATGACAACTCGCATTAGAGTCTTTCATTGCATAATTCAACCGCATTTCGATTATTGTGCCAGCATATTAAACTTTTTTGATAATAACAGTATTAACATGTTGCAAAAATTACAAAATAGAGGTATGAGGATTATACTAGAGTGTGGTAAATATTGTGTTGATGTTAGAAGTATTAAACTGGCTTAGTGTAAAACAACGTTTACAATTTTGTACCCTGATTTTTATTTTTAAAATATTGCATGGTCGGGCACCATCCTATTTTGATCAGTTTGTTCAGTATAACTATGAAATCCATGATCATGGAACTAGAGCTAATGATCAGTTATATATTGAGAGGAAAAATTTTAGGAAAAATTATTTGTTTTCTGATGGTTTTAGGGAATATAACTTATTGCCAAAAAATATTAGGGAGTGTAACACTATTTGTGCATTTAAAAGGCATCTACTTGAAAATTTGAAAAATGGTCATGTTGACAGATAATGTCGTATAGCTGGTGCTACCATGTGTCTGTGATGTTGTGCTTGTATATGTACAATTTGTAATTGGTATGTTGGATACTTAAGTAGATGTATTTGTGTATTAATTAAGTAAATGTATATGTATATTAGGTAATGCCTATTTCAAGAAACTATTATTATTATATAAATTTTGTAATTTAGATATTTTTTGACACTGAAAATGTATTGTGTTTGTTTTATCCACAGAAAGAAACAATAATTATTATAAAACGTTGCACGCTGAACGGCTTCTAAAAAAACATTGCCTTCGTGGAGAGCGAACATTAAACCTCGTACCGTTTGCGTCTATACGCGATGCAGTGCCGGTTAAAAAACAATTCTTAATAATAATAAATAATCATTGTTTTCTATCAATCGTAGAAATGTTTCCTATGCATGATCCAGTTTGTGTTTTATTAAAAACACCATTTTCTAGATGGAAAAATGAGGACAAAAAAGATTTTTTAAATTGCAAGAGACCTGTGTTAACGTATTTGAATTTATTTTTACGCAATTAGAATAAAAGTTTGGCGCATAATTTCTCAAACAAAGAACTTATGGACATGATACTGGCATATGGGGCATTTTATGAAATTCACTTTCTTTTATTTTTATTTGAAATAAATTGGTATTTCCGAAACTGAAAATATTTTACTATATTTTTTTCATCATTAGTCATTATTTGTCCTCAGCTATAATTTCCCAAGTTTATGCGTATAGGTTAAGAATCACCCTGTATATTCGGTTTTCTGAAATGTATTTGTTTCAGAACATTTCAAAGTTTCCAGTTCATTTCGTTTCATCTCCGTAAAACGGGGTGAATAATTCTACCGGAGTAGGAAAAAATTATTTACCCCAGGGTAGGAAATCCAGAATTGCATTTACTTTTTTTATTTATGGGTTAGGTTAGGAAACTCACTATACTGCGTGTGTCTAAAGTCTCCTTTTCATTGCTAACTTTTGTTTTTTAAGTTTCTTTAATTTATACAAAATATGGGCTGGGTTTCTGTATTTTGTCGTAGTAATAAAGTTCAAACTATTTGAAGTGGGCAAAGCATGTGAAAGAAAAACTGATTATAAACCAGAAATCATGTCGATCTCTTACTTACAATTATTGCTTTACTCTTCATATGATGTTTTAGTTCTATTTTACTGGGAACTGTTACTAGAGATTAATTATTTCTTTTTAATAAAATATTAATCAATTGCAGGATGTTCCTATGTAGGTATATATTTAAAAAAATACAAGGTGTTCAAAAAAAAATATAAAAAATTACATGCTAAATTTTGCTTATTTCCGGGTCCAATTCTGGAATTGTGCAAATTTACCAAATAATTCAAAAGAAAAGTAGCACACAACATCTATTACTACATCACTACATCGACGTAACTACAATTTAAGAATTGTAATCTTTGGATGTAAAACAAAGACCTTGGTAATACATTTTTCTAGAGATGGGTAAATTCCGGAATTCCAAATTCTAAATTAGCAGTTGAAACTTTTAAAGTTCCTGAAATTTTCCGATTACAAAAAAATTTTTTTTTGCTTTAACTGACTTTGTGACAAGAGCTTTCAAAAAATGCCAAATACATAGGTTTTTACTAAATAATAGCAATATTTATTAAGCTTTCATAAGTTTTTTTATATTACCGACTCGATAGGTAGATATAATTATGATGCACCGTGCAAGTGATCCCTGGGCTAATCTCAGTACTACATAATACTGTACTATAATATCAAAGATTAAAAGTGAGGCAAAACAAAACATTTTAACATTTTATTGAAAAAAATAAAAAAAATTTTCCTGTACAAATAAATGTAGAGGTCTACCCTCTAAAGGACGATCTAATACGAATACTAATTTTTCAGTTCTACATACCGCATTAGTACATACGTTTTTCGTTTTGATATTTGCATGATCTTTAAAATTTCTTTCGCAGCTGGCAGTTGTAGCTGGATATTAACAAGACGCACTGCAATTTCCTTCAATAATTTTTGCGGGAAAAACCTTTCCACCATGTCATTGCACATATATTTTTAGATACATCCCAAAAACAAAGAGTTTTGTACCTAACCTAATGATATGAACCTTGCCTAAATTCATGGCAAGATTTACTTTTTCATTGGTAAGATTTTGATCACGTTGTCTGGGATCTAAAAAACTAGTAGCTAGCAGCTAGTTGGGATTTATGGAATAAAAATCTTTTCTACTCTGAAAGGATTTTAATATACGTTCTCTGTCCACTAAAGAAAAATTTTCATATGCCGCTATTATATTCTATGAGTTTCAAGGATTTAATAAGTTCAAATATTAAATTATTAAAATATATTGAAATTTGAAGGTTAAAATCGGCGGGAAATTTGAATTATGTGTGTATTTTACAAAGTAAATTACTTTGAAATTTACTCGGGAAATATTCAAATCTCTTATTTATTACAGTACAGTAAATGTCAAAAATTCGTATTTTAACCAACTGGTATTTTACCATTTGCCCACCTCTACGTTTTTCACAATACTCGTACTGTGCGTCAAGTGAAGCTGATCGCTTTTTCTTTCTAACTATTTTATGTAATGTTCCTTGTGAAATACATAACTATTTTTATAGTGTTATGGAGCAGAATTCAGCCTGAATTAGTTAATTGAATTTTAAATATTGGATATTCGTATTACATTACTAATTCATGAGATTGTTCTATACTCAAAACTCAAAACAGATTTACAGACACCTTGTAGACATCGTAATATATTCCAATCATAATTTAAAGAATGTAAATATGCATATTATGTAAACTATACAATGTACCTACCTGTATAAATAAAAATGAAAGTTTTTTTTATTTAATAATTTAATGCCAATAGTTGCCACTGCAGTCATGCTCTATTTTATAAAGAAGCCGAAGTAAGTGTTCTACCACAGAACGTAATAAATGGTTATACGGACAAATTATTTAATAATTATTTTTATATAAATAACATTAACAAAAATATGAGAAATTACTAACTACTTGACAAAATTAAAATAGATTCAAACTTTCTTAAACGAAGTACAAGTAAAATTAACTAAATTCTTTATTAGCCTTCATAAACATTTTTTTTGGCCTTCTGTATACTTAGCAGATTTCTTCGTTCTGAAATAATATACCCATTTTGGAAAATACATGTTCACATGGAACTATAGATTCGTGGAGCTGAAGTAGCAACTGTACAGATTTTTTACGTATTAATAATGTTACCTGTGCGATTAACTCTTTCAAGTTAATATATGGGAAGTAGTGAAGATGATGGCTTAACACAACTAATTAAAACACCTAAATGCTGAGGCAAAATTTCTATTTCCTGTAAAAAAAGTATGTTCTGTAATATAATAGATGACATGCATATAATAGAAAAGGTATCCTACGGTAAAATGGAGGATAAATACGTGTAGATAGATAAATGTTCTAGATAGGTACTACATCTGATGAACCAATAGGTGATAGACCTGGGTTAGCGAATAAATTACTGTGTTTGGTTTTACTTGGTTTATTTACCAAACTACCGATCTCTGCAAGATATTTTTTTCATAAAGATCAAGAATATTATTTAGCCTGCAAATTTTGAAAGTGTTTTTAGCCAGCGGCTAATTATCGATAATTATCCGGCTAATTATAACCAGATAATTATCCGGCACATCACTGATGCTAATTATATAATTAGCATTTAGCCGGCTAAAAATATTATAATTAGCCGTTAGCAGAATATACAGTTTTTTAATTTTTCACACATCAAAATAACTTTTTCGCAATTACCAATAAAATATCTATTTATTCTTACCTACTAGGTAGGTAAGCATAATAGGTATTATTAGGTCATCATATTATAAGTCATAGATAAGGAGAAA
Organism: Pogonocherus hispidulus; assembly: GCA_963924545.1. Lineage (NCBI taxonomy): Eukaryota > Metazoa > Arthropoda > Insecta > Coleoptera > Cerambycidae > Pogonocherus > Pogonocherus hispidulus. The sequence goes on along the minus strand of OZ004697.1, from coordinate 8,505,128 downwards.
TTAAATCTAGAGATAGGGTTATTTTGTATTTTATTTTATAACACCGCAATCCTCATTATTTAATGAAGTCACCGAATTAACTACATCAAAAGTAAAAATAATCGTACAAATTAAAAAATTAAAAAATAAAACAAACCAAATTAGATTAAAAAATAAATAAAAGTTCCAATAAACCTCCCTATGAGGCAATTTTTACCACTGGCACTATAATAATTAGCCTGCTAATTTTGAAATAATTTTTAGCCGACAGATAATTATCGATAATTATCCGGTTAATTATAAATGGATAATTATCCGGCACATCACTGGATTAGGATTAGGGCTGCGAATTCGGCTGGCTTGCATTTTTGTATTTAGTGCGCACTGATAATATCTCTATTCTTTGTTGTTGAAGTTGATAATAAAGGATGGAGATATTCCCAGTACGGACTACGGCGGTCAATCGAATTCGCTGTAAGCACATAAACATATAACTACATAATATAGACATAGCACTTGACAAACGAATAAAAAAGTGTGCACACTGTCCTAAATAGTGACAACCATAGACTTAGTAACTAAGAATTCTGAAATTAGTGTAGTTCAGTCCTAACTGCTACACTTTTCCTCACTTTTCGAGCAAACGAATGGACCTAATAATGGATATTCTTCAAGTTCAAATAAAAATATCTGGAAATCTTCTTCATAGATAAGATAAAAACCACGGATTTCTTAAAATAAACTTTAGAAATCCGTGATAAAAACAATATCTATGGAAATTTTTTAAAATTCGTGCTCCGTGCCATGGATAATAAAAGAAAAAAAAATCTGAAATCAAAGAGAAATGGCGGTTAAAGAATTAGTAAGAAGTAAACAACTATAAAATAATAAAGTACTATAATTATAATTAGGTATGAAAAATGTAATAAATAAGCAAATGAAAGGACGGCAAGTACAGTAGCATAGATTAATTACAAGGGATACAGTAGTACTTGGACAGCAAAGTACAGTACAGCAAGCATTGGCAATATGCTTTGAAGGATTCTTAAACTGAGCCTAAACCGCTGCTAAACTACATTGTTATTTTCCAGTAGTTATTACAAAGCAGAACATTTTGTAGAAAACTGGAATTGACAAAGAAAATTGGATGATTATAAATCCAAAAATGAGCAGCGGATTAGGAAAATTGTATATACTGAAGTATTTATAAGATAAAATAATGGACACTGGGAAGTCTGACTCGTATCTAACCCTATATGTGTTCCTAGCTCTGTTAAGAATAATTCTAGTATTCGTTCCACAAACTGGTTTTATACACCCAGATGAAATTTTTCAGTCTGTAGAAGTGTTAGCAGGTACGTAACCGACATTTTAACATTTTCTATAATTATCATGTACCAGATAAAAAATTCCAAGCAGATTTGTAGTGGTAGATCGATTAGAGAATAGATCTTCCAATAGGATTTTATTGTTTATAAAAACTTATTTGTGGCACAGCCTATGATTGAAGTTAATCTTTCAGATATTACGGAAATGTATGGAATTGTGATAGTGGCTATCAGACTAAGAATAAATTTTAGTATTATATTAAGGTACTTCCATTATTCTTATTTTTGTTAATATGAAAATTATTATTCTTTGAAGATAAGTCAACAGTGGAAAATTATTAGATAGATAGATAGATAGATAAGCATTTTATTAGATAAATATTGTAGATAAATATTTACATCTCATCATCTTTACATTTACCTATATCTATATAGGATCCGTCAAAAGAAAAATATCAGTACATCACAAACATACCCAAAATTATTTACAAACAAATTACTTATTTACAAATATTTTTAATGATATTTTCATTAACAATCAATTTTAGGTTAACTATAACAGTTTACATAGCTGTTTTAGTGCACAAAATTTGGAGTGGCATGGTGGCCTAGTGGTATGAGACGCGGGCTCCAACACTAAACTTGAAATATTCGCAAGTTCGAATCACAATCAAGAACATTTTTTTTTAATTTCATTTTTCGATTAATTACAATTACAAGTGTTTGCTTATTCGAATAAATATGAAGATATTTAAAAAAAACTCTTAATTTTAGAATTATAGTTTTATATTAAAAAAAAAAACGTCGTACTAATCGACAGTTCCTCTGTAACTGTTTAACTCAATATCCAGCTTGTGTAGGTATAATATGTAGAAACTATTAGCAGAGATAAGTCCACTATTAGTAAAAGCACAGTGCATGTAATAAATAAAAAATATGTTGCATGTTGATTACTTATTTTATAAGATAGTAGCTTTAGCCATGATACAACTACACAGATATGCCAATGCGCATAGTGACGTCAGTTATGAGGAAAAACAATTGGTAAACACGAAAATAATTATATCACTGCCCTTAAGAATTTTCGCATCGCATCGCCATTTTTCCTTCATGAATGACGTCATGCGCAAACAAACGAAAGTTATGAGCATATCTGTGTAGTTGTATCATGGCTTTAGCTAAAGATAAAGGAAACGAACCAATTAAAAACATGTTTTATTTATTTATTTTTTTTTTGATAAGTAAATCTGGTGACTTTAAAGATTAGCTTCAAAAGTAATAACTAGGTCCTGCAAATGTTTGTAGTGGCGAGATACAGTGAAATACACTGCAGTGCCCTCTTTGGGTCTTTGCTACTACCTGTCTGACAATTATTGTCTAATTGACAGACAGATAACGATCTGCAGAAAGCAGATGCCATTACAGCGACCTCTATTGTCTTTGAGGAAGACAATCCTACTTAATTATTGGAAGGAGATGCCGAAAACAACTACTCCACGGGCAATATGCCCGACTGGCGTTGCATTACATCAACATCTCCATGGATGTCGCCACATCCTTCATCAAGACCAAATATGTATATTTGGTCTTGATATATTGATGTAATGCAACGCCAGTCGGGGCATATTGCCCGTGGAGTAGTTGTTTTCGGCATCTCCTTCCAATAATAGGTCCTGCAAAATTTACATCTGTTAACTTCAAACGAATTTTTATTGATATTTTAATTAAAAAAGCATTTCGCTTTAGTATTTTGGTAATCAGAAGTGTTTGACAGTCAGTACTATCGATTCCGTTAGCAATATTTCTCATAGTGTGCCCTGGGAATATAAAATTCAATGAAATGTAATAGCCCATGTTAATTGCCATTAGTCAAATGAAATGGGAAACCCGGTATATTCGCAAACCCACTACATTAGGCAGTCTTCTTGCTATATTTAGCTTTCTATATGGAACATATAAATTATTTCTGTTCCTAGTAGAGTACCGTTATTAGAGTACCTAGTAGAGTACCGTTATTAGAGTACCTAGTAGAGTATTAAATAGCGTTTTGTAAAAATGACGTAGAAAATAATCTCTTGAAAACGAACAAACAAGTACCTACCTAAAACAAGTTTAGATCATTTATTTAGTTATTGTTTAAATATTTCATTAATTTACAAAATGTAACTAATGTTAGGTATAGGGAGTGTTAATACAAGTGGGCCTATAACTGGAACAACTCAAAATACCAGTGTGCCATTTAAAAAACATAACTTTAAAATTTAAAAAAATAATTTTAAAATGTGTCGTTTGTAATTTTACACACTTTTTGCATATATCTCATCACTCTAACATTCTTAATAACACAGCTATGGCTCGTCCACCTACTAATGACTAACCTTGCATATTATAGCATAAGAATAAGTATCAGCTGTTAATTCTTATTATTTTTTTAAAGTAAATATATGAATATAGATCCATATTTCTATGTGGGATTGTCCCGTATGGTTGATAGGCCCTACGTTCCAGTATAACTTACATTTCAATAAAGATGCCACATTGTTAACCACAAAAAAGTTTTATAAACAATGTTCAATTTAACTTCACTAAGGTTACACAGATCCACAATTAATTGTACAGATTGTTCAAAATAAGATCCTCAATTATGTTCTCAGGAAGTATAAAAGGCAGAGAAAAAATTGAATTTATTTGTATTGAGAAGTTATTTGTTTTTACCTAGATTTTTCAATTTTATTACTTTCTTGTACATACATAATACATGTTATATAAATTTTTTATTTATTTATTTAATTATTTTTGTTTGACTCCCCGTACAATTTTAAGTTGCCAGTGCCGATATAAAAAAAAAAGATTATTGATAAGAAGTACTTTATATTTGTTCTTTTTGGACCCAGCAATTTGGTACTTTTACCAGAGGTACAGGTATTCGCGTATATTTTGACCCCTACCTACAGGGGTTATTAAGAAAGTTAGAAAAGAAATTTAAATACAAAAGGTGTTTGGTTTTTACGTATTATCTTTTAGCTAGGTCGAAAAAAAAAATTGCATGTCGTAAACTTTGGAAAACCAATTGAACATAATATTTTTAAATGGGACACCCTGTATAATTTTACACGTTTGGGGAAACATTCTTTTCCTGGTTTCAAAAATATATATTTTGTTGATATTTGCACTGACAGTTTTCAAAATATTCGATAGTGAGTACCATAAAAAAATACAAAAAATACAAAGAACTAAAAATATTTAACACTAGAAACCAATAGTAAAAAAAAATATTTAACGCCTTTCGATCTAACCTCCTTAGTTATTTAAACATTTTCTAATATTTTCATTTTTTAATATTTTATTATAATTTATTGTAAATATTAAATATTTCGAAAACTGTCAGTGCAAATGTCAACAAAATATATAATTTTGAGATCAGAAAAAAAATGTTTTCCCAAGCGTCTAAAATTATACAGTCTTTTCTAACTTTCTTCTTTCGTCAAAATAAACGTGAATACCCTACATAATAACAAAGTATGTTTTAAAAATTATTTCTATTGAATGTTCATAATAACGGCCGGGATCTTTTATTTGGTATGTTATAATCGTGGGTTCGTAATTAGCGTGTACGTTATAAGTGAATTTTACTGTATTTGTAATTTGACATGTTTTGACTGTGAAATGTTAGAATTAATAGTATTTAGTTGTCATTTTCGAAATTTACTAAAAAAAACACCAATGATTATTTTTCTTACACTTGTAAACTTTATACAGGGTGTCCCGCGGTGACGAGACATTAGACATATTTCAGAGACTACTTCGATTTTGATAATTTGGGCAATAGTGTTTTCAGGCATGCCCTTTTCACCTAAAATAATGGCGTCCGCCTAACGCTTCTGGTTATACCGGAAGTTGATGTCATCTTCGTTATTTTAAATGGAACACCCCGTATATTATTGCAATTTTGAACTTTATGTGAAATTTTAAACACATTTCATGTAGGATGTCCTATGCCTATTTTCAACTGTTTTTGAAATATTGACGGGTGAATATTGCAACTTTGACACCCTGTAGCAACACAGTTTGCACATTCCTATCTTAACTTTTCACAAGCTATCGTTTGATACTAATATCAGATTTATCCAGAAATAAAAAATGTTCGATTAAATTTAATCTCATGGTTAAATCTGAAATTAGTATCAAACGATAGCTTATGAAAAGTTAAGATTAGGAATGTGCAAACCGTTTTGTTTGATCTCAAACCGTTTTGCTTGATCTCAAACCGTTTTGCTTGATCTCAAACCGTTTAGATTTTACAGGGTGTCGAAGTTGAAAAATGTCAATATTCACTTGTCAATATTTCAAAAACAGTTGAAGATAGGTATAGGACATCCTACATGAAATGTGTTTAGAATATCACGTGTTCTATTTAAAATAACGAAGATGACATCAACTTCCGGTATAACTGGAAGCGTTAGATGGGCACCATTGTTTCGTTGAGAAGGGCATGCCCGAAAATACTATTTTCCAAATTTTCAAAGTTAAAATCGAAGTAGTCTCTGAAATATATCTAATGTCCCGTTACCGTGGGACACCCTGTATAGACAACTAATCATATTCTTATATAGTTACAGGAGTTAAAATTTCCAATTACTACATAATTACAGCGACTATTTAACACCACGCCAAATAGTCGCTGATAGTAGGGATACATTTAGCACGTTCAGTAATTGTTTATGGCATATTCTTTTAAATAATGTGGTTATTTCTTTGCATACTTTGGTCATAGCTAACAAGGAAACTTTAAACTTCATCATAATCATAATTGGATAATTTCATTAACAATATATATCTTACTTGTGATATATTTTTATTATTTGAAGGAGATATCCAAAACAACTATACGGATTATATGCCCTGACTGACATTATATTATTTCGGTATCTCTACGAAAGTCGCCACATATTTCATTGAGACCAACCACCAGACCCTGATCTGTTTTGCACTTATTCTGTGTTCATTAGAGTGCCATATAGTGGACTCGATGAACGATGTTGCAACATGATTGCCTAAAGGACATCTGATATGTTAGTATGGGGAGAAACGCACAGTAGTGCCCTCTTCTGGTCTCTGCCACTATCCGTCTGACAATTATTATCTAATTCACCTGTATTTCTGCAGGTACCATTATAGTTTTGACCTCTACCGTCTTTCAGGAAGACGATCCTATTTATTTATTTGGAGATGCTGAAAACAGGTCGCTATCTATCTGTCAATTGGACAATAATAATCAGACGGATAGTAGCACAGATCAGAAGCGGGCACTACGGTGTGTTTCTCACCACTACTACATCTCTATTATGTTATATCTTGTTTATTTATTGCCTGAATAACTATAAATAAATAAATATATAAATAATAGTCGACTTATTTCTTTGTTTTGGATTTGAAACTAAATAAAAAATTGAAATTAAACAAAAAGGAACTCATAGTTATAAGTCGCGTAGTTGAACAGGAGAATAAAGTCGGCACAAAATTTTCTTGTCTCACTGCAATTGCCGGTCAGTGTATTCTACAATCTATATTTTTTTTCAGGCAAAGTTTTAGACGTTGAATGCAGTCCGCCATGGGAATTCAACTCGACATTCGCCATCAGAAGCATGACAATCCCTTACTTCACCGTAGGCATGTGCTACAAGTTTCTAAGGGACTTTAATCGTATATCAAATGAATATCTGGCCCGAACTCTTCTCACCCCTTATACACTGTTGGTAACGCCTCGCCTATTGATGTGTATATTATCTTTCATCATTGATTTCTCCTTATACAGAATTTGCCATAACAATAATGAAAAATACAAATCGCGATTGGTAGTTTTAAGTAGCTCATATGTAATGTTGGTTTATGCTACTCGGACGTTCTCAAATACTATAGAACTGATTTTATTTTCTATACTGTTATATTTTGTATGCGAGAGTTTGACGTTTTCTAATATAGTCATCAGGAAGAAGGAATATATAAACTACCGTTTCGAACAAAGTAAAACTGTTGTGGAGCGAGCAAAGTTTCACAAACTACGTTTATTCATTGCTTCGGATTCATTCAGAAACTGTTTTATATTGAGCACAGTAACCGTGTTTGGTTTCTTTAACCGGCCCACATTTTTGGCATTCGCCGTGATACCGATTTTCTTCTGGTTATACAGAGGAATAGGTACCAAGTCCGTTACTGTCATCCAGTTCCATTGCAGATTGTTTATCTTTGCTCTTTGCTCTATTCCAAGTTTTGCTCTGATTATTTTAATCGATTCCTTTTATTACGGATATATAACGTGGGGAGAACTAGGCATGCTGGATGTATCTATAAACAGCTTCGTCTTTACCCCTCTGAATTTCTTAAAGTACAACATGGATTCAGAAAATCTAGCCAAACATGGATTGCATCCGAGGTTTCTACACGTTTTAGTGAATGTACCCCTTCTGTTCAACGTTTTGGGATTGTGTACGATGTTTTCTCTGTTGCAGCACGTGTACATGTAAGTATTGAGTTATTTTTAAAGTGTCTTTGAAATGTATGAAAAAAAAGTTGACCAGACCCCCGGGGCCACAAATTTTTATTTTGTTTTTATTTTCAAAATTCTGCCTGAGTTGCGGAAATAAATTCGGTTATATTCCCATTGAACTGTAGAAAAAATCGATAAAATTAACATTGTTTTTACCTGCCCCTAAGCTCAATGTAAAAAAGTAAAATATGCAGTTCCTTGCCTGGTTTGGTGCTTAATAATAATAATGTTTTGGAACTTGATACATATTAAAACAAAGCCTAAAATTAACATAAACGCCAAACCAGTCCAGAACGACAAATAATTTCTGCAATTTTTGTAGTGCTTGTGGCCCCGCTTAACCTAAAAATTGATATCGAAATTTTTTTTGCATGCTTGGGGTGTAATCTAGTATATTTTCACTAAGACAAAAATTGCAAATGGCTAAATTTGATACATAAGTCATACCCTTGATTGAATTAAACTGTTGTGCAAAATTCAAGGAACACCTGAAATTTTGCTCACATTTTCACATTGTACAGGGTGACCCATTCGTCTGGGATTCCTTTATTTCTCCACTATTACCAACTTTAGAAAAAAATATCTAATACAAAAGTTTTCAGAAATAATAAGGGCTACAATTTAAAATTAGTTACAGATATACAGAGTGTTCACATCCTTCCAAACCTATAAAAAATTTCTTATTTTAAATGGAACACCCTGTATATTATTAGCTCATTGGATTCCTCATCGCAAGTGCTTTCAGTCCATGTAACATTTGTTAGCTAAACTTTATAGTTTCGAAGATATTTAATATTTTGTGTAAAAAATGACAAATGCAGACTTTGGTGAAAATAATAGTATCTTCCTTAGTTTTTACATTTCGATAATAAATATTGGTATTCGTTTAGTATAAGCTATGGCGAATATTTTGCTGTATATAAATGTTTTATAAATTGTACAGGGTGTTAATAATCTCGTAGCAAAATTGGAAAACTGTAAGGGCCAATATCTCGTTTATTTTAAATGGAACACCCTGTATATTTTTAATGAATCAGTTTCAGAATTGAAAACTATCGATCCATATTAGTATGTTATATACCCAAAGATAATAGTTTTCGAGTTATTTTGAAATTTAAAATGTTTTACTCTTTGGTTACAAGTAAACATAAATTATGAGCCTAGATGGCTTGGAAAACAAAACTTATTAACTGAATTTAAATCATAATTAAAATGATGATTTAAATCAAACTCTTGTAATATTTTTTTATTCAAATAAATAACTAACGTAACATGATATTTTTAAAAGTTAACAGTACAATGTAATAAAAATAAATTTTTGATTTTATTAATATAAATGAGATTTTGCTCAACCCTTTTAAACATTAACCTACGCTTAGATAATAACAGTCTCGTTAAATTTTATTTTATTTCATTTCAAACAGTCCACCCTTTTGCTGAATGCACAGTTCAAGTCTTGTTCGAAATGAAACTTGCACATTTCTAAGGATATCTGGTTTAATGTTTCGGAAGCAATGTCTAATTGTTTCTTTCTTATCGTCCGCTGTCGGAGACATGCTGTATACTCTATCTTTGACGTATCCCCATAGAAAAAATCCAGACATGTAAGATCTAGAGAATGCGCAGGTCAATTTACTGGACCACCTCGACCAATCCATCTATTTGGAAAATGTCCGTTCAAAAAATTTCTTACATTAACGCTATAGTGCGCGGGGGCACCATCCTGCTGAAGCCATAGTCTTGGTAAGATATTTAAGGGAATATCATCCAATAGATAGATATTCCAAAAGGTAATTTTGTAAAAAATATAAATATGTCTCTCCTGTAAGTGGATTTTCAAAAAAATATGGACCTATTATGTGCTCTCCTAAAATTGCTCCCCAGCAATTTATAGTCCATTAGCCTTGATTATTGACAACTCTCAAAAAATTTGGTTGTTCTGTTGAATAAAAATGAAAATTGCAACGATTCACATTTCCATTTTTATAAAACGTTGCTTCGTCTCTGAACATTACAAAATTGAGAAATATTTCTTCATTGTTTATTATTTCCAACATCTGTTCGCAAAATTGTAGTCGTTTTTCAAAGTAATTTGGACGTAGAGCTTGATGTAACTTAATCTTGTAGGGATGAAATTTGTTATCCTTTAAACACTTACTAACTTGTGTTTGACGCTCATAATTTATGTTTACTTGTAACCAAAGAGTAAAATATTTTAAATTTCAAAATAACTCGAAAACTATTATCTTTGGGTATATAACATACTAATACGGATCGATAGAGTTTTCAATTCTGAATCTGATCCATTAAAAATATACAGGGTGTTCCATTTAAAATAAACGAGATATTGACCCTTACAGTTTTCCAATTTTGCTACGAGATTATTAACATCCTGTATAATTTATAAAACATTTATATACAGCAAAATATTCGCCATGGCTTATACTAAACGAATACCAATATTTATTATCGAAATGTAAAAATTAAGGAAGATACTATTATTTTCACCAAAGTCTGCATTTGTCATTTTTTACACAAAATATTAAATATCTTCGAAACTATAAAGTTTAGCTATAACAAATGTTATATGGACTGAAAGCACTTGCGATGAGGAATCCAGTGAGCTAATAATATACAGGGTGTTCCATTTAAAATAAGAAATTTTTTATAGGTTTAGAAGGATGTGAACACCCTGTATATCTGTAACTAATTTTAAATTGTAGCCCTTATTATTTCTGAAAACTTTTGTATTAGATATTTTTTTCTAAAGTTGATAATAGTGGAGAAATAAAGGAATCCCAGACGAATGGGTCACCCTGTATATTTTCGGTTAGAATTAACCGATTGGGATAAAATTGGAATGGTTTTGACGGAAAATTCATTGGTAATTTATACACGTGCTATTAATTATGAAGTAATTTGTATCCTATGATGTACAGGGCGTTATTCAACCCCCTTACATTTTTACAAAAATTTGACAAGCTCCCAATTCTTTCACAGGTGCTGTGGATTTTCTTTTATTGCTTACATTTTATTTTTAGGCTCATACTCCCAGACCTTTTTGCCAGTTTTGATCTAACGCCGTTCTTTATAGAGATTCGAATTTTTTCGAAAAAAGGCAACACAACTTTAGAATTACAGCATAAATTGAATGAGACTTGGCAGTTTTCATGTTCTGTGCCTGTAATGATGTGTAAGGATAAACTTTATTTTCAATTGCCATTTACACGCTATACCGGGTACGTCAAAAAGTAGCTAAATATGTGTATTTTTGCACAAACCGAGAATTTGTTCACCTTTTATCTTGGTTACGGTCAGCCTATAAAAATAATATAAAAATGACTATAATAAATAAGAGTTATTAAACCTGCATAGTGTCCGATTTGGGCATAATAGGAAAAAATATCCAAGAGAAGGAAAAGTAATTGCAGAATGACAAAGAAATCACTAAAAATATTGTCTCTATAAAGAAAGGTATTACCATAAGGATAAAATCGAAGAAGGTAATTAAAAAAATCAATTTATGCGGTAATTCTAGAGTTATGCTGTATTTTTTCGAAAAATATCGTATCTCTATAAAGAATGGCGATAGGCCAAAGTTGACAAAAACGTCTCGAGGTATGAGCATGGGGATAAAGTTAAAGTGGTTAAAATCCATAGGCTAACCGTAACCACGATAAAAGGTGACCAAATTCTCGGTTCGTGTGGATACTCGCATTTTTGCGGCATTTTGACGTACCCTGTATAGATGTAATTGGTAATTAAAAACAAATGTAATCCTTACACACCATTACAGACACTGAACATGCAAACTGCCAAGTCTCATTCAATTTATGCGGTAATTCTGAAGTTGTGTTGTCTTTTTTCGAAAAAATTCGTATCTATAAAGAACGGCGTTAGACCAAAACCGGCAAAAACGTCTGGGGGTATGAGCCTAAAATAAAGTGTAAGTAATAAAATAAAATCCATAGCGCCTGTGAAAGAATTGGGAGCTTGTCAAATTTTTGTAAAAATGTAATGGAGGTTGAATAACGTCCTGTACATCATAGGATATAAATTACTTCATTATTAATAGCCTCTGTATAAATTACCAATGAATTTTCCGTCAAAACCATTTCAATTTTATCCCAATTGGTTAAATCTAACCGAAGATATACAGTGTGAAAATGTGACCAAAATTTCAGGTGTTCCTTGAATTTTGCACAGCAGTTTATTATGTAATAAGATGTGCAACTTAGGGGAATCGAGATTTTCATCATCTAAATTTCTTCGGTAATTATACAGGTTTGGTATACATAATTTGGTGTTATGTCACCACTTCGTAGCCCAAAAATGATCGAGATTCAGCTTTTTCGTAGAAATTATAGTGTACAAAAAAAAATCTGGATTCCACTTGGTTGCATGTTGGTTTCTATAATTCAACTGTAAACATGTACAGTCGTATTAAAAAACACTTAGTGGCCACTAACATTATGCTATTTTAATATACAGTAAGTTATACCTCACATAAATTCGTTATTTCAAAAACAGATTCAATTAACACTGACATAGTTTTATATATATCACCTGATGATGCCAACTTGGTTGGCGAAACGTTGCAGTATAGCGTTTTGGTGTTATGTGGGAAAAATACATCTGTGTTAGCTTCACACCAAAGGTTCCAATCTCTTTCAAGGTAAAATTTTTGAAAAATCGCTCGGACACGTCGATTTTCCTTTACTTGTTTTACATATATTAAATTTTTTACAGGGCGACTCAATGAAGCTACGTCGATATAAACTTTAATATTTTAAATGGAACATCCAGTTCTGTTTTACATATTTGGAAATAATTCTTTTTTACGAATACGGTCATATAACGTTTTATGGGTCTGTCATAAGAAAAAAATATCGATTTGTTGTTAGACACAGTCTTTCTCTAACACGTCGCTCTTATGACGCACTTTTTTGGGCATATCTCCCTTATTATTAGAGATAGACCCATAAAACCTTATATGACCATATTGGTAAAAAAAGAGTATTTTCCAAATATGTAAAACAGTACTGGGTGTTCCATTTAAAGTATTGAAGTTTATAATAATATCGATGTAGCTTCATGGAGTCGCCCTGTAAAAAATTTAATATATGTGTAACAAGTGTAAAAAGAAAATAAAATCGACATGTCCAAGGGATGTTTCAAAAATTTTACAATTTTTAAAACAATGAATTTATGCAGGACTTTATGAGATCACTGTTGGTTAAAATGCTTTTAGGTTGGTATGCTGCCTTTGCCATAATTAAAAAATAAAAAAAACAGCATAAAATTGCACAACTTTTTTCTAATTTAACAAATCTTGTATTTCTAATAATTACCGAGATAGCCATGCTCGAGTTCGAAAAACGGATGCCCTGTATATTTTTGTAAAGTAGATCATTATACTTGTTAACCTACTTAAATTATTACAATGAATGCTAAAATTTTGCAGATTATGTCTAAAGCGGTTTTTTTATAGAATATTCTACGGCCTTATTCAGGGTTCTCAGCGTCAGGGAAACGTCAGGGAATGTGTCGGTATTTGTAAAAAATCAGGGAATTTTTTTGTCATCACGGAAAAATTTGTTGGGCGCTCCCTGTATGTTAAGATTTGGACGTGCCATTGCGATCGTAATGTATATTTCTGTTCCTTGTTTGGCTTTCAAAGCCAAAGATATTATTTAATGAAGTTTAAATATTATTTAATAACAGATAAAACTGTTTTACTCAAACGTGTTCCGATATTTATAATAGTATATTGTGTACCTAGGCGGGAAAGTGAATGTTTTCCGGGCTGACAGAAGATATGGACAGGCGAGGCGAAGCCGAGCCTGGCCACTTCTGGAAGCCAGGAAAAACACTTTCCCGCCATGGTGCACACAACATTTTTTATTCTACACAAGAAAAAAATCATAAACGTCGAACTTTTTTATATAACAATAAATAATTAAAAAAAAAAAATTAGTTCGTTGAAATATTGATATTAAAATACAGGAATATGAATAGTGCAATCAGCAAAGGCAATACCTTATTCACATAAACTCAATAATCGGGTTTGTTCTGAAACTGTTGTTGAAATTAAATCATGATATTCATGATGATATGTCACTTCTGGAGGTTCTCTGACAAGTGAAGCTTCCATACAGTTTCTTCCATGCTTTCATCATTTTCCAAAGCTTGAAATGCCCCCGGGATACTTGTCTCGTCCATTGTTTAATAATTAATGGTAAGAATAATGATGTGTTCACTTAATATTACTTTATAATGTGAAATTAAATGACGCTATGATGACAGATAATGGAGGCGGCACCTATTGATAGAAAAGTTAAAAATTTCGCGCTTAGACGTGAAAATGTCTATTTTCGCGCCGCTAAAGGCTCACGAAAATAGGATTTTCTGACAGTGTAGGATAAAAAATAATTTAATAGAACTATTTTACCTGAAGTTGTTTGAGTTTCCTTGGTATTTATTGGGAATTAAATATTTTTATTAAAATTGTTTCGCCTAAAATATTTTTAATAAATGAAAAATCCCTTTTCATGCCACTAGACAGGAAATTTTGTAAATATGTATAAGTCAGAGAAAACCTGGAAATGTCAGGGAATTTGATTTTGATAAATTGCTGAGAACCCTATTTTTAAATATAATAAAGTTTTTTTATTTATTAGAATTGGATACGAGCAAGACGATATCTAAAGTAATATATATATTTCTTTGATAACACCTTACTGCAAAAGATACAGTACGACACTTTTTTAGGTGCTTCGTTGGAAAATTTCACCTGCTACCATCTGTAAGAAGTATAAAGTGCTTAATGACATTATCGTTCATTACTCCTGTGGCGCTGCTATCACTATTTCAACACCAAGAGCCAAGGTTTCTTATCCCCATTATCATACCATTGATTTACCTCCATGGATCCATGGTGTTACCAGAGCCCGTCAACGTACTAGTGGAAGCACCTAAAATACAGCCGCTTCAACCTAAAAATAAAAAACCATCATATTTTCTACTTAAAACATGGGTCGTCATTAACGCTGCGCTGACTCTGTTTTATGGTTTTTTACATCAAGGTGGCGTTTATCAAGCTACAGAGTATCTTTCTCAAGATCTGAGGTTGGCGCCGCTCAGTACAGAATTCCATATTGTTACAAGTCACATATACTCGATACCGGAATCTTTTTTGTTGCAAAAACCTAGTAATAAATTATACAAGAAGGGTAAATCTCAGTACTCGGTTAGTCGAAGAGTGTTTCTGTATGAAGAAGGGTCGAAAGATATTGGCTTGATATTAAAACAGCTTCAGATTATTACAGAAACTAATACTAAAAGATTTAGAGGAATGCTAGGGAAATATAAGGTGTACTTACTCATTCCTAGTAGTCTGGAGGATCGCCTGACCTACTTGATTGGAAAACAGTTTTTAAATTTTTACTTAGTGGAGACTTTTTATCCGCATCTGAGCACAGAAGCATTTCCAGATTTTACCAGTTACTGTACGGACATCACCATCCATTTTTACCAACAAAACTGTACCTTGTTGAGTTATGAACAATATTTGTTGAAAGTTGTCGGGTCTGTTGGACTTAACCTATACGAAGTTGCCTTAAACGATATTTAGTAGTGAGTTTTATCTTTAGAGATTTGTAAATGTGATAAGTCGGCCAGTAAGGTTATTGTCTCTAAGACGATAATTTGATTCAAATATTGTGTGCCACTGGTTACTGGCATTACACAGTCTGGAAACAGATTAAGTAGATATACTTGCCTAATCTATCTGAGTAGGCAGATAACATTGAAGAGAAGGCTTTGAGAAAAACATGTATACCTACCTCAGATTAACCATATACAAGATAAATAACAGCCAGAGAAAAATGTCCACGAAATGAAATATAATTAAATAAACAAATCCCACTGCATGCCATTGGTTCGTTACAGTTTTTGACGGACCGAGATATGCCGAAAATACACGACACAACGACTCGTGACTTCATATTTGTTTTGAAGTTTTGTGAACGTAAATTTATTTAAGTATTTTATGTGATATAAGTGGTCATCAGTCAATAATCTAGGCTGTGTTATAGATTTTTAGTTTGTGGAAAATCTTTGTGGACAGTGAAATGACTATTAAATGCATAGTTTTCCATAAATCAGGCAAAAAAGGTGATGGGAGATCGTTCCACCGGTAAGTAAACAATGCTGACCATAGACGTATCATTCGTTAGGAATTCAACTTACGTATAATGTTCATGGGTAATATAAGTAATATAGATAATATTGTAGTTTTATATTGTATATTTTCTATGGATAATAGTTTCTGATCCTCATAAAATTATTTGGAGACAATGAAATTTTTATCATTTTTCTTTCATCGTTCAAGGAAAATTTCAAATGTTTACCCCTCTTTAAAAAAAAAAAATTCGAATAATTTAAAATATAGATAAGAGTATTAGATGTAGTTTTGATTTAGAATGGGAAGTGAATTCCGAACCGAAAAAAATGTATTTTCCGATTTCACTTTCAGGTTTTTAGTAGGTATAAAGTATTATGAATATCTTTATATTATATCGCTACTTTATTTGGGTATTTGGCCACAATTCTGAACAAATTAATAAAATTTTGAGTAAACAATACATACTCCTCGCTAAAAGACCCATTAAAGTTTTTTTTTAATTTGACTAATCAGTTCTCATACTGAAAAATGTATAAATATCATAAAACATAGTACACACTTTAAGTTAAAATAGCACTAACATTTCGGAAACTTCACTGTCAGAAGAATGTATTGTGTTCTATGATATTTATGTATTTATATTTAAGAAAAAACTCTACAGACTCTTCGGTGCAGAGGTTTATTTTTTATTAGTTTTTTCTGAATTTTAGGAAAATAGCTAAATAAAGTAAAGTATGCATTGTGTATTATGTTATATACCTAGCTACCTAGTCTTTGTAGATGTTAGGGGTTTTTTTTTACTCATGAGGCAATAGGTACTTTACGTTGTTATAAACACCTTTAAAAACATTAATAAACCCTCCTATTTTGAGAAATACTGGCCGCCACTGGTAGCTATTTACAAACAGTTAAATAAACACTCCCCCCTTTCGTAAATTGTTGTTTATTAGATGGACAGGCATATTAATGCTTTGGGTATTGCTGTTACTTATCTTTTACATGGTTAATCTGAGGTTAGAAACACCTTTAAAAATATCAATAGAAGACCCTTTTCTTATTTTGAGAAATACCGCCGCCACTGGTAGTTGTTTACAAACAGAGTTGAGTAAACATCCCCCCCGCCGCAAATAACTGTTTATTACATGGACAGGCATATTAATGCTTTAGGTATTGTTGTTACTTATCTTGTACACGGTTAATCTGAGATACCTACAATGAGGTCCTAAATGTCCCCTGCCCCCTGAGTTTTGAACTGGTCATAATAGAGGCTTCAAATAAAAACTATATCTAGTTTACTAGCTTGTGATATAAAATTTAATTGATGGAAAGATGGGTTTTATAACACATCCTTTGGATCTAAACAGTACAAATATTAAAATCATGTTGGTAGTGGTGAGGAACACACCGTAGCGCCCTCTTTGGGTCTTTGCTAGTATCTGTCTGACAATTATTGTCAAATTGACAGACAGATAACGACCTGCTTTTCCGCAGGTGGCATTACAACAGTGACCTCTATTGTCTTTAAGGAAGACAATCCTACTTATTTATTTGAAGGAGATGCCGAAAACAACTACTCCACGGTCAATGTGCCCCGACTGGCATTGCATTACTTCGGCATCTCCATAGGAGTCGCCACATCATTCATCGAGACCAACTAACCAGACACTGACCGGTTTCGCGCTTATTATGTACTCATCAGAGTGCCATAGGTAGTGGACTCGATGAACGATGTTGCGACGTGATTGCCTAATGGGCATCGTAAATGTTAGTAGTGGTGAGAAACACACCGTAGTGCCATCTTTGGGTCTTTGCCACTATCTGTCTGACAATGATTGTCAATTTTCAAATTCAAATTCCCTGAAATTTTCTCACCACTATTAATTTGTGGGTGACTAAATAGCTGTTGGCAATAGAGTACTTATTTTTTTTTACAGTTAACGTTAACAGTTATTAATAAACATTAAGATCATTGCAAATTATTATTGGCTTATTATTTATTTATTTATTTATTAACGGGAAAAATGCCCAATACACCTACAATATATTACAAAAAAAGATAATCACAGAGATAAAAACATGGAATTAAACTAACATACAGTTGTATATACATAGACCATGTATCACATGTACACATGTATTGCCACATATGCATACACAGACATACAGATTCCCAAATTGTATTAATACAATTTGGGAAGTAAAACATAAAATAACTTGAGACATACTCTTTTCACTTTAGACAGTGAAGTTTGAGGAAGCCAGTGCTTTCAATTTTTTAAAAAATGTATTGGACGAGCCAAAGAAATCAAGTTCATTGTTAAATTGGTTGCCAAGTTTTGTAGATCTTGAAAGGTAGGAGTTTAGTCCATAGTTGGTTTTGTGCAATGTTACAGAGAAAGAATATGCTGAACGAGTGGTTCGAGGTGGAGCAAACAAATTGATTTTGGAAAGAAGATATGGGCATTGAACAATGCAATGAATAATATTGTATAACATCTTTAAGTCTCTAAATTTCCGGCGATCCTCTAGTGTGGTGATATTCAATTGAGACTCTAATTCAGCATAACTATAAGGAAGATTGGATGGGAATTTTAATGCAAAAAACCGAAGAAATTTGTGCTGAACTTGCTCTATATTTCTGATGTGTACAGCATAATGTGGACTCCAAACAGAGGATGCATAATCCAGATGAGATCTAACCAAAGAACAATACAGTACCTTGATTGATAGAGTATTTGAGAAATCTTGAGAACAACGTTTTATAAAACATAGCATTTTGAGGGCTTTAGAAGTAGCAGATTTGATATGGGGAACAAAACTAAGGTTGGAGTCAAATAAGACACCCAAATCCTTGACTAAAGAAAGTTTGTTTAACATGACTTTGTTAATTTTGTAGTTGAAATCAAAATCATTTCGAGAACGAGAGAATGTTATGTAATTGCATTTGGCCAAGTTTAGTTCCATATCATTTTGAGAACACCAATTGCTAAGGTTATTTAGGTCAGATTGAAGATGTAAACAGTCATCTAAATCAGTTACTTTCATGTAGAGTTTAAGATCGTCAGCAAAAAGAAGAAAATTACTATAGGCAAAACATTTACCAATGTCATTTATAAATACATTAAATAATAATGGACCTAAATGCGAACCCTGTGGTACTCCAGATATTACTTTAATTTCTCTGGATGCAAAGTTGTTAATTCGAACAATTTGTATACGCTGTGACAGATAGCTTTCTAACCATTGTAGAAGAAGACCACTCACACCCATTGATTGGAGCTTACTCAAGAGAAGTTGGTGATTTACCCTGTCAAAGGCTTTGGAGAAGTCTGTATAAATAGCATGAACCTGAGCTCTATTTTCCAATGCTTCTGATAGAAAATCGACATAAGTTAATAGGTTAAGCTTGGTTGATTTTCTAGATGTAAATCCAAACTGTTGCTCGGTGATAGAGATTATTATTTTTTTTTAGCTTCTATTTGAGATACGCATTTACATTTTGCTAATAATGAAAGTTGTACCTATTATGTGATGAGATACGTTCTTTTAAATTTATAAGCTAATTGGCTGAAATTTTAAAATTGGGATCGAAATAATTTACAACAATATGTTATTATTAAAGTAATATATAGATAGATAGATAGATTTATTGCGGTAAATTAGGCATCCTAATATATACACAACTATATCAGTAATAATAAATATAGACAACATCAACGGCAATCAATATATGAAATACCACTAACATATAATAACTAAGACATTATAAACCTAATATATTAAGAATAGATACAAACATACATATTTTGTAAAGCAACAAAAGATAAATCAAAAAATATATAGCCTTATCAGCTTTTTTAGGACTAAAATAAAGTTTATTTGAAGGTGCCGAAAACAACTACTCCACGGGGAATGTACCCCCGACTGGCATTGTATTACTTCGGAATCTCCATAGGAGTCGCCACATCATTCATCGAGACCAACTAACCAGACACTAACCGACTTCATTCTTAGATCAAGATGATCATTTTAATTTATTTCTCCTAAAACCCCAACTATGCCTGTCTGTCTGACTACGTCATTTTCATCACTACTTTGAGAAGATGATTCTGCAGAATAATTAGGGTCGAGTACGTCATCATCTAATGTCTGTGTCAGGATCCTCTAGATGCTCAAGTTCTTGGATTATATCTACAAAATAAAATACGTTAACAACCACAATTATTATTACAAACAACATTACTTTCATGCGATGTGCTTTGCAATTGCAACTGTAAATCAGATTCATTACAATCCGGAGCGGGCGTGGTGGTTTGAAAAATGGCATAAAACAAAATATATGCACGTGAAATTTTTTGTATGAATCTAATACATACCTTGTCAGAAAGAGTGATATAAATCAAAATGTGTCATTTTTCTTGATACTATTGTTCACAGTTCAACGATTCACTACAAAATACGACACTTTTCTAGAAAAATGAGCGAACTTCTCACCACAGCGGCCAGGACACTACTGAATTATGTCATTGTTCGCGATGAGAATCTTCTGGTAAAGCTTGGCGCCAAAGTGACACTTCTGCTATCTAGCGATCATATATTGAATGCAAGATATGCCACTTTTACTGATAAAAATATTGTCCCTTGTGGATCTGACTACGCAATACACACAAAAAGTTAATGTTTTCAGTTGTCACTTTTCTTGTGCATGAACGATATATACACTGTGTCCCATTGTCGATGGTAATGTATTGCTATCTCAGTTATTATGAGAGATAGAGAAACTGTTAAATTAGAGAAGTTTTGTAGGATTTTATGCTGATTTTAGATATCTTTTCTATTTTAGTCTATCTTTTTTAGTTTTTGAGATATTTGGAAAAAACAAAAATTGCCGATTTCTTTTTTCCTCGATAAGACAGTAGGCTTTCATTTGACAAGTTTTAGACTTGCACATTATTAGGACACTTTTTTACAAGAAAACTTTTGTGACCAATACCAACTCTCATTCGTCCTTTGTTTTTCAGTTATATGTGTCAACTTTTGTTTTTCTTACGGCGACCATATTGGATTTTTATTTCACGTGATCGCCCTTGAAAAAAGCTTTCCAATGATATGTCACTTGTTTGATTTGTCCTTTATTTAAGGGACACAATTCGAGAAAAATAGTAATTTAAAAAAAAGTAGACTGTGGATGATTTTATTACAATGAAAAGAAAAGGTACAAAATTACTCCTGCCCATTATTTGTAACCGTAATGGATCGGCTTTCCCTTTATATACTGTTTGCAGCCATGTTTCCCGTAATAGGGAACTATGGCCTCATCGATGCTGTGAGATTTTTGCAAAGGTGCATTTTCTAAAAATTTTGCATTTGTGTCCTAAACAATGGTCGAAGTTTTGCAAACTTGTCACTTTTGTCCAAATTATTGTTATCTGCGAAATGTGATTAATCATAATATATTCAAATCTATCTCTTGATATGGCCTCTGCTATGAGTTCATTGGGGGCATCTTTTTCACGTTCCCAAAACATTCGACGCCTTGAAGGTTGTAGATAACCACTTAGTAACAGCACTCCCAAAAATGATCTAATTTCCCTACTAGAAATATTTCCTGGCTTGTTTTTCTGGTTTGCATACCTAAAAAATAACATGAAAATAACTTAGAACATGACCAAGACCGTTGAGTGACGAAGTTTTTAAAGAGGAGCAAAACTAATGGCATAACACGTATTCGTACACATTCCCACTACATTTTATGCCTGGTACCGCACCGTCCACAAATTGCAGCACTGTAGCCAAGCGCCACCAACGAGAAAAGATGAGAAACATGTATTTATAACATGGTTTTTAAGGAGCAGGAACGGGAATTCAAAAAATACATAAGTAGATGTAATTATTTAGCGTGCCGCGACTTGGCTCGAAGGATTTGGCTTCAATTTATTTAGTTTTAAGACAGGTAAAATATGAATAGAAAAGCTAGGGTATTGCATTTGTATCCTTAATATATATTATATGTTCCTCAATTATTATTAATTGAGGTAGGATAATTATTAATTATAAATATTATTTTACCGGTTTTGTATTTATTACTGAGGTTTAATTGGTTTACATTTTATGAACGGAAAACAATATTATTTTAGGTATTTTAGGTACCATTTATTTACTTAGGTATTTATTATACTAATAAGTATAATAAATAAAAATAATAATAAAAATATAAGTTTGCCTATTTGGCGAATGATATATTTAATTTTTTGGTATAAGAAGGGCAGTAGATAATAATTAACTAATAGCTGTATACAGTGTGTAAGTACAATAACAATGAAAATTTGAAAATTAAATAAAACAATTACATTTTTTAAATGGTCGTAGCTCTGCTACTATTTAGTCTGTACATTTTTTTGTTAAAAATTAGTAGAAGTAGGTGAGTACCTACCGAAAATTTAAAATTTTCTAAGACAACGTTTGTTATTCAAGATGCTCATAGAATTTTATGCGGAAAATGTACAAATCTGCAGGGTGTAAATATCAATTTAAAATAAAAAAAAGTTGATTTATTACTCTAGTATAAAAATATTTCTATAAAAGTTTATCTACTTCTGCTAGAAATAAAATTAACCGAAGTGTGAAAATATCTTACTTTGAGAGACAACCGTGTAGATATTTACCAGATAAGAAATTAAGAGAAATACTGTCTGTACTTTCTGCAATGACATGCTTTAGGCAGGTATTTGTATTTTAGTAAATTAAATGCTTATATAATATATATTAATTTTTATTATAAAATATTATACAACATATTTTAGTCGAATACACAAAAATATTTACATGTTTGATAACTATACATTTTTCAAAAGAATATATGGCCTAAATAAAAAACATGTAACAATAAAACATTATGATATTTATTGTGAAAAGAAAATAAAATCTGTAGATAGAGTAAATTACTATCAGCTATCTAACTAAATATTTATTATAGTTAAGCAATTACACAAAGTGCTTCCTTTTAATTTACAAATATATAAAATGAGTAGTGAGGCTATAGTATTTCTCTGTAACCAATGTATAGGCATACGATAGAAACTATTTAATTTTTAAATATTTAACTGTTTTTCTAGACAGCAATTTAATTTTGTAAAATAGTTATTACAGCAAATAATTACTGGGCAATGGTAAAAAAGTGACATGAGTTCCCGTTCTTAAAAATACAAGAACAAAAATGAAATAGGTACTTTCGGTATGGTTGCTTATTTAATTTTGTAAGATTCTAATTTTCCTGTGGGGTTTCTTGATGGTTTTCTTTTCTTTTCTACATGTTTCTTTGGTTTCACAAAACCTTCCTGTTTCCCATTTTATGTTTCTAAAAATTTTCATTTTTAAAAACAATTTCAACATAAACTGTATATGATCTCTACACTCAGATTGTGTTTGGTACCAACATGAAAAATTCTCAGATAAATACGAATCTAAATATCGTTTTTGACACATCTGAGCCAAATTGTGTTTTATTAAAAACCTCATTGAATTTATTTAACAAATTTATTACAATTTCGCCAAATTCTTCAGAGGGCCTCTTCAACCATTTTATTTTGTCGCCTTCTCGGCTATAATCCTTGCATAATAGAAATAATTCTTTTACATTTATTAAGGTCTCTTCTCCTTTGGTTAGGCTTGCCGCACATTTTTGGAATTATATTTTTTTTCAATTTTATGTGCAAGGTATCCAGCTACATAAATAGTTGAACAAGTCTTCAAAGACGTGTTTGCTTCTGGCACCGTATCTGAATTTTTACTAGTGCTTGGTGTTTCTTTTGGCTGATCTTCATTTCGAAGTACTTGCAACATTTGTTCACAAGAAATAGTAGCAGTATCAACAGCTGCTAAATTTTCCTTTTCGTTTATCTGAAAACGTTCTTCAATATTAAGAAGTTAACTCTCTTGCAATTCGCAATTTGTAAGAATATTAATATTATATTCTTATTTACCAATTATTATTTGTTTATTTACAGAAATAGATTTTACCATGGAACATCGACTCCACAAGCACCCATAATATGTGTGATATGTATATCACGACTTCACAAGCATTCAATATTATGTCTTATTACACATTATTATCAAGCACTTTATTAAAAAGGTTAAGTGTTAATTATTATAAACAATTTTACTATCCTACCTTTGGACTATTTTAACGCGGATTTTAGCATAGTTAAATGCTGTTATTGGTAACTATAATTAATAAAATTTTTGAAATAATGTTTGTTTATTAATATTTAACTGTTATTAATTTATTTGATTAAATTTGAAAAGATATTTACAAATACCTACTTAATTTTCAAATACTTACATAAACTAAAAACCACTATATTCTTATAATATATCTTAGATTATCAGAACGCTCGCTATAATGACAGTGTATCTTCCGTTAAACGAAAAGCGACCGTCTAAGCTCGAAAATACATAAGGACGCCTTTATCATTCAGATAAACCGCGGACCACGCAAATTTCAACCATCCTCGCATCTCTGCGTCGGAGCCCGGTGGTAACGACATGGTTTGACATTTTTTCAGTTTTTTGACGAAACTATTTGTCGGATTTTTAAAAATAAAAAAGCATTTTATTCCTTCATCTTTAGTCTACAACGTTCATAGAAAGTGTTTTTTTGATTGGAATTAGCATTCTTGAGTTATCTTGGTGTAAATGATATTGCAATTTAGATATTTCAGCGCGAGCCGTTTTATATTAAGGAACTCCATATAAGAGCGTGTTGCACAGATAAGTAATTTAAAATTAAAAATAAAATACTTCCTCTTGGAATTTTAGAACAAAATTTTCAGGAATGATTAAACATGTTGTGTAGATGTAAATTAAGCAAAAAAAAAAAAAAAATTCAATTTTTTGGAAAACCCCCTGCACACCACGATTTTTTGACGACCAGGCGATTTTGCTTTCTTAAGGCATAAGGAATGATAGGTTTTACATTTTAGCAATAAAGTGCAAACCAAAATCTCTTCTAGAAAGAATATCTTGGCGTTTAAACTCTACTAACGATGCTACTCACACGACAGCAGAATTGAGACTGAAGCGTTTGAAATCCCAAACAGCAGAAGTGCCTCTAGATTTGAAACCCCGCAGACTACGAATTTTAATACAGGGCTGTGCCTCTTTAAAAACTTCGTCACTCAACGCCAAGACAATAAATATTTTTGCGAAGATAGCTCAAAAGCTTCATAACGAATGACATCAGGTGTAGGACAATTTTCAGTAAAATTTTGGCCACAGTTGAACTAACGCGGGAGCGGGCGCGTGAAAGATTTGGGAAACAGCGGGCGCGTCGGTCTCGCAGGCCAAATTTGAAAATGAGTAGATTCTCAATTGGTATACATTTGTGTTTTTTATTGCGTAATAAAATGACAAATTGTTTAAAACATGTTATTTTATGTATAAAAACATAGAAAAACTGTATTTTCTTAAGCAATAAAGTAATAATAATAAAATATAGAAAAACGTATTTAATTAAAACTTTAACTAGTTTTCATAACAATCATTATAAATAATACCTACGTGTTGTAGACATAAAAACTTGAAACATTTTTGACAAAAGAAACGTGTCTTCCGGGTTTTCTTTGAGTTGCACATCCCGCATCTCCCTGTTTTTCAAACTGCCGGAGCGTCTTTCTTGTTGCTGTGAAGTGCCGTGGTTTCCAGAAAATTCCCGCAATCTGTCTCTCAAACTCCTTGGAATATTATGCCGAGTTGCATGAACCGATAAATGTGGTTGGATAAGTTGCGAGGCTAATGTTCTCAAAAATGATTTTCTCGTTTTAGAGGAATTTGAATTATTTGAGCAAAATACCACAAATGAGTTTATGCCAGCGATGTTTACAATGGAATAAAATATTACCGTTGCCCATTGACACGTATTTCGAGCAACATTATAATTTGCACACAGTCTATCAACTACATATACACCCCCTTTGGTACTGTTATAATCAAGGATTATCTGCGGCTTTCCCGAATTTTCATCTACTTCGTCATCATGATGCAAAGAGCAAAACATTTTTTTCCTTTTGGGAATGTACGATACAATTGTCAAATTTCTTGTAAATCCAAACATAATTGCTTCAACTGACAGTGACTTGCATCCCTAGTGTCCAGTTATCATCTGTATTTAAAATTTCAAAATCTATTATTCTGTTCTCCTTAATACTTTGAGGACAATTTCTAGTTTCATCACATTTACTGAATTCTCTACGTTCATTTGCGTCTTGTTCACATATTCCAACTTTTGTATTATCTGTAAGTTCTGTTCTATTATGAGTTTCCTCTTGTTCGATTTCATCATTTTTATTATTCTTCTGAAACTCGTTCCACAAATTAAACAGGATTATCAAATTTTGGTCTGTATTAGATTTATTCATTTTGGTAAATGTATCTATTTTTTCTTCACCAACAATATCTTTAAATTTCTCATAATTTAAAACCGTGTAATCAGTGATGTTTACGATTTATTTTCTGGCATTAGTAGCTTTATCTTTTCCGAGACATTTTGTATAATCAATAGAGTTTGGGTCCCACGGATACAGACCATATGCTTTAAACCAGAAATAATGATTTCTGAACATTGCAAATTTTATTAAAATGTCTGTTTTAATGCTTCTTTTACAGCAAAATAAAATGTAGAGTTATCCCGTTGTGTATGAACGTAATAAATAACATTGACGCTGGTCCTTCAAAACCCTAAATAATTTTACAATGTGTTTAATTACAAGAAATTATTAATCAATTTCTTGTTTAAATTAAATCCTAATAAAAGCAGTTAACATTAAATATTTTATTTTTTCTTAAATATCCATATAAAATTAACAAAATTACTCATTTTTAGGTGATAAGTTAAGTATTACAAATAAATATTTTGCTCATATACTAAAATAAAAGCTGAATTTATTAATTATCGGCAATTTTTTCAATTGCAGAGGCTACTCTATCCAGAATGTTATTTCTCTGTCTTTGTAAGTCGCATAAGCTATCCATTGTTTTTTGTAAACTGCTTATGTTCGAGTTTATATTGTTAAAAGTATTTGTGTCAGCCTTGCCATCATTCGTTTTCCTTTTCTTTTCTTTGCTGGTGGTACCCTGAGGGTTATTAGTATTATCTACTACTAGTTCTTGTACTCCTGCCGCTGCTGTCATTTGTCATTTGTGGGGTATATGCCGCGTCATTTACGACTATTTCTTGCATTTTGTCATTTGTCAATTCCCAGGTCGCAGCTCCACTTCCAGATGCATTTTCCTTGCTACAAATTTTTTTAAAAGTTGCTTGGAGACCCCTCCATTTCCTTTCGCACACTTCCCAAGTAACTGGATATCCAAATCGTTTAATCAACCGCAGTGGCGGCACCATGTGAAAAAATCTAATACTACCAAGGTCGTTGAATCTGATTGGTTATTTCTATAAATACACGAATTTCATTAGTCAGGTGCACACATTATCCACCATGACCAGGGCCGCGCTAACCCGGGGGTCACGTTCCAGGGGGCGGCAGAAGACACCGTTGGTTAGTAGCAGACGTCAGCCAAGATATATCTCTTCCCCTTTTTTAGATTTTATTTTTGTCCGTTAGTTAGATCAGATCCCCTTAAGTAAATAAGTACTTTCTAAGATCTCAGTTGACTAGTTATAATTTACAGTTTTAGCCAAGTTAAAAGGTTTTCTTCACGGTCTATTAGTCGCCGGTTATCACATTTGTCGCGAGTATCAACGAAACGTCCCTTTTCTTACTCGATTAAAGAGGGCAGCCCGCGCGCGACTGACTGGGGCGGGGATCACTCAGCTGACTAGGCTGAGTCAAAAAAAATGTCAAAAAACCTAGATATGTCTGATTTGGTTGAGGAAGTAGGAAGGCCTGAAAAATTATTTTTTAAATAATGACTTAAGAAAGTAAATATTTAAATAAAACGACTATTTAAGTTCCTGTTCTTAGCTCTGTTTTGTTTTTTTTTAAATATTGTTGGTTTTTTGTTAATTGTTGTTGTTTTAATAGTGTATGTTTTTTGTTAATTGTTGAAGAAAAATATATTTATTTTTATTTTTATTAATGTTTATTTATATTACCATACCTATTTATTTTATCGAATTACATATCGTTCCATTATTTGGTGATTGATTAACCTAGAATGCTGCTAGGGTGGCGGCAAAAACTCCGCACCCCGGCGGCAGCCACTCTTGGCGCGGCCCTGACCATGACATCTGTACGCCATTCACTCGTATTAATGCGGTTGAATAACTATAAACAAGGCTAGATGTCTGCGAGTCGAACAGTGCCTGTAGCACATGGCCAGCAGTGCAAGTGCCAAGGATTGAAACTGTCTACTGCTACTAAACTATCGTTCATTCGTTCGTTGTAAACGCGCTTAAAGTACCGCGACGTCCGACGTGCCAACTAGCTACTGCTTCTCGGAGTAACAGTGCTTCTCGGCACTGTTACTTTTACTTTGAGCAGTTTGCTACTGAGACATCAATGTCGCAGTGACATAATCACTAGCAGTGAAATCGCAACACATCTACAAATCTCAATCTTTGATTTATTTGACAGACTGCGTGAAGCGAAGTGGATTCAATTAAGAAATTTATATTAATTCCTTATTCCCTAAATACGATGCCTCTTACATATTTTATGATACGATACATTTGATTATATCATCTATAATCTGTGATATTTTGTATTAGGCTGGTATGACACTTAACTAAAATTGGAACTAAATTTAGCAATAAATTTAGTTCTGAAAATTCTTGTATAGTGTCATATATAAATTGGACCAAAAATTGTTGCTGAAAAATATTTTATACAAGAATTTAGAACATGTTCTATTTTCTTGTCAAGAAATCATATCCGAAGATAGCAAAAAATGTACGTCATTCTTTACTAACTTCATCCTATTTGTGTCTCTAGTAGGTATATGATCTGTGGTTGAACTGTTGAAATCTGCGGTCAAACGAAATTATATTTGAAAATATAACCCCTCAGTATACCGAAATACCGAAGATTTGAAAAAAATCAAAATGTCGTGGAATCGAGATGAAGGATGAAGTATCACTCCTGATAGATTTATATCAGAGGCATTCCTGCTTGTATGCAGTTAAATCATCAGCCTATAAAAATAAACATGCTAGAAACAGTGCTTTGAACGAAATTGAAATCGAAATGCAGAAAATTAAAGCATCTGTGACAATAGCGGAGATAAAATCCAAATTTAATAATTTAAGAACGAATTTTCTTTCAGAGTATAAGAAATATAAAGGATCTATTAAAAGTGGTATGGGTGTAGATGAGGTAAGATATGTCTATAGTAAGTATTTATATAAATGTCTCTATAAACTTTTCAAGCTTTATAGACCCTCCCTTTGGTATTTTGAGAAAATGATGTTTATCTCTGAGCATACCGTTCCCAGATCATCCACAGACAGTATTACAGAAAATTTTGAATTTATTGCTGAACGTGGAGACGAATGTATTGGTGAAGAAAACCAGCAGACACAAATGTTACAGGTAACCTCTAGTATTTTTTGTTATTTTTTTTTATTTTGATTGTTTTTAGCATGAATGTGATGAACTCTTAGGGCAAACAGAAAATGATGGGGAAGAAAGTATTATACTGGAAGTTGTTAAAAATAGTGATACCAGTGAAACAAGGGCTACAAAAAACAAAAAAAAACGGAAGATAGATGATGACGACGTTTTGACCACAGCATCCGAAACAATGAGACATTTGGCAAATGCATTGAACAGCCAACAGTGTGTCACTTCAAACAATGACAAAAATGGCATCGAAACTTTTGCAGAATTCATTGCAAGTAAGCTTAAAGTTATGGCTGATAATACTGCCATATTAGAGAAGACTGAAGAGGATATAACTAATATTATCTTTCAGAATTTAAAAATATATAGAGATAAAACTAATTGAAATTGTTAAGCATACTTGTATATGTGTACATACCTGAAATATATGTTTTATATACCTTTTACCAGAGTCATTTCAGCTACCCGTGGTCACACAGTATAAAATTCATATATTAAAGTCATAAGGCAAAACTTAACCCTTTAAAATTCTTTTTCCACAGCTATTTATAGTCTACTCTCTTTTATTTGTAAGTATAAATGAATTTATAATTGTTTTTTACCCGTTTATCAAAGATTAACCTCAAGCTACAAATTTGCATAGCATTTTAAATTTTTTTATTATTTAGGTATTATTGAAATAATAGCAAACCATATACTTTACAAAAACAAACAGATATTTTCAATATCTACTTATATAATAGGTACAACACAAATTACATATTAAAGTTGTTTACAGCTTCCTCTTGCCACTCTACTGCACCAAGTGTACAGAAGTATTCTTTAAATTTATCTCGAATATTTAAGGCACTTGTACTGCATCTGTTACCTCCTTGTTTTCCAATGCATTCCATATTAGTCTCTATTTCCTCATTGATATCAGTGGCAACTTCTGTATAAAGAAATCCTTTGACAGTTGCCAAGTAATTGTGAAGGACTACGCAGGCTAGAGTAATTCTTTCAACTTTCTCTACACTGAGGCATATAGGATTACGTAGTACACGAAAACGATTGGCCAATATTCCAAATACACTTTCAATCATTCTTCGTGCCCTGCTCAATCTGTAATTAAAGATTTTTTGATCATGAGAAAGATTTCGTTGTGCATATGGCTTTAATAGTATAGGGGACAGAGGGAAAGCATCATCAGCAATGATTACATAAGGAATTTTTCCTGAACTAGTTCCTGGGAAAAGATCATCTGGTGGAAAGTTGAGTTTATTGTTCTGTAAAACTTTAGATAACGTAGATTCACGAAATACTCCACCATCACTGACTCTCCCATTTATACCCACATTGACATAAATAAATTTGTAAGTGGCATCAGCTAGGCCCAACAAAACAATTGAATTTGTACCCTTATAATTGTAATAAAAAGATCCGGATGATGCCGGTGCAGAAAATTTTATATGTCTGCCATCAAGGGCACCAAGACAATTTGGAAATTGCCATAACTGGTAATAGTCGTCAGCAATTGTTTTCCATTCTTCTGGAGTGGTGGGTATCTGAAAAATAGATCATAACATTAATTTAATAAGGTTTGTAAAACAATATTTCCACGTACCTTCAGGTATTCTCCTTTTAAACGATTATAAATAGCTTCACAGACCTCGGGTACAAATTTTGATATTGTAGATTCATGTATTCGAGTAGAGTACATTAATGATCGATATGATTCTCCAGTGGCTAAGAAGCGTAAAGTAACTTCAAATCTGTAAAAAACATCTTAAGTGAATTAAATGTGCAAGAAGTGTTATCATTTAACTACATTCAGCGAGAACGAATATTAAAATGTTTGTCATAACACACTCACAAAACTGAAAGCGTTGGCACTTTTATATTCCTCCAATATATCAATTCCTCTCTGACCAATAATAAAGCTTTTTGTTATCAATAATAATAATTTTTTGTACTTACCGGTTTCTTGCAGAAATACTATCCCTCATATATGTGTCTTGTTTCTTAATGTCACCTTCAATTAAACTTAGGATTTCCTCAAATTGTTGATTATCAAGCCGCAAGAAATTTCGATACGAATTATTATCTTCAATTAACAATTCATCGTTTAACAGGCTTAAAGTGTCACGACCCTCATTTCGTCTTAAAAGCCAGTTCCTTGTCCAAATTTTACGTTTTCTTCGTTGATGCCGCATTCGACGACGTACTACAATTAATGCTGTTATGGTAAGTGCGGCTCCAACCAATACTATGTTTCTATAATTCATAACATAATTTGCATTCATAACATGCAAAACAACCACAAAGCCCACAAAAGAAAATTTATTAGTAGCCTATTATATATATATTATAACCTCTTCATACAATATTAATCCCTCTATATTTCTGAATGTATCATGTAACTACAACCTCACTTTCTTGTTGTGATTTAAGACATATTTAAGATTTACGTTACGTGATCAACCAATAAACCAACATAAAAACAATAAAATTACTAAAAACGAATTTAATGCGCCTGCGCCTATATTAATAATTGTTCCTTAAATTGTACAAATGTAAGACATCTATAGAAAATAAATAAAGAACAACTTTTAATACTAAATTGATTATTAAAATTAGTTTTAAATTTAGTTAAGTGTCATACCAGCCTTAAGATACCTATAAATTCTTGTGATAATTATATGTGGTCTGTTCTGTCATAGAAAAAAGATATAAATATCCTTTTTCTGTGTTCTGTGTGATTATGATTTGACAGATTTGATTTGTGTTGTGTGTTGGTAGGAGGTAGGAGATTTAACTTTGGTCTGGTCTCTGGTAAATATAATTTTATTTTAACTTATTTCTAAAATAGATAGGTATATCTTACATGTGTGTAACACATTTATATTGGTGCCTAAGTTGATTATTGTTTTAATAAGGTTAGTAGTATTATGATGCATAATAATATGATATATCGTCGGTTTGGAAGAACACCGTCACAAGTCAAAAATCATGAATTTTCAGGAGAAGCATTTTAAAGTATGAATTTTTTTCTTGACACGATAGAATATTCTTGGCAAATTGCAGACAGTAACTGGTTTGTGGTTTGAAAAGTACTTAGGAAGTGCTACACTTAGACCTAAAAGATTGATATTTTGACTCACCTGTAAAGCTTTTTTTACTTTAAATTAATTTTTGTGACGGTTTTTCTCAAAAGTTTAAGAAATGATAGTAACTTATTTTCTGAACTAAAATAAAAATATACAATAGTTATAAAATATAAAAATTCAGTTTATTATAGAATAATAACTTTACAACTACAGTCTATTATAATAGTCAAAATAGAATTTAGGGATAACTCGTTTTTCTGGTTTTTCACTAAACAATGACAGCAGTCCTTTTTTTTTCTTCTCCGTGATACCTATTTTCTGTTTATAAGCCTTCTTTAAGTTCAGTGAAGAAAAGTCTGTTTCTTGACGTCTCACATTTATAATATTTATATCCGAAAACTCTGTTTCGTCGTATGAGGTTTTATAGAAAAGTTTTCCAGGTGATCCTTTTTTTATCATTAAGATTTTAATATCCGACATTTTAACTGTTTCACCTTTTAAATTCTTAAAGATATTTTTTATGCTAATCTGCCTGGAAAGATCTTTAAAATCAATAATATCTTTGTGGCAAATTTCATGTACAGAAAATGGGTTCCCAGTTTTTTTGGCTTGCCTAATGATTGTGACGTACTGATCGGGAACAAAAATCGGGCCAGATTTCTTGCTTTTGCTAACCGCCTTTTCAATCACGGCATGGACATGGTCTCCTTCATTCTGGGTGTGGCCAGTAATTAAAAATTTATGAGTGACTGATTGTAGTGACTCCAGTTTTGAAACCGCGTACATGTATAGAGCGATAATAAACTTGTTCTTATTTTGCCCCGAACAATTATCTGTATAAAAAATAACATCCAATGTTTTTGACTCGTCTGTTGATCTGGACATAATATTTTCCTGTAAGTTCTTTAAGTAATTCCATACACAAGAACCAATTTCGTTAGCTCCTCTGTTAGCTTCTGCCTCATGCCAAACATAACAAGACGCCTTATTCGTTTGTAATTCATACATTGTCAGGTTGAATACATTTAATTTTGATACGTAGTAGTACGACGATGCATTCCCTGTAGGGCATGGTAATACCGCCTGCAGATCAAATACTGCGACTATACTATTTGATGCTTTATCGCGTTGTTTCTCTATTCGTGACAACTCTTTTTCTAGCAGATGAGTGTCATACTTAGGTTGTATTTGATTTTTTTCTTCTCCACTTGCATCAGCGTAGGCGAGACATAGTTCACATTGATCTTTTTTAGGATTGAAAAATGCGATATTGAACTCTTCATTAAATATTGTATAATACATTAAATAATTTGAATAAGGAACATTGTTTTCCTGACACAACATCTTATAATCCCTATGGAGATCGGCAACCGACTTTCCCCCTTCTATATATTCTTTTTTGGTTTGGGAGCGGCAATAATGGCTTGGGATTTTTGGTATGGAATTTATATGGTTTCTGACACCTTGTTTAATAGCTTCTGAAACCGTGGAATGCTTTTTATGTTTCCCTCTCATTTCTGGCTTAAGAATCCCTGTGGTCATCGTTTCTTGTTTCTCGATAACTGTTCGTATGATTCTACTATTAATGCTTAATGTGGACATAAAAAAAAGTTTACAAACTCTAACTTTCTGCTCATTAACAACCAGGTGAAATGCTTGATTGAGACGTCGACTACCCTCTACTTTCTCATACCTATATTTAGGCTTAACAGATAACATACAGCTTGAAATAAAATCGCGTTGTCTTTGGAGATCACCCATGGCCCAAAATTCCTGAAAAATTTTTCGCCTAGTGTCTTCTGCGATTTTTTTAGTGCAATTCAAACGGCATTTATCGCCACAAGGAGGTAAAATCGTTTTCTCATCACGCTTTACTTTCATTACTTCGACGGATCCATCATTTTGTTTTGTTTTTCGAAATAGATTCATAACTACATCCTGTATTTCTCAAACGTTTTGCTTTGTTCTTTTGCCATTCACCTTTGTCACGTTTTCGTTTCCTAGTTGTTTTCTCTGCTTGAGATGGGAATTGCACTGTACGACGCTCTGCATCCGTTCGAGGATGTTGAGGTACATTGACGTCTGAATCACTTGAAGACGAAAAGCTTAGATCTTTTGGAAAAAAATTGGGATCTGCCTCAGAACCGCCAGAGCCAAAAGGTTCAGATAACTCGCTTTCATCGCTATCTGAGTCACTACTTGAAGTGCAGTCCCTATTTTTATTCGAATTATTATTCACAAGAACACTGAATGGTGTAGCTTCTAAAAAAGAAAACAACAGGATAATTAAAAGAATTGCTTAAAGTAACTTCTCAAAATACACTAACCTTCTTCGAATACATCTTCTGCACTAACAGGAACGATCAATGCGGAACTAATAGGAATATTTTTTACTCCTGTAACAGAAAAGCCGTCTTGATTCTCCTTTGAACTATTATAACATTCAAAACTAATGCAGTCTTCTGTTTTATCACAAGTAGTTTGAGGAATGTTTCCTTTTTCTTGCGTGCTAACCTGGCTTATTATTTCTAAAACACAAAAGTTATCTATATAGTTATCTGCTCACTAAAGGAGAACGGATCATACAGTTATAAGCCAAAAAAAAAATAACAACCTTTGTCAAGTACATATAACCTCACAGGATCCAGTATTGTACGATTTTTCGAAGTATCTGCTAGGCCGATAGGGGCTTCTACAATAAACTCTTTTACACAGGAGCGTCTTTCTGTTTCCGGTATATTATTTTGGTTTAGCATATCTGAAATATAATAACAATAAGTAATGTATATTTTAAATAGGTAGAACATTAAAGCGAAAACAAAGCAAACTTATACTTCGAAAAATATACCTTTCTCAATTATTGCATCTGGGTTAATACATCCTGCATCAACTTTTGTAAATGATAAATAGTCTTGGTTCTCTTTTGAGTTATCAAAATTTGTACTTTCTGCTTCACGTGTGCAACCCATGCCTATATATTCTAAAACATGAGTAGTAATAAGTGTAAGCTTTAAGCAGGTATGAAGGGAAAAATCACGGCAGAGTACACGTCATCTGATCTGATATATTCATTATAAATATCGATACCAACCTTCCTCTATTGTATCAACAATAGTATCCATTACAGCTAAATTGTCAGAAGTATTTAATACGTCCCTAAGAACTTCTGGTAAAACTTTGTTATTAATTTCTGTCATTGAATTATTGACGAAGATACTTGAAGTGCCCAATGAATCGTTTTCTTTAGCACGATCTTCTGAAATTTTCCAAATTTCTGTGCTTTCCACCCCCGTACTTAAAACTTCTCGCGATCTGGCCAGTTTTAATATAAGATGGGTCCGCTGTTGGCTCATTGTTGTTGATTCAATAATCTTAAACCAAGATAAATTCTTTATATTAATAAGTAGGTATAAAAACCTTCGACACACCACATAACTAATTATTATTAATTACGGTGAAATAAATACGATATCAAACAGTCTAAAAAAATAGCAGTGTGTCGTATGATAAAATACAATATTCAGTGTTTGTTTAAAGAAAACTATCATAACTCAAAATAACGCAGGTAATGTTTATGACATTCCAACAATGAATTATGTAGAAAACTGACACATACCGAAATAGTATAATAGGTGATAAAATAATCAGACAAATTAATATTATTTTTTAAAGAATACCGTTCCAAGTCAAAATGAGACGATATCGCACAAAAGAGTAGATTCAAAATAACCTGTCTCTATGAAGAATACTGTCCTAAATCAAAATGTGACAGTATGGCACCAAATAATAAACATTAATTAAGCCTATTTTATGAGAAATACTGTTCAATACCAAGTTGTGACGATTTTGCCCAAAATAAAAGTCATAAAATACGTACCTTCTCAAATTGTGACACTTTTCTACAAAAAACGCGAAACGGATCTCACAACTGCTTAAACACAACTGATCTTGTGCCAGTCTACCACATAAACATATACCGCACTTTTAGAAAATCAAACCGTCACATCGCGCCATCTAGCGGTTGCCAAGTGAGTTCAAGATGTGACGCTTTTTCTAATATAAATACAGATAATTTGAAGTTAGTTGGTTGGAAAAACTAAAATATGAAGATTTTTGAGTTGTGACGGTATTCTTCCAAACTGACGATATATGTACTCAACATTGTTTCATTTTCGTGGTATACATACCTAGATATATAAATTTTTGTTATCTATATATAATTATTGTATACTATGTAGGGTCAATTGGGGAAATTGTAAACAAATTTAACGTTTTTAAGTTTTTCAGTAAAACACAATATTGTTTGAAATATCGCTGCCTCAGCCAGCTGGCACAGATCAATATAAAGTGTAGTATCAGTAAAAGTAATATTAAATGAAAAGCACAATGCAAAAGGAAAATATGTTTTATTAATGAGAAAACATTATTTAATTGCAAAAGTAAATAAATATCAGAAAATAGAACATATTATGTACCTAGGTAATGTAAGTAATAAATTAAAAATTATATCTTTCCGTTATATGGTATATGAAACTTTTGAATCGATTTGGCGCAGGGGAACCATATTTCCCGCCAGAGGAACATATCGATGTATTCCTCGGGGAAAGGTGATCGCATCACACCTAATCGCCTCAGGAACTGCTTCAGGCGTGACCAGTAACACTCCACCTGATTTGTACAAACACCTGTTTGTGGATCTTTAAAATATCGAGAATGGTTCACTGTTTTATGCGTGTAGGGTGATGCACCTCCTAAATTGGCGAGTTCAGTGTACCCTCTCCAAGAGTCTGTCCATATTTCAGACCGTGACAGAACGTGTGCAGTTATTTTACTAATTAGTGTTTGAGAACTCCTGTTGGGTATGTAGACAATTAATCCACGCTTTGAAGGGATATCGTATATACCCAGAATCCATTTTTGAGAAATGACTTCCTACATTAAATTTGCATTTGGTGATTACACTTTCATCAGTTTGAATAATGTGATTGTGTCCTCCTGAAATAAAAAAAGAAACGGTGAATAAGTTAGATTGCATGCATGTAGAAAAAATGAACCGTACCAAATATAAATCCGGTTGCTGCAGTAGCTTCCAGGAGAAAATGTCCCGGAAGTAGCGAAACATTTGCACTATAGAGGGCTTAGATAGACATTACCATGGTTCCTATTCTACTTTCACATGTCCAGTACCACATAAGGTAAATAACGTCCCTGACAGGAATTTTAACTGAAGAAAAAAGATCCTTCTAGGATAGAATAAGATACTTTACATGTTTTACAATAAAAATGGTGTGTTAAACTGGCGTCATGTCGAATCTGAATTATGCAGTACCTTTGGCAACGAGGATTCTTGCACCGTAGATTTCTTCGAAGCAATCTTGCCCCTTGCATTGTTTCGATAAAGTAACTATCATTAAGTTGCAGTACACTTAATATATTATGCACATTATTAATTGCATCCATTTTGAAAAAGTAACCGGGAAACACAAGAAAAAGTCACAAGCAGTAAAATACTTCATCTTGATTGTCTACTGTTGGCTATCTGTAAATGATACGGAAACTCCTGAGAAAATTGTATCACAGCATGAGTAAACAAAAATAATGATGATTGCTGACATAGAAAATGGTCAAAAAACGATTGAATAAATATTGTTTTTAATTGCATTTTTCACTTTACAGAATTACAACAAAAAGGTACAAAAAAATACCTCAAAAGCACAGATAATATATTTTTTAATTTCTTTGGTTTTTTGTGTTAGGTTCTAAGTGACAAAATAGACTATAGTTCCATGTTGCTTACATTTATTGTTTTTTTATAGCTCTATTGTTTTTATATATCTACCCGTTCTTTTTGTTTTGAGTGATTACTATTTACTTTCGATAGAATTTTATTCTACTTGCAGGTGGCGTATTCCATTAACCTAAAATATGTAAGGTTACTCATTGGTTTTCTTAAATTCTCTCACCAAATTCACACAGTTCACCTTTTTTTTATGGAGGACATTAGAACTAGTTCACTCAGGCCCACCGCTAACACTCCTCTTCATCTCCAATTCACTCAGCTCCTCTCCTTGTCCTACAACTTTCACGTTTCGACACTACTTAAAGTTAAACGTACATGCACACTACATTACCTGCCTGTTTAATTTGCAGGGTTATGAACTTTAACCTTACTATTATTACAACAAAACTTAAAACACACAAAATTGCAACATTGAACAATTATGCACACTAATATAACATAAGTAAATAAAGTGAAACCAGACTAATTCTGAAACAATAGATTATCATAAACTATAAACCAATCTTTGTGCTGCTGTTCAATATTATTACTAGCAAATTTTTCTTTAATTTTTTTTACAAAATGCATCATTATTTTGCGCATTTCCAATATTTTTAAACAACTTACAGACATTCGAAGTTGCCTCCTTACTTCCTATAATAACAGCTATTTCAAAGCTTTATGGTCGGGAAAATCCTGTGTCCTGTTCCGGATATCTATGGGCAATGGTGGTAAATTTTTCAAGTCGTACTGTGGTGAAAATAAACTGTACCAACACATAGTTCTTATTTTGAGAACTGTAGTTATCCGAGAATAAGTACATGTATCTTACTTCAGGTCTTATAAAATTATTGAAGAAAAAGCTTATTACTTCATATTGCCTTTTGCCACCTACAGTTTCATCGTAAACATAAAAATAGCTTTTTCTTGAGCTCCCAACGCGAATAAAATAATTATACCTACAGCCATAGCTGAATTTTGTAAAATACGTAGATCACTACTTGATGTTACTGGAAGCGGCATATTTTGTTGAAAGTCAAATGAAAGAACCTCAACAGATGAATCTTCACAAGCCAATTTAGTCTTTTCTTCTTTCTGGTTCGTATTTTTGTAAATACATTTTGTACATCTTTGCTGTATTCAACTCTGGAGATAAATATTCGAGTTTGACATTGTCTTTTCTATTATAATGTGAGATGAATTTCGGGAAACTTTGATGACGCCCTCTTTTATCAATCGGTGCAGTACAAGATATTTTTAGATGACGGGAGACCCTCTCAAGAGGGCTCTTAGTAATAGCGAAAATTGACAGGACTGCATTCTTACAAACCCTATAATTTGTTGTGCCATCTCTTACCTGAAATAAATAGCAGAAATAAAACAGCGGGTCTAAGAAAAAATTATACAAGTATTACTTATAGTGTACTCATAGGTAGTACACTGTAAATTCAGAAATTTCCATAAGCAACTCGCTATTTTGTTTGGTCTCCTTTTAGCTATTTGCTCATGCCATACATAACAATAGCCATTATTGTTATCAACATTGTATACAGTGAAATTGTAAGTTGAATACTTGCTTTTATAATAAAAGTCACCGACATTGGATTGTGGACATGGCAACACTTTTTGTAGGTCAAAACAAGCAACACAAAGTGTCTTGTCATCAACTGCATTTATTTGTCGGCATCTTTTAAATCTCTAACCATAATCTTATTTTTTAAATGGGTTTCATAGGATTCTTGTAACTTCGACTTCTTTGCATCATCAGACAGCATATACCGAACATACATCATATTGGTTCTTTTTCGGTTTGAAGAAGGCGATGTGGATTTCCTCATTAAATATGTCTCGGTACTACCTTAAACTAGCTGTTTCATCTAAGCCAGTGATTCCCAACGGGGGCGATACCGCCTCCCAGTGGGCGCTGGAGCCTTCCATGGGGGCGGTGGCGGATCCAGAGCCAAATGGGGGGCGTTGAGGCAGTCATGAGGGGTGGTCAAATAAATAAATAAATAAAATAATTTTTTCTCCAACCGTCATAAAACTGACATTTTCCTTACTGGAAAAAAAATTATATCTAACAAAAGTAACAAAAGTAGTCACTTTTAATCTTAGGAGCTAAAGTTGACACTTTTAATTCTGACAACGGTGAAATAATTCAAAAATTTCAAACCACAAATTAATAATTAACATTTATTAACCTTTTCTTGCTTGTCCTTCCTTTACTCTTAATCTTACGTTTTCCTTTAATTCTAACTGATGGACTGGAATTAGATTGGTTGGGATTATTTTCTAAGTCACTAACTTCGGGAGGTTCAAAATTTGGATAATCAGAATTGTCACCAAATGGATTTTCTTCAGATGACTCAGATTCTTGTATCTCACTATTAATACAGGACTCGTCTACAATAACAACAAATTAGTTATTGCTTGTTGTTAAAGTTAATTTAAAATGTACCTCTTTTTTAATTCAGTTAAATTATGTGGCTTTTCAGTAACTGAAACTGAATGATTGGTTTCAGTAACCGAAACTGAATGATTAGTTTTAGTAACCGAAACTGAACGATTGGTTTCAGTATTCAGAGGGGTATCTGCAAATAAATAATGTTAAAATCTAAAACAATTCTGAAATCACTCATAATTAACATACCTGCATTTTGTATAAAAAGATCCTGTACCTTTTGAAAAGAAATAATCGACTTCTAGTATTCATTTCAGATGCAAAATTTCATGGCAATAACACTGAAAACCACTTCACTGAACCACAGAATTTTAAATATAACCTCAGTTATTCCCAGAAATACTGTAGTAGCTTTGAGTTAGAGCACCACCTACCTTATGTTTTTACGACGAACACTTCTATTAAAATTAGAGTTACTGCGAATTATCATTGTAAGTTGGGTTGCCTACCAATTACTATTATAAGATACTACTTTGTTCGGTGGTAGAATACACAGGACTTATATCAAAAGTAATGGTAACTCAAATTGACCAAAAATTGAGTTACTGTAGTTTTCGTTGGACCCGTCGAATGTAAAGTCAAACCCAAAAAAATTATGAGTTCTGAAACTGTCAAATCCCTCCACTTCGAAATTCTCGACCGCGCATACCCACTGCTGGTGAAAAGTACCTCAACCGCATATGCATTAGTTTCTGTTACCATAAGTTTCAGAAAACCAGCAAGTATGTTTTGTCTTTCTTTAATTCACGTATCTTATCTTTTCTCGTTTTATATTTTCTGTGTCTATTTAAAGCAGCAATTTTAATGTGATCATTAATTTGTTTACAATGATCACCTCTTAAAATACGATTCACATTTTTTACCCATATAATTATATAAAAATGTACGAATTTGTTTGTAAATATATCTGGCAGATTATGAGTCGTATAACTAAAATTTTTAAAATGAACATGGCTGAATAACAACTTAATAATTTTGTTTTTAACCATACTTTACCAATATAATTAATTGGTTATATTGGTTAATATCAATATATTCATTTATGCTATCAAAAACTTTATCTACAAAAAGAAGAAAGTCAGCAGTATCAGAAGCATAATCATGAAGATGACCATTTCCTAAAATGAAAACCACATATAAATCAAAACAATCTATAGTAATATCACAGTAACAAACCAAGCGTTATACTAAAAAATGTACATACCAAGTCTGACTATACCCCGCATTATTGAAGAAACTCTTTGTGAGAAGACTTGTGCTGCATTTTTCACTTTCATCTTTTTAATTTTTGCCTTATAGATGTGCTGATTTGTGAGTTTATTTGCCATTCGAGTATCATAATCTCCAACGTCGAGTTCATATAGAGCAACAATATCATTCCAAGAGGCTATCTCTAACAAAATGAATATTTTATTTATTATCAGATGATAGCTTAATATGTTTTAGTAACTACCTGCTCATTATTTTGCCAAGTGAATTTAACATTTCCCTCGAGCATATTATTGCGGAGACCTTTTACTAGATGAGAGGCATCATACAGTAGTATGATTTCGTTTCCATCCACGCAGAATCCATACATAACATTTTCTTCATTTCTTGCCTTGAATTCCTCATTGGTCTTAGTCTTTAAATAATTTATAACAGCAGTATTCGTTCAATCCACAATTTGAACGTCTATACTATATAACAAAAAGTATGAACATGTGGATACTAAATATAGCAGAACAAGCAAGCAGCAGTTTTTTTATAATTAATTGAATATGTACATAAGTAGGTATACTTATTGGTGGATGCATATAACTGAAATTTAGTTCCATTATTAGATGATTCATTAACTTAACAATAACTAACAAAAAGCAAAAGTTTATGCAAAACTAAGACGTTATGATTTTCATTTTCATAACATAATTCATTCTCATTCAATGATGCTTCCCATAGAAAAAGGATACCAATAGGGCAAGTGCTAACAGCGTCGCAGGTAATAGGATCCAGAACTACAAAAAGGGGGATAAGAAAATAGGGAATTTTTCATTAAGTGAATACCCCTGGGCATAGCTTATCCGGTGGTCTCAGTGCGGGATTAGATGTTTATTTTCAGTATAACCTAACTTTTGGTTTGTTTCTTTGACATAATCATAACCTGAACGTTGTGGTAAATTGAGTTATTAAGTTATTATAATCTTGAAATGGAGTTGATTGATGTACCAGTTTCTGAATCATCATCTGATGATGACATTGACATATTACCAAGGATGAGAAATCCAAAAAAAATATGTGTCCGGTAAATAAAATATACCTATAATAATTTATAGCCAATATCTAATACAAAATTATTCCAGAATTGACTATTTCGAAGAATATAATGATGTAGAATTCTTTACTCGATTTCGTTTGAAAAAATGTACCTGTGAGAGATTGTTGGGAGAAATACGACATTGCATTGCTTCACAGACACAAAGAAATGCAGCAATTCAACCAGCAACAAAATTGTTGCTAACTTTAAGATTTCTTGCTTCAGGATCTGTGCGCGCGAGTTTTCACTGTGAGGTAAACACTGGCAAGACTTAAACATTTATTTAAACAAATTGACAAAGTTACTTTTCAACACAAGTTCTGTTGTTGTGTTGAATGTTTAGTTGATTTTACTAACC
This sequence comes from Pogonocherus hispidulus, assembly GCA_963924545.1. NCBI lineage: Eukaryota > Metazoa > Arthropoda > Insecta > Coleoptera > Cerambycidae > Pogonocherus > Pogonocherus hispidulus. The sequence continues at coordinate 8,461,535 of OZ004697.1, read as the reverse complement.
TTTCCCAAAGGCCACCGAAATTTGGTGATCTAGCTGAAATAAACTTCCATATTATATTCTCCTTTGTTAAGAACGGTTCTATTTCGTGCTGCAGCTCTTTGTCGGCTAAACGATTTCATCTACTTGATTTTTGGCACCAACGAAAGTCGTTGAGGTATCGCAATTTATATGCGAGATTTTACCTCGTCTAGAGCAAAATCGTTTGAGGGCATTTATAAAACATTCCGAGGTCAGATCCCCTACATCCTCTAAATGTATAGCTTTCGTTACTAAACATACAAATAAGGCGATCCAAGTTTTAATCAATTTTGTACTTCGTTTACCCCGTTGCTTAATATATACAGAACTGAAGTGATCTAAACCAACCTTCAAGAATGGTCTGCACGGTGTAAGCCTATCATTCGGCAGGTTCCCCATTTTTTGATTTAACAAACGTGGCGATACACGAAAACAAACAGTGCATGAATGAATGACTTTCCTTATTTCATTTCGGGGCCTAAGAGGACAGTACCTAGTTCTTAATGAAGACAAGGTTTGCGTTGCTTCTGCGTGCAACAAAGAAATATGCTCCTTTCGCATGAGTAACCTTGTTACGTAATGCTTAGCTGGTAGCAAAATGGGAAATTTTTTATCGAAACTGAGGGTTGAATTGCATAGTCTACCCTCCCACTCTAAATTAATTCATTTTTGTCGATAAATGGATCTAAATAATAAAGTTTGAAGTGTTTAAAGTTCATTTTAAAATTCTTGGTCTTGAACTAATTTAATAATGACATGGAAATTAATGACCTCGACGGTCGATAAAACCCCCTTCCGTTTAACACCATTTTGTCCCACGTTATGATCTAAGACAATATGCCATGACACGCTGAAATTTAGTAAATGAAGAAAATTTTGTAAACAATGAAAATGCCGGTTTAACCCTTTCAAGACGATTTTTTTTTCATGCAGAGTAGCCCAAATTATTTATCTTTTTTCATGTTTTTAAAGTAAGAATAAGTTGTTTTTTCGAAAAAAATATTATTTTTTTCTTTGAAGGGGGTGGGGGTAGTGGTAAACATATGTACCACTAGTCCTTGGATGAGGTACGTATATATACCAGTAGTCCGGGTATTCTCATAAAAACAAGAAACAATTATTTTGAAAAAAACGTGTATATTTCACATATTATTAAGTGTGATAAAGCGCAAAACAGTTTTTACAAAGAGGAGTGTCGCATTCTTGACAATATGTTTTTGTCCGTGTCTGTATCTTTCTCTCGGCACATCTTCTACACCTTCTTCTAGTTGGACCTTCGAGGGGTAGATGAAGAGACACTGTTGCAAAGCTTTTTCGTTTTTTTGAAACTCTGCCCTTTTTTGTAAACCGTTGTGTTGCTGCTGTTTTTTTCCCCTCGCTTATCATCTCTTCTGCCAAAGGCACTAAAAATTGCAATAGCGGATACTTCTTTTTATGTAGTTCGTTATAGATGATCCACGAATTTACAATTGCCATCATGAACAAACGGTAGAACAATTTTTTCCACCATTTAGTTGATTTCCTGTCTAAATCGTAAACACCCGCCATCTGGTCTGCTAAATCGACGCCCCCCATAATTTCTCTATAAAAAGCTATCATTTGAGGACAAGCCACGTCAATTTTGGAACCATCTTTCATGGTTTTTTTCACAGTCACAACCTCATCATTATGGCAATTACTTAGCATAAGCACTTCTTTAGTATCTTGCCATTTCACAAACATCAGTCCATCACTGCTACATCGAAATACATATCCACCTCTATCTAATTTGCCTGTAATCTTCGGTATATTCTTCCTGTTCTGGTTACAAGTACCAAGTGCTGCGTATTCTAAATTTTGAAGTAATAATACCGAAGTAAAGAAACGATCAAAGCAAAACGTTATATCCTTTTCTTTAGCTGTGGCAACAAGTTTACGTACAACGCGCTCTCCCAGTGTACCACTACATTGTTCAGTTTCTCGGCCTGTATAAATATTAAAGTCGTATGTATAGCCAGTGGCAGAATCGGATCTAAGCCACATTTTTATGCCCCTCTTTATTGGCTTTAGAGGCATATATTGTTTCATTGACGAGCGACCTTTGAATTTAGTCATAGACTCGTCAATGCTCTGAAAGCAACTATCTTGACGGCACTTTTGGAATGTGCCTTTCAAACACTCAACGACATCATCAATGTAATATGTCTTGGAGCATTCAGGCGGTTTGCGTGGTGAAGCGAAATACATCTTTGAAGACAAGAATTTGAATCTATCTCTAGACATTGCATTCTGTATTGCAGAATTCCCCATCGAGGGATGACTTGACCAATAATCGCTGATCTGTGGGACATGATTGTAACACATGACCAGCATGCATCCAAGAACAATTTTTATTTCGCCCTCATCGGTCTCCTTCAAACGTGCATCGCGTTTTGTTTCTTTGTAAATCTTTATTCTTTCGTTTGAACATTGAGCAATGTATATAAACAATGAGCGTGGAAACATTTTCTGAAACAATTGAAAATGTGTAAGGTTCCTGTCAAATTCAGAAGATACGCTGCAGTTCCGCTTAGATGATATTTTTTGTTTCGGAATGAATAATGCATCAGGTTCAGCAAACAGCACAAAATGATCTGAAGAAGAGGCTACAGTTTCTGGAAGTAACGGAGACTTTGGGGTATCCCTCGACGAGCATTCAGGCTGCAGGGTATCTTGGGACTCTGATTCAACAACATTCACATCAGATTCTTCCGCTGAGTCAGTAGCATTTGAATCAGATTCCTCATCAGAAGGCTCGTAGACGTCATCACTATCATCCGATCCCGTTGAAAAGTCAGACAAATTGTTGGCTGCCTCCTCCAGCTCAGAAGACGTTAGTGGCCGTTTCCGATCTATATCTGCAAACAAAATATCTTTCTACATACTGAACTACTGGTACACCAACGCACCACTGCATAAGACTGATGGTACATATATGTACCACGGCTCTAGATCCACCTATTCCAATATTTTTTATCACTAAATAATAAACAAAAACACACTTACCAAACACAAAGAGGATACAGATGCCGCTTATGTACAGTTTTTAATAAAAAACACTAATTTTTTACACAAAAACTTGCAAAACGTTAGCAGAAACACGTGCGTCGAGCAACTACCTACGGTAAATGGCCGGAAAATGAGGTTATGCGATGTCTCCCGTGCGTGTTCTGACAAGAGCACACTTATCGGGACTGAGCGGTACAAATATTCACCGTTTTAAATAGCGAAAACTATTTTTAGTCCTGTGTTACTAATTGGTGGTACATATGTGTACCCGCAGTCTCGAAAGGGTAAACAGAGGACACCAGAGTCACTTTCCGTTTTTCAAGAAAAGCGGGCTCTTCCGATGTGTGCTTAAATCTGTTTTCTGGCCATTGCGCTATATCTTTTGGTAAGATAAGAAGTCAGGCCCCAACAGTACAATTTGATATTCATTTGTCGTGGGTTCGCTCCCGGCGAAATCATATCCGCTGGGTTATTATTACTTTAGACGTGATACCAATCCTAAATGTTACTGAGACTTTGGGTTATAGCTACCCGATTGGCAACGAATACTTGCTATGTATTTGCGTTGGCGTTTATATAATGCAAGACAGTCATACTATCGGTAAAGAAATATGTTTTGTGAACATTTATCTGAATATTGCATGCTACCTTAGCCATCAGTTCTGCCCCCAACAAAGCTGCGCATAGTTCTAGTCTAGGTAACGATATATCCTTGGGGGGACTGACTCGCGATTTACTACAAATTAAGCTAACAATGTATGTATCGTTTTGTGTTCGATTTCGAAGATATACCGCTGCGCCATAAGCGTGAAGATGAAAAAGTTTGATAATAATAATGTCAAAACAACTGGGTTAATTTAATAGTAATAATAATTTTACTTTATTAAGTAACACCAGAGGAAAGTACAAAAATAAACATTTAACTTGGAAATGTGAACAACAATAATAAAGTTCAGTAGCTCACAAGTAAATAAATACTTAACCTTTAACCAGGGTTGTTATGTTTTAAACAAAATGTTTTAAACATGTTTAAAACAGCGTATAGGGTTTTAACAGATTTGTTTTAAACTGTTTAAAACTTGTTTAGAACACTGTTTTTTAAATGTGTGGTTTTTTTAAATAAAAATGCAAGAAAATTGAAATATATTTTTATTAAAAAAAAAACAAAGAGAAAAACATTGATAAAAATAGGTATAAAAATTAAAATGCACTCAAGATATATATAAAAAAAATGCATTTTTGAGCTAAATAAAACAAAAAAAAGATTTCATATAATATAATAAATAATAATATAAATAAATAAAAATAAACTTTGAAGAAAAAAAAACAACTCTCGTAACAGCAACCTACATAGTACATAACTCGTCTATACAAAATTTATAAATATAAAAATCATGCATAATTTAATCACTGTCGTTTGCATCTGCATCATAATCAGATTCAAAATCATTAATCACTTTATTAGACGTAGGGGATGAATTTAAATGTTTAAATATAGTTACTAATTTTGCTGCTTTTGCGGTACCTAACCTATTTCGAAGTTTGGTGTGTACGATAACAAAACAAAACAAAACTATATTTTTTCTTGGGCAAAACTTTAATAAAATTAAAATTAAAACATCTTGAAAATGAAAGTCATTTTTTTTAAAAGTATTTTTATTTTTCGATTCAGATTCAATAACACGGGTCTTCATTTTTCGTCTCTACTTACCAATCACCCTGTAGGTAAGTAGGTAAGACAAAGATGAAAGCTCAATAGTAACAAAAAACACTTATTAACTTACCAATATTTTTCACAGAGCAATCAGACTCCGAGGTATCGATATCAATCGATTCAATGGTATCGGTATCCGAATTTAATTCCAAGGTCAAGGACGGATGTTGTTTCTTAGTCTTACAATCATTAATATGTTTGCGCATTCTTGCTACCAAGGGGACAATTTCTTTTTTGCATTTTTTGCACTTAGCCCTTGTACTTACTTTTGAACCATCTTTAGCTGCAACTTGCAAAAAATGCTGCCAAATTGCATATTTCCTTCTGCCCGTCATACTCAGAAAGTCGTAAACAAATTTTATTTCCCTGATTTATTATGGTATTTGTAAATTCTGTACTGTAATACTACGGTTAAGTTAGAATTAGATAAGTACAACTTCACAAGCTCTCAGCTTTCCGCCGCGTGTAGATCGATATTTCCAGAGCTGTATCTCCAAAATTTTATTATTATCTTATGTTACAATGTTATTATGTTGCTCTTAGGTATCATATTGTTTTTTTATAATAATATTTAGAATATGTGGTCTACAAAACGAAATTGTCAATTCATTATATGTAGTAAAAATTAAAATAAAAGAAAAATTGGCAAAACAATTATTTAGTTTAGTCCGGCTCTTGTTAGACGGGTGGGCAACTTCTATTAACATGCGCACCATCTACCAGTGAATAGCTACAACTTACGCCAGTCTCTATCAATCGATTGCAATTCCTGCCGCACAAAAATTGATTTCTGTAAAAATAGTCTTTTGTTTAAAACATATTTGTTTTGTTTAATACGTGTTTTTTTTATTAATGTTTAAAACGCGTTTTAAACAAAAAAAACATTTTTTTGAATGAAAAACACGGTTTTTTGTTTAATTTAAAAAAAACATGTTTTTTTTCAACCCTGCCTTTAACTAAAAACTAATTTGTATACATATAATATTTTAACAATAATAATGATGATGAGAGTGAGTGCGACTAATTTATACCCACTAAAGAATGTTACTTTAACTTAAGTTTGTTATTTTATCTAACTTACTAACTAATTGGAACATGTTAGTTTTTATTTTCACATTTACAATTGAGTTATTTTCGAAGAACTGCCATTTCAAGCTCATGCTTCTCTTTATTCCTCTTCTCCCTCTCTTCATGTTCTTTTTTCATTAAATTTATTTGCAGCTCCACAAGCTCTAATTTTCGCTCCAGTAACTGGTCATGCGTAGCTGTTATTGTGGCGTTTCCTTTCTGGAATGTTTCAAAATTAGTTATTATATAATTGAATTAAATAAAACATACTTACTTAGAGGTGTGGCTACAAATGCTCCTCGTGATGATGGAGGTGATTGCGCCTTGATCTTTTCTTCGTCTGCATCTGCAAATGTCATTTACATCAACTTTTTCATCTTTCAAAGCGACATGCTTCAAAATTATTAAAGCATTTCATAGTAATAGCACAGCTTTTTGTTATGGTAAGCTGTGGTAATAGTATGTATGCATAACTAATAACTCATGTTTTTGTGTCAAAGCAGGATGAATTTTCTTCCCCAATAGTCCAGGACTCCACTGATTCCAGTCCGATACCTGAGTAAAATACAAATATTACATACTGAAATTGTTACATTCATATTATATCAATTATTTTAGAATTTCCACTACTACAGTGTGGCTCCTCCTTTTCTTCCTCCACCTGAGCTAAGGGGCATTATTTTCCTTATCTGCTTTAATATGGAATGAATTTCAGAGTAGTTAGTATTTTTATATGCATATAAGTATTATATCAGTCACATACTTCCGGAACTTCATCTACTGCTATGTCGAAAACTACATCTACGTTGGACAAATCAATGCTCGACTCGAGATGATGCAAATCAGCTGATACATTTACTTATATTATATCAGACTTTCCTATTTCAATGTGGGATTTTATATACACCTTTATGCTCGTATGTTGATAAGGCATGCATTTACAATGGACCTTCTATCTGCTGTTGATTATTGTGTGCTGTTATGACTCAATTATGTATTTGCTCGTTCAACTGAAATTTGCTCATACAAAATACACAGGTAAAGAGCTATTCACTGAACATTAAGGATAGCAAACTACATACTCACAAACTGTAAACAGCTATTATACCTTCACCATTATTAATACCACCACCAAAATTGTCCGACAAATATATTTTCCGTTCTTGTTGCTGATAGACCTATAAGTCCTAACACTCTGTCTCCCCAATTTACAAGCTTGATATCCGTGTATGGGCCACCACCGGTCTTATACAATTTTTCTGTGCACTAAATTCCTTTTTGGTACTTTTCTTCCAGGCATCCCACTTGTTTCGCAAAGGTTTACTTATACGTTCTGTACCCATTGTAGCATTGAACTTTACTGCGTTTTTTCCCATTCCTTTTCCTTCTCTCCATATAATATATCCTGTAATAATATATCATAATAATATTAATACTACCTACCTACACTACATTTTATTGTAACTTACCTATAATTTCTTTGTGGCATTCCACTAAGGTTAACATTACCTCCATTTCGTTAGCTGTAAAATTATTACAACGAGTACGCTTTGTTTTCTCCATATTAATTAACATAAATCACAAACAACAATAATCCACTAACAAAAAAGTCAACAAATAGGCGAGAAATCACTGACACTATCAACTGTCACAAGAAATATGACAGAATTCAGCTCTCAAAACGTCCAAGTGTTATGCTTAATACGTACTTCTTACTACCAACCTACAAATCATTGTGATTGGCAAACCTTTATTCCTGGAATAGTTATCACAGGCAACTATGTAGCTTGCAAAACGCTTGCGCTTTATAGCAGGTATAAAGGAAGAGTATATATTTATTCTTGGTATAGTTATTCTAGGTAAAATTTAGCATTTGTAAAACTGGCCCTTAGTAAAGTAGAAATACAAACTAGCACTGATTGTATATAAGAGATAGGTCACCCCATCGGTCAGAATACAAAAATTATTGTTTTAATTTACTTAACAACAGGAATATCTAATAAAGAGATATATTCCTAGACAAAATCATTTCCTTTTCCGTTTGTCATGACAGCCCACTTTGTTAAGAAATTGACATCATTCTTATCTCCATCGGATTTATTTGTTTCAATTCATTTGCTAAGTTTGTAGTATTGGCACGTAAAAAAATTATTTTGAATTTAGACCTATATGGACCTCGTTTTCAAATGCTAACCGCTTCTGTCTATTCGGCAATCATGATCTTCCAGTTTTCGAATAGCCGTAGTAAATTATTGTATCTCAATAGTCTGCCTACCTTCAATACTTGTTATTTTTTTGTCATATTGTCCCGGTAATCCTACAATAATCCATCGTCATAGTCGTAGGAAAACGACTTGTTAGAGGCGTTCCTGGTTATGCGCCATTTGCAAAATATTCAAGGATTAATTTGCTCGTACATTCTAAGGTTTGTGATGTCGACTTTGAAGACATGCCTTCATCATTTTTAAATAGAAATGGTGAGGTGGTTAAATTTGAGTTTTGTAATTCCGAGCAATTTACATCAAGAAACGAAGATTGCATAGTTCTTGACACTAGTGGGTTTGAGGGGCTGTTTGAACAATATGAAAAATTCTTTAAAACCTTCAGAAATAAATACTAGCTACTAACATGCTTACGTAAACGTAACAAATAAGAAGATACAGTTGCTTAAAAATTTTATTCTCTGTGTCCCAATGATTTCCGGAAAGTCGAGGAAACGGTTGATTATTAATTTGAGAATTAAACTGTAAGAATAAGAAGAGTACAGTAGTCTTTTTTACATCGTCATTAAATATCTAGTATACAGGGTCATTCACGGTGACCGCCCGTTAGACGTATCTCCAAAACTGATAGGGATATAAAGTTGAAATTTTGACAGATGCCATTTTAGCAGGCAATCTACATTTTAAAAATATTTTTGGTTGTTTTTCGATTCAGATGCTGGGCATTCTTACCATACCCATATATCCTAATATCCCGATAAATTTTTTCATTTCACTTCAAAGGGTGCTAAGGCATCCCTCAGATTCTCCGCTATATGCCCCTCTACCTTCCTCGTGGTTTTCTTCGAACGCGCCATTCAGTGATAAGTAAGAAGTAATTTTTTTTTACAGTGATTCACTGTATCTGCCTCTATGTTTACGGTGGAACTATTGGTTGTGCACAGTAAACTACTGGTTCACTGTTGGAGATGAATAAATGGTTCAGTGTGTACCACCTGGTACTCCCACTAAATAAAAATTGCAGAACAAAAATGTTTGGCAAAGTATTTCATTTTGCTACCTATATGTTAAACTCAAATAATTACCAAATAACCAAATAATATACCAAATAACAGCAAATAATTTAAAAAGTTGGCAACCACTACAAAAATAAAAGGAATAGAAAACGTTGAACTTACGATTTGATTTTTACTTCTGTAATCACAAAATAGGTTATGAGCCGCCGATCAACAACGCGTCGCTACAGTCTATTGGTGACTGACATATCAACTATGGTGTCTAATAGTAATAATAAGTGGTCAAAGACGTAACACAAAAAAAAGTGTATAAGGCTCAATGGTGGACAGATCAAGAGGTATCGTTGTATTTTTGTTTTCCTTTGACATGACCATGTTACATGTATTGTATCTATTTTTATTGTGTAATGTTAATAAAGATATTTATTTGATAAATATATGTATTTATTTAAAAATTAGCCGCGACGAATTATTCCTGACTGCAGCTGATGACAACTTGGGATTGAATTTTCTCCTGCTTATTTGTTACAAATACATTTTCCAAGTCGCCTTATCGGCCTTACACTGAAATGTGTTGTGTAAGTTCTTGGGAAGAGTATTTGGTATCGAAGGTCACATTTCAAACCCAGTATATATTTGGACGGAAGAAGAAACATTTTTTTATAATTTCAGATTCTCAGTTTATAAGTTTTCAGGAGTCATAATAATGAAATTTATATAGTAATTGTGTCAACATAACCTCACAATAGAACATTTTGGTAGTAAAGATGAGCCAAACAGCAATTTTCGAATCATATTACTATTTGCTACTGACCGCCCAATCATAGTTGCTAAAAGTTGCAGATTGCGTTCGGCATCGAGTCTTGTGTTGGGGTTTGTCCGCTGTGATATGAATTTTATGAATTTCAGTGTCGTAACGGCTATGGTTCTAAACCTAAATATAGGCAAGAAAAAAAAAACAGGAGATAGTAAAATTTATAATAAAATATTGCGTGCTTGTAACCACAAGAAAACAAATAAAATGAAAATATACTCTCATTTTTTTTATTTTACTCAAAAATATACTTTTAAAAACTTCGACAAAGTCATTTCATTTGTAGTTAGCTCCAAGAAACAAAAGCATTTCTGTGTTTCTCAGATTCAGCCGACTACATCTTTCTGACACCACTAAATCCACTTTAGAGAATAATCCTCGCACGGTACAGACATTGCTAAATTACCCAATCGTTCCTGTGCCACCATGAATATGTGAGGAAATGTGTATTTATTTTTTGCCCACCATTTTATATATTTATATTTGATACGAGGTAGAAGCTTGAGCATTGGTAACCTGATTAACTTTCTGGACTATCGGACGAGTAAAAGAAGCCATTGTCAGTGCAGGTTCTGTTGAAAGGAGCCTCACACCTCACGTCCCTTTCCTTATAAAAACAATTCCGTTTTCATCTTCACATGATATAATTTCATGTTTCTTTATTTTGGCACTGACCACTTTAGGCATGTGTTTTTATTGCCCTAAAGGTTTCAATGACATGAGTCTTTTGATTCAACACGAATTTCACTAGTGGATAACTCGTATAAATGTTAGCAATGTACAACGTTCTACCTTGATTCAAAAGGTCTTTGGGACGCCTTCTCCACGGTACAAGGGTTTCATCTATTACAATATCTACATCGGGGCAAAATAACGCATGGAATTTTTGCAAAATGTTTACACCAATGGTTGAATTTTTCCTAGTTCTACAGCAATATTTTCGTTCTTACTGAAATGAATCGTACTTAGCAGTAATTGGTATCAGCTTTTTTGTCCAATAATTAGGCAAAGAAATAACTTTACAAGGCTCATCCACATCGTCAAACCTAAAATTGTTTTGATTTCTTCGAATTTGTATCAGTCCATTAATTCATTTCACGGAGGCCGTCCTTGGGATTCCAGCTGACGGGCACCAGCTACATATTTTGCAATGAGCAATGAAGAGTATGGAATTGAATATTTTTTGGACGCACTATGCACTGTAATCAATCCAGTTTTAATTTCGTTAACCACTTCTTGCAATTATTGTTCTGCAGTTAAAACCTGTAAAAAAAACTACTGATAAGCGACAGTATAAATACATCTTAAATTTGACTGAGGTAAATGTAACCACTGGTGCTAAGTGTACCCCAGAACCATTCGTTACAGTTACCTCACCTATGGATTCAGGAGGGGTAAGTATAACCATCGGTTTATATTTTCGATGCATTTTTGTAGGCAATATTTGATAGCAAATTAGAAAATTTAATAAAAACTACCCTTAGCAACTCCTTTTATTTTAAATTTATATAAATCACGATAAATACAAAAATCAATAAAATTACATAAGGAACTTGATATAAACTGGATATTACAAGTCATAAACCTAAACAATAAACCTAAACATTTATGTTCTGACAATTTAAAAAAAAAAATTTACCGTTCCAAGAAATACCTTCATACTTATCGGTTAAACAGGTAAATGGCCACCATATACACAAAGAATATAGTAACGGTTGTTGGAAGGCGGCGCGGTTACCCGCAGCACTCAGGCCTTTCGACCAATTGTGCCTGCCGCTAGTCGAGAGCTATAGGAAGAGACCCGTGCTATGCGCATAGGTCAATACCCATTCTAGTGGAAGCTCTGTAATGGCCGACGGCCGCCATGTTTATCCTTCGTGCAATGGTTAGGTATAGGAGCCTAACATAAAAACACTTGCAACTGTCTAAAACGGTTTTATTAAAAAATAATTACAAAAGATTATTAAGATTGTTTTTAGGTATTATGTTCATATTGGGATTTGCTGCCCAAAAATGACTTTTTAGCGGTTTTCATATATTTCTTCCCCCAGATAGCTAGCCGAAATCTAAAAAATTAATCAAAACAAAACAGAAATGGTTACATAAGTGTGATGTAATCAAATGTAGTAAAAATAAAAAATATACAAAAACAGTATAAAAAATACAAATGAAAACTGACATGGTTACATAAGTGTGATGTAATCAAATGTAATAAAAATAAAAAATATACAAAAAACAGTATAAAAAAATACAAATGGAAAAGGTACGTTCTAAAAATGTTTGATTGTGTGAAATCTCTCAAAACAAGGTTACAACGCATAGAGGCACATTATCACACTCACGGCACATAAAACTTGTCTCTTTTCTTTTTTTGTTTTTTGCACATACAACGCACTTCCTTTGTCCAGCTTTTCTGTTTTTTACGGGAGGAACATTCGAAGGAAAATGTCTACAAGTAAGCCTCAATGGATTGTCTTCTAGTGATCTTCGACCTGGTGTAGTCCTCATTCTTCCATTGTGGTTTTCCTCTATTATCTGTTTTATAAGTTGTATTTGAAATTTTGCCAATGGAGTTTTCTTTCTTGCTACTATATTATTCAGGACATTTGCATTCAGAAGAAGCATATTCATAATGTGAAAGAAAACTTTTTTATACCATTTCGTAGTTTTTCTTACGCACTCTACCGAACTCAATAGCATATCCGTCTTATCAACTGCACCCATAAAATTATTATAATCCACAATACAATGGGGTTTCATTATTGTCTTTCCAGTGACACGATCCTTTTTGCCAGTAGACACAGCATTGTTGCTATGGAAGCTGGTAAGCATATATACCTCCCGTTTATCACAATATTTTAGTGAAAACAATTTTTCATCACTTCGAAAAGTAAATTATCCTCTCTGAAGCTTCTCTGCCATTTGCGGCATATGCTTTCTATTTTTACGCGCTGTTCCACAGGCATTTGTAACCCTATTATACAACCATATGAATAGACTTGGGCTGGTATACCAATTGTCGCAATATAAAGTAAGACCCTTGTCCAAATAGGGTTCCAAAAGCGTCAGCACCACATCGCCAGATTTACCTAAATTCAAATCATTTTGTTTCAAATCAGTTGTGGCCCCTGTATAGACAACAAAATCTAGAATAAACCCAGTCACTGAATCACATAAAACAAAAAACTTTACGCCAACCGATGTCTTTTTGACGAAATGTACTGTTTGAAGAACAGCCGGCATTTGAAAAGCAAAAGGCTTTCATCTATACACAATTGTTTATGCGGCCTGACAGCATTTCGAAAAGCATGACGTACGTGATATATTACTGCTCTAATCTTGCACAAAGTGTCGCCCTCTTTTGGTAGATTGTTGTCCGAGAAATGCAACATTCGCAAAATCAGAAAATACCTGTCACGCGACATAACCTCAGAAAATGCTGGGGTAGCTAACAGTGGTTCAGTTGACCAGTATTCACTAAGGCGCAATTTTTTTACGCGAGGCATCAAATATGTAATCCCAAAAAATAACCACATTTCACTGGAATTTGTATCTTTCCATTTCTTCAAACGTGATTTTGCGGACACTTCTTGATGTTCACAAACATAATTATAGAATTTGTTTGTTTCTCTAACAATAAGATTTACTAAATCGTGAGTAAAAAATACCTTACAAAATTCCACAGCATTACTTTCATCAGTCAGCCCATCCAACGTCCGTACTATCAAATGAAAATATTCTTGGTTGAAGATCCCTTTTTTCCCAGATAAAACCGTGGTTTACATTCAATATTTGGTCTGCCGGTTCTTCGGCAACGTCCATCTCGTCGTCCGAGTCTAATGCATTTTGCGTATTTTCCATGTGTTCATTCTCGCTGTCGCTTGTAAGAATTTCATATAACTCCTGATCCGAATAAAACTGTCCCATATTAGGTTCTGGTAACGCCTCTGAAGGCCCCAGTTGCTGCCTATCCATCACTTCTCAAATATATAAAACCAATACAAACATACGCACACGTAAAAATAATAAAAACGGCAATATTTCCTACTCTAATTAACTCAATAACACTAAGTAAACTGCACAACCTATATAAAATGCAGACAAATCGCCTATCTTCCACCTCCCATCAAGCGTTAGCCCCATCCCCAATTATGGCGAAATCGAATAAAAACGTTATAAAAGATGACGTAGGCCACAGACTTCAATTGCTGTCGACAGCACTCGACGGTAAAGGTACATTTACATCCAATTCCAATTCTACTTAAAATTGAAATTAGTATGCTTGCGCAATGGAGTTTCCTAACCTCATTCACATTGAAAATTACAAATCGAATTGAATCCAATTTGAATTTAAAGTACTGCAAGCTGCTTAGCTTTGTCAAGTGAAAATTGAATTTGATGTCAAATTTGGAGGTTATGACAAGTTTTATGGATGACAAGACAAGAAGTTTGAAGTGTTTGCATACTCTGTTTTTGAAGTTTTAAAAATATGTCAACTGAAATTAATGAAGAATTTTTGTTAAAAATAATTTGTAACTATCCAGCCATGTATAATCCACAAAGGAAAGGTTATAGTAATCGTCAAATGACATACAGAGCTTGGGAAAATGTAGCCCTGTCTGTTGGAATATCTGGTAAGTACATTGTGTTGTGTGTCCTAAGTCCTAAGGTTTTTACAATGAAAATATGTATGTTTATTTAGCAGTAGAACAATGTCAGAAGAAATATAAAAGTTTACGAGAAAAGTATCACCGAGAAAAACAAAAGCATGATGTTAAAAGTGGCTCAGGGGCTCAGCCACAGACACAGTGGCCACTAATGTCTTTTTTTGAATATACAGAGTGAGTTTTATGTATGGAACGCCTCAATTATCTCGGAAACGGCTTGCCCGATTTTTATGAATTTTGGTTTATAAGGGTTTTGTAATATGGCCGATATTATTGTGGCATTTACATTGTTGTCAGATCTTTCGTTTTTCCGGAAATATACTGAAATTTGTTATTTCAAATGGATCACCCTATATATTTTTTTGTTTTTGAAATCTCTACGAAATTTAGAATATTTTTCATGTAATGTTCCCTATACCTAATTGCCATAATTTCGGAGTTACAGCTACATTTGCAATATCTCCGCCGAAGTTAAAATATTACATCAGGGCGGCTATGTCTGCGACAAAAACAATTTTGACGTTTTAATAAACTATTATTCTTGGTGTTTATTGAAAGTTACAATGGATCGTTTATCTGAGAACGAACGAATTGAGATTTTAATGGTATTAGGATATGGTGATGTGCGTAGAAGTCAACAGGAAGCGTGTAATATCTTTAATAATTTATATCCTAATAGAAATCCCATAGGATCTTTTGAAAACATAAAGTAAAGGCGGTTACAGCTGATGCTCAAAATGTTGTCCGTTTACTTCCATACAAGAAGCCATGCGATGTTTAAAACTTTGCAGTACATTTTGTAACATTCCTGACTGCTCAATTCTTCTTATCTCTGTGGTAATCCTATCTTTTAATTCCTGAATATTGGCAGGTTTGGTTTTATAAACAATATTTTTTAAGTGATCCCACAGGAAATAGTCTAAAGGATTCATGTCGGGTGATCGCGGGGGCCATTCGATAAAACCACGCCTTCCAATCCATCTTCTGGGAAACACATCGTTTAGGTATTGCCTCACGTCACGCGCATAGTGAGGTGGAGCTCCATCTTGTTGCACCCAAATATTGTTATTTGGGACATTGTTATTGTCTGAAAGTTTCAAATAATAAAATTTCTAAATTAACAGGCAATTGAGAATACTTACTTAGATTTGGAAATAACCGAGCCAACTCAGGTATAATATTATTCTGTAATAAATTTAAATACGCCGGACCATTTAAGTTTCCTTCAATGAAAAAAGGACAAATTATTTTGTCGCCTATTATTCCAGCCCATACATTAATCTTTTGTGGAAATTGGGTGTGGGATTCTCTCATCCAACGAGGATTGTTACGTGACCAGTATCTGCAATTATGCCGATTTACGTTTCCATCAATACAAAAAGTGGCCTCATCGGAAAACATAACATTATTTAAAAAATTTGGATTATTTTGATCGTAACATTTTTCCATTATTGTGTCGGCAAACTCTTCACGTCTATCGAAATCATCATCTGACAACTCTTGAACCAATCTTACTTTGTAAGGATGGAATTTATTGGCATGTAAAATTTTCATTATGGATGTTTGAGAAATATCAACTTCCCTGGATATTTGTCTAGTACTCAAGTGTGGATCTTCTTCTAACATAACACAAACATCTAAAGATTTGTCTTCAGTTGTTGAAAATTGAAGAACAATTCAGAATCCGACAACCTCATTTCTTTTATTAAATTATTACAACAACCTAGTTGGTTTCTTTTCAAAAAAATGTCACGAACCCACATTCTACGGTGTCTCCAGATTTTTTTCTTTACTTTTAAACATTCGTATTGATAAGCACATGTTACAACTACGGATGCCGAACACAATAAACTCGTAATTAAAAGATTCTCATTTAATGAATTCATATTTACAATATTATAACATAACCTACAAATTTGTAAATAAATTTTATTGTGAATGACGCAAGAGAGAAACGTCAATTTAATAGAGAAGTAAGCACCAAATAAATTGGATGTAAATGTACCTTTAATCAAAATAATCAATAGACGTCGTTAGCACTGGAGTGCGTTCGGATGGAGTTGTTTTACCCAGCTGAATCGTTCACCGGGGTGAATGACGTCACAGAAATGTTACTCATGAAATACGAACGATTGTGGTAAGTATAATATGGCGGCAAACTTTAAATTCAAACAAATGCAATCGAGGTTATGTGTAGTTTACTTCGAGTGATTTTTGAGTAGGTACAATAAGATTTTATCTGTTTTATCGTCAATGGATCAAAATCGTATTCATATTTACCAGGCTGTTGTTTCAACATGCACTATTTATATGAATAACTTTATGATGGAAGACAGTAGTTCAAGTGAAGATGATGATGAACAGGTACAATTTTATTTGGATAGATTACGGAACCGTTTGTTAGTGGAGCATGAAGTGCCTTCAAAAATAAAACAGTCGTTGAAGTTACAATTGCAAATGGCAGTGCAAATGAATTTCAAAGCTATTTTCGTATGAAAAGAGCAACTTTTGACTGGTTACTGCCACAGTTGGCACCTTATCTTATGAAACCAGAAGGTGTAAAAGGAAAAAGACAAATAAATCCTGAAAAGCAATTATTAGATGTACTGTGGCTTCTATTAATAAGATATTAAAATTTACCTTCTATACGTTGTACTAGTACTTTACCATTATCGGTAATTATGCTGCCCGTTTCATTTAATATTAAATTAAAATCTGCGCCTTCCATTTTCTATTGTGGACTTTTTCCTTGTACTTTTGTTTTTTGTTATTAAGTTCTCTGTCGTTGTAGTGATGTTTATTATACACACAAAATATCTAATTATACAAAATCTCTGACAATGTTAATAACTGTCAAAATTCAATTTACTCACATCTGCGCATGTCGTGTGATTATCGTCGCAGTTTTAACAAGGGCGAAAAGTTGTTGTCCTAACGATTCTCCTCAAATAACCGAACGGCACGCTCGTATAAAACGCCTGTTAAAACCGAACGACTTTTGGGCGAAAAGCTTCATCTGGACGTCGCCCGGGCGTTATATCCGAACGGCCGTTCGGATATCACGCCGTTCCCTGAGGACATGGAAATTCTGGGACGTCAATAGACGTCAGTAGCAGCGAAAGGGTTAGAATACATTTCTTTATTGCATGTTTTGTTACCTAATGAATAAGGTATTTGTTACAATGTTTATTATTATTTTTTATTCTAGATAAAATATAACCTCCTATATTATAAAAACAATTTCTTTCCCTTACATTTAAATCTATGTTCGATTCTAATGTTATGTTTTCAAAGTCTAGGTTTCCATTATATCCATTTTTCTCAATTCTTTGCATATTTAAGAAGTCAGACAGATATTCACTGTCATCTTCTGAATAATTAGATGTGGAAACATTTTTCATAATATATTGAGAAACTGTTATTAATAACAGTGGTTGTGTACGTACTAAAATGAAAATCAATAAAAAAAGACACGAAAACAGAATCACTTAATAATAGGGAGTTTTTGAACTCCTTAAATTTGAACACGTTGTTATCGTTATTCTAAGATCATTATCGTATTCTTATAGATTTAATGAGAAATTTCTCTAGTTGATTTCAGTGGTGGTTCTTCCGACTCACTGTCATATTCGCTAAGAGGTCTGCGATGTTTCTCTGCCAATCGCTTTACTTTAGTATACTGAGGGACCTCCATGCTTATACTTTTTACACCTTAATTGGATCCCTGACTCATTGACCCAGATTGTTCAACTAATGCCTCGACATCATCTGCCGACATGATACAGGTTGAGGAGGTCTTTCAGCTCTATAATCAGATAGATCCAACTGTTCGATTTCTGGTGCATCTTTTCTTGCCTGACATGTTGCTCTGGTTGTACTTCTCTTGGATTTGTCTCATTTTGGTTAGAGTAAAATAAAAAACAGTATCATTTTCGGCACTGCGCATGCTCAGTACGATTACGATAACGATCAACATAAAAATTAAGGGGTTGAAAATCTGCCTAATAATTAAAATTGCAGCTGATTAGGTAAATGTTCTTGAGATTTTTCTGATGTATCAGGATCATGTGAAGTTTCTTCCTATCAAGACAGTACCGCGGGAATGACTTTCCCTCGTTTAGCTTTAGGAGCAACACGGATACTGGCAATAACTGGGTCTGAGGTAATTAGTAACATATTTATTAAATCTGTATTCGTGCAGTCCTTGATGTTTTTCGGGTATACAGGGTGTCCCACGGTGATGAAATATTAGACATATTTTGCATAATATTGACATTTTTCAACTTTGACACCCTGTAAAATCTAAACGGTGTGAGATCAGGCAAAACGGTTTGTACATTCCTATCTTCACTTTTCTTAAGCTATTGTTTGATACTAATTTCAGATTTAACCAAGAGATTAAATTTAATCCAAAATTTTTTATTGGATATTCACCTCTCAATATTTCAAAAACAGTTGAAGATAGGTATAGGACATCCCACATGACATGTGTTTAGAATATCAACTAGAGTTCAAAATTGCAATAATATACTGGGTATTATTGGAAGGAGATGCTGAAAACAACTACTCCACGGGCAATATGTCCCGACTGGCGTTGCATTACATCAACATCTCCATGGATGGATGTTGATGTAATGTAAAGATGTAATAATGGCATCTGCTTTTCTGCAGATCGTTATCTGTCTGTCAATTAGACAATAATTGTCAGACAGGTAGTAGCAAAGACCCAAAGAGGGCACTGCAGTGTATTTCACTGTATCTCGCCACTACAAAAATATACAGGGTGTTCTATTTAAAATAACAAAGATAACAGCAACTTCTGGTATAACCGGAAGCGTTAGGTGGACGCTATTATTTTAGTTGACAAGGGCATGCCCAAAAACACTATTGCCCAAAAAACTTTCAAAATTAAAATCAAAGTAGTCTGAAATATGTCAAATGTCTCATCACCGTGGGATATCCTGTATTGTTTATATTTTTATTTCGCGCTTTTTGCGCTTCTTCAGAAAATTGGCCAATTGGAAGAATACTAGAAGCAATAATATCTCTTCCGTGAAACGAACCTTATGGACTCTTA
This sequence comes from Pogonocherus hispidulus, assembly GCA_963924545.1. Lineage (NCBI taxonomy): Eukaryota > Metazoa > Arthropoda > Insecta > Coleoptera > Cerambycidae > Pogonocherus > Pogonocherus hispidulus. The sequence continues at coordinate 8,441,912 of OZ004697.1, read as the reverse complement.
CGGGCATTGAGTACCAAGAATACTCTTTCAGGTTATAAGTTTCGTGTTTGCTGTGTGTACTCATCAAATGTATCTACATTTATCTGAAAACCGTAATACAAGGACTCCAGGATAACACAAAAGTGCTTGATGGGATCCACATTGACACCAGTTATTTCAGTACACTTCTCAGCATTTCGAGCTTTCGGAAAACTTTGCGAGGAGTCATCTGCCATCCAACAATCAGCCATCATTTATGTTACTTGTTTGTTGTTTAGGTATATTAATTAACAAACCAAACTCGCTCTTAAATTTCTCTTGCACATACTTTTTTTTGGGGAATTTTATTTTTATTTTCAATACTCCCGAGCTTGCCATTACTTTATTTCAAGCCCATATGAAATATGAAGCACAGTCCAGAAATCGAATCCACGAATGTAACGGTGATATTCCAAAGGAAAGCATGTTTATAAGTCTTTTATGAAATAATGTCTTTATTGTTCATTTCCCTTGGCTTTGCACCACACAAATAACACGTTTGTGTTGATACACATGATGACAGAGTGTTACACACTTTACCATCTACCTTACAGAAGATCAATGTAGGTTTCATAAATATTTCTAGGTCATTAACAATTATTATCTTCGTAGGAGAGAGTATGGCAATTTAATCCTCAACGCCCTTAACTTATTACCTCGGCTGACTCCTTGACAAAGTTGACAAAACTAAATTTGATGGTGTGACCGTATCGTGTTGACGATGGGGCAGGATTTTGCCAAATGATTTATTTACTGTTGTTAACATCAGGGTATATTTGTAAGGGACCCATCGACATACTAAACAAATTTTCGTCAGTCTGGTTTTCTTCAGCAAAAGTTTGTCTGTATTTCGTTTGTTCTGTACCATCACAGCCACATTTGATAATTATATTTAAGTTACTCTTCGCCGGCAAATGTAATGTCTCAAGGACTTCTAAAACGTGATACAAGTGCATCACAGTGTGATTAATGAGTGCCTGAAGTTGTATTTTTGCTGAAGTATTTCAGTTTTAAGGTTTCGTTTTTTTTCCAATTTAATACATTCTTCTTATTGTCAGTAAATTTAGTTTTTCCTTATGCTCCTCTATGGCAAAGTTTTGAGCTTCACTTATTTGTTCTATTTGTTTATGAACAAGGGGAAATCAACGATCTAACAAAATATTATATTTTTCTGATACATCACTTGATGTTAACGTTTTCACAGTTGCTGTTGGTCGCCTGCGGTTTGCTTGCCTTTATGGTGTTGAGGAAGAAGGCTGTGAAATTAATTCTGCGCTTACAGGTATTCTCAAATGTGCACATTTTTTCTTTTCAATTTTTGACTCCTGCCTGTCAGTTACCAGATCATCATCAACACATAATATCTCAATGTTGGGCTAAAAATATAAAGTGGTTATATTAAAATAAATTTAAAACTGTAGTACCTACGGATATACTTACATTTTCATTGAGGTTTGAATAACTTTCAGATGGGGTGAACTCAAATTGAAGTTCACTATCCCTATTTTCTTATTCACAATATTGATTAATATTTCATCTATGAGATCAATTTTATAATCAAATTGTGGGCCACCACCAGTTAAAAATTTTTCTTTTTTATTGTCTGCTAATCGTTTAAGTCCTTTTTTCTATTTTCATATAAGCGTTTCAACTGATCAGTATTTCTATAACAGGCAATCGGTGCCCTATTATTGAATTTGTTTCACACACGATTTGTTTTTTTTTGTCTTCCAATATGTGTGAATACTTCTCCGAAATTATATTGAAAAGGCACTCTTTTTCACCTCTAGTAAATTCGCTTTGAATTTGTGTCGTTATTTTTTGAATTCATGTTTGCGCTCTTTTTGGCAAGTTTGACATTTATGTCGGTGTTGTAACATTGTAATCGGGATTACCTGATCCGAACTTTAATCTGAACGGTGCATAACGAAGATCGGCGGAACAACTAAACGAGATGTGTACGAAAAACCTCCACCTTCTGGTGTCACTAAGGCCAATAGTGTTAAGGTGCCTGTTGACATGTCCGTGACCTATCAGCAGTCCTGTGACAATCCTATGCTGTTACGACTTAGCGCAAGTATTGATCGAGTTGCGTTCGACCAAAACCCTGGCCTGACCAAGAGCCTGGCTTGTCGCAGCCCAGTCCCGTTCGACCATTCTTCCTCTGATCTTTCCTTGATCGAGTTTCCAATAGACCTTACATAACTAGGCGGAAGCCCCGGTACTGGTTCGGGCCCTGTAAACTGTAAACTTTAGCCAGTGCATCGGCCTTCTCATTTCCTGTTATGTTGTGATGACCAGGTACCCAGGTTAATTTTATTTGGTTGTTCTGTCCCAATTGGGCCAGATCATTAATACACTCTAGGACCGCCCTGGAGGTAATCCTGTAGGAGATCAAGGCACGTAAAGCCGCCTGACTGTCGATGCATATCTGGATATGCTGATTACAATATCTCATTTTGAGATTTTCTTGAACACATGCAGAGATAGCAAACACTTCCGCTTGAAAGACCGTGGCATACTTTCCCAAGGAAAAGTATAGTCTCGCCTTTGGGCGCACGCCTCGGACTCCCGCCCCTGAGCCCTGGTCTGTCTTGGACCCATCCGTAAACCAGACGAGCCCATTCGAGACCTGACCATCAGGATTTTCGAGCCAGGCATCCCTGTCCGGTATCTACTATGAAAGTAGATTTCATTGACAATTTTAAAATACATTAATGTATATAGTGTACATAGTGCTGTGGATATTATAAACACTTGCTGTTTTTTGCATAATTTTTGTTTAATAAATAAGGACTATTTTAAATCTACAACTTCTGAAGTTACTCCCAAAAGAATACTGGATAAGGATCATGATGATTTAGGAACAACAAAGAGAGATAATATTTGTAGGACATTAAATGTGCAATAATATAATTACATTTATTGTTAGTTACATCTCACTATACATATTAATGTAACTTAATAACTTTATCAATATATGATATTCTCACTCCTATTGGCACTTCTTTAAAGTTTTGTTTGGGTGTAATAAATTCCTCTTATAAATAAACTGCCTTTTCCGTCATAATTTTTATGTTTTAAAATTTATTAAAATGCCCTTTTTCAGGAATTCATTAATTATATATATTTCTCTTATCTAATTTAAATAAAAATACAATAATTACAAGAATAAACTTTTTATTTATTTAATGATCAGTTCTGTATTAGCTATATGTACAGTAGTAATATTATAAACTACGAAGGGTACTTATATGTATATTATAATCTATAGGTATATATATAATTATTCTGACTCAGAATCAGAACGTCGCCTCTTTTTTGATTTTTGTTTAGGTGTAACCAATTCCCTCGATAAGTCGATTAACTCACCTCTTTGTGGGGCTTGTTTTTCTAATATTTTAAACAGTTTACCAAAATGGTCTTCTTGCTGCTGTGTTTGCTGGCGGAACGTCATTAATGAACAATGACGTTTATTATATTTTCTTTTGTTACTTTTTCTTGTGGTAGGTCCCGGTACATTTACCATTACTTCTGTACTAGATTCCTCCACCTCGGGTAATTGACTGCTTCTTAAATCAGAACTTGTCCCAGGAATTGCTGGGTTTACTGTGGTAACCATGCGTGCTCTACTTTGCACTTTTAAAGTATCTGAGGTATGCTCCAGTGTTACATTGTCCTCTCCCAGGATTTTATGCAGTTCATTATAAAAGTCCGGCTGGTTTCTTTTTTCTTCCCCTGTCGTATGGACATGCTTTACAAAATTCAAGTAACCTTTTGTTAAGTTACAAAATTTTTGTCGGCATTTCTCTGCATCTACATCAAAGGCTTTTTCCTTCACGAGTGCAGCAATTTCCTCCCACAAATTTAACTTATGTGTTTTTTTATTGTTAACTTTTTTATAAATCTCCTTTCCCTGTAGCTGCAACAGCAGCTCTGTAGCTTCCAAATCCTTGTCTGTGGGCTTAGCTTTTGAAATCCATACGTTAACAAGCGATATTATTGGATTTGATTCGTCAACATTTTCTAATTGAGGAAAATCTGCATTTACTGTCAAAATTTCTAAATTCTGCATATTAGAATTAGGGTCTATAAATTCTACTAATCCACCTCTAATTGCTCTTACCACATAGTCAATGAAAATCCATCATTTAAAACATATTCGTTGGTCCTTGCCAAGCATTGCTTACCCCCAGCGACGCCAACATGTTTTACACAAAATTTAAAATTTTTTCTCAGTATTTGAGAATTATTATTAACCCATTCGCTACCAGGCATTGTTTCCGTCGCGCCCGTCCTAGACCACATTCACGACGCGCTCAGCATTAGTCGTATTGCGCACGCCCGGGTGAGATTCATGCACATAACATACAAACCTCGATTTGTTGTAAGTGAAAGAAACAGAATTGGTTACAACATTTTTATTAGTAGTACATGAGCTAATAAAAAACTATGCATTTTTATTATGAAACATTATAAAGTGTTCCCGGCCACAAAATGCGATATTACAACGTGAACAAAAATTTACTGTATATTTGCTTCTTTTATATCTGTTGTAACAAATATTACAACGTCATCGTTTTTGCTCTGATTTTGGTAAACAGATCAATTTATGTTCATCTGTTTTTGTTTCCTTTTTATGTTTTTTGTTAGACATATTTTTTATATCATTATAATTTGGTACATGTGCAGAAAAAATGCTGTCACATAATAATAAAATATAATCATTCATTGGAATTTGTTTCTTGTTATTACAAACTGAGTATAAAACCCTTGAATTCAAAACCATTCTTTGTAGCATATGTACTCCAACTTTCTTGAACCAACTATAATTTTTTCTTGCCGCGTTATAAGGTTCAATGTCTTGATCGATGGCGTCTACTGACCCCATATTCTGATTATAATATTCAATTTGTTCGGGTTTTTTGTATACGGTAACATTATTTGCTCCTTTATTATGCCGAATTTTTTCAGAGAATCCAGCCGTCAACTTGCTATTCAGAACGTAAACGTGTCGCTTATCCTTGAACTTGAAGTAAATCATTATTCCTTATAAAACAGGACTGATGTGGCTGAAGCTGCATTTCAACTAGCTTCTGGGGTACCCCTCGGTTAGTTCTTATGGTGCCAGTTACATAAGTCTTATTGGAAAGTAAGAATGTTGCTAATCTAGTCGACAAGTACCAAGTATCTAATATGACCTCTCGTCCTTCTCCTAAATTGTCCCGTAATAAATATACAATAATTCTTTCGGACATACTTAGATTCTGGGTACCAGGAATATGTGAAACATCATATGTCTTTTCCAATATATAATGAAAAATCGGAAGTATATCCTCGAAATTCAGGATTGCTTGGACTTAAACAAAAAAGTTTGATACCAAATTTGGCACGTTTTGTCTTTATAAATTGTTTAAAATGAAGACGTCCCTTATATAACATTAGACATTCATCAATAGCACACGTTTCACCGATATCTACCAAAATTTTAGTGTTTTCACGTAAATATGCAAAAAACATTGTGAGTCTTGTTAGGGGTTTTGATTTATCTACATGTTGAGGGTCACCAAATCGTAAAAATTTTAGAATGGTGACAAACCTGAAGACAAAGTGCACATGTTATAATATTGAAACGTATAATTGACTGGACACTTACCTGTTCCTACTCATAATTGTTGAAGAAAAAACCTGCGGCCCTCCTAACAAGAATTGCTTACGCTAGTAATCCGAAATTCTAGGTAAATGTATTACTCCCATAAGAATCAAAAGACTTATAAAAATATACATTTCTGATTCAGAAACATCTCGCCATTTTAGGCCAAGGGTGATGTACAAACCGGACTACGAGGTGATATGCTAGCAGGTTTACAACATGGGCACAACAGGCATGCATCCGCAGCAGCTACAACAGTAAGGGAGGCCTACATGAACTATTTCAATGACGAAGGAATGGTTCCGTGGCAGGAAAACATGATACAATAAGCGTTAAACCGAATTATGTAACTACTAATTACCTACTTGTAACCATTTAAAAAGTAAAATTACACATTACCTAAATCATAAAATTTTTGAATATGTACTTACCTCGCTTCTATTATGCTCATCTCTGTCAAATTTTGTTTTTGAAAAGTTAGACGTACTCGTTCTAGGTATGTCTTGCTCCGTAACAAACAATAATAAATCGTAATACCATAAAGTGGGATGGTACACGTCATCTGTACCGCTTCCGGATTTGAGCGAACTTAGAACTTTGTTATGTTCTTTACGAAAACACCCTCGGATGGTATTAATTTTTTTAACGACTGTATCTTTTGTTGCATTTTTGTCCACTTCTTTTAGTTTTATTACCAATTCCTCATACGCTGCATTTTTCTTATTGCGGTCACTATAATCTTTACTTTTCACTTGCCACAAACACGGAAATTGTTGATATAATTCAATAAACTCCGTTAAAAATTCGCGCGAAACGTTCCGTAAATCCGACATGCTGATGCCTATATGAACGCTGCGCTACTGGTTCAAATCGAAGCACGCACAGACTTGTTTACCACACACGGTGACTCTTCCCCGTACGCCTAGAACTGCACACGCCGAAAATCAAGCAGCGCTAGATTCCCAACGGCTTGATTGTGCACGCCACACGCTTTCCCATACACCGTGAGTTTTAACTGTACCTCGTGGCGTGTGCATTCAAGTCTTCAGTTTTCCCTCTGTGTGAGTGGGGCCCTTAAGAGTACGCAGCTTGGTATCCAAGAGTGCGTGTGTAACCTAAGAGTGCGCACTCATCCTTTACTTGAACAAAAGTCACACAAAAACTCATTATATCCTTCATAACAAGTGCAAATTTCGTGATACCATTTTTCGCACTTTTTACATTGAATCAGGTCAGTTTCGGGTGGCTCAAAATAAAATTCTTGACATGCTGGGCATGTACCCGATATTTCCCTTCCTGTGTCCACTTTTTTATTTTCATTTTTTTTTGCCTTTTCCGATTTTTGTTTCTTATTAATATTTCGTTTTACTTGGATTCTGTTTTTTTTATTAGCGTCACCTTCTTCCATTGCCTCCTTGTAAGGAGTACTTGTGAGTATTTCAGATTTTTTACTTATAGCCTTGCGTTTCTTTTCACTTCTGGATTTTTTCGGTATCGGACACAATTTATCGAGCACACTAATATTATTCTCTGTAAAAAAGATTGTGTAAATGTAGTTTTATTTCTGATGTAGTCTATTTATTTAATCGTACTAACCTTGCTCTTCTTTTTCGTTCTCACTAGAATCAAGAGACTCTTCAACGTTTACCTTTGTTTCTCTATTGGGTGGAATAAAATATAAGTTTTCATTTTGAGTCGATTGGGATCTGCAGGGTAAAACCGGCTCACAACGGATAGCTTCTGAAAAATCGCGTTCTGGGGTTTGAGGATCAACAGACCAGCTCGGCCCAGGTAATGGAGAATTTGCTGTATTTCTTATGGTCGACGGTACAAAAATTTAAAAAGTTCCATATATACATATTATTACCAACTGCTAACGGGAAATTCTACTTACCCAAATTATGGCTGAGATTGGGTATCTCAGTGGTGACATGATTTTCAACAGCCAAAATTATAGGACCTGGTGGCAAATTATTTGATAGTTCCTGCTGTAAATCCTCATCTTCGATAATTATTTCAATATTATCAGATTGTAGGACTTCTAAATTAGTCACACTAGCTGGAGCGAAGTCGGCGTCGCTAAAGACGTTGGGGTTGAAAGCCCATATTCCTGTCGCAGAGAAAGATTTTTCAGATATTTGAAGAGAAGCTACTCTAGCATAAGCTTTGCCAAACAATGCAGCCACCTGGTATATAGTTATTAGTTTACCAGGATTCATGGTCATCCATGCATCAGCTTCTTGACTATATGCTGATTTAAGTGGGCCAAAAAATCCAACATCAAGTGGTTGAAGCCTGTGACTACAGTGCGGCAGCAGGCTAAGCAAATGAATGCCATTTTCACGGCAAAATGAGATTGCTTCCAAACTAATATGTGAACTGTGATTGTCAAGTGTCAACAATACTGGGTTTTGAATTGAAGGTTTAACATGTTGGTAAAAATGTTTTAACCACTTAAGAAACAGATCAGTGTTAATAAAGCCACTATCTGATAACAGCATTATGGTATCCTCTGGTGCACCATAAAGAAATTCTTGTTTCTCTCGCTTTCTTGGATAAATCAATGCAGGCGGCACATAAAATCCTCTAGCGCTTGCACAACATACTGCAGTTATTAGTGTTCCTCTTTCTCCCGACACAACTTTTCCAACCGCTTTTTTACCTTTTGTGCTTAGGACTTTTGGTAATTTGTTTGGAACAGTCAACATTCCGGTTTCATCCATGTTAAAAATGGTCTTACCAGTAAACGAGTGAGTTTCAATCAGTTTTTGAAGGTTCTCAAAAAACCTGGATACCTGCACTTTGTTAAAGCCAATGGTTCGAGCCATGCTTACTTTTTCTGGTTGCCTAATAGATAAATGATATCTTTGGCAAAATGTTGCTATCCACTTTTTACCAACTAACTTGGTAGCTTTATTAAATGGGTGTTTGATCTTAGATTCTTCCGCAAACTGGTATACAAGCAATCGTAATTGTTTTACCGTCAGACCATAAAAAAGTTCATCAAGTTCTTTAATCCTCTTTCTGAGAGTCGAAAACTGGCTTAAAACGACCCAAAGATGTAGGCACATTTCCTAATTTTAGACGTTTTCTTAAAGTTGACTCCTTGATGCCATATTCCCTAGCCACTGACCTTTTAGACTGGCCCGTACCAATTTTCACTTTAATTTCATCCAACAGCGTTTGAGAAAACTTCAACTGTCGATCACTAGTTCGTTTATAAGGGCCCATTTCTAAAAAAAGTTACATATTTTTGATATACCAAAGTTCAAAGGAAGTTTACACGCTGCCTGTACCTATGAAATAATCAAAATCCAAGAGTCCGCACGCGTACTCTTGGATCAATCACTATTGCGCACTCTTGGATTTTTGCTTCCTTTACACAAACGTACTATATACGGTATGTGGCGGACCCTTAGACACTCTATTTTAAAACTTTTTTACGGGCAAACCTAACCTAACTTTTTTTAACTCCGAATCATCGTATACATTTCTGGAAAAATTACATCACAGGAAGCAGAAACTAACAATGCATGTTTATACAAGGCATTTCTTAACCGTTTTACTTGAAATTTTAGGATTTACTCACCATCAACCTTCTGTAAACAATGAAAACAACTGCGACCACTTACATATTTCATAGAATTTTAAATCAGCTGTGCGTACTCTTAGATTGCGCGCACTCTTAGGCGACCTTACCCTAATAGTACTAAATATAAATGTAGTTCTATGGGTAAATGTAACCTATATTTCCTATTTCTTGTGATTTTTAATAATTATTTCATGTTCATAGTTTCCTCTGAATTCCACACACTTCAATCCAACTTAAGATTTTAGAAAAATGGATTGTGGTGGTGAAAAAAAATAGCACACACAAAGTGAAAAACTATTGATACTCAGTCTTGTGGACAGGTATAAAAGTGTGATTGAGAATAAGAAAACCGATGGGACAAATAATAAACAGAAACAGGAGGCCTAGCAAAAAATTTCAAATTTGTTTAACGCCTCTTCATCAACGCAAAGATCTATCAAGCAGTTAAAAAAATTGTGGGATAATTTGAAACAAATGTAAATTTCTTTGTTTATTGTTTCTCAAATAAAACTTCGTTTTATTTGAGAAACTTGGTATTTTCAGAACTATACGATCAGATTCAGACATAAAACATGACATGCTGAAGACTGGAGGACGACCTGCAGCAGTTGAAAATAATAATCCTATATATGAGATTCTGAGGACCGTAGTATCCTTTGAGTGAAATTTTTTAGTAGGTACATACCAATCAATTTTATAAAATTAATAATATTTGTGTTCCAGACAGAAATAAGTCAAAACCTAATGACCCAAAATAATAGATATCCACCTCAACGCTTGCCTCAACGTCTAAACAACTATCCGAAACTTCATTGAGAACGAAGCCGGTTTACGTATAAAAAAATTAAAGCAATCTATTGAACAACAGAACGAAGTCCACATGTTGAAAGTTGAAATAGCTCGAGTCGAAAAGACATATTGGCAAAGAAAACGTTCAAATTTATTAGAACAGTAATAAAATTGTTTGAATACTCCTTTTTGATACCTGTTGTCCTTGTTTTATTTTATACTGTTATAAGAGCTACAATTGCGAAGATATTAATAATTGGAATATCGGGAGAATTAGCAAACCTCAATTTGTCTCTTTTGCTAGAGCATTTTCTATAACTGGAAATAATCTGTCTCTTGTAGTCACTTTAGAAAACCTATATCTCTTTCTAAATTCACTGTCCGAATGAAATTCAAAGGGATTTCCCATATCTCCGATATATCTTTTTGGCAGACGTTGATTTTCACCTACTCTTTCAATAAATTCTTCAAAGTCCTCCAGTTTTCTTAACTAATAAAATATCAAATCAGGAATAAAACCCACTAATCACTAATTTAATATCAATTTCGCAAAACTAAAATAAGTATACCTAACAATTATTTAAAACATGAACAACTCTAACCCCAAATTTAACAGTAAGGAATTCTTTAAAGGAAGTGAGAAGTTACCTTAGATCTAAACATCCCTCAATGTAGCCTTAATCGACTATAGAACAAAAACTATATTCTAAGGAACCCTTAAGGATGGAGGGTGCCTTAAGGAACGACTATAAATTTTGTCCTGAGTTGGGTTTTTCGATAATCTTTACAATTCACATTATACAAAGATTCATTTGCTTTGAAAAAATGGATTAAAATTTCGTCTTGTTCGCGTGGCCACTCTTTTTTAGCATCTCCAGAACACATCTTGCTGCTGCACTATGTAACAATTAATATATTTTTACTTATGACAGCACCTTTTTCACCTGTGGATGACCTTCCCACCGCGATATTGCGGCCGCTATGGATTTTTAACTTAAAAATCCTTGAGAAAACCAAACCTACCGTTTTTGAGACGTCATCCACCGTATTTTGACGGCCGTTCAAAGACGGGACCGCTTCCTCGGAAACCAAAGCTTAAGGAACGTAAACATTTGTCAAGAGAGAGGAATGTTCATATCACGCTTCCATCCCGTAACTACAAAGGAGCTATTCTGTAACAACAGTGATCGTGCCGTGATATGATGTGATGTAATATTTTATGTGACACGGTTGCCAATATCTGCTCCCCTGTTTCAACCAATAGAAATCTAACAGTGTTAAATAATAAATGTGTAATGGCGTCAAAAGAGAGAGCCAATCCTATAAACGGCACTCAAAAAAGTATTTTGACTGAATGGATGAAAGATCATCCTTGAACATTGGCGGAAAGTAATGTTTATTTAATTCAATGAAATAATTTTATACATAACCTAACATTTTTGCAGGCTTGGGAAGATTTAAAAAGGAATGTATTAAATGAATAAAACTCCCTGCTATCACAATATCTGTTTGTTAAAGAAATAACATCAAAAATATTAATTACATATGTACCCTTTCTGTTCTGTGCTTCGCCATGACATTCTCTCTTCTTTTTTTTTAATCTTCCATCCCCCTAACCGTTGACACACGAGACGCTAATAGCAGCAATGTATTCCGTCAAATTCAAGGTCATGTTATCAGAGACAACAATGAGACGGTCAAGTACATGCAAAATTTTAGTTCGCAATATTGCACTGGTCCACTGTTGAGGAAGGTGAGCGCAGATGCCCAGGTAGCAGACTGACGTCATTTTAACATATTTTTAAGGACACTGTTAACGTCATTACGACTTTAACTATGACGTCTCAAATTCGTTAAAAGGACGTGACAATGTCACAGTTATTATGACGTCAGTAAGAGACGTATCTACAACGTCACTGTGGGACGTTAAATCGACGTCATTAAAATCCGTGTGTGTGTATATATATATACATACAGGGTGATTTATTAATATTGACAAAAAGTTCTAATGCAGATTCTTTGCACAAAAAAAAAACAAATTACTATAAATATTTGTCAGGAAATGCTTAGTTTTCAAAAAGCAGGGATTACATAAAAAAAGTTTATTTTTTATGAATACCTACCCGAAATTTCTTTTTTCTATTTCATTGAATTCATTCAGGTTTATTTCAGTGAAATAGAATAGTTTCGATTTTTTATGTTGGACTCTGTATCTCAAAAGTAAAGCGTTTCTGGACATATATTTATTAAAACTTGTTTTCTAATTTATATGTAAAGAATCTCCATCCAAGTTTTTCGCAATATTAATGAATCACCCTGTATATACATATATAATATTATTATATAGGGATAAAGGGGAAATCAAAAATTTTGTAGCATATATAGTTATTTAATGTTTAAATCGTGAAAAAGTGGGAAAGAGACAAACGATGTTGCTAGAGGAGATTTGAAATAAGGAAATATCATACATTTATTGGTAATATCAGTTAAAGAGTACAACTTTAGCTCAGACAATGTGTGGATTATACAAATGTTCATATTAGTGGATTCAAATGGATATGTGCATAGAGACTCATAATATAAAAACTCTCGACCAAAAAAAAAAATTTTTCTTTATCCTGAATGATATTTTCTATTTGGACTACTTTTCTGTTAATAGTAAGACAGTAACAATTGGAAGTGGAATATGAATTTATAGAAAATTTGGACGTTTTACAAGAAATTGTTTTATACTGTTTCCAAGGATTATTATGCAATGTTGGTCCATCAGTATGTTGTAAAAGACATACAATATCATGAGTATTATTTTCCGATGTATTTATAAAATTCAATTCGATTAAACGACGAAATAACTGTTGTAAAGGTTTTTTTGGAGACCTCACTAAAGTTTTAATCTCACCAAGATAATTTTCATATGGAAAAGCTGAAAATCTATCTAATGTTCCATATAGCCTAGCATCATCAGCAATATGTGACATAATATGGATATTATAGATAAGGTATTCTGGGCCATAAATACGTTTACAATGAGTAACAAAAGTTTTTAATAAAATATCTGCGTAATCAATACCAAACCTTTGCATATGACTGGTACTTAACAAAATTGATATACCACAATGAAGAAGTAAAAAGTGCTCATACACAGACTTATCAACAATGTCTTTTAAAAGCAAAGGTCCTAAGTATAACAAAAAGGTTCTATATTGAGTTGCCTTCCAATGAGCAATATCTGAAAGACTTTCAAGTTTTCTATTAAAATCTGATGTGAAATATGACGTGAAACTTTTTAAATGGTTATTCAGTATATCAAGCTTTCTACTATTTAATCGCACAGCATAATTTTTCTCACTAATCCAACTCAATAAAAGTTTTTTTGCGACACCTAAACATATGCAGTGCATATAATCAATTGGGAAACAAGTAATAATATCAAAATTCAGTTTTATTAAAGGAGAAGTTCCAGTATGATGATCTTCATCCTGTTTAATTCTAAAACTATGATCAGTTCTCTTTGATGCTGATGTGCTGGGGAGAACCACTCGTCCATTAACGTAATAGCCTGTTTCAGTGCATTTGTCACAAGACGAGTAGTCACTATGCGATTTAATACATTTTATAAAAGCTTTTGCTGGACTATCACATATAAAACTGTGTATTTCAATGATATACACCACATTAAATTACCACATAGTAACGGCTTCCTCAATTAATTTTTTGTACATTTTTTGATTTTACTATAATTATGTATGTACTGTTTTGTCTGTATTACATATTAATAACATTAGTTTATTAAAGAAAAACGTTGTTTTAATAAATTTTAAAAAATATATGATATAGTGAACAAATCGATATAGTGAACTGGGTGTGCATTAATTAGTTCACTATATTGAGAGTCTACTGTATTAACCACTACTAAACCATAAAATTTTAATTCCCAAAGTATCAATGGTCAATATACTAATCACGCCATTACAAAGTTCTGATTATTAAAATTATTTTTAGTTGCGGAAGGAACACGAAAAAAATGTTGCAATATCCTGAAAGTGCATTGAAAGATGCTCTTAAGGCTACACGAAATGCAATGCCTGTATAAACTGCTTCAAAAATGTTTAATGTTCCAAGAACAACACTACTTTATAAGCTGAGGGGCATACACCCTGAATCAAGAAAAATGGGTCCTGGTACTATATTTTCCTCAGAAGAAGATCTATTAGTTAAATGGGTCTTGGAAATGGCAGAATCTGGATTGCCCTTTTCGAAAGATAATTTCTTATCGAGTGTCGCAAAATTATGTCAAGAACTAAATAAAAGTTTCAAAAACAATATAGTGGTATGAAAGTTTCCTCAAACGACACCCTGAAACAGAACAGAGGATGGCAAAGAAATTTCCGAACCAGAAGTAACAGATCAAAGCAGTAATTATTTATTATAATTTTTTTAATACACATGCTTTATCGTTTGCACTATTTTTAGATGAAGTGAAGAAAAAAATAATTAGAAATGTGTCTGGATTGAAAAAAATATAAGAAAAGAGAAACGATTAAAAGGCGAAGAATACGTTGGGTTTAAAAATAAGATACATCCCAGTCGCCCTATGCTACCATCCCCGTGATTGGGAATGCCAAAATACAAGTGCTCTGAAAAGAAGAAGACAGAAGAGTAATTTACAAGCAATTTAGATTATTTTAAAGTATAGATGATCAACGACAATTTATTGTACGTCATGTTGAACAAAATTAAGAAAAGAACAACAAGAAACACTGAAAATTCGAGAAAAAAGTACACAAATCGTTACTATTTGACGGTAGAACGAAATCGGGTTTCTGTGTGTAGGAAATTTTTTATCGCAACTTTAAATGTCACAGATGCTTTTATTAGGAGAAGCTTAGAAAAAAACAATTCCAGTGGTGTCTTAGAAAAAGATAAGCGAGGGAAACACCGACCTCACAATAAGCTGCATCAGGACGTTGAAATATTTTTAAGGAATCATATTTTGTCGTTTCCATCTATGGAGTCACACTATTGTAGACAGTCTCATCCTCCAAAAAATATTTGGATCCAACTTTAAATATTTCGATTATGTACCGGCTCTACAAAGAAAAGTGCTTAGAAGAAAATAAAAGACCTGTATTGTGACGCTCTACTCGAGGGTGCTAATTTGTGACACTCTCTTAATTCGGATTCGGATTTATCCTCGGGTTTTTGCCATCGGGCGCCACACATCCATAGGTTTCACGTGGTGAATGGTCCACGCGGACTCTACTCGCTTATGAGTAAAGGCGGGGTAGCTACAGTGAAGAAGGTGTACACACGTACACTTGCCAGCGGGTCAAAATGTTTCTCAAATCTAGGTAATAAAAGTCGGTTTCGGAGGCTTACTACAAGATTTATTAAAATAATATTAAACAGCCAAGCTGCGACAAAATGCGGATAGCAAAATAAATAAAGTAGCAAAAGTAGCAAATCAGCAAAATAAACAAATGGTAATAAGCAACAATATTATATACAGGTATGCAATGTATTAAACCCAGGTTATTAGCAGTAGTGCATTATTCAAGCATTAAAGCGGCAGTAAAGTTTCAATCACAGTTTAAGAGAAGAAGCGGTGCAAATATTAAACAAGTTATTTTACAATAAAAATCAGACGGCTTTGTAGGGATTCGGAATAAAGGAACGGGTTGTAGAAGTCTTCCTGAGGGTCGAACACACACTACAGGTTATTCATCAACTCTTATATAACGGGTTTGGGACGGGTATAGCTGTAGAAGTCTTTCCTGAGGGTCGAACACGCTCTACAGGTTTATTCATCAGCTTTTACCTAAGGGTTCGGAGTATAGATATGGCTATAGAAATCTGTCCTGAGGGTCGAACACACACTACAGGTTATTCATTAGCTTTTATCTAAGGGTTCGGAGCATATATAGCTGTAGAAATCTTTCCTGAGGGTCGAACACACACTACAGGTTTATTCATCAGCTTATATATAGGGTTCGGGATAGATATGGCTATAGAAATCTGTCCTGAGGGTCGAACACACACTACAGGTTATTCATTAGCTTTTATCTAAGGGTGCAATATATATATATAGCTGTAGAAATCTTTCCTGAGGGTCGAACACACACTACAGGTTTATTCATCAGCTTATATATAGGGTTCGGGGTAGATATGGCTATAGAAATCTGTCCTGAGGGTCGAACACACACTACAGGTTATTCATTAGCTTTTATCTAAGGGTTCGGAGTATATATAGCTGTAGAAATCTTTCCTGAGGGTCGAACACACACTACAGGTTTATTCATCAGCTTATATACAGGGTTCGGGATAGGTATGGCTATAGAAATCTGTCCTGAGGGTCGAACACACACTACAGGTTATTCATTAGCTTTTACCTAAGGGAGTCGGACAGGAGGTCTACCTATTAGAACTTGCTCTAATTGATGATCGGTGATAATTATTATACTTCGGTCGGTGTTTTTCGGAGATTGAGTAGGTACTTGCCTCTTCGGAGACCGGAAAACTACTGTCTTTCAACGAAAATCGGCCGGTCTTTTATAGTCCTCGGCCGCTGGCTCGACCAATCAGAACGGCGGATTTCGCTTCATGACCAAATATGGTCTCAAATTTTATTAAATTTGCGGAATGCTTGCTTGAAATTAATTTATAATATCGGCAAATGATTAATATGAATCTAATATGTACTTAGAACATATTTTAATCAGATTTAGTAACGTACTTTGACTTTCATGCCTTACTGCATCAACCTGCATTTAAATATCGGTTCCTAACAAAATAACATATTTAAATACTTATTATTAACAAAACTATATACAAGTTATAACGGAAATCATATCTTTAATAATTAAACAATATTAAATTCAATATAACTTAATTTAATTTAAGTTAATTCGGTAACAATAGGCAAATACGGTATAGTAATACATCAAACATGTCTCAGATATATTCCCCTTAGTAAATCAAACAAGTTCGGTAAACATTTATTGCCGGAAAGTGCATAAACATTAATAAACAAATTAATTGTCATAACATGACTATACGGAAAGCTATGTATTCCAAACTTTGTCATAAAATACTTTAATAGATATATTATAATATGACTTTATCAAATTTCAGGTGGCGGTTGCATAAGTATTTTTAAATAGCAAATGAATCAAATATTATCCAGTTCCAATGCATTAAATAAATATTTTAGGGTACCTACAACACGAAAATATTCATGTATTTCGCTAGGAACAAAAACTGCGGGCGGCGTAAAAACAACGTTTGGAATTTCTTGAATCTCGGCCGGTTTCCATCGAATAAATGTATATTGTTTATAGTCTTATCTATTAACAAATGTACTATAATAATAACACTATACTGGAAAACATTAAGGCATTACTTGAATATCAGTTGTTCATAAAAATATTTACAAACTTATATACGGTGTGTTCAAATAAAACGGTTCATATTTAATTCTTGTTTAAATTACTACGGGCTAAAAAGTAACTTCGTTACAGTATCGACAGAAAAATACAGAAGTGTGTTTAGGGAATATAATTTTGGGTTTTTTTACACCAAAAAAAGACCAATGCAAACAATGGTTATCTTATTTTAGCATGACAGAAGAAGAGAAGGTATTAAACAAGGAAGCTCATGAGAAGCACATTAAGAAAAAAGAGGCTGCTCGAAAATGTAGAGATGATGACAAGGAATTATCTAAAGCGGACAAATCTGTACTTGCCTTCAATTGAGATTTGCAAGCTGTCCTATACACACCGAAGGGATCAGCAGGCCAAATATTTTATCTAAGGAAACTAGCCGTATATAACTACACATTTTATAATTTAGCCACACAGGAGGTCGACTGCCATTTGTAGGATAAAACTAATGGAAAAAGAGGGTCAAACGAAATATCTTCCTGTATTTTTGATTATGTGATGAATCATCCAAACATAACAGCAGTGCGAATGATGTCAGATGGTTGGGGAGGTCAGCAAAAGAATTCTATAACTGCAGCTATGTGTTTGCAACTTTTGTTAAACCATCCCACGTTGCAAGTTATTGATCACAAATTTTTTGAGCCGGGACACACCGAAATGGAATGTGACTCGATTCATTCAACAATAAAACAAAAATCTAAACATGTTCCCGTTTATGTTCCTGAAGGTTCGGCCCAGCTTATAAGAGATTCACGAAGAAATCCATCTCCGTATAAGGTACATCCAATTACTTATGACGATGTTAATGATTATAAGACATTTTCAAACAGCATAATTGCTAAGAACTCCCTTTCAATAAAATGCATTTGCCGGCTGCACTATGAAAAAAAGCATCCGGATAAAACTTTTTATAAAACTGATTTCTATCAGCCAGATTTTTCAGAAGTTTCTGGAAAGAAAAACAGGGGTCGTCCTAAAGCAGTACCTCTTTCAAAGGCTTATGAAGCTAGTCTTCCAATTGCAGAAGCAAAATGTGCAAATCTGCAAACTATGTGTAAGGACAATACAATAAAAAAGCCGTATCATCCCTTCTACAACTCTCTAAAAACTAGTAGAGATGTTCGCGATGCGCTACCTGAACCAGATTGTGAGGAATCTGAACCTGAGTAACTGTATTTTTAAATTTTTTGTTTTTATACCATTTTATTAACCTTGTTAAAATAAACTTACTGAATTAAGCGTTTGTTTCTTATAGTACAGCACACGAATAAGGAAATTTTTATTTTTTCTCAATTGCAAAACCACGAATGTGCTCGTGTTTTGTAAAATATATGTATTATACAAATTTTAAAATAAAGCATATAAACAGAAAATTTTTGTGATTGACCTATCAGGAAATGAAAAAAATAAAGTTTATTTTAGATTTTTAACAATATATTAAACTTTATTTCCTTTGTGCTGAAAAATGATAAAATTTCACATTCGCGGTTTTGGCATGGGACCGACGATATGATATCGTCGGCTTAAAGTGTTAACCTGTCAAGTCCATTTTGACCAATTTTACAGGAGAGGTAAAAAACCGTTTTTAAAGAGTATTGTCGATGGCATCAATTAAACAAAATTTAGAAAAGGGTTAAGTTACGGGAAGAGATGTTTTAGTACTGTAATATGCAACAATTATTAATATAACCTGCGTTAGCCTTATTTTTTTGGAGATAGCAGGTTATCGTTTTTTTAAAAGAAGTTTAACATGGAACTTAACAGGTTAAGCTAGATAAAATAAAATGATATTATTAAAACTGATTTTTATTATTCCTTATAAGAAATTCCTAAGAAAACACATAATAAAGTTCTATTCATGGGGAAGGTCACTATAAAACTTGTGATAGTCAACATCCAAAGTTTTCTTAATGATTTGTAGGTCTTCATATTTTTTAGCTGTAATTTTGCGTCTTTGTAAGTAGAGTTGTTTTAGTTCTTCCCAGGACTGCGTGTTCATTTTGGTATCTTTTCGTTGAGGAATAGTTGTCCACTGATTAACAAAGCTCGTTTTATAATAAATGTCACCCTCAGGAGTATACCGCAACGCACGAATATCTGTGATTTTCAAATCTCCTTTGCCTCGTCCAGGACGGATGCTCTTATAGCGCTGTATAGAATCAATTTTTTTTAAAAAATCGTGAGTTAAATATATCACATTATAGGTGGAAGGTCTTTTTCTTGCTCTCAAGCAAACATACATAATCCGCCGGTACATTAATAACCTTGTCTTTGAGTCTCTGTTCGATCGTCGCGTGGACTGAATCGACCTCCATTTGGGTATGGCCAGGTTCAAGGTATTTTTGCTCTATTATCACATTATGAGTAATTGCTGCATTTAAGAGAACATTGGCCAATGCAAAATTCCTATTTTGATAGCCCCAGCCGTCTGTGTATATTATGATGGTATGTCTCATCAGAATCTTCCAAATGAGGAATACTGGGCAATACAGTTTTTTCTAAAAAATGCATCCAAATACTGGCAAATTCTTCAGCCCCAAGTCCACCTTCGCATTCGTTCCATAAAAAACAATAAGCATTGGAATTTATTAAATTATAAAAACAAAGGTTATGGACTTGGAGCTTT
Source organism: Pogonocherus hispidulus (assembly GCA_963924545.1). Lineage (NCBI taxonomy): Eukaryota > Metazoa > Arthropoda > Insecta > Coleoptera > Cerambycidae > Pogonocherus > Pogonocherus hispidulus. Next base: position 8,421,795 of record OZ004697.1, on the reverse strand, counting down.
GTTTTATAGTATAGTGTTGAAACTTTAGATTTTGGGGCCATCAAGATAGCTTGTAAATCTGCCGTAAAAACGTGCTTCCCTTCTTTTTTATCTTTTTCCTTCTCTTCCCTTGCTTCCTTTTTCCTCTGCATGTGTATTAAATTCCTCTTCTGAAAACAGCCCAACTCTATAGCTGACACACTTTTCGCATTCATCTTTTTTAGGGCGGAAAAGCGCATAGTTTTTTTCCTGAAAAATTTTAGAGAATGATCCTATTGACAGAGGCTCACATTTCTTTGATTGGCACCAGTCTTTGACATAAAACTCGTAAATACTTTGCTGGGAATGTCATTCAGCGAGAAGATACCTTTTTCCAGAGGTTGCCCTACAATAGTGCGATTCCATAACAGGTAAAGACTCTAAAAATTGTACTAGGCATTGTCGGCGCTCTTCGAACGGTTTTACTGTATTAGATGATTGTCGTAGTACACTTGGCGCCCTCGACCCAAAAGAGTTTTTCCAGTGAAGGACTGTCCACCGTCCAATCCCAACACTATTCAAAAACATGGTCTTCTATTTCGATGCCTTTTAGTTGGCACAGATATAACTTGATTATTAATAAACACTTTCTTTTCGCCCCATGACATTTTCCAAAACAACTTAAAAATATCTCTCCTTTCGTGTTCGCCCACTAAATGACATTTCATGACGCCTTTTTCTTTTGGTCTACATTTACATCTAGGTTTCATAACTCGAGGTTCTTTAGGCTTATCATAGCACCATTTTCCATCTTGCTTTACTCTACCTAAGTAAGAGTTACCACTTTGTCGAAGTTTTTTGTTTTTCTCACCAAACCATGTTGACTGCTGGACTTGAAACCTCTTTTTACGTTTTTTACTTTTTGTTGGGTACTCGAATAAAGAGGAAACGGAATCTGTGTCGGAATAAGGAACTAACTTATTGTTTGTTTCGTCATTATCGGATATGTCTGAAATGGTAGATTCCAAGGAATTTTGTGTTTGTCTTTGTTCCTCAGGATCATTCGCTTCTGTTATTGTTGTTTCCTCACTGTCATTGGGTTTCTCAGACACTGTAGGTTCTGCTTGATTCACATCTAAGTACTCAAATTCTTCAGGACTGTCTGATGCTGTCTGCTCTTACCAAGGAACCTCCATTATTATGTTTAACGGAACGGCATTTTGGGAATAATATGTGCAGTTTGCACTGAACCTCGGGAATTATTAGCTTCTTCCCTAAAGGTTCAGGGACATAGCTCCGGTTAGCTCTGGGCTCAAGGCGGGGATTGGATTTTACTGTTAAGCTTACTTATAAAAAAATTGGGCACCAGGTAATTTAAATGAGAAAAAAAATATATGAAATTGTGAATGCGTGAAAGTAAGAACAAACAAATTACGTTAAGATAAAAGTATATATTACAAATTATATTTACAACTCAATTTATGTTAAATTGAAAAAAACTCTACAGCCTGAAAGCGTTTATCAAAATTTTACAAAAAAATTTTACTGGGCTGGGTTCACCAGTCTTCGGCCTACTTATGGATTGATCTCACCCACTAGCCTCTCCTAGATTAATCAGGAACTCCTGAACAGGTCCCCGTCTAGCTAGACTTGCTGGGGTTGCATGTAGTGATGTGCAGTTCATGACCGAATAGTTCGCATGAACTATTCACTTGAGGTGAACTGAACGAACTGTTTCATATAGTTGCCACTGAATAGTTCATTTTGAACTGTGTGTGAAATTGTACCATTCATTCACGTTTTCGTTCCCTCGTTCGAGTCAGTTTAGTTCTTTAGTACTTCATGATTCAACATGTCGGACATGAAACATGAAACTTAAAACCGAAAAAGAAAACTTTTCAATTTAGTAATTTAAATGAATTATTGCTCTGAATCGATACATTTAGCGTTTTTGTTATCTGAAATTCTGAACCATTTATGTATATTTTATGAACTAATAAAATAATTTACTTGAAAAGTTGATAATAAACGTAAAATATATTTCTATGTAAAAAAATAATACGAACAAAAAAAAGAAAGTTCAACATAGTAAAATTATAGTAGGTACTGTACTACTGTACATACTTTTATATAGATACAAAATTTATAGATTATAGTTTAAAAGTATTACTTGTGACAATTTCTAATGTTTTATATACCATTATTTGGTTGTCATTTGTCATGAAGAGTATAGGTACCTACTACCTACTACTGCAAATATATTCGGTCCGCAAGGAAATCAAATACGAGACGAACTGTAGTTCGTTTTGAACTGTAAAAAAGAACTATTCACTTAGGTGAACTGTTTCGGTCCGAACTATTCACCAAAGTGAACTGGAATGCCCATCACTAGTTGCATGGATGGAGGTAAGTAAATCCCACGTAGCTAGGTTTCAGGTTTCAGGCTCCAAAGGTGGAAACAGGCACATGTAAAAGATTGTATGATTAGCCCAGTCCCAGAGTTGTACAAAAAAAATTATCCAGGAATTGGAATTTTGTAAACAATCAAACCGTAGAGCAACTATGCCTGAAGGACAGTATATAAAAATTGTAATAGAAAAAAGTAACTTATGACCAGTACTATATACTACAATAAAAATTACCAAAATTGCAGTAACAAAATTCGTAACTGTGCTACACAAAAAAACTGGTTAGCATAAAGGTGAAAATTTCTAATTCATACATGAGATTTTAAATGCAAAATTAACAATATCAAGTACAATGAAATAGGATTAAATTGAAAAAAAATTAATGTGAGACGGTCTAGAATACCAGCAAGTAATCAAAAATAAAATTCCTGGATATAATAGAGTCTGTAATTAGCAGACAAAATTTATAGTATATCTAAAATAACATATGGTTATATACAAACGCACTAACCAACCCAGGCTCTTCACAGAGGCCAGACCTTTGCATACAGGGTACAATTTTCTTTAATCATATTCAATTTATTAAGAAAATGAAATGTACTCACCTGTATGCAAAGTGCAGTTCCAATCTCGTGCATCCACCTCAAATATGTCCTAAGACGTTCCACATGGAATTGGATGGTTTACGAGAATATAAAGTAGATTCCTGGGAAGATTAAGCCAGCGTCTCAACAACTCTGCAAAAAAATAAAAAAATTCGGCAGAAAATTTACACCACGTGTAAACTAAATTTATTATCACTTATCTCGTGACAACAACAAAAATATACGATAATATCAATTAATGAGCTTATTACAGATAATACTCTATTATATCAGAACACCGATCACTAACAATAGTGATAATAATTCAAGATTTAAATGAAAGTAAAATTTAAGAACATGTGCTTTCAATAAGCGTAAAAATTGTCAACTTGCTCGTACTCTGTTGAAAACCAGACTCCTCGAATTTTAAAAATGTCTTAATTTCCTGTCTGTTTTGCGTCCCTACCTTTTCATAAAAGTGACCAATCAGAAACACTTTAGAGGTAGACAACCCATTACAATGTAGAGAGCATTTTGGGTTGCGGGTATTCAGGGAAAAACTATACAGATTTTTGATATTATTTTTAGTTGTCCGGAAATATACTGCTCGTCATATACAAAGGAACAAAATGATTAAAATTTTGTTACAAGTTCAAATCGTTACTTGTGGGTGGTACATCCACGACATGTATTTCGACATTGTCAACTACTTCTAAGTTCGAGTCAAAATTATTGCTACACTGGTTTGCATCCACAGTAGATTAAATTATTGTAACGGGCAGAATCAGATTTTCGTTTTGTTCTAAGCCAACTTCTAAAGTATCATTTAAAGTGCTATAACATTCATTTAAATTTATCTGTTCGTTGCCTTCAAATTCCAAAATATTTTGGGCCATTTCTAGTATTTTTTTAGCACGTGAACATATTATTAATAAATGGTAAAATGTACACGGTTAACTTAAATTCTATTATATGTGATGCCCCCACTAAACCATTCATAACCTACACCAAAGGGCATTCCGGATATGCTTCTTGTACAAAATGCAAAAGAGAAGGTGACTATATTGCTAACAGAATATGTTTTACTGAAATCGACAATATTAATTTAAGAACTGATCAAGATTTTAGATCCAAAATTCAAGAATCTCATCACCTTGGAGCATCAATTTTAGAGAATATGCCTATTAATGCCCAGAATTATTATTTTTTCAATTTTTGTGTAATTTTTTAATATGCTCCTTAACATGACGGTGTTATTTCATGGAAAAATAGTAACATCCGTTAAAAAACAATTTTAGTGCCTTTTTTTGAGGTATGATATATCATACGCTGGGTAATACGAGATGAAATAATGTATACAAATAAGAAAATACTTTTTTTATTACAAAATCCTTAACATCAAAAAATGATACAAGGTACGACATATAAAAGTTACTTTTGGTGATATTGGCGAAAACAAAAATCTGGGTGCAATCCCACATTGCGTTTAAGACGAGAAAATTTGGTACATTTTCCACAACGGCGTTGTGTTTCTTGTTTATCTATCCAATGCTCCTTTCTATCAAAACGAATTTCTGGCAACACATTAGATAGCAATTTTGGTTTAGGGCCAGTGTTTGATGCCAATTCTGCGGCGAAATGCAAGTAATGAGATGGATTCATTGCGGGTCTGCAAGGCTCGACGATACAAATACCACATGTTGATGGCAGATCCATCTAGACAAAATCGGATCAGAGGCCAGTACCATTTTTTTGATCGAATTTTTGACCTGTATAGACCTCTCATTTGATCAAATCGATCTACTCCTTCCATTCCTTTATTATACAGATTTATAATAGATGGTTGATCAAGTTGCATCATTGATTTTTCTTTTTTAGACCAGCGTTTGCAGGAACCTTTTGTCTTATATACAGTTTCATCTTGTATGTTTGAAATTACAGTTACTTGGCTATTGTCATGCCATCGAGTCAGTGATACGTTGTGGGTTTTCTCGTGAATGGCATAATGTGACCCTCTACTTTCTTTCTTTAAATCTTTGAGAGGCTTTCTCTACTCGTTCGGACAGTACAGTGCCCACACAAAAAAGCTTGTTATCCGTGTTAGAGACTCTAATAAAGAGACGGAAGTAAAGTAATTGTCGAGGAAAATAACACTTTCTTCTTGAAGAAAATTGAAACACATTTTTTCGGTTACACTTGAACCTAAAGTTTTTCGTTCTATTTTATCTCCAGCGCCAGTAAACGTAACAAATTTTACGAGATAACTGTCAAACGTACATAGGCACCAAAATTTAAATCCGAACTGGATAGGTTTGCCCCTAATAAATTGTTTAATACTATGTCTACTATAGTAAGGTTCCATTGCTTGATCTATTAAAAAATACTTTCCAAGCGGTCGGAGCATTCCTCCGATACTTTATTTAAATTATCTATTAACGGCCTAATCTTAAAGATTTTGTTACTTTTGTCTATTAGCGAATTGTCATTTAGGTTAAAGAATCTGTGGATATTCTCAAATTTGTTACTTGACATAGAATTGCTAACCAGTGCCTTGTTAGTATCACGACGAGTTTCCCAATAAGAGCGTCTTGAAGTAACGAGGCTATATCCAGATAATAGAAGTATTATAAAATATTTATATATATCATCAGGTGTTACTGAAAAATTATGAAACCCTTTCTGATCCGCATATTTTTTTGTTTCCAAACAAATTTTACCTATTACACTTTCACAGAAAAACATTTTGAATAAATCAATTGGTGCCAAATTTTTATTTAATATTTCTGTCAAAATTTTGGACGCTGTTTCTTCAACTATATCAATTTTTGGTTCTCGTGTCGTCAAATTTATTTCTTCCTTCCGTGTTTTTTGCTTTTGTAATTCTCTTTACTTTTATTTTGGGTTTATCGTGTTTTAGCCTTTTTTGTTTGCTGGCCAATGTTGCGTTGTCACTTTCATCCGATATTTCATTGCATGTTTCATTTTCAATACTCTGCGGATGTATTATCTTTACAGTTTTTTCCTTTTCTTTGTTACGTAAATAATTTGTTTGGTTTGCCCTTTTTTGTTTGTTGGCCAATGTTTCTTTGTCGCTTTCATCCGACATTTCGTTACATGTGTCACTATGAATACTCTGGGGATGTATTGTCATTACTGTTTTCTGATTTTCTTTATTGTTGGCGAATATTTCAACCTGCTGAGACAGTAATTCTCTTCCAAGGCCTCCAATAGTTGGGGCAAACTCTTCATCACTTCCAGCATCATCCTGGTCACTGTCTCTTCTATCACTCGGTGGAACTAAAGCAACTTCCAATAGTTCTGCGTCCAAGAATTGCTCATAGCATTCATCATCAGATTCTATGCTTTCTAAACAATTGAGAAGCTCTTCTGCGTCTTTTGGATATTGAGGATTGTATAACTTCTTTCTGTGAAAAATTGAAATATTACACTGGCATTAGCCCAACGTATGATATATCATACATAATATTTAGTCATCAAGATATATAACATCGAACAATTATTATCATATACATATACAATAACTGTGAGAATATATTCTATAGAATACTACACCACCATTTATAACATTTATTTTTAATTCAGTATTGAAATGTATAACCTAAAACTTACCTCGAACTCATTTCCACCTATACTTTGGCCACCCTCAACTTAAAAGTCTCTTGCACAGCGGTAAATAACGCACTAACTAAATTTTTCTACTGACATATATGAAAACTGCACTTTTTCCACAGTCTACTCTATGTGAAAGTGCCACTTTCGCTCTCTAGAGATGAAAATATTTTCGTCTCTAGGAGTGGAAATGAATGTATGAATTTCCTATGAACAACAGAATCGCTTTCATTTAATTAGCCTGCGACTGCATATTCATGTTGCCAGTACCATAGCAACGACTACACAAATAAATAAAACTTAAATTGTAACAATTGGTTTATAATTTTATTGCATATTATTATGAACTCAGAAAGTGAATACAGTGAATCATGCATACCTCCAAATATAACTGAAGCCGCAGACTCTGCTTCCGAAAATATTTTGCCGGATAAATCACGATCAAGGTATGAATTTGTATACAAAAAGTTCATGGATTGGAGAAGAAACAACCAAATAAACTCTTTCTCAGAAAACGTTCTTCTGGCTTATATTAGTGAAATATCCAAGGATTTAAAGCCACCTACTGTTTGGAGTATGTATTCCATGTTATGTAGTACAACTGACATCAAACATAATATAGATATTTCCAAATATGCCAAATTAAAAGCATTTCTGAAACGAAGATCGACAGGATACAAAAGCAAGAAAGCTAAAGTTTTAACACCACAACAAATTCAGACGTTTATTAAAGATGCACCTGACGATAGATTCCTATTTACATTGTATTGGAGACACATAAATCTCTACATAAACATATGGTTCCTCCACCATATGTTTATGTAGAGATTTATGTGTCTCCACATTGATTAGTAACCTTGCATGAATTGATATTCACCTGTTTGTTTGGGTTATATTGTAAATGAAAAACTGTGTGTTGGTCGTAGTGGCCGTTTTTACTCCCTTGAATATTTGTACAAATATACACTACATATTGCACATAACGAGGGAACTAAAGTAGATTAATTAATGCTTAATTACATTACATTAAGATTACTAGCATGAGGGCGAGGTGTTCTCCCTTCTGGCTCGTGTACAGTACTAAGTATGGTCAATAGTATTCCTTTAGACTATATTCACTTAGTATGTCTTGGTGTAGTGAAAAAGTTGTTAGTGTTATTATGGTGTTGTGGAAAACCTATAAAATTATCATTTCAAAAAATTAGTGAAATATCTGATTGCTTAGTAAATATGTCAAAACATGTACCGTTAGAGTTCAATAGAAAATCGAGAAGCTTAAACGAAGTGAAAAGGTGAAAGGCCACAGAATTCCGTCAAGTTTTGTTATACCCTGGATCTGTAGTTTTAAAAGGTAAATTGAGTAATGAGAGATACGTAAATTTTCTAACGTTACATGTTGCAATAACCATATTATCTAATAAAAATTATTTCACACATTTAAATTATGCTTCAGATCTTTTAAAGTACTTTGTGAACACATTGAAAATATTATATGGAGCAGAATACATTTCACATAACGTTCATAACTTGTTGCATATTACCAGTGATATGAGAAAATTTGGTCCAGTGGATAATTTCAGTTCTTTTCCTTTTGAAAATTATTTACAATTAATCTTAAAAACGTTACGAAAACAAGAAAAACCACTGTCACAAATTATAAAGAGACACAGTGAACAAATAACACAGAATGATCTGCAAAGTAATTTAAACTCGACACAGGAAATACATAATAAATACGTGAAGTTACCATATAAACATAGATTCCATTGTACTTTCTTTGCTTCATAGTCTCTAAATTTCCAATTTCAATTTTTACCATTCTGTTATTTTCCTCTCACAATTTATTTTTTATTTTACGCTTTTTCCGCGACATCCGTAGTTTAAATACATTTTTTCAGAAAAAGTTTAAATTCTGTGTTTCCTTTGTCTACAGTATTACGTGTTGATTTCCCTCCAGCAAAGTTACTTCTACGTACTCTACATTTTTTTTTATTTTGGTATATGTAACTTGTTTTGTATGAGAGGATATATGAACAAGGATGGATTATTTGACGTGGACCATAGTTCAGTTTACTGAAGACCTAACTGTGGCGGCAATACCAACGTCTTGGATCCAAGGAGACTATTGCCACTGGCCACCATATAAGCAGGAAAAGCTAGTAAATGCCATAAAAAATGTGAAGTATTGAACACTAATTCAATTAGTAAAATCAAATATTGACTACAGTAACTTAGAGGAAATGTTGAATAAGAATGTAGAACATTTCTTGCCAATGACGAATATTTACATTGGTGAAACAACAAAACAGGAACTAGAAAACATATCAGAGAAAGAAAAAATAAGTTTCTTATGTAGCATAAAGAAGTTTTATATCTGTAGCATAAAACATATTTGCAACAAAGCGATGACTTTTAAAGAATTAAAATATTTTGAATGTATTTCCCCACAAATTATTAAAACATCTTATTCTTTTGTTTCTTACTAAAGTTGTGAATATTCTTCCAGTTGAAGTTAATATCCCGAAACTTGTAGGTATCCACTCATAAAGAAAGTAGTTATGGTAGTATTATGTCTTGTTCATGGGAGTGCAGATGTGGAAAGAGGATTCTCCAGATCAGGTCGATTGATGACCGAAGATAAGTCAAAAATGTCGGAAAAAATGTTAAATTGCAAATTAGCCATTGTTGACGCTCTGAAGCAGTACAATTATCGAGTTCATATGGTATCTATTACCAAGGAACTCTTAAATCTAGCCAAAAGTGCACATAATTCTTATAGTTTATACTTACAGGAATTAAAACAAGTAGAAGATCAAAAGTTGAAGGACGAACAAGAAAAACAGAAATTTAAAGAACAAAAATTAAAATTACGAAAAATAGAAGATGAAAAAGCAACTATATCCAAATTAGAAAAAAATTTAAAAATTGCTATTTTCTCTTATGATGATGCCACAAAAACTGCAAATTTAATGGAAAAGGAAGTGAATAAGCTTTTAAAAGATGCAGCATCGCAAAAAGATTTAAATAAAACTACCATAGCAAACGAAATGTTTAGTGGACTTAAAAGATTAAGAGAAAATGAAAAAAATAAAAGAAATGAAGTTGATCTGCTTAGAAAAAAAATAGAAAAAAGGAAAAATGATATTATATATAATATGTCTAAAAAACAAAAAAAAAAGCTGAATAATGTGTTGTTTTACAATAATATTCTCATTTCAATATTGAGACCAAATGTTAAATATTTTATTTTGTTATTTAATTATTATTTTTAATAATAGTTAAAAAAAAATTTTATCTCGCATTAGGTAATTTTTTTTATTTATTTTTTAGCAAATATACCTATGTAAAGTATTCAAATCAACCATTTTTGTTTTAAATTTAATACCCTAAAAGTACCCTATCTTTCAAAAGAAGTGCCCTATTTTGCCCTATAAATTTTCTTTTGCACACTGTGAACCCTGTAATTGGCCTCGCCACTGGATTAAAATTTTCAGAAATGCAACATTACTTCTATACCTTTGGATTTCTGTAAAAATATTTTTGGTTAACACTATATATAAAATTAATAGACTTTGATGTAATATTAATTTCTCTCTGTACAATTAAAATTGCAAATGATGTTTTTTACTTTAAGGTGAATATGGAAAAGCTCGAATAAAACCCCGAGTGGCAGGAGATTGTAGCGATTTAACTTCGGGAAATGAATCTTGTACAGGGAAGAGAAAGAGGATTCAGAAAATACTATCAAGTTCCTCCTCAAACGGATCCATAAATTTCCAAACTTTTCGTCAAATCTACATCACTTAATTCATTTCAATTTATGGGCAAGTATTAGATATTGTCAAAAACTACATTCAATAAATAACAAATGAACCGTTTCAGATTATAATATGACAAGTAACTCGAGCCAAGCTAGTGAAATACTACGAATGGTAATTTTCAGTATTAATACCAAAATAATTACTTTTAATTACATTACATTTCAGATACAAATGAACAAATTGTTAATGAGTCAAGCAGAAGCTGATTACATGTTATGTAATAATAAAATAATAATAAATACTTTTTATTGAAAATTTTTAATTTATAGAAAATAGAATTTTAACAGAAACTAAAAACCAGAACCACATTATCAGAGGCATCTTTGTGGATGTCCTGAATGAAATAAAACAACTGAAAAATATTAAATCCGAATCATCAAATACAACAATTTCGATTTTTATCAAATATTCCAACATTGATTTCCCAATTGGTAGTCACGGTGAAATAGACATATTTAAAAAAAAAACTAGAAAATGAAGTAATTTTATTGAAGCGGTAAGTGAAGAAAATTAATGGTTTACCGTCGAAGTGTTATTATCGACGACAATAATGAAAATATTTCCCTTAAATGTGGAAAATATAAATGGTTCAGCCGTTATAGACAATGATGATCTTGATCTTAGCAGTGATGATGAGCTGCCATTAGCGTGTTTTTCTAATAGATCTTGGGTAAACAATGTTGCCAATGAACCCATTATTGAATTTACCAAAGAACCCGTAAATATTCTAGCCGATGTGAACATGCCATATATGAAGTGTTCTTATGCTTATTTCCGGAACTTATATGCGACGCAAAAATTAGGTAGCGCAACTGATTCTTTACCACTAACTAAAGGGTCCATCTGAGTTGAAAGATTTGGGTCGATTATTGAATCGAAAACAAATTGAATATATATATATATATATATATATATATATATACATCCCGCTAACAATGCTGCTTCCTTTCAAAAACCAATCTTACTGCATCTCTGAGAAATAAACTGGTTAGGTGAAATCTAATGGAAGTATATAATATCTACGAAAAAAATTGAGGTTATAGCTAGTTCTAAAATTTTGATAACTTAATAAATAAAGTATTTGGTATACTGGACTTTCTTGCGTCCTTTTAATAATAGAATATTACGGCGACCGGTGAATACTGCTTTATATATTTAATACAATGCAACGTCCTAAATGTATATTTTATGACAGATTTAGTACAATATTGCTTTCGACGCTGGTGCCACATTTAGCACTGTCTTGTTTTAATACATAAGATATAATCTGATGTTTACTGAAAATTTTCTATATGGCTACAATCAACTTTAGTAAATATTAGATGTGGCCAACCATGTGTTTAAGGAAGTAGTTAATTTTTTGTAAAGGCTAAACTGTTATATTTTGGTGTAATGGAAAAACTAAAACAACTATTCATTTTATTTTCTTAAGGGATTACGCTATCTGTAAAATAATAGAAAATAAAAACAGGAAACCACAAGTATTCAAAATAAAAATCTAAAGTTCAGTAACAAACGAAACTTTTAAAGTTGGTCCCCAACAGACCACTGTTGGGGAAATAAAAATAAATATATGACAAATTACCTAATTTCATCTGTGGTTTTTTGTTTGATATAAAATTCTATAATATTACAAACCATATTTCAAATTATGTCTAATACAAATTAAGATTTCTTTTAAATTTTACTATAACTTGTTTGTTTAGACATAATTTGAAATATAAAATGTCATATTATATAAAAGTATATATTATAATACTATAAAACAACTATTCGTTTTTCTAATAATTTTTATTTGCTCATGAAATTCAACTATTATTCGTTAACAAAGAACGATAAAATAAAACAGAGTAAAGCTCTAAACATGGGATCGGAAAGATAAAAGTAATATAGTAAAGTATATTATTGTAATATGTACCAAATAATCCAATCACATTTTGTAAGTTTTTTTAAATAAATTAAAATATACTTTTCTATAGCTAGTATGGTTATATATAATGTTGACAAAACAATAGGTAATTCACAATAAAATACAAATATATAAAATATAAGTGGCACTTTAGATTTCGTGTTATAAACCCGCATCCAATATATTTCGAGACTGCCCGTAAAAATGGTTAAATAAATGACAGTTGTTCTAATTAAAAGATCTTAATTACAGTTATAATAGGGAATCTCATGCTACACTTTACGATTTTTCTGAAACTCTGATTTCTATAAATGAGATATGAATTAAAAATCTGAACCTGAATATACCTAAAAGACTGTTAAATTATTATATTTAATATATTTTCTTAGAATTATTTGAAACTATGAGGCAATTATAGTTGCATATCACTTTAATTTCATACTGATTTTAAAATGGATTACCTATTAGATAATGGTCGAGTTTTTTTACCATTTTTAAACATTTCTCTCTTAACTCACAACTCTTAAAATATGTATATTATTTTGAATCACCTTATAAGTAAGTATATAAACATAGAGAGAACATAGCTGGTGAAACTAGTAACTAACTAATATGTATTCCTTTATTCGGTATTAGAATTACTTTTTTTGTTTCTTTGAGTATATATTTTGTATAAAGACCTTTATTTTTGTCCAATCTTTATTTTGCAATAAATGGGGGTGCTGATTTTTCAGGTTATCACATTCATTCCTTTTAGGAGGTCTTTTGTCTTTGATGTGCGTTGCAAAATATTCATTTACTACTTTTTTCTGTTCATCTGTCCACTGCACCAGAATTCTTTTCTTTCTTCTTTTTAATGATATATCGTTGGTGCTCTCACTTTTATGAGTACTAGATTCTCCTTGTTCTCCTTCATTCTGATTATTAAAATTTATTTCATATTCTAAACTATTTTGTGTTTGTTCCCCTTCACTATCGGTCTCATCATTTCTAATATTTTCCAGTAGATCTTCATCCAGATCGACATCAATTTCATCCAATGTCTTACCTTTATATTTGCTAAGGTCCCCTCCTTCAAGCAATAAAAGCAATTTGGAAATTTTTGCTGTCTGGTGAACATCATCGGGAAGTCTATAGGAATTTTTATGTACACCGATGGTGTGTCCCATGAATGTTGCCAGCTGATCAATTTCTGTTTCTTTAAGTGAAAACAACTGTGATAAGGTCGCTAAATGTTTTCGCAACTTGGTACATGTTATAGATGATGAATTTCTAGCACCACTTGAACGGGCATATTTATCTAGGACTTTATAGCCAGTAATCGGTGTCAGAAGACCGGGCTTTCCAAACAGATAAGGGTTGCTATTACTAACAAGCTTAGATCTCACAGACAGAAGAATATTTATATGCTCCTGCACATCGGCGCTAAATAACACAGCTACTCCCCTCCCTCTTTTTCCTCTAATAACTACTCTTTTAAAACTCTGGAGTAAAAGTTTTTCTGTAGGAGAAATAATAGGATCGAATTCCTCGTATTTATTGTTTTTTTCACGTCCGCAATTCAAATAGGTATGAACTGCAATTCTTTGTAATTCGCCAGGTCTTTTTCTATTAAGAAGAATTACTCTGCAATAAATAGTTTCCAGTAGTGTTGTGAATGCTACTTTATCAAGTGGATTTATTTTTATTATATCAGCAGCAGTTTTGGCTTTCTCTATTAAATGTTGCTTTAATTTTCTTAAATCATCGGCCAGAGGAACTATTGTAATTTTATTCCATTTCTTTGTGTTAAGATCATTTCCTGCCTGACTTGATATTACAAATCTCCAATTTGTATTGAGTAGTTGAATCATGTTTTTAATATTCACTTCCGTTTCAGCAGTTGCAACTGAAGGCACTTTCTTTGTTAAATAAAGCGTGAGTGCTATTTCACAACATTGCTTTAGGGATGTTGCGATGTTCATAGCATAGGTAGGAGCATTATATACATCGTTAGACTCATCATATTGTGCAACCGTCTTAGTTGCTTCAACAATTAATTCAAAATATTTTGGTTGAAGTGCCTGAAAGAGATTACCAATATCTGATTGCTTTTCTTTTAAAACCAATAATAGTCTGGAAAGTTCTCTCATTTTCCTAGAGGTAACCTGTATAAAGTGTTTCTCTCGGTGAGTCTTTAAATACCGTGCACCGAAAGCACATATAAGAACATCGGATTTTGCTTCTAAGCTAATTTTATCTGGTCTCATCCTAGGAAATACTTGCTCCTTTAACTGAGGATCAACACGTTTGTTGATATCATCAATTAAAATATTTTGACCATCAGCTTGTGCACTGATTCTAGTATTGTTCCCACTACACTTCTTTCTATGTCTATATAATAACTTTGATGAATAAAATCCCAGGCAAGAGGAACATGGTAAAACGTTACGATTTTTAAGAAGGGGAGATCTAACTGGTTTGAAATAGCTTTGCATATTTCTTATATAGTTGCCCTTTTTTCTTAATTTGCTAATCAAATGTTTTCTTTCTTTGGATTGTGGCTGGAGAGACATAATTTCTGCAACTTCCACTTTTTCAGCATGCTTCCTCTGAATATGTCTGGCAAAATTAAGCACATCCAGCTCACAGAAATAACAACAGTCCGGTTTTCTTTTTTTTGTTGATTCTTTATCCGTTCTAAGGGATTCCACTGGTTCTGGTAAATTGTCTGGTATTAACAGTTTTGAATTATTTTCGAACGGTGTAGTAATGTCCTTGGAAACATTTCCATTTATATACGTTTCATGAGGCAAACCATTATCCTCTATATTTCTGTTTATGTTTAGTAATGATTTACTTTCGTCAAGTGTTGAAGTCGAAGGTAATTGAAGATTACGGTTGTTTTTTACATAGTCATGGTTTCTAAACGAGATAGATGGCCTATTATAAGAAGTATTGGATGAAATATTGTGAGAATCATCTGAAGATGTACGTTTGGATGAACTAGAAGAATCCGAAAGCAGGGAACGAAAACGACGTTTTTTCTTCTTCCTCTGAAAAAGTAATACCAATAAGTGTTACTAATCTTGACAGGGTATAAAAAGTGAAGAGTAGTCTTATAAGATAAAAATAAATACTTACCTCTAAGGAAGGGCTGTAAGAAGGATCTGCATCAGAGTCATCGAACGGAGAGAATTCCTGTAAAAATTTCTATTATATTTCTTTGATTTGAAGTTATGACTAATCAATAAATTACCTTATTCTTGAATAAAGGGCTATCATTCCTGTCATGGTTTTCTGCAACATCAGAGGCTGAAGAAATCTGAAATATGTAAAAAATATGTGAAAAGGTACAAATCAAATTTTCCTTGAAAAAATACCTCTATGTCTGGGAAATCACCGCTTGGAGGTGAGCTTGATGTATTTGATTCACACTAAAAATAAGTATAGTTTACTGCACATTATATATTTTTAAATAAACTATAAACATAGGAACAGGATGAAATAATATATGTATGTCTTTATTGTTGTTACTATCACTTATACAGTGCGTATCAGCCAAATGGAATAAATTCTATAATAAATAAATGGGGGCGTGTTCGAAAAAACGCTCGGATACGTCGATTGGTATTTTTAGTTGTTCATTTTTTCCCACAAAGACTTTTTATACGGCATGAGTCATCCAACTGTGGCCAAAACCAACTTTCTTATTTTAAATGCAACACCCTATATTTTAATCAATTTTTGGATTCTTCAGAAACTTCATACATATTTCATGTAGGATGTCCTATACCTATCTTCAACCGTTTTTGAAATATTGACTAGTGAATATTGACATTTTGCAACTTTGTCACCCTGTAAAATCTAAACGGTTTGAGATCAAGCAAAACGGTATGCACATTCCCATATTAACTTTTCATAAGCTTTTTCACAAAATTTTTTATCAAATTTTATCTCTTGGTTAAATCTTGAAATGCGTGTCCAGCTAAAGCTTATAAAAAGTTAAGATAGGAATGTGCAAACCGTTTTGCTTGATATCAAAGCGTCTAGATTGTACGGCGTTTAATCCAAAAATTGAATAATATACTGAGTGTTGCATTAAAATAAGAAAGTTGGTACTTATTGGCCACTGTTACATGACACACCCTCTATAAAAAGTTTTTGTGGAAAAAAATGTGCAACTAAAAATACTAATAGTCGTATTCGAACGTTTTTTCGAACACGCCCTCAATTATTTATTATCGAATTTATTCCACTTGGCTGATACATACTGTATAGATAGCAAAGACATGCATGTAAACTCATGCGTTTACACAAAAACATGCGCCAAATAATACACATAAATACACCCCACCAAATACCCAGATACAGTGAATTTACTTATTCCTATACAATTTTGTTATTGTCAAAAAAGGGAAATAAACTATCTAAACTATCTATTTAATAAAAAACCAGTATTGTTTTGTCTATTGCAAAAATTACAGGATAACTACTTATCCTTAATAGAAGATTTGAAACATCAAGCCAGCAGAGAAGTTATTTTGATATTTTACTTGACGATTAATTAAAAACAAATTCGTTACATTTATCTAGAAACCCAAAGGCCGTGGGTCTGGAATGGATTCAATGAGACTGCTTATATGACGACAACAATATGGAGAAAAGAGAAGAAACATGAAGAAGTTTGGATGTTTCGAAGACTAAACTAGAAGACCCGTTATTTTTTGTATAAATTAGGTGAATCGAACATTGGTTCGATTTTCAAATTTTTAATAAAACATACATATTTGTTGAAGTAGTAACAAAAAACGTTGGTTTTCGAATAAGTAAAAACGTAGCCGATGGCACGTAGGGGAGTACCTACCGAGTATGGACAAGAGTTTTTGCGCCAGTTAAACACAATATTTTTTTTTCCAAATACTTGTTATTTTATACTCGTAAAGCAATGTAACACAATGTCACGTTGTTTATAGGAATAATATTGTATTTTGCAACATAAATAAAAAAACTAAAATATCTTCAAATGAGTTTTAAGTAGCACATGACGTGAGGTAAATATTTTGCACAACAGTACGCGTGGAGTATTTTCCAAATGCAGTCATGGTATACTGAAAAAATAACTGATTGAAGAAAAGTGACACAGCATATTTCATACTACTAATACAAAAATACTATTTTCTGTACACTTGACTGGCTATAGACTACTCCCTAAATTGCCATCTTTTTAAGTAGTTAGGTAATATTTTCAAAAGTAAGTATTTATAATAGTAATTATGTAAAGTAAATTACCTTATTTACTGTCGCCTCGTCTCTATTGATAATTATATCACTTATAATATGGATTTTCCTTACTGGAGATAAAGGTGCATTACACATACTATTCTGAAACTTTCTTAAATTGCTGCTTCCTGATTTACCCTAAAATAATTCTTAGATTTATTCAAAAGTGAATAATAGTAGGTACCTACTTCAAATAATTACTTACATGAACCGGAACTAATGACATAATCTTCTCTGTTCTTCTAGGGTACATCTCTGCAAAAACATTTGAAGTTAAATTCATATACAGGGTGGCCCACCTATCTCCGTTCGGACCGTAGCTACTAGACCAATAGAGATTAAGGCAAAACATTTTCAGGACTAGTTTTGTCTATAATGAGCTACACTTTAAAATTGTTTTTGGATCTACAGGGTGTACCATATATCCGAGGTCACGAATTCGGATATTTTTTTAAATGGACCACCCTCATATATTTTCATTTTTCGATTCTACAGAAAATTCTAAACACATTTCATGGATGTCCTATACCTATCTTCAACTGTTTTTGAAATATTGACAGGTGAATATTGGCATTTTGCAACTTTTACACCCTGTAAAATCTATACGGTTTGAGATAAAGCAAAACGGTTTGCACATTCCTATCTTAACTTTTCATAAGCTATCGTTTGGTACTAATTTCAAATTTATTCAGGAATTAAAAATTTTAAAAATTTTCAGAAAATTTTAAATTTTTGGATAATTCTGAAATTAGTACAAACGATAGCTTATGGAAAGTTAAGATAGGAATGTGCAAACCGTTTTGCTTGATTTCAAGCCATTTATATTTTACAGGATGTCAAAGTTGCAAAAATGTCAATATTCACCTGTCAATATTTCAAAAACAGTTGAAGATAGGTATAGGACATCCTACATGAAATGTGTTTAGAATTTTCTGTAGAATCCAAAAATGAATCAATATAGAGGGTGGTCCATTTAAAAAAATGCCCGGAATCGTGACCTCGCATATATGGTACACCCTGTAGATCCAAAAACAATTTTAAAGTGTGGTTCATTATAGACAAAACTAGTCCTGAAAATGTTTTGCCTTAATCTCTATTGGTCTAGTAGCTACGGTCCGAGCGGAGATAGGTGGGCCACCCTGTATAGACTTAGAGCGGTGGATAAATAAAGGGCAAATTTTTATTAGTTATTCTATTTCAGAAAAAAGTAGTAGATTTTTCTGTATTTCCTACATTTTATAGCTGTTCTAGGAATTTAGACAAGACCTTTTAGTCTTAGTAGATAATTTTCTCACAATTTCAATACTTATATGTATAAGGTGTCTACAGGCCCTCAAAGTCAAAGTAAAGAATATTTTTGCATGTTAAAACCTGTAGGTACACGAAAAATACTACTACTGGCCAAAACACCCTTAAACAGTGAATCATCTACAGATTGTATACAGATTGTAACAGATTGTGATGTGACTGTGGAAAGAAAATGAAGCATTAACTACTTAAAAAAATATTTCACAAAGTTTACATCACCACCCACCCGTCCACCAACCGGTATATGGCCATCGCTAAAAAACGAAAATAATTTTACAATATGCTCTTCTTTGTGCCCGCCACTATATCGAATTTTATATCGATATTTCTTCAAATGATAGTCAGGAGCCCCCACTTGAACAAAACAAGCCGTATCTAGTGTCTATAAGATCGACGGTTCAAACTATTAATTCCTTTTGTGAAAATTACATCATTACATATTTATATTAGAATGTCCTACAAGCAATAGAAAATAATAAAAGCGATTCACGTTTAGAATGAAAAAATAGGAGCTACCCAATAAAAACGACCGAAAGGAAGCTTTACGCCACTCTTATTTTGACAGACTACGTAAAGAAGTAAATAGTCTTTTACCTTTCATTATAAAATTGGTACTTAAGACATATTTTATAGAATTTCTAAACAATTTTTTGTTTGTTAAGTATAAGCTATATGGCCGAAACAATTTTAGTTATTTGTATGTTTTTATGTAGAACTAGACTGTGAAAATAATTTCTAACTAGATAGTGGAAACTTATTTAACTAAACATAAATTTAGAGCCTTTTAGCTGACTATGTGGTTTGTTTCTTTTATGAAATTATATATTATTATTATATTATCTAAACTCCGTTAGGTTTGTATACACATAATTATTTACTCAAAATTACTGTTTTCCAGTTCAGGAAGGAAACCATCAGTACGTTCAAAGTACTGCTTCTAGCCGGGACCAAGCGACGGGATCTAGCCGATTATGGTTATAATTTCGAATGTATTTGTAAATATATAGGTATTTTATTGAAAAATAAATAACAATAAACGATGTATTACCAAATAAACTACTTTAGCTATGAATAATACAGGAAGGCCATAAACGTAATGTGTTAAAAAGAAATAACAGCTCTATGTTTGGCTACAACACACGTTTTGAATTATTTGTCAAACACATTACTAATGTAGAACATTTTAATGGTATCAAAACATAAAATAAATATATTTATTTAAAATAATTCTAAAGATACTTACCTGCAGATTTAAAAAAACAGCCTCAAAGTGCATCTAAACACAATACCCTCTGGAGCACTATTAACATTAACCTCAGAACATAGTATCTTCAAGATCATTAACGGAAGATCTGCTAGATTCGGTATTGCGATGTTGTCAAATGTAAGATGTACCAATATACCAAATCTGAACATGTATACATGATGAATATTTCTGTACAAAATTTGAAGCGCCCCCAAACTCGTTTTGCTTGAACTAAATGTATACTCCCAGTTAAACTAAACATATAATACTGCGTCCGAATCCAAAATGTACTTTCATTTATAGATAGCCTTGAATAACATATCCAAATAATATTTTAATATGAGCAGCTAGCCCAGATGTCAAAGAATTTGTTGAGATGTCAAAAAACCTATAATAACGTAGTACACTAAATTTACTACAGGAAAACAATGTTGCATCCTATATACGGACGCATTATTGTTGCAGACGCAGTAATGTATGGTCCCATGCACATGAACGGATGCAGCATTGGTAGAAGGATACATATATATATATATATATATATATATATATATATATATATATATATATATATATATCCACTTCGGCTGAGTGAGTCGATTCGATGAAAGTACATAGAAAGACTGTCTACTTTTGGTCGGCGATTACTGGCGATTATCGATGTCGAACGACTAGAATTTAATGTGTAAACAATTCGTCGGCGAATTGAGTACTTGTGTTGTATGCAGTTTAACCAAATCAAATGTTAATTTTTTCGAAAAGAGATGATAACAGAGAATATTACAAAGAGTGTTCAAAAATTAAACGGGAAAAATTAGAACTTCAGAGAGAGGCATGAATAAAATTAGATGCATGAAACAATCTCATCAGAGAAAGGAACGAAATACTAAAAGAATAGGTACTTAAATCGTGATTTAAGCTTACCTGATGAATATATTATGTCCTAATGGTAGCATGGCGGAAAGTATACGAACATATATGTACTAACCTTTTAATATATTAAGAAATGTTTTAGTTATTTATTTTGATTGTTCACTAGAAGACTGATTTGTTTTGTGACCTTATGTAAAAATAATGTTTTAGTTATTTATTTTACCTAATCGGGCCGGTGGCTCAGGGCTTAGCGTCTCGATCGCTCAACCCAGAGGTCGTGGGTTCTAATTCCCATTCCGCCAACAATTTTTAATTAAATTGTTTACTCGTACATCAAGGCTTATTCGCAGGGATGGCTTGCCAACTATCCTGACGATGGCCTAGGATGGGAAGAATGTCAACTTGGTGTTAATGTGAGCGATTAAAATCAGTTGATGTTTAACTGTCCCCCTAACTAATGAGGTTTTCCAGGTTTCCCTCATTCCAGCACTGAATGGTGGTTAGGGCCTACCAACGTAAGTCGTTCCTGAGACGCAAATGCGGTCCGCGAAATAATAATATGCCGCCCCCTCTGCCACACAAGTCTCAGACTTTCGGGCTTTTCCTTGTGATTAGAATGAGGGGTAGAGATATTATTATTATTATTATTATTTTGATTGTTAGAAAACTAATTTGTTTTATTACCTTATTTTGTAAAAGTAATTTTCTTCGATTATTTTCACATTTCTTACTTGCGCAACCTTTTCTGCTATTAATACTCTATAACCTATCTAACCATTGTATATCCTACCAATATTCTATTTTTAGTTTTATCATCCTGTGTTTTTCGTTTCTCGTTCGGCACATATACAAATACCTTGCTGCCATATAAAAATAGGTTTTCTACTGATGGTTTTTCATTAAATAAAATTTCGTAGGGGGTTTTACATTCCATTGTCGCTGAGTTATTACTCTGTTACTTAAATGCACTGCTGCCATGACAATTTCTGGCCAATATTTCTTTTCTAGTTTTGCTTCCTTTCGTAAGCAGCGTATTTTATTTAAGATAGTTTGATTAAAACGTTCCGCGGTACCATTTAATTGGTGTTCATATGCAGGACTTGGCCTTAATCTGAAACCCTTTTCACATGCAAAATCGTAAAAGTTTTGATTTAAATATTCGGTGCCATTGTCACACCTAACCTCACTAATTTTATTACCAGTTAAATTTGTAACATAATTATAGTATGTTTGAAAACATGAAAAAACTTGTGACTTTTGCTTTATACAATAAACTTGTGCAATATCACTATAACATCCATTATATCATATATCATTATATCAAATATCATATATATCATTATATCAAATAATTTATCAATTGTACGTACAAATTCAACAGTAGTTTTAGCTGCAGCAGGTAATAACCCGAAGGAAATGTAACTATTTAAAGCTCCTACGACTGTTGCATTAAAAACTTGACTAGCGTATCTCACTTTCATTTTTTGAAATGAAATTTAAAAATGCATAAAAATGCAATATTTGCATTTATATGCCGCTTTGTTAATTTTGGGGCTAATTTGTATGCCTGCTCTTTGCCCCTTGCATAAAATTCATTTAAATATTTCTTATTAGTGAGTCCATGGTCAATTTCAAGCTGATATTTAAAAAAGTTATTCCTTGTGGACTTTAACAAATGGGGAATATCAAACATATAAATTTTATGATCTACAATGTAAAAGTAAGGTTTTTCGACAGTTACCCCTAGTTTTTTTGTTAACTGATAAAAATTTTATCCCTGATCTGTGGTGTCACCGGAGACAGAAAGATTTATAGAACTAATTTTTATTATACATTCATATAAAATGGTTTTTAAATTATCAGCTCCACATGAGGAATTTATTAAATAGTATGCGAGAGGCTGCTTCCAATTATAATTTATTCCTCGTAACATTAACACTAATGCATTATTAGCAGGTGAAAAAGACCTTTTCTCATTTATTTCGTGAAAACCAATTACATCATCAAGAGAAATGTTATAAAAAAATGAGGTTTTACAGTCATTTCATCCATGCATAGAAAACATTGACGAGCTTCTAATTTCATATTTTCAACTCTGTTTCTTAAGACAGACAGTAAGAGGACATTTAGGCCAGCCGTAGCCGACCGACAGAACTAGCCGTGACACTCATCCCCACCGTTCCAGTGACGTCACAATCGTGGATGGTTGATGCGAGGCGAGGTAAATAGCGCGTGCTGCATTATACATCAGGTGGTTGTGCACGCTGTTTTTCAACTTTTTATGTTTTTTTTTGTGGCATAACGTAAGTAAGGGCACTATAATATAATAATAATAATATCTACCACTCATTCTAATCACAAGAATATAAACTTGAGTGTTTTGTTATATTAGCGTTGATTTTTATTTAGGATAATGCCGCATTCTTGTTGTGTTCCCGGCTGCAAAAGCAACTACAATACAGCTGATAAGGTAACAGTATTTCGTTTTCCAAAAGAACATAGTCACCGTGAAAAGTGGCTACGATCCATTCATAGAGAGGGCTATGAAGTTAGAGATAGCTCTAGGGTTTGCAGTAGGCATTTTGCTGAAAAGTTTATTGTACGGGAAGATGTAATGACCAGACCAGACGGGACAGTTTTGAGGGTCCCGCGAGATGTCATAAAACTTTCAGAAGATGCCTATCCAACTATTTTTCATAATCAGCCCTCATATATGTCTACCATATTGCCACCTAAACGAACATCCCCTACTTTACGTCATAAAGAATTTGAAAAACGAAGAAAATCGATGAGGAAATTAAGAAAAAGAATGATTTTATAAATAATTTTGAGGAATTAAGTAAAAATATTTCCGATAAAATAAAAAAATCGGTAACTAACTATTTTACTTTAAATATTTACCATGAAAAAATTGTGATTTGTAACATAAGTGAGAGCGATTCACCTTCAGAGTTGCCATATATTCTTAAAGGCATTACAATATCCAAAGATTTACAAATAATTTTTTTTTACAAAAATATTGAAATTAATAACAAAGATTTTAAAGATATTGTAGGTAAAACACAAATGTGTAGTTCCTGGTCCATTCTAATTAATGTATTGGAATTTGTCAAAAATTATAATGCTCCTAATCTTATTGACGACAGATTAAATTTTGTAAGCAAGATTTTAATTAGAATAGAAAACGAGGCAAACACTGAGGAAATGATTAAAAAAATAAAATTCATTCGTGAACAAATTTTACTATTAAATTGTAGCAAAATAACATATTCTCCAGACATTCTAATTTGGGCTAGTAGTATTTTTTTTACATTTCCAGGCGCATATTGTTTAATGAAAAATACAAATTTATTGACGTTACCCAGTCCTAGACATTTAAAACGGTTATTGTTACAAATAGGTTCTAATAGCTCGGGTATGGACCAAACTCATTTTAATTATCTGACAGAGAAACTGAAAGTTCTAAATAATATGGAGAAAAACGTTATTTTAATGTTAGACGAAATTTACGTCAAATCTAATGTATCCTATAAAGGTGGTAAAATTGAAGGTTTTGCTTCAACATCTAAAAGTGAGGAAAAAACAGCAGCAACTACTATTCAGGCTTTTATGATTTCTTCCATATTTTGCAATTATAAGGATATAGTTGGTTTGTTTCCTATTTCTACATTAAAACATGATTTACTTCACGAGCTTACTCTTAAAGTTTTAGAGATTTTAACAAATATAGGATACCGAGTCATTGCTGTAATATCAGATAATAATTCAGTTAATAAAAAAATGTTTGATTTGCTATGTGGTGGGAAAATAAATAGTTACTTTTTAAATCCATTTGTAAATAATCAACAAAAAATTTTTATTCTTTTTGACACGGTTCATATTTTTAAGTCAATAATGGCCGATTGCACCAATTTCTGTTTAAGCATAGAATACCAAAGCAATCCATAAAGTTAAGTTGTCTTTAATTTATTGTTTGGTTGCACCATCACTTATTCAGGTTTCCTTAGCTAAGTATCTGTTACACTTGGCAACGCTGCAAAAATTTAGTAAATATTACCGTTTTCAAATTTTATGTTGGGTACATTGTAGAAATTAACATTAACCTCACATTTTTGTTATTATATTATATTTATTATTTATATTTGTGTATAAGAAAGTGTCTCGTGCTCGTGAAACTTGAAATTATTTACGATTTACGATGTGTGAAACTGAAAATGAGGCGACTTGCAGCCAAATTAAACGAAAAAAACGAAGTGCGAATTTCACGCCCAATGAGACAATTTTGTTAATGTCATTGATCAGTGATTTCAGAAACATTATTGAAAATAAAAAAACAGATGGTGTGTCAGTACAACAAAAAAACAATGCCTGGAAAAAAATAACTAGTGCATTTAATTCAGCTTGTCCTGAAGGTCGGCTCCGAGCCACAGAATCTTTAAAAAAATTATACGATAATAAAAAAAGGGAAACCCGAAAAGAAAAGTCTGAAGAAAGGAAAGAGATTTTGTTGACTGGAGGTGGCACAACAAAAAAAATTATTAAAGATCCAGCCCATGAATTAATTCTATCTATAGTTGATCCACTTTCTGTGGTTGGAGGTACCAGCTTATATGGTTCCGACAGCTTACCATTGCCACTCAATAATAATACGAGTAATAATAGCAACATTGATGATTATTTCACATTTGAACTCGAAAATCCAAATGAATTTAATGAAAATGTAAACATAAATAATGAAAATATAATTATAAATAATGAGGTAGGTACAAATGCACTATAAATATATATTAGTTTTTGTTCAAACTAGCTTTTTTTTTGTTATTTTACGCCCTTATTTGAGGGCATAAAATTACACTAAACTAGAGCATTATTTTACGTTTATTTTAAACTTAAATGTATTTTTTACTGAATTCTTGATAAACAAAATTTTTATAAAATAATATGACATTTAAATGTCGTAGGATGCGAGAAACGAACAAAACCATGATGCGAGTGAATGTAACCAAACTAATTGGAAGAAAGGATCAGATTTACTGAGACCCATATCAACACCTTTATGTAGGCCCAGAGAAGAACTAGTAAGTATTAAGTATTATTGAAAAAAAAAAATGTTTAAATTTTATTTTATGTAAATTTTTTTAGCCATTACATAATCTTGACTCTAATACCAACTTGGATGCAAATAAAAGCCGAAGGCCCCTTAATAGAAGAAGGCCAACTGAAACTGTCATAAGAAGTTTGGCCTCAAACCAGCTGGCCGAAAAATATAACCTACTTGCGGACAAAAAAAATTTGATTGCAGATTATACATTGAAAAAACTTAAATTGGATCTAGAGCATTCAAAAGAAGAGCACAATCTTAGAACTCAAACCCTTAAATTAGATATTGAAAAAAAAAAACTTGATATAGAACTAAAAAAACAACAACTAGGCTTGCCATCAATACAAAACTAATTACTTACCTGCCTTATTTAAATAAAAATGTTAAATGTTACCTGTAAATAAAAACTAAAGATTCAAACATGAATTTTTGGATTATTTATTTATTTTTACCATAGACTACCAGAGTATATTCAAATTACTGGGTAGGAGATAACAAATTATACAACTTAACTGAGCAGATACGTATGTACATTACAGAAATAAAGACTAGAATGGAAGTCTTGGAACAAGTATTGATATTTTGAAGACTGGAAATGAAGGATTAAATCGGGTATGAATTCTGCCCACTTCATGTTTGATGACTGAACACTGCATTTTTCTAGGAACTTTGGACAACACCATGAAATGACAGAATATTTATGAGACCTCGATAGTATACCGAGTTTCTTTATATACTAATATTTATTGATATAATTTCTCCATTCTATAGTCTTCATTTCTGTGATGTACAGGGTGGTTCATTAGTGCGATAAAGTTCTATAACTCCTGTACCGTTAAAGTTAGAATAATAATTTTAAATAATAATAAATCGTTAGATTTTACGGGGTGTCAAAGTTGCAAAATGTCAGTATTCACCTGTCAATATTTCAAAAACAGTTGAAGATAGGTATAGGAGATCCTATATGAAATATGTTTATAATTTTACGTGTATTCCAGAAATGAAGTAATATATAGGGTTTAAAAAATGTATGTTAGATTTGGCATTTTAATATTAAACACCTTGTATGTATCAAAATAATTTGAAAATGTGCACGCCATTGGCATCTAACTTCATACAAAAAATTATTATTCTAACTTTAACGGTATAGGAGTTATAGAACTTTATCGCACTAATGACTCACCCTGTACATACAAATTTTATCAACTAGGTAGGTATCTTAATTTTATCTATAAACCTCCAAAAAAGTTAATAATCTCTCGTTGGACATAATTTACATTAAAATTTCTAACTATAGGTATTTCAATATTTTCTATTTCTATTAAGTAATTAAGTTCATTTAAATTGATGTTTTCTGGTGGTGGTGGTTCTGGCTCATTCATTTGTCTGGCCATATTGTGCAGCACTGTTGTTGCAATTATTACTGCTTTTGTGGTTTCTAAGTTTAATCTCATTCCATATGCAACTATAGGAAATCTTCTTTTCCATATTCCTATAATCCTTTCAATGATATTTCTAGATCGCACTAATGATTCATTATACAATTGTTCAGCTCTTGTTATAGGATTTATTAATGGGGTAAGAAGATAATTTTTCGTTGGGTATCCACTGTCTCCTGTAATAAAAAAAATACAAATAATTACATATGCAGTAATATCAATTGTAAAAACCACAGGGAATTCGAAAAAAGCATTATTTTACTTTTAAACACATTTTTATTTTAAACCCATGAAATAACCATTTAGTTAAATTAATTTATGGTATCATACCTAACAAAATACTGTTGGGAAAATGTCCTGCTTCAAAACGAATTCTTAAATTACTGTGACCAAATATTGTGGCATCGTGAGTAGATCCAGGCCATCTTTCCACCACGTCCAAAAATTGTAGATCTGCATTTCCCACAACCTGAACATTTAAAGAGTAATAACCTTTTCTATTTTTAAACACCTCTGCATTATCACCTCCTAAAATCAAAATAGTTTATTGAATGTAGAGTAGGTAGAACTTTTTGGTTTAGACGGAACAAGTGATAGGTGTAGGTACCAGTTTTGCAATTTTTCCGACTAAGTGTAAGTTTGCAGTTAGTTACGGAATATCTGCATCATTACACAATTAGATTGATTTTAAATATTACAGGATGTCTGAAAAATGCATTTACAACTGTCACCTGTTCTGTCAAAAAAAATTGAACTGTAAGTAATCATTTCTTTATTAATTTGATTCTTACCAGGAGATTGTATTCTGATATGAGTGCCATCAACAACCCCTATCACACGGGGAAACCGAGCGATATTATAAAATTTATTTTGTTCTTGTATAAACTTGTTTTGTTCCGGCATTTTAATATAATGAGGAAATAAACTTGCTATTATCCTTGACACTTTACTGACAATCCTACAGGCTGTACTTATGTCCATTCCCATAAAGTCGGCTACCTGTCTAAGATGACCTGCACTGGCATAATACCGAAGACAGCACAAAACCTGGTTCATAGGTGAAACACTGTTATTTCTAGAATATAAAATGTTATTACTTAACTTCATTCTTTCATTTCTATTATGCTAAAATATGAGCCGAAATATTTTCAGAAGTTTCTACTTTAGTTGATGGCTACCTACCTATTATGCGGATATTCTAGCTGGTCTTCTATCTGAGGTAGAATATTTAGTAGAGTTTCCTTAGTTAACCTAAACCTTCTAAAAAATCCCATAGGATCCATTCCTTCAAAATAATTTGACCGATCATAAATTTTCCTAGGTAATCCTGCTTCAATTATATCTACAAGTTCCAAGTCGTCTCCAATGAAATCTGGTTCATCCCCTAATAATTCTAGGTACTCCATTTCCAATATAATTATTATAATCCTGAACATATTAAAAAGTTGATTCCAAATTACAAAGATAAATAAATGACTCCCAAATCGATAAAACAACCTAAAAACTTCAGCAAGGATAGTTTAAGTGGTCGCTGGCGAAGACTTAGTAAAGGAAAGCTTAAGGATAGTATAAGCATTCTTAAATGTTGGTGCAAGCGAAATATCGATTTTATGGGTTACTTAGCTGTAAGGATTCCTTAAAATCGTTGGTGCAATCGGCCATAAGAAATCTGTGGTTTAATCAAAAGGATAATTTTCAAACTTTTTTTCTGCCAGATATACCAAATGATATGCAGACACCGCAAAACTTCCCAGAATTAAATAACCTAACGGTAATTAAAGCTTGTGTGAGTGATTTAAAAAAAATATTTATGGAAGAGGAAAATAAAATAATAAAACTTGCACCCAATCTTTCAAGAAAAGTATTGTATCCTTCGTCTATTGAAAGACAGAATGTAAAATTATGTGTCCGACTTTTTGACAATAAAAATGTAGCTGCATTGAAAGAACATTTTAAAAATAATTTACATTTAGTAAACGGAACAATACAATTTTTGAATCTAATATCAAACTGGTGGAAAATTGTTAATTGCCATTCACAGTATAAAGGGGTACGTTTCCGCGATTCATATTATGACCCTATAAAAAATATTGATAGTGACAAAAATATTACTTTTTTAAAAAATTTTATAAGTTGGTTGAAATTGTGGAATGATTTAGTCATTCAAGGTGAATTAAAAACTTCTAGGAATGGAAAGTTGTCAAAACAAACTTATATTTCTATCACACACACGTGCCAGACTTTCATTGAAATGTGCAGCTATTTAATAAACGATTTGAAATTTGACTATGTGTTATTGGGAAAATTCCAAACCGATGATTTAGAGGGAAGATTTGGACAGTACCGTTTAATGTCCGGCGGTAATTACCATATATCAGTGGTGCAAGTCCTGGAGTCGGAAAGAAAATTAAAATTGTTAAGTACTTTAAAATTAAAATCGGCAAATAACGGGGACTTTACCCTAAATAATTTACTCCTAAGGGAAGAAAAAGCTATTCATTTAGAAAGTGATTCAGAATTTGATGATATGTTACTTGATATCTTACTATTATCTAATGATGAGTCTATTATTGACGATAAGGATACTCGTATTTTGATTTACATAGGAGGGTATATAGCAAGAGTTATAACAAGAAAAATTAAATGTAACATTTGTGCCAATTTAATCTGTTTTGATAATAATTTAGACGTTGAAGTACCTGATAGTGCAGAATTCTCATATATGCATTGTTTAGACCGTGGAGGCTTAAAATGGCCTAAGGACGTCATTGTACAAATAATAACAAACATGTTTATATTATTCCAAATTTTAATTGGGGGGAGATTTGAAAATTTATTTTTAAAATGTAAGTCACAGAAAAGTGTATTACACTCTCTGTCCGTGGAGATGCTTACGTATAAAGATATTATCTCCAACCATATTTGTGAAACTTGTGGACTTAATGAAAATAAATTATTTGAACAGTGCATTGTCCATTTTTCAAACATACTTTTGAATAATTATTGTAAAACCCAGAATTCCATAATACAATCACAACCATCCAAAAAACAAAGAGCTGTCAATAAACTTAGCAGTAAATAATTAATTTTAATTAAACTTAATGTTAAGTCACAATTTATTCCTAAAAAACATAAAGGGAGGGCCCATGGAAAATATTCCTAGCAGTAAAATAAAATTATTTAAATAATAAATAATTAATAAAGTTATTTTTAAAGACCTATTGAGTTTGTATCAGACCTAAAGACTGTTTGTATATGTACCTAATATACAAACATTTTACAAAGTAGAATTCGATTTTCATTGACCTTCCTTGTTTTTTGTGCCTACTTCCTTATTTTGTAAAAAAGTTAGGTACACCTACTTAAATATTTATTATCCGGGCATGGCAATCAAGTTTTGTGTTTTCAATGTTTATTTAATGTTATTAATTATGTATCTAGTAATAAGTAATGCATTAGTACCTGCGAATGTTATGTATTTTATAAGAATTCAGTTGAAGTTAATTTATTATTATATATCTATTCATTATTTGTAATGTTTTATTTTTCAAACAAACACAATTTATAATAAATTTCCAAAACCCGAAAGGTTTAGAATAACGTTATTATGTAGGTAAACATTAAGAGAAACCGTAAATATTGAACATTTATATAATGCATATTCTTTAAATTGGTTGAAACAGTTTTAATGAAAATTAATTAAACCGACTCATCGATTTATTTTCAATAAAATACCCGCATAAAACGCGTATGTCTGTATTAATTCACGCGTTAAAAATCTCCAGCGCCCATCGACGATCGTGACGTCACTTATTCAGTGTCACGGCTAGTTCTGTCGGTCGGTTACGGGCCAGCACATATACAGATAGGCCACTTATTTGTTATACAAAAAAGTGTACTTTTAGAGGGTAACCTAAAAGTTTTACAAAGGAACTAACAACTTTTGGCCCCAAAAAATACATTGTTAAAGCTAATTGCTTATATTGATCTGAATATCTAGCTCCTTTAGGATGTTTCTTTAATAAATTCAATTGTGTTTTAATAAAATTGGCCATGTTGCTTGAATAATTCTCGTCCAAGAAACGATGCACATCATCTATAGTTACCTCCATCTTGATTTGGCTATGTTCAGAACTAATCTCTTCCCTGGAAAGCTTCTTTGACAGATTTTGAATTTTATTTCGAAGTTGTGTTTTCCTTGGACTATTAGCAGTGAGTGAAGCTGGCGTTTGGCAGCTGATATCTGAAAAAATAATGAATTGTCATTACAAATACTCTCTTCAATAAAGGATAAGTTAACCATAAATTTACTTGTCATGAACAAGGACATGATAACATTTTTACTTCTCGTGTTCTTCCTATTAAAGCAAATTAATATGGTGAAGATAAAACAGTAATGTAAAATAATACGGTGTACATGTAGTCAGTAGTCGTCAAAGAGTTTGAATACTTACCGAGCAATTGAATATTTTCTATATTTTCAGCAGCGGTTAGACTACACACATCTAGGGTTCTATTTCGATCAATCTATTCGGAGACGGCTTTATTAATGAGAAAAGATCCTTTCACATTAAATTGCTCTGACAATATTAGAACTGGTAGTGGTTGTAATACTTTAGCTGCAGCATATTCATCAGGTGTTGATGATGGTCCAGGTAAACTAAGATCCTGAGGTGTCTCAATTTCAGAACTTTGAGATTTTTCATGAATATCATCTAATAATAAACAGTTACAATTTAAGTTTCATTATGTTGCATAATTTATTTAAGTCATGTCATGTCTACAACTATTTTGCTTTTGCAAAAAAAGTCAAGAACTTTTCTGAGAATATATTTCCATAATTATATAGAAATGGATCATATCTAAGTACTATTGTACATCATTGCCTTAATCCTTTAGTGGTCAGCAAAACTACCAGTTTGTTTAACTAATCATGTACAAAATGGTGATTAATATCAATATGTTTTAATTTTTACAGAATTTACCATGTTTAGCAAGAAATATAGCTCCTCATTATCCTCGTAAAATTTTAGAGAATCGTTAAAGTTTATACCAAGTTCAGAAAGAATACCCTTGATTGGTAAATATCTTCGACACAATCTTGAACACCTAGATACGATTTTTTGTTTTTGAGATTTCCAAAGAATGATGTTGCCAAATTATTATTCCGATAGTGTACTTTCGATCGATAATGTCTGAAGCCCAATGTGGATCTACATAAGCATCTATAGGCACAGTATAATTTGAATTAGCGATCGAGTACCATAAAGATATTTCAAAACCCTTAAGTGCATATTTATAATGAGCGTTACTGTAACTATTTTGTTATCGACTTAGATAATTTACAGAAAAAGATATATCAGCCGAGTACCATTTGCAACATACAATAAAGTACCAATCAGATTCTATATTCTAAATTTTGTTCTAGGTACTGGATTCTGCTTGTTCTAATTTTAAATTTATTTCCATTGGCGTATCAAAATTTTTTTAATATTAAATATTATATTTTTCAGCAACACTCTCAATATATTTTTCTTGACTTAAAAACATCTTTTTGGATAATACTCAATTTCAATTCCTAAATACTGCTTTACAGGTCCTAGATTTTTTATACGAAATTTTTTGTTCACCAAGTTTTTTAATTCGCTTTATTTCTTGTTTATTGACACTGCAAATTAATAAATCATCAACATATAGTATAATGTAAATGACATTATTTTTTTTATGTATATATATAATACAAACAATAATCATATTGTGACCTACGAAAGGTTACCACAGCATCTCCTCAATGTCATCATTCTCTTTTTTTTCTCTCTCGACTTGTTCTTGTACATTTCTTTCTTTTTTTTCGTTAACTTCGATTATTTCACTTTCTTCTTGATCAAATCTAATATACCCTGTGTCCTTTTCAATAAATTGTACATTTCTACTAATTATTACTTTATTTTCTACTAATATTTTATAACTTGTATCTGTATATCCTACTAAAATACCTTTGACTGTTTTTGAATGTAAGTTTGAAGATCTACATTGTTCAGGTACCCTCACATAGGCTATACTTCCATAAATATGTAAGTTTGATACGTTTGGGTTTTTATTAAAAAACATTTCAAAGAGAGTTTGGTCAATTTTTGTATATGCTAATGTCCTATTTCCTACAAATGCAGCTGTGTAAACACGTTTTGGTCAATAAATGTTGTCAATTTTGGCTTCTGAAAGCAAATATTTCGCAAGATCCATTATTGTCCTGTCATACCTTTCGACTACACCGTTTAACTCATGTGTATATGGTGGACATGTTCTTAAATAAATACCCTCCTGTCTGACGAAGTTATAAAAATCTTTATTTAAATATTCCCGTCCATTATCACAATGTATGTCTTTAACTTTCTTATCAGTTCTATTTTGCATAATTTTATTATACTCTACAAACCTATCGAATAAGTAGTCATTTAATATTCTCTTCTTTGCACTCGTCAATCGTTTGCTCAGTTTCTTTTCTTGACAGCATTACCTTTACATTGAATGAATTTTTTTTCAGCCTTTGAATTTGCGAACAACTAATAAATATGCATGATAACCATACATTTTAGAGTTGTTGCCGCTTTTTTCTAGACTTATGTCTATGATCGCCTTGTTAGCACCCAATTTTCGAAGCTTTTCGCTTTTGTAAATCTTTTTGTCCTATTCTGTGAAAAATATTGCTTATGTAATTAATTAGTGAAAAACTTGTTATTTCGCAATTTTGAATCGAACATGAAAACTCAAACTTCCCAGAACAAAACTTGCTCTTCTGCAATTTGGAATTTTCTTGTTTCAGCAAAGAATAGACGTAAAAAATTTATAACCAACAGCAAGACTCCGATCCTAAGAAATCGCATATTATTTGCCAATTGTGTACTGAAAGTAAGTTAGTCTGTGGAACTTATAATAAACTAGAAACACACAACCGCAAAATAAAATTACAAATGCAAACACATAATTTTGCTAGCAGAGAAAGTTATAAACAATGGTCTGAAGAACAGAAAAGTGAGACAACTTATGCAGTAGCCAGGACTAAAAAAATATAGTGATTATGTGGAAAAATCCTACATTTGCAATCTTAGTAATTGCTTTATTTTACAAAATATTTCTATTATCCTTTGAATATGGCAGCAAGTGCTCCAAACGAACGGAGAAGGCACTGAAGATATTTGAAACAAAAACTATAAATAAAGAAAACAAAATAAATTAACAATTTTCTTTCAGAAAATGCATTTAAAATAAATAACACTTTTATATTAACGTCATAAGCCCAAGTCTTACATGTCTCCCTAAATTTCCGGTGAATACTTGACATCTTAAAGTGAAACATTTCAAATATGTGTCACAATTAAACTCAGCTAGGCTAGGGATGTGCAATTCCACTAGCTTAAGTTCATTGACATTAGCTCCGGTAGCTCAGGGAGATTTATGACACTAGGGCGTAGTATTCGTAGGGCTGCTTTGAATGTTGACAATTATTTATTTGGGCACCAGGATAATTTTTAGATATAAGATAAAAGAAAACTATATAAAAGTTAGTTGAATACACTATAATCAAATAAGCAAATTGACTTGAAATTACAATGGAATATTAAAGTTACTATTTAACAATAATTCAAAAATGATGTAATATTGACTAAAAAATGGAAAAAAAAGAAGTGACAAATGAAATTTTAAAATTGGCTAATTTTACAAAATTTATGAGGTTCGGTGACACTCTTACAATCTCGTTCCTTCTATGATGTCAGTACTCTCACCCTTAACCTGTGCTGATGATTGGATCCAGGTGGACTTGCCGTGGCAAAGTGGGGAAGCTAGAGCTCTAGTCCAGATGACGGTCACGTACTGGCTAAGTCCAATCCTCTTATCTATGGATTTGTAGATGATCAGCGTCCAGGGTTCTTTAGCAGGTTATGAATCTTGCAGTCAGGTTACAGCAGCCTCTCAGAAGAGTACATACAAAGAATTGTTTGTGTTAAGAGTGCCCCAAAATTTACAAATATATAGATGAACGTTGGCGGCTAGTGTAGCCAAGATTAAAAATTATAAATAAATTCCTGAAGGGAATGTACCATAAAATATGGTTGTTGTCAAATACTCTGTGAATTATCACAGGGAAAATTATAAACAAATGAAAACAAAACCTGGAAGGTGTCAACCTTTAGTGACCCTACCCAGAATGAAGCAAATAAAATTATCCAAAAATTTGCATTCAAATGAACTGATTACAGTTCAGTCACTCGACAATTATTCTTAAAAAACTCTAATCTTTAATAATAAAAAAATACTATAGTTCAGAAGGAACAAACCTAAATTAAATAAAAAAACCCTCTATCATCTGACCCAAAATTCCAAAAACAACGGTTTCATAACCGGTTAAACAAGGAATAAAAGAGAAAAATTATTTCATTAATATTTCAAATACTGAGTGACAAGTTGTAAAAATTCGTATTGATTAATTGTACAAATTTGTTACCAAAGAACAATAATCAATGAATTTACAAATATTAGGAAACTGTTCCAGTCTTCTAATCGGCGTGCATGTGAGTTATTAAAATCAAATATATACTCAGGTAGGCAAGCAATACCACACTACCTCTAAACAAATGTAGATAATTACAAAGAAACAAATTAATTAATGTAGTGCAGAAAGTACGATATTAGCAATTTTCTATAGCTTACATACAATATATGATAACTCTAAGATAAGAGAAGATAAAATAAAGATAAGATAAATGTACTTAATTCCCAAAGGGCACAACACGTGGTGCAATCCGATTCAGACAAAATGGAGGCAAGAAAACTCAAATTTATTGGTTTTTAAAAAACAATGTTTTCTATAATCTCCTGATTAGAGCACAGCTTCACAAATTCATAAACTAATATTGAAACTATATTCTATTTTTCCGAATCGTATTACAAAAAAATCTCACGAACCACGCCTAAATAATTTACCTAAAATCTAGGTAAATCCTGATTATATATGAAATATAATTACTTAATAATAACCACAATTCGCTATGATCGTATTTCTGTACTAATAATGATCTCAAACAATAATGAAAGTGAATAAATTATATATATCAAAAGGTAAAATAACTCACATCTGCATCTGCCTACTTTCGAAGACGGGAACTGTCTATCTCATTCCTAAATCACACCGGCGTTCTCGCTTGAGGCCACCGTTTTTCTAGCCAATGAGCGTTTTTCTAGCCAATGAGCGTTCTCCAACGCAGAATATTTGAAAATGGAAAACTTAAGCCACCAACATTTAGGTTGGGTGTTTTACGGGGTGCATAATAATCAACCTCATGAAACGACATTAAAATGTACGTTACATATGATAAGTACGAAAATTGCCAATCTGCCAACTATTAAAATAAATTGTGTTATTAAAATCTCCACATTTCAGAAAATGACTAATCATTTTTCGATGGCATTTGCTACTTTGTCTTTAATTTTATTACGTTCCAACTGAATCCTGTTACTCTACTGAATTTCCGATTTTAAATTTTTTATGTTTTCTTGCAGTTCACCAATAGCAATTTGTATATAGTCGGGCTTCTTCCTTTTTGCATTTTCCTGTTTCGCTTGTAGCTTGAGCACCACGCGCTTCTGGCTGCACAGAAACTAACGAAGATGTCCCTGTTGTAGCAGTAGCTGGAGTATTATTATAAGAAGGACGCCAATATTCCTTGCATGGCTTCAAAATACTCCCAATGGCAATGGCCCGTTCCTGATGTTTTCTTTCATGCTGTGTTTAAGGAGCTGTCTTTATTTGTAATTTCTTTATTTTGCCTTACACTGTCGTCGAGAGGCTGTTCATGAATTTAGTTAAAACTAAAATACGGAATAAAACCCAAGTAAGATTTGCTTAATGTAATTTTAGCAGTCAGAGGAGGCTTAAGAAGGGATGAGAAATGTTGTTTTGATTTTGAAGTTACAGAGGATTTATTTACTAATATAAAAACCAAGAAAACTGACGAAACCACCAAAACCGACTTTGACTTGTTAATTTAGAAGAAAAAAATTATAGTGTAATATATATGTATATATGTAAACATACTCTGAATATAATAAATATTGTGCATATTATGTACATACATACAAGATACAAGGTATGTTTAGTCCTCCCGGTGGGGTCGGGCTCTTGCTCAGTTCCACTGTTGAGGGATGTTGCACTGGACGGCCAAGACGCGAAGTCGGTGGCCTGAGTCAGTTCTCGACTGGCCTCCTCGAGGGCTTAGAGCAAAGAATCCTCCTCCTCGGAGGACAGATGGAGGTGGACACAGGGGGAGATCATCTAGAACAAATAACATATATGACTAGGCATTGCAAACGGGCCTGATCCACCGCGGGGGGGGGGGAGAAAAAAAAACAAATCAAGAAAATGAGATGTCTAACATTCATAACTAAACATTTACTGGAAAATAAATAAAAATAATGTAACATATTCTGGGGGGGGGGGCAGTCGGGTAAAGTTACGCCGGGGAGTCGTCGGGGCGGACATCCGGCCTCGGGCGGATCGCTATCCACCAGATCCGGTGGCTGGTGTTCTGTACCCGACACCTCCAGGGCCGGTCCGCTCGTTTTCCAGGCGGTCGGTAGCGGAGAATTTGCCTGTACAGGGTCGGGTCCCATCCTTCACAGGGACCCTGGAGCTGGTCCACCAGCTCCGGTGGGGGATGTCGGGCGGTTCGTGGCTAGTCGAGTGGGGCTACCTGGCCATCCCCTGGATCATTTTGCCGCAGACGGGGCATATCGGGGGCCCCGCGGCTTGTTGCTGATGCGGGGTTGTCATTGGGCTGGTTCGGCACTGGAAGACATATACGGTTTTCGGTCTTTTATATGTACAGGGTGTCCAAAATAAGATCCTCTATCCCCTTATCTCAGAAAGTATAAAAGATAGAAAAAATGTTAAATACGAAAGTTTTTTGTTTTTACCTGAATTTTTCATTTTTATAACTTTCTTGAATACAGGTTGTTCAGGTTTTCTGATCCAGACATCAACTTTCTTTTTTTAAATGGGACACCCTATATGCAATTACGTTTTTGAACTCTCCTTAAAATTCTAGGTCGACATTGTTAAGAGTACCCAATACCTATCATTTACCTTTGCGAAGATATTAGCATTTAAAGAAAAAATATGTGAAAAACACCTGTTCAAAAAATCGCAGCAAAACAAATAAGACATCCAAAAAAAAGCTAAATAGAGTTGATTTCGTAGATAATTAGACTCAGAAATTACTTCTATGGATCAATATTACCTGATTAATATACAGGGTGTTTTTGACAGATGGCTCAAACATGTATATGTTACAATTCCAGAAAATCGAAAATCTCTTTTGGAACACCCTGTGTATTATTATAATTTTGGATTCTCTATTAAATTTTAACCTTACTCTATATAACTTTCCCTATTCTTATTTTGCTTAGTTTTCAAGATATTGACGAAAATGTGGAAAAAATTTTCATTATCGGCTATTATTAAAAATATACGAGCCCTGTCTCAGTGAAGTTGGTCCAACTATCAAAACTACGTATTTTTATGAAATTTGTCATATTAGCGAAAGCGTATTAAAAACTAAAATGTATTTCTGATAACATACGATATTTTTATTTAATATTAGCCTAAAATACTACATTTTTTTGTAACAGAGAAAACATATCTTACACATTCAAAAAAACTGCCGATTAGTAAAAATCAACAAAACCAAGTTGATTTAAACGTTAAATGGGCTCTTAGCAGCGTAAAATGTTATCATTTGTTTTACAAAGCCAACCTTTATTTTATCGAAGCGAATAAACAGGCCATTCAACTTAAGTTGTCCCCATCATGTATTTTGCTATACACAAATCATTTTGCAAAGAAGACAATTTCTAAATAAAAACGCTTTAAAAATAGCCGCGTCGGTTTTGTTATCTTTCCATAAACCTTTAAAGAAACCAAAAATATTATATTTGAAATAAAATTTTAATTAGCCCTCAAATAAATTCACAAATATCATGTTTTGGGGCATTGGGCCAACTTCACTGAGACAGGGCTCGTATCTACTATTATTTGGTATATTTATAGTAAGTGTGCCTTAATACTGATTAAGAATATATTATTTTATTAAATCTAATATTTTTTAAAATTATTTCAATAATTAACTAATATAAACAAATCTATGTTTGTAACTTGAACCACAAATAACTAGCAATAATCAATAAAAATAAATAACAATAAAAATAATAAATTAAATCAAGTGTCCTATATGTTCTCAATTTTCAGCTATGCATGTTGTGTATATAACTGCTAATTTTCTTACAGCGCAATCACTTTGATTGAGCGCTTCAATTTCCATCCTGATTTTAATCTTTAAATCATCAACATTATTACTGTGAATTTGATAAACTCAGGTTTTCAATGTACCCCATAAAAAGTTATCAAGTGGAGTTAAATCTGGGATCCTCGGCGGCCATGGGATTCCCGTTTGGCCCTATCCATTCCACAAAATAGTTCTTAATAAAATTCTTTACAACTGCAGTATTGTGGCATGGAACTCCATCCATCTGATAGATGATCTCATCTATTGGATCTTCTTCGGCATCCAATAAAGGTAAAATGCAAGTTTGTAATGAATGCCATTTCCTGATATTTTACCTAAGGTACCTAGGACCATTTGAATATTGGCCAAGAAAGACAGGGCCTAAAATGTGTCTCTTATAAATAGCGCACCAAACATTTTCGTAAATATCTTGAAAACTAAGCAAAATAAGAATAGGGAACGTTATATATAGTAAGGTTAAAATTTAATAGAGAATCCAAAAATATAATAATACACAGGGTGTTCCATAAGAGATTTTCGATTTTCTGGAGTTTTAACATATACATGTTTGAGCCATCTGTCAAAAACACCCTGTATATTAATCAGGTAATATCGATTCATTGAAGTAATTTCTGAGTCGAATTGTCTACGAAATAAACCCTATGTACCTTTTTTTGGATGCCTTATTTGTTTTGCCCAGATTTTTTGAACAGGTGTTTTTTAAAGATTTTTTTTCTTTAAATACTCATATCTTCGTAACGGTAAATGATAGGTATAGGGTACTCTTACCAATGTCGACCTAGAATTTTAAGAAGAGTTCAAAAACGTAATTGAATATAGGTATCCCATTTAAAAAAAGAAAGTTGATGCCTGGATCAGAGAAACTGAACAACCTGTATTCAAGAAAGTTATAAAAATGAAAAATTCAGGTAAAAACAAAAAACATTATTTAACTTTTTATTATATATTATTTATTATTATTATTTATATTTTATATTATATTTTATTTTTATTAAACATTATTTATAAACAGTATTTAACTTTTTTCTCTACCTTCTATACTTTCTGAGATAAGGGGATAGAGGATCTTATTTTGGACACCCTGTACACGATGTAGCTTCCTCCCCGTATCGGTTTTGAGATGGTAGACCACTGGTGGTACCACGGCGGTGACAGTATACGGCCCGGAGTACTTAGGAGCGAGTTTAGCAGCAAATCCTTTGACAGCGGACGACAAAGGATTTTCTCGTTTGATTACTTGATCATCTACATGGCAACGCCATTCTCGTCGACGGAGGTTGTAATACCGGTTTTGGGACGTGAAAGCTTGTGCCAAGTTAACACGAACCAGCGTGTACACTTCTTTAAGCTTTTCTAACCGATCGGTATGTGCAGGTGGTATCTCGTTTTCGTCAGTCGGTTCTCCTGGCTCTTCTTGGGCGGAGCGATAGAGGGTGCTCGGTAATTGTAGTTCTCGTCCAAAGTTCAAAAAAGCCGGGGAAAATCCGGTGGACTCGTGCTTCGAGCTATTCATGGGTAGCTGGAAGTCGTTCAGGTATTGGTCCCAGGTTCGGTGATCATGCTCGCAATACTGGGCGACCATAGTTTTGATCGTACGGTTGGCTCGTTCAACGGGGTTAGCCTGTGGTGTGTACGGAGGCGTAAAACGGTTTTGAATATCAAATTTTGAAAGCAGGGAGCGGAAAATCTTGCTGTCGTATTTGGAACCATTGTCACTAATGACAGTACGGGGGCATCCAAAACGAGTGATTATCTCCTCATACAGAGCTTTACTCACATTGCGGGCGGTAGCACTCCGTAGGGGACGGCACCGGATCCACTTGGTAAAGCGGTCTTGAAAAACTACCAAGTAGTTATTCCCATTACTGTTCGGGTAGCGGTCCTACGAGATCTGTGCTCACTGTTTCCCATGGTTGGTTATTTTTGGACGGTTGCATCTTCCCCGGAGTCTGCTGCTGTGATGGTTTATATCGCTGGCACTGCAGACCCCCTCTTACATACTTAGCCACATCCCGGAACATACCAGGCCAATAGTATCGTTGCGTAATGCGGGCTATCGTCTTAGCAATCCCCATGTGTCCAGCGGCCAGTACATCATGGTTTTCTTGCAGAACGGTGCGGCGAAGAGGGGTTGTAACACACAATTTCCATGGGTCGGACAGGTCTGGCTCTGTTAAGTCACTGAAATCCCAGAAATGACGAAATAGCTGGTTATTTCGTATACAGAAATCTGGGAAAGCCTCCGGGTTTTGCTTAACTTCTTGCTTTTTCCGAATGTACCAGCAACAGTCTGCTGGGGCGGTTATGATACACAATTCTCCCGTGTCTGTGGCGGACGTAGTTCCTTCGAGCGGTTGTCTGGAAAGACCATCAGCTACTCGGTTCAACGCTCCTTTCAGGTACTTGATTTCGCAATCGTACTGCTGCAGGAATATGCTCCACCTCGCGAGACGGCCCGTTGGACTCTTAATCGAGTGCAACCATCTAAGTGATTGGTGGTCGGTCAGGACGGTGAAGTGGTAACCTTCCAAGTAGGGGTGCATCTTCTCGATCCCCCAGACTATGGCTAGGCATTCTCGTTCCGTCACTGAATAGTTCCTTTTTGCTGGAGACAGTGTACGGCTTGCATAAGCAATTACTCGATCGCATCCTTCGATGTTCTGGGTCAGGGCTGCACCGAGCCCGTGATCGGATGCGTCAGTCTGGAGCGTGAACGGTTTCTTAAAGTCGGGACAGGTCAATATAGGAGCCTCAGTTAGGCAGGCTTTCAATTTCGAGAAAGCTTCCTCTTGTTCCGGTGTCCACTGGAAACGGTATTTCTTGCGTAGTAGGCGAGTTAGTGGTGCCACTACTTGAGAGAATGTGGGCACGAAGCGTCTATACCAGGAACACATGCCTAGGAAGCGGCGGACATCTCGAACATTTCAAGGGGCAGGAAATTTACAGATAGACTCCACTTTTTCTGTATCTGTATTTATTCCCTCGGATGTAACCAAATGGCCTAGATATTTCAATGACTTCCGGCAAAATTTGCATTTCTCCGGATTCAGTTGCAGGTTTGCCATGCGGAGTCGTCGGAATACTTCCCGTAGGTTCGCCAAGTGTTGTTCAAAAGTCTCCCCTAAGACGATGATATCGTCTAGGTAGGCGAAGGCATACGATTCTAACTCGGGACCTATAATTCGGTCTAGAAGTCGTTGGAAGGTCGCTGGCGCTGAGTGGAGTCCGAAAGGCATGACTCGGAACTGGAACAAACCTCGGCCTGGTACGGTAAATGCTGTAACAGGCTTACTTTCCGGGGATAGTGGTATCTGCCAATATCCTTGTTTCAGGTCCAGGCTTGAGATATAACGGGCTTTACGGAGTTTGTCCAATATAGCGCTGATGTACGGTAACGGATAAGCGTCCTTTCGTGTGACCTCATTGACCTAAAGTCAATACAGAACCTCGTTTTCCCATCCTTTTTCCGGACTATCACAATAGGTGAGCTCCATGGGCTACCGGATGGATCTATTATGCCGTTCTCTAGCATCTTATCAACCTCCTTGTTGATAATTTCTTGCATCCGGGGATTTTGAGGACCGTATCGCTGTTTAATTGGCTGTCATGTGGTCAGGTAAATGTGGTGCTGTATAAGTCCGGTGGTTCCTCGTATATCCTCAAAGCCGAGTAGTTCCGTATCTAGGAAACTTTGTAGCTGTCTCTCTTCTTGGGCAGAGGTACAAAGAGAGATGGCTCCGAGCTGGTTTTGGACAGACGGTGGTCTTGGGGACACGATCTGGTTTTCTAGACGGACGGTCGCAGTGGATGGACTTAAGACGAAGTCATATTTACTCAGGATGTCCATTCCCACTACTAAATCTGAGGCCAGGTTGGGTAGGTGCCATAAGCACTCTTCAAAACGTTTTGTTCCTATGTGGAAATCCACATGGTAAACCCTGTCTACGGTAACCAAGTTACCATTGGCTAACTGGACAGCGGGTGCAACGGTGACATTATTTGGAATTCCATGTTGGTTGCAGAACCAGCTAACACGGTCTCCTATGTACGAGCGCGCAGCTCCGGTGTCTATTAGGGCTAAGAACGTCTGGTCCTGGATACAAACTGGTACGTGCGGGCGGTTGTCTTCACCGACCACCCGGAAGCAGCAGACGTGCCCAGGAGTACTAGGACTACTAGGAGGAGGAGGACTAATAGGGAACTAAGATTACGAGTAGGTTTTATGGTATTAGGTCAATAAATGTATTAAAGGTTTATTGGTGTATTATTATTGTCTGTCCTGTGAAGTCTAATTTTCCCTATCGACCGACCTGGCGTACCGTATCTTCACTGAAGCTACCTGAGTAGTGGTGTTTCTGCACTGTAAACAGGAACTGGCGCCCGAGGCAAAAGAGAAACCGATCCTCGGGCACTAACGTGACACTTCCTACCTGTGCAAATCGGGAAGTATCCGTCACAAATCTGGCCCTCTATCATCTGTTTTTTTTCAAAATCAAAATATATCTTTGTCGAGATACGAGGCTGAGGACTTTTATGTGGAACACCCGGTATATATATACACACTTCGCATCAAAATTTAACGCACCACTTAGAAAAACCGAAAAAGTGAAACTGAATTTCCTGGCGCACCGTCAACCCGATTTCGATGAATTTTAGCCTACTTCTTCAGTAAGGGCATTATGGGTCTCTTATTCGGATTTCAGTTTTGAGCATACACAGGGTGTTACAAGGAAGTAAAGTTTTTTTCATGAACTTTGCAACACCCTGTGGAATGCTGTGATTAAAACGGTCGGTGTGTACTGATGTTTGACTGTAGCCCAATTTTTTTCGAACATTTTCGTTCTTTTTTGAACCCGTTATCTCTATTATTAAAGAAGATACACAATTAAAATGAAAATGCAGTATATGGGCCACATGTCAGTTTTGAATTAA
This sequence comes from Pogonocherus hispidulus, assembly GCA_963924545.1. Taxonomy (NCBI): domain Eukaryota; kingdom Metazoa; phylum Arthropoda; class Insecta; order Coleoptera; family Cerambycidae; genus Pogonocherus; species Pogonocherus hispidulus. Next base: position 8,376,965 of record OZ004697.1, on the reverse strand, counting down.
AATGCAGCATTGTGAAAATAAGGGCGGCTATGGGAAAACTAAAATAAGAAGCGTCAAATTCGAAAACGTCAATTTTGTTTAATTTTGGTTTAAAGTGTCTGTAGTATCGAAATGGAGCGGCAAACAAGAAATTTGAACCGTAATGAATGTGTGCAAGTGATAACATTGGCCAGGGAAGGATTAAGCTATCGTGCAATAGCTGAGAGGCTTGGAGTTTCTCCTACAACAATATCCCCCATTATTCAACGCTTTGAAGAAACCAATGATCACAATAGACGTCGTGCACAAGGAAGACCTTGCGGAATAGCAGCGATTCATGATCGTTTCATTCGACTGCGTGCTTCGAGAGAACGATTTGTAACAAATAGTTCTGCAAGTACAACTTAGTACCTCTCATAAGTCCATACAAGTGTATCCACTGTAAGAAGACGTCTTGCAGAACAGAATTTAAGTTTTAGAATTCCAGCCACAGGACCGAAGTTAAACGTAAACCATCGTAGATTGCGATTACAATTCGCTAAAGAGCATGTGAATTAGAATCTTAAGGACTGGGAGCGCGTCTTGTTCACTGATGAGTCCAGGTTTTGTTTAAACAACTCCGATCGACGCGTAAGGATGGTCCGACGGCCAAATGAGCGTTACTCTCAATGCAATATTCGAGAGAGGGTGTCATTTAATGGAGGTTCTGTAATGGTTTGGGGAAGAATATCCATGACAGCTCGTACAGAGCCAGTTCCTTTGCGCGGAGGTTCCTTGACCAATGCACGATATACTGAGAAAATTTTATCCGACCATGTTATTCCTTTTGTCCCAAATATTGGGAATAATTTCTTATTAATGCATGACAATAATGCAAGACCGCATGTTGCTCGTATAGTTCAGGAATATCTACAGGTGGGCATTGAAACGCTGGACCAGCCTCCGCGTAGTCCAGATCTCTATAACTATCTATAATACAGTCAAACGCTAACGTACAAGTTCGCAGAAAATCATTTATTTACACAACAAACACTTGCACCTCTAGTGAAATGTAAACATACAAATAACTAACAGTGTTCCTAGCCCATTAAGGAAGAATATTTCCAGGTAGTAAACTGGATAACCGTTGCATCTATATTAAGAACCATACCATTGACAATGCAGGTAATAAAATGAACTGGTTGAAAATACAAATTTTAAGATGCAAAAAATATCTCCCTACTGTCAATAAATAAGAAAGACGTTGTTCCAGAGCCATCCATCGAAACTGATTCCAACATGTCCGACAACTAAACATGCTTTATAACATTTTTTGAGTAGTATGTTATTCCTTCCATTCATTTTAATTTAGATGATGGTTATTAAAAATATTACATTAGGTATTAGTCTTTTTATTTGCTTAAATTTGTCAAATATGGTAAAATATAGTTAAACAAAAGCACACCAAATCCATCTTTTAATGATAATAAATACTTCCTCACTAATATAAATTATAGTCATTAGAAAGAAACATATACGGTTTATGAATAACATAAATTTTGTAATTGAAAAAAAAGCATATTTGGAAATGTTCTGAAACCGTTGCCCTGATCAAGTCAATGGAAACTCATTATGAGAATTTGAGCCATGCAAAAAAAGGAAACATGTTTACGAGAATATCTCTAAAGATTTATTCAGCCAAGCTATCAGCAGCAATCTCAATCTGTGCCAAATTAAATGGAAGTCATTATTACGGAAGACAGGCAGCGGGCCCAGCCGATTTCAATTTTTTGATGAAATTGATGTTTAGTTTGAAGTTGGGCAGAACCCAACTGCAAAATGCATCCCTACATTGGATAGTAGTGCATTTGAAACGGTGGCATCTGAAGTGAATATAAATATTAATAAAGATAAGAGTAATTAAAATACCCAACCCTTAGAACCTGACACTGAAGCTAATATTTCAAAGCAACTACTGTCACTACCTCCGCTTTGGCTACAATGAAATGGAAAAGTTCTTATTTATTGTTTTATTATAATAGTATGTGCAATAAAAAATATTTTTTGTTTGCTAACACTTATAAGTTTAGTGACATGTTTTTCTATTTTATAAGTATTATTTATTTAATAAATGTTTTACAACACAGAAAACGAGAGATAAACCACTAGAGGAAGTCTAGCGTATACACCCAAGGAAGTCGGAGGAAGTTATGCGGAAATCAGGGGATATTTTGTAGAAAGTCAGGGGAAATCATACTGGCAGAGGAAGTTTGGTGTTCAAGATTTTAGGTGCGGTTTACCTCCCGACAATAAATAAATGGAAAAAAATAATTAAGAATGAAGTTTTTATTTTTATCAAAGTTACTACTAAATAACACTTAATTTACACATGTTTAAGTAAATAGTAACAACATAATTGTGTTCCTCCATTAATAATCATCTTACATCTTTACAAACCTCAAACTCGTCACCTTTTAGGATATCAATATTACCAAACCAATATTATATAATATACAACCAGCCATAATTAATTGCACTATTAATTTAATATGAATATTTTCAATTTTTAAACAACTTTCTCACTTTTCCAAAATGTCATGTATATTAACAGACTTGACAGGCGGTCTTCTTACATTATTTCTTAAAGTGATATTTCCAGAAAAGTTTAAAATCAGTAGTTAATTGTTTTATTCGGAGACAACTTGATTAAAAAAAAAATAAATAAATTATTGATTTTTGGCGGGAAAACACTTTAGATTACCTATGTATTACACATGGTCGAGATCGAAATTTTTCGTTCTTTTCAACGGTACCAAAATTCAATATGGCGGCCATAAGAAAATCAAAAGTTGGCTACGAAAATTTGGACATCTAGTTGGCGTGGAAAATGTTTGTCACTTCCATTAGAAAGCTCATGTCGAAGAATCTAGCACTGCAAAGTTTCACAATGTTTCCTTGGAAACTAAAAAAGTTATGAAAGGAAAAAGAAAATGCACGTTTTCAGTTTTTCAGCGATAATTCAGGAACTACCCAAAATATCCCGGATTTCTTTTCAGCTAATTGAAAAGCATAAAAATGCGCAACTTTTTTCTAATTTGAGCCACTCTGTATATTTTACCCTTTCCAAGATGCCAATGGTGGGCTTCGTAAAAGTGACCACCGTGTATATACTTGAGATATAGCAAATAAGTGTAGCGCCCGAACAAAAACTGAAGCCATTATTACAGGCGCTAGTAATCACAAAGATTTGAAAATTTTTCCTGTTTTAATTCACTATTTTAACCAAAAAAGCGGAGTAAATGTAAAGGTTTTAAAAGTTGATAGTTTAAAAGACGAAAAATCGAAACTATTGTTAATTATTTATATGACGCCTTAGAGTCTAATGGGCTTTTAAATAACTGTATCGCGTTTAGTGGTAACAATTGCAACACCAATTTTGGTGGAGCAAAACGTGCCGGTACTAAAAATGTGTTCAAAGGGTTAAATGATAAATTAAATAAATCAATTTGTTCTGGCGAATTAAAGACATTCGCGGCAACACTGCCAACGATTTGCAGACCAGCGCCCAACTGGATTCCCCCTCCTTTTCCCTGTTAGGAGGAGAGTTCGAGAAAAAACTTTAGTGTTCTATGTCTATGCGATGTTAATACATGCTGTAATATTTTCTGTACTATGTTCCTGAATAATGATTAAAAAAAAGGTTTTAAAATATATGAACTATTTATTGTGTGCCCATTGCACTGGTCCATTCAATCGAAGGAAGTAATAAAAGGTAGCCATCACAGTGGCAGTAAAGGTGTGCCTTTACACAATTGTAGGCATAGGTTGTCCAGCCCATATCCTGAACAATACTGGTCAGCATGGATGTGATTCTTTACCTGTAGATATTGATTCCCTTATCCTAAAGATCTATAATCATTTTTCTGTATATACTCTTAGAACTGAGAAATTAAAAAAGTTTTACTATTACCTCATAAAACTATTACTTCATAGTAGAACTAGAATTTTAGAAGTCTATGAGGGCTTAACTTCTTACTTTTTATCTGAATCAGCCACACCTGTTGCAATAAAATTATTTTTAGAAAATAGTCTTAATGAAGTCTCTTTCTGGTTTATACATTCACTAAATGTATATTTTTAATAATATTTAAAAAATTGAAAGAGAAGAGAATTCCCTATTTGAAGTAATGGAATGTTTATCAGAAGTAAAAAGAATTAAGAAAGAATTAAATTAAATTTAATTGAGAGATATCTTAATTACATTGGCAACATTCCTACACATGTAAAATGTAATGCAGTAATAAGTTAAAACTTGGAATAGTTACAGTTCTTTAAGTAATTGGAACATTTAAAAATTTTATTGTGTACTGTGTAGGGTGGCTCATTTTGGTGGAGATTGTACTACAGGCTAAACGGTGATAAAAAAACCGATACAGGTGTCTATTTTTTGTCTATCTATGTTTTGTCTGTCTAATCCTATTTTTGAGCTTAATTTAACTGTAGGTACGAACAGATCGAAATTAAGTTAATTAGTTTTCGATATACCTATTACCCATAATTAGTTTTAGCCTAGAATTAATCGATCAAACGAACTTACCTTAAGTGAAGTTCGATCGAGATTATATGCTGGGTCCAGCCCGAAGATATCACTTATAATCCGTAGTACGTCCCTGTTGTACTCTGTGCACAATGTTTAAAAAACCCTCTCTCTCGCACCTCCCAGTTACCCACGTCTGGCCCGCTTACTGCTTGACCCTCGTTATTTTAAATTAACTTTAATGGTAACTTCAAGGGGTTAATTTGTAATGTTTAATATTAGTTATATCCGGAATAGGGGGGGGGGGGAGTGATAACCTCGGGCTGGACCCAGAATATAATTTCTTTCGAACTTCACTTAAGGTAAGTTCGTTTGATCGATTGATTATCTGTGTCCAGCGCTCGATATCACTTATAATCCGTAGTTGTTTAAAGACCAGTTACGATTAACGATGTATGTTCAACCTGGACATACATATATATCTGTACATATAAGCGCATTGTCTGCACACATCCACCCACGCATACATGTATGTAATGAAATTTTCTGGATATGAAAGAAAGTTTTATAAGTAACTTATTGTAACACAATCAAAAACCTTGTTTTAATAGCCTCGTGTAACGCAATCCGCTCTTGAGAACTATTCTTTGGGTTATTCCTAAAATACCTAATATTTCCCTGGAAGGTTCTCATCATAACAAAATAACGCCGTCGTCTGTGTTATTTTGTTTATCTTGCCGCTCTGTCTCGCTCGGAGATCAACTGCAACCGTAGAAAACGTTATCAGGTACCTCCGACACGCACGGGGTTCGGTCAGTACCGATATCTATTGGGCTTGCAGCATTTGATTCCGGTTCGCGTGGACTACGGCCATCAAACGCTATTTCTGCCCTATTTTTCATGCGAGAAAATAAATTCTTACAAACTAATAATGATACACCTTATCATTGGGGAAGAACATTAATCCTTTGTTTAATGACAGTTTGCATTTAAGGTTGAATATTTGCACATCCCTAGAGCTACTAGTTCTTAAAGAAATTCCATAGAATTACTTATTTTTCCCTTAAGGGGCAAGACATTTTTTCGTTGACAAAATTTCCACCACATTAATAATAATAATAATAATAATGGTCTTTATTTAGTTACAATTACTTAACAATATTTTAAAAATAGAAAAGAAATAGGGCGAAGTTCAGATAACTATTTAAAGTTTCTGCTCTTCCACTTAACCCTAGGTACATCATTAATGTAGAAAAAAAGAAAACAATACATAGATAAATGTAAAAAGAATGAATATAATATAATATAAATAATATATACATACATATAATACTGTTACTAAGATTAATTTTATTACTTACACTTATAAATAATCATGTCTTAAAGTTTGTCATTGTATTGTTATTAGTTTTTATTTTTTTTTTTTGTCTACAAAGCATTACATAGGTGGAATTATATTGCTTTATGGTAGCATCAGACACAGAACGGATAGTGGTTTCTATGGTACTTGGTGGATAGTTTTTCTCTAAAAATGCTTTCCTTAGACTCGGTAGGCAACCAGCGTAAGTTCTGATGCTAGCGGATGTATTACTCTGGAAGGACATGATAATACAGTAAATAATCGATTCTCCCAAGGACAGTTTCAAAAGCAATGGGTACCATGGTTCAGCAGGCCATTTTGGAACGACTAGAATTCCCTCTACATTATCTTGTATAATTTTTTGTAGAATTCTCAATATCAGCGAAAATGGTGGAAAAGCATAAAATAAATCTTTCCAGTATATTGTAAAAGCATCTATTGCTATCGCTTTGGAGTCCCTAAACCATGGGACTCGAGGAAGGTGTTCAAAAACAGGTTTTATAAGTTTAGTAAAGGTATTCTGAGCCGATGACAGCCTAAGGCGGAAACATACTACTATCACGTCACGGCTTGTGTCAAAGTCACGTCACGGCGAATAAAGGAGGCACGTAAACTCATAAGTTTGGCCTTTAAATGCAAATCTTCAAAAGTTCCTGTCGTTGGATGTACTGAAATTAGGAAATAGGCATCTTTAAGTCAATTAACGCCAAGTAACAATTTTTATATAGAGTTTAGTTACTGTTTGAATATTTTACATTTTAAAATGGGTTTTAATAAATTTATTTAGATATTTTAGATTCAAAATGAAACGTTTCGTTCCATCTGGTTTTCCTTTTTTTTATTACATTTGACGGCTATGCCTCTTGGCATAGCTGTTTCTCCATAGAAACTTCGAGAAGCGTCTTCTCTTTCTCTGAAGGAGAAGGTATAAGGGGTTGTTTCTGGAAAGGGATTTTTAAAAATGGCAGTTTGTAGCCTCTTACCCAATTCAGAATTATTGGATTTGACGTTATTTTTAGTCATTCGCTATAAAACAACCTTACATAGTCTACCAGCAATTTTTTCTCTACTTACTGCTGTCACTATCTTATCTCCTCTGGTACTTGTCTCGCCTGGAGGGTTGCCCTTTGGATGGTTTCGACTCCCCCCCTCCATCTCTCGCCGACCGACGAACCGGGCGATATCTGTTAAACTGATAGGAAGGTGCGACTTGCTGTATGTTAGTACGCCCCCTCCTTTTTTGATAAAAATGGTTTCCAACCCCGTGAGTAGAAGCATTATATTTTGCTTCCGGTAGTGCTTTGATCTCATTTTCGGTTGCTTCCAATTGCTTGGCCGTTTTCACCATATCGCCTAAATTAGGTCCAAACAACAACTCCTCCGTTGGTGGAGTTTTCGCAGCCATTTTTTTCACAGTTTTTTACTAAGGCCGGGGAAACTAATTTGACGCCTTGCCTTAGAAATGTCATAAAATAAATGTATTAAAACACGGCCTGCGTCATATAAATGGGTTAATAATTTTAGCTGAAATCTCGTGGAAAAGTTTCCTTGAGGATGATATTGAGGCCTCTACCAATTTCGGATAATCCCATGGCAAGTGAGTTTGATAATTTGCATGAGCATTCTCTTGCTTGCATATGTTTTCCTAACACTTCGGGATTAATAGCTGGCGGCCGTAGACTCATATTTGAAGGCAATTTAATTCTGACCTTGATTTCTTCCAATTCCTTGTTTGATAAACCATGAGTCCATGGTAAACCTTGTTTATCCATGATAAACAAGGTGGGCATAAAGTATGCCCACCTTGTTTTACTAGCCTCGTGTAACGCAATCCGCTCTTGAGAACTATTCTTTGGGTTATTTCCTAAAATACCTAATATTTCCCTGGAAGGTTCTCATCATAACAAAATAACGCCGTCGTCTGTGTTATTTTGTTTATCTTGCCGCTCTGTCTCGCTCGGAGAACAACTGCAACAGTAGAAAACGTTATCAGGTCCCTCCGACACGCACGGGGTTCGGTCAGTACCGATATCTATTGGGCTTGCAGCATTTGATTCCGGTTCGCGTGGACTACGGCCATCAAACGCTATTTCTGCCCTATTTTCATTATGAATAGATTTGAAACTCGGGGAACGGCTATGACTACTACTACTCCCTCTATTTGGCCGAGACGGAGGAGATCGTCTGCTTGGAGCTCGTGACCGCCCACGAGAAAGGCTTCTTTCCCGCTTATGGGTGCTCTAACTTTTTTTCTAATTACGAATATTTTTTAATAATTTCCTCTTCCTTTGATTCAGAGGACGACGAGTTTCCATAATCTGGAAGGAGGGAGATGAGGATAAACCTGAAACAAATTTTAGTTTCAACTTACCAACACGTTTTATAAAATTTGCCACTGCGAACTGCGATGCACACACTACGAGCAAAAAAGGTCGAATGAGGGTCCGGCCCAGGGTTGCCAGATTTGTACTTGTCAATGTCGCCAACATTAAAATTAAAAGTAGCCAAAAGTAGCCAACTGAAAATGCAAATATTTTTTTGTTACAGATCATCCACGGGATATTATTAAATGATCTCTAAAGATATGCCATTACTTTAAATTGTAATTTTAAAATTTAATTTTCTCATATTTAGGTTTTATTTATATTGGCCCGTTACGATGGATGCAGCAATGAATAAATTTAATGCTTCCTTACACAATGGAAAACATATATTTATAAAAATATAACAGTAATATACTTAAGTATTTTATTTAGATACACTAAATACATAAAAAAACATAACTCTCATACATAATATGTACCTATATATAATAAATTATAAAAAATATAACTAAGTATAATAACCACACTTTGACAAAAACATTTTTAAATTGCACAGCAAAAGAAACTAAAAACCTCATATAAATAAATAATAAATTGAAGTAATTCATTTATGGTGTCAATTATTTCTGTTTCAAATTCAATTTCCCTAGCCTCATCAATACCGTTTTCATCTGTTTTATAGTTGTACATTACTTTAGAATTAAATTTTTTTAACATATCATTTGTAGGTACAAACGATTTACAACATTTTTTATTTACTTAGAAATTAATCTTTATTCTAAGTAAAGCTTCTAAACTTTTCAACTGAAGCTTATTTCTCGTTTTCGTTTTGGTTAAGTTCATAACAGAAAAGATGCGTTCAAGTGTCGCATTACTTATAGGCATACTCAACATTTTTAGTATAGCCTTAGCTGAATCTCTGAAAAGATATCTGCCTGCAGCATCACAAAATTTGTAATTCCGGCCAAAATTCCAATCTACAAAAAGCATCTTCTCCATTGATTTTCATATTCAGATAATGAAACATTTGAATCTAAAAATTTCATTATATTTAAGTCTGTAAATTTTACTTGAACAGTTTTCAAACATGAACTTGGATGAAGATATTGAAAACTTTTGAAAATATTTATATTTGTGGGCAAACGTATAGCTATTTGTTGCAATAGAGATATTAGAAAGCTGAAACATCTCTTTTTTATAATAATAACTTCTGAGGATTGTATATTACATGTAGCCAAATTCTGCTCAAATTCTGCCCCAAAGTATCTTCTATCGATAAGTATGCCATGTCATTATTGCTCAACGCTTCACAAACTTGGGCTAGTAAAGGTTTATTATGAACTTCTACAAAAAAGCTGGTTTCAGTAGGTATTTTTCTACTCAAAGTCAAAAAAGAAATATACATTTCATTATAGACACTTCCAATATCGATTCCTTCATTTTGGAAAAGAATGTTCAAATGATCTACTTCTTGAAGAAGTGGTTTTATAAATATAAAATACAACTTTAGACTATCGTCATTGAGCATATTACTAATTGTTCTAGCGGAGTAACATTTTTCATTTTGCGACACTATAATTGAATTGCTCTAATAATTTTTTAATTACTTCATAAAACGCTAACCACCTAGTTTTGGATAACTGAACCAACTAGTGGAATTTCTGGGAATCAAATCCCGTGTTAATTGTATCAAAAGTTCTCTTATATTCAATACGACGTAGTGGAGAAATGTTAAACCAGTTATAAACTTCCCTAGCTAAATATTCAAGTGAACTAGGCAATTCTTCAGCTGCTTTTGCAGCACAAAGATGTAGGGAGTGGCAAACACAGTTGTAAATTTGGGATATCTTTTTTAAGAAGTGTATATAAAGATTTATTCACACCACAAAGGTTATTTGCACCCATCATATTTGCATCAGTCCCTAATGCAATCATATTTGTAATCGGTAAATTAATTTCTGCCAATGCTGATGCGTGTTCTATTTCTAGAATTGCCAAAAAATCCGAAACAACTTGGCATTTATTTTTGTTGAAATATATCACACAAATACACATGTATTTTATAATAGAAACATCGGTTGATTCATCCACAATGAGGGAGTAACCCTCATTACCGATGTTATTAACTAGTTCATCCAACATGACTGGTGCAACAACAAACTTGATAATACTTGTACATTTTGTTCTATGTATTCTCAAATTCTCCAGATTACTTCCTTTATCGATATGTGTCAATAATTCAGATAAATGGTCAATTGACCTAATAGTTGAATGAGTTGCTACGAAGACCGATAATTTAATATCATTTATTTTTGATTCTCTTGTTAGGCTACCTAAAATATGGGAAGTGTTATACATGTCACTTAGTTTCAAAAAAGAAACTTGACTTACTGGAACCAATTCCATGTTGTACTAAAGTATTGTTGTAGGGCACATTGATTTTTGCAGCAGCTTTTTCATGTTTAACTGACTGAGCATGTTGTTCACCAATGTGAGCTCGAATTGATGTATTGCATATTCGACAATGTGCTTCATTCAATGTATTGTATTTATTTTTTGCCTGGTCGATGTGTTCTAACCACCCTAGAAAAATGTTTAACATTAACACAATAACGCACTAAAGCAAGTCATATTAGGTACCTTTTGCAAATGACATAGTTTCCCACTCTTTCCGATAAAGGCGTTTATCTTTGGCATATTTTCCCATTTTCAAGACAAAGACCTGAACATTAAACAGTTTGATAACCATGGCCAGAAAACAGAAACGATTAAGGACGTTAAGAACTAATAATATATCATAACCATTTTATTATAAAATATAAAATAGGTAAGTATATGAGACATTTTATATCAAAACAGAGTATTACGTCATAGAAAACATATAGAAAAAGTTTTCAGTGCAGTTCTGTGATGCATGGTCCATAGATCTACGCAAACATCAGAGTAATTTATTTATTACTCTGATCACAAACCGAATAATAAATGGAGTGAAGCAGTCCATCCATCTTGTTAATAATAAGATCGACAACGATTTGTGCCAGTACTACCAACAATACCAAGCCACAATAAAAATATTATTTAATTTTATGTTAACAGTTAATTATCTCAATTAGGATCCCAGGTCAATAAAAAGTAGCCAATTTTAGGCCAGACTGTAAATAAAGTTAGCCAAATTTGTAGCCAACCGCCAAAGTAGATTTTCTTACGCCATAACAATTTGAGCGGTTTAAAGCAGTTTTCGAGCGGTTTTGAAAAACCGTTCTGTATCCATCAATGTGTACCAGTTCTAAAACTGATTGAGAGCTTCCACTGAGATTGATTAAATGCCCGGACCTTATGAATGTGGGTAAAAGTATTCACCAAGCGTACCCAACAACCGTATCAACATGTATTTACAGATTACATCTAACGATTGTTCCAAATTACATCTCACCGACACACAAGGTGACTGAAAGTGATAGTGCTCTTTAATACAAAGAACCATAACGCTGTTTAAGATTAATCTCAATGCGCATGTCTAAGATGATAAATAGTCAATGGTAACCTTCAAATTTTATTTTTACATATCCATGAAACCTGAATAATTTTTTCTTTAAAACTAGGTGTCGATATAACTACATTAATTTATACATTATATCATCAACCTTCTAACTCTCCTCGAGAAGCATGTACATACCTATCACATTTAATATTCTTGATTAATAATTAATACTTTTAATTATTTATTAATACATAACAACATCTAGCAGCCATCTTGATTTTTGAGCGAGCAATACCCAGCTCCGACATCCACGTACCTGAACATCATCTCCGTAGCTAAAGTTTCTGGATATATGTATTACCAACAACTTGAAGTATTTGAAGATGATACCATTATTAAAATGTGCAGTTTGATAACCATAACCACCTATAATTTCTTATCACACAACATACATTGTTGAACTAAAGTTCACCTTCGATGAAATTAATTTCGATTGTGGACTGTATTAATTTTCTTTATTAGCAGAGACATTTACACACGGTACAATCTCTATTAAAAAACATGGCGTACTGCCCCTCGAACGCATGCGCTCTAACATACCGGCCGCCTTGCAAATACATAAGTATTTACAACAACTAAATATTCATTTGTTACCTAATTCATTCAACATAACAGATTTACATTCAAATTTGAAACTTAACTTTACAGTTACATAAAATTTTTTAATTGTCACATCTCTCGAAACACTACATGTCACTCAACTGGTAAGACACAAATATTTGATATTGCTCGTGTTAGTTCCCCGGTTGGTACTTTTATGTCCACTACTCGAACAACACCGTCTGGACCTGGATGTAGTCTTGAAATTCTTCCTATTCGCCACATCATCGTAGGGGAATTCTCGTTTTTAATTAAAACCAAAGAACCAATCTGGAGTCGTTCTTGGGATTGGATTCTCCATTTCACTCGTGCTTGCAATTCACAGAGATATTCCTTACTCCATCTTTTCCAAAATTGCTGAGTCATGAACTGGAGATGTTGCCATTTATTGAGTCGATTTTCAGGTACTTCCGTTAAGTCGATTTCAGGAACAGCTGCCAGGGGTCTCCCAATCAGGAAATGGCCTGGAGTCAACGCGGTAAGATCGTTGGGATCTGGACTTAAAGGACAGAGGGGACGTGAGTTCAAAACACCTTCTATTTGAGTTAACAATGTTACGAATTCCTCATAAGTTAGAGGACCTTTCATTAATCTTTTAATGTGGTATTTAGTGCTCTTGATTCCTGCCTCCCACACCCCACCGAAATTAGGAGACTTGGTTGATTACTCAGGTAAGTTGAAATATACTCTCTATTAGACTCCAAAAATTGACCAACCTTTGACAGTTCATTGTTGGCTCCGACAAAATTAAGCCCGTTGTCAGAATAAATATTTAGAGGTTTACCCCTTCTACTTACAAACCTATTTAAAGTTGCTAAGAATGCTTCCGTCGTCAAGTCTGATACTACTTCAAGATGCACCGCCCTGGTGCTCATACAAATGAATAAACAAAGATAAGCTTTCAGCAGTTTGGCACCTCGTGTCTTTCTGTCTTTTATTATAAAAGGGCCTCCATAATCTATTCCGACATTGGTAAAAGGAGGAGTAGCAGTTACCCGGACATCAGGTAAATCCCCCATAAGGTAAGTATTGCATTCCCTTGGTTTAGCCTTAAAACATGTTACACACTTGTTAACTAATTTCTTACAGGTACTTCTGCCAGATAGTGGCCAATATCTAGTGCGAATGGAACACAGCAATGCCTGAACTCCACAATGAAGCAATCGTTCATGTTCGTGACGCAAAATAAGTGTGGTTAATTCGTGGTGTTTTGGTAAAATAATTGGGAATTTCTTATTATATTCCTGATCAGAATGCCTAATTCTACCTCCTACCCTTATTAAATTAGTATCTTACCTAAATAGATTTAATATACTATCAAGCAAACAGTATGGCTTTAAAGAAAAACAATCAACACAAGACGCTATTTTAGATCTTACATCTAAAATATATTCCTCTCTTGATAAGGGAACACCAAGTCTGTGCGTATTCATTGATTTGTGTAAAGCATTTGATACTGTAAGTCACCCCTTACTCTTAGAAACGTTAGAAAACATTGGAATACGAGGTCGGTGTTTAACTTTGTTTGAAAGCTATATGTCTAATAGACAACAAACGGTCAAAGTGGGAGGGGCTTACAGTGAAAAATTAAAAATAGAGTATGGGATACCACAGGGTACTGTCTTGGGGCCAATACTGTTTTCTATATACATAAACGGCTTGTTTGGGCTACCAAGTAGAGGAAGTATTGTTGGTTTTGCAGATGACACTGCTGTATTTTATAAAGCTGACACGTGGAGTCAACTAAAGGAAATAGTCGAAAGAGATTTAATTCTTATTACAACCTTCTTTAATCAGAAATTACTAACATTAAACTTAGATAAAACTACATATCTCCCCTTTAGTTGCAATAAATCCAACCAACCAAATTTTGATTCAATAAGTATAAGGGTTCAAGGAACGAGTCACGTTATAGCACCTGAAAAATAAGTTAAATATCTAGGGATAATCATAGATCAGCATTTAAGATGGAACTCGCATATACATTTTGTTATAAGGAAACTTCGATCAGTTTTATACAAGTTTGGTTATCTATGTAAAATATTAAACAGCAATCACATAAAAGTAATTTACCATGCGCTGGTTGAAAGCCATCTAACATATGGCCTCTTAGCTTGGGGAGCAGCACTTGACTATCATTTGAATCCCTTGGAGGTTATACAAAAAAGATTTCTAAAGCTAATGCTGCACCAAAAAATTACTTACCCAAGTGATCTTGTATATAGGGAAACTAACATTATGGATATTAGACAATTATATTATTACAATAGTAATATACGATATAAACAGACAAGAAGTAATTTTAGTACTAGAAGCATCCACCAATATAATACCAGAAAAAGGCAACAACCTAAATCACCATTAATGCTTAAATCTATTGGCCAGCGATGTTATGAGTTTATGGGACCGACATTGTACAATACTCTTCCAACAGAAATTAAAGAAACAAATTTTCTTTCTTTTAAGAGGAAACTAAAATCCTTTATATTAAATGGCTTGTCCAGAGATATGCTCCAAAATCTCATAAAACTAAACTAAAGAGATTAAATTAATGATAAATAGTACTTACATTTTTTTGATTGGCACTTTGCTATAATTGTATATTATAAAGAGTTTAAGATTTATCTCATTAAGCATTGGCCTAATAATTAATATATTGTATATACTTTATAGTTATATTGATGTTTTGTGTATTGTGGTTTATATTGTATCCTCCATTATACTAATTTTGTTATTTATGTAGCGCGCGCACAAATTTACTCATTGTATTTTATTTCTCGAAACAAGTGTCATGAACACTTATTGAGTATTGTGCAATTTATTTATTGTGTTTATATAGTATTACTTTTATAAGTTTATAAGTTTATAAGTTTATAAGTTTGATAAATAAATTGATTGATTGATTGATTGAAATTGTTCAACATAAATGGATTTAGACTAAGTAAATTGCTCTTTTTATTTAAATCCCTCTTACCCTTTAGCGATTGATATTCTTGACTAAAACATTCTCTTTGAACTAAAATAATTAATGTGTTTATTGACTGTTCGAGTTCACCTGGGCTCAAAACTCCAGTGTGCCGTAATTTCCTATTTTGAAATTTACTGTTTGATATAAAACGTAGTACCCAAGCAAATATTCTTTGCAATTTTATTAAACTTGAGTATCTTTTTATTAGACTATTTATTAATTCGTTTTTATAGCTAACCGTAACTAAACTTACTGTTTTTTGTTCAGGTATTTCTGTCAGTTTATTATCTGGGGTTCTATTCCAAGTATTAGGTTCATTCTTTAGCCACGACGGACCATGCCACCATAACTCGGAATTTTTTAAATATTCAGCAGAGACTCCCCGAGATAATAAATCGGCTGGATTGCTTTCAGAACTGACATGACTCCAGTCTGTTATTTGGGTTAATTCTTGGATTTCACTGACCCTGTTGGCAACAAATGTTTTCCATCTACAGGCTGCTCCCTGGATCCAAGCTAACACTATCATAGAGTCTGTCCAAAATTGAAGACTTTCTAATTTGATTGTTAATTTTGTTCTTACCTTTGTGGCCAATTTTGCCAACAACAAGGCACCACAAAGTTCAAGTCGCGGTACACTTATTTGTTTAACTGGAGCTATTCTAGACTTTGCGCACAATAAATTACAAACTACTTGGCCAGATGGCATTACTGTTCTTATATAGATAGTTGCCCCGTATGCTTT
Source organism: Pogonocherus hispidulus (assembly GCA_963924545.1). Classification (NCBI taxonomy): domain Eukaryota; kingdom Metazoa; phylum Arthropoda; class Insecta; order Coleoptera; family Cerambycidae; genus Pogonocherus; species Pogonocherus hispidulus. Next base: position 8,360,932 of record OZ004697.1, on the reverse strand, counting down.
TTCGGAAGCGTCCGAAAACCCGTGTAGTTGTACACTTATACCTTCAGAACTAAACGCTTGTCTAGCAATTTTAATATCAATAATTTCTTGCAAATCTACTTGAAATTGCCGCCACTCGTTTGCTAAATTCTCAGGAACATCTTGGTCCCAATCTATGCCTAGCTTCCACAAATTTTGAAGAATTAATTTTGCTGAAATTATAATAGGTCCTAATAAGCCCAAAGGGTCAAATATTTGAGAGCTAATAGACAGTATATGTCTTTTGGTTATTTTTCTCTGATAATCTATTTCATTATTTAATTTATACTGAAAGACATCTTTAACCGAGTTCCAATAAACACCCAACGTTTTGTTTTGTTCATTTTCCCCAATTTTTAGAACACTAACATCTAATTCATCACTTACTTGAAATTTATCTAGAATATCCTCTCTATTACACAACCATTTTCTTAATTTGAACCCTGCACTAAGCAAAATTGTGGATATATCCCTTTGTAAATTTAATATCTCTTCAATCGTATTTGCACCTGTTAATAGGTCGTCCATATAAAAATCCCTTTTTATTATTTCGCAAGCTTCTGGATGATTAGTTTCATTTTCAAGCGCTAACTGAACTAAGCACCTAACTGCCAAATAAGGAGAAGATGCATTTCCATAAATGACCGTATTTAATTTAAATATTTTTATCTCGTCAGTCGATGCTTCACGCCATAGAATTTTTTGATAATTTTTATGTGCCTCGGTTACCAAAATTTGTCGATACATCTTCTCTATATCCGCGGTCATTACGAATTTATGACTACGAAATCTTACTAAAATGGAAAAGACTTCTTGCTGTAATGTTGGCCCTACATATTGCACATCCTTCAACGAAACACCCGTAGTAGTTTTAGCTGAACTATCAAACACTACCCTGCATTTAGTGGTCCTACTTTCTCTCTTTACCACCGCATGATGTGGTACAAAATACCCTTGAGACAATTGTGACTGATTTAATTTATTTTCTTCAGACATATGCCCCAATTTATTATATTCTGTCATAAATGCAACATAGTCTCCCTTTAATTCATTAGTTTTATTTAACCTATTTTCTAGTAACTTTAACCTACGCATCGCATTATTATATGAATCCCCTAGGTTTTTTATTGTTTCTTTGAATGGAATATGTACTATAAATCTGCCAAATTTATTTCTAGTAATAGTCTTAGCAAAATATGATTCACAATATTTTTCATCCTGACTCATAGCCTTTGTACTGCTATTCACTTCTTCCAGCTCCCAAAACCTTTTTAAATTATCATCAATTTTTCTCATTTCCCTACTTGTAACTAAACACGTCACTGACTTTCCATTATTTGGAATACCTAAATCACCGCCTACAATCCATCCCAGTTGGGTATTTTGCATAGAAGGCAAATTTGAACCTAACTTTATCCTACCGTCACATATCACATTCCAGAAAATCCCAGTTCGTAGTAATAAATCTACCTCCGCCGAAATATTAAATTCAGGATCAGCTAGTGGCAAGTCCTCGGGAATTTTCAATTTGTTTTTATTAAATGAGATTAATGGTAACTGTGAAGTAATGTTTGCTATAACAAAGCATTTTAATTTGAATTCGCGATTCATTACGCATGATTTTATTTCCACCTGTACTTGATCTGTTATCTCTGTAGCATTTTGACCCACACCTAACAAGGAATGTTCTAAATCTAATTTTGACAATTTTAATTTCCTACATAACCTACTCGAGATTAAATTACTTTGAGACCCTGGGTCTAATACTGCGCGACAAATTATCCATTTTCCCTCGTTATTTTTAATTTGCAGTCTAGCAGTTGACAACAATCCCTGACTATGGAAACTAGTTTCAGTTTTTTTTGAAAGATTAAAAAGCAATACACTAGCCTCTGCCGCCCCTACTTGCTTATTCTCCTGTCGACCTTGACCTTGATTTCCCTCACGCACGTGTTCTGCAGTGGACCGGTTTATTTCTTCGGCGCCTGCAGTCCCTGTCGCGTTTTGCGTAACTTCACGATTTATATGTAATATTGTGTTATGACGCCTATTACATTCTCTGCATTTGGGTAGTTTACATTGCCAAGACGCATGAAACGGTTTCAAACAATTCAAGCATAATTTTAATTTCTTTACTTCCGCGTTTCTTTCAACCTTTGATAACTTGACAAATTCCGCACAATTGAAAATTGTATGTGTACCATTACAAAAATAACATATTATTTGTTTATTATTAACTTCATTTACTACAGCTAACGAGTTGTTGTATAATTTTTTATTAAACCCCTTATTTTTTATTTCAGACGTATTAGCTCTATTATTACTCTGACTTGACTTCATTTTATTTATTACTTGACATCTATGCCTTACAAATTCTTCAATATCTTTTATTTGAGGTAATTTTCCTTGAAATTTATAAGACTCCCATTCTTTTCTCGTTTCCAAATCAAATTTACTTGACACTAGATAAATAACTAACCTATCCCACGTTTTTGTTTCTTTACCTAACAGGTTTAATGCCCTCAAATGACCTAGCGTATCATCCAACATATTTTGCAGTCCCTCTGCTGACTCTTTTTTTAACATAGGTAATTGAAACATGGCATCTATATGATTATAAATCATAATATTTTTATTTTCATACCGCTCAACCAAAAAATTCCAAACACCTTCATAATCTTCCGCCGATATTTCTTTTGATCTTAATTTTTTCCTAACAGAGTCTGCTAACGATGTTTTTAAATAATAAATCTTTTGTACATTAGATAAACTCGCGTCCTTATGGATCATTTCCTTAAATAATTCTTTGAATTCTAACCAATTTTCGGGATTACCGTCAAAAGTAGGAAGCCGAACAGCTGGTAACTTTACTTTCTTTAAATTTAAAGCGTCAACTACCGACAGTGCTGACATTTGTGAATTATTTGACTTTACTGAAGCATTATTAGACTTATTTGACTTCACTGAAACACTCTCAACACCCTCATTAGAAAATCCCTCATTAGAAAATCCCTCATTAGACAGTATAGTTTTTATTTTTCCTATCAATTGAAAGTATTCTTTTTCAAATTGCTCCCTTTCAACTTCCCCAACTGTCTCTTTATTTACCCATTCAATTTGCGTTTGCAGTTCCTCGAACTCTGCCAAGGCTGATTCAATATTTTCGAGTCTACGCGCCAAATTATGCATTTCATCTTGGCTTATATTATTTACATCTAATTTGTCTACATAATTAGTGTATCTCTTGATTTTTGACTTTATTGTTTCTACTCTTAAATTTAGTTCTTCCAAGGATACATCTATAATTTTATTTATTTTCTAATTTATTATTTACTTATTTGACAAATTAATTTATTTTTACTTAGGTATTTGCTCACAAATTATTTATTTTATTTATTATTAACTCAAATGTCCAGCTTAATTTTGCCTGAGACAGGTTTTTTTTTTTCTTGTTATTTGAATGAGGATGACCTTGGGTGGAAAAGGAACGGAACGATCTTACCTTTACCGCCAAGCCACCAATTCTCGAGTACGCCGCTTCTCTGCTTCTAACCTCTGACTACAGGATTACTATTACTGGTTTCCTTCACGTATTTTTCACTAACTTTTATCATCGGGCGAGAAGACCAAACTTTGTTGAACTAAAGTTCACCTTCGATGAAATTAATTTCGATTGTGGACTGTATTAATTTTCTTTATTAGCAGAGACATTTACACACGGTACAATCTCTATTAAAAAACATGGCGTACTGCCCCTCGAACGCATGCGCTCTAACATACATAATCTCGAACCGCTCGAGAACCGCTCAAACCGGTATAAAGCGGTTTAAAGAACGGTTTAAAGCGATTTTTTTTAGATACCGGTTTGAGCGGTTTTGAAAAACCACTCTGTATCCATCAATGTGTACCAGTTCTAAAACTGATTGAGAGCTTCCACTGAGATTGATTAAATGCCCGGACCTTATGAATGTGGGAAAACGTATCCACCAAGCGTACCCAACAAACGTATCAACATGTATTTACAAACAGATTACATCTAACGATTGTTCCAAATTACATCTCACCGACACACAAGGTGACTGAAAGTGATAGTGCTTTTTAGTACAAAGAACCATAACGGTGTTTGAGATTAATCTCAATGCGCATGTCTAAGATGATAAATAGTCAATGGTAACCTTCACATTTTATTTTTACATATCCATGAAACCTGAATAATTTTTTCTTTAAAACTAGGTGTCGATATAACTACATTAATTTATACATTGTATAATCACCCCTCTAACTCCCCTCGAGAAGCATGTACATACCTATCATACTTAATATTCTTAATTGATAATTACTATTTTTAATTATTTATTAATACATAACAACAGCTAGCCGCCATCTTGATTTTTGAGCGAGCAACACCCAGCTCCAACATCCACACACCTGAACATCATCTCCGTAGCTAAAGTTTCTGGGTATATGTATTACCAACAACTTGAAGTATCTCAAGATGATACCATTATTAAAATGTACAGTTTGATATCTATAACCACCTATAATGACTTATCCCACAACATACATAATCTCACATATCAATAATCAATATTAGACCCAATAGAATTTTTTGTTTATTTTTAATACCATAAATTACCTGCATCTTTAATTCAGAAATAATGCCTTACAACCTCGTACAGAAGGATTATTAATATTTTTAATGATCAATCATCTTTATGAAATTATCCCCAGCCCTCAGCCTTGGTTAGGTACATACTCTGAATTATATAAGCTACGGATCACGTGACTACTCCCCAGAAGTTCGAAACCAGCAGCGTCTTAGATTTGTTTAATTATAATTGTAGCGAAAATTTTAACAATTTACGCACAGTGGTATTTTGCTAGTCACTCATATGCAACCATGACTCCACCTCTGTATTACCAGTTGCGGATGATACTTTAAAACATTGGTGTCACATTGTACTCTTGCAAAAGAGAGGGGGGAACTCCATAAATTGACAGGACAGACCAATTTCAGGGCTTTTTGGGTGTAAATTAGCAGGTGAGATACTTCTTTTATTGAATTTCATTTTCTATATATTGATTAATTAATTTATTATTTGATATTATTATATTTGTGGTTTATTCAGGGCATAGTGTTACTCAGTAATTATATTTGGTATTTTTCTACTTTTACACACGGATACGTGTAGGGTTTTTTATTAAGGTTCAAAGCCACGTGTTGGCTTCAGTTTTTTAGGGCGTCTGATTAATGCCTTCTATATATATTATATTAGTACTTTGAATAACTAAATATCGCTGTAATCTCGTTTTGAATTCATGTCTTTATGGAGTTTAAATCAAGTTTAAGACTACAAGGCAGTTGACCTTTTGGGGTTGATTTTTTTATTATTAAGGTTATTTAACCAGCTTTGCAGGAAAATCTATAAGTCGGGGCAATTGTTAGTCTAGTTGTGATATTAAAGGGATTCAAAGTCATTTAGTTATATCTCTGATTGGAGATTATTTTTTATTGAGTATTGGTTATTTTTTTACTGAGTATAGGCTAAGGTAATAAACCCCAAATAATTTCATGTTTAATATTTTTTTTATTAACAAGTATCTCTCCTGATCAAGTTGCACAAAGCCATTAATTTGATTTGTATTTATATTAATTAAAATTGCATAGATGTAAAATACATTTGTTTAAAGTTTAGGCAATTTTAATATTTATTTTTGCTAATATTTAACAATCTGTTAATATTCAATCATTTACAATAATTAATTTATAACCCAGCAGTTAGTGAATGTTTATATATTTCCTTTTCAACCAGCAAGGTCACTAAGTTTTTGTTCACATTGTAATTTTTTTCATAAGTAAAAGAAATAATTCCTCATAAATTCTTTTAGGAACTAATTAACAGTTCCTGTATTTAATTAACTACATAGTATATTTGTTATTTACTATTATTAAACTATTATTATTTCATTTGCAAATTTTGGATAATTTTATTGCAAATTATACAGGGTGATTCCTGTTTGTCTTTTATTTCATTTAATTGGTTTCATTACCTAATTTAAATTTTAATACCACAGTTGTGTTTGTTATCACAGCAAGATTGTCTACTGAGATTCTACTTTGTTAAAGTAGAGTTTGTATTTATCCTATGATTTTGGTTTAACACATTTACTGTATTTCATGAGAACATCTTGGCTTACTGGAAGAGAGGAATCTTCAGAAATTTTAACTCCACCAATAGGAACTGGAAAGGACAAAGTTGCCGACATCCAACGTCTCAGAACATACCAACCAAACGCTAGCTAGCCAATCTATTTTGGTTGCAGACTGCAGTAGGTGCATAACTGTTGCACTTTGGAGAGTCCTGATCTACCATTGTTAAGGATATATTTTGGTGAGAGTTAATCTGATTCTTCGAGGCCAGAGGAATATATCTGTTCTTGTGTAAACCAAATCAATCTGCTACCAGCAAGTTTTTTGTAAAGTCATTGTTGCGTGGTAACAACCACAAATATAGTAGTTTAATCAATATTTAATACATGATCATTATTCTTTAAACATTCATCACATAATTTGTACATATCCTGCATCATTATTTTAACTGTAATATACAATTATTTTAATCGACTTGTTTAATTTCATCAAACATTCATTATTTTATATTAACTCATATTATTTATTATCGTCTATTTAAAATTATCCTGGCGCTCCAACAGGATAACTTAAAATAACATTTTTTCTCTTCCTACGAACCGACACCTAACCGACAAGCTAAGCCGGAGCTAATGTCAGTAGTTCCTGGTGGATTAAAGCCAATTAATTTCCACTAGGTTCATTGCATAATTTATACCAATCATACTTATTTATCATATTTACTGCCACTGTGATGATGTCATTTAACCTCGAGCTGAGATTGTGCAGCTGTAGATCATGTGACTATCTAGACTTGTCTATGGACATCCGTGAGAAGCGAAGCGAAACTCATACGTTTTTATATTTTGATATAAACAATATTTTATTATGTAAACAATATTTCCTTTGCACCATGCCGCCTCATATAAAATTCCTGGAATCAAACTATCTAAAGATTATGATACCGAAAACTGAGGAACCGAGAAATGTAAACAATAATTTATCATGTCTCCTCTTGAAGTAGAAAATTTAAATCAATGTAAAATTGTATATTTCTTGCTGGGTGGATTCATTTTCCCATATAAAACGAAACTCAAATAATAATACCTACTTATTACGAAATACTGCACACGTAAATTATATCGCTATGTATGTAATAAGTTATTTTTACTATACTACATTGCTATGTGATCTTGGTAAAAACAAAACGTACGTTTATCTCCGCAAAAGTATATATCAGCATTGAATGAGAAATTAGTATATTTATTTATAAAACAAACATGGTATTTTATCAGTTCCGACCTCAATATGTAATTTAATATGCCGATATTTATGTATTCATTTTAAAATCTGATTCAAACCAATATTATTATATCCAAGTTAAATTCAATAGAATGAAATATGTTTTAAATGAGTAATCGTCGGATGGCGTAATTCCAACAAGTCGGTAGGTACCTGTGTGTGAAAAAGCATAGGAAATCATATAGTTAAATATACATACATATTTCTTAGTTACAATATATAAATACCCCCCCCCCCCCCCCCCGCATCTTTATATACTTATAATAGTATATTATGTATCAAGTTTTATAAATGCCATTTTAGTGCATGAGTGAATAAAATGGCGTTATAAAACGAGTTGCATACTATACTTTTTCTACGATAGCAAATATCTAAATAAAAATTTTTTAAATACTTGTCACGCCGCGTCACATTATTTTGATAGAACTACTTTTTATATACATTGATGGTCACATTAGAAACATTTTGGCAATTGCTAAACAAAATCATTGATTTTCCAAGTTTGTTTCCATCAAACTGTTCATTTACTTGATTTGAATTGAAGCTAATCCTTGATCCACTTTCATTTTCAGCAAAGCTTGAACTTTCAGCAATTGCAATATTGATATTTTCAATATTCTCGATTTACGCTTCATAATCGCACACAATTTGGGGCATTTGCTATATCAACATTTATTAGATTAATTGTCACACGCAGCATTGAATAGATTGCCCACAAAGAGGACGGTTTCATCTTTTTCGAAAGATTTTGGAAATAAGCAAGTAACACATTCTCAGATAATGAATTTGTTTGGCTTTCTTTACGCCAATCTTGGAAAAGTTTATATGCACGTTCATACTGACTTTTTGATTTCTCCTTACTGATGTCGCTGCTTCAGTAATTTCGGGTGGAGTCCCACTGAGAACATCTTCACTTCCACTGTAGTTTTGGTTCATTTTTCCACAATTACTTTCCACAAAATTACTTTTCTTGTCACGCCGCGTCAAATTAGTTTGACAGATTGATTAGAAATGACACAGAAAACTATCTTGATTTTTTCAATAATTTCAATCCGTGACTAAAGCGCACGAAGCCACGGCTTGTATGCACGAAGCCACGGCTTGTATGCACGAAGTACGGCTTGTCAAGGTGTATTTAAAAGATCACTTAGCGTTATAGAAACATATTATATTTCTTGTTGTAAATAAACTTATTATTATTATATACGAAAAATGGCATTTTAAAGATGGGGAGTGGAAAAAATATTATAATCAAATCCTGACATCGAATGCCACTTTTAAAAAACAAATACTGCTATTGTGATGATGTAATCTAACCTCGAGATTGTACAGCTGTGAATCACGTGACTATCGCCAGGTATTCGATGAGTTATACCGACTATCTCAACTTGTTGTTGCTGACTCAGCTTAACCGGCGTTCATGGCGTTCATGGCATGTCTGGTTCAACACAGAACGCCTCCAATTTCACATCCGATATTTGTCTAATGGTAAATAATATATTCGTTAAAAGTTCTTTAAATATCGGAGTTGATATCGTTTATACAATTAATTTTCTAACTATTTGTGTACCTTATTTTGGGGCAATCCCTTTTTACATATTGATTCCTCCGTTGTTGTGGCCGCCTTACATTTTTCACGCTTTTGGCTTCTTATCGTATTCATAATTTCCTTAATTTTGTCCTCTCTGTCATGTTCTTTTTGAGCACTTAAAGATTCAAAATTATAAAAGCATTGTTACCTACACAAACTAAAGCACATTTACTTACTAGTCAGCAAAAATACTGAATATAAACATGAACCCCACCCACTATCAAATGGGGGCTTAAAATAATCGTCAACTTTTTCTACCACTCTTTTTTCATTTTTGTATTGATATGTTAGACCAATGGCACCAGGAAAATACTCCTTTAAAAGGTTTACTTGCAAATTGCCGTCTTCATTGGTAGGCAAATGCAACTTAGTTTTTTCACCAAGTACAAGCAAGAACTCCTAAAAACAAAGTTTTTTAAACATAGCATAGTTCCTAACCTTAAACTATTTTTTAATTTAAAGTTTGTTTATATGTTTGTAATGTCTCACTGCCTCACAACATGAGTAGGCAATTTAAAAAAAGCCTTTGGAAAGCAAATGTATGATGCCCTTACATTTTTTTAGACTCCATATTGCACGACCCTACACTTATAAATCATACGAAATATTTATTTCGTTTATGTAAATGTGAATATGTATCCTGGTCCTGGACACAGGGGCTAGTCATAAACAAAGACCACTTATTTGTTATTTATCTATGCACTAAACACTTGACTCTTCACGCTTTGCCTTGAATTTATATTAACCCATAACATAACTTAAAAAAAGAGCGACATTTCACAGAAATGACGTAATAAATCGGAAATTCCGACATGTGACGTAATAAATCAGAACCATCCACCATACGACGCATAAAGTCTGCATTTCTGAGATGTGACGTAAGAAGAAGGAAGTGGGAACTCAGAAGTCGGAATGGCCCCACCGGGCTTCTGTAAGTAAGTGTTGATATTTGGATAAAAGAAGTTGAAGTGCATGATAACAATCCAGTTTTGTTTTATAAAAAGCAAGGTCATCGGAATATCGGAGTCATTTAGTAAAGTCGGATTTTTGCTTAATATTAATGAATAGTGTTGAAGCTAATATGTTAAACAAATTTGGGTCAAACATTATATGCCTAGGCAATACACATGGCTTAAATCCTTATGATTTTGAACTGACGACATTAATGTCGTCATTGACGAGTTTGGAGAAGCTTTCCCCGTAGGATGTATGTTTAGCAATAGGAAAGATACATATATTAATGAATTATTTCTTACGCATATTAAAAGGAAAGTGGGAAGTATAAAGTCAAAAGCATTTATGACTGATATTACGAACACATACTTTAATGCTTGGTGTTTGGTTATGGACTTGCCTGTAAATAGATTATTTTGTTCATGGCACGTTGACCGTGCCTGGCAAAACAATCTATCTAAAGTTAAAGTCGGCGAAAAAAGAAAGTGGGTATATCAGAATCTGAAATATTTGCAAAAGAAATTGGGTTGTATAGAATTTGAAAAAGAATATGCTGCTTTCATTACTTTACTTCTTAATGAAGCTAGTACAAAAGAAATGGGCCTCTATTTAATTGATCATTACAGTAATTGTACCAAAGCTTGGTCTTATTGCTACAGAAAACAGTGTGGTATTTCAACAAACATGCATATTGAAAACATGCATAAAAACCTAAAATATACATACCTTGAAGGAAAGAAAGTCAAACGTCTTGATAAGTCCTTACATTTGGTGCAAAAGTCGATAAGAGATAAAATCATAGATAGATTAATTAAGCTAATAAAGGGTAAGACAACTAACATTCTCAGCAAATAAATATGCAACACCGACTTGCTCTAACATTGAAAGCTAATATAATATTAGAAAGTACAAATCAATTTCTTAATAAGAAACGTATCATTACGTAACAAGAGTGCACGATAATAATAATAATAGTTTATTGGTGTTACTGCATCAAGTACTTACACAGGTAGGAATAAAAACATTGAAAATATTCAAATACTAATTTAAAACAATACTAAATAATAGTATACTTAAATACTAATTTAAATACAACAAACGCTACACAATAAAACAAACTTTGTAAATCAGACATAAATATACTCAGCCAATCAGATATAAATCATTACATGACCAGAATTCCTTATAGTGGTAGAATGCCTTCCCCAGGAGAAACCTCTTCAAAGTATTCCTAAAGAATTTCTTAGATTTAAGATATTTAATTTGGGAGGGTAACCGCGGTTAAACATCAAGGTTGCCAGGTAGTTTGGGGTATTTTGCGTTTTATTCAGCGTTTTTATTTATATAGTATGGCGTTATTACATTATCTTTGTTTCTCGTGTCGTAATTGTGTTGGTTTGCATAGGTGGGACAGGTATGTCAAGCATTCCAAAATATACAGTGAGGGTAAAGTTAATATTTGGTATTTGATGAATGCATTTTTACAGTCATCCATATAACCCAGCCCAGCTATGACTCTGATTAATTTTCTTTGAATTGCAAATACTTTATGAAAACCCGCGGCATAACCCCAGACTATTATTGCATAACTCATAACTGAATGGCACAAGGAGAAGTAGGCAGATCTGAACACGCTAGTGGGCACAGAACCCGAAAGATTACGGATAACAAATACACCACTACTCAGCTTTTTACAAATCCCCTCAATATGGATATTCCACCTCAGATGGGGATCTAAAAGTACACCCAAAAATTTTACAGCGGATACTTCATCATCGGAAGTATCGTAATTACGTAGTGTAAGCATCATGTGTTGTGTTTTATTTGTGTTACATATAAGATTATTGCAAGCAAACCACTTTTCCGCTTCTGATAGGATTTCACTTTTTCGAGCCTCTACATCAATTGCATCATTAGATCTGATAGAAACGGTGGTATCATCGGCATATAAAACATATGTCAAAAAAGTCTTTGATAAAGGCATATCATTATTATAAATCAAGAATAACAAGGGTCACAATACCGACCCTTGCGGTATACCCATTGTCAGATTTCTTCTTCTAGATATTTCATTATTGATTTTTACTACTTGACTTCTATTAGTTAAAAATGATTTTATTATTTCTAAATTACATCTACTAAGTTTATATTTTCCCAGCTTCTCAACTAAGATATCGTGTGACACTGAGTCAAAAGCCCTGCTTAAGTCCAAAAATATAGTATCACAGAATTCAAGATTTTCATATGCGTCCAAAACGTAATTTACAAAGGCCAGTATTGCACTTGTGGTATCGTGATTCTTTCGAAACCCGTGTTGAGATTCTGTGAAAAGCTTATTTGACTTAAAATACGCGGTCAGTCTATTGCACAAACATTTTTCTAATATTTTTGAAAGAACTGGAAGCACCGATTATAGGTCGATAATTTGCAGGGTCGTCCAGATTACCTTTTTTGAATATAGGTGAAACTACCGCCACCTTCAGCATAGCAGGAAATATACCTTGGGAGAGACATTCATTTATTAGTTTAGTTAATGGATACACTATGAGATTCTTAATGATTTTTATAATTTTCACACTTAAGCCATATATATCTTTACTAGCTTTACTTTTTAGGTTTGTATATATATTTTTTTTTTGTAGGTGGCAATACACCTCGAGCACGATCCAGACAGAGTGTTGTCTGGTTGAATGAATATATATATATATATATATTATATTATTTTTAGCCTCGCGTTGGTCGCCAATTATTTTATATTTACTTTTGTTTGCAAGCCCCACTCTTTTGGGCTCTAATTATAAGAAACTATTGCTTGTAATGAGTCTCTAATAAATGCTTTTATAATTATTTTGAATAATAATAATGCCCTGACTTGTATAATTATTTTCCCTATGTTTATTTGTGTATTTGAAAATGTGTTGTTTGAGAAATACTCTATTCAACCATTTATTATAAGGAATTTAATGTATTGAATTCTGTCTTACCTTTAATTATCTAGCTCTTTCGGAGAAAACATGAGATTCTTTCCCAAGTGGTTCAGAAGAAAACACTGTGCTATTGTATCTCTTATAGATATTCTTTTTTTATTAAAATTTTTCTTTTATTAAGATCAAAGAATTTGAAGTTTCTGTTATATAATGGTGTTTTAAGATTATATGACTTTTATTCTGATTATTTATGTTGAAAAAATATTTAGAATTAAATCTTTAAGTTAATTTAACAATTTTGTTTATTTAAATCATCTAAAGTAATTATAAATGAAAAAATATTATGATTAGACAATTCTCACTACTCTGTAATGTATTGAGTGTTGCCTATATCATACAAACTTCTTATTTCTTTATATTACATACAAAACTCTTAGATGGTATTATTTTATAGACACGTATGTCTTAACTCACTTATTCCATTTTTAAAATCTGTCAAATATCAGTTTTTATTTTATAAATGTTTATGTGATCACTGTGAATTGTTTATTAAAGTTTATCATCACTAATTGTTGTTATTACTTGTGAAATATTATTTGATTCTGCTCTGCTTGACTTGCCTTATAAGGAATATTATTTGTCTGATGAGGTAAGTACTTATTTTGTGGGGTTATCTCCCTTTTTAATATTTTAAAGTTAACTTATGTTTTATTATCTTTATACGATCATTTAGGTAATATTATAGTAGGAAATCCATCAATTTAATTTAGCTTGATACTATGGATAGATTTTTTTTTATAAATTTTGGTGTTGTTGCTTACTCTGTTCTGCTTGATTTGACGCCTCTGACCTTTCCTGTCCTTGAAATAATTGGATTTCTGGATCACCTTACATTCAATTGGCACTTTTTAACTTAATTAAATTCCTTAGCGTCCTTTTATTCCAAAATTCTTTGTGGCGTCGTTTTCTCAAATTTTTTTTTTGTTCCTCTTTTTCGTTTCCCTAGTTACCATGTTTTTTTACGATCTCTCCAAAGCCTTGCTATTTTATTTTAAATTCTCACTTCATTTTATTTTTTTGCGCATTTCCTATTACTACACTAAACAATATCGCAACTATTTGTAAAATTAATTCATTACATTTACATTTAATATTTATACAAATTTAATATTTACTTCCAAATACTTTTCCAATGGATTCTATTACTTTTTGATACTTTCAAATTCATTGACATTTGATGTTATGTTACGATGTAATTTTGACTAATTGAATATGATTTGATTGATTTAATATTTGTATTTATTTTATGGTTTTTCTCTCTGATCCCTTAAATTCCTCTCATCCTTTCATTTCCGAAATTATGCTACCTTTATATTTTCTTTCACTGCATTTCCCACTTGCTATATCTGATTCCTTCTGATTTTATATATGTACTAAATTTCATTTAAATTCTACTAATATCTTTCATTATCCTAATTTATGTTTGCAAAATCCAGTTTATTATAATATATATATATATACAGGGTGTCCACCTAGTGCGCGTAAGTCCAATATCTGGGTTAATAAAAGAGATAACTTAATTTTTTTTTCTACAGGGTTGTCTAATATCCCGAGCTGCACAAAATGAAAATATATTTACATATTCAGGGTGTTCAGTTTTTCCTGGACAGGTACCAACTTCGTTTTTCTAAATGGAAATATATATTTTTTATTGCTTTTTCGAACTATACCCTTGATTTTAGTAGGACTTTCATCAGCCTTCCCTATACCTAACTTAAACTGTTTTTGAAATATTGACTGGTGAATATTGACATTTTTGCAACTTTGACACCCTGTAAAATCTAAACGGTTTGAGATCAAGCAAAACGGTTTGCACATTCCTATCTTAACTTTTTATAACCTATCGTTTGATACTAATTTCAAATTTATCCAAGAATTAAAAATTTTCAAAATTTTCGGAAAATTTTTAATTCCTGGATACATTTGAAATTAGTATCAAACGATAGCTTATAAAAAGTTAAGATAGGAATGTGCAAACCGTTTTGCTTGATCTCAAACCGTTTAGATTTTATAGGGTGTCAAAGTTGCAAAAATGTCAATATTCACCCGTCAATATTTCAAAAACAGTTTAAGTTAGGTATAGGGAAGGCTGATGAAAGTCCTACTAAAATCAAGAGTTTAGTTCGAAAAAGCAATAAAAAATATATATTTCCATTTAGAAAAACGAAGTTGGTACCTGTCCAGGAAAAACTGAACACCCTGAATATGTAAATATATTTTCATTTTGTGCAGCTCGGGATATTAGACAACCCTGTAGAAAAAAAAATTAAGTTATCTCTTTTATTAACCCAGATATTGGACTTACGCGCACTAGGTGGACACCTTGTATATATATGTTTGTGTCTGTGTGTGAACTAAGTCTAACAGTAACCTATGAGTTTATTCCTGTTCCTGTTTCTGTAAAGAAAGCTACGAAAGCGAATAAAAAATCCACCAACACTAGTCTAGAAAAATCAGCTGAAATGTATAGTCACAGTACAGAAGAAATGGCATCAGCAGTGAAAGAAATGGCACCGGCGATAACCAAACTGGCAGAGGTAATTTCAGAAATAGCTTCTGCTATTTCAAAATTAGCAGAAAATAAATTTTTGGAAAAGTAAAACTTATGACAAACATAAGAGCAAGATAGGTTTAATTCTTTGTAATCATTATAATAATAATTTAAAAATAATAATAAAAATAATATAATATAATAATAAAAATTTTGTTACAAACAAATTGTACATTTCATTAATATTGGAAAAACAGATTAATTATTAGCCATCTGATTTATAATTTGTTGTCTTGTAAGTCTGCCTTCGGTGAGGACATTAATATCTGAAAAAGATAAAGCGCCACAATATTAATGTGGTCTAATGGGTGTCCCTTCCAAAAGAATCACACTATTTGGCATAGTAACACTAAAACTAAAAAATAAACGCATGGAAGTCACTTTAAATTTCTATGTTAATTATGAAGTTTTTTTGGCATTTTTTTAAAGAATTTTATTTAAAAGGTGAATACAAAATTGCTGTGCATGGTTGCAGCTATATCATAAATATATAAAGCGAGAAATGAAGTTTTGTTTAATTTATCAATAATGGCAACAATGTAAATATTTTTGAAAAATATAATGATCTGGCTTTCTGATAATGAACAAGTTACAAAGTATTCCATTTAAAATAAACAAGTAATTTTACTTAAAATATCTTGAAAACATTTCTAAATAAATTTCATAACACTGTTGAAAAACACTTATAGGAGAATAATTGTAAGTTGATCCGGCACAAATTGCATTCTGCCATATTTTTAAATTGTGGGCTATTAAGTGATGTGATATATTTGGATGGAACAGATATATCTATTTGCTTACCATCATTTATCACATTTCCATTAATGTCATTACCTTCTACTTCATCGTCATCACCACTGTTGTCGTCAAATTCATCCTCTATATTATATTTTCTACAAATGTTATACAAAACAGCACATGAATAAATAATTCGTCCAGCTGTTTTATGTGAATAATGAAGAACACGATCTTTTCTAATGCATCTAAAACGAGCTTTCCAGACACCAAATTCCCTTTCTGCAGCATTACGTGTCCTAATGTGTCTTTCATTATAAACAGATTCGGGCGTATTGGGGAGTGCGTCTAGAATTGGTGTCATCAGCCATGGTTGAATTGGGTAACCAGAGTCTCCCAGGAGATAATGATTACTGATTTAGAACATTTTGAAACTCTTTATGAAAATTCAGTTGAAAATGTATAAATAATGGATTTATGGTCATTTTAAACACTAAATATAACCACTAACTATATTGCAATGTTCACAGCAAGCACTAAAATGATGTTGCTAAGATTACCAGAAATAATAGCAAGATATGTTTAAAATGCCAGATCATCTTGTTAAAATTTATCAAACATAGGTGTCTTACATATCTGGTCAAGAAATAACCATATCTTTTTAAAATAGCCAAAAACAATATTGTTATGTTCAAACAGAATCGACCTGATTATGTACATGCTTAGATTTTAGTATTAAAAATATTATATATAGGCATATACATTATACTTGCCTTGAAAAGTATTCAGGTGGAACTTATCAAGCAAAAATAAAATTGAAGATGACAATGAGTTGAACATGCTGGTTAGAGATTCTACGTTATGTTTGCCATCGAAGCATTCAAAGAAAAAATTACAAATGATATAGAATCCAATTTATTAGAAGTAATCTCCAAAATAAAAACTGAAAACCAATCAAAATTACAATTGCTATTCATATTAGAGAAATCAAAAAATATGAAAAGTTTAATGAACATTGGAAATGATAACTTCCTAATTGTCAAAGGTACAAGCAGGAAACAAGAACCATCAAACAAGAATATAACAAAACAATCATTTTATTCTACTAAAATGAGATAAAGCAGTTCTATAACAAAAAATCAAATCCAAAGGAGCAACAAATAATCAAGGAAAATACAGGTTCAGAGGTAGTTTCTAATGATAGTTGGTGTTGTGTGTACTTTGTATAAAACACCACACCAATATTTTTGTTAAGTTTTATTAAAAAACTGTAAGTAATTGATATGTAATGTATGAATATGTGTGCATGAAAATGGAATGATTGATACGCACGCATAGGTAACTTCAATGTAGTTGGTTGAAAAATTACCCCCACCACTTGACTCCACAATCGGAAGAGATAGCGTTATCTGCTTGTCCTTTTCTATCTCTCCATCTTTTTTGGTCAGTGGTAGTAAGGGACTATCATAGATGAAATTCCGTTAACACTAACAGTCGCCATTTTGATTTATTTGAAAGTTGTGAAAATTGGCAGAGAAAAGGATTTTTGTGTTTTATAGATATTTTGTGTAGTTTTGAGTGCATTGCGATATAGAGACGAATTTACTGTATTTGTATTGTGAGATAGACTCGAGACAACAAAAGTCGAAATGTTTTATTGTTGTGTACCTGGTTGTACAAGTAAAGGAAAAACTGTAACTATGCATAGGTTTCCGAAGAATGAGCAGGTAGGTTGAATATATGATAAGACATTTAACCCTTTGTTAATGTTATAACTGCTTTTAATTTGTAAGTTTCCCCACCGTTGTGATTATTTACGCCTCTATTGAAAGAAGCGGCTAGCTACCGAACCTTAATAGTTTTACTGTTATAAGTTACAATAGTCATGGAGTACTGAGTAAAAGTACTAAGATAACTTTAGGAAACTTGCAAATCTAATATTTCGTATATGTTTTGACACCTACTTTATTCCTGATTATTCATTATTTGTTGTTTAAAAAACTTTATTTTTAGCTTTGTCGTACCTGGCTGCAAGTTGTGGGGGTTGAGAAATTATCTAGTAAGTCGATAGAGGCTCTCCGAAAGTCTTATAGAGTTTGTGACCATCACTTTGATGATGAATCGCGCATTAGTAATGGGAAGGGAAGATGGGGTTCAACTATTAGGGCTGATGCCGTCCCATCCCTTAAACTGCCTTTTCAAGGTAAGATTTAATTAGGTTTTAATACATCTTTTATTATAGTCCACCTGAAGTTAGTGGATAACTGAAAAATATCTGTTACCAAGTAATTGTGAGGTCTCGCCTGGAGTATCATGCTTCTAAAGGCTTTATTTTAAAATATCTAAGCGAGGCATCCCTTAAGGTCTCGCTTGTTCAAGTTCGAGTGTATTTAAATACACGATACATTTG
This sequence comes from Pogonocherus hispidulus, assembly GCA_963924545.1. Classification (NCBI taxonomy): domain Eukaryota; kingdom Metazoa; phylum Arthropoda; class Insecta; order Coleoptera; family Cerambycidae; genus Pogonocherus; species Pogonocherus hispidulus. The sequence continues at coordinate 8,342,254 of OZ004697.1, read as the reverse complement.
AAATTCATTTCAAAAACCTGTACCTGTTTTATAGTGTCTATATTTGTTATTAAAGATGATAAAGAAAACCTAGAACCAATGCCAGGGCCGTCAACAGCAACAGGGTGGTTTTCTACTTCAACCAGTGACTGGTGAACTTTACTCATCTCCAATATTGCCCCAGAGATCACCACTGAGATCACTTTCAGTAAGCCCACTGTTGAAGAGAGGATGTCAGGTCTTAAAAAAAATTGGTGTAAAAAGCATTAGAGACTTATCACCAAAATCTCGAGTTCTTCATAAATATGCTGTAAGATTAAGGGAGAAATCAAGACGTCAACAGCTGAAATTAATCTCTACAAAGGAGAGATTAAAAGAAGCAATGAAGTTTGTAAATTCTCCTGAGTTCATGCAAACAAAATTAAATAAACAAACTTACAATTTTGTATTATCGCAATTAAAGCAACAAAAAATTACACCACGGGGAAGACGATTTTCATTAAATGATAAAATTTTTGCCTTAACACTTTTCAAACAGGGCCCTAAAAGTTATAGGTTACTAAGAAGAATATTTGCTCTTCCTTCCAGAAGAACCTTGTCAAACCTTTTGCGCCAAATTCCATTCCAGGCTGGAATCAATCCCCAAATATTTACTGCGTTGCAGAAAACATGCGAGTCACTAGAAGAAATGGATAGATTTTGCTCCATTATATTCGATGAAATGGCTGTGGAACCTGGTTTACATTATAATAGATCAGATGATTTTGTGGAGGGTTTTCAAGACAATGGAGATGAACGGAAACCTGTGTTTGCTGACAGAGTTATGGTGTTCATGGCAACGGGAAGCCATAAAAAATGGAAGCAACCATTGGCTTATTATTTCAATGAGGGAGGTATGAAGACAGATGTTCTAGTCAAGGTGCTGAAAGACGTCGTCAGAAGTGCACAACAAGCTGGTCTGAAGGTAGGTACCGTTATTCGTTATAATAATTTATTACTGAACAGCGACAAAACTAAGTATAACTTTAATTATAGGTTATGACTATAGTGTGTGACCAAGGTACAGCCAACCGATCGGCAATTAATTATCTTTATAAAGAAACGGAAGCTGAATATATGCGTAAAGGGAAAGAAAAAAGAATCTTTGGTTTCGAGATAGATGGTGAAGAAATTGTGCCACTCTTCGATGTTCCTCACCTATTAAAGTGCATTAGAAACCTATTGTTTGAAAACAGAGTAAGCTATACTTGGAGGAATGGTGAAAAAAAAATTGCTGATTGGAAACATATCAGAAGGGTGTACGAACTAGAAGATCCTACAATTGAATACAAATTATGCCATAAATTAACTGATGCGCACATTGAAAACAGAAAAAAGATGAAGGTTAGCGTAGCTGCGCAAGTGCTTAGTTGCAGGGTAGCAGCTGCAATAAAGGCCTTGACACGACATGGTAAGTTTAATTATTTCTATTTTATCTTAATACTAGTGTTGGAAATTTATCAGTAAATTGTATAATTTTAAAATTTAGTAGTAGATTTAGTCAATAAAATAGGTTCATTTATTACCAAATTTTCTGGCTGTACCTGACTAGGTGTTTAAAATGTCAAATATATATATTGTTACAATACTGTCACTTTAAGGTATCGTTTTTTTGTTATAAATTGTAAAATTGTATTCAAATATAATAGTGAAACAAAATCGTCAATTTATGTGGAGGGGAATTAATAGTTATTTTGTGGAATTTTCTGGGTAACTGGATCATTGTTTTTAGGTAGAGACGTAATGGAACCAGAAGCTATCGATACAGCTGAATTCCTTGTATTTATGGATAAGACTTTTGACAGTCTCAATGGCTCTCGAATATCGGCAAAAGGGGGGAAAATATTGCGAACAGCAGTAACGACGAAAAGTGGACATCGTGAACATTGGAGAGAGGCAGTACAAGTTTTTTCAAGTATGGCATGCAGCAATGCAAAAAGAAAAAATTTCACACCTCCTACAATTAAAAACTGGATACACACTCTAAAAGGTTTTGAATATATTATAACAAAATCATTAAATTTAGGATTTCAATTTGTATGCCCAAGAAACTTCAATCAAGATCCGTTGGAGATCTTTTTTGGATCAATACGGAGTCATGGCGTCAGGAATGTAAATCCTGATTGCCATTCTTTTAAAAATTCGTTTAATCTTTGATTGTCAATAATTTTATGGCACCACGTTCTCAAAATAAAAACTGTGAAGAGGATAATCTCCAAAGTCTCAATAACTTGAGAGATTTTTTGTCATCAGCAGCTACAGATGCACCACCCATTATACAGGTGACCATTTTAGAAAATCCTTCTGTGAGGATATTTGAATCAGGTCTTCTCACATATATCGCAGGATATACAGCAAAAAAAGTTCTCAAAAAAATCATTTGTAAAGTATGTAGAGAAGACCTGATAGGAAAAAGACAAACTGAAGTTTCACCACTAAGCAGTTTGTCTGCTAGTATCATTAAAGCTAGAGCTTATAATGAAAATGCTTTATTATATCCAAACACTACATTCAGTAATTTCTTTCATAGAACAATTGACATATTAGTTAATTTTATGCCACTTGTATGTGATAAGAATAACATTCGATTGAGTCTAAAGTACAATTTAATGTCAACGCAGGAATTCAAAAGTAATTTTAATTGTAAAAATCATGATTTATTATCTATTTTATATAATTTTATTTGTGAATTTCACATAAACATTTGGGTAAAGAATGTTAATACGATCCTTAAAGGTAAAGATACCTCTACACGGTATCAGGATCCTATAAAGATTCTTGCCCGTAGTAAGTATATTAAACACAAAAGTGCAGCATCAAAAATTAAAACTGTTAAAAATATATCATAATTTAGCTTTTATTCTATTAATGTTTTAATATTTTACAGTGGTATAATACATTATATGCAAATAAAAAATAAAGATATGATAATGAATAAGTGTGTAACATATACCTTGCCTAATAAAAAAAATGTAAGAAAGAACATGAACTGGATTCAAATTACTAACTTAAAGTAAGCGACAATGGATAGTATGAAATCAGTGTGATTTTCTGAAATGTCTGATGCATGATAATGTATCTTTATCTCGCTGGCTAGCTTTATTAGAAATCCAAAGCTGGAATTCTTTCATTTATAAAATGTAGACAGTCTATTGGAGTGAGAGAGGCAAGAGGAGTGGCTGCTCTGGGCTTCACAATATTAGGATTGTAACTATATAAATATCAAGTGTTAAAAAAATGAAATCGGGTAGTCCTGGCAAAATAAAATATAGCGTTTAGATTGACTTGTTATTCAAACTCACTCTGAGTATGTTTAGAATTTTGTAATTTTATTTCTGTAATTTTCACACCCGAATCGTACTTTTACAAAGGATGTTATAAGTGTTATATAAATTTTTTAATAAATTAATGTTTAAATAAAACCATTCATTATAAGACAAGTATTAACCTAATATGAGGCATAGTATGACAGCTTCGTAGAAATCATCTACAGTCTACCATGTATATCACCGTCCGTCTATGCCCTACATTTGCATGGACTGTTTGATGTCATGTTTTTAATGCTTTTTATGTACAGGATGTGAAAAAACTAAGATGTTTTAAAAACTCCAAATGGTAATGGTAGAAAATAGTTCATATGGACATAATATGTCCTAAAATACTTCGGTGAAAAGATATGTTGAAAGTTTAAAAAAAAAAACTCTTTGTTTTTATCTTCAAAACAGGTTCATAAAATTAAAATTTTGAACGGGGCATTAGTTAATCAGGCTGCAATGAGACAATTAATTCATGGGCGGAAATTCAGGAATATCATCATCTTTTTCTCAGCAGTACTTCTACGCCATTGAAATCTTTGCAAATATAACAAAATTTTGTAAGTTTAAGTTCCGTATAAAAAGGTACTATTATCTGTTTGCGTTAGAACGTACTGTTTTTGAGAAAATCGCAAAATGTGATTTTGAAATATTTATTGACTGCAGATTACAACACAAAATTTTATAAGAAATCGTCAGTCGATCACTTTTTAATGTTAAAATGTTTAATGTTAAAAATTTGAAAAATCCTCTCAAATAAGTTCATTACGTTAGTGTATTCTGAAATAATAATTGAAACATTAAAGCACTCGAAGCTTGTGCCATAATAAAATACAATTCAATTTTAAATTTTGAAGGACCTCAAAAATATTAGTTGCCTCTGACCATGCATTTTTTCTGAAAAGCCCAGTTTGCTCATAACTAACAACGAATACTTAAACTTTACAGGTGGCAGAACCGGCCTTGAGTGGCATTTAATTTAACTGGCAATTTAGTCTGTATAGTTTGACACTGTCATGGTCTAAACTGTCATTTAAAATGTCACGGCTTGTTAAATGGAATATGTGGAAACGACCCTTCAGCTTTGGTTTCCTAAAAAGCGGTGCCGTCTTTTAACGGCCATCAAAATACGGTGGGTGACGTCACAAAAAACGGTGTCATGTATAATAAGGAAAGTGTTTTCCAAAGGAGCGGTAGCGCACACTGTAACATAACAGAGCGGTGTCGTCTCATTTGAAGCGGTGGGTCATACGGTATGAATCAGTTCATCAATGTTTTTTTGTATAGCGGTGAAGTAGTTTTATACTTTTAAGGCTATTTTCTTTATCATAGAACCGTTTTTGTGACGTCACCTAACGTATTTTGAGGCCCGTTAAAAGACTGCACCACTTACTAAGAAACCGAAGCTTTACTTTTCATGAAATTTATCTCATTCCCCTCGTATACAATGTTTACGTAAAACTTCTCTTACTCCCCCCGTATGTTCGGCGACTAACCTTGAAAGTGTTGTTACCACCAGACACGGTGGGCGCACTCGAGTTGAAAAGTTATGCAAGTTGCCTATCTATTCCCCCCTTATATATTTTATCTATGTTGATACGTTCTCCTCGTCGTAGGTATACCGTCTGTCTGGACTTCTCTCTGCATGCCGACGACCCGTCCACCAATCGGAGCGTGGTTGCTTCTTCGCTCTTGATTGTAGGGTAGGGGAAATACACCAGGGCCGGCGTGTAGGGAGTGCGTTCACAACATAGTCGCCCCCTTGAAAGCCTCAGGGCTTTTAAGACATCATAAATCAGGATCTGGAGGCATCGGCAGGATACAGAGTTTGACAGCGGGACGCTTGTAAATTCCATTTAACGTTTTGATAGTTGCAGTTCTGACAATGCCATCGGGTCCCGGGAATACTTCGACTACTCGTCCAAGCGACCATTTTAATGGAGGAAGTCCATTTTCTTTAACAAGAACTAAGACATTGGGTTTCAGTTTCTGAGGAAAACTATCCTTCCATTTGGCTCTAGTTTGGAGTTGACTGATATACTCTTTAGTCCATCTAGACCAAAATCTTTGGACCATTTGCTGTGTTAACTGATAACGTTTCTGACGGTTGATAGGCAGCTCGGTGTAGTCAGCTTCAGGTATTGATGTTAGCGGTTCACCGATGATAAAGTGCGCAGGGGTGAGAGGGGCAGGATCATTGGGGTCGCTAGATAAGGAATACAGGGGTTTGGAATTTACACAGGACTCAATTTGTGTTAAAATAGTACAAAACTCCTCAAATGTTAATGGAGTATCACCAATTACTCGCTTTATATGAAATTTTATTGATTTCACCCCAGCCTCCGAGAGGCCACCGACGTGTGGGGTTCTTGGAGGTATAAAACTCCACAAGATACCTTCCTGGGCAAATCTGTCTTGCAAATCACAATGTGAGTTTTTTAGAAATTGTTTTAATTTAGAATCTGCCCCAATGAAATTGGTTGCATTATCAGAGAAAATCTTTACACACTTGCCTCAAATCGTCTCAGCCTCGCTACAAAACGTCTTAAGGCTGCCAAGAAAGATTCTGTCGTAAGGTCGCTAACTAATTCTAAATGAATTGCCTTTGTGGCAAAACATAGAAATGGTGAAATGCATAGTCGACTTCACAGATCAGAAATGGACGCATTGGAGTTATTCGTTCAATAGGTAGATCACCCATGATATTTTTAACGGACTTAGCATTGAATTTGAAACATTTCATGCAATCATGAACATCCTTTCGCACCAAATTTCTACCAGATAAAGGCCAGAATAGTTCTCTGAGAGAAGCTAGTAATTGTTGAGGTCCTGCATGTAATAAACGCAGATGCTCATGTGAGGTAATTAAACGTGAAAATGTGTGCCCTTTAGGTAGTAATGCAGGATGTCTTTTTTCATAATTGAAGTTTGATTTTTTAAGCCTTCCGCCTACTGACAGTATACCAAACTCATCGATAAACGCGTCCAAGCTGGCTATATTGCTTTTTATTTACTTGGCCATTTTTTCTGATTTCGCGCATTTCAGACCCAAAAGACTCATTTTGAACTATTTTGGTTAAATAATGTAGAGAATGTTTTAGTTCAAGCGGACTCAGGGGTCCTGAATACTTGGATGGGAATTTTGTGTTATTAATGAATTGTAAAACAAAAGCAAATACTCTTTGAAGTCGAATAAATGTAGAATATTTCGCTGATTGAGGGAATTTTTCGAAATCTCGTTTGATATTGGTGGTTAAAGATACCGCTTTAGGACGCAATTTAGGAAGATTATCAAAAGGTAAGTTCGGGTTGGTATTATTCCATTCGCTATTTGGATATAATAGACAATCAGGTCCATGCCACCACAAAGATGAGGACAATAGTATATTAGATGAAACACCTCTGGTATATATTCCCTTATACTATAACCACGTACATTTGTTTGTGTAGGTTTGTTAGTTCGCGCGAATTCGCGCAAATTATGACTCGCGCGAAATCGCTTGCACTGTAACCCTAGCCTTACGCCCAAGTTTTATTTGCCCCGCACAAAGGAGGTCCCAAAAAGTGTCAGCCCCTATCAGCATATCTATTTTTCTACTAATATTGAAATCAGGATCTGCTAGCATTAAATTTGGCGGAATATCCAGTTTTTCCTTTTCAAAAGTATTACAAGGTATATTACTGGTAATATTCTTTATAATCAAACATGATAATATTGTATTGAAGGCGTTTGTTCGAGAATTGATTTTGACATTAACTCGAGAGTTTATATTAGATATAGTATTATTTAATTTAGAACAGAAATCCCTACTTATAAGATTACTCTGCGATCCACTATCTAGTAAAACCCTACAATTGTGTGATTTGCCAAAATTATCTAACATAGTTACTATTGTAGTGGACAGCAAAATACAATTTTTACCCTTTGTAGAGCAATATGAGTTTGATGTTGTTGGTTGAATATTGTTTACTGTGTCGTTTGCGGTTTCTTCAACAGTTTCATTCGTTGTATTATCAAAGTGAAGTAGAGTGTTATGCATTTTGTTGCACTTTCGACATTTACTTGCCCTACAATCTTTAGTCGAGTGATTATTTCTCAAGCAATTGATGCATAGTTTAAGATTTTTAATATGTTGATATCTTGCATTGCTATTGAGTGCTAAAAACAGTTGAATGAACTGTTTTGAGTGAACAGTTTTGAATGTATGATCTTGCTTGCGTGAAATACAAGAGACCTTATTCGTAGTTGCAAATGATTTAGATTTATTTTTAACCTGTTTATTATAAGAATGTTGAGAATAAACTTCATTAGTTTCACTAGTTTTTTGCAATCGTTTATATCGATCATTTAAAAATTCTTTAAAGTCATCTAACGACGCTCTTTTAATATTAGCTATTTTAGATTCCCATTTACTCTTAGATCGAGTGTCCAGCTTTGAGGAAACTAAATGTATTACGAGGGTATCCCAAGTCTCAACCGGTTCCCCAAGCTTTTTTAATACGTGTAGATTTCGAGTCATAGCATCATGTAACTGCCTAATGTTAGTGTGAGATTCTTTCGTTAGTGCAGGCAAATTAATTAAAGCCTTTGTATGATGAGATAATAATGCAGCTTCGTCTTCATACCGTTGAGTGCTAAGCGCAAAATAATAGACTCTGTTTCGACATTACGTAAATGTTTTTTAGCATTACTTGTTAGCCTATAATAACATTCTTCAAAGTGTTCGCGTTCATCAGATTGTATAACACCGTTCTCCTCTGATGTGAGAATTTCAATCTCAAATTGAATATTATTAAATTCTTCTAATAAGGGTTGAAAAATATGAAACGTGAAACATGAAACGTGAAACAAGTTTCATGAAAATAAAACACGGCCAAACTTATGGATGTCCCCTTACTAGTGAAACGAGCGTGTTTCATGTGCGCAAAACATTTTTATCCTGTTGAAACGTGTTTAATGAAATAGATCGCGCTCTATTTTTCTGCTTCAGTTTCATTGTTTTTGGTCAAATAATTAAATGTGCATACAATGCGGAACGACCAAGAATTTAATTTAACGTTCGTTTTGGTGATAGAACAATTTGAAGAATTGTATAATTACAACCTGGACAAGTATTCGAACAGACAATCTCAAGAAAAAGCCTGGCAAAGTGTTGCAGACCAGGTAAAAAGTATAGGTAGGCATAAAGTTTAATTTCATTTGGTAATTAATAAACAAAGTAAAAATGCAGCAACAATTTGTTTATTTTTAACATGCGGAATCAAAACTTGACAAGCTATGCTAATAATTATAGGTATCTATATTCATATAATGTGGAAATTAAATAACAGATAAATACGGGCAACTAAAATAAACTACTAATAATAAAACCTTTTTCAAATATAACAATGTAATGTAATCAAATTTTACCTTTACCGAATATATCCATCACTTGATTTCCACACATTACAAAGGCAGGCGGTTAAATACATACTTTATTTTGCCACGGTAAAGCTATTTCGGGATTCATAAAATATTCACATAGCATATTTCTTAGGCTAACTGCTTCCGATGTTGGTCTTCCACATAATACAGGCAGAGATTTGCAATTTGCTGAATTTTGAAGCGACACATCTGAGGTTGAATATATTCCATCGCGTTTCCTTATAAAATTGTGAAGAATACAAGCTGCTTTAATAATATCATCAGCTTTGTTAATATTACAAGCAATTGGCCTTTCAAAAACTCTAAATTTACTAAATAACATTCCAAAAGCACATTCTATACTTTTTCGTGCTCTTGAAAGGCGATAATTAAAAATTCTTCTTGTGTTAGTCAAAGATTTTTGTGGATAGGGTTTCATTATTTCTTTTTTTAACGCAAATGCTTCGTCTGCAACGAAAAACATTGGAAAAGTAAATCTGATGTTTCCGGGTAGTTTTCTTTCTGGTGGAATATTCAACTTGTTTGTTTCGAGCAATTTGCTAAGTGTAGAGTTTTTGAAAACTGCACCATCACTATTCCTTCCAAAATCACCTACAGATATTGCTGTAAAAACCGAATCAGCATCAGCAATTCCCATCAGTACGATAGAGTGATAGGATTTATAATTAAAAAACGCAGATCCAGATTTTGGGGGAGCTTTGATTCGAACATGTTTGCCGTCTATGCTCCCAATACAATTAGGCATGTTCCATAGTTCCTCATATCGTTGAGCAATTTCAACCCACATATCTGTTGTCGGTAAAGGCATGTATTGGTTTTTAAGACATTGCCAAATTGCTGCTGTTGTCTCCTCTATTACTTTTCCTACCGTCGTCTCTCCTCTCAGGAAGTGAAATGCCAGAACCCGAAAAGCGGTACCAGTGGCAAGGTACCTAAAAAAGTATTTATGTATACACATTACATATTATCGTTGATACTGATCAAATTAATTTACTGATTAGGTAATTTGTTTCAGCTGCGGAATGTAAAAAAAGATGGAGGATGCTGAAAGTGACTTTCTTGAGATGTTTGCGGGAAAAAAGAAACCGAGCGGTTCCTCCGGTAAAAAAAAAGAAACCACATTATTTGGAAGATGCAATGAAATTTCTGATTCCATTCACCAAATCACGATGCCAAACTGGAAATGCTGAATCCGATGATGAAACGGTCGACACTGAAAGTTATTCCCAAAATGATGATACTGAGATATCAGCAACCGAGAACCATGGTATGCACAATTCAGACGATGGTCCAAACACCCAACACGAACAAGAAGAATGTATGGACTCGACGATTGAAGAAAGAGAAGCTCAAAGTCTACCAACAAATGAACTTCCTTCTAAATCTACGGATCGCGATGCTCCAACAAGTGTTCAGATACCTATAAAAAAAATTAAAACAAAACAACCAAGTACCGAAAGTTGGGAACATGCTGCAGTTCAATGTTTAAGTGATTTGAGTTCCAAGTATAAAAGAAAAAATAATGAAAGATGTGATGAGGAAGACAGTGATTTCCTTTTCTTGAAGAGTTTGTTGCCTGATATGAAGAAGTTAAATGATGCTCAAAAAAGGACGTATAAACAGAGAATATTGGTTCTTTACGATGAAATTATAAATGAACAATATGTACCTATTCCAGGATATTCTCCAGCGACATCTAGCTATTCTTCGCTATCATCCCCATCAGCCTCTTACTTTAATGAAGCCAATAACCAAGCAACAAATTTACATCAAACAGAACGTTTTCCATCTTATGCTTCTCTTGTATCTGCTACTGTGACTAATGATCACCAATAATTTGCTTTACTTTCATGTTTAATACAAACTAGTTTTAACTTACCTTAGTGTTATTAATAATTTTTCTTCAATGCTTAGACACATTCTGAAGTTCGTATCTTTCTTCCTTAAACTAGGACCCACAATAGAACATAATGTTGTAAATGTTTGTATACTCATTCTATAAAATAATTGAAATTTGGCGGGATGTTTATTTAATTCTCTTGCAACGAAATAGGTACTATGTTTGCAATTTATATTATTATATGGATGCACCCAGTACCGTCGTTTTCGTTTCTTTTTTTGTTTTTTCTTTGACAATAATAAAATTGCCATAATAGCAACGGCAACTTCATCTCCACTTTCCATTGTCAGCTTACTACTGATTATAATTTTACAACTATGCAAACTTCATTTTTGTTTCTTTAATTAGTACGTTAAGAAAGAAACGGTTTCGTTTTCTGTAATTATTGTTTCATGTTTTATATTTCATGTTTTATGTTTCACGTTTCATATTTCTTTGATGTGCGGCTTCCCCTAAAGTCAAAATGTTTCACATTTCATGTTTCAATGTTTCATTGCTAATATTTTCATTTTATCTATGTTGCCCACAGATTATAGAGAGCTAATCGATCATCGATCGTTGCCAACATACCAAAAGTGTGGTTATGTGATGTTTTTTGGGTTTTCTGTTTTCTCATTCTGCGTTTGTTGTAAAATAATATAATTAAGTAAATTATTATGGATAAATTTTTGTCAAAGCCATCCACAAATAAGTCCGAATAACAGGAAAATGTCCATATTACGAAAGTCAATTATTATTATTGTATTTTAGGTGTAAATAATGATGATTCAAGCTCCGATCTAATTCTGTCTCAGAACTCCCGGGCCGGTGCTAGTGATTAGAAAGATGTAAATAGTGCCACTATTGAAATTGAAAACCCATCCCAAACAAATAAAAGAAGAAAATGTTCAAAAGTATGGAATTTTTTTAAAAAGTCTCGGGACAATAAATTTGCAAAATGCTTGAACTGTGCTAAAGAATACAAGACAAGTGGAAACACTACCAACTTAAATGATCATCTTAAAAGGCATCATGCCAATTTAATTGTGAACGACAGTGATGAATATTCTCCATCCACATCCATTAGTGCTAGTACATCATCTTCAGCTCGTTCTAGCATCCATTCCATTAGTCCTTTTTTTAAACGAGAGGTACACTATGATAACAACTCGCTAAGGAAAAAAGAACTGGACCGATCATTCACTAGAATGATTAGCACAGACTTCCAACCTTTCAATATTGTTAATGATACGGGCTTTAGATCATTTGCAAACCTACTTAATCCAAGATATGTTATTCCGAGTAAAAAAGTTAAAAGATATGGGTGAATGCCCCCAAATGAGAGAAAACAGTTTTCCATTTTGGTCAAAAACCAAAAACAATATTTTTGAGAGAAAACTAGAGGAAAAGCTTGGTTAACCCATTAAAAACAAATCTTTAGAGGAGTCAGTTCATTTTTGTCATTATTTTTTATTTTATTTAGCTTTTCGTTAAATTTGGCAACAGGGGAATGACAGTACTCCCAGGGAAATGACTTGACAATTTGAAGGGAACACTAAACGTAAATAGAAAACTCATACTGTAAGAACAAGTATTTATTCTAAAAATAGGTATTAACAATAAATAAAAATATCAATTTTTCATTAAGGAGTAGAAAATTAACAAGTTTTCATTTAACTATTAGTCACTAAAAAGAGAAAACATTTATTGAGGTAGGTATCTATCATATTATTTTTGTTCAAAAACATTTACTGGTTTAGTAAACTTAAAAAACTGTTTTTTATTCTTTTCAAAGATTTCTGGCTGTGGCAATATTTCCAGAATGTCGTCGAAACTTACATAAGAAATGTCTTTTTCGTCCGCCCAAAATGTGTCAAATTTTTTATCAGTAGCCCTTAAACACATAACGGAAACCTCTCCATCTTCTTCCAGATTACTTTGACAAACAGTAACATAGCGGTACTGAATTTTCTTATTTGTAACGAAATTAGTTAGAACAAATGTTCCTATTTTTATGTTTTTTTCTGTTACTTCGTTAGGTGAAATTTCATCATCTTCGTCAGAATTATATACTTCTGAGTAATGCAGTCGAGTTTTATTATATGAAGTGGATGGAGTTTCATTCATGCTTTCATCAGAAGACTGTTCACTAGACTCATTATGATAAAAGAGGTTTCCCATTTCATAATGCCTACAAACATTTTTGGGACCACATTTAAAACAGCTTAATTTTCGAAAGCGTATAATGCTGGTTTCACATGCGCCTACAACTTGGTGTACTTGCATAGAGCCGTTAAATGGTTTTATATTTGTACTATCATTCGTTTGGATTATACTTGTTACCTCTGCTATGTCTTGATCGGAAATAACAAACAACGAAATACCTTTACAATGTTCTTTTAACACTCCAGCTAGTTTGTCTATATTAGAAACATCTTTCCCTTGCCCAACCACCCTATCTGCTGTTCGTTTGCAAACTCCTCCAATCCCATCCGGAGCACCTTTACCATGTCCTGTTTCACTATAATTGTAAGTGAAACTTACAAGTTTAGGATAAAATGTTTTAAAATGAACTGCAAGAATGTAAAACATTGTTTTGTTGCGATACTGGGTCGCTGGACTGTCGCTTAAAAAATGAATTGTATCAACATTAAGTGTACTAGAAATGTAATGGAAAATTGGACGCAAATGTGCCCATATTGCTGGAGGGCTGTGCAGTAATGATTCCGATAGCGTACAAAAACATTTGCTTTTTGTTACACCTCCAGCACTAAAATATACCACAACTGTATGAAGAGTTATTTGCTGGCGGGATCCCCCAAAATGAAAACCTTGCGTTTCTTCCGCATATTTAACTGCATAATTTTCACTAAAATCCATGTGTATTAAACATTCATTAGGCTGAAGGGACTTTTTTAAATCGTGTAAAGCTCGAAATTGATGAATTACATTTCCTTCATGTACAAGATACTTTGAAATACAATTTTGGAATACAGTTATTATTTCAGAAATTTTACAAGTATTCCTTTGTTTAACTATTTTGGTGACAGTTTTTTCTTTTTTAGTTTTTGGGTCATTATACACAACTTTTTTAGCCTGCCATTTGAAAAAAAAACCTTCAACACTTTCATCAAACTCAGCATAATCGATTTTATAGTTCTTGCACACATCACATGTTTTAAATAGACAACTCTCAGTCTTTTCAGGACAGCATAAACTTTTTATTACAGCTGAAGGTGTTTTTTCTTTCATTACACCCAATCTAAATAATGAAGTCACAATATTTTCCAGATTAGCATGTATTACACATTTGCATGTTTCTCTGTTGGAAGCTTTCATTTGTAATATATAAAAAGGTTTAAATCTACAAAAGGACCTATAACTGATATAGGCATGAGTTTTGATAAAAGTTCGGTGTAAATTTTTTAGGTTGTCGTTTAAAAACCGCTTTTGCATTTTCAGTTTCTTATTTGTAACGTAGTCTTTTTTACCAGGACAGACTCTACTATTAATATCTAGTTCTAAAAACTCTCGAACCTTGTTTTTCATTTTAATAATGAAAGCTGTTGGTACACTCTTTTTCTTTCTATGATAACATAAAATATTGTTTTTTTGATTCACTAAGGACAATGGTACTAAACGCCCCTTTAAAAAAGAAGTACATTGATTTGCAACCCGATATTTTTTCAAAATTTTACCGCCCACAATTTTTTTAAATACTTGCTTTTCTTTGTAGGAACGTAAACACTTGTAGTTTTCGGTTAATTGTTCCTTTATAGATTCTGCAAAAAGCAATTTTTTAAAGACTTTTTCAGGATTTTCTTTTCCCTGCACCAAAAGTTCTTTAACACGAGATGGAGGAGACAGGGCGCTTGTAGAAGTCTTTTTTTGAGTTGATGGTAATTGTTTTTCTTTTATTCTGCTGTAACGAGCTTTATATTTTTGCACTTTACGTTTTAGTTTTTTAATTTCTTCGTCTTTTTTTTTTATAAGTCTGCTTCGTTCTTTTCGATTTCTAAGCGACCTTTTTCTTGCCGCCATCATTCGCGGAGTTAAATTTTGTTGCCCCTAAAATTTTATTATTTTATTAGTGGCGATAAGTACAGAAATTAGATGCAATCTTTTACCTGCTGCTGCATTTCAGCGGCATCTTCAACATCTGAGGCTGGTGGCGTGCATACATTAAAAAATTCTTGCATACGCATTACAGCTTGCTTCCTTTCTCTGTGCCTCTTTGTATTTTGCCTCCACTTTTTTCGTTGCTTCCTTTGCTGTCTGGGTGTCATTTCAGTGATTGAGAGAACAATTTTCTTTTCTTTTTTTCTCATGTACTTCAATTTTTCCTTTTCTTGCATCAACTTTTTCTTTTCGGGATCAGCCATTATTCTCTTATATCTTTCCTTCTCTGCTTCTCGTTTTTCCTTTAGTTTCTTCTCTCTGCTGTCATTTTTTGGTTTACCCATGTTTGATGCTCAAAAAGTGATCCTATGTAAAAATATTGTGTACTTACGAGCTGACATTTCATATTTCTCATTCCCCTGGAAAAACATCATTCCCCTGGAAGTGTTTTTCCAGGGTAGTGACACCAGGGGAATGACAAAATATGAGGTTATGTTCACTTAAATTTGAACGGGCTGTGCGTCATTATAACGCCTTCACCCAGACGTTACGTTAATATTAACCTTACTTATTTATCTCAAGTGCACAACATAATTTCAATATTCACTAGAACTATTACTTACCAGGGGAATTACAGTTATAATGTGACTACTCAAAAAAATCCGGTAACTTTTAGTATAACTTAAGAATAAATGCACATACAACCATCAGTTGTTGGAAACCCACTGAGCAGAACTTGCTACTTGATCTCAACCGGTAAAACAAACCTTTGGCTCCATCTCTCAGGAATTAACGGAATTTTTATATCTCCAGGGGAATTACATACATATTGTGGGCACATAAGTTTAACATTTTTTTAAGACTTTCTAAAATAACTTTTTTATTTATTTATCTACTACGGCCTTTAAACAGAGTTTTTTGTAGGTATATCTTAATTTATAGCTATTTAAGCATACCAAATACTCTTTCAATTTAAGTTTAAAGACTGTAAAGCGATGAAAATACAACCCAGGGGAATGACAATTTACACCTGAAATATTAAATAAAAACGGAATTTTATAAAATTATAAAAAATATAATGAACGACCCAATAAAACTAATGCAAAGAGTGCTTAAAACAGATATTTAACACATTAGAGTTTAAACCCAAGAACAGTGCATCACCGATATTGCAAATTTTGCACTTTACAGGCAACCACCCATATATTGAACAATGTATCGTATGTTGGCTGTAACTTCAGACTCATGGACATCGATTGCTAGTGAATCATACCTAACAGTCACGTGTCATTTTTTAAAGATTTTGAACTAAAATCTGTAGTTTTGTACACCATACTTCAGAAAATATTGCTAGTGAAATGTTCAGAAGAGAACAAAATACAGATGTGCCATTTAAGCTTATCCAAGAAATCAGTACACGGTGGAACAGTACATACCATATGATTAGTAGAATAATAAATACTCATGATGCTCTCAATAAAACTTTACTGAAAGTTAAAAAAGCCCCACCACCATTAGCCGCAGAAGAAATTGCAAGTTTAAAGGAAGTGGAGCAAATTTTAGCCTGTTTTGAAGAAGCCACTCTGCAGATTTCAGGATCCAAATATGTGACAATTTCCTTACCAATTCCAATTTCTTTCGGCATTTTTAATATTTTGATGTACAAAATAAAGCCCGAATTGACGACAGATGAAGGAAAACAACTGTGTGAGGGATTAATAGAATCTGTTAAAGTGAGGCTATTCCCCTATGAAAAAAGGACTGTTTGCCAAATGGGCACATTAATGGATCCGAGACTCAAGCAAGAAGGTTTCAGACATTCTGAAAATGTTAAATCTGCGACTCAATTTTTAGAACAGGGAATGATTTTCCTATTAAGAAAGGAAAATGAAACAAAATCTTCATTAGACATAACAAGAGAAATGGAGAAGGGCGAAGGCTCGAGCCAAGGAAGTAGAAGCAGCTCGGAATTATTTTCTTTTATGGAGGATAGAAACCACCAGAAAATCAAATCGACAACAGCAGATGCAATAATTATAAAACGTCAATATATGGAACGACCAAATGCGCCTCAACGCACTGATTCTCTTCTATTTTGGAAGGTAAGTTATTTATACAATAATAGGATTAGTAGATTCACAAATAATTTTTTTTTACAGGTGGATGGAAGGGACTTGCACCCCCTTGACGAGTGCAGACAGAAATATCTATGTATTCCGTCTTCATCTGTGGAACCGGAGCGTAAGTTTAGCATAACTGGGTTAATAACATAAAGAAGGTCGCGTTTGAAAGCAAAAAATGTTGATATGTTAACTTTTTTGATTAGAAATCAATGGCTATGTGGCTAATTAATTAGCCAGTATTTGGATAAATTAATTATGTATTTTAAAACATTTTTACGTGTTTTTAAGTGTTCATTTGGAAAATAAATTACATTATTTGAAAGGGCATATAGTTTGGTGGGAAAAATTAGTCATACCTATGTGTATATTGCACTTTTAACATTTGAAAAAAATCATGCTTATAAATTGAGGTTACTGCTATCTGCTATAAAACTATCGATAGTTCTCCATTCCTACTCTCTGCATGCCGACGACCCGTCCACCAATAGGAGCGTGGTTGCTTCTTCGCGCTTGATTGTAGGGTAGGGGAAATACGCCAGTTCCGGCATGTAGGGAGTTCGTTCACAACAGTTGGAATGATCACTTTTTTTCATAATAATTTTATTTTTAATTATAAGTTATTTATGTAATAATAATAATAATAATATCTACCCCTCATTCTAATCATAAGGATTAGCCTCAAAGTCTGAGTCTTGTGTGGGAGAGGGCACTTTATTATTTATTCCGGCGGCGGCATATTATTATTTCGCGGGCCGCATTTGCATCTCAGGAACAACTTACGTTGGTAGACCTTAACCACCATTCAGTGCTGAAATGAGGGAAACCTGGAAAACCTCATTAGTTAGGGGGGCAGTCAAACATCAACTGGTTTGAATCTCTCACATTAACACCAAGTTGACATTCTTCCCATCGTAGGCCATCACCAGGATGGTTGCCAACCCATCCCTGTGAACAAGTCTTGATCTACGAGTAAACAATTTATGCTAAATGTATGTAAATCGTTTGGTGGAATGGGGATACCTAGGTACATATGATTGATGTAATATTGTAGTATAATTATTGTAGTTTATCATACTTAAAAATATCATTTTTGTAATTAAATTAGAATAGTGTTTATCTAAGCTTATTGCTTCTACTACCCCCAAATTTTACCCAAATGCTTTCAAATTTTCACATCCTTATTGTCTCAAAACTGACTTTAGTTATCCTTATTGTCTCAAAACTGAATAACAAAATTGTCTACTCACCATGCAGAAATTAAGATTTAAATAATATTTTATAACATCTAAACATGAAAGAAATATAATTCCATAAATCTTTTGTACAATTCATAAAAATAAAATATACATATGCTTGCAATATGATGATAAATTCTTATCATCCTCAGGTCTCCCATTACAATATAAAGCATGCTCCACATAGAAGATACCTACCACCAGATCTTACTATACATAAAATGCATTCTGATTTTAATCATAAATATAAAAAAGTGAGTTATGAAACATACCGTAAAGTTTTTGAAAAAGAAAACATTGGATTCTCTGCCCCTTCCCAAGATGAATGCAGTGTATGTTCTATATACAAACAACATTCACACGAAGAGCAATCTACCAATTCTGACAGAACAGAAAAACAAAATAATAAAGAGAAGGATAGTTCTGAAAATCAAGAAAATGAGGAAGGGCTAGACAACGAAGAAAACACTGACAAAGAAGAGGAAAATAAACAAAATAAAGAAAATTATTCGGGGTTAATAAACAGTGATTCCCAATCATGTTCAGTATGTGATAACTACAAAGCTCATAAACAAAAATACACTGAGGCAAGAAAACAGTATGATAAAGATGTTTTAGAAAAATGGGGTAATGATTGGGCCCTATATGCTGTAGATATGCAGAAGATTTTGATTTTGCCTAAAATGAATATAAAAAATTCATTTTTCGTTAGTAGATTAGTAGTTTTCCATGAGACATTTGCAAATTTAAGAGCAAAAGGTGAAAATAAATGTATTTTGTGGCATGAAGCTGTTATGGGTCGAAATGCACCAGATGTAGTGTCGGCATACTACAATGTACTTATAAGGCTTGAAGATAATATAAAACACATATTGTTTTGGGCAGACAACTGTACTGCTCAAAACAAAAATTGGACCCTCTTTACCGCATTTGCCATCTTTGTAAATGAAAACTGGGAGCCTGAAACTATTACTTTTAGATATTTTGAGCCGGGCCACTCAACCATGAAAGCCGATTCCATTCATGGAAATATTTCCAAAAAATGGAATAAAACAGAAGAAATTTTAGATTTCGAGGATTTGGAAAAACTCATAAAGGAGTCTAACAAATTTAACAAAGTTGTTACTCTACATGCTGATGATTTCAAAAAATTTGAAAATTGCTGCATGCAGAGAAAAAAAGGTGGTGTTCTGCCCAAACTAAATGACATTAGATCAGTGCAATTTAGAAAGGGATCCAAAAGATTATTCTACAAACTCTCATTAGAAGAAGAATTATTCACAGAAGTAGCATTTTTACATCCCAAATTTAAATGTATTATTCCGGAATCGTATACCTTACCTAGAGGACTAAATACAAATAAGAAAAACGTCATAATTAAAGAGTTATTACCACATATGTCAGCTCGAAAACAACTCTTTTGGAAGAGCTTGTCAAGCTCGGATGATCTGGAAGATTTAGGAAAAACAACGGTGCAGCTTTGAAAATTTTGACCACGATTTTCTTTTATTTTATATATTTCTTGGGTTTATTATATATTTTTTAAGACTGTTTAAGAAACCAAAGAAGTTAAATTTAAATTCATTTTAAATTATAGGCCTAGTTTTGGTATGTCTGTTTCAGTATTATAAATGTGTCGTCAGATTACATAGAGTAATTTTTATTTATTTCGTTGAAATATAAAATAGTTTTAAGTTGTTTAGAACACTTTAATAAACATTTACAAATACAATAACTGTTTCTTACTTACCTACCAGATATTTTTGCTAATAAAGTATGTTACCATAGACTTACAACTAAACTATACTTTAAAATAAATTTACGTTTGCATTACTAGAATTTTGGAATTTTTTAACAATAAGTTACTATAACTGGACTTACTAAGTTTTTGAGTGTGATTTTTAATAATAACTTACTATAACTGAACTTATTAGGTTTTTGGGCTGGATTTTTAGCAATGAATTACTACTGTAACTTCATTTACTAGGTTTTTATTTTGCAAAAAATAGGGGTTTTATAAAAGTAGTAACTACAAAGACCTGCATAAGTTGGTTTTTGTTTAAAATATTTAAAATCTATTGTAATAGTTTTATACGGCTTGAATATTTATTAAAGTGTGGAAAATGTCATTAATCTATCACTTAAATTAAAAAAACTGCAATAAATACAATAAAAAAAAGTAACTAACTCTTGTCGTCAACAATTAACTTTTCCTAGTTACTAGGTTCTTGAATTGCACGTCAGAGATGTGACACCAGACTTTAAAGTACGATAAATTAATTTATTGTTTCTGAATTTTCCCTCAAACGCTGTCCTTATTGCTCTATTATTAAATATTGTTGCATCATGTGCAGAGCCCGGCCATCGAGCAACAACATTGGTTATTTCTAAGGATGCATTGCAAATCATTTGTGTATTTCCATTCAATCATCATTGAATGGATTAATATCCTTTCCTATTTCTAAAAACTTCTGCATCTTCACCACCTACGAAAACAAGAATACCTATGAAGTTAAGTTATGCAAAAATTTAAAGGATGAATTTGTATTGTAAGTTTTCTTTATCACAGGTTCTGTATTATAAAAACTGCATAAGTATTGAACTAAAAAAAAAAACATCTTTGTCTACTTAATGCACATAAAAATACTTTCAAGAATATAGGCACATACCTGGTGATTGAATTCTAATATGTGTGCAGTCTATAGCTCCTGCAACACGAGGAAATCCAGCAATATTAAAAAAAATTTGTTGTATTTCCCTGATTTCGTTTTCATTAGCTGGGAAATGTACATATCTGTTGTACAATTGAGCAACTGCTTCAGTAACTCTTCTAACTATTCGTGACACAGTGCTTGCATGCATTCCCACATAGTCAGCAATCAACTGAAGGTGTCCACCAGTTGAATAAAACCGTAGACATACTAGGATTTGATTTATGGGTGACACACAGTTATTGCTGGAACATTACAAATATTAATTAGATAGGTAGGTACACCTATTTTAATTGCTACACAAACACCTTACCTATCATATGGATGCTCCAACTGATTATCAATTAATCTTAACACTTCTAAAACGCAGTTTTTCGATAATCTAAACCTTTTTCTAAAAGTCACATCGTCTAGTGTATCAAAATAACTATTCATTTCATGTAGGTATTTGGCGACGTATTCCAAACTGAATAAATTCATAAATATACAATTCGTCATTATCTTTATCGAATAAATAATTGAATGGTAAATCCATATTTTTTATTTATGTAGGATGATGAAAATAAAAGCAATGGATAAATTATTGATCCAAATAGGTACCACAAAACAGTGAAAACACTTGTCTCTAGTAAAGTAAAGATGCAAAACACGGGTAGAAAACTAGAGTTAAGACAAAAAATTTGAGGTTAAATTACTGCAGTTTCACAGGTGCTTTGGTTTTAATTTCTTTAAGCGGAAGGTCATCTACCGCTTAAAATAAGCCGGTTTATTGAATAAGAAAGCCAAGCTTAACTGGTGGTGCAGTGAGTTTAACAATTTAAGCGACCCTTAAATTTTAAGCATAACGGTGCAATCGGGCATTAATGTAGATGTTTTGCCACATTCAGAAAAAGAATTAGTTTTACCTGCTACACCCGAGCATATTCAAGATACAAACAAGTATGATATCAGCGATGAAAGTGGAAACGGATTGAAGTTAGTACCTTATTCAGATAATTCTGATTCTGACCAAATATCCGATGTAGAGAATGAACCGAAAGTCAAAAGAAGAAAAAGATGAAAAAGTGGATAAGTCAACTTGGCTATATGAAAAGAATAGAAAACGAAGAGAACATGGTTTAAATTACTTCGGAAGAAAGAAGAATGGTGACGCACGGAAAAAAGTTCCAAAACAACCCAAGAACCTTACAATAAGGTGTAACTGCTATAAAAAAGTAACAGCATTATACAATGCTCTGTTATATCTGAAAATGATAGAAAAACTATTTTTGACGCTTTTTGGAAAATGACATGGAGTGAGAAAAAATATATATTGATAGTTTAGTAAAAGTTGCACCCACTAAGCGTCATAGAGCTAGAGCAAATCCGGGAGAATCTAAAAGAAATTGTTCGGTAATTTACTACTTAAGAAAACAAGACGATTTGATGAGAGTATATAAAACAATGTTTCTATATACGTTATGTATAGGAAAGTGGTCGGTACTAAAGTGGAAAAGTAAAATCAATGAACCTAGAGAGCATGGTACACCTTCAATCTCAGAACCACAAACTTCAACTAAAAAAAATCCTTTTGCAAAGGAAAATAATGCATTACATAATTTTCTTAATAGCCTACCAATGATTGAATCACATTACTGCCGCAAATCTACAAATAAAAATTATCTCTTACCAGAATGGTCATCTAAGAAAGAATTGTACAAGTTTTATGTATCATAATGTAGCACCGTTATCGGTTTGCTCATTCAATAATGCTTTGGACGTGAAAAACATATCTTTATCTTTCCGAAGAAGGATCAATGCCACATTTGTTTTTCCCACAAACTAGGACACATTTCAAATGAAGACCATGCTGCACATATAAAAAGAAAACAAGAAGCGTGAATTGAAAAGCAGACAGACAAAGAAGAAGAGCATTTTGTATTTACCATGGAACTTCAAGCCGTTTTGTTAACACCTCGGTCGACCGTATCTAGTTTATACTATAAGACAAAACTGTGCGTACATAACTTTTGCCTATTTGATTTAAAAACCCACCATGGTTCATGCTATATATGGAATTAATCCGAAGGTGGGCTTAATGCAGAAGAATTCGCATCAGTGCTAGTTAAATTTAAAATGGATAAAGTAATTCCTCGAATGAATTCATGCAAAAATTGAAAAACAACTCAAGAATCGAGTAATTAATGTTCCTGCTGAGTACATTCAAATCTGCAGACAAGCTAGAAAAACTCCTGAACCTTTTGAAGTCCATTATTTGACCCATGACTTTTTTAAATCATTTGATATGGTTAGCTTTTACAAGTCAATACGCCCTGGGTACTTATTCTTGACGGGTAGGGAGTAGAACAGGTAAGAGAAGTGGGCGTGGCTTACACAAACTGTATTCTTTACACGAAGTTGAGTGAGGGAGCTACTCCCTAGGGAGGTAAAATGTTCCCCTAGCTAGACCCAAGAGAAGACGACTATCCCTGGGTTTTCTAACCTACAAATTTGTGTTGAAACTTGTAATGGTGCTTTTCTCAATTCCCAAAAGATGAATGTTGAGGATTACAACCAGTTTATGTTCAACGATATTATACTGGAAGATGCCCTTGACCAAATGGACATCCCTCGGGATGTCCTGGAACAAAGGAATCCTTTTGAACTAACCGACCACAAATTTATTAGACTCTTTAGAGTTACAAAAAACTTATGCCAGGATATTGTTGATATGGTTACACCTTTTATTGAAGTACCTACAAGGCAGTCAGCCTTGACCATAACTACAAAGGTGAGTACATTACCTTATTAATAGTTAAAGGCGCAGGGGGTTAGGTTTTCAAATTTTTTATTTAGGTTGACCTTATATAAACTTGATTTTACTCAAAGCAGACGTGTATATAGAATATTGTCCTGGTAATAAAAGTTTTCTATATTTTTTTGTCAAAGGCAGATTCAATCATTGAAAAGCAAAAAAGGTCCGTTTTTATTTTTATTTAATTTTTTAATTGGTGTACATTTTTAGGTTCTAGCTACTTTACGTTTTTTCGCTTCTGGTAGTTATCAGGAGGTCACTGGATCAAATAGCTTTATTGCTATAAGTCAACCTTTTATGAGTAGAGCTATTTCAGAGATAACTAATGCCCTTGATAGAGCAGAAATTTTTAACAGAATAATAAGTTTTCCACAGACCATCCAAGAACTGGAAGCCATCCGAACAAGGTATATTGAAGTGAGATTCTTCTTATGATGACGGAATCGAAATTTTTACTCATGTTGCAATTGTAGCCCCTCACATTAATGATCCTGATTTTCCAGAGCATGTCTATGTTTATGTCTTCACTTAATTTACAACTGGTAACTTGAAATTATGTTAAAAGTACTGGTAGAGTCTCATTTTTCTTTTAAATTTTATTTTACTTATACATTTAAAAAAAGTAAAATGTATGTTTTTTTAGGTTTGTGATATGAATTTAAAAATCTTGAATGTTAATTCAAGATTTCCTGGATCTGCTCACGATTAATATATATGGAGGCAATCACCAGTTTCTACATTTATGGAGATGACGTACAGGAGAAATCAAAATAATGTTTTCTTTTTGTTGAGTGACTCTGGTATGATTGAATTTCTTTTAAATCACATTCTGAACAAGAATGAAATTAGGTTCCTATATTAGTAGAATAGTATTGCCTATATCTGCGTATGTGTGTGTATGTCTGTGTGTATATATGTATATATTTGTTCCGCTGTTTATATTATATGTGTATATCATAATCCTGTTTGTACAACAAATTATTGTGTTCACTTATCCTGTAAATGGGTCTTCTGCCCGTTGGATATTTGAATGAATAAATAAATAAATAAATTTTCTTACTTTTTTTAAATATAGCACACCAAATATTGTTTTTTAGGCAACTGCTACAAAAAGTGACATTTTAGGGATCAAGTAGCGTCCGTAAAATGTTGCTTTTTAGTGCAGATCTGTCAAATTTACTTCACAGCCGCTTTTACTTCACGTACTCATCTGTAATACGAGCACAAAATTTATTTTGAAAGAAGGCAACTACATTAATAGTGACATTATTTAATAACGAACAAATTAAACCGTTGCTAAGCACTTATTGACAAGCATCAATTGACGCTACGTAATAGTTAAAAGTGTTAAAAATTTACAACAAGAAAACTCAAAATGAGTGATAGTGATAATGACAATCCAGCTGAAATTTACGAAGCCGCAAATAGAGCAACACTAAGTTTGTTGCCAGAGAAGTCCCGGAAGATATATCTGAAACAATACGAGAGTTTTACGGAATGGTGCCACACACGTAAAACGAGAAATTTTAATGAAGAAGTATTTCTGGTGTATTTTTCTGAAAAAAGCAAATATTACAAACCATCCACATTGTGGTCTAGCTATTTGATGCTAAAATCTACAATAATAATAAAAAATAATATTGATATCAGTAAATTTCCAAGATTGATTGCGTTGTTAAAGAAACATAATGTTGGCCACGAAGTAAAAAAATCGTCAGTTTTCACAAGAAGAGATGTAAATAGATTCCTAAGAGAAGCTCCAGATACGGATTATTTAATGTGGAAGGTAATAAAACTTTTTAGATTGTCAACACTACTTTTTGTAATTTTAACATGTTATTTCTAGGCATGTTTGATAATTGGATTAGCTGGGGCTTGCAGGCAAGACGAATTAAAAAAAATGTGTATAAATGATATCAAGGACAAAGAGAACATGTTAATAATCTCAATTCCAGTAACAAAAACTGGAAAAAAACGAACATTTACGATTACTGATGAGATCACTGAGAATATAAGTGCTCTTAAACTCATTCGAAAATACGCAAATTTACGACCAAGTCATATAAATCACCAAGCGTTTTTCATTAACTATCGCCATGGAAAATGTTCAACATAAGTTGTTGGTGTGCACAGTTTTGGAAAAATACCATCACTTATTGCGAAATATTTAGGGTTACCAAATCCGAATAGCTATACAGGCCTTGCTTTTAGAAGGAGTTCAGCATCGCTTCTAGTTGAAGCGGGAGGTGACATTTTAATGTTAAAAAACCATGGAGGTTGGAAATCTACATCCGTGGCAGAAAGTTATATTGAAAATTCTATTGCAAGGAAGAACAACATATCAAATAGAATACTTGCAGGGTCTGAAAGTACTTCAAGATGTCGTTCTCCTATCCAGACTAACTCCGAAAATGTTGAATTAGATGGCACTGCAATAAGCAACTGTACCAGTCTTACCACCGCTGCGGATCAAGAAAACAATATGGCTATTAATAATGCTATTTCTAAAAGTGGCACTACATTTTCTAAATGTAACAACTGTACATTTAACATTACAATTAGTAGCGTCTAAGTGTAAGTCAAAATGTCTCATTTTGTATGAACTTAGGTACGTTTTGTTTACCTAAAATGGGCTTAGTTAAGTTAAATAAGTAAGTCACGGTATACACAAGGTATTCAAGAAACACTTCCAAAATAGGTAGATTATGAGGTACTCACAAATTTACAGGGATGGTAGACCTTAACGTTTTTACTACGTTGCTGTCCAAGCACCATAAAATAGTCATCAACGATCGTCTTCTTGCCTTTTTATTATAAGCTTCGTTCCAACACACATTTCAGAACCAGTTCAGAATCAGTTCAGAACTAGTTCAGAATTATTCACTGCGCAGGACTACGGCGAGTGCAGTTCTGAACTAGTTCCGTACGATTATGTTGGAACAGAGAATCGCTAGTTCTATGGTTTACCTAACCTATCAATTTGTTCAAATTTGTTGTCCTCTGTGTTGTTGTTGAAGTTGACCTAGGAGTCCTAAGACCTAACCTATGAATGAAATATTTAAAAAATTGTTGTCTCTGTTTCAAAAGAAAAAAATGGCAGGTTTGTTAGAAGGTAAGTTAATTAGGTGAAATAATTATAAAACAAATAAAGCAACCCCTTTATCATTTAGAAATGGAAGAATTTATTATTATTATTGAAGAAGCTGTGAGAATAGGTGGAAGGTTCTAGATAGAAACTTCAAAAAATATGTTGATAACAAAAATGCAACCGGCCGAGGAAGAAAGCATTTTGAATTTGCGGAAGAAATGCAGCGATTGTTGGGTAGTAAGAAAAATGTGTGTCCGGCTATAATTCTAACCTCCACAACCATTGATGTCCCGGAAGGAATTCTTGAGGATCGCGAAGGAGAGGATGAAAACATAGAGCCTGGCGAGATTGTCACAACAGTAAAACCGAAGGTTTCCAAGAATTGTGGCATGAAACGCAAGAAGAATGTATTGGAAGCTATACGAAGTGATCGACAGAAATACCAAGAAGAGAGGTTGACCATTGAGAGGGAGAAGTTGGTGGCTTTAAAAGAAAAAAATAGAATCTTAGAAGAAAGAAATAAGATCTTGGCTCAGTGCAATTGCAGTTGTAATAAGAATTTAGACGGAATAGTTCATAGTTGACTTATAGTTTTATAATTTCTTAGTTACATAATTATTTTATTTGCCAAAGAAAGTTTTACCAAAATGTGTTGTTATTCATTAAATTCTATATTTTTGTGGGAGTGGGAGAAAACAAATATATGAATGTTTATTTAATATTTATTTATTTAATACAATAAAATATCAGTATGTACATAGTAATACATACATATTATCTAAAAAACGAATATAAAAATATTACAATTATTTATACACTGAAAATAATAATTATTACTGGATTATTACTAGGTATTATTATTATTATTGTTGCAGGAAGGTTAGTATATTATAAGCAAATACATAACATACAAAATAAAAATCAATTTCGTGCCATCCTTAATGTCGCCACCAAGTTATCTCTCACTTGTCTTCCATCTGCATCTCCATCATCTATATCATCGTGCATGATTTCCTCAGGAAGCACAACTTCTGGGTTTTGATTGTTTATTTCAAAATTTAAATCATCAGTCAAACAAATATTGTGCAAAACACATGCAGCGCGTATCAAATGTACAATATAATTCATACTTCTTATTTTGATATGAAACAATTGCCGAAATTTTTGTTTCAAAATACCGAATGTGTGTTCGATGATGTAGCGATTTTTAGATAACTGCAGGTTAAAATTTATCTGCCGCTGCGTTAGCTGACCTCGGTCTCTAAATGGGACCATTAAATTGGCCTTTAGAGGGTATGCACTGTCACCCAATAAATAATAACGATCACACATTTCCTGCAAATTAGTCCCAACGGGTGAATTTCGAAAAACTCTGGCATCATGTACCGATCCTGGGTACCCAACGAAAATGTCACGAATTTTTCTGTTGTGATCACACACTGCCTGCATCTAAAAAAAAAACATTTATATCGCAAACCTGTCATTGCTTTCGTAGAGACATACTTGTACGGAATAGAAACCTTTGCGGTTTATATAAGAATCTGGGTCATTTTCGGGCTTATCTAATTTGATGTGGCTATCATCTATTACGCCTATTACTCCGGGGAAGCCATTCTGTCGGAAATGTTCCTCGATTTTCCTGTTTTTCTCGTTCATTTGGCCACACAATGATTGCCTGGGACATATTACTCAAAAAAACAGATACTCTTCTAATGATGCGGTTTAGGGAGCTGATGGTTACATTGAAACGATCGGCAACATCACGGAAGCTTCCAGTTTGATGCCTCACAAACCACAAAAAAATTAGCATCTACAATAATATAACAAAAATGATGGGGCACACGTAAAACAAAATAATATATTTACTTGGGTACATGTAGACAACTTTCCATGCTGTCCACTGTGGCGTTTGTAATATATGCTATTTTCGTATTCATTTGCTAACCTCATGACATGTTCTCTCCTCATCCGGAAATGCATAAAATACGTTTCTTCATCATACTGATTAACCGTAACATCTAAAATGAAAAAATCAATATGTACAAGACATTACAAAACAAGTAGGTAACTCACCTATGTAATCTTCGTTTCGTGCTCTAGGAATACCTACAATGAACTCTAGATCTTCATCTTCACTGGAATCAGATCCCAAGTAATATTCGTCATCGCTGTCGCTCATTGTTGTTACTTTACTTCTAAACAAACACCGAATTATTAAAAATTGAAAAGCGGTACGAAACGAAAGTGCAAACTGAAAATCAAAGATTGATTAAAAATATATTAAAAAATGACCACAGAAAATGACACAGCTGATCGACGCTAAATGTACGCATGCGCTACAAGATTAGAATTTTTCGTCCTCGCTCAGAACCAAGAACTGTTTGAACTGATTCAGAACCGGTTCGGAAGTAGTTCGGAATTTGTTGGAACGCGGGACTGCTAGTTCAGAATCGGTTCTGATTTATGTTGGAACGCTAAATTCGATCTGCGCAGGCGTCGCACAGTTCCGAACTAGTTCCATGGTGTGTTGGAACGAACCTTATAGAAAACAAATTCAGGGTTCTGCTGTATCACACTCGTAATACTTTGTTTTATTTCTTTCCCTTATTTCTATATTAAAATTCAGCTACACGTTTTCACCAACTAATCGGTACGACTATTTTTCGCCATTCTCCCTGCTTTCCTTCTTGTTCTCCCCTCTCTTCCATTTCTTCCCGTTCTTAACACGAGATGGCGTCACTATATCGTTATGAAGTTAGTTTTATATAAGACTTCACTCCCAACCATGGGAGTGAAGTCGGGATTATCCGCACTGAATATACACAGAATACATAGAGTACTTTAAATACAGAATTTGTGTTTAACAAGCAGGTAAAAACATAGAATAAGATAAGAATTATTAGTTTAAATCAACTAAGAAAGGTATCTTATTAGGTAAACAAAACGAGACCGTTACAATAAACATTTCAAATCCTATGTAAAGTAATTTATTGAATAAACCAAAATGACAAAAAGATAACATGACATAATATCAACATATATAACTTCTTAAAACATGAACCAAACTAATTTAAAACTAGAAAACTTTTAAAACTCGATTGATAAGCATGTTTTTGCTAATATACATTGGTATTATTGTCTTTCTTGAAATCCTGTACTCCCATTAGTATTCTTAATTTTTGAAATTTATCTCTAGGAAGAACTTTAGTTGGGATATCAGCCTCTTGATATACGGTGTTAATATATTCTGGTAATATAATACAGTTTACATATTTCTCACGTACAAAATGATACTGTACGTTAATGTGTTTGGTTCGATTATGAAATTCTGGATTACGTATTAATTTTATTACACTTTAGCTATCAATATGTAAAACTGTAGGTAGTACCACTTGTTCACTAATGTATTTCAATAATTCTTGTAACCAAATTGCTTCTTTTGCAGCCACATTTTCAGCTTCTGTGGTTGATAAACTTACACTTGTCTGTTTCTTACTAGTCCAAGTTATAGATGCACTTAATTTAAAAATATATCCTGTAGTGGATTTTCGAGTTTCTCTATCATTGGCAAAGTCAGAGTCTGAAAACCTTTTTAAATTCAGTGTGTCGTTACATTTATAATATCTTAATCCATAGCTCTGTGGTCCAAGTAAATACTTGATAATTCGTTTAACTGCGTTCCATCGTGCTTTCGTTGGACAATTCATATAACGACTTGCTACTACCATTGCATGTGAAATGTCAGGTCTACTTACTATAGCAGCGAACATTAAAGCACCAACTGCTTGTCTGTAAGGAACCTTTCCTTCCTCTAGCACATTTTCAGTATCTATAGATATATCAGCGTGTGGATCAGCTACCCAGGAGTTGTCCCTTATCGGATAAAAAACTCATTGGAAAAAGGAAACAGGTTATTTCCAAAACACTATTAGTAAGACAGATGGTGTTTTAGTGGCTAAGTGGGTTGATAACTCTGTAGTGTGCATTACTACCAATCAATATGGCATTAATCCGGTGATAAATGTCAGACGTTACTCATAAAAGGAGAAAAAACACATACAAGTTTGGCGACCGGCTTTACTTGCCGAGGACAACAAAAAAATGGGCGGTACTGATCGAATGGACCAAAATGTTGGACAATACAGGATCCAAATAAGGAATAGGAAATGGTATTGGGCATTGTTTACATGGCTCCTTGATATTTCAATGAATAAGTTCAAAATCCAACAATTGTCAAATCAGCAAAATAGATTTTAAACGGGCCATTTTGCAAGTTTATTTAAAAAAATATGCGTCACCTTCCAAAGGCACTGACAGAACTCCATCGCCATTTTCTAATGCACAACGAGTGATTGATGAAATTAGATATGGCAGGATGGACCACCTTGTTGAAAAAATTCCAAACAACAAGAGAAGGAAGATCTTGTAAGAGTTCAACACGAACCCAATTTCCGCTCCCAATAATTTGTTTTTTCCCCAGCGTACCAAAAGAAAGGCCACTTTTATTATAGTGGGTGCGGTACACAACAAATACTTGCAAAACGTGGCATTTTGTGATACAAATTTTTCCTTTGGTACGATTGCTCTAGATACCCAACTAAGTGATTTGGCCCGCAGGACACTCGAGATTGTTTAATCGTTCACCCTCTAGGGGGAATTTTTACACAACTATCCTAAATTTTCCAAAAATTTATTAATTGAGAATCAAAATTGATCTTGGAGTTGGTTCCATATGATTTCGATATGCCAAGATTGAATCCAGTGTCAAAAAATAGTTTGAACTTCCAGTGGCGTAGCCAGAAATTAATCCTGGGGGTTAATTCTGATCTGACTGACAATTTTTAATTTTTAATTGTTAGGTCATTTTAGTAACTCCTTGGGCTGCTGAAAGTAAATTAATTTAAAGTTCTTAACGAAACATCAATCTTTTAAAAAAATATTTTAGTTATATTATAATACGTTTTGCTTCTGTTCTATTCGATAAAAGGATTTATGTTTTGTTAGGAACTTTTTCTTAGTCTTCTTACATCTTAGTCCTTGCCGTCTCTCACTTTTTTACTTCAGGAAGTTGGCCTACATGAATTATGGATGCTCTGTGGCCAAAGTAAAAGTCGCCGATTTATCCCTGTACATGCAATTGCCACTGAATTAGGCGAAGAGAAGGCTGCTGCATTGCGGGGCTTTCACGCGTTCAGTGGTTGCGACCAGGTGTCCTTTTTCGTCTCTAAAGGAAAAAGATCACATTGGAAGACGTGGCAGGCTCTTCCTCAAACAACTGAAGCATTTCAGTTTTTGGGTGAAGTCCATGATAAGGTACCCGACCTTATCCACCAACTGCTCCAGGAGTACGTAGCACACTTGTTTACCTCTCAGAAAGAGATAAATCAAATGGATGGTCCCATACGTTTAGACAATCTCCGCCGGACACTATTTGACCAAGAGCACGTGCTCCATCTTCTTCCTTCCACTCAGGCTGTTCTACGTAAGCACGAGTTACGAGCAGCATACGAGGCAGGTCAAATATGGGGACGCGTAGGCTCCACCTTTGATTCCAATGTCCCTTCTCCAGAGAAGTGGGGCTGGAAGAAGACTGCTGAGGGGTCCTGGACACCTGACTGGACTGATCTGCCGTGGATTTGGGAAGCATGCAGGGAGCTTGATGCCAAATGTGGGTGCAAAACACAATGCGACACGATGAGATGTCTGTGCCGTAGGACTGGTTTCCCGTGCTTCTCGGGGTGTACTGGATGCCACCGGAAATGCAGCAACAAGGAGTACGTATTTATGAGATATTTATACAGAAAACTAGGCTGTGCTTTAAAATCAGCTAAATTTTATTACTTTTTCAGGTACCCACCTCCAGAGGAAGACTAAAAAAGCTATGAGGATGAAAATTGATTTAATAAAAATCGCCGGAAATATTATTTTATTTTATTATTTATTATTATTTATTTTGTTATTAACATTTAAGAGATTTTCAATAAATTTACTATGAAACAAACTTTTGTTTGACGGTATTTTAGACCTCGGTTACTCGGAAATGACACTGCATATTACCTACTTGTGGTACACAATGTTCAACTTGATCTAAGAATAATGTTTTAGAACTGTTTAAACATATTTAAAAATTCTTCAAGTTGACGATCAAACTACTTTTTGACACAGGGTTCGTTATTACCATGTCAAAATCACACGAAAACGATTTCAAGATCAATTTTGTGGCACAGAGAATAAATGTTGAGAAAATTTTGGGTAGTTCTGAAAAAATTACCCCTAGGGGGTGAATGTATTCAAAATCTTATGTGTCCTGCGGGTCAAATCATTTAGTTGGGTCTCTCTAGCAATCGTGCAGAAGAAAAAGTTTGTATCACAAAATGCCACGTTTTTTCACGTACCGCACCCACTATTATTGTATGATGGGGATTCCACTCATGTCTCAATTGAAATAATTGAACTTGCCTTAGGTAACGAAGTTACTATCCTGAAGTTGCCGTCTTCAAGTCTATGAAAAATCAGTGGGAAAAAGAATTTTGCTGTGGCAAAGGCATAATCCAAGGCAAAGGATTCCGAAGGCTATGTTTGTAGATATTCTAAACAAGGCGTATGATAAATTGTCACCCGAAGTACTTACAAGAAACTTTTTATTCATGTTCTACAAATGAGTCTGATAACTGCATACTATCTAGGGTGGATGAGCCAATAATTGACCACCACCCAATAATTGACCAAACATATTTCAAAAACCAGTAATAAGGTAACTGTTTAACTTATGATGGCTTTCGGCGTTTCACTATGATAGTTTGTCCCTTGGCTAATAGAGGGAGCAAGCTGACTGCCGTTTTTACGCGATCACGTGTTTTACAGCTGATGCAAATGTAGTGTTCCTTGTTAAGTGCTAAAAGCATGTTTGTGTAATAAGCAAGGTGAGTACACATGTATTCTTAAATCTGTAGTCATCCTGAATTAGAGGGAGTAATATGTAATTTTTGTGGCTTTTGTGGTAACTAAACATATAGAACTAAGGGTTTTTTGTTATATTTAATTTACAGTTTACGTTTTTTATAGAAAAAAATAGTGGTCAATTACTGGCATGAAATATACTTTAAGATTCCAATAATTTTACACCCTGGTCAATTACTGACGTTTTAGAAAAACAAGTTGTTTTCTTACTTTTTCTCAAGCAATCAGTTAGTCGTTAAATAAGGATAGATTTTGATTTGATGAAATTTGTAAATTTTAACTGTTTCCAGTATTTGACCACATAAAAGGTGGTGGTCAATTACTGGTTTTGAAAGGTGGTCAATAACTGGACTTTTTTTTCTTTCGTGACCATACAGAACTGCATTTGGAAATAATGTTTTATTTTATCTCTTGTATTATAGTTAGCAATGTCGACTAAGGAAATTGCCAAAAAGAAGCCGTTTTTTAAATATACAGAAAAGGATTTAGAGCAAGCACTTAACGACGTAAGAAGCAATAAATGCTCTATACGCCAAGCAGAAAGAAGTTATCATGTTCCGCATTCAACACTTATTAATAAACTAAAGGGAAAAACTCCAACTAAACGTAAAATGGGACCATCAACTATACTAACAGATGATGAAGAAAATATCTTAGTTAGATGGATCCTGGCTTGCGCTAAGAAAGGATTCCCTCTTAACAAAAAACTCCTGTGTGAAACTGTACATGACATTATTAAGAGCGACGGTCGACCTAACCCGTTTAAAGATGGATTACCGGGAAATAAGTGGTTCCATGCATTTCTTAAACGCCATTCTGAGATTTCTCAACGTCACGCAGAATCAATTAACACAGCACGAGCTGCTGTAACTGAAAAATCTATAAGGCAATGCGATGAGGACATTCGCACCTACTTAGTCACTGAAAATGCCGAAGACATTTTAGAGGATTCGTCAAGAATATTGAATTCTGATGAGTCGGGTTTTGCCACTAATCCCAAAACAGGACTTGTTTTGGGGCCCACTGGGATGAAAAACTTTTATGAGATTAAATCGGGATCCGAAAAAGAATGTATTACTGCTCTATTCACCATCTCCGCAAATGGTGACATATATCCTCCAATGGTTGTCTACCCGTACGAAAGAATTCCTGCAGAAATAGTACGGAATACAAATCCGGAATGGACAATAGGTTTGTTTCATTATATATATGTAAAAGGGTTAAATAAAATACTTATAAACATTTTTTTTTGCAGGAAGGTCAAAGAAAGGATGGATGACCAGTCAGACTTTTCATAGTTATGTTTGCAACACATTGTTGCCTCATTTAAAGAAAAAAGAAGTAAAACTTCCAATTCTGTACTTACTTGATGGTCATAAGTCACACTTAACTTATAATCTCAGCAAATTCTCTGCAGAAAATAAAATATATTTATTCGCACTTTATCCGAATGCGACTCATATACTACAGCCTGCAGACGTTTCCTTATTTCGACCCCTAAAAAATAATTGGAAAGATACTGTTTTTAACTGGAAAAAGGCTAACAATAATAAAGTGGTTAATAAGGCAACGTTTCCTTTTTTACTAGAAACTGCGCTGCAAGAAGTCAGTGCTGAAACTGTTAAAAATGGTTTCAGAAAATGTGGGTTGTATCCGTACGATGTGGAGGCAATTGACTTTACCAAATGTATGCAAGATCCTTCGCGAACTATTGGACATGAAGAACATGAAACTAAAATTAAACCAATTAACTTTCAAATACCACATTTTCTGTACTTTGAGTCGGTCATACCATCAAAAAGAAGAATTGAGTTTAAAAACGCAGAAAACGGTGAATGGACTGGTCCTGAATCAGCAAAAGAATTATTTTCCATTTGGAAGAAACTAAAACATAGGTGCCAAGAAAATGCGACACGAAAATCCGATAACGATGAGACTGAAGAAAATATAAACATTAACCATACTCTTATAAACAACGATCTTGATAAAACTAAAGAAAATTCAATTGTTCAAAAAACACCACCTAGAGAAAATCAGGAAAATGTTGAGATTTTTGAACAGCCATACAATAATGTGATATATAATGATGCACACAACCCTGCCACAGAGAAGGAAAATTTGTTTGACAATATTGACAAAATCCCAAATGGAGAAAATCAAGGAAAGGTACCACGTTCTGAATTCGAGACTGAAGATGGGTTGTTAGTAAACCACTCCAGCACATTCGAAAATTATTTAGATAATACAAATGAAATGTATGAAACTGACGGAATTGCAGCAGACACAAAAGAACAAGAACAACGTGTTGTGATCATGAGCAACATTGTCCTCTCCCCGCCAGACGACTTATCTAAAACACTGAACCATAACTCTAACAACTATTATCCTCAAGAGCCAACCACATCGCAAAGTAATGCAGCTAACCCAAAACGTCCGAACCAACGGCCTATCAGTGCGTCTTTTATAGATCACATTTTCTGGCCAGAGGAATCACCTGAAAAAAAAAATACTGCCAGAAAAACCGAAAGACTACCTTACGCCACGACATCCTTGAGATGGCTTCAATATCACGAAGAAAAAGAAAGGCTCAAAATAGAAAAGGAAAAGGCAAAACAGGAAAAAGCTCTATTAAAAGAAAAAAAGAAAGAAGAAAAGCTTAAAAACGTCACGAATAAAAGAAAAAGAGAAACAAAAAAAGTATAAGGAATAAAAAGCTCATAATAGAAGACTCTGACAGTGAAGAATATGAAGAATGGGAAGAAAGTGGATCCAGCCTAGACGATGTTTCTGATGAATTTGGTCCAAACGATAGTGAAAATGAGATACTGACAAACGATGCTGGAACAAATACGATTAGAGGCACGTCCAAGGGAGATTTTTACTTGGTTAGCTTTCCAGGAAAAAAGGTTGTACATAAATATGTTTGCTCTGTGCAAAACATAATTATTGAAACCGATGAACTGGAGGTGCAAGCATATTCCCCGACTGAAACAGATAAGACAACGTTTAAAATCATTGAAAATGATATCAGTATAGTCACTCAAGCTCAACTTATTTGTAAATTAGAACAACCCCAAATCATTGGGTCTGGCAACAGAATTAGGTACAGGTTTTCTAAAGAAATAGTGTGAGCATTACGAGTATATTCCCTTCGTGCCTTTGCATCTGTTTTTTTAAGTTGATTGTTTTTTTATACTGTTTATGTATTGTTTGATGTAATATTACCGTTTTTGATAAATAAATAAAAGTAGTAAAAGAAGGAGAATTTTTAATTCTTTTTCAAATATTGGTCAATTACTGGTAAAAGCTGTGGTCAAATATGGGGTTGTTTGTGGTCAATTACTAGACATTTCCGACTTTTGTGAAGTTTTTTTTTTTTATGAGCCAGCAAAAGACTTTCTTTGTTTAAATATTTTTTTCCATGTCTAAAACCCTGTCCAAGTTGCTGGTAATTTATAATTTCAATTAAAACAATTAACAAAAAAATTGTAGATTTTTTATTTAAAAAATTTGCTTAACTGGTCAATTACTGGCTTATTCACCCTACATAGAAAGTATTCTGGTAGGTAGTCATCGTCCTCGTTTTTATGCTTTTCAACTGGAGGTAATTACAGATCTGTTAGCCCAAGTGATGATGTACTGTAATAACATTCCCTCACATAAAATTATGTCCTGATCATGTATTTAAGAGAAAAATGTTTACTATTTTATTTCAGTCTCACTCTTAGTAATATGTATTTTCCTTATTAAACTAGGGAGTTATTGGGTGTATATTCTCACTTTGCTGCATTATTAGATATTGGTACTTTATTTGCGTATTTTGATTTTGCCCTGGCATCCAGATATACAAGATAGGACTAAATTACACTGGTAACAATGTAAATTAAGCAACGTAAATAATGTATACTCTTCTAAAATGTTTAACTAAATTACTTATTAAATTACTTTTTCCATGATTGAGTGGTAGAACAGGGGAGGGCATCATCTGCAGCACAAGATTATTATACCCAATTGCCCTTTTCTAACCAACATCATGACTCTGATTAGGTATGGCAAATTATTTGTAGGAATATTCTTATGTTTTGTAACCATTGACCTATCTTTCTTTGGACATTCCCCAATTTTCAGTTGTATTTTGTAAGTTTGTTATTAATTCAACATATTTTTTTACTAAAATAAAATATTTTGAGAACATTACTTCATGAACAAATTTGTACACAGTTGCAAAGTTTAAAAAGCTTATTCTGAACAAACCTGTAAAAGTGGCATTCCCCCTTTTTCCCCTGTGCTCTTCAATTACTAACTGGTAGACCCAAGCAATTGCGGTCAAATAGGAGCTATTGTAAAGGAGGAGGTAACATTCAAAACCCGACATGTCCATTTTTAATCAAATGAGTTAGACATGAAAATCAATCAAAAACCGTCGTCTGCGTCGATAGTGCAAACGAATTCAATCAAAATTCTACATGTTCATTTGCTATAAGCGTACTAATATGAAGTGCTCAATCAAAATCCAACACGTCCAAACTAGTTTTTGTAGACAAATTACATCACAAACCGATATGTCCAATAGTATTTGAATACCCGTATCACAGAATGCATTCAAAATACGACGTCCACAGTATTGTCAAATGTTACCGGTGACCCTCTAACCTAATCTCTGCCAGTTACCTACGTGTGCTGCTCTGTGTATGTGAGTGTTGCTGTATGTCTTTGAAATCCGATCATTACTGTGTATAATTAGTGTTAGTTAAGGTTACTTTCATTAAATGGAGAACAATATGGATGCCTCGGTTTCTGATATTACCACAGGTTCACGCAAAAAGTTAAAACAAGCCACCAAACGTGAAAAGTTTAAAAATAAAAAGTATGGTTATATTTTCGTGTCTTCTAATTGCGCTAATAATTTTGTTATTTTAAGGTATTCTAATCCTGATCCAAGACTTACAGACTTCAGTAGACCTTGTAATCATAACAGCAAGGCACTGAAATGTAATACGGTGACATTAGAGGAAATCAAACGGCGAAGGGATTGTTTTTATGAAACCTCGAATAAAATTGATCAAGATCAAAAACTTAGCCACATGATAGCAGTAAGTGAGCCTTCTCGGTCTAGGTGTAGAGCAAATACGCTTCCTGGTAAATCAAAAAAGAAAATTATCACGGTATCTTACGTCTTTCGAAACTTAACTGGTGGGTATACAGCTGTATGTCAAAAATTCATCCTTGCAGCTATAGGAATTAAGAGGGATATGCTGATTTCTATTGCTAAAATAATACATGCTGGTGAAATTCCCGAAGAAAAGTGAGAGGGTGATTGAAAATCAAAAAAATGCGAAGGAAAGAAAAATAAAATAAGAGAATTTATAGGGAAATTTAAGGCATTTGAAAGCCACTATGGTAGGAAAAAATCCAAAGGAATTTATCTTTCATGCGACTTATCTATTAAAAAAATGCACACTTTGTATAATGAATCTGTTATCCAGCAATATCAAGCATCCCGCTCAATGTTTAGAAAGGTGTTCGTCACAGATTTCAATATTGGGTTTAAATCTCCAGCTTGTGATATTTGCTCAACTTGCGTCAAGTTAAAACATTCCATTCAACAAACGATCAACGAAAGAAAAGTACACTGATGGCCCAACATCGACTTCACAAATTATGAGCAAAAGCTTCATACAATTTAGCAAAAAAAGAAGAACCTGCAATGCATTAAGCTTGTTTTGACCTGCAACAAGTGCATCCTCTTCCAAAGACTCCTATTATTGGCGAAGCATTCTATAAAAGGCAAATCAGTTACTATTCTTTTTGCTGTGTTGGGATGGATTCAAGACAACCAATATTTTTCACTTGGACTGAGGACCAAGCAGGACGCGGTGCTGTTGAAATTAGCTCAGCTCTTCTGTCATATCTTCGTTCTTTAAACTTGGATGATGATAATATTGACACCATCAGGTTATTTTGCGACGGGTGTGGAGGGCAAAATAAAAATTGCTACATTGTACACATTTTATCATATTGGCTTCTACGTGAATATCCAAAACATATTACCAATTTAGAACTTACTTTTCCTGTACGCGGACATAGCTATCTGCCTGCAGATAGAGCCTTTGGCCGTGTGGAAAAGAAATTAAAAAAGGAAAATTTTATTAACACTCCAGATCAGTACAACAAAATTTATAAAACAGAAGGTATTGTTAGAAAATTAGGAAATGATTGGCAAGTGTACAATGTAAAAGACCTCCAGAATATCTATAGAAAAATCAAAGGCATGCAAAGTCAAAAAAGAATATTCCTAAAGAAAATGTGGAAAACTAAAAATCGACAGCACACAGCTATTCATTTCAATGCACAGCCCTTTTATATTTTCCAAGATGACAATAAAAATTACAAACCTTTAGTGAAGAATGGTAAAAAAGAAAACATGTTTAAATTAAAGAGCTTAGAGCTCAAAAGTAAGATAAAACCAGCAAAATTGAAGGACGTTACAGAATTGTTAGAAAAACACTATAATCGACAAGAAGGTGATTTTACGATTAAGTGGCAAGATATTCCAGAATTAGAGTATTATAAAAAAACACTGGAAGGGGATATAGGAGATAATGAAGATGGGAGTGATGATGATTATAATGAAAGTGATGAAGAGGGATGCAACTGCCTAGAAGAGGAATGTGCTCTTCATATTTAAGTTTAGTATTTAGATGACTGTTATCTTTCAACAATTTGTTTAAGTTTAATAAAATGTCTTTAGTAAGTTAAAATTCATTCTTTTTTTTTTAATTAAAAATTGTGGTTCATTCAAAAGTCGACATGTCCACAATTGTATCCAGACAAAAACCGGCATGTTCATTTTTTCCCTACTAACTCTACAATAGAATAGTTATTTGCTTCTAATATTGCCATATTTATCTAGTGCCCATAACCTAACATCCTGTCTTTGCACAATTAAAAGAATTATATTTTTGTCTCATATACAGTTTTTCTCACTTTCCCAACATTATGAATTTGAGACATGTCGGTTTTTGAATGTTACCTCCTCAAATAATGTGCGGGTGGTAATATTAATACAGGTACAAAACAGCAGTAAGATCACACAGTGTAGAATTCTATTTTGGTGACGTCACGTTGCGTAGCAACAGAGAACGCTTGTCTGAAAGCAATAAATTGGGATCATGCTGTTTCTGCCTTCTACCCCCCTTATTTCTTAATACCCGCGTAGAGTCGTTTACAAACTACACGGTATGAATTGTCGCTTTCTACTTTTATTTCATTTCTTTACATTGGTAAAACAAAGATAGAAAATACATGTGTTTGAAAGATGTTTCGTCACTCTTTTTTAAGTTCTTCTAAAATTTTACTTTACTTACGTATTTTATTTTATATTACAACGAGACACAAGCAAACGCTGACGAAAAAAAAAAAAAAGAGTACAAAGTGATCATTGGGGACTTATTTTATATTTTTTTGCAAGCAACATACGCAAATAATTACAAATAAATTTAACGGGTAAAATGGGCGCAGTGAATTAAATGATCTGTGGAGAAGAATAATATTAAAATTGAATTCATTAGGACTCGAGCAAAAAACTGTGAAAGGATGGAAGAAGTAAGCACCATATTATGTACCGTAAAGTCGGTATACTTTGCCATCGCGAGGTAACTTTGCCATATGATGTCGCACCGTACATAAATTCTTAAAAAGTGAAAACTGGCAACGTTAGACGAAGACTATAGACGGTCATCCCCTCTCACACATCTACTTGTTGGGTGGGTTATATTTGGAAATATTTTTCAACGGGTAGTAACAAAATATCTTTGTTGGCCTGCGGACCGGTATTTCACAGGAAAAGTAATAGGCGTCCTGCTAAGGTCTGTGTATCTCAAACTAATAATTGTATTGAAGAGATTTGTTGGTGATAAGTTCAAGTAAGTACTGGCACTACATTCTTACCTTAATGTAATTTTAATTTAAGACTTCACAAGACCTGTGAACTAAAGTTTGTAAAGGTGACCAGTTTTGGCAAAGTGGCCCAAATTTTTTTTTATTAAACCAATAAGAAAATTTGATCGTATATTAAATATAAATCCAATTAATTGTGTTGTTTTCGTATTTTGCAGCTATACAACCATGCCCCGAGAATATAAACGGCGGTTAGGCGCAAGGCGCTATAGAGATTATAGTTTCGCCTCTCTGCAGAGGGCTATATCTGATATTTTAGTAGGAAAACTAACATATTCAGCAGCCTCTGAAATTTAGAACATACCAAGACGAACGTTAGTCAACAAAATAAAGAAGCAGCACACTGGCACAGTAGGAGGTCCCACAGCATTGCCGGAAAATGTGGAACGAGCACTAGTAGACGTACTAATAGCTGCTGCAGACTTCGGTTGTCCATTAACAACCGATGATTTAAAAATGGTTGTTAAGTCATATTTAGACAGTTCGGGCAGGACTGTTAGAAAATTTGTCAATAACACACCCGGAAAAGACTGGTGCCTAAATTTTTTAAAGAGGCACAAAGGCAGACTTACAAATAGGCATTGCCAGAATATAAAAAGAGCACGGGCTGAAAAAACGGAGGTTGAAATTGGGGCTTATTTTTAAAGACTAGAACAAACCGTGTCAAATGTTCCACCACATAAAATAGTAAACTACGACGAAACGAATTTGTCAGATCAACCAGGTTCTAAAAAATGTCTGTTTAGACGAGGATGCAAATACCCCGAAAGGGTAATTAACCATACAAAAAGTTCTATATCCATCATGTTCGCAGTCACTGCCGATGGCCAACTTTTACCACCATACGTCGTTTATAAGGCAGAACGCCTATATGATGCCTGGTGCATTGGTGGCCCTTCTAATAACAGATATAACAAAACCAAAAGTGGTTGGTTTGACACATATTGTTTCGAAGATTGGTTTAAAAATATAATTGTGCCATGGAGCTAGAACACTAGATTTTTTTTATATATATAGAAAATACCCCTTGAAGGTTATTTTGCTGCTATTACAATCTGATCAAAGGGAGATCAATGAGTAATTTGGTTCTATCCTAATTTAACTAAAGTTGAAAATTTTAGACCTAAGGTCTTACTAGTGTACCTTAGAGTCTGGTAACTTA
This sequence comes from Pogonocherus hispidulus, assembly GCA_963924545.1. Taxonomy (NCBI): domain Eukaryota; kingdom Metazoa; phylum Arthropoda; class Insecta; order Coleoptera; family Cerambycidae; genus Pogonocherus; species Pogonocherus hispidulus. The sequence continues at coordinate 8,299,467 of OZ004697.1, read as the reverse complement.
ACTACAATGGTAATTACACTAACACTAACGTGTAACACTAACCGCACAATACTGTGCTTTTATACTGACATAATCACTTCACTAACTCAAAGGGCTCAACCCTTTTGAGCCTTCTTACTATGTTAGTGTTGTCGAGGAGCTGGATGGCCTCGATGTTCACATGTTGGTGGAGTCGTTGTTCATGAGTCCGTGCAAATATAGTAATTGTCTGCTCTACAGTGTCCATCTGAAGATCTCGATGAAGGTCGCTGTTTCTGATCTACCAAGGCGCTTTGACGATGTTCCGCAGTACTTTGTTCTGAAACCTTTGAATGATTAATATGTTACTCTTACTGGCACAGCCCCAGAGCTGTATTCCATAGGTCCATACTGGCTTGAGAATTTGTTTATACAACAAATGTACAGGTATTTTGTTGTAAGTTGATAAGCAGGAGTGTCTACCAAGTAGCCAGTACATTTTCTTATATCTGATGTCTAGCTCTTCTTTTTTCTTTTTAACATGGACTTTCCAGCGAAGTCTTGCGTCTACTGTGATGCCTAGATATTTTGCTGAGTTTGCATATGGAATCTGGGCATTGTTTAATAGGTATTTGTTGTTCTCTTTTATTTGTGAAATTAATCTGCACTGATTTGGTTTCATTCAGCTTGATACGCCATCTTCTGGTCCAGTTATTGATTTGGTTAACTGATGTTTGCAGTTTGTTTGCAGCTTCTTCATAGCCCTTCCCTGTCGCAAGAATGGCAGTATCATCTGCAAACGTGGCTATTGTGTTTTGCTCTAACTGTGGTATATCACTGGTGTAGATCAGGTATAAGATAGGGCCTAGGACGCTTCCTTGTGGTACTCCTGCTTTGATTTCTTTTAGTTCAGTGTATGCTTCATCTTGTTTGACTCTGAAGAGTCTATCTGAGATATATGATTCCAATAATTCTGAGTATTTATATGGAAGTAATTTATTTAGTTTATATTTTAACCCATCATGCCACACTTTATCAAAAGCCTGCGCAACATCAAGGAATATCGCTGAACAGACTTCTTTGTTTTCTAGCGACTTTTCTATTACGTCAGTAATTCTGTGTACTTGATCTAGGGTGAAGTGGCTTTCCCTGAATCCAAACTGGTGAGTTGGGATTAAATTACCTTCCATGATCCATGGTTGGTTTCAATCTTTTCAGTAGAATTTTTTCGAACAATTTCGATATTACAAGTAGCAGGGATATCGGCCTATAAGACGAAACTTCATGGGGGTTTTTCCCTGGTTTGGGTGTCATAATGACTTCTGCCACTTTCCACATTTTAGGAACGTACCTTAATCTGAATGAAGCATTAATGAGATGCGTTAGTTTGATTATAGCTTTCTTTGGAAGTTGTTTTAATACCTCCCCAGTGATTAGATCAAAGCCTGGTGCTTTCTTGGGATCGATGTTTTCTTTTATCTCTTTTGCTACTTCTTTAGGGGAAGTTGGTGTGATGTTTATTTCTTGCTGAGCAGGTATTTCCAACTCTGATAGTTCCTCTCCTGGGTTTGGCTTAAATGTATTTTCAAGATGTTCTGGAAACCTATTTGCTTTTTGCATATTATTCCTAGCCCAGCTACCATCTGTATTTCTGACTGGAGCATTCTGAATTATTGGTCTTTTTAATCCCTTTGTAGCTTTCCAAAAAGAGTAGTGAACATCTAGAACACTAGATGGCGTTAAAGTGGTAATATGCGATAATTTATGTTCACACCTCAATGTAAATGTGTTACAAGAGTGCCAGAGACATAATATACGATTTACATTTCTACCTCCAAACTCAACTCATGTAGGTAATTTAATAAGTAGGAATGCACAAATTTGGCTTAGGAATTTTCAAAACGATTATACAAATACACTATATATTTTTAATTAAAGACTATAATGGACTGAAAATCAAAAAGTAAAGCAAAGGCGGGGACAATAAACACGTACTCAAGACAAACAGGGGAACAGTGCTATTTAGTATTGACATCATATGAGGAGCGCCTTCTAGCAATCATGGGAAAAATCTCCTACGAAGGCAACCTGCAAATCTAGAACGAGGCCTCAGGAAAAGGAAATTATTTGTAAGTAGGCTACTTTGAACATTAACAGACGGTTTGTCAAGTTTAAAAATGGTGAATCAAGGGATGACGAGGTAGCCGCTATACATTCGCATACTAGGACTGGTACCATGAATCATAGGTATTCTATTCCCACGTTCGTCTAGGTCACAAAATGAGTATTTGTAGATCACAATCTACCTGTGGCAAGGGAAACAGTAGTAATGGCAGGTTACGATCCTATAATAAGCCTACAGATTTATCTACAGTCGTACCTAGTATTCACCTACACTCACCTCACATTCCTTCTACTTCCCAAAAAATGTTTATTCCTTCTTCATATTCATCCAAAATCCTAGTGTTCCTTCTTCTCAGATTCCTTGTACTTCCCAACAAATTTTAACTCCAATCAAAATAAAGTCAAATATAGAAATACCCATCAATACAAATTTCACAAAAGATAGATTTCACTAACGATAGAATGTCAGAGATGATGGAATCAAATGACCTATATTCAAACCCGCATAAAGGACATACAACAGCGAGAATTATCTGCAGCTGCGTCTCAACTTCTAGTATATCCCCCTTTACCTCAAACTGCACCCTCTATCACTCATTCTCCCACAATTTCATCTCTCTCCATACCCCGTGTTACGACCGAAGCAATTTAACTCCTGTACATTTAAAATTTAATGAAAATACACCACAAAAAACAAATGTACCATATGACAAAAGGACAAGAAGTAGGAATGATGCAGAAAAGTTGCAAAAAATACATGTAGTTACTAAATGAATTAAAAAATATAAATTTAAATGTAAATGACAAACAGTAATTTACTTGTATTTATTGATACCTGATAAAGTTATAAATAAATTGTAAAAAATCCTTTCAAACTGGCCAAAGCGTTTTTAGATATTAAATAAAAACCATTTTTTCTTTAAATTTGGAACACCCTTTATCTCAACAACGAAGCAAGTTAGGACATAGGTTTATAGGAAATTTTTTCCTATTCTATGATAAGGAATCAATCTCCGTCTATTTTTCGAACATCCTGTATACAATTTTTTTATATATGCTTTGATATTGCTGGTGCATTTCTTTTTATTCTATTTCAGAATGCTGGGGACGAAATTGAGATAGAGGATAAGGTAGAAGACAACACGGAACAACAAGAGCAGACTGCAGGTGATGCTGATGCGTCACAAAATTTAAATGAGAATGGCTGCATTCACCAGGTCCAAACAGTTAACAACAAGTTTGCGTTTTATTTGTAAACGGTTTATGAGTGTTGAATGTTCTGGTGAATTGACGCTAAAAAGAAGCAGTAGATTAACATTCTAACCTAACTTTGAAGATCCGATACCCGATAAACATATATTCTGTGATAAAGACAAACAACCATCTGGACACAGAGCCTGTCTGTGCATCTGGAATTTAAAATAGCTGAAGCTGCTGTACAGTTAGCTACGCCACTTATGGAAGAAAATATGATGCCCCAAGAACGCGGTGAAGTAATCAGAAATCTCAATTATTTTGAGGAAGTCATTCCACATTATACAAACCAACAATTTAGAGAACATTTTAGAATGACCAGAGAAACTTTTAGTGTAAGCAGTTCATAATTGTTACTTGGTATGATTGTAATTTTCTGAGTTTTTAGGTGTTATTAAATCGGATTAGAAGAATACACCAAAATGCCAATGAGCATATTCCTTTGAGCAAAAAAGTTTTAGCAACAATATGGCTATTAAGTAAGCAAGAAAGCTTTTTGGCATGTGGAGATCGTTTTGGGATAGCACAAAGCAGTATGTTTGAGATATTTAATGAAGTGGTAGATAATCTTTGTCAGCTGGCACATGAATTTGTTGTCTGGCCAAATCAGGAATCTTTACAGGAATCTGCCAATATAATCTTTTAAATGTTTTTTATTTGCATGTTTAATTATTTGTGTAATTGTTTGGTAGATATTTCAAGTACGTTCTCGTGGGATCCCTGGAGTAATTGGGGCAATAGATGGGTGCCATATTGCCATTCAACAACCTGTGGGAAATGCATTTGACTATTATAATAGAAAAGGGTTTCATTCGGTAATTTTGCAAGGTACAATGTATGGTTTAAAAGTAGTTATAGAAAATATAATGTGTACCTGTATTTTAGGTGTATGTAATGAACATGCTATATTTATTGACATATCAGTGGGATAGCCAGGAAGAATGCATGATGCAAGAGTTTTCCGGTTAAGGCCTTTACATGAACGGTTGACCACTAGACATAACTTTTTACCACCGTTTTATCACTTAATAGGAGATTCAGCTTATCCCTTGCTCCCATCACTTATGAAACCATATCAAGACAATGGACACTTAACTAGGGAACAGCAAATTTATAATACCAAATTGTCATCAATTAGAAGTATTATCGAGAGAGCATTTGGTCTACTTAAAAGTAAATGTAGACGACTGAAATATTTAGAAGTGAATCAGCCAGAAACTGCTTCAAGAATTATATTAGCTTGCTGCGTCATACACAACTTCTTATTAATGCACAATAATCCTGAAGACGACTATCCGCCACAAGAAAATCCACCACACAATATAATACCTGCAGTAGCTGAAAATTAAGCTTTTAATGCACAAGCGGAACAAAAAAGGAGACGTATTGTAAATGTCTGTATACAATAATTTTAATAAAACACAATTGTAGAAATAACCGAACATTCTATTATTATATATGTTATTACATTTCAGTTTTGCCTTACTAAAGAAATCTCTTATGGTAAATTTATGCAGACACATTTATCAGTATCACATAATTTAAGTTTTAACATTTAAGGAAACAATTAATCCTGCTATGAATTTATTATGGATATCATTTATTTACGTTGAACAAGTAATGTCAAATCAAAATTACATGTCTACGCATGTGCAATTTGTTAACTTTTGACAACGGCTTTAAGTACCAAATTAAACCACCTTTCGTAGAAAATTCAAAGTTTGCACGTGCGTAGACTAATTTGTTTTATTCAAGTTAAAAGTTTGCCAACTTTTAGATAATTGTTATACATTTGTATACAAACTTAGCGCCAAGTATTAGAACATCTGGTTAACCTAGTTATTTGTCTCGAATGTCCAAATACTGCTTAAGTAAATTATTTCTTTCTGCCTGTAAACTGTTGTGATTCCTTACTTCCTGAACGAGATTGGTTAAGGTGTCTACTCTTTGACGTTCAATTGCCATATATTCCTGTCGTAAACGATAAAGTCCACGACTTTCTCGATTCTTCTGCCTTTTGGAAGTGGTCGGTGTTTCTCCCAAGTGGGGTCGTTTCTGACCAGATACTGACATAATCTCTAATGTATCTGCTGTATCTTCAGGAGAACAGCTTTCTACTACTGGCTCTGTCGCAATTTCACTTGCTTCTTCTGTCATCGTTGTTAATATTTTTCCTTGATTGATAGTTCTATCATTTACAAATAACGCATCCATGTCTTCGAAAAACTCCCAGCAGATTCTACCTCGACCAGTTCGAGATTTTTTATTATTATCTTTTATAGTTTTGTAATGATGTTTTAGATTTCTAAATTTCATGTCTAACAAATGCACTGTCACATCATAATCGTGTTCCTCAAATACATGTTTTATTTCTGCCCAAAGAACTTTTTTCTTTATTTTGGGATCACGAAATCGATCTATCCTCTTATTATATTCAGCAATTAATAATTTAGTACTATTTGCATTCCAAGTAATTACTTTTTGACCTGTAATAAAAAAACATAAAATACCTACTTGTTACCAGCCTATCATTATTTTCTTTTCAATTTAATGATGTCAATAATTATAGGTTAAATTTAATACATGCCTTCATTTTCCTTGTTTGTATCTTCTATTATATTACGGGACGAAAGTTCAACACATGAGTAGTTTTCCTGTGTTGAGATCTCAATAGCATTTGAATTTTCGTTGAAGTAGTTAATAAACTGCATTTCATCTGAAAGGATTTTTATAAAAAAGTAGAGAAATTGTTCCTAATCCCATTTCACTCATTTATCTATAATTTTATTGCTAATTCTCACTTACCTTCCAGCCTTCGATGTACATCATCTGTTTCTGTAATTTTATATGTAAATCCATTATAAAAATAGCTTCTTTCGTCCTTTGACGTACCCGCCATTTTCATAGGGTATCAGGGTATGTTCTATGGTCATAAACAACTGTTGATAAACGCAAAGATTAAAATTTTATGTTTGCAAAAATGGAGACCGTTTACTGAATAGGTTTTAAATCAACGTAAGTGTTCACCGGAACAAACATAAATAATTTGCTAACGTTTGCAAACGTTGGGACCGGGTGAATGCAGCCAATATAGAAAGTTCAAGTGATGGAGAATCACTGACACATGTGACACCAAAAAACTATTTAAATCCCCACAGAAGCATTCAACTACCTTAAAAAGAAAACTGAAACTGCTGATCGACCTAAAGATGACTGCCAGCTTTTCGGGGAATATGTTGGTAAGAAACTAAGACAATTGGAGGGCATGTTACGCGCTACGGCTTAGCATAGGATAGGCAATATTTTGTATGAAATAGAAATGGAACAGTACAATTTCCCTACCGTTCAGCAAGAATATCGTCCTTCTCAACAGATCTCATTTTGTAGCCCATTATCAAGTTCTACACCACTTAGTACAGCAAGCAGTAGTACTGAACAATCATTATCACCTCAAGGAACTACTCTTGCGGAATATTTAGAAAATTATTCAGATACTGATGAAGGTTTGACCTTGTAAGATAAATTTGTAAGCGTTAAGATGGATTTATAGAATATCACATTTTGTTTATTCATACTATATTTTACTTAAGTCTGATATATTTTTTCTCTTATGGAATAAACGATTATTTTTTAACTGAATGTTTCTATTACTTACCTGAACATAGTCACTCAAACACTCAATAATTGCTTGACATACTTCTGGTACTATTTCGGAAATTAACTGTTTGGATACCTTGAAAAGGTACTGTAAACTTGTAAACGAATCTCCTGTAGCAAGAAACCGAAGAGTTAGTGCTAGTCTTTCTTCAGCTGGAATAGCTTTTCTATAGGACGTGTCTTGTCGTTCTATTCTTGGTTTTATACAATCTAATAGCAAAAAGAAATCTCTTCTTCAGACATCCGGGTAAAATGTTTGAAAAACCCGCTCGTTTTATCGGCCAAGAGATCCTTTAGGCCCGGTCGTACAATTGGAGCTTAAGGGACAGTTCACTGGTGAACCGGTTCAAATTCAGGTTTAACTTGAGCGGTGGATTTTGGCGGCTTAAACCAAATCTCGCGCAACATAACCAAACTTATTTATTTATTATGTTGTGAAAGTGTGTTTACAATCTTTGGTAATTGCAGATAGTTTGGAAGGTTGGGAATTAAAATTATATTAAATAGTATTCTGAGTATTCCCTATATTTAAAAATTTGTAGAAAATGCATCCTGAAACAAAACGTGTTCCAAATTTTACACGTAAGGAAGAAAGTCTTTTGCTTAGTCTGGTTAAAAGCAAAGTTATCCTGTTGGAGCGCCAGGATAATTTTAAATAGACGATAATAAATAATATGAGTTAATATAAAATAATGAATGTTTGATGAAATTAAACAAGTCGATTAAAATAATTGTATATTACAGTTAAAAAAATAATGATGCAGGATTTGTACAATTAATGTGATGAATGTTTAAAGAATAATGATCATGTATTAAATATTGATTAAACTACTATATTTGTGGTTGTTACCACGCAACAATGACTTTACAAAAACTTGCTGGTAGCAGATATTGATTTGGTTTACACAAGAACAAATATATTCCTCTGGCCTCGAAGAAATCAGATTAACTCTCACCAAAATATATCCTTAACAATGGTAGATCAGGACTCTCCAAAGTGCAACAGTTATGCACCTACTGCAGTCTGCAACCAAAATAGATGGGCTAGCTAGCGTTTGGTTGGTAGGTTCTGAGACGTTGGATGTCAGCAACTTTGTCCTTTCCAGTTCATAGTGGTGGAGTTAAAATTTCTGAAGATTCCTCTCTTCCAGTAAGCCAAAATGTTCTCATGAAATACAGTAAATGTGTTAAACCAAAATCATAGGATAAATACAAACTCTACTTTAACAAAGTAGAATCTCAGTAGACAATCTTGCTGTGATAACAAACACAACTGTGGTATTAAAATTTAAATTAGGTAATGAAAACAATTAAATGAAATAAAAGACAAACAGGAATCACCCTGTATAATTTGCAATAAAATTATCCAAAATTTGCAAATGAAATAATAATACTTTAATAATAGTAAATAACCAATATACTATGTAGTTAATTAAATACAGGAACTGTTAATTAGTTCCTAAAAGAATTTATGAGGAATTATTTCTTTTACTTATAAAAAAAATTACAATGTGAACAAAAACCTATTAGTGACCTTGATGGTTGAAAAAGAAATATATAAACATTCACTAACTGCTGGGTTATAAATTAAATATTGTAAATGATTGAATATTAACAGATTGTTAAATATTAACAAAAATAAATATTAAAATTGCCTAAACTTTAAACAAATGTATTTTACATCTATGCAATTTTAATTAATAGAAATACAAATCAAATTAATGGCTTTGTGCAACTTGATCAGGAGAGATACTTGTTAATAAAAAAAATATTAAACATGAAATTATTTGGGGTTTATTACCTTAGCCTATACTCAGTAAAAAAATAACCTATCTCCAATCAGAGATATAACTAAATGACTTTGAATCCCTTTAATATCACAAATAGACTAACAATTGTCCCGAGTTATAGATTTTCCTGCAAAGCTGGTTAAATAACCTTAATAAAAAAATCGAACTTAAAGGTCAACTGCCTTGTAGTCTTAAACTTGATTTGAACTCCAAAATTACCACAAAATGGTATTCATAAAGACATGAATTCAAAACGAAATTACAGTGATATTTAGTTATTCAAAGTACTAATATAATATATATAAAAGGCATCAATCAGACGCCCTAAAAAACTGAAGCCAACACGTGGCTTTGAACCTTAATAAAAAACCCTACACGTATCCGTGTGTAAAAGCAGAAAAATACCAAATATAATTACTGAGTAACACTATGCCCTGAATAAACCACAAATATAATAATATCAAATAATAAATTAATTAATCAATATATAGAAAATGAAATTCAATAAAAGAAGTATCTCACCTGCTAATTTACACCCAAAAAGCCCTGAAATTGGTCTGTCCTGCTAATTTATGGAGTACCCCTTCTCTGTTGCAAGAGTACCATGTGACCCCAATGCTTGTTTAAAGTATCATCCGCAACTGGTAATACAGAGGTGGAGTCATGGTTGCATATGAGTGACTAGCAAATATACCACTGTGCGTAAATTGTTAAAATTTTCGCTACAAAGTTGGGTACTGGAGGTGAACCCATGAAAGTAGTTCAAATAGATGACATCGACCAAGAAGTCAAAGAATTGGGAAGTCGTGCAGAGGGTGAAACATCAGAATTTGACGGTGATGGTATGTGTTAAAATAAATTGGAGCCATGTCTGAATCACTTTTTTAATTGTAGCAACTGTACAGGAGGAACATCCAGAAGATAGAGTTAATTCTACATACAGACCATGGTAGGAAAAGTTTTTTAAAGGGGGTCGACAAAATAATATCAATGTTTTTTCAGATGATTTTATACACGATGTTATGCTTGCAGAAATGTCTGTAGAAATTCCTTTTGCCGATACGGAAATGTTGAATGAAGAGCCAAGTAATGTACCAGGGAATAAAAATGAATGTAAGGACTATATCCTATATCCAAATGTAGGAATAGATATATTTCATCTTTTTGAGTTTGGCTAAAGGACAGAATTTCTTTGTCAATTCAAATTTAGCCATGTAACTCAAATATTGCATCTTTTTCGATAGGTATCGGATAGCTCGCAACAGCAAAATTGGGGTAAGTGTAACCCGAAAATGTTACGAACACCGAAGTCTGCAGCCTTGAATATAAAAAAAACGCATAAGTTTTTGCTTTATTTTTTACATTACACCATCAATTAATAATTTTATTTGTACAGCTTCCAGGGCCCACAGAGCCGAAGAGGCCCTAATATCCAGGGTAAATCATTGAGCTGATGCCAAAAATGCGTTGGAGGAAAATAAAAAAGAATTTTATAAAGAAGAGCATCAGTTAAAATTGCAAGTAATGCGTGAGAAGCATGAAGTAGAAATTGAAATTCTGAGGAAGGAAAGTGATGCTCGAATTGAAATGCAACGGGCTGAGCATAGGATTAAAATGGAAAATTTTGACCTGCAAAGAGCAAATTTAATAAAAAATGTAAAGAAGTAGAACCTATTGTTTTTGTATTGTAGATATGTGAATTTTGACTATATATATATATATATTTAAATTAATGTGTTTTTGTACTTACCTACCATCTGGGGTTGTTTTAACTATGTCCACATTAACTCGAGTAAACACAAATTAACCTAGTTTTTAATAACTTATAAGATAAGACAGGGTATGAAATGCAATAATTTAAAATTGATATGTAGTTTCATTTTTTGTTGATGTACTTGTTGCAAAACCATTTCAGTTTTACACAGTATAATGAATTATTGCAGCAGTAGTATTAAATTAAAGTAGCATATTTTTAAAAGATATTTATTTATTATACAAATTTATAACCTATTAAAATATTCAACAATCAATTGCTGTTTAACGAAATGGTTGAAATTTCTGACATCACCTCTTCATTTTCTACTGGCACTTCAAATGTCAGTTTTACTGCAGCTTCTTGTTCGTTTATTGGTGGCATAGGATCATTCATGAGACAAGCAATGTTGTGCAATATTGCTGTAGCAATTACTAAGGCTTCAACTTTTTCTCTCTTTAATCTGATACCAAATGCTAAAACTGGGAATCTTCGTTTCCAGATACCAAAGCACCTTTCAATTGGGTTTGTTGTCCTTATTTGAGATTCGTTGAACAAATTTTCTGCTGGAGAAGGTGGATTTCTTAATGGCGTAATAAGGTACCTTCGAATGGCATAACCACTATCACCCACTAATACCTTATCTTCAAAATCACCTTGTTAAAATTTTGCCCTCATAGTAGAATTATTAAATATTGTCGAGTCATGGCTGCAACCTGGCCAGCGACACACAACATTTTGTAATTTTCCACTTGCATCACAAACCGCTTGCACATTATAAGAGAACCATTCTTTTCGGTTTCTGTATATTTCCGCAGCTTCACCTCCTGGATAGGCAATTTTAACGTGTGTGCAATCTAATGCTCCAATACATAGGGGAAACCTACTTATTTCATAAAACTGCTGGCTTACAAAGTTCATTTCTTCAACAGTACGAGGCATTTTAATAAACTCCCGATGGAGTCCAGCAATCGCACGAATCACTATTGCAACACTCCTACTAGCAGTGGCTTTGTCGACCCCCACAAAGGCACCAACAACTTGCAGAAAACTGCCTGTGGCCAAATACCGCAAGGTTATGAAGACTTTTTCTTCTGCCGATAAAGCATGATTTCTGAAAATCAAAATATATGTAGTACCTCAATAATCTGTTACAATTGAATGGAGATTTTTAAAAAACTTACTGGCGCGTGGATGAAGAGATTTGATTACGTATCCTGTTTTTAATAAATCGAACAGATTGTTTAATTAATCTAAATCTTCTAATAAACTCTCCGTCATTCCATACTTCGAATTGATTTGGTCTGTTTCTAAACTGTTGAGGTCTTCTCGGATGTTGAATAACATTTATCAACTCTTCTTCTTCAAAAATTCTTCATCGTCGGTTAAATAACCTGCAAGATTTTCCATTTCTGTTTTGTTATTTTGTTGACAAACACAGACAGGTTAAATTTAACCACAGAAATTAAGAACAGATGATCAATGCTACAAATGCGCAGGCTTCACTATTGCCAACATTCGCTACTACAAGTTCACCTGAACCCTTCTCAAATCCATATTGTACAACTGAAAGCGGCGAAATCACCGAGCTCAAGATGAACTTGGCTCAACTGAACCTATGCTTATGCCCGTATTCATAGTCACACACTCAAGGTAAGGGCCAAGGGTTACTTGGGTAAGGATCCCTCAGCACTCACCCTCATACGTGTTTCATAAACAACACTCGGAGGTCCCTTAGATGAGTTGCTGTGATGCGATGTTTTAAATGCTTTTGGGTTGGCAATATTTATATGCCCTGGGATGCTATTGGTTAACTACTGACCGCGCGAATTTCTTGGCGCGAGGGGATTTATGATTTATTCACAGGTGTTCGCAGCATGTTCGCAGCTCGCAGTAGATATTTGTCACAGATTATAGATAGTTAATATTTGTATTTGCCAATTGAACATGAAGAAAGTAATATTTAGTGAAAGAGAAAGATTGTTTTTAGTGCAGTTAGTAAGTGACGAAAAAGATATTATCGAGAATAAATGAACTGATGGCACTACAATCAAATTAAAAACCGATGCATGGGAAAGAATTAGGACGCTTTTTAATAGCCAAGGATTGTCTAATCGATCCACAAAACAATTAAAAAAATGCTGGGAAAATATAAAACAAAGGTAGGTAACATTTATTAATCTAGTTGAGATTGTGTGATTATGTACATATAAAAATTAAAACGTTTTTATAGAAAAAGAAAATTGAATACTACTATCAGACAGGAGTACCTTATGACAGGTGGTGGACCCCCGGTGAAAGTACTAGATGATCCTGTCATGGACTTTGTAGATGCCGCAGCTCCAAACTTAGATGTAGAGGTGCCTTGCCCTTGGGACAGCACTGCAGGATATAAAATGAAAGGTAAGTTACAAGAGTAGTTATCTTGATAATATAATACAAATTTGAGAAATCTGAAATAAATACAAAATTTAGATAGTAGCTACCTACATAGCGTAACATGTGAAATTTTTTTAGGTATTACTACAGACATCACGGAGGATACAGCCGGTGTCTCCGATACAAATCCTGTCGATGTTCCAGATAAAAATGTAATACCTGTTACTCCTCTCTCAAAAAAAAAGAAAATTAACTAATGAACTTCAGGATGGGCTAGATGAACATTCTCTTCGCAGTAAAAAAATAAAAGAAAGCATAATGCAACAAAGGGAGCTGCATAATGTTCGCATGAAAACAGCGAAAATTGAACAATTGTTGGCCATTCTGAAAGTTAGGCAGCAACTACAAGAAATGGGGGAAGACCTGGATGTAGAAAATATAGATTTTGATAATTTTAATCCAAAGGACCTATTATAAATATTTGTTTTGGGGTGCTTCTTGCCATTCCAACGGTGTCTTTATTGCACAAAAAAGACTGATTAGGTGTATGTTAGGAGTGTCAGTTTGAGAATCTTGTAGACATATAATAATAATAATAAATAATAAAAATGTCTTTATTTTTCTTTAGCAAAATTCACAATTTAAACATATTTATAAAACATTGGTTGGCGCCATTCGGCTGAAGCCGCTCTTCCATGTAACCAACCTAGCAAAAATACATATAGAGTAGGTAGATATAGTAAACAAGGATTTGAACACAAAAAACAAATGCACATTGAAATATAATGACATGAATACTAACGATTCTGACGGTCAAGTAAGTAGTTCTTAATTTGTTTTCGGAATGACAGAATTGTGGAAGTAGATTTAATATTTGTGGGTATGGCATTATATAATTTTGTAGCATTGTAGGTGAAGCCTCTCTCAAATTCGGTCGTAGAATGTTTAGGCACACTGTACAGATCCCGGTTACGCGTTGGGCATTCATGAATATCACTAGTTTTTATTAGTTTATTATAAAGATAAGTGGGCAACTTTACATTACTTATTTTATAAATTAAGCATAACAGATGAAATGTATATCTTTCCTGTAGTTTTAGCCAACCTGTACGCGGAAACACTGCAGATATATGATCAAATTTACGCAAATTAAGGGAATACCGTAAGCAATTATTTTGTATTTTTTGAAGGGTGTTCTTATCTTTTACGCGCATTGCAGGCCAATATATCACATCGCAATATGCGAGATGTGACAAAATAAGTGAGTCACAGAGAAGTAATTTTGTCTCAGTGTTTAAAAATTCTCTTTGCATATACAAAATTTTAAGTTTGTGAAATGACTTTTGAACCAACATATTTACATGAGAAGTGAATCTAAGATCAGTGTCTATGAAAAGTCCCAGGTTTTTGCATCCACTAACTGGCTTTAGTACTAGGTCGTTTATTTTTACAACAAAATTTTGTGGATTTTCTAAAAAATTCAGCCTATTTTTCCCGAAAATGAGAAACTGAGTTTTAGATTCATTTAAAATCAATTTATGGGCATTAGCAAAATTAACTATAGCTTCCAAATCTAAGTTAATGAAATCGGCAGCAGCAGCATATTTATCTGGGTGAAAAGAAAAATACAGTTGGGTATCATCTGCGTACTGATGAATACTGCAATATTTTAAACAAGAGTAGCAATCCGCTGTATAAATAGAAAAAAGAATAGGACCAAGTATACTCCCTTGAGGAACACCTTGCTTGATATTATGGAAAAAAGAAGTCTTACTGTGTGAGACAACTCTTTGCCTGCGATTTGCCAAATAGTTGATAAAGAATAAATACGCGAGTTCACCAATACCGAAGAAGTGTAATTTATTTAACAAAATGTTATGATCTAAGGTATCGAAGGCTTTACTAAAATCAAGTAGTATTAAAGAAGTACACAAACTTTTATCATTTGCCCGAAATATATCATCTGTTACCTGAAGTAAGGCTGTGGTAGTGCTATGCATTTCTCTAAATCCCGACTGAACTGATGGAATGATTTGATTTTTAATTAAATGATCATTCAGTTGTTCCCGCACAATTGTTTCTAATACCTTCGACATTGCTGGCAGAATACTAATTGGTCGATAATCTGACATAGCTGTTGGGTTTGTCTTTTTTGGAACTGGTATAACATTAGAATCTTTCCAGACCACAGGAAAGGCACCTGTTGAGAGACATTTATTCAATATAAAAGTAAAATGATCAATTAGACAAGGAAATATGTACATTAACATTTTTTTATTAATTCCATCTGAACCCTTTGCCTGTGTAGTAATTTTATTGATTATTTTTCCTACTTTTTCTGAGGTAACCAACTTAAAATAATTAATTTTTTTTAAAAAGGGGGCTGTCTCATCGTACTTCCGCAAGATTGCATTATAATCGCTGCCATGTCTAGGTTGAGGTATTTCATTGGATAGAAAGTCATTAAATGATTGGGGATCGACATCAGTAGTATTATTTCTGCTCTCGGTGACATTAAGATATTTCAATGTTCTCCAAAATGCTTTTGGATCGCTTTTAAATTTATATTGCAAAAACGCCCTTTTTTCTGCCTTAACTGAACGGTTGACTAAATTCCGTAAAGATTTATAATAATTATTACAGGATTCAGTTTTGTGTTTTTTAAATTTATTATATGCCTCGTTTTTTAGTTTAATCATTAATTTAAGATTAGGCGTAAGCCAGGGCGCAGGCTTTTTGGTAACTCTTACAGTTTTTTGCGGAGCATGTGTGTCAAAAACTAGCAATATATTGGAGTTCCAAAATTCCAACATCTCGTCCACAGAATCAAGTAAATGTAAAGTCTCCCAGCTCATCAGTTTAAGATCATTAATAAACGCTTCATAATCGAAATTTGAAAAATCTCTATATGTTACAAACTTACATTCCTGTTTAGTTTTTTGCACTTTTAAGTCACATTTGACAATAGAGTGGTGAGAAATTGGTTCCATATCAATAACATGAGTATCATTAACTATGTTAGAATCAGAAACAATTAACAAGTCAATTAACGATTGAGAGTTACGTGTTTTGTGTGTATATTGAGTAATTATCTGCTTAAAATCAAATTTTTTTAATAAACAATCAAGTTTACGGAAGTTTATACTATTTCTATCCAAATAATTAACGTTTAAGTCACCACCAACTATAACATAATCATACTCGGGAATAAAATTAACTAAAACATTTTCTAAGTGCTCTAAACCAACAGGAAGATTTGTGGAAGGTGGTCTATACAGAGTACCCAAACAAAACCTCTTACCAGATATCTTCACCGAGATCCAAATACTTTCTAAAGGACTATCAACGAAATTAGGAACATCCAGTACCTTGAATTTGATATTATTTTTTATATAGAAAGCCACGCCTCCACCTCTGCTACAGCGGTCATTACGTACTAAGTTATACCCACAAATTTTTACACCATAATCCGGGAAGGATGTATTCAACCAAGTTTCTGAAACTCCAACTATATCCAAAGAGTTTCCTAAAACAAATTCCGAAAACAAATCAAAACCAGTAAAAATGGATCCGATATTAAAATGTGAAAAATTTAAGTTTGTGTTCTTATGTTGCATAACAAAAATAATCATATTTCGTGTCTAAGAGGTCTCCTTAACTAAGTTAATACAGCCTCGTACAGAAGAAATTATTATACAGTTTTACAGTTATACAGTTTTTTTATATACCTACTTAGTTAAACTCAGCGAAACATTGTAGCATAAAATTTGTAACTACAGCAGATATATTCAGCAGATATATATTCAGTTGTTATAATATTTTAACGTTGCCTTCTCTGTTTCTTGTTTTTATATGAAATGTGTTTGTACGTTTTTATTAATAAAAGTAAGTTCGACTACAGATATCAAATACATTCGATTAATACTCGGCAAACTAGTCAATTTAATGTACCCTTCGGCCGATGTAAGATATCTTTTAATACACCCAACTGTTTAGACTTAAGAATGTTCAATAGGTTACCTAATGAAATTAAAATGTGTTCCTCTATCTATAGTTTTAAAAGGAGACTGAAAAAGTATCTAACTGATAAATGTTTTTATACTCTAAATGAATATTTTGATAATTAGTTTAACTCTGGCAGGCATAGCCATTGTCACCTAGCAGAAGTCCTGGAATTTGATGCAGTTCAAATCGGGCACGGACGGCATTGCGATTGAAAATTACACTGTCGTGTGTTGATCCAGGATGCCTTATGACGATATCCAATATTTCTAAACGAGGACTACATATAGCCTACAAAAAAATTTACATTAAAATCAATATGCTTTACCAGAAAATGTTGTATTGTACCTGAACATTTAATGAAAACCAACCATTCCTATTCCGAAACACTTCTCCATTGTCTCCTCCAGGATTTGTTATTTTAATATGAGTACAATCGATACAACCAGACACCCTCGGAATGTTTGCAATTCTATAAAAAGCAGCTGTATTTTCCGCAATGCCATTTTCATGTTGTGGAAAATGAATATATTCATTTAAATGTTCTGCTAGACACACAGAAACATTCTTGATAATCCTACATACAGTGGATTGGCTGAAGCCACGAATATCCCCATGAATTAACTAGGACAGTCATTTAAAGTAGCTTTATATTTTCTAAATATGTTAGTATGAGTACCTACCTGAAAACTGTTGCTACCATAAAATCGCAGTGCAATTAAGAGCTGCAGAACTGGTGGTACTGGCAAACCTCGGTTGGTATCTTTTAAAAGACGGTGTTGAATTAAAGGTAGCAAAGTATCACGAACACAATTTTTTTGAAATCTATATCGCCTTTGAAATTCATGTTCCTCAAATATCTCCATAGGATTTTGTGCGTCTCTTATATATTTTTTAGGCAAGCGAATAACCTCTAATTCCTCATTGTCACTTTCAAAAAGATCGTCAAACTCTTCCATATTTAAATGTTTATTAAACACCGTAATACAAAATACAAGTTCTCAAAATAAACTCGATAGAAAAGAAAAACATATAAGAATGGAACCATAGACAAGAACATAACCTATAAACATATTCTGTGCTATAAACAGTAAACACGCACTTAAGGGTGGTCTCAAGCTCCCTTGAGTTGAGGGCGATTTTTATCACCGTTCACTCATTGAGTGGGGTATATGAAACGCCTGAGTAACCTCAAGCAGCCCTCAGACTCACACTCACCCTCAAGGGTCGACTGTCGACTATGAATACGGGCATTAGTGGTTATTTTTACAACCGGGCCTTAATAAACCTGTGCTATTTTGATTGAATTGTCCTCTTCTGTTAAGATATAATTGTGATGACTATCGTTTTGGTTTTTTCTTTTTTTTCTTCTTTAATGCACTGCTCAAAATTATAAAATACGCAGCGCTTTCACCATCAGAATTTGAATCGGCCATATTTTAAAAGCGACTGACAAAACAAGAATGCTCGCCACATTCTACGGATCGATGCCGTATAACGCCTCGTGCGTCCACTATTCAGGAACCCGAACTTCCCGTATCTGGAGGCAAATGATTCGTCCTCGGGTTGCCTCATTCGCGTTCGTGCTCATATGCGTACCCTCCTTTACACTTAATTGCATGTAAATTCACTATTATGAACAGTTCATGTGTGAGGTTAATTAATTCTGTCAAAATATTTTTATTTAATTAAAACTCTAATCTATAACCAGGCCGGGAAGACTGCACTAGAGTCTAGAGATTTTTTGTTAATCAATACCAGACTACACTAATTGACCTTTTCCACGTGATGTCTGCAGTAACTGTCAAAATTCGAAAAACAGCTGATTGCGGTCCAAGTTTGGTATTGTGTATATGCGAGAATCACGATTAAAAAGGATTTTGTGAGGTAAAAACAGAATAAAACGACCAAAATTCGTATGAGTGTAATGTGCCAATAACGCTTCGTGTGCTACGTGAAGAATAACGCTGGTGGTTAACTAAAAATGCCTCGATTTTGTGCTATTTATAGATGTTCGAATCGAAGTAACCGTGAAAAGGACAAGAAATTCTTTGGATTTCCCGGTGTAAGGGACAGGAGAGGTTGAGAGTTGGTTGAAGGCAAATCAAGGAGGATATTGTGGTTGAAACCCATCCGCAGGGAGGATTTAACAGAAGAAACATTGCGAAATGCGTCAGTGTGTTCAGATCATTTGTTATCAGGTGGTTTTGTAGTGTTGTTGCTGCTAAATTTATTTATATAAAATGCGTATTTTACAGAATATCCAGCTCCGGATGGTCAAATAAACGATCCTGATTATGTGCCTAATCAAAATCTTGGATATGTATCAGGCTCTTCAATTTCCGATAAAGCTGTCGCAAAATACAAAAGGAGCAGGAAAAGGCTACAAAAAGACAGTTATCTGTACAGGTAAGTACCTAATAATTTTAACCTATACATACATAACCTAATATATTGTCAGTGTAAAACAAGTTAGCGTGTGGTAAAATTTATTCCAAATACTAATGTGCAATCAAAAAAGTATAAAACAATGAATTTATTAGTGGTATGATATTCTTTTAGCTGTTACATTCTTATAATTCATTATTGTAAAAGTACTGTAATGGTTTGGGTAGAATAACTTGACATTTCCGATTGAAAGATTAAAGTATTACTAATGGTTGCAATGTGTACAGTTCTGTGTTGGACTTGAATTACCAGTAATCGAACTGTAGTAGCAAATGCATATATGTATTGTGAAAAAGAAAGTACTAAGTTAATAATGGTCATACATATTTTAGGAACCAATGGTTGACGCAGAAATGGAATATTCAGAACAAGAGCATAATGCAAATTCAGAAGGCATTACTAGCAATGAAAAGGAATTCACAGCTGTCGAGCAGACATACGCTGACAAATCTGTTCAAACCGATGCAATACTTGCCGATGCATTACTTAACAAAGAATTGTATGAATTGCGAGAGTCAGTAACACAGTATAAGTTCGGCACAGAAGCCTTTCGACATAATAATAAGAAGACTTTGTATTTCACTGGCATTCCAACATTTGCTGCGTTAAATAGTATATTTAGTAGATTAATAGAACCTTATATTAAAATTACCCCTCGCAGTGCGATTCAAGATAAATTTACACAATTTATTATAACCCTTATGAAACTTAGGTTAAATATAGATTAGTTGTCCTACTTATTTAATGTAAGCGTTCAAACTATTTCTAGAATATTTCATAGTACAATAAAGATATTGTATGTTAAACTAAAAAAATTCATTATGTGGTCGTCTAAAAAACAACTTATTAAGAGCATGCCGCAGTGTTTTAAGGAAGCATTTGGCAGTCGAGTAACTGTAATAATTGACTGTTTTGAAATTAATATTGAGAAGTCCAAGCATCTGGAAGCACAATGTACTACATGGTCGTCGTACAAATCACATAACACTGTTAAAATATTAATTGGAATAACTCCGGTTGGATCAATTTATTTTATATCCCAGCAGGGTTTTTACACTAATCTTTAAGACGTCTTAAATATGGGCTTTTGGACATAACTATGTCTTATAGTTAACTTCACGCTGATTTTCTAGTCACATCCGATATTTTGGAATTTTACTAATGACTTTGTCTACAAATTGGTCTAAAATGCGAGACATTTCTTTAGCTCCTACGTATTTTTGCATACTTAGAGTAAAATATGGCTTTTGTGCCTCATTTGCTATTTTTTATTGAACACGAAAGACGAAGATATGATATAAGGGAATTAAACGTGTAGGAGACATTTAAGAGACAACAATAATCTTTTTGTGAGGGCCTTAGAAATTCTGCGCCTTTTTCATGTAGACAAGGACAGTGCACGATATTTAATAAATAGATTGACCCCCGCTTTGGGTTTACAGATCTGATGGATTAGCTCCACAAGTAAAGGCGAGTAAAATAAATGAAGCTAAAATTTCTTAATGAGTACCTAATATACCTAATATGTAAAATATATATTTTAGTAACCCTTCGATTTCTGTCTCATGGAGACAGGGGTTGTGGGGCAAGTATTTTGTAATTCCATTTTCAATTCAGTTCAAAAATATACACTCAAACACTGGTTTAAAAACTCGTTTTTCCTTTTGAATGCACAAATTTTAAGGTTATATTCCTTTTAAACTGTGGTTAGATATGTTTTCTTCCTCCTCTTCCAACTAAAAATATAAATGACTGCGACGTTGCCATATTGTGGGGGCTGAAACTTCTTTAAGTCCATGTTAATTATAGACGGTCTTAAAGGAATAATAGTGTAATACAAGGAGTCTATAATTTTGGAGGCTTAAAATGAATTAGCCTGTCTTTTGTCTTCAGTTTAATACAATTAGTATAATAACCCCGCAGATATATCAAGGCCGCATTAATGATAAACAGATTACCGAAGAATGTGGTATCTTGGAAAAGTTACAGCCAAATGATTTAATTTTGGTAGACAGAGGTTTTCTAATCAACGAATCTGTTAGTTTGCGGCTGGCAACAGTAAAAATGCCAACATTTCTTAAAGGAAAAAAACAACTCGACCCACGAGAAATAGAAGAAACACGTCACATAGCACATGTAAGAATCCATGTTGAACGGGTAATAGGTGTCTTAAAGCAAAAGTACACCATTTTCCACAACATCTTACCTATATATTTAATGAAGAGAAAAGCTGACGACATTAAAGTGTTAAAGCACATGAAAACAAGTTCACAATTTTTATTAATTTTAAGTAAAACAGACAAGTAACACAAGTATTATATGATACGCAAATATAACGATCAGTATTACACACAATAAGCAAGCACATCCGTCACTGATTTCTCTTGTTGTCTTCCAGAATATCCTAAAGCAAATAATATTGCAGCGACATGTGTGCATGCTTCTCCCAATCCTGCACCACAAGTACAGTGGGGCGATAAAATATCTCCAGTTTTGGAGAAAATAAGCCATGAGGATAAGCTAGATCATGTTTTCAGTCAATTGTTCATAGTTTAAAAAATGTAAGTCTCACCTTTCCAATAACACAAAAGTAGTTATTAATTTCCTTGGCTTTAATCTGCTCGATCCAACTGCATGCAAATTGTGCAAATGCATCTAGGCTTTTGTAAGCACGAATTTCCTGTTCCGTGTGGAGACTTACACGAAATATAAAAAAATCGGTGATTGCTTCTGAGGTCACCTTTGGCAGGTAGTCGAGAGGTAATGTCAATGTTTTTATTTCCACCTTGTAAGGGTCTATTCCACCTTGTAAGGGTCTTGTAAGGGCCAAAATTTCTAGTTTTGCCACATAATCGGTTTTTTTTGCTCATCTCTAAGCTGCTTGGCATAATTACTCAGATTCTCAAAAGACATAGTTTCCTGAAAATGATTAACGATTGATTAGACACATGTGTTTATCAATAATATAGGTTATGTCAAATTTACAAGTTAAAAACACCTTCACAAAATCGTACACAACTCAGGAGAAAACACCATAACGAACAATAAATGAATAATATAGAGTCAAACTTAAAAATTAAATGCACATTCACAAAATCACACGAAATCACGAGAAAACATCATAAACACCATATAACACCGTAACAATAAATGTATTAGTGGCCCGTAATCAGCTGTTCTGTGCACAGGATGTGACGTGAGCGTGATGTCATTGGAAATGCTCAATTATCACGGAAACCTCGGAAGCATTCGGCACCTTTCGGAGATTGAGTGAGCTTTGTCGAGTGGCGGGGGTAGCGCTAAAATTTTAATTTGCGAACAACGCATAAACAAGTACCTGTGCAAGGCAAGCGTCATAACCATACATTTTGCAGTTAGTTGCCGCTTTTTTCAGTATTTTATGTACGGTTGCCGCCTTTTTCTAGACTTATGTCTTTGATCGCCGTGTGAGTACCAATTTCCGAAGCTCTTCGCTTTTGTAATTGGTTTTGTTCTATTGTGCGAAAAATATTGCGCTTATAGTTTATAACAATTAGTGAAAAACATTAGTATCTATAATTTCTCAATTTTGAATCAAACACGAACATGGAAACTCAAACTTCCCAGAACCAAACTTGTCCATTCTGCAATTTGGAGTTTTCGTGTGTTTCAGCAAAGAATACACATGTAAAACATTTTCATAACCAACAAGATTCCAATGCTAAGAAATCACATATTATTTGCCCATTGTGTACTGAAAATAAGTTAGTTTGTGGAACGTATAATAAACTAGGAGAAGGAATAAATATAAAAATCTGGCAAACAGGTAAATTATTTTATTGTCCAAAAAGTATGTATAAGTAGAAATAAATACTATATAATCCTAAAATATGATATCTGTTTACTTTAAAATACCTAGTCTACATCTGTAAAATTCTGGACATCACATGTAGGCCACGAAGAGGAGATTAGAAGTCAGCACTTGTCAAAACTTGAAAAAACTGAAATAGTTACAAAGTTATGTAGTGGTGTAACCATAGACAGAATTATATCTGATGCCAGAAAAGTAATGACTAAGAAAATTCAAAGAATAAATAAGCTGAATAGAAATGATGTGTCATATTTAATCAAGAAACATAATGTAATGAAGAAGAAACATGAAAATAATATGATTGCTGTAGTTCTAAAAGTGGAAGAATGGAATGCCAATGGAAAAACCCATTGTTTTTTTTTCAACCAACAGGGTATGTTTTACTACTATATTTATTACAAATAAATTCAATGAAAATAAGGTATATTGCATTTCTTCATAAAAAATGTAATCGTTTTATAAAAAAAGTGTACCTACGTAATTTTAGATACAAATAACTTCTTTTTTTTATCGTAGGTGAAAGTCATCCAGTATTGCGGGTAGATGATTTTTGCATAGGATTTATGATTGACACCATGGAATGTAAATTAAAGGATTTCTGTAGAATATGTGTAGATGGAACACACTGCACGAACCAGAAGGGAATGGATTTAACTGTCATGCTTGTAAAAGATGATAGAAATACGGGTTTTCCAGTGGTTTTCTTTTTAAGTAATAGATTAGATCAAGTAGTTCAAGAGGTTTTTTTGCAGGCGCTGCTGGATAAAGTTAAAGGCGTGATACAGCCCGAGTATTTTATGACAAATGATGATGCAAAATACCACAATGCATGGGTAAAAGTAATAGGAACCGCACCAAGAAGACTTTTGTGTAGCTGGCATATCATTAAAAATTGGGTGATTCAAGGAAGATCTAGAGTAAGAAAATTAATAGACAAAAAAATGTATTTTCTATTTTTCTGTGTAACATACTTACTTATTATTATCTTATATGTTAAGACTATTTTTTTCTTTAAATTAGGAATGAAGGAATCAAAAAAACAATGAAGGAACTTTAAAGAGAATACTTAATGAAACCAATATAGAGAAGTTTGCAGAACTGACTGAGAAGTACTTTGAGAGACTGCAAAATGCTGATGAACATGTGTTTTTGAATTATCTCCAGAAGTATATTTTTTTGTATTATAACTACTAGAATTTCACGAAAAAAAAGTTTTAACCTTTTTAAATGTTGACATATACAATATACATATACAGATAAACATTTTTTTAGATCTTATTACCAGAGTGAAGAGAGGATAGCTATGTGGGCACATTGTTACAGAATAAATGCTAGTATAAATACAAATATGGCATTGAAAGACTTTTGGAAGAAATTTGGTTGATGGAAAAATGTGGTAAAGGATTCTGAAGGTTTGCTTGTTTTAACCAATATTTCCACTTTATTTAAATAATTCATATTTCGATGTAAATATTTTTTCTTTATAGATGGAAAGACCACACTCGAATACTTATCGGGACAGACTTGTGATTAAAGCACATAAACTTGCACAAACAATGAAAACAAACAATATAGAGGTACTAGAGGTAGGATTTGTCGAATTTCAGGTAAAGTTTTCAAAAGTGAGAATTTTTACAAAATATGTTATAATGAATTATGTGAGACAGAATGCAAAACTTCATATTGTAAAATATGTAAGGTCTGTACTCATCGATATAGATGTAATTGTCCAGAATATGCCAAAAAAGCTACCATGTGTAAACACATACATTTGGTATGTTTGTACGAGCAGAGGCAGGGAAGCGAGTCTGTTTTAGGTGACGTTGCGAAATTACTTTCGGAGGAAAAGTCATCGGACATTAAAGAGGGACATAACGAGGAAATTAAAAACTTTATTGAAGAGAAGAGATTTGAAAGCCAAAGTTAATTACGATAGGTGAAAACACAAAGAGGGAGGCAGAAACTAAAACTTTGACAAACTTTTAAAGATTCTTAAATTATAAGCGGTACAAAAAGTAATGGAATCATTTTTGCAAGGTATTGTATGATCTAAAAATTTAGCTGGAGCTAAATAATGGAGCGAGAAAATAGATCAGTGGTGCATAAAAGGAAGATGGAAAATCAAACTTTCTTTCCAACAAAGAGAAAGAAATAAATCATATTGGTTAAGGGTCTTGATATTTATTTTGCATGGCAGATAATAGTGACAGGACTTGCTTTTGTATTTTATAATTATTCTGAAATATCATATTATTGTAATGGCAGGTAATGGTGAAGGGCTTGCTTTTGTATTTTATAATTATTATGAAATCTCTTATTCTTGTAGTTCTGGTTTAGGTTTTATTTAGTTTCTAGGTTGTACCAAGTATAAACATTAAAATATATAAATATGTACATATCCTGTAGGGGCATAAGCTAAAAATTATTTTACCTTTTTTATAATACATTCAGAATGATCTATTAGTATGTAGGATAATAAAGGGTTAAAAAAAAATAATAATCACTCATAAGTTTCTTCTACCGAGTTGTAATCGAAACTGTGGATTTCTTAAAGCTAAGTAAGTTTAAATAAAAGGCTTTAATATTATGTACATGTTTTTTATTTAATATAGTATTGCATTCAATAACTAATTGAGAGCAATTTTTTTGTTATTGCTTCTGTGGTAGTCCTAGAATTTGTCAAGGGGGGGGCTAAGATTGTTTTCATTATACAAAACCAAAATATTAAAAAATATAAAATCAATTATACCTGTTATACATTCAAATTAATAATAGGTAAATATAAATTTTAACGCAATTTAGTGCAACTAAAGGATTTTACTAGCTACCTACTGTCCTCAAAAGAAAACTCCAAATTACAGAATGAGAATGGGCAAGTTTGTTTCCATGTTCGATTTTAAAATTGCGAAATAACAGATACTAATAAGTGTTTCACTAATTAACTATATAAGCCCAATATTTTTCACACAATAGGACAAAATGATTTACAAAAGCGAAGAGCTTCGAAAACTGAGTTACGGCGATCAAACACATAAGTCTAGAAAAAGGCGGTAATAAACAACTGCAAAATCTATGGTTATGGTTCTTGTTTATGAGTTGTTCCCAAATTTAAATTTTCGCGCTACCCCCACTTCTCCAAAAAGCTCCCGGATCACCGAAAGGGGCCGAATGCTTCCGAAGTTTTCGTCATAATTAGTGTCGTCTATCAATACCAATAGGTGCAATGTTGGTTGCCTATACTTGCGGACACGTGGCTTTTGGACATTTATGGAATTTTCCGTTCCGGTTCCGCACTTAAATAACAAATATTTCCCCTTAAGCTGCCACACATCTTTAAAATTTTAATTGTTTTCTACGAATTATTTAACTCTGAAGGAGATTCGGTTATCGATGACTCAGCAGATCCTGATTATAGCCCGTTCAAGTAATAGTTCGGTAATTTGTAGATCTTCTCCGTTTCTTAATGCCAAAATGAATAAAGTATATTTTTTAGGAAATATCCCTGACATCTCCTCAAATATTTTGTTTTTGTTGTTTTGAAACTGAAATAAGTGTTATTCATTCACGAGGTTCCCCTATATTTTCTAGGCCTGAACGTGTTTCTTCACCTGAATCTGTTGACATTCTTGAAACTGAAGAAACCGATACAGCTTCAAGTATCAACAATCAAAATTCTTCAAATACTGAATCAAATCCAACTATTTCAATAACAAAGACGATAATGTAGTGATTATATCTAATTCTAATAGAAAAAATAAAACAGTAATTATGTATGTTTTTGTAGTAATTATGTATTGCATTTTCCTAGACATAGAAAAGGCGCCTCGAATAATGTTATATCGGACATTTTCCCAATATCGAGGTTATAGTGGAATAACGTTGTATATGAAGGAACAAAGACGATGCCAGAGTCGGTTGGTTAGATTTCGTATCGTAGGGAGGGGATACGACAGCAAGCGGACAAGTGCGTGGAAAAATGTTGTATATTCGTTTAACATGGCCGACGGACCGAACGTTGTTCTTACACCAAGTGCGGTAAAATCCCTATATAAGACTAGAAAACGTAAAATAAACCCCGATAACTGGACGGACAACAAAAGAAAAGTATTGAAACAAAGTGGTAGGCAATATACAAGTCGCGACGGTACGCAGAGACCCGCTAAACCACTGCCAAAAGAGGTAATGGAATAACGTTGTAAGTGATTTTATTTGTTTTACCACTTCATTTGTTTATTTCAGGGGAGAGTATGTCAATGCAAGACAACAAAATGTGACTCATTGCAGCATGATGCAATGCTTGAATTTTTTAATAAGTTTGACAAGTTAAATCATTCACAACAAACTGAGTATTTAATAAGGGAATGTATTGCTCTGTGTGATGTCAAACGTTGAGTGGTAGCTGAAGACGTATCACGACGACATTGCACGTTCAAGTACTTTGTAAAATCTGGTTTGGCAAAAGTTCAAATTTGCATGAAAAGTCTATGTAATATTTTTTCTATAACACCCAGACGTGTTCAAATGGTGCAAGAAAAAATGAAGCAACCTGATGTTTCCACAAGTCATTTAAAAGGTAAGCATACGAATCGTCCTCACACAATTCCACATGATATAAAAGACCTAATTCGCGAGCATATTAGGTCTGTGCCTGCTCAAGAAAGTCATTATAGCCGACAAAAAAATGTAAATGTCAAATACCTCTCTGCTGATCTGAGTATCCAAAAGTTGTAAGAATTGTTTAAAATTAAATATCCAAATAACAAAGCCAGTCTACACCTCTACAGAGAAATATTTAATACAGATTTTAAGCTTCGATTTGGTGCCCCCCGAAGCGACGCATGTGCCAAGTGTGATTCATTTTATGTACAGCAAGTAAATGCTCGGAATGAGGACGATTGATAAGAATCCAAAATGAAAGTGAGTTGCATCACAGGAAGGCTGAAAGTGCTTATAGGTCATTAAAAGAAGATACAGACTGTGCCAAAATCGATTCTAGTATCATAGTTTTATGTGTTGACTTACAGCAAGTTTTGTTCTGCCCAACGCTGACTCATTCCAATGTAAAAGACAAGCTTATCAAAGGCAGCTATCAAATTACAACTTTTCCATTCACGATGTTGGGACAAATGAAGCCACAATGCATTTGTGGGATGAGACAGTAGCCAAAAGTGGATCAGCTGAAACTGCTTCGTGTTTGTTAGCCTATATCATCAACAAGTAGGTATACACCTTTGCATATTGGATTGAAAAGAAAGCTAATAGTTTAGCTAGTTTAACAATAATTTTAAAATATTGACTTTATTGCGCCATCTTGTCATATGGGGATACTTCACTGAAGTCGAACAGAAGTTTTTGTGTAGCGGGCACAGCTTTCTCCCATGTGACCGAAATTTCGCTCTAATAGAGAAGAAAAAGAAAACTGCTGGAGTCCTGCATCCTTTTCAGTGGGTTGAAATAATCGCCAATGCGCGACCAAGTAAACCTTTTTTAGTTAAAGTTATGAAACAAGCTGACTTTCGAGATATCTCTGAGCTAGAGAAACAAAACCAGAGACCCAGCGCTTTCAAGATCACAGAAGCAATGTGGATTCTTATCAAGAAAGATGATCTTACATCAGTTCACGTAAGAAAATCGCACAATATCCTCCAACCTTGGACTATATACTGCATTAAGAAAAAAAGATCTCTTACTCGTGTTCCTGTGCCAACAATGTTGCCACTACTATATCAGGAGATAATACCTCTGAAAAAGCTAAAGAAAGATAATCTTGTTGACGTGGCAAAATATATAAAGGATAAAGAAATACAAAATTTTTATATAAATTTATCTGTCGAAAATGTATAATATATGTTCTTTAAAACAGAACTGTTTTACTTTTATTTTAGCAAATTAGAAAACGCGAAACAGCCCATTTACAAAATGGAATAACGTTGTAAGTGCAAAATATACAACGTTATTCCATTTGCAATGCAAAAAAATTGCAACAACTACAGCCTATAGAATAAAATATTCGTTTTACTTATTTTAAATTTATATAATAATTGTGTCACAACTAAATCATAAAAAAATCTAATATTATTTTAAGCATGCAATTAAACGTTTTTTTCCTCTCCTGTAAAAATTAATTTTGGCACTTACAACGTTATTCCAGGCGCCTCTTCAATATGTCTATATGACATAATAACCACATAGAAGTACAGAAGCTTTTCGCATTACCCCCTCGAAGTAAAAAAAGGTTGTACTTACTTTACTTTCTAAGAAAGAGAGGTAATTATGAAAATAGTATTGAACTAATTAAGCCAATTAGGAAAGGTTCAGAAGAAACTAATTACCTACCGTGCATACATTGCTTGGGCTTTTACTCTGCCAAGAATTTATGGTGAAATTGTAAACAGTGTGATGATAATCCAGCTAAAGGAACATCTACGAGAAATTCCAAATCAGAGGCTCAAATTTTTTTAATACGCCTCTTAAAAGTAGATCCGCAATTAAATACAGATGTTTTAGGCACGATCCACCTACATGTGCATTTGCTTCAAGGTATCTGAAAATTCACCGAGATTCCAGTAGCATCTAGGAAAATGCGAGAAATGGCTAGGCTACTTATAGAAGCAAGGAAAATAAAACCCTCTATTAGAGATCTTATTGATGCACTATAATCAATCGGAGCATAATGATGTTTTAGTGTGTGCCACTAAAGCTTCAACCAAATACAATCCAGAAAACCAGTCATACCAAGCTGTAACCTTTGCATTATGCAAGATTAAGAGACTTCTTACAAAATTTTGATGAAAATGTAAGTAACATGGTAGGGATGACATATTTATAGTGCTCTTATTTTGATTAAAAGTTATATTATAAGGATACATAGTGACATATATTGGTATGGTTTTTAATAATAATGGATATTAATGAACATCAGAATAGGTAATAGGTACCTATAGGTGTTGCAATTGGCAATAATAATTATTATCATTATTTTTTCTTCATTGCGATTCAAATATTTTATTTTTACAGGAGTTTCATGACGGTTTTCTAAACGTTACATCGCCTGAATTCCCAGAGGAGATATTGAAGAACATCAGATCGTTACTGCAGGAGTTCCAAATGTTGGATTTGATGATAAATTGATTTTACATAGAGAGCAAATTTTTCAAGAATTTTTAGAAGCGGTGAAAAATCACCTGGTGAATTTCAGTACTCTTAATATAGAGGTAATTCTACCAAATGGAAAGCCAGAACTTGCAGAGGATTTTGGTGGAGTGTTTCGGGATGTTTTATTTACATTTTATGAAAATTGTACAGAAGGTACAGATTATAAAGTGCCTATTATACGCCACGATTTTGGCAAGAAAGAATGGTAAGCTGTGGCTAAAATTTTAGTGGGTGGTTATGAAAGAGATTCATATTTTCCTATTAGGATACCACCTGTTTTTTATAAACAATGTTTTAAAGAAATTATTATTAAAACCGAATTAGTTGACAACTTTTTGCATTATATCAGTGAAACTGATAAGAATATTTTAAACCTTGCTCTAAATGACTTTACTAGTGTAAATTATGACAATTTGTTGGGTGTATGCACATTATTTAAAGCAAAATGGTTACCTACATCAGAAAACATACATCATTTAATTGAACAAATAGCTGAGCAAGAAATGTTACAACGTTCAACATTTATTATTCAATGTATTGTGCCTCACTTGCAGAGTATATCAAAATCCGTTAATTTGGACCAACTGTATAAAAACTTATCACCCACAGTAAAAAACATGTTTCTTATCTCTTCTGGAGATAATTTATCAGAAGTGAACAACACAATTTATAATTTTCTTTTAAAATACATTAAAGAAAGTGATGAAAAAACACATTGTGCCTTTTTACGATTCTGCACAGGTTCAAATCTGTCTAACCATAAGATACAAATTGATTTTATTGATTCCGAAGGATTTGGTAGAGTACCTATCGCACATACTTGTAGTAAATTGCTGCAATTACCAAAATCTTACAAAACATTTGTCGAATTTAGAAGTGAATTAAACTCATTATTAATCTCAGGTGTGTAATAACCATCTCCTTCAATAGAATCCATTTAATATTTTTTGTTTTCCTTATTTAACTATTACTAATAGTATACAGTTTTCATCCATAGTTATCTTCAATATTGTTCCTCTATTACGACTGTTCTAGTATTATTAGAAATATATATTGTGGACCATTTTAGTGTTACATGTAGATTTGTTATCTCTTGCTATTATTAGATATACAAAAATGATTGTTAAGTGGAGAAAGTTTGGGGCGTCTATTAGAAGTTCAGAGATATGCGCAGAGAGGCTCCTTCAATGATTTCTATGAGCACCATATTAAAATTATTTCATTTGTAAAATGTATGGAATGCTTTAGCGAGTTAGTGTTTTATAAAAATTCTGAGCATGCACAGAAAGAAATTGGTAGCACGTTGAATGGTCAAAAATTCTAGTTTTTTTTTGTATTTTTATTAATCACTATCGTTTGTGTAGTATAAAATAAATATAAATAATATAAATATGAAAAAATTAAAAAATATCGTTAGTACATTTTTCATGTAAATTTTAAAAATTAAATTATTCAGTATGGTGACAAAAATCAACAAAGTTCATAACGGTTTAAAAAATCGGAAACGTCGACAAGAATGCTGTAAAAATGTTTTACAATTTTGAAAATAAAAAGGTAGAGGCAATTAAAAAGAAATATAATTTTTATGTGTTTTCAAAAGATCTGAAAATCAAGAATGATACGATAGCACCACTTCGCGTACGCCTCTGAACTCCTAATACAATTAATTGTCTAAAAGCTTTCCCCATTTAACAATTTTTCTGTCTAATAATAACAGAGATAGCAATACATGCACCACCAAATTAGCCACTGTATTTGTTAAGTGATAAATCAAGATGTGTTAAATGTGTTTAAAGGGCGAACTTTCAATGTAGATAACAGAATTTTCATTTTGATATCAATGTTTAAAAAAATGTGGTTATAGTATGCGAAAGGTCGGCCTTAAAACTTTAGTAAGTATGTGTAAATACAAATTATTATTTTTCTAAGATATATAAGATGTAATATTAATAAGTAGGCACTTAAAACTTGATGTGTCCTTTTTACTTATTTTACAAGAACTTTCTTGAAGTGCAATTTAGAATAAGTTGTTTTTTTTATAAAAGTAGTACCTGTACTTTATATAAATGTTTTAATGAAGTTTTTTATTTGAAAAATAAAACACAAGTAAAAGTTCAGTTTTAAGTTTATTTGTTATTTTATTATACAGCTATTTTGTTAACTTATAATTTTAAAGTTCTAAGATATAACTCAAAATTTGTGTATTGTCTGTAACTTATTGGTGGTGTCCCATTGTAATTCACAATAGCATGATTTTGTGTATTATAGCCACCTATAAGACAAAACTACATAATATGTAGTTTTGTAAAATCTTAGTTTTTTTGATCTACATATTATGTAGATCAATATGTAGATAATGCTTATATGCAGATAAAAATTCAATTGAAGTGTCTTCGATTTGTCTCGAAATGGTATTGTATTTGGATTGCATTTGTATAAACATTATGTTATCTGCATGTTGTAATATAATTAGGTTTAGTGCCAACATGAGTAGAAACTGAAAAACAATTGTTAAATCATTATGCATATAGATAACATAATTATGATTCACATATTTTCCAAATGCAGTGGTTTTTTGGGGCAAATTTAAAATATTTGCCTTATAATACACATGGATTTAATATTCTAGAACTATAAAGTTTTCTTTTATAGATTATGACAATACCCAACATAATGGCATTCTCATCAATCTCATCTCAACTAAAAAATATCGAAAAAATTAAAATTACGTGTAAAAGTACGAGTTATAGTTCAGAATATTAAAATCTGTCCTTATAATTTGAATGTTTAATATTTCGAATAACAGCTGGGAATTATAAATCGAAAAATTTCCTTCAAATATCGAATTAATTCAGAAATTTAAAATTCCATACAATAAATTTTTCGAAATAATTTCCACAGAAGATTTATTACTATACAGGGTGGCGAAACAAACTTCAGTGGCGGACAGAGAACACTATTTTAAGAAAAAAAGTTCCTAGTTAATTTTTTGGGGGATTCCCTTTAAAATCTCTGGAATAAAACAGAATATAAAATTACCATTAGGTATATTGTCAAAACGCTATGAGAGCAATATATGGTAGAATTTTCATGAAATTTGTTATAATGGATGTTTCTTTTTTCGCGTCCTTTGCACTCTATAAGGCTTCAAAACTTTTTTTAGTACGTCACTGATTTCCAGCTGACTGAATCTTGAAGACAACTATGGGCAATATTTTTTGTCTCTTGGTCTTTATAGATATCTGAAATGGTTCATGAGTTATCTTAAATTTTCTCTCGTATTGCACTCTAAGCGTAATTGTTATACTTAGGAAAAACATTCACTTTGAGATTATAATTTTCCTATAAACAACATCAATTTAAATAAAAAAATTATGAATGAACAAAAATTTATTTCGCTTCTAGGTAGGTAGAAAATATTTTCTCAAAATCAGGTTTGTAACGGTTTTTTCTTAGTGTTATAATTAAGTTAAATAGTTAGTTTTTTCTTAGTGTTATAACTTAGTTAAATAAAATAAATACTGTTTGGAACATTGTTTTTTGTTGCAATCATAACTATGAAAATTCCTGAAGATACAGAATTTAATCAGTTTTTAAACAGGATGGGAGCAAACAGAAATTACTAAAATTTGCCGAATTTAAACCTTTTTTTTCCTATAATTTACAATATCATCATGTTCTTCCTCAAATTTATGTGTTCCATCAAAATATATCTTTAAAGTAAACCTTTTTATACAATAATTCCATTCATTTGAAGCCCTGATTTCTTAATTATAACATATTCCTATCTAAATTTACCATGAACTAAGTTGTATAACAATTATTAAACTACTTTAAATTCCGAAATTATAACATCGGAAAACCTTACGGATAAGCTTATATTTTAAAATATTATTCACAATTATTTCAACAATATTCGCTGGATAGCAAACAAAGGTAAAAAAGCCCAAGAGCTTTAATTTTCATTAATTTGGCAAAACCGTTACCACTAATAATAAATTAATTAACTTTGTAATCGAATGAAATTCACTTATTTATGAAAATACGAGCTCAAGAAATAATTTTAGTATATGGATATATTAATGATCTAGTACATTTTTTAACAAAGTTCTTAAAGCCAAGTATAAATCTATTGTTTCATAAGCATCAGTACTACGTAAAATCCCGCCTCACAGTTGCACATTAATTGAGTGGTATCCTTTTCGGTTAACATACAAGTGTTCGGGATGGTTGGGGTCATTTACATTTGGAGGAAATATTGCAACATGTGTGGAATCTACACATCCAATAATTCCCGGAAAGTAATATTTTTCGTAAAAGCTCAGAGATAAAAAAACCATTATAATAAATTTATATATTACATGAATACTTATATGCATATTTTGATTGATTCGATTTATTTCATAAATAAAATATTTACCTCAATCTAACTCTATTTAACTCTCGGAAGTTTCCAGGGAACCTAATAAATTCATCCATTACATCCTGCTGATTTAAAACTTCTGTTACTTCTGTAACACATCTGCTAACAGAGGATTGCGAAACTCCAAGGAACCAATTATGCCCTTCGTCAGATTGATAACTTCCAGTTGCATAAAACTTTAAAGCAATTAGAATCTACAATAATTATTATTTTGTTTTACCATTTTTATAGAAAATACATAGGTATTAGGTAGGTATATAGGTAGGTAGACATACCTATCTAAAATATGATTAGCCTCGGAATTACCATACCTTCAACTCAAGATTTAAAGAAATTGTTGTCATTCCCACTTGTATATAATGTGGTCGTAATAACTCAACTAAAAATCTAAAAAGGACTAGTCAATCTAAATATTTTTCTAAATTCCTCATTGCTCAATTCTATTAAAGGATCCCTTGCAGTATAGCTTGGTATATATATATATATATATATATATATATATATATATATATATATATATATATATATATATATATATATATATATAAGTTTTCCAACCAGTTCAAATACACTAATGGTGCGTTTATAAAAAGATTTTATTTCAACCTCATAGTCCGACATCCAGTCCGAAGATATCACTTTAATTTACCACGTAGTACGCCCCTGGCGCTGACTACCACGCACAATATGTTTAAAGACGAACGCTCCCCACTCTTACCTGACTTCTTTCCCTCGCCCACGATACACATACACCGGTATGCTGACTTTCGGCTCAAATTTAACACGCCCGCGCATGACGTCTCGCTGGAATCAGAATCGTTTTTGGGCCATTAAACGTTGGTTAAAATAAGAGTTCAAATTTTCAGTATATATATATTTTATCTATGAGTTCAAATGTGTGATTTTGCTGTGGTTGTTGTGTGTTTATGATTTTGTTTGGTGCTTAACGAGTGTAGAGTTGATCTAACTGTTATTATTTTCTTTTAAAACATTGTAAACTTTCAATTATAAGACCATAATGCCGGGTTGTGCTGTGGCTACGTGCAAAAATAATAATCGGAAAACCAAAGAAACAGGAATTAAATACTTTGGATTTCCAAAAAAATAAAGACTTGACGAAGCAGTGGATAAGTGCCTGTCGTCGGGATGATAAAATTAATTTAAAATATGGTAAGTACATGTTATACGGGGTGATCAATTTAACTGGAGAAATGTTTTTCTGGGAAATGGCCGAGAAAAATAAATTATTTGCTGGTTTGACCTATTCAACTCCAGATCTAAGTTTGTGGGAAATTGTCCATCAAAAAATGCGTTTGGACCAGATTTACAAAATCAAAAAGAAATTATTGATCAGATGTCAAAATTCATTATTTCCATGAGAGTTGGGAAACATAAGGAAATTATTCCATTTCAGAAAGGCATATTTATTGCTTTCAAATAGATCGCTTATTGAGATGTATGATTATTTATCTAAGAAATACAAAATTGATTATATTTTAACGTCGAGACTAAACCAAGATATTCTGGAAAATTTTTTTGCATACATTCGAGGAATGGGTAGTAGAGAAGTATAGACGTTTGAACCCCTCCTCCGACCTTGGGCGCGGAGGTGCGTGAGCCTGTGACCTTGAACGCGGCCGATTCGACGTCGGGTGACCTTGAGATGAACTTGACCTTGAAAAGGGTAGGTGGGTAACCATGACCTTGAACGAATCCGTTAGGTGACCTTGACCTTGAACGCTATCGTTTGCGACTCTCGTATGCCCTTGGGTATACCCTCGACATTCACATAGATATTTGCGTGTCCTTGAACAAGCTTTGTGGGTATTGCCTTTGACCGCGTGGTCTGGGAAGGGTGACTTGATTTGGTGACGTAGCAGCCGCACGATTATAAAAGAGGTCAGAGTGGTTAGTTAGGCCTCATACAATAAAGAGTTAAATATGTATAAGTGCAGTGCTTGTGGTGCAACTTTTACACGCGGTGATAATTTGCGACGCCATCAGAGGCAATCATGCAAGAACCTAGAGCGAGGTGGACCTCCAACAAAGAAGCCCAAATTGGATTTAAATCAGCAAACATCTACAAATGTTCAAACAAATGTTCAAAATTGTGCATGTAATAATAGGCCATCAACGTCTGCAAATGCTCCAGTTTGTAACTGCCATAATAGACCTTCAACATCTACGAATATGCAAACATGTGACTGCTGCAATGTTACTCTAACAGCGAATGAAATGAGAGGTCACAGAAGATCATTGCAACATAGATCAAATTCGTGTGTTCCTCTCACTGATGGTGTTGAAATGGTCCGAAAGCCTTTAAACGGATTGCTAGCTATCGAGTACATAGCGAAATCAGCCACATAGATTATATTAATTTCTTTAACGAAATTAAGAACAAAATTTTGCATCTACTCGAAGAAGCACTTCAAATTCATAAAACGATGAAGGTAAATATGGAGACGTTTGCTAGGTACATATTCCAAACAAAAGAAGTATCCGATATTAAATCATTTAATACTTCCAATCAAATCGTGGATCAGGCGACTAATTTGAGTGATGCCTTTGATGCATTTGTGGACATGATTCTTACGCAAACTACGGAATTTCAGGAACGCGACTCAGGTTTGTAAACTTTATTACGATCGAAATAGAGTATTTACTATTAAATTCATTCTTTTTTAGGATGGGCCCTCGAACGTATAGAAATTGTGGAGGTTAATATCTGCAAATACAGTCCTCTAGGTGGCTCATCATACATTAAATTGCCCAAGTTCATTGCAGACAAGAGGGCCATAATAAATGTTGAGAACCAGGATAACCATTGTTTTGCATGGGCCATTACCTCAGCATTGTATCCCGCAATCAACCGCCACCCATCTGCGATGTCATCATATCCACATTATTCAAGAGTCTTGAATTTGACAGGTATGAATTTTCCAGTAAAATTACGAGGCATATCAAAATTCGAAGAAATGAACAATATTTCGGTGAATGTATATGGGTTAGAAAAGAAATTTGTAAAAAATAAGCTAAAATATGAAGTTGTAGCCCCTTTGCGTTATTCTGGGAAAAAATTGCGGGTACATGTAAATTTGCTCTTAATTTCCGGGGAGTGCGATTTTGATTACCATTGTAATATCGATTGCGCCAACACACACTGTTGTTGGATAAAAGATTTGTCTAGGCTAGTCTCAAGCCAAATAACATCCCATGAGCATAGAAAATACTTTTGTGATGGCTGCCTCCGATATTTTAGTAATGAACGTCAGCTTATGCTGCACCAGAGAAATGATTGTAATCATGTCTATACAACCACACCCTCAACACAATTTAGGATCGATAAATATAGCAAAGAAGCGCCCGAAAATATATTAAAATTTGAGAATTTCGAGAAAAACAGATGCAGGTACCATTCGTGGTGTATGCAGATTTTGAATCTATTTTGAAACCGGTTAATACTTGCGAACCAAACCCCCGGTATTCTTACACGAATAAAACGTTTAAACTTGAGTCCCACTCTTTCGCATATTTTATAAAATGTTCTTTTGATAATTCTATTTCAAAATTTGAGTTATATAGAGGGCACGACGCGGCTAAAGTGTTCATCTCACGTATAGAGGCTGATATAAGAGAAATATACAATAAATATATGAAAGACATAGTTCCAATGGCAACCCTTACTGCACAAGAAAGAAAAGACTTTCAGAGTGCAACGACATGCGGCATATGCGAGAAACCATTCGTAGAAGGCGATGTGAAAGTGAGAGATCATTTCCACTTAACGGGGAAAATAAGATTCGGTGCCGCACATTCAATATGTAATTTAAATTACAAAGTACCGGGTTTTATACCAATTATTTTACACAACATGACTTCCTACGACAGCCACCTCTTCTTGAAAAAGCTATGTCGCCATAAAGATAAAATAGATGTAATACCCCAAAACAGCGAAAAATACATATCATTCACAAAACATCTATATATGCATGATTATGTCAATAAGAATGGCGAATCCAAAAAAAAAAAAATGTTCAACTAAGATTCATCGATAGCTTTAAATTCATGTCAGCATCCCTACAAAATTTATGCAATGATTTAGCAGATAATCAAATGACTACGATGAGAAATTTTTTTCCTGACAACGAAAAATTCAGTTTAATGCGGCGTAAGGGTGTCTTTCCATACAGTTTCGTGGATAGTTTAGAGAACCTAAATACCAAAAATATACCATCCAAAGAGCAATTCTATGATAAGCTTAATGAGGAAGAACTATCAGAGGAAGACTATGAAAGGGCTAAGAATGTGTGGAACTTATTTAAGTGTCAAAGTTTGGGCGAATATTCCGATCTCTATTTAAAATCGGACGGTCTTATTTTGTGCGATGTATTGGAAAACTTTCGCAAATTTAGTTTAGATAAATATGGCTTGGATCCTGTGCAGTATTATACGGCGCCGGGGCTATCTTGGGACGCAATGTTAAAATTAACTAAAGTCAAATTAGAGTTGTTGACAGACATAGATTGATCCACTTTTTTAAAAAGGGAATAAGAGGAGGTATTAGTCAATGTTCGGAAAGGAAACATATCGCTAATAATAAATTTGT
The DNA here is from genome assembly GCA_963924545.1 of Pogonocherus hispidulus. Taxonomy (NCBI): domain Eukaryota; kingdom Metazoa; phylum Arthropoda; class Insecta; order Coleoptera; family Cerambycidae; genus Pogonocherus; species Pogonocherus hispidulus. Next base: position 8,260,068 of record OZ004697.1, on the reverse strand, counting down.
TCCTAATTATAATCCAGAAGAACAATCATCCTTTATTTCTTATCTTGATGCCACAAACTTATATGGACATAGTATGTCACAACCATTGCCAACGGGGGGATTTTCATGGCTGACTGAAAGAGAAATAGCCGATTTAGACATCATGAGTATTCCAAATGAAAGTGCCCAGGGGTTCGTACTAGAAGCAGATATATCTTACCCCCCGGAAACACATGACCTACACTTAGATCTACCCTTTTTAGTAGAAAGTATTGTTCCACCAGGGGGAAAATCAAAATTTCCAAAATTGATACCTAATTTAAATGACAAGAAGCGCTATGTTGTTCATTATAGAAATCTTAAACAGGCTATAGAGAATGGCCTAATTGTGACAAAAATACATAGGGCTCTTAAATTTAATCAATCGCCTTGGTTAAAAACATATATCGATCTGAATACCAAAATGCGAAATAATGCCGCGAGTAAGTTTGAGAAAGACCTATTTAAATTAATGAATAATGCTGTTTTCGGCAAGACAATGGAAAATGTCGATAATAGGAAAGTGATCAAATTGGCAACACACTGGGAAAGTATTAGAAGAGCTGTGGGTGCGAATGCATTAATAGCTAGACCTAATTTTAAAAAATGTAGTTTTCTCTGAAGATTTTGTAGCGATTGAAATGGGAAAACTGAAGGCTGTTTACAACAAGCCCATATACGTAGGGTTTACTGTTTTGGAATTATCCAAAACGGTGTTGTACAGTTTTTTCTATGACGTAATAAAACGTAAATTTGGTCAGAGGGCCTCTCTGCTGTACAGTGACACAGATTCTTTGGTCTTAAAGGTGTTTTGTGATAATTTTTATGACTTTATAATTGAAAACCCCGAACACTTCGACACATCGAATTACAAAGAGGCAAATAGCTTTAATGTTCCCAAGGATGTATCAATTTTAGGCAACATGAAGGATGAATTTCCGGCCGACCCGATAATTAGTTTCTATGGTACAGGGGCCAAGGCTTACTATATACAATCTGTGGCAAATGAACTGAAAAAGGCGAAAGGTGTAAAGAAATCCGTTATTACAAAAGAGCTGTCAAAAGATGACTACAAGCAAATCGTAGAACGGGGGGTTCAATAGTTCGAAAAATGAATACTTTTCGAAGTTACATACATACTATGTATACGGAGATGAAAAATAAGGTTGCACTGTCGTGCTACGACGATAAACGTTTTGTCATCCCCAATACAACAAAGACTACCATGGGGACATTCGGACATTGTATTTTTTCAAATCGAGCCTGAGCAAAATGTGGAATGGCTTATGTCGGCGATAGATAGCGTACAGGTGGCGGGTGATGTTGTGAATGAGCGACATGAGCGAAATGAAAATTTGGAGGCATTAATTTTAGCAATAGCCGAACTTGAGTTACAAAATCTTCTATGAAATGGAACGCAAAGGCTGTAAAACGCAAATAAATCATATGTGTAAAATCTTCTATGAAATATAGCGCAGTAATGAGAATTATTAAGGCGCCCTCTAGGTTGAACCTCTGAACATCAAGTTGCCAATCTGTTTGGTTGGTATCCCGTGCACAGATGCTGAGACAGAGAGAGGGCGACAGCTAGCCGTTCCAGTGGAAGATGACACAACTCCCACGTCTTCACTTACATATTGTATGTAATAATGTTGTAAATCATGGATTCAAATAAATAATATGTTTAAAATCATATGTGTAAAATCTTCTATGAAATATAGCGCTGTAATGAGAATTATTAAGGCGCCCTCTAGGTTGAACCTCTGAACATCAAGTTGCTAATCTGTTTTGTTGGTATCTCGTGCATAGATGCAGAGAGACAGAGAGAGGGCGACAGCTAGCCGTTTCAGTGGAAGATGACGCAACTCTCATGTCTTCAATTACATAATATTGTTAATTTTTTAAAATAATATCCACTGCCATACTACCTTACTATAATACAATAAAATATAAACTAAAACCATAGCGTTTTATAACGCAAAGGTAGTAAACTTTTAATTAGCAAATCTCATCATTTTGGGGAAATTCGATGTAAATTATGCAATGAAATAAATAGTGTACTTATTACTAATAACTGAAAAGATTTTATTTTATATAAGACGACGCTCTAAAATCATATATATATTAGTTGAAGTTTAGGGTTGATCACACACATTGTATGATTGTAATCTAAAGAACTAGAGAGTACAGATATAGGTCCTATACTAATGTAATAATTTTTATAAGACGATGCTCTAAAATCATATATCGATGGCCTAGAAGCAATACCTCGTAAGTACAAAAAATTCAAAAATTGCGCTTATGGCGCCATAATACTGATATAAACCCGCCCTACCAATCACCGGAAGCATAAGAGCCACGAACCAATAAAAACCTACATTTGTTCATGTGGCAATACCTCGCGTCAAAATTTTGCCTGCAATACCTCGTAAGTGTTTATTTTGCTGTGGTGGTCAATGGCGGTTATCTAAAAGGTTGTTTTGCGAGTTTATGTGACACATATTCGAGGTAAGTTGGGTTTTTTTTTTAAATATTCTTTAGTAATTATTTCTGTAGTAGTTGTAGTAGTAGTAGTAGATTTATTTCTGATTTTAAATCAACTATTTTGTTTAATATTCAATTATTTCTTTCCTTGTGTACATACGTGGTATTGCAAAGTGATCAGAATTGAGGATATGTGTACATACGCGGTATTGCTGTTTAGCGATTTTTTATAGTAACATAATATCCCTGCTAAACTTATTTATGTTAGCCTAAATTAAAACGAATAATTTCAATAGCTGCTCAAACATGCCTTTATTTTTATTCCGATTGCGTCTTTTCATTTTAACTTCATTATTTTCTCACATTGTTTTATTTAATTACTATGATAATGATAGTGTAGTAGTAATAATAATAATAATAATAATAATAATATCTCTACCTCTTATTCTAACCAAAATGATTAGGTCAGAAGTCTGAGACTTGTGCGGGAAGGGGGCGGCATATTATTATTATTATTATTATTATTATTATTATTATTATTATTATTATTATTATTATTATGCAGGCAGCTTGGGCGACAGGGAACGACTTCCGATGTTCGCGAACTGTAACCGTCATCAGAGATTATAAAATATCCGTCATTAAGTGCGTGAATAAGGGAAACCTGGAATATCTTAGTAGTTATAGTTTTTAATGTGTGGTTTAGGATTGTTTGCATATCTATTAGAGAATATAAGCAATCTATAATTCTTTAACCGCTAATATCGGTGAAACTAGTGCCTACTGTGGGGATTGAACCCGGGACCTCCCGATCGTGAGACGGCCGCAGACCAGTTAGGCTACCGTTCTCCTATTAAATCTTAAATAATTTGGGGCCTCTGAACTTTGAAATTACAGAATATTATTCTTTTTCAGAATGAATCGAGGCAGGAGAATATTGGCTCTTCTTAAACAAAATGAGCAATCTACTTCCAGCCAGTATCTGTTAGAACCAGAGGTACCATCAGATATTAGCCCTCCTGGTTATTCGTTAGAAGATTTGCCCATCGAATTTGACGATGGAATCTTAATTGAAAACGATTCGATGAGTATAATGTACAATAATACTCCTATTAATATCATCTCTAACCAAAGCGTCATTGGTCTCAACTCTAGAAAAGAGGCAGAAAATAATGAAGAGAATGAAGTGTTGCACTGCCAAGTAGAAACAACACCAAACAGAATGGCAGATTCGGTCGAAATTGTAAACTCTGGATGTGACAATGAAGAAGATAACAATAACAAGACGGATCCTGATTATGTATTGAGCAACAACGAAGAAACTGAAGAATCCGATAGTGAAGTTATAAATAATGAGGGTAGTGGTGACGAGAGTCAGAATGAAAATTCAGATCCAGAAGGTATATCTAACAGAACAGCTAATAATAATAAAAGAAGAAAGAAAATAGATGTAGACAAAAATAAATGGAAAAGAAACGAAAATAGAATCAAGCGAATGAAAGGAGAAGAATACCTTGGATTTACTAGAAGGAATAAAAAATGCAAACACAACAAAACTAGGAAAGAAAGAAAAATAAAGGAAAGATGCGATGGTAAACACTGTGAAAAAACAATAAACGTTTACTTTTGCACTAAGGTGACAAATGAAAAAAGAAACCAAATATTCCAGAATTTCTGGAAAGTTTAACATGGGACCAAAAAAAAATGTTTGTTGTTAATAATGTTGAGAAGGCTGAACCGAAAAGAAGGAAAACTGAAAATAAAGAGAAACAGAAATCGAATAGCTTTATTTATTACTTGAGAGTTGCCGGTCAACCACTCAGAGTCTGTTAAAAAATGTTCCTGAACACCATTTGTGTTGGAGAATGGAGTGTAAGAAACTGGTGCAATGCTGAATATAATGGAATGATAGCATCTTCGGTGGAAGTGAATAACAGAAGAAGAACAAGTCAAGAACCTAAGTTATGCGAAAAAAGAAAGTTTCTTGAAAATTGGTTTGACAGGTTACCAAAAATCCCTTCACATTATGCAAGAGCTGATACTAAAAAGGCATACATCGAAGATAATACAGTTACAAATAAATCACAGTTGTATAAGACGTACGTTGAATGCTATGAAGGAAAACCTCTCAGTACTTTTGTATTTGATGAGATATTTGAAAGGAAAAATTTAGGGATATTCCAGCCAAGGAAAGATCAGTGCGATGTGTGCTGCAGCTTTAAAACTGGCAACATTAATCAGGAAGAGTATGAGGCGCACATTTTATCTAAGGACCGAGCAAGAATTGAAAAGCAAACGGACAAGGTAGAACCTCTCAACGAAAATTGCCACCTTATAACCATGGACCTTCAGGCTGTACAACTATGTCCCAGAATGTACGCTTCGGCACTCTATTATAAGCAAAAACTTAGAGTACATAACTTTACAATGTACAATCTGGCAACACACCAATCAACAAATTTTTGGTGGCACGAATGTGAAGGGGGGCTTGAGGCTTCAAATTTTGCAAGCTGTATAATAGATTATCTGCAGACACAATTTAGTCAATCTAGTTTACCCATAATAATATACAGCGATGGTTGTGGGTACCAAAATCGAAACTCGATTCTTTCAAACGCTCTATTGACCTTTTCTGTTACAAATAAAAAAAATATAGAGCAAAAATTTCTGGTTAAGGGCCACACTCAGATGGAGTGTGATAGCGTCCACAGTCTAATAGAACGGCGTCTGGATAAAAGAGAGATTTATTTACCAGGGGAATATGTATCAATAACCAAGCATGTGCGCAAAAATCCATTTCCCTTAGACACAAAATATTTACACCACAATTTTTTTAAAGATTACAGCGATCCATTGTTTCGATGGTATTCCTCTATAAGACCACCTGGAGCCATAGTTTCTGAGATAAGGGCTTTAAAATATACATCAGAGGGTGTTATATATTACAAAACAGATTTTGATTCAGATTACAAGCCTTTAAGAAAAACAAAATCTTGTAGTGTAAATAATGTTAATTATAAAAATCTTTATTCCTCCAAACCCAAAATTTCGCTCGAGAAATACGAACATCTTCTTGCTATCACGGAAGTTATGGATCCAGATTACCACGATTTCTATAAAAAATTGCCACATGAAGTTTCTAAAAAAACTAAAGGTTAAGAGTATAACTAAAACATCTAGCTGTTTCTATAAGATTTTTTTATTTAGTTAGTAGTAGATTGCCGTTACTTTGTTAATTTAGCCATTTAAGTTCTAGTACTATTTTAGGTTCTGACCGTTTCTGTGTTTTTGATACCAATGTATTTAGTGTAAGACATAATCATATCAGAAATAAAAGTTTTGTTTTTATGTATTTTTTTTTTATTTTGAATGTGAAACAAACTAAAACAATAATATTTTGACACTATTAAGGGCACCTACCCCGTTAATACAAAAACTGAAAAAAAAGGAAAAGCAATAACACGTATGTACTTTTAAAAAAATAGAAATTTGATCTATGGTCAAAAGCAGTTAAAATTACACAGATAAAGTTATAAAAATGCCATTGTGACCTTCATTTGTTAATAAAGGATATTTTTTATAAATTAATAAAGTTTTTTCTTAATAGCCACAAATTTTGACAAATGTACTTACGAGATATTGCTTCTAGGCCATCGATATATTAGTTGAAGTTTAAGGTGGCCCAGACATTGTATGATTGTAATATAAAGTACCTACTAGAGTATAGTACTATATCTGCATATATACGATGCTCCCATACTAATGTAATAATTTTGTAAATGATGGATTCAAATAAATATAACATGATTTAATATGTTATCATCTCATATTCCCCATGTAATCATATTTCTATAATCAGCCTTCAATTCAAGATCAACAAGCCAGCGACCTTCAACATGTGAAACGAGGCCGACAGGCTATAGGATGCAAGGACGAAAGTCAAATATGTCGTCATTTCATATTCCCCATAGAATCGTATTTCTATAACAATTCAGCGACCTTCACTTCAAGATCAGCAATAAGTTAGGTACAGCTAGCGACCTTCAACATGTGAGACGAGGTCAGAAAGATATAGGGCTGCTGTTAGGGAGGCGAAAGTCGCCTGAGGGGGTACCAACGCCAAGTTACAGCCAATAAGAGCAGAGGGTGAAAAGACCGGGTAGCTAAGTTAGCTCAAGCCAAGCGAAGCCAATTCTTTTCGTCTCCACAACCTCCGGGGGTAGTTTAAAGTGCTCTCGTGCTCCGCCGTTTTTTTTGTGTGGCATTTTTCAGTTTTGTGTTGTTTCTCAGTTATTGTTTATACAGTGTAAAAATGGTAAGAGACGGTGAGAACAACGATTGTCATAACCATGGTAGGGAAGTTTTAATTGATCCGGCGACGCAGCTCACGGTAATGACCTTTCTTACCAATTATAAGGCGTCGTCGGACATGTCTGAAGACTCGGGGCCCATTGATATCGCCGACAAACAGCCCCCGAGGTGCCACAATTTGTAGGGTATTATGAAAACATCTCACCACCTCGGAGAGAGCTCCACGCATCTAATTATGTGGATTATGGGGTTCCGAGTGCATGTGTGGCCAATGCAGATGGGGCCACACTTGCCGATATCGACGACCTAATGGGCATACAGCATGCCTACCATGGATATGGCAATTCTCCATGTACAACTGCGACTGCCACAGAAGACATCCCTGTGTTACATGTGATGAGTCAGGACTTCGGTAAAGTTCACCCCGACGCCGCTGGCTTGTTGCATGGCACCCAGATATCAGATATACCCGCGCCGACTGCAATCGGCGGTGAAGTCGACGTCGGTATATCTAATAAAATAGAGTGTCAGTCGCAGTGTCTCACCATCACCGACATTACAAACCAACAGCATGTGATTTCTATTCCGGTACTCAATGTGAAGTCGCGATCGGTGAGGCCAAAATATAAAGCACGCCGCTCCATTAAACGTCGTGTAATAAAATCGGGGAAATTTAAAAATAGGGCCCGTCGTCCCATAAAAACATCGAAAGGGGCATCTGCAAAAGTGCAAATTATGGGCGATGGGGCCATTTGAAGGGGGTTGCTGGCGAAGCCGGTTGTTTTGCCCACCCCAACTGTCTTGAAGTGTCTCACGAGACGATCTTGCAACTCCAAGAATAGATGGCGGGTGTGCAAAATGGCCGGCTTCAAAGGCGGTGGTGTCATCGATCCTAACTTCGGAAAATACAACATCACCAATAGACCGGAGTAGTTCGATTCTGAATCAGGAATCCACCATCGTGACAGTGGATTCTGATTCAGAATCGGAGATTTACGTTCATAAGGACCATGCGCGTTTAATTAAAAATTTTATCAACGTGTATGGATCCTATAAGAGCGAACATGCTGAAAATTCCGCGGCTTGTAAAAACGATGCCGCTTTACGTGACCAAGCCAATACTAGCATACGCTGCGCGGAAGAGGTCATTCGGGGGGCAGAGGCGGCGATAGCTAATGCACGATTGACGATCGCCGAGCAGCGTGCGGTATTGGCCGAAATTGAATTACGCGGCATCGCTCTTGACAAGTCGCGGAAAATAGTTCAACAAATTGAGAAACAACTCAAACAAGTATGAGAGCACTTGTGGGGGTGGAAAGATTTTTTGCTATTTTATTTTTATATATAGGTATCCAGATATTTTTTAATTTGATTTTGTTGCCACTTTTATTTTTATAGGTATATAGATATTTCTTAATTTGTATATAGGTATATGTATTTTAATTTATCGTAGATTTAGTAATTTTTCAATTGTAATTTGTAGCTTTAAGATTTATTTACATGCATTTTGTTAGTTAAGTATTAATTTTAGAAATAAGGGAACAAATCTAAAAAGTTATTAGTTGTAACATTTATTTGTATTTACATTTACTTAGGCTATGTATTAATTTACTTAAAGCTGGTGCTTTAATATGCTGTAGGTTTAGAGATTGCAAATTTTTCATAATGACATTTTGTAAATGGTAAATAATACCAGTTTGTTTAATTAAGCTTGTAAAAAATATACACTTTGTTTTAGATATACCTATTCCATATCATTAATAAAACACATGTAATCCTACCAATATGTCTTTTATTTATCTTCTGTTTCAGTTGTCAGCTGGCTAATATAGCAATAAAAAAGATATTTCTTAAAACAAAATAATGAGTGTGATTTATTGGACCAGCTATTTTGTACAGGTATAAGTTTTGTTGTGAGTATTCTGATATATATTTCTATAGATATATCTCTATCTCTATCTCTGTTTTATGGCATAAAAAGATATATACCTAAAACATAACAGTCAAGTGTTACAAGCTAAATACGGCAATATATAAAATACACAAAAGGTGTTTCTTTACAATAAAATATGAATATATATATATATATATATATATATATATATATATATATATATATATATAAAAAACAAGTTATATAATTTCGGGTAATCCAGTCACCAGCCAGTGAATAAAAAACACTCTTTTTATTAATTTTATTAATTATATATATATATTATATATATATTATATATATATATATATATATAATTATATATATATATAATATATAAAAACTAGATTTGTTATGTTGTAACAATAAAAATTACACATGTTTACAACTAATCTAATGTAATTCTTATTACATTAATTTAATGCAATTGTTCCAATTGCATACCAGCTCCAAATACCTGTTCCACCATACCTGTTATGGGCATATTCTATCATCCCCAGTCATGGAACTCCATAAAAATAAATAGTGTTTTGTTATATTCCCTATTCCCAAGGTCAAGTCAAATCAAGCCAAGTCAGGGGCATATCGCTGTTGTTACATTACACATAATATTTACAATTAAAACACTTAATCTATTGCAATATGTATATTGCACTAACGTATCTATGGTATCTGGCAATTGAATACACCTAATAATCTAATAGATCATGGTCACGTCACTACCCAAAATGGCTACTTAAATTGATAAGGATATGTCTCTCCGAATAGTTTTATTGATAATTTTTGTTATTAAACAGGCTTAATTACCTATTATATGGCCAAGTAAGTACATATATCTTGTAGTTTCATAGACGAATCTTTTAAATTACAATATGGCCTCGTTGTTTTGCAATTCATTATTCAATTTGCATCATACGTTTTTTGATTGAGAATTTTTATGATTAGGACAAATTATTTGGACTTTCGTCCTATCTTAACATGGGAAATTCACCCCCAGGCTCGCTGGAAACCTGCTGTAGGAAACTGGCTGGATTTAAATTGCACCCACTTTAATTTTTAGTTGTACAAGGTAGGTTATTTTTAATAATTTGAAGCTTAAAAATGCATCCAAAAATTATAGAATGTAATATTCATTTTAAATCGTACTTGATGTATTCGTTGGTGCAATAGGTACTGCTTTATGCCACAAATGTAGTCAAGTTAAAAATTTTTTTTTTGGGATGCTTTGAGAATATGACATTCAATATGAGGTGTTTTAAATAAAAGATAATTTTAAATGGTTTCAATACGATATAATATAAAAACTGACATGAAGAAATAAATGTACAAAAATAACGGTTAATATATACAATTACATTTAAAAACATTCACTCATATTCCAGCTCTGCCGTTGGATCCTCTGGTTCCACAAGCTGGTCTGGCTCTTCGTTTGGCACAGTCTCAATCTACCAACCAGATGGTGAATTAGATCCGGACCTCCCCATGTCATCTGATGAAGGTGGTGATGGTGTCCGCCAGGTTGCACTCGAATCATCATCGGACGTGAACATGGGCGAATGCTGCCATCGATCGCTCTGGTCCGGGTGATCTTCTTCGTTCAAGGAGCTTTCACTGTCCCAGTAAAGCATTCACCGCTCGCTTCGATCTGCAGGACCAAGCCCATTATATAATACCTCTACCATGTGACCATCTAATGACCAGGGTGGTGTTTCACACCTAAAGTCGGTGGAAGATGTGACGTCTTCTGCGGTAGGAGCACCTGGAGATTCTACCGGCTGCATCTCAGGCCCACAATCAATACTAGAACTTATACAGCAGTCTTGTACATCTGCCATGGCGTGATACTGTGGAGATGCTCTGAGGAGTTGTGAGTATATATACACAATGCTACCCCAACCACTGGTATTTTATTGATAGGGTCTATTGCACAAACAAAGCAATATTATTCCCAAAATCAATGTTTCACTATATGCACAATATATGTCTTAAAAGTAAACTGCACTATTTTATTAGATTGTCTGTACTAAACTACTAAAACTAAACTATCTATGCTGTTTTTATTCAACTTTCCTATTTTTTTTTTCAAAGGAGTTGCAAACACAACAAACCTGGACGGGTTTTAGCACCACCAGCCCACTCTTACAACTTGCACAATACTCGTTTGGGAAGGCCTGTTGCAGGGTTGTTGTTGTGTGGATGTCAATGTGTTTATGACTTGCAACCCCCACTGCAACCCCAACTGCAAGTTTATAAGAAACGAAACATCGTTCGCAGAGTTGAATCCTCTCGTTCTGGGTACCATCCTCCGGGACCCTGTAGACTACCACAAACGATGTGGTATTACACCACAACTGCTCAGATTTGTCGAGATCTTCAGTTGACAGGTACTTTTCACAATACGCTGTCTCTTCTTGTTCATCTGCAACTTCGTCGCCGAAGCCTTGATCTGACTCATCATCACAGTCTGGTGGCTCAGCAGCGTCACGATTAGCTAGCCGACGCAAAAACTTAAAATCTGCGCCACGTTGACCTGCCATTGTTACACTTTATATGGAGGGAAGTAAACTAACTATTCTATGGGGTCTCCTCTTTTATAGAGGCTGTCTGTACTAGTAGAGCAAAGCTCTAGTGGAGACAAGGCCAAACATTGCCGGTCATGGCCATACACGGTCATGGCCAGATCTGACAAGGTTAGGTATTGTACTAGTCAGGGTCAATAGCAGAGCTTAAACTGCAAAGCTGTATTATTTGTTGTCAAGGACATCAGTGGTCAAGGTCAGGCATTGCACTATAACCAAAAAACTTATGTTCTCACAGTCAAGGTCAGATTTGTTCTCAAGGGCGCCACGAATGGTGGAGCATTGTACTATAGCCAAAAAAGACAAGGTCAAGGTTCTCATTGCCAAGGTCTAAGTCAGGTAAATATGTGTTTAAATTATATGAGTAAAAGAGGGACTTCAGTTGTCATCCTGCATTTATTGTATTAAGACATGCCTTTTCCAAAAGAATGGGTCAACAAGCCAAAAATTTGGACATATCCATTTCACTTTGGGACAACGGTAGTGTGCCATAATTGTTACGCATCGTGGCCTAGAGAATATTTTAATCCCTGTACGGGGTTATGTCGGCGGTGTCAGCTGGAGAATCCGGTACCAATCGCAGCTAGGGAAATTCCGGAGGCTCACCATGAAACCAGTGATGGGGTGTTGAAATGCCAAAAGTGTCGCAAGCCTATGGAAAATCATACCAATTTTGGGATTTCTCGTTCTTTGTGTCGTTTATGTATGGTGGATGATACCCCATTAAGACAACGATGTTTGACATGTAACTCGTACTCATCAGACACCTGGAACAACATGTGTTTGGGGTGCAGATCCGGTTGGGAGTTGTGTGAAAACGTAGGCCATTTCTTTATCAGCAGACTGCAGCATGACAGGAGATGCTGGTGTGTGAACGTCGAGGTGCAAAAATGGAGAATGGTATTTAATAAAAACAAGGTACCAACATCGATAGTAGCAGCGCCAATGCAATAGGAGATGCGAGCGTCACAATGCAAGAGTGGAAAGTGAAGTTTAATAAAAGCAAAGTGTCCATATGCATAAATAATATATACATTATTATATCATTAATTATTTTTTCGCCACGAAAGTTAATTAAATGACCGCTGTCGTCCAATATCCGTAGAGTGATGTTATCGATAAACTGCCGTTTTTCTGGTCCAACAGGCAAATATATTATATTACCAGGCTCCCTGGAAAGTTTATATCCCGGTTCAACATCTATATCAAACTCGAATATGGTGTGCGATTGTTCGGTATTCAAATAAGCTCCATAGATAATATTGCAATCTATACGTATCATCCTTACTTTCATAATATCAACGGGCAGGGTAGATTCGTGGACTACGTGGCAGGTGGTTTGGTTGTAAATGTACCGCCTCAAACCCCAATAGGGCACCTATTGAGTTTTTCTGTGTAAAGTCTATTTCATACTTTGACCAAATCTCACATTTTAATGTATTGTTGTTTGTCTTTAAGGAGAACACCTTTGTCGAGTCCTTTTCACCTATACCCATAACGTTTAGCAATGCGAGATAGATTTCATCAATTTCGTAAGCACCTACAGGTATATAAATGGTGTGGAAACCATAGGTAGAGTTAATTTTATATCGAAAACAATTATTTGTTTCGTCGACGTTGAATATCGAATTGTATGAGTAGAATCCAGTTAATCCTAACCCATATCGACTACACGTATCTAGCTGGATGGGTGGGTAAAACTCTGTACTAAGCACACTTGAACGACCCGATAGAGTGAATGTGATAGACATGACTAACACACTTGTTGACTGTTACGCGAACTTATTGTGTGCAGCAAATATGGGGGAATCTTCTCTTGCGCGACGGTGGGGCATCATTACTTGATACCACATTTATATCGCTCACTTTACAGATGCAACAAAACATTTTTCGTGGGGGGGGGCATCATTGACATCACAATCATCACAATCGGAGGTGGAGTAATGTTCTTGACAGTACTGATATTTTAATATATCAATATCAGTCTGGAGATGTTTGGGTAACTTATCCCACACTAATGCAATTTCATGTACTGCACAGCCGATCATTACCTCTTTAGGCATGTCTGAAAGTTGTTGTTTGGTCATCTTGAGCAAACTGCGTACTCTAGAGTATGCAATTAGCGAGTGACCCATTCGTTTAATGCTGTCTCGATCCATTGCGCCCGTCACCACAGAGTTTTATTTCACTTTAGGGAGAGATACTTTAGACACAGGAGACCGCACCACACTGTATCGAAATTTTGTTGTCTCTTATAATTATAATAGATTTTATCAGCAGATTTTAAACTCTTGCGCATGTATCCAATTAATTCTGTAGGAGGGGGCAAATCTCCAAAACTGTCAAAATATGTGACTAAAGCACCCCGTTTTTTATATGCCACCCAATGGGTTCCAGGGCCCTCTATACTGTCCAAATTTATTATGGCGGATTCATTGCAGCGCGGCCCAGGTAGACCATCACGCATAAAAACATCCCGAAAATAAGGTATTGCCATCTTCTTAGCATAATATGTAATATCGATGTCCGTAAGAGCACTCCGTGGTAGGGTGTTTAATAGTTTTTTGAATTCTGTGGTTTAAGATAAAGACCCAATCCTTTGCGATATGATTTCAAATATAGCCCTTTGCCTGTTTTTTCTACAGCAATTCCCTCCATTTCTCTATTATGGCGATTTGCCTCTGCTAACTCCTCTCTGCCCACCTTTGCATCATTTACGGCTTTGGCTATGCCTGCAGCAGATCCAGCTATACTACCCAACGCAGACAATTCGGCAAAAATGGGTATTAAAGGAAGAATTCCACCAACTTTGGGTATTGGTATTATGGGGGGTGTACGAATATTACGTTTTCCACCTGCTACCCTCAAGTGTTGCCGTGCTGCCTGCAATGCAATTTTTGCTGCTTTCTTTGTGTCATTTACGGCAATTTGTCGACCACCCGCCTTCTGCAGCGTTTTGCGCACCTTATGAACTATTCCGGAGCCAAAGGCTGTTTTTATATTGTTCTTTTTATTATTTTTCTTCTTTTTTATGGTTTTTCTCTTTAGAGCATGGGATTTCTTAGATGTGCAGCCCATGCCAAAACGCTGCTTTCCCTTCATTATTGTTGTAACTAGCCAAGCGTCTGCCTTTTCTCCGATACTTGCGTCTTTAGATCTAACCCTCTCCCATGCAGCCTGTTCAAGTTGATAATCTGCCTTGTGCCGAGCTGCTACATTAGTCGGGTTTTGATCGTAGGCAATATCGTGATGCTTGCATGCAATATCTAATTTGTTTATGCCAGGATCACCTCGTGCTAATCTTTTATGTAGTTTAGTGCCTGGACCACAATATTGAAATGATGGCAGATGTAATTCAAATGGAAGTTTATTTATTAGGGAATTAACTACCCCTCCACCTATCTTTACTGAACGCCTTTTACTTGTGCGTCGCTCGGCGGATAACATTTAAATTGTGATTGTAAAACATATTGCCGCTTATATAGTCTTCAGCTGTGGTACGATGCGTATAGTAAAACAGAAACAAAGTTTTCCCGTCGATAATTTAGATGCAAAGGTTGGGTGCGGATTGGATGAGGCTAAGAAGCGACATGAACCACTATTACCATCAACTGTTCGCGGTATCATAATTGGACCTTCAAACTGTGGCAAGACAAATGTAATGCTATCTCTGCTTACCCACCCCCTCGGAATGTGTTTTGCAAATGTATACCTTTATTCAAAATCGCCAAGTCAGCCAAAGTATGAGTACTTATCTAATGTTTTAGCGCCGATTGATGGACTGGCATTTTATACATTCAGTAATAATGCACAAATAGTTGAGCCCTCCGAGGCAAAGCAGGATTCTGTTTTTATATTTGATGATGTAATATGTGAGAAGCAGGATGTTATAAGATCATATTTTAGTATGGGTCGACATCTTAGTGTGGATTGTTTCTATCTCGCTCAGACATATTCTCGCGTACCTAAGCAGCTCATTAGGGATAATAGTAATTTTATTCTTTTGTTTAAACAGGATGACATGAATCTGCATCATATATTTTCAGATCATGTGTCACCCGACATAACATTTTAACAATTTCAAGATATGTGTGCAGAGTGCTGGAATATGGATAAATATGGATTTTTAGTGATTGATAAAGATAGGGAAGTACATGAGGGACGATACCGAAAAGGTTTTGACAGTTTTATATATCCCTGATATATTTAAAAACAACTCAAGCGATCAACAGACATCATAGGGGTTATATCAGAAATATACGTGTACGTATAGTAATTTATATTGCCAACAATGATGAAAAATAATGTTAATACTGTGGAAATTAACAACGATATAAGCTTAAAACGCCAGCTGGTCCTCGCAACAGATGCCGTACGTAAGAAATTCAACTTCATTAAGAATATGAGTGCAGAGAATCGGCTAGCACTTGAGAAGATATATGAACCAATAACAAAACCATTAAAAGTAATATCCTCAGTGGTAGAGGTAAAATCGCACACCCAACCGATACAAAAGAAAATGTTTAGCCGAAGGGTATATTCAGAGGATAGTGATGATGCCACTATGAGCACCTTAAAGGTGACACCTGATAGATCGCAACCGCCATCTTTCATGGAAACGCCGCCAACATCAATATTTACCACACCTGGTTCAGAGACTTCTTTTATTGATAGTCCGAAAGAAATCCATCATATGGTTAAAAAGCATATAGAAAATCTAAAATCTGGTAGTGCTAAATATGATACAACATATGGTGTTCGTGCAGATGCTGCTACGGGTAAACTACACATTGGTAATGCCGAAATACGTTTTTCCAATGGGGATATTGTCCTGTGGCGCGGTAATAAGAAACTTGGAGAATATCCAGGTAGTTCCGAGTTGTAGGATAGAATATTTCTGAAATATCCTCCGATACTGGATAATGATGAAGAAGTTAATACCGCGGACAGTGATGGTCGAATCTATGGGAATATATTAAAAATTTCAAGGGCCCCATACAAAAATTATAATATGAATAATGGTCTGAACAATAGCAAAGGAAAAAAATTCCGTCTCATTATAAAACCGCTAGTATCTACAGCAGTATTGACGAAGTCCGCCAAAAAGAATTTAGGAGTGTCAAATATACCTACCCAGAAATTATACAACAATAGACCCGTGGATTATGTCTACTGGAACAAGCCCCAGGAATTGGTAGCCCGCCTCTGTCTGCTGTGGAGTTCAAAAATGGCTGGTAACAACAATGTTGATAATGAGATACTAAATCTAATTCAAGAACTGAGGGAAGAGAAAATAGTGTATTAGAAAATAATATGCCGTCAATAATAGCTATAATATACTTTGACACACCTAAATCGAATCATATGTAATCAGAAATGGCTAGTGTAAAGAACACCATTGATAAGTTTGGTCGTAGAAGGACAGGTCCGAACAAGTCCATTATTCAGAATAGACGTTTAACGAATGTTGCAAATGCCATTGATGATGGGGATGCCGTATCATGCGATTTTTTATATAATTATATAAAGAAATATAGTGATGAAGCTACCAAAGTTTTAAACGAGAAGACGAGTGAGTTAGAAACACACAGTGCTGCCATAAAACAAAATAATAGTGAAATTATCAAATTGAGACAATATGTCGATAAAAAACTCTCATCTCTAGGCTTCAAACGTACTAAGGGTGGTGATATTGATATTCAGAATAAGCATTTAAAGAATATTGCAGAACCCGCGGGTGGTGCAGATGCTATAACTCGTGATTTTCTTTATAATTATATAAAAAAATATAATAATGGTGTTAATGAAGTTTTTATTGAGAAAACGAATGAATTGGTTAAACTTAGTAAGGCCATAAAAAATATTAGACAATCCCTTACTGAGCTGAAAGATTATGTTGATGAAAAATGTTTATTAATTACGGCTAAATCATAATTATAATGCTTTAAATGTTGCAACATTAGCAAAGTGAGCCACACTAATGTAGAAGCACACACACATGGAGCACAGATGTAATACTTTTGAATGACAATAATAGCACCAGATAAATTTCAAAATAAGTAAAGATATGATGGCTAGTAATGTGAAATTACAGGTTGTTAATGAGTTGCATCGATCAGCACGTAGAAATTTTCGTAGAAGAAGAACCGTGATTAAAGGTTATGGTGATTTATGGCAGATTGATTTGGCTGAAATGCAACCCTATGCTGATGATAATAGAGGTCATCGTTATATTCTAGTGGCCATTGACTGTTACTCCAAGTTTGTGTGGACGAGGCCTGTAAAAAGCAAAACCGGTAAAGAAGTGATGCAAGCTATGAAGAGCATTTTCCAAGAATCTAAATACTTCCCCGTTAATTTACAAAGTGACAATGGTACGGAGTTCTACAATAGATATTTCTCCGCATTAGTTAGGCAACACAACATCAATCATTATTCAACATATAGTGTAAAGAAAGCTGCAATAGTGGAGCGTGTAATACGCACCTTAAAAAGTTTATTATATAAAGAATTTTCAGTTCGAGGTAAATACAAATGGCTGGATATTTTACCTAACATTACAAAAGTCTACAACAACCGAGTACATCGAACAATTGGTATGAAGCCTGCTGATGTTACGCCAACATCAAGTTTAAATATGTATAATCATATAAAAATTGCATTAAAGCCCAAATTTCGAATTGGAGATATAGTTCGAATAAGTAAATATAAGGGAGTATTTGACAAAGGATTTACACCCAACTTCTCAACAGAACTTTTTAAAGAAGTGAAAATAAACATAACAAATCCCACAACTTACCTGCTTGAAGATATGTTTTCTCGACCAATTAAGGGGTGTTTTTATGAGCTGGAATTACAAAAAACTAAATACTCTGACGTATATCTTGTGGAGAAGATCCTAAAGAAAAGGAACAACAGAGTATTTGTGAAATGGCTGGGATTTTCGGAGGATCACAACTCTTGGATTGACATAGCTGATATAGTTTAATATGTTGTATGTTTAGAGATTGCTTACTACATTATTTTCACAATGAAATTTTTTAAATGTTAAATAATATTGCTTTTAATGAAACTTGTACACAAAATATACACTATGTTTTAAATGTATTATGTAACCAGGTATTATGTTTTAAATGTATATGATTAATAAAACACATGCAACCTTATCGGTATGTCTTTTATTTATTCTTTGTTTGAAATCATCAACAAGCTAAATAAAACCAACGTATACAATACATAAAAATATATTTCTTGAAACATAAATTTACATTGAAAATGGCATCACATGTATATTCACTTATTAATGTAGCTAGTCATCTTCATCTATATCTTCACCCTCTTCCCCATCACCAGATTGTTTTAGCTGATTTTTCTCAATAACTTCTTTAGGTAAAAACTCCTCAATTTCATATAGAAAATGTTTCAAATTTATACAGACCATCTCTTCACAAAATACATCTAAACTTGAAAGGCCACAGCAATATCTTTTACGTATATTTACACCCATTCCGTACCTAGTAGAATCCTCTATAAGACGACGACTTTCACTGGCATCCCAACAATAATCTAGATTGTAGTTGGAGGCGTGCAGGGCATCCATACTTAAGTCGTATAATTGGGAAGATAACCTTTCAATAGCTGAATCGATGTTCTCTGCTTTTGGCCACCCTTGAGCTGAATATTGCATCCACATATTTGCTGCTTATCTGGAAATTAAATATTCAAATAAAGAAAAATTATAAATATATTTTAATTAGCTACTTACACGGATGAGATAGATGCAATTTTATTTTAAAAATAGTTATGTTTTATCTACTATAGGAAAATGAGCAAATGAGTAACCCCAATGAATTAAGTATTATGAATTTATGATTATTTCACTATATACTACTTATTAATTAGTTAATGCTACAAAAATATGAATACTATACATTTTAACGGTTGCTTGAGAATCACTCAATGTGGTTCAATGTTATTAAGGATCTAGATTTTGCACCGCCAAAGATTGGACGACTCTGTCCTAAATATGTTAGCGTATATTTATCGTTTGATGAGTTTATTGCATCAACAATATTCGACTGTAATAGTTCCCCGACTCGTTTCGGTAAAAAGGATTTAAATGTAAGCACAGCACTTTCATCAAATAAAACCGCAATTAGCGACTTTCCAAATCGCGTATCAACTGCAAGTATTTCTTTTATTATATATGGCTTATCTACGGTTAGCGATTTAATTGGTTTTTGTTCTATAAACGGAACATCTTTACCGATAAGCTCATTAAGTTTTGATAAATCAGCATTTGAGACTACCATTTCTAAATGAACAAACTATATAGTGAAAACTTTCAAAAAATATAATATAAATAACCCTCACTTAAAACGGTTGCTGTAGGAGATTTAAACTAACTATAATTTTGTTTGGCTGCCCTGATCTATTTTATAATCATACAACCACTACGTCACATCAGACCCTCCCCCCAACTCATACCCACAGATTTACATTCCGATCGCATAGCCAAGGGCGATATCCACAAAGCTTGTTCAAGGTCACGCAAAGAGAGTCGCAAAAGACCGCGTTCAGGGTCATGGTCAACCATCGCCATCGTTCAAGGCCATGGCCACCCTGTTCAAGGTCAAGGTCACAGACACATCGACCTTCTTCAAGGCCAAGGTCAAGGTCACCCTCCCCAGACCACGCGGTCAAAGGCAATACCCACAAAGCTTGTTCAAGGACACGCAAAGATCTATGTGAATGTCGAGGGTATACCCAAGGGCATACGAGAGTCGCAAACGATAGCGTTCAAGGTCAAGGTCACCCAACGGATTCGTTCAAGGTCATGGTTACCCACCGACCTTTTTCAAGGTCAAGGCCAAGGTCATCTCAAGGTTACACGGTTCAAGGTCACAGGCTCACGCACCTCCGCGACCAAGGTCAGAGGAGGGGTTCAAACGTCTATACTTCTCTACTATGGGTGGTGCAAACGATCATCCGTCTCAAATGGATTTCACTTATAGATTGAGGTGGTACATTCTTGGCAGAATTCTGCCGCAATTTTTACTGAGAACAGAAATACCATGGAAACTGAAGAGTCATGTTTACTAAATGTTTTAGATGAAACAGGCCCTTCCACAAGTAATTTAAACACCGAAGACTCCGAAGGGATCTGCTTGACACAAAAAATGCTGTCTAATTTAGTCAGGAAAGAACAAAGGGAGGATTTAGAATTAAAATGTCCAATAGAAGGAGATTTATCTGCTAATTTTGTACAGCCTGATTATTTAGAAGAAGAAATTATAGGAGACGAAGTTTTAAACATAATGCAGAATTTTGAAATCAAAGAAAAAATTAATCTCGAAGGATTAAAATATATTGCAGGATTTGTTGCATATAAATTTAAAAATAAGTATACTCTTGGCATTCCCACAAAAAAAAATAGAGACATCTGAGGTTCCTGACTGGCTAAATATGGTTTCGAGGGGCTCTCTGTTATATCCGAATGAAAAATTATGGCAGTTAGCTCAGATTCTAGATTCAGAATTTTTTAAGATGCATGGAACCTCTTTAAGTAAAGAGAAAAATATTTTTCATGAATTGGCTCAAAAAACTGTAGATCAGATGCCAAATACATCAATGCCATTTGAGGTAATTCTTTGCCTAAGCAGAACACGGACCTATATTAGACTGAGGGAGCTTAACAGACAAATTAGTTTCAACAACTGCCAAAGAAAACTTAATAAGAAAATGTCGAAATTTACAAATGTCAAAAAATAAACAGAGATGTTTTGGTTGTTGATTCTTTTTTGTTTACATTATACTCGTACTTACGTAGGTACTAAAATCTGTTTTATTTTATATTTTTGTATCCCTATAATTTTATTTAAACCTGAATAAAGTCGCTTACTAATAATTATTTTTTGTATTTTTTTTTTAGTTAATTTTCTGCATATACAACATTACGTATTTATTTTAAATTTTTTTAGGTAATAAAGATTAAAACATTCTTTTATTTACTCCGTTTAAAGAAATTAGTAGACCTATATAAGTAGGTACCTATAATATTTCAGAAATACTATTTCATATTTAACATAATTTAAATCATATATATCATATTTAAAAAGAGTTCTAATTTTACGGAAGAGCTTTAAATTATAGCCTGAATAAGGTGGTTTGCAGCCTTAATATAACGTGGGATTAATCACGATTAAATTGATAAACTCAGTAATAATGTATTTCTTTTTATTAGATATTACTTTTGGAACAGGGAATTTAATCTATATTTCCAAATAAAGCATTATAATAGGTTTACCGCAAACATTGTCCATTAAAGACTTGTAATTTTGATTCCAACGTGACGTCACATAGTGCGAGAGAGATAGTGTGAACCTGCGCAAGCCGACAAAGTCAGCATACCGGTGTATGTGTATCGTGCCAGTGCCCACGCCCATGTATTCATTCGTCTTCTTGTGCTCGACACGCGCGCACGTGGGTTGTTACAGTAACAAGTAAGTAAATAAACAGTTACACCCTATAAATCTCTCTTTTAGGTTTTCTTTTAGTAGTTATGGGAAAGAAAAGACGTCGTTCACCATCTAGTGGGTCGGATTCGGAGCCCATCTCGAGCAGGGACTTGATGAAAAGAATTCATATGCCGGCTCCACACTCGCGCCGCGAAATAGCGCGAACACGAGTGTGGAGGCTTTCGCGATGCTTTCGCGCCTTCGCGTTCGCGCTTCGCGCCGTTCCCCGTTCGGAGTCGGTTTTTTGGCCCGCGTTAAAGGGTTCACGGGACTTTCGCAAGGCGCGAACGCGAATGCATCCACACTGGCGGCGTGAATTCAGTCTGTGCTCTGTCTGTGTGGAAGTCATTTCTTGGTGATTGTTGTGTAGTGTCCAAAGAGAGGACGATTCTGTGTATATTCTTTGGTAAGTTGAAAATACTAGCATATTTTTTTCCATTAAATGTAGAGTGGTAAATTGGAAGTATTGATAATTACGGTAATTAAGACAAACCAACACACAAGGTTAAGTTAAGTGAGGTTAAGTTGGTTTAATTTGAAGTCAATAATTAAAAAATAGGTTGATAAGTCATTACACTGAGAAACTGTTGCTACTGTTATTAATAATTACCCGTACTTAATAATAATAACCTGATTTATTACTCTAACCATAACAAATGTATTATATCAAATAAATGTATTTTTAAAGGTACATTTCCCTACAACTATGAGCAGTATGAGCGTCTCTTGGAGCAATGAACAAGAATTAACACTGATAGAGTGTTATCAAGCTGAATCCGTTCTGTGGGATGTAAAACACAAAGATTATAAACATAAACAGAAAAACCATGATGCATGGATGCGAATAAGTGAGGTTATGGACATCCCATCCCATCCCATCCCATCCCAGTTGCAGATTTAAAGAAGAAAAAAGACTCACTAATGTCGAGCTATAGAACATACAGGAAAAAAGTAAGGGATTCGCAACGCTCTGGAGCAGGTACGAGTGAAATTTATAAACCAATCTGGTTTGCCTATGAAGTGATGGATTCATTTCTCGGGGAAGGCTTAACTTGCAAGAAAACTCAAAATACGGTGAGTCTACACATATTTTATTTGCACAGGAGGTATTAATTTATTATATTCTGTCACAAATTCTACTTAGTAATCTAACCTAATCTAGAAAAATAATTGGTGAATTCGTCTCTTATTTCTCTGGCGTCTAAAGGTGCGCGTCGGGGTATCTGTGGCATATCACGAATTGCACAAGCCGCATCCATTTCATTCCTCCATGAACCAGGTGTTATAAGTGTGTCATTGTCGTAAGTATCGAGGGTTCCTGGTGGCATATATGTAGATGATGAAGTCTTACTACTTCTTAAGTAATTGTGGAGTAATATACAAGTCATTGTTATAAGAGACACTTTTTCTGGGGATAACTGAATTGTATTTTTAAATACTCGAAATTTCGTAGATAATATTCCAAACGTGTTCTCAACTACAACTCGTGCTCTGGCCAATCTTAAATTAAATAAACGTTTTGGAGATCCCCAATCGTGATTTCCAGGATAAGGTTTCATCACATGTTGTGTAAGTGCGAATGCACCGTCACCAACGAAGACATATGGGACATCTACGTCTGATCCAGGGAGGGGACGTGGTGTGGGTATGTTTAAACGATTCGAGCATATTTTTTGCCAGAATGCACTATTAGTAAATACGCCACCGTCGCTTATACGGCCTTGACAGCCTACATCAGCAAATATGAACTTATAATTGCTGTCTACTACAGCTAACAACACTATGCTGAATGTTTTCTTGTAGTTGAAATACTCTGATCCTGAATGATCTGGGCATTGCAGAACTATGTGCTTTCCATCAATGGCCCCAATAGCTCGTGGAAAGTTACTGGCAAATCCTTTTTCGATGTTTAGCCATTCTTCTGCACGCGACGGAATCTGTAAAAAAATAGTAATAATTAGTATTAGTAGTAAATAAAGTAAAGTAGATACATATATTAAATCGTTGTATTTCATTTCAGGAAGAACAATTAGTGACTCAGGATGAAGACGGCGCTGAACAGGAAGATCAAAGTGAGAACGTAGATATTCCAAGGAAGGTATCAGAAACAGTCCGTCGACGCAAGCATCCACCTGAGCTGTTAGCCGCTGGTAATGTTGTTACCAATGCTCTTGAGACACTCAAAACGACAATTAATAAAAATTCGCATTCTCAACACGAGGACGATTGTGACTTATATGGAAGAATATTAGCGAAAAAGTTGAGGACACTGTCAGAAGACGATAGGTTACAATTTATGTATGAAATAGATGGTATGTTTATACGCCGTCGAGGCTCTCCACGAATTCTTGCATCTTGTCCAGCTCCAGCTCCAGCTCCGTCGACTACTTATGTTTCTTCACCGTCTCCATCACCCCACTCCTCCTATTCCTACAACTGCAATGAATTCAATCGTTCTCAAACATCTACTACCTCCTACTCTGATTCTTATGTGATACAAGAAAGGGCCAGCACTTCACATTCAACTTACTCTGAACCCCCAATACATTATTCCGTACCAGTCATCCACATTCCTAATAATGATAATAATGAGAAAAAACCGGGTGGACAAATTATACTAACATCCAATGAAGTAGTACACTCAGCAACTAAGCAAGCTGTTAACACTCCTGACACCCCACAACATTATTCATTTCCAGTCATCAATGGACCTAATAATGAGAAAAGAACGGGTGGGCACATTCTAATAACATCTAATGCAATGGTGCATCCTGCGACTAAGCAAGCTGTCGACACTCCAGAATATTCAACTATAATTACTGAGGCCTTCAACATGGCATGAAGATAGGAGCAGAAGAATGATATATATACATTTTTCGTTAAGAAAGTTAAGAAGTAAAAACATTTTTTTTATCATTATAAGTAGAAGTTATACTTTTATTTATACTTTAAATACATATGTACCTACTTTATAATATATTTATACATTTATATATTTGTATCTCGGAGCTAAAAAAACATCATGAGTAGGAGTTATTACTGTTTAGCACGTGAAAGAGCACGAGAAACTGTGTAGGAATGTCAAATAATCTCATTTTCGCAAAAAATTAAGTTAATATAGTTTAGCTCTGAGGTACAGATATTTATACATTTTTTTATTACATACCTTAATCTCCTCCTTCAAGACTTCATTTAGGGCAAGGCACACTTCAGGTACAATCTTCGAAATCAGTTGTGGTGAAATTTTGAATAGATAGTGAAGACTCTCGAAGCTATCTCCACTGGCCAAAAATCGCAATGTAATTGCCAAGCGTACTCGAGGCGGAATAGCTTTCCGTAATTGAGTATCTTGTTTAGCAATCATCGGTGAAACTTTATTTAGTAAATTTTCGAAATCCTCCAGAGACATTCTAGTAAACTTTTTAAATTCGCCAGAAGGTTCACAAAATAATTCAGATAACTGCCTTTCCATCGTTAAACTGCAATAAACAATTTAAATTAATGACATTATCATAAAATACCTTCCTTAGGGTAGACACAATTTGTGGTTACAGCGCTAATATGGTATTCGTTTCGAGATAGCTATATGCTATTAGTAGCTACAAATAGTGTCCACTCTACCCACACAACGGTAAATTATTTTTTCATACCTACCTTGTTCTGGTACGATGAATCGCTGTCATCCACCACCTTCTTTTTTTCCATTTTTTGTTTATTTGATGTTTATTTTTAATATGTAAATAATTATAACACGCTATAGCGCAAAGCGCAGCGGCAGCAGCAATGGCTACCTCTGGGTCCATCTCTCTTGAACGCGCGAACTACACTGCGAAGTTTGCGAGTGTGGAGAGGCATGTTTTTCGTGCAAAAATCGCGCGCGAATCGCGGCGTGAATTCACGCCGCGATTCGCGCGCGAGTGTGGAGCCGGCAATAGGCTCGAGAAAGAACTGCGTAAAACCAAGAAACGAGAGCGAGGCCGGTTGAGGGAACATTCGCGTGCTCCGAGCGGGCATGGAAGATCAAGGTCCCGCTCATTACACATTGACAGAAGCCGCTCTCAATCTAGGGCTATTTCGCCGTTAGGTGGCCGTCTTCCGACGAAACGGCATCAAATCGTGCTAGCCCAGGCATCGACTGCTCCCCGCGAGGGACGGTGATTGCCACAGACAGCTGTTCACATTCTCTGAGGGAGGTGTCACCGTCTGCGCAGGTAGCGACGGGATTCGGCGACAGTGACCCTTGCCTTATTATTAATAACGACGAAAATTTGCCGGACGACATTCTTAACATTTTGGGAGCTAACCCTGGTGAGAATTCGCAAGAAAATTATATGCTGCACGACGCAATAAGGTCCAGGTGGAGTCATATTCTGGCACAAGGTTAACCTGAAAAAGACCTGGAAAATGCCAAATTACGTATCTTAAAGCCGTCGAACTTGGGCCTACGTGCACCGGCCATAAACCCCGAAATAATAAAATAATAACCATTCTTTCAAAACCAAACCAAACTAGAGATAGTTCTCACTCGAATTACCAGAATCAATTAGGTTTGGGTATGGCTGAAATAGGCCAAGCACTGAATTTGGTTTTAGGAGAGGAAAACCTTCCTAAATATATTAGAGAAAAATTATTGGCCCATCTTTCTGACTCCGGGCGTGGAAACAGCTGGTAAGGAATTAAAGGCCACCCAATCTGGAAATAAATATACAGCATTAAAAAATTTTTATCACAAAAAGGGGGGGGGAGGCCGACCACAGGCGTCACAGGTAGCTTAGCCGTTAAACCGGTATCGCCCGGCTCGTCGGCCAAAGGACCAGAGGGAGACGAGGCCAATAAAAGGGCAGACCTCGCGACAGGACAGGACTCACCCCAGACGAAGATTTTAAATCTGGTGAGTAGTACTACTTGTGCCGGCATACAGGAGGGAAACGTTGCCCAGAAGGGGCAATCCTCCATCAAAACGGAGCGGTACAGGACAAACTTCTACAAACAGAGGTAGCTTTTTTTAGAGGTGAGTAAAGTCCCATAAGCCGGCAGACTTACCTTATACATAAAAAATTGGGAAAAAATTACCTCCAACCAGGTAATTTTATCATGGGTAAGAGGTTACAAAATTCCCTTTAAAGAAACCCCATCTCATTTTCAAACTCCAGAAGTTAGGTTTTCTAATAAAGATCACCAGGAAATAAAAAAATCTATACTAGAATTAATCCAATTAGGGGCAGTCTATAAATGTAATCCTGAAACAGGGCAATTTGTGTCTAGAATTTTCTTGGCGGATAAAAAGAATGGTAAGAAACGATTTATACTGAATCTTAAAGATCTGAATAAATTTGTGGAAACTCCCCATTTTAAGATGGAGGATTTTCGCACTGCGTCACGGCTCATTAAAAAAGGCACATACATGTGCACTCTAGATCTTAAAGACGCATATTTCCTAATTGCTGTAGATCCCGCCTATATAAAATTCTTACGATTCGACAACGTTTTGTACGAATTCTCTTGCTTGCCCTTTGGGCTAGCATCAGCACCATACTCATTTACAAAAATTATGAAGCCCGCAGTAAAACACCTTAGAGCTCAGGGTATATGTTGTATAAACTACCTAGACGATTTCCTAATCCTGGGTGAATCGCATCAGGAATGCTCAAAAAATGTAACAATAACCATTGAATTACTAACCTATATTGGATTTATTATCAATACAGATAAGAGTTCCTTGCAGCCTAAAACACAACAAAAATTTCTAGGATTTATATTTGACAGCAGAAGCCTAAAACTGTCGTTACCCGTAGAAAAACAAACAAAGATTCAAAAATTAATCAATCATTTCATAGAAAATAAGACGTGTAAAATAAGGGATCTAGCCCAATTGATAGGCTTACTAATTTCAGTATGCCCAGCCATAAAATATGGCTGGTTATATACAAAATCCTTGGAAAAGGAAAATTTTTCTCATTTAATCCGAAATAATATGAATTACAGCTGCAAAGTAAATTTGTCTAGCAATATATACCCTGATCTTTACTGGTGGAAATCAAATATAATAAATTGTTCTAATGACTTAAGACATGACACATACCACCTGGAACTATATACGGATGCGTCACTAACAGGTTGGGGGGCATGTACCCTAGATCAAAGCACTCATGGTTGGTGTACCGATGCAGATAAATTATTGCACATTAATACTCTAGAACTTGCTTTGCAAGGGACATCAAAAATTGTAATATCTTAGTACGGACAGACAACACTACAGCAATGTCCTATGTGATATGGATTGGATTGGACGGCAGCATTCGATATACAGATTTAAACAAAATTACCAGAGCCATATGGCAATGGTGCCAAGAAAGGAATATTTTCCTAGTTGCATCTTACATACCGTCAATGATGAACTGGAAAGCAGACCTAGAATCGCGAATTTTACCAACTGAAACCGAATGGTCACTAACGCCCATTGCTTTTGACGAAATAACAACAACGCTAGATATTCCAGAAATAGATTTATTTGCATCTTCCATCAATAATAAATGTAGGCTATTTATTTCCTGGTATCCAGACCCTAAATCTGTCGCTGTGGATGCGTTTACGGTCAATTGGGGCTACTATTATTTTTATGCATTTCCTCCGTTTGCCTTGATTTTAAGAGTAATACAGAAAATAATAGCTGACGAAGCGAAGGGAATTGTTGTAGTACCTTTATGGCCATCCCAACCGTGGTACCCTCAATTTCTGAAGCTTAAAACAAAAGAAGTAGTTTTTCGACCTCATAGTAATCTCCTCACTTCTCCTTCCAGGGAAATACATCCGATGTCCAGAAACATTACCCTGGTAGCCGCAATATTGTCCGCCAGGCGTTGCAAATGAAAGGTTTCCCGAACTGCGCAGTGGATACTGCACTTCACTCCATTTCACACTCTACTTTAACGCAATACAATTCTACTTACAAGCTATGGTGGAAGTACTGTCTGGACACAGGTGGTAACATGTATGAGGCAGGACCAGAACAAGTTATACAATTTATGCAGCATTTATTAGGATCAAATAGTCATAAATATGGCACCTTTAATAGCCATAGGTCGGTTTTGTCCTTAATATTAAAAGAAGGCATAGGCCATGACTATAGAATTAAAAGGTTCATCAAGGGCATATCTAACTTAAGGCCAGCTACGGCGAGATATGACTTTATCTGGAACACCGAACCTCTTGTCAAATACCTGGAAAATTTATTCCCACACGAGAAATTATCAATGAAAAGCTTGTCGCTAAAATTAAGAACCCTGCTCGTACTGGTGACAGGTCAACGGATACAAACAATCCCCCTCATTAAACAAAAACACATATTAGAGTCGCCCGAAGGGTTACAGATTTCCATCGAAGACAAAATAAAAACGTCAGGACCCCTAAGGAAACAGCCGTGCCTTTATATCCCCTTTTTTCCAGGAAACAAGGCACTGTGCGTTGCATCGCTCCTCAAATACTACCTGAAGGCTACTAAGGATATTAGAGTACCAGAGCAGGAATTTTTATTCCTAACCTACCAAAAGCCAATTAAGATAGCCACTAAAAATACAATTAGTAGGTGGGTGAAAAACACCATTTCTCTCGCGGGTATAAATACTGCGATCTTCAAGTCGCATTCTACTAGACACGCTTCTACTTCATCAGCCTTTCGGAAAGGAGTGTCTGTAGATCTAATTCACAAAACTGCTGGGTGGTCAAGGAGTTGACAGACGTTTACAAAGTTTTATAATCTCACCACTAGCGATCCTTCCAATTTTGCATCGGCCGTGCTAAATATTAATGGACCATCAACGACAGATTGAAACATAATTTGTCACTTGTTTTGTTTACTTGTAGAGATTTTATATTGGTTTGGTACATCGATCTGTATAATGTACGTTACATAATGTAGTGTTTAGTTAACAACATTATTGGAGAGGGCCACATTATTTTCTTATTTTTTATTGTTTGTATACTTTAACATGATTATGTGAAAAATATATCAAAGTTACAAATACTTAGGAATCTTCGCAATAAGAAATCTTTAAACATCTACGTCGTAAATTAAAGTTATCTGAAGTGATATCTTCGGACTGGAGGTTGAAATAAAATTAATCGATCAAAGGAACTTACCTTAAGTGAAGTTCGATCATAATTTTATGAAACCTCCAGTGCGAAGATATCCTAGTCTTAGTCTTGGCCCTAATATTTTAACACTGTTTATAAAAATTTGGTCTTAACTTATTCTTAAGAATTGGCCAATTCACGATTCGATCGTGCACATGCGCAAATGTTATGTTGTTATGTCACTCTGTTTACAAGATTAGGTAACCTATAATAAAAAATTAAAATCTCAAGAATGAATACTGCCAAACGCCTTAAAGTTGCTGTATTAATGACTTTGCTGCTTGCTTCAGCAGCGGTTTGTGTTAGTTATTATAATCGTGCTGGACGTGGTCGTGTGCGTAAATTTAAAACTCGTCCCATGAATCGCACTAAGAATATAGAAGGACAGTTCCACAATGTTACTTCAAAGTATGTTACATAAAGAAGTTGATCATGAACAATACTTTAAGTTTATGAGAATGACACCTGGTATGTTCAATTATCTATTGGAATTAGTGGGCCCAAAGTTACAGAAAGGTCCACGAGGTGGTTCCCTTTCTCCAGATCATCGACTGGCAATAACATTACAGTAAGTTTTGTAAATTGTTTAATTAAATAAGTAACAGATTATCTCGTTTCCAGTTATTTAGCTGAACGATGTTCAATGTAAGAAATTGGAAGAGGATTTCGTGTAGGAAAAGCAACCGTTCATGTAATCGTCACCGAAACGACACAAGTTTTGTGGGATGTACTTATGCCCTTAGTACTACCAACCCCTGATGAAAAAATGTGGCAGGATATTTCAAATGGATTTTTCAGTAGGTGGAATATGCCAAACTGTGTTGGAGCAATAGACGGCAAACATGTTCACATGCAATCCCCAAGATATTCTGGCTCTGAATTTTTTAATTACAAAAAAAATTTAAGCATCATTTTAATGGGTGTATGTGATGCGTACTATCGTTTTGTTTTAGTCGATATAGGAGCTGCTGGGTCTCAACATGATAGTGGAGTATTCCAAAATAGTGGATTTGGTATGGCCTTTTAAATGGACAATTGCATTTGCCAGGTCCAAAGAACTTGCCAAATTCAGATATAAAAATGCATCACTTTTTGGTTGCTGATCAAGCATTTCCTTTAAATAAAAACATTATGAGGCCATATCCCGGAAGTTATTTGGGGCAAGAAAAATATTTATCACATAGTCAGGAGAAATACGGAGGCGCGTCAAACACGTGCTACTCTTCCAGCGAAATCGATTCGACTACCCAACCCCAAAAATCAGAGCGGCATATAAACTCAAATATATTTCAAAAAATTAAAGTGAGATACGCTAGTTAAGTTTTTAGTGCAACAGTCGTAGCAACTTTAAATACTTACATTTCCTTTGGGTTGTTACCTACGGCAGCTAAAACTACTGTGGAATTTATAGGTACAATTGATAAATTATTTGTCATAATGAACTCCTCAACGTTTAAACCAAACAAATTTTTAAAAAAGTACAGCCCCTGAGCAAGTACATTTTCCAAATAATACCTATGATTTATTTCAAAATAGTATTGTAAGGTGGAGATAAGAACGTTACAAATTCAATAAAATTTTTAACTGGATGGCAACTTTCCATATTTGCGTTAATACATTTTTGGAATGGTTTTAAATAAAGCGAAGCAAACTATATTTTTGCGATACGTTTGAATCAGGACAGTTTAGAAATTCTTTTTGGAAAAATCCGGCAATTTTCGTGGATAGTTTAGAGAAGCTAAATACCAAAAATATACCATCCAAAGAGCAATTCTATGATAAGCTTAATGAGGAAGAACTATCAGAGGAAGACTATGAAAGGGCTAAGAATGTGTGGAACTTATTTAAGTGTCAAAGTTTGGGCGAATATTCCGATCTCTATTTAAAATCGGACGGTCTTATTTTGTGCGATGTATTGGAAAACTTTCGCAAATTTAGTTTAGATAAATATGGCTTGGATCCTGTGCAGTATTATACGGCGCCGGGGCTATCTTGGGACGCAATGTTAAAATTAACTAAAGTCAAATTAGAGTTGTTGACAGACATAGATATGATCCACTTTTTTAAAAAGGGAATAAGAGGAGGTATTAGTCAATGTTCGGAAAGGAAACATATCGCTAATAATAAATTTGTTCCTAATTATAATCCAGAAGAACAATCATCCTTTATTTCTTATCTTGATGCCACAAACTTATATGGACATAGTATGTCACAACCATTGCCAACGGGGGGATTTTCATGGCTGACTGAAAGAGAAATAGCCGATTTAGACATCATGAGTATTCCAAATGAAAGTGCCCAGGGGTTCGTACTAGAAGCAGATATATCTTACCCCCCGGAAACACATGACCTACACTTAGATCTACCCTTTTTAGTAGAAAGTATTGTTCCACCAGGGGGAAAATCAAAATTTCCAAAATTGATACCTAATTTAAATGACAAGAAGCGCTATGTTGTTCATTATAGAAATCTTAAACAGGCTATAGAGAATGGCCTAATTGTGACAAAAATACATAGGGCTCTTAAATTTAATCAATCGCCTTGGTTAAAAACATATATCGATCTGAATACCAAAATGCGAAATAATGCCGCGAGTAAGTTTGAGAAAGACCTATTTAAATTAATGAATAATGCTGTTTTCGGCAAGACAATGGAAAATGTCGATAATAGGAAAGTGATCAAATTGGCAACACACTGGGAAAGTATTAGAAGAGCTGTGGGTGCGAATGCATTAATAGCTAGACCTAATTTTAAAAAATGTAGTTTTCTCTGAAGATTTTGTAGCGATTGAAATGGGAAAACTGAAGACTGTTTACAACAAGCCCATATACGTAGGGTTTACTGTTTTGGAATTATCCAAAACGGTGTTGTACAGTTTTTTCTATGACGTAATAAAACGTAAATTTGGTCAGAGGGCCTCTCTGCTGTACAGTGACACAGATTCTTTGGTCTTAAAGGTGTTTTGTGATAATTTTTATGACTTTATAATTGAAAACCCCGAACACTTCGACACATCGAATTACAAAGAGGCAAATAGCTTTAATGTTCCCAAGGATGTATCAATTTTAGGCAACATGAAGGATGAATTTCCGGCCGACCCGATAATTAGTTTCTATGGTACAGGGGCCAAGGCTTACTATATACAATCTGTGGCAAATGAACTGAAAAAGGCGAAAGGTGTAAAGAAATCCGTTATTACAAAAGAGCTGTCAAAAGATGACTACAAGCAAATCGTAGAACGGGGGGTTCAATAGTTCGAAAAATGAATACTTTTCGAAGTTACATACATACTATGTATACGGAGATGAAAAATAAGGTTGCACTGTCGTGCTACGACGATAAACGTTTTGTCATCCCCAATACAACAAAGACTACCATGGGGACATTCGGACATTGTATTTTTTCAAATCGAGCCTGAGCAAAATGTGGAATGGCTTATGTCGGCGATAGATAGCGTACAGGTGGCGGGTGATGTTGTGAATGAGCGACATGAGCGAAATGAAAATTTGGAGGCATTAATTTTAGCAATAGCCGAACTTGAGTTACAAAATCTTCTATGAAATGGAACGCAAAGGCTGTAAACTTTTAATCAGCAAATCTCGTAGTTCTGAGAAATTCATTTTTGTACATAGTAATAATTGAAAATATTTTATTTTATGTAAGAACTTGTAATGTAAAGCGCTAGAGTAAAGTACTGTATCTGTATATATACTGTATCCCATACTAATGTAATAATGTTGTAAATGATGGATTCAAATAAATCATATGTGTAAAATCTTCTATGAAATATAGCGCAGTAATGAGAATTATTAAGGCGCCCTCTAGGTTGAACCTCTGAACATCAAGTTGCCAATCTGTTTGGTTGGTATCCCGTGCACAGATGCTGAGACAGAGAGAGGGCGACAGCTAGCCGTTCCAGTGGAAGATGACACAACTCCCACGTCTTCACTTACATATTGTATGTAATAATGTTGTAAATCATGGATTCAAATAAATAATATGTTTAAAATCATATGTGTAAAATCTTCTATGAAATATAGCGCTGTAATGAGAATTATTAAGGCGCCCTCTAGGTTGAACCTCTGAACATCAAGTTGCTAATCTGTTTTGTTGGTATCTCGTGCATAGATGCAGAGAGACAGAGAGAGGGCGACAGCTAGCCGTTTCAGTGGAAGATGACGCAACTCTCATGTCTTCAATTACATAATATTGTTAATTTTTTAAAATAATATCCACTGCCATACTACCTTACTATAATACAATAAAATATAAACTAAAACCATAGCGTTTTATAACGCAAAGGTAGTAAACTTTTAATTAGCAAATCTCATCATTTTGGGGAAATTCGATGTAAATTATGCAATGAAATAAATAGTGTACTTATTACTAATAACTGAAAAGATTTTATTTTATATAAGACGACGCTCTAAAATCATATATATATTAGTTGAAGTTTAGGGTTGATCACACACATTGTATGATTGTAATCTAAAGAACTAGAGAGTACAGATATAGGTCCCATACTAATGTAATAAT
Source organism: Pogonocherus hispidulus (assembly GCA_963924545.1). Classification (NCBI taxonomy): domain Eukaryota; kingdom Metazoa; phylum Arthropoda; class Insecta; order Coleoptera; family Cerambycidae; genus Pogonocherus; species Pogonocherus hispidulus. The sequence continues at coordinate 8,225,557 of OZ004697.1, read as the reverse complement.
TTTTATAAGACGATGCTCTAAAATCATATATCGATGGCCTAGAAGCAATACCTCGTAAGTACAAAAAATTCAAAAATTGCGCTTATGGCGCCATAATACTGATATAAACCCGCCCTACCAATCACCGGAAGCATAAGAGCCACGAACCAATAAAAACCTACATTTGTTCATGTGGCAATACCTCGCGTCAAAATTTTGCCTGCAATACCTCGTAAGTGTTTATTTTGCTGTGGTGGTCAATGGCGGTTATCTAAAAGGTTGTTTTGCGAGTTTATGTGACACATATTCGAGGTAAGTTGGGTTTTTTTTTTAAATATTCTTTAGTAATTATTTCTGTAGTAGTTGTAGTAGTAGTAGTAGATTTATTTCTGATTTTAAATCAACTATTTTGTTTAATATTCAATTATTTCTTTCCTTGTGTACATACGTGGTATTGCAAAGTGATCAGAATTGAGGATATGTGTACATACGCGGTATTGCTGTTTAGCGATTTTTTATAGTAACATAATATCCCTGCTAAACTTATTTATGTTAGCCTAAATTAAAACGAATAATTTCAATAGCTGCTCAAACATGCCTTTATTTTTATTCCGATTGCGTCTTTTCATTTTAACTTCATTATTTTCTCACATTGTTTTATTTAATTACTATGATAATGATAGTGTAGTAGTAATAATAATAATAATAATAATAATAATATCTCTACCTCTTATTCTAACCAAAATGATTAGGTCAGAAGTCTGAGACTTGTGCGGGAAGGGGGCGGCATATTATTATTATTATTATTATTATTATTATTATTATTATTATTATTATTATTATTATTATTATTATTATGCAGGCAGCTTGGGCGACAGGGAACGACTTCCGATGTTCGCGAACTGTAACCGTCATCAGAGATTATAAAATATCCGTCATTAAGTGCGTGAATAAGGGAAACCTGGAATATCTTAGTAGTTATAGTTTTTAATGTGTGGTTTAGGATTGTTTGCATATCTATTAGAGAATATAAGCAATCTATAATTCTTTAACCGCTAATATCGGTGAAACTAGTGCCTACTGTGGGGATTGAACCCGGGACCTCCCGATCGTGAGACGGCCGCAGACCAGTTAGGCTACCGTTCTCCTATTAAATCTTAAATAATTTGGGGCCTCTGAACTTTGAAATTACAGAATATTATTCTTTTTCAGAATGAATCGAGGCAGGAGAATATTGGCTCTTCTTAAACAAAATGAGCAATCTACTTCCAGCCAGTATCTGTTAGAACCAGAGGTACCATCAGATATTAGCCCTCCTGGTTATTCGTTAGAAGATTTGCCCATCGAATTTGACGATGGAATCTTAATTGAAAACGATTCGATGAGTATAATGTACAATAATACTCCTATTAATATCATCTCTAACCAAAGCGTCATTGGTCTCAACTCTAGAAAAGAGGCAGAAAATAATGAAGAGAATGAAGTGTTGCACTGCCAAGTAGAAACAACACCAAACAGAATGGCAGATTCGGTCGAAATTGTAAACTCTGGATGTGACAATGAAGAAGATAACAATAACAAGACGGATCCTGATTATGTATTGAGCAACAACGAAGAAACTGAAGAATCCGATAGTGAAGTTATAAATAATGAGGGTAGTGGTGACGAGAGTCAGAATGAAAATTCAGATCCAGAAGGTATATCTAACAGAACAGCTAATAATAATAAAAGAAGAAAGAAAATAGATGTAGACAAAAATAAATGGAAAAGAAACGAAAATAGAATCAAGCGAATGAAAGGAGAAGAATACCTTGGATTTACTAGAAGGAATAAAAAATGCAAACACAACAAAACTAGGAAAGAAAGAAAAATAAAGGAAAGATGCGATGGTAAACACTGTGAAAAAACAATAAACGTTTACTTTTGCACTAAGGTGACAAATGAAAAAAGAAACCAAATATTCCAGAATTTCTGGAAAGTTTAACATGGGACCAAAAAAAAATGTTTGTTGTTAATAATGTTGAGAAGGCTGAACCGAAAAGAAGGAAAACTGAAAATAAAGAGAAACAGAAATCGAATAGCTTTATTTATTACTTGAGAGTTGCCGGTCAACCACTCAGAGTCTGTTAAAAAATGTTCCTGAACACCATTTGTGTTGGAGAATGGAGTGTAAGAAACTGGTGCAATGCTGAATATAATGGAATGATAGCATCTTCGGTGGAAGTGAATAACAGAAGAAGAACAAGTCAAGAACCTAAGTTATGCGAAAAAAGAAAGTTTCTTGAAAATTGGTTTGACAGGTTACCAAAAATCCCTTCACATTATGCAAGAGCTGATACTAAAAAGGCATACATCGAAGATAATACAGTTACAAATAAATCACAGTTGTATAAGACGTACGTTGAATGCTATGAAGGAAAACCTCTCAGTACTTTTGTATTTGATGAGATATTTGAAAGGAAAAATTTAGGGATATTCCAGCCAAGGAAAGATCAGTGCGATGTGTGCTGCAGCTTTAAAACTGGCAACATTAATCAGGAAGAGTATGAGGCGCACATTTTATCTAAGGACCGAGCAAGAATTGAAAAGCAAACGGACAAGGTAGAACCTCTCAACGAAAATTGCCACCTTATAACCATGGACCTTCAGGCTGTACAACTATGTCCCAGAATGTACGCTTCGGCACTCTATTATAAGCAAAAACTTAGAGTACATAACTTTACAATGTACAATCTGGCAACACACCAATCAACAAATTTTTGGTGGCACGAATGTGAAGGGGGGCTTGAGGCTTCAAATTTTGCAAGCTGTATAATAGATTATCTGCAGACACAATTTAGTCAATCTAGTTTACCCATAATAATATACAGCGATGGTTGTGGGTACCAAAATCGAAACTCGATTCTTTCAAACGCTCTATTGACCTTTTCTGTTACAAATAAAAAAAATATAGAGCAAAAATTTCTGGTTAAGGGCCACACTCAGATGGAGTGTGATAGCGTCCACAGTCTAATAGAACGGCGTCTGGATAAAAGAGAGATTTATTTACCAGGGGAATATGTATCAATAACCAAGCATGTGCGCAAAAATCCATTTCCCTTAGACACAAAATATTTACACCACAATTTTTTTAAAGATTACAGCGATCCATTGTTTCGATGGTATTCCTCTATAAGACCACCTGGAGCCATAGTTTCTGAGATAAGGGCTTTAAAATATACATCAGAGGGTGTTATATATTACAAAACAGATTTTGATTCAGATTACAAGCCTTTAAGAAAAACAAAATCTTGTAGTGTAAATAATGTTAATTATAAAAATCTTTATTCCTCCAAACCCAAAATTTCGCTCGAGAAATACGAACATCTTCTTGCTATCACGGAAGTTATGGATCCAGATTACCACGATTTCTATAAAAAATTGCCACATGAAGTTTCTAAAAAAACTAAAGGTTAAGAGTATAACTAAAACATCTAGCTGTTTCTATAAGATTTTTTTATTTAGTTAGTAGTAGATTGCCGTTACTTTGTTAATTTAGCCATTTAAGTTCTAGTACTATTTTAGGTTCTGACCGTTTCTGTGTTTTTGATACCAATGTATTTAGTGTAAGACATAATCATATCAGAAATAAAAGTTTTGTTTTTATGTATTTTTTTTTTATTTTGAATGTGAAACAAACTAAAACAATAATATTTTGACACTATTAAGGGCACCTACCCCGTTAATACAAAAACTGAAAAAAAAGGAAAAGCAATAACACGTATGTACTTTTAAAAAAATAGAAATTTGATCTATGGTCAAAAGCAGTTAAAATTACACAGATAAAGTTATAAAAATGCCATTGTGACCTTCATTTGTTAATAAAGGATATTTTTTATAAATTAATAAAGTTTTTTCTTAATAGCCACAAATTTTGACAAATGTACTTACGAGATATTGCTTCTAGGCCATCGATATATTAGTTGAAGTTTAAGGTGGCCCAGACATTGTATGATTGTAATATAAAGTACCTACTAGAGTATAGTACTATATCTGCATATATACGATGCTCCCATACTAATGTAATAATTTTGTAAATGATGGATTCAAATAAATATAACATGATTTAATATGTTATCATCTCATATTCCCCATGTAATCATATTTCTATAATCAGCCTTCAATTCAAGATCAACAAGCCAGCGACCTTCAACATGTGAAACGAGGCCGACAGGCTATAGGATGCAAGGACGAAAGTCAAATATGTCGTCATTTCATATTCCCCATAGAATCGTATTTCTATAACAATTCAGCGACCTTCACTTCAAGATCAGCAATAAGTTAGGTACAGCTAGCGACCTTCAACATGTGAGACGAGGTCAGAAAGATATAGGGCTGCTGTTAGGGAGGCGAAAGTCGCCTGAGGGGGTACCAACGCCAAGTTACAGCCAATAAGAGCAGAGGGTGAAAAGACCGGGTAGCTAAGTTAGCTCAAGCCAAGCGAAGCCAATTCTTTTCGTCTCCACAACCTCCGGGGGTAGTTTAAAGTGCTCTCGTGCTCCGCCGTTTTTTTTGTGTGGCATTTTTCAGTTTTGTGTTGTTTCTCAGTTATTGTTTATACAGTGTAAAAATGGTAAGAGACGGTGAGAACAACGATTGTCATAACCATGGTAGGGAAGTTTTAATTGATCCGGCGACGCAGCTCACGGTAATGACCTTTCTTACCAATTATAAGGCGTCGTCGGACATGTCTGAAGACTCGGGGCCCATTGATATCGCCGACAAACAGCCCCCGAGGTGCCACAATTTGTAGGGTATTATGAAAACATCTCACCACCTCGGAGAGAGCTCCACGCATCTAATTATGTGGATTATGGGGTTCCGAGTGCATGTGTGGCCAATGCAGATGGGGCCACACTTGCCGATATCGACGACCTAATGGGCATACAGCATGCCTACCATGGATATGGCAATTCTCCATGTACAACTGCGACTGCCACAGAAGACATCCCTGTGTTACATGTGATGAGTCAGGACTTCGGTAAAGTTCACCCCGACGCCGCTGGCTTGTTGCATGGCACCCAGATATCAGATATACCCGCGCCGACTGCAATCGGCGGTGAAGTCGACGTCGGTATATCTAATAAAATAGAGTGTCAGTCGCAGTGTCTCACCATCACCGACATTACAAACCAACAGCATGTGATTTCTATTCCGGTACTCAATGTGAAGTCGCGATCGGTGAGGCCAAAATATAAAGCACGCCGCTCCATTAAACGTCGTGTAATAAAATCGGGGAAATTTAAAAATAGGGCCCGTCGTCCCATAAAAACATCGAAAGGGGCATCTGCAAAAGTGCAAATTATGGGCGATGGGGCCATTTGAAGGGGGTTGCTGGCGAAGCCGGTTGTTTTGCCCACCCCAACTGTCTTGAAGTGTCTCACGAGACGATCTTGCAACTCCAAGAATAGATGGCGGGTGTGCAAAATGGCCGGCTTCAAAGGCGGTGGTGTCATCGATCCTAACTTCGGAAAATACAACATCACCAATAGACCGGAGTAGTTCGATTCTGAATCAGGAATCCACCATCGTGACAGTGGATTCTGATTCAGAATCGGAGATTTACGTTCATAAGGACCATGCGCGTTTAATTAAAAATTTTATCAACGTGTATGGATCCTATAAGAGCGAACATGCTGAAAATTCCGCGGCTTGTAAAAACGATGCCGCTTTACGTGACCAAGCCAATACTAGCATACGCTGCGCGGAAGAGGTCATTCGGGGGGCAGAGGCGGCGATAGCTAATGCACGATTGACGATCGCCGAGCAGCGTGCGGTATTGGCCGAAATTGAATTACGCGGCATCGCTCTTGACAAGTCGCGGAAAATAGTTCAACAAATTGAGAAACAACTCAAACAAGTATGAGAGCACTTGTGGGGGTGGAAAGATTTTTTGCTATTTTATTTTTATATATAGGTATCCAGATATTTTTTAATTTGATTTTGTTGCCACTTTTATTTTTATAGGTATATAGATATTTCTTAATTTGTATATAGGTATATGTATTTTAATTTATCGTAGATTTAGTAATTTTTCAATTGTAATTTGTAGCTTTAAGATTTATTTACATGCATTTTGTTAGTTAAGTATTAATTTTAGAAATAAGGGAACAAATCTAAAAAGTTATTAGTTGTAACATTTATTTGTATTTACATTTACTTAGGCTATGTATTAATTTACTTAAAGCTGGTGCTTTAATATGCTGTAGGTTTAGAGATTGCAAATTTTTCATAATGACATTTTGTAAATGGTAAATAATACCAGTTTGTTTAATTAAGCTTGTAAAAAATATACACTTTGTTTTAGATATACCTATTCCATATCATTAATAAAACACATGTAATCCTACCAATATGTCTTTTATTTATCTTCTGTTTCAGTTGTCAGCTGGCTAATATAGCAATAAAAAAGATATTTCTTAAAACAAAATAATGAGTGTGATTTATTGGACCAGCTATTTTGTACAGGTATAAGTTTTGTTGTGAGTATTCTGATATATATTTCTATAGATATATCTCTATCTCTATCTCTGTTTTATGGCATAAAAAGATATATACCTAAAACATAACAGTCAAGTGTTACAAGCTAAATACGGCAATATATAAAATACACAAAAGGTGTTTCTTTACAATAAAATATGAATATATATATATATATATATATATATATATATATATATATATATATATATAAAAAACAAGTTATATAATTTCGGGTAATCCAGTCACCAGCCAGTGAATAAAAAACACTCTTTTTATTAATTTTATTAATTATATATATATATTATATATATATTATATATATATATATATATATAATTATATATATATATAATATATAAAAACTAGATTTGTTATGTTGTAACAATAAAAATTACACATGTTTACAACTAATCTAATGTAATTCTTATTACATTAATTTAATGCAATTGTTCCAATTGCATACCAGCTCCAAATACCTGTTCCACCATACCTGTTATGGGCATATTCTATCATCCCCAGTCATGGAACTCCATAAAAATAAATAGTGTTTTGTTATATTCCCTATTCCCAAGGTCAAGTCAAATCAAGCCAAGTCAGGGGCATATCGCTGTTGTTACATTACACATAATATTTACAATTAAAACACTTAATCTATTGCAATATGTATATTGCACTAACGTATCTATGGTATCTGGCAATTGAATACACCTAATAATCTAATAGATCATGGTCACGTCACTACCCAAAATGGCTACTTAAATTGATAAGGATATGTCTCTCCGAATAGTTTTATTGATAATTTTTGTTATTAAACAGGCTTAATTACCTATTATATGGCCAAGTAAGTACATATATCTTGTAGTTTCATAGACGAATCTTTTAAATTACAATATGGCCTCGTTGTTTTGCAATTCATTATTCAATTTGCATCATACGTTTTTTGATTGAGAATTTTTATGATTAGGACAAATTATTTGGACTTTCGTCCTATCTTAACATGGGAAATTCACCCCCAGGCTCGCTGGAAACCTGCTGTAGGAAACTGGCTGGATTTAAATTGCACCCACTTTAATTTTTAGTTGTACAAGGTAGGTTATTTTTAATAATTTGAAGCTTAAAAATGCATCCAAAAATTATAGAATGTAATATTCATTTTAAATCGTACTTGATGTATTCGTTGGTGCAATAGGTACTGCTTTATGCCACAAATGTAGTCAAGTTAAAAATTTTTTTTTTGGGATGCTTTGAGAATATGACATTCAATATGAGGTGTTTTAAATAAAAGATAATTTTAAATGGTTTCAATACGATATAATATAAAAACTGACATGAAGAAATAAATGTACAAAAATAACGGTTAATATATACAATTACATTTAAAAACATTCACTCATATTCCAGCTCTGCCGTTGGATCCTCTGGTTCCACAAGCTGGTCTGGCTCTTCGTTTGGCACAGTCTCAATCTACCAACCAGATGGTGAATTAGATCCGGACCTCCCCATGTCATCTGATGAAGGTGGTGATGGTGTCCGCCAGGTTGCACTCGAATCATCATCGGACGTGAACATGGGCGAATGCTGCCATCGATCGCTCTGGTCCGGGTGATCTTCTTCGTTCAAGGAGCTTTCACTGTCCCAGTAAAGCATTCACCGCTCGCTTCGATCTGCAGGACCAAGCCCATTATATAATACCTCTACCATGTGACCATCTAATGACCAGGGTGGTGTTTCACACCTAAAGTCGGTGGAAGATGTGACGTCTTCTGCGGTAGGAGCACCTGGAGATTCTACCGGCTGCATCTCAGGCCCACAATCAATACTAGAACTTATACAGCAGTCTTGTACATCTGCCATGGCGTGATACTGTGGAGATGCTCTGAGGAGTTGTGAGTATATATACACAATGCTACCCCAACCACTGGTATTTTATTGATAGGGTCTATTGCACAAACAAAGCAATATTATTCCCAAAATCAATGTTTCACTATATGCACAATATATGTCTTAAAAGTAAACTGCACTATTTTATTAGATTGTCTGTACTAAACTACTAAAACTAAACTATCTATGCTGTTTTTATTCAACTTTCCTATTTTTTTTTTCAAAGGAGTTGCAAACACAACAAACCTGGACGGGTTTTAGCACCACCAGCCCACTCTTACAACTTGCACAATACTCGTTTGGGAAGGCCTGTTGCAGGGTTGTTGTTGTGTGGATGTCAATGTGTTTATGACTTGCAACCCCCACTGCAACCCCAACTGCAAGTTTATAAGAAACGAAACATCGTTCGCAGAGTTGAATCCTCTCGTTCTGGGTACCATCCTCCGGGACCCTGTAGACTACCACAAACGATGTGGTATTACACCACAACTGCTCAGATTTGTCGAGATCTTCAGTTGACAGGTACTTTTCACAATACGCTGTCTCTTCTTGTTCATCTGCAACTTCGTCGCCGAAGCCTTGATCTGACTCATCATCACAGTCTGGTGGCTCAGCAGCGTCACGATTAGCTAGCCGACGCAAAAACTTAAAATCTGCGCCACGTTGACCTGCCATTGTTACACTTTATATGGAGGGAAGTAAACTAACTATTCTATGGGGTCTCCTCTTTTATAGAGGCTGTCTGTACTAGTAGAGCAAAGCTCTAGTGGAGACAAGGCCAAACATTGCCGGTCATGGCCATACACGGTCATGGCCAGATCTGACAAGGTTAGGTATTGTACTAGTCAGGGTCAATAGCAGAGCTTAAACTGCAAAGCTGTATTATTTGTTGTCAAGGACATCAGTGGTCAAGGTCAGGCATTGCACTATAACCAAAAAACTTATGTTCTCACAGTCAAGGTCAGATTTGTTCTCAAGGGCGCCACGAATGGTGGAGCATTGTACTATAGCCAAAAAAGACAAGGTCAAGGTTCTCATTGCCAAGGTCTAAGTCAGGTAAATATGTGTTTAAATTATATGAGTAAAAGAGGGACTTCAGTTGTCATCCTGCATTTATTGTATTAAGACATGCCTTTTCCAAAAGAATGGGTCAACAAGCCAAAAATTTGGACATATCCATTTCACTTTGGGACAACGGTAGTGTGCCATAATTGTTACGCATCGTGGCCTAGAGAATATTTTAATCCCTGTACGGGGTTATGTCGGCGGTGTCAGCTGGAGAATCCGGTACCAATCGCAGCTAGGGAAATTCCGGAGGCTCACCATGAAACCAGTGATGGGGTGTTGAAATGCCAAAAGTGTCGCAAGCCTATGGAAAATCATACCAATTTTGGGATTTCTCGTTCTTTGTGTCGTTTATGTATGGTGGATGATACCCCATTAAGACAACGATGTTTGACATGTAACTCGTACTCATCAGACACCTGGAACAACATGTGTTTGGGGTGCAGATCCGGTTGGGAGTTGTGTGAAAACGTAGGCCATTTCTTTATCAGCAGACTGCAGCATGACAGGAGATGCTGGTGTGTGAACGTCGAGGTGCAAAAATGGAGAATGGTATTTAATAAAAACAAGGTACCAACATCGATAGTAGCAGCGCCAATGCAATAGGAGATGCGAGCGTCACAATGCAAGAGTGGAAAGTGAAGTTTAATAAAAGCAAAGTGTCCATATGCATAAATAATATATACATTATTATATCATTAATTATTTTTTCGCCACGAAAGTTAATTAAATGACCGCTGTCGTCCAATATCCGTAGAGTGATGTTATCGATAAACTGCCGTTTTTCTGGTCCAACAGGCAAATATATTATATTACCAGGCTCCCTGGAAAGTTTATATCCCGGTTCAACATCTATATCAAACTCGAATATGGTGTGCGATTGTTCGGTATTCAAATAAGCTCCATAGATAATATTGCAATCTATACGTATCATCCTTACTTTCATAATATCAACGGGCAGGGTAGATTCGTGGACTACGTGGCAGGTGGTTTGGTTGTAAATGTACCGCCTCAAACCCCAATAGGGCACCTATTGAGTTTTTCTGTGTAAAGTCTATTTCATACTTTGACCAAATCTCACATTTTAATGTATTGTTGTTTGTCTTTAAGGAGAACACCTTTGTCGAGTCCTTTTCACCTATACCCATAACGTTTAGCAATGCGAGATAGATTTCATCAATTTCGTAAGCACCTACAGGTATATAAATGGTGTGGAAACCATAGGTAGAGTTAATTTTATATCGAAAACAATTATTTGTTTCGTCGACGTTGAATATCGAATTGTATGAGTAGAATCCAGTTAATCCTAACCCATATCGACTACACGTATCTAGCTGGATGGGTGGGTAAAACTCTGTACTAAGCACACTTGAACGACCCGATAGAGTGAATGTGATAGACATGACTAACACACTTGTTGACTGTTACGCGAACTTATTGTGTGCAGCAAATATGGGGGAATCTTCTCTTGCGCGACGGTGGGGCATCATTACTTGATACCACATTTATATCGCTCACTTTACAGATGCAACAAAACATTTTTCGTGGGGGGGGGGCATCATTGACATCACAATCATCACAATCGGAGGTGGAGTAATGTTCTTGACAGTACTGATATTTTAATATATCAATATCAGTCTGGAGATGTTTGGGTAACTTATCCCACACTAATGCAATTTCATGTACTGCACAGCCGATCATTACCTCTTTAGGCATGTCTGAAAGTTGTTGTTTGGTCATCTTGAGCAAACTGCGTACTCTAGAGTATGCAATTAGCGAGTGACCCATTCGTTTAATGCTGTCTCGATCCATTGCGCCCGTCACCACAGAGTTTTATTTCACTTTAGGGAGAGATACTTTAGACACAGGAGACCGCACCACACTGTATCGAAATTTTGTTGTCTCTTATAATTATAATAGATTTTATCAGCAGATTTTAAACTCTTGCGCATGTATCCAATTAATTCTGTAGGAGGGGGCAAATCTCCAAAACTGTCAAAATATGTGACTAAAGCACCCCGTTTTTTATATGCCACCCAATGGGTTCCAGGGCCCTCTATACTGTCCAAATTTATTATGGCGGATTCATTGCAGCGCGGCCCAGGTAGACCATCACGCATAAAAACATCCCGAAAATAAGGTATTGCCATCTTCTTAGCATAATATGTAATATCGATGTCCGTAAGAGCACTCCGTGGTAGGGTGTTTAATAGTTTTTTGAATTCTGTGGTTTAAGATAAAGACCCAATCCTTTGCGATATGATTTCAAATATAGCCCTTTGCCTGTTTTTTCTACAGCAATTCCCTCCATTTCTCTATTATGGCGATTTGCCTCTGCTAACTCCTCTCTGCCCACCTTTGCATCATTTACGGCTTTGGCTATGCCTGCAGCAGATCCAGCTATACTACCCAACGCAGACAATTCGGCAAAAATGGGTATTAAAGGAAGAATTCCACCAACTTTGGGTATTGGTATTATGGGGGGTGTACGAATATTACGTTTTCCACCTGCTACCCTCAAGTGTTGCCGTGCTGCCTGCAATGCAATTTTTGCTGCTTTCTTTGTGTCATTTACGGCAATTTGTCGACCACCCGCCTTCTGCAGCGTTTTGCGCACCTTATGAACTATTCCGGAGCCAAAGGCTGTTTTTATATTGTTCTTTTTATTATTTTTCTTCTTTTTTATGGTTTTTCTCTTTAGAGCATGGGATTTCTTAGATGTGCAGCCCATGCCAAAACGCTGCTTTCCCTTCATTATTGTTGTAACTAGCCAAGCGTCTGCCTTTTCTCCGATACTTGCGTCTTTAGATCTAACCCTCTCCCATGCAGCCTGTTCAAGTTGATAATCTGCCTTGTGCCGAGCTGCTACATTAGTCGGGTTTTGATCGTAGGCAATATCGTGATGCTTGCATGCAATATATAATTTGTTTATGCCAGGATCACCTCGTGCTAATCTTTTATGTAGTTTAGTGCCTGGACCACAATATTGAAATGATGGCAGATGTAATTCAAATGGAAGTTTATTTATTAGGGAATTAACTACCCCTCCACCTATCTTTACTGAACGCCTTTTACTTGTGCGTCGCTCGGCGGATAACATTTAAATTGTGATTGTAAAACATATTGCCGCTTATATAGTCTTCAGCTGTGGTACGATGCGTATAGTAAAACAGAAACAAAGTTTTCCCGTCGATAATTTAGATGCAAAGGTTGGGTGCGGATTGGATGAGGCTAAGAAGCGACATGAACCACTATTACCATCAACTGTTCGCGGTATCATAATTGGACCTTCAAACTGTGGCAAGACAAATGTAATGCTATCTCTGCTTACCCACCCCCTCGGAATGTGTTTTGCAAATGTATACCTTTATTCAAAATCGCCAAGTCAGCCAAAGTATGAGTACTTATCTAATGTTTTAGCGCCGATTGATGGACTGGCATTTTATACATTCAGTAATAATGCACAAATAGTTGAGCCCTCCGAGGCAAAGCAGGATTCTGTTTTTATATTTGATGATGTAATATGTGAGAAGCAGGATGTTATAAGATCATATTTTAGTATGGGTCGACATCTTAGTGTGGATTGTTTCTATCTCGCTCAGACATATTCTCGCGTACCTAAGCAGCTCATTAGGGATAATAGTAATTTTATTCTTTTGTTTAAACAGGATGACATGAATCTGCATCATATATTTTCAGATCATGTGTCACCCGACATAACATTTTAACAATTTCAAGATATGTGTGCAGAGTGCTGGAATATGGATAAATATGGATTTTTAGTGATTGATAAAGATAGGGAAGTACATGAGGGACGATACCGAAAAGGTTTTGACAGTTTTATATATCCCTAATATATTTAAAAACAACTCAAGCGATCAACAGACATCATAGGGGTTATATCAGAAATATACGTGTACGTATAGTAATTTATATTGCCAACAATGATGAAAAATAATGTTAATACTGTGGAAATTAACAACGATATAAGCTTAAAACGCCAGCTGGTCCTCGCAACAGATGCCGTACGTAAGAAATTCAACTTCATTAAGAATATGAGTGCAGAGAATCGGCTAGCACTTGAGAAGATATATGAACCAATAACAAAACCATTAAAAGTAATATCCTCAGTGGTAGAGGTAAAATCGCACACCCAACCGATACAAAAGAAAATGTTTAGCCGAAGGGTATATTCAGAGGATAGTGATGATGCCACTATGAGCACCTTAAAGGTGACACCTGATAGATCGCAACCGCCATCTTTCATGGAAACGCCGCCAACATCAATATTTACCACACCTGGTTCAGAGACTTCTTTTATTGATAGTCCGAAAGAAATCCATCATATGGTTAAAAAGCATATAGAAAATCTAAAATCTGGTAGTGCTAAATATGATACAACATATGGTGTTCGTGCAGATGCTGCTACGGGTAAACTACACATTGGTAATGCCGAAATACGTTTTTCCAATGGGGATATTGTCCTGTGGCGCGGTAATAAGAAACTTGGAGAATATCCAGGTAGTTCCGAGTTGTAGGATAGAATATTTCTGAAATATCCTCCGATACTGGATAATGATGAAGAAGTTAATACCGCGGACAGTGATGGTCGAATCTATGGGAATATATTAAAAATTTCAAGGGCCCCATACAAAAATTATAATATGAATAATGGTCTGAACAATAGCAAAGGAAAAAAATTCCGTCTCATTATAAAACCGCTAGTATCTACAGCAGTATTGACGAAGTCCGCCAAAAAGAATTTAGGAGTGTCAAATATACCTACCCAGAAATTATACAACAATAGACCCGTGGATTATGTCTACTGGAACAAGCCCCAGGAATTGGTAGCCCGCCTCTGTCTGCTGTGGAGTTCAAAAATGGCTGGTAACAACAATGTTGATAATGAGATACTAAATCTAATTCAAGAACTGAGGGAAGAGAAAATAGTGTATTAGAAAATAATATGCCGTCAATAATAGCTATAATATACTTTGACACACCTAAATCGAATCATATGTAATCAGAAATGGCTAGTGTAAAGAACACCATTGATAAGTTTGGTCGTAGAAGGACAGGTCCGAACAAGTCCATTATTCAGAATAGACGTTTAACGAATGTTGCAAATGCCATTGATGATGGGGATGCCGTATCATGCGATTTTTTATATAATTATATAAAGAAATATAGTGATGAAGCTACCAAAGTTTTAAACGAGAAGACGAGTGAGTTAGAAACACACAGTGCTGCCATAAAACAAAATAATAGTGAAATTATCAAATTGAGACAATATGTCGATAAAAAACTCTCATCTCTAGGCTTCAAACGTACTAAGGGTGGTGATATTGATATTCAGAATAAGCATTTAAAGAATATTGCAGAACCCGCGGGTGGTGCAGATGCTATAACTCGTGATTTTCTTTATAATTATATAAAAAAATATAATAATGGTGTTAATGAAGTTTTTATTGAGAAAACGAATGAATTGGTTAAACTTAGTAAGGCCATAAAAAATATTAGACAATCCCTTACTGAGCTGAAAGATTATGTTGATGAAAAATGTTTATTAATTACGGCTAAATCATAATTATAATGCTTTAAATGTTGCAACATTAGCAAAGTGAGCCACACTAATGTAGAAGCACACACACATGGAGCACAGATGTAATACTTTTGAATG
The DNA here is from genome assembly GCA_963924545.1 of Pogonocherus hispidulus. Taxonomy (NCBI): domain Eukaryota; kingdom Metazoa; phylum Arthropoda; class Insecta; order Coleoptera; family Cerambycidae; genus Pogonocherus; species Pogonocherus hispidulus. Next base: position 8,210,430 of record OZ004697.1, on the reverse strand, counting down.
ACAATAATAGCACCAGATAAATTTCAAAATAAGTAAAGATATGATGGCTAGTAATGTGAAATTACAGGTTGTTAATGAGTTGCATCGATCAGCACGTAGAAATTTTCGTAGAAGAAGAACCGTGATTAAAGGTTATGGTGATTTATGGCAGATTGATTTGGCTGAAATGCAACCCTATGCTGATGATAATAGAGGTCATCGTTATATTCTAGTGGCCATTGACTGTTACTCCAAGTTTGTGTGGACGAGGCCTGTAAAAAGCAAAACCGGTAAAGAAGTGATGCAAGCTATGAAGAGCATTTTCCAAGAATCTAAATACTTCCCCGTTAATTTACAAAGTGACAATGGTACGGAGTTCTACAATAGATATTTCTCCGCATTAGTTAGGCAACACAACATCAATCATTATTCAACATATAGTGTAAAGAAAGCTGCAATAGTGGAGCGTGTAATACGCACCTTAAAAAGTTTATTATATAAAGAATTTTCAGTTCGAGGTAAATACAAATGGCTGGATATTTTACCTAACATTACAAAAGTCTACAACAACCGAGTACATCGAACAATTGGTATGAAGCCTGCTGATGTTACGCCAACATCAAGTTTAAATATGTATAATCATATAAAAATTGCATTAAAGCCCAAATTTCGAATTGGAGATATAGTTCGAATAAGTAAATATAAGGGAGTATTTGACAAAGGATTTACACCCAACTTCTCAACAGAACTTTTTAAAGAAGTGAAAATAAACATAACAAATCCCACAACTTACCTGCTTGAAGATATGTTTTCTCGACCAATTAAGGGGTGTTTTTATGAGCTGGAATTACAAAAAACTAAATACTCTGACGTATATCTTGTGGAGAAGATCCTAAAGAAAAGGAACAACAGAGTATTTGTGAAATGGCTGGGATTTTCGGAGGATCACAACTCTTGGATTGACATAGCTGATATAGTTTAATATGTTGTATGTTTAGAGATTGCTTACTACATTATTTTCACAATGAAATTTTTTAAATGTTAAATAATATTGCTTTTAATGAAACTTGTACACAAAATATACACTATGTTTTAAATGTATTATGTAACCAGGTATTATGTTTTAAATGTATATGATTAATAAAACACATGCAACCTTATCGGTATGTCTTTTATTTATTCTTTGTTTGAAATCATCAACAAGCTAAATAAAACCAACGTATACAATACATAAAAATATATTTCTTGAAACATAAATTTACATTGAAAATGGCATCACATGTATATTCACTTATTAATGTAGCTAGTCATCTTCATCTATATCTTCACCCTCTTCCCCATCACCAGATTGTTTTAGCTGATTTTTCTCAATAACTTCTTTAGGTAAAAACTCCTCAATTTCATATAGAAAATGTTTCAAATTTATACAGACCATCTCTTCACAAAATACATCTAAACTTGAAAGGCCACAGCAATATCTTTTACGTATATTTACACCCATTCCGTACCTAGTAGAATCCTCTATAAGACGACGACTTTCACTGGCATCCCAACAATAATCTAGATTGTAGTTGGAGGCGTGCAGGGCATCCATACTTAAGTCGTATAATTGGGAAGATAACCTTTCAATAGCTGAATCGATGTTCTCTGCTTTTGGCCACCCTTGAGCTGAATATTGCATCCACATATTTGCTGCTTATCTGGAAATTAAATATTCAAATAAAGAAAAATTATAAATATATTTTAATTAGCTACTTACACGGATGAGATAGATGCAATTTTATTTTAAAAATAGTTATGTTTTATCTACTATAGGAAAATGAGCAAATGAGTAACCCCAATGAATTAAGTATTATGAATTTATGATTATTTCACTATATACTACTTATTAATTAGTTAATGCTACAAAAATATGAATACTATACATTTTAACGGTTGCTTGAGAATCACTCAATGTGGTTCAATGTTATTAAGGATCTAGATTTTGCACCGCCAAAGATTGGACGACTCTGTCCTAAATATGTTAGCGTATATTTATCGTTTGATGAGTTTATTGCATCAACAATATTCGACTGTAATAGTTCCCCGACTCGTTTCGGTAAAAAGGATTTAAATGTAAGCACAGCACTTTCATCAAATAAAACCGCAATTAGCGACTTTCCAAATCGCGTATCAACTGCAAGTATTTCTTTTATTATATATGGCTTATCTACGGTTAGCGATTTAATTGGTTTTTGTTCTATAAACGGAACATCTTTACCGATAAGCTCATTAAGTTTTGATAAATCAGCATTTGAGACTACCATTTCTAAATGAACAAACTATATAGTGAAAACTTTCAAAAAATATAATATAAATAACCCTCACTTAAAACGGTTGCTGTAGGAGATTTAAACTAACTATAATTTTGTTTGGCTGCCCTGATCTATTTTATAATCATACAACCACTACGTCACATCAGACCCTCCCCCCAACTCATACCCACAGATTTACATTCCGATCGCATAGTCAAGGGCGATATCCACAAAGCTTGTTCAAGGTCACGCAAAGAGAGTCGCAAAAGACCGCGTTCAGGGTCATGGTCAACCATCGCCATCGTTCAAGGCCATGGCCACCCTGTTCAAGGTCAAGGTCACAGACACATCGACCTTCTTCAAGGCCAAGGTCAAGGTCACCCTCCCCAGACCACGCGGTCAAAGGCAATACCCACAAAGCTTGTTCAAGGACACGCAAAGATCTATGTGAATGTCGAGGGTATACCCAAGGGCATACGAGAGTCGCAAACGATAGCGTTCAAGGTCAAGGTCACCCAACGGATTCGTTCAAGGTCATGGTTACCCACCGACCTTTTTCAAGGTCAAGGCCAAGGTCATCTCAAGGTTACACGGTTCAAGGTCACAGGCTCACGCACCTCCGCGACCAAGGTCAGAGGAGGGGTTCAAACGTCTATACTTCTCTACTATGGGTGGTGCAAACGATCATCCGTCTCAAATGGATTTCACTTATAGATTGAGGTGGTACATTCTTGGCAGAATTCTGCCGCAATTTTTACTGAGAACAGAAATACCATGGAAACTGAAGAGTCATGTTTACTAAATGTTTTAGATGAAACAGGCCCTTCCACAAGTAATTTAAACACCGAAGACTCCGAAGGGATCTGCTTGACACAAAAAATGCTGTCTAATTTAGTCAGGAAAGAACAAAGGGAGGATTTAGAATTAAAATGTCCAATAGAAGGAGATTTATCTGCTAATTTTGTACAGCCTGATTATTTAGAAGAAGAAATTATAGGAGACGAAGTTTTAAACATAATGCAGAATTTTGAAATCAAAGAAAAAATTAATCTCGAAGGATTAAAATATATTGCAGGATTTGTTGCATATAAATTTAAAAATAAGTATACTCTTGGCATTCCCACAAAAAAAAATAGAGACATCTGAGGTTCCTGACTGGCTAAATATGGTTTCGAGGGGCTCTCTGTTATATCCGAATGAAAAATTATGGCAGTTAGCTCAGATTCTAGATTCAGAATTTTTTAAGATGCATGGAACCTCTTTAAGTAAAGAGAAAAATATTTTTCATGAATTGGCTCAAAAAACTGTAGATCAGATGCCAAATACATCAATGCCATTTGAGGTAATTCTTTGCCTAAGCAGAACACGGACCTATATTAGACTGAGGGAGCTTAACAGACAAATTAGTTTCAACAACTGCCAAAGAAAACTTAATAAGAAAATGTCGAAATTTACAAATGTCAAAAAATAAACAGAGATGTTTTGGTTGTTGATTCTTTTTTGTTTACATTATACTCGTACTTACGTAGGTACTAAAATCTGTTTTATTTTATATTTTTGTATCCCTATAATTTTATTTAAACCTGAATAAAGTCGCTTACTAATAATTATTTTTTGTATTTTTTTTTTAGTTAATTTTCTGCATATACAACATTACGTATTTATTTTAAATTTTTTTAGGTAATAAAGATTAAAACATTCTTTTATTTACTCCGTTTAAAGAAATTAGTAGACCTATATAAGTAGGTACCTATAATATTTCAGAAATACTATTTCATATTTAACATAATTTAAATCATATATATCATATTTAAAAAGAGTTCTAATTTTACGGAAGAGCTTTAAATTATAGCCTGAATAAGGTGGTTTGCAGCCTTAATATAACGTGGGATTAATCACGATTAAATTGATAAACTCAGTAATAATGTATTTCTTTTTATTAGATATTACTTTTGGAACAGGGAATTTAATCTATATTTCCAAATAAAGCATTATAATAGGTTTACCGCAAACATTGTCCATTAAAGACTTGTAATTTTGATTCCAACGTGACGTCACATAGTGCGAGAGAGATAGTGTGAACCTGCGCAAGCCGACAAAGTCAGCATACCGGTGTATGTGTATCGTGCCAGTGCCCACGCCCATGTATTCATTCGTCTTCTTGTGCTCGACACGCGCGCACGTGGGTTGTTACAGTAACAAGTAAGTAAATAAACAGTTACACCCTATAAATCTCTCTTTTAGGTTTTCTTTTAGTAGTTATGGGAAAGAAAAGACGTCGTTCACCATCTAGTGGGTCGGATTCGGAGCCCATCTCGAGCAGGGACTTGATGAAAAGAATTCATATGCCGGCTCCACACTCGCGCCGCGAAATAGCGCGAACACGAGTGTGGAGGCTTTCGCGATGCTTTCGCGCCTTCGCGTTCGCGCTTCGCGCCGTTCCCCGTTCGGAGTCGGTTTTTTGGCCCGCGTTAAAGGGTTCACGGGACTTTCGCAAGGCGCGAACGCGAATGCATCCACACTGGCGGCGTGAATTCAGTCTGTGCTCTGTCTGTGTGGAAGTCATTTCTTGGTGATTGTTGTGTAGTGTCCAAAGAGAGGACGATTCTGTGTATATTCTTTGGTAAGTTGAAAATACTAGCATATTTTTTTCCATTAAATGTAGAGTGGTAAATTGGAAGTATTGATAATTACGGTAATTAAGACAAACCAACACACAAGGTTAAGTTAAGTGAGGTTAAGTTGGTTTAATTTGAAGTCAATAATTAAAAAATAGGTTGATAAGTCATTACACTGAGAAACTGTTGCTACTGTTATTAATAATTACCCGTACTTAATAATAATAACCTGATTTATTACTCTAACCATAACAAATGTATTATATCAAATAAATGTATTTTTAAAGGTACATTTCCCTACAACTATGAGCAGTATGAGCGTCTCTTGGAGCAATGAACAAGAATTAACACTGATAGAGTGTTATCAAGCTGAATCCGTTCTGTGGGATGTAAAACACAAAGATTATAAACATAAACAGAAAAACCATGATGCATGGATGCGAATAAGTGAGGTTATGGACATCCCATCCCATCCCATCCCATCCCAGTTGCAGATTTAAAGAAGAAAAAAGACTCACTAATGTCGAGCTATAGAACATACAGGAAAAAAGTAAGGGATTCGCAACGCTCTGGAGCAGGTACGAGTGAAATTTATAAACCAATCTGGTTTGCCTATGAAGTGATGGATTCATTTCTCGGGGAAGGCTTAACTTGCAAGAAAACTCAAAATACGGTGAGTCTACACATATTTTATTTGCACAGGAGGTATTAATTTATTATATTCTGTCACAAATTCTACTTAGTAATCTAACCTAATCTAGAAAAATAATTGGTGAATTCGTCTCTTATTTCTCTGGCGTCTAAAGGTGCGCGTCGGGGTATCTGTGGCATATCACGAATTGCACAAGCCGCATCCATTTCATTCCTCCATGAACCAGGTGTTATAAGTGTGTCATTGTCGTAAGTATCGAGGGTTCCTGGTGGCATATATGTAGATGATGAAGTCTTACTACTTCTTAAGTAATTGTGGAGTAATATACAAGTCATTGTTATAAGAGACACTTTTTCTGGGGATAACTGAATTGTATTTTTAAATACTCGAAATTTCGTAGATAATATTCCAAACGTGTTCTCAACTACAACTCGTGCTCTGGCCAATCTTAAATTAAATAAACGTTTTGGAGATCCCCAATCGTGATTTCCAGGATAAGGTTTCATCACATGTTGTGTAAGTGCGAATGCACCGTCACCAACGAAGACATATGGGACATCTACGTCTGATCCAGGGAGGGGACGTGGTGTGGGTATGTTTAAACGATTCGAGCATATTTTTTGCCAGAATGCACTATTAGTAAATACGCCACCGTCGCTTATACGGCCTTGACAGCCTACATCAGCAAATATGAACTTATAATTGCTGTCTACTACAGCTAACAACACTATGCTGAATGTTTTCTTGTAGTTGAAATACTCTGATCCTGAATGATCTGGGCATTGCAGAACTATGTGCTTTCCATCAATGGCCCCAATAGCTCGTGGAAAGTTACTGGCAAATCCTTTTTCGATGTTTAGCCATTCTTCTGCACGCGACGGAATCTGTAAAAAAATAGTAATAATTAGTATTAGTAGTAAATAAAGTAAAGTAGATACATATATTAAATCGTTGTATTTCATTTCAGGAAGAACAATTAGTGACTCAGGATGAAGACGGCGCTGAACAGGAAGATCAAAGTGAGAACGTAGATATTCCAAGGAAGGTATCAGAAACAGTCCGTCGACGCAAGCATCCACCTGAGCTGTTAGCCGCTGGTAATGTTGTTACCAATGCTCTTGAGACACTCAAAACGACAATTAATAAAAATTCGCATTCTCAACACGAGGACGATTGTGACTTATATGGAAGAATATTAGCGAAAAAGTTGAGGACACTGTCAGAAGACGATAGGTTACAATTTATGTATGAAATAGATGGTATGTTTATACGCCGTCGAGGCTCTCCACGAATTCTTGCATCTTGTCCAGCTCCAGCTCCAGCTCCGTCGACTACTTATGTTTCTTCACCGTCTCCATCACCCCACTCCTCCTATTCCTACAACTGCAATGAATTCAATCGTTCTCAAACATCTACTACCTCCTACTCTGATTCTTATGTGATACAAGAAAGGGCCAGCACTTCACATTCAACTTACTCTGAACCCCCAATACATTATTCCGTACCAGTCATCCACATTCCTAATAATGATAATAATGAGAAAAAACCGGGTGGACAAATTATACTAACATCCAATGAAGTAGTACACTCAGCAACTAAGCAAGCTGTTAACACTCCTGACACCCCACAACATTATTCATTTCCAGTCATCAATGGACCTAATAATGAGAAAAGAACGGGTGGGCACATTCTAATAACATCTAATGCAATGGTGCATCCTGCGACTAAGCAAGCTGTCGACACTCCAGAATATTCAACTATAATTACTGAGGCCTTCAACATGGCATGAAGATAGGAGCAGAAGAATGATATATATACATTTTTCGTTAAGAAAGTTAAGAAGTAAAAACATTTTTTTTATCATTATAAGTAGAAGTTATACTTTTATTTATACTTTAAATACATATGTACCTACTTTATAATATATTTATACATTTATATATTTGTATCTCGGAGCTAAAAAAACATCATGAGTAGGAGTTATTACTGTTTAGCACGTGAAAGAGCACGAGAAACTGTGTAGGAATGTCAAATAATCTCATTTTCGCAAAAAATTAAGTTAATATAGTTTAGCTCTGAGGTACAGATATTTATACATTTTTTTATTACATACCTTAATCTCCTCCTTCAAGACTTCATTTAGGGCAAGGCACACTTCAGGTACAATCTTCGAAATCAGTTGTGGTGAAATTTTGAATAGATAGTGAAGACTCTCGAAGCTATCTCCACTGGCCAAAAATCGCAATGTAATTGCCAAGCGTACTCGAGGCGGAATAGCTTTCCGTAATTGAGTATCTTGTTTAGCAATCATCGGTGAAACTTTATTTAGTAAATTTTCGAAATCCTCCAGAGACATTCTAGTAAACTTTTTAAATTCGCCAGAAGGTTCACAAAATAATTCAGATAACTGCCTTTCCATCGTTAAACTGCAATAAACAATTTAAATTAATGACATTATCATAAAATACCTTCCTTAGGGTAGACACAATTTGTGGTTACAGCGCTAATATGGTATTCGTTTCGAGATAGCTATATGCTATTAGTAGCTACAAATAGTGTCCACTCTACCCACACAACGGTAAATTATTTTTTCATACCTACCTTGTTCTGGTACGATGAATCGCTGTCATCCACCACCTTCTTTTTTTCCATTTTTTGTTTATTTGATGTTTATTTTTAATATGTAAATAATTATAACACGCTATAGCGCAAAGCGCAGCGGCAGCAGCAATGGCTACCTCTGGGTCCATCTCTCTTGAACGCGCGAACTACACTGCGAAGTTTGCGAGTGTGGAGAGGCATGTTTTTCGTGCAAAAATCGCGCGCGAATCGCGGCGTGAATTCACGCCGCGATTCGCGCGCGAGTGTGGAGCCGGCAATAGGCTCGAGAAAGAACTGCGTAAAACCAAGAAACGAGAGCGAGGCCGGTTGAGGGAACATTCGCGTGCTCCGAGCGGGCATGGAAGATCAAGGTCCCGCTCATTACACATTGACAGAAGCCGCTCTCAATCTAGGGCTATTTCGCCGTTAGGTGGCCGTCTTCCGACGAAACGGCATCAAATCGTGCTAGCCCAGGCATCGACTGCTCCCCGCGAGGGACGGTGATTGCCACAGACAGCTGTTCACATTCTCTGAGGGAGGTGTCACCGTCTGCGCAGGTAGCGACGGGATTCGGCGACAGTGACCCTTGCCTTATTATTAATAACGACGAAAATTTGCCGGACGACATTCTTAACATTTTGGGAGCTAACCCTGGTGAGAATTCGCAAGAAAATTATATGCTGCACGACGCAATAAGGTCCAGGTGGAGTCATATTCTGGCACAAGGTTAACCTGAAAAAGACCTGGAAAATGCCAAATTACGTATCTTAAAGCCGTCGAACTTGGGCCTACGTGCACCGGCCATAAACCCCGAAATAATAAAATAATAACCATTCTTTCAAAACCAAACCAAACTAGAGATAGTTCTCACTCGAATTACCAGAATCAATTAGGTTTGGGTATGGCTGAAATAGGCCAAGCACTGAATTTGGTTTTAGGAGAGGAAAACCTTCCTAAATATATTAGAGAAAAATTATTGGCCCATCTTTCTGACTCCGGGCGTGGAAACAGCTGGTAAGGAATTAAAGGCCACCCAATCTGGAAATAAATATACAGCATTAAAAAATTTTTATCACAAAAAGGGGGGGGGAGGCCGACCACAGGCGTCACAGGTAGCTTAGCCGTTAAACCGGTATCGCCCGGCTCGTCGGCCAAAGGACCAGAGGGAGACGAGGCCAATAAAAGGGCAGACCTCGCGACAGGACAGGACTCACCCCAGACGAAGATTTTAAATCTGGTGAGTAGTACTACTTGTGCCGGCATACAGGAGGGAAACGTTGCCCAGAAGGGGCAATCCTCCATCAAAACGGAGCGGTACAGGACAAACTTCTACAAACAGAGGTAGCTTTTTTTAGAGGTGAGTAAAGTCCCATAAGCCGGCAGACTTACCTTATACATAAAAAATTGGGAAAAAATTACCTCCAACCAGGTAATTTTATCATGGGTAAGAGGTTACAAAATTCCCTTTAAAGAAACCCCATCTCATTTTCAAACTCCAGAAGTTAGGTTTTCTAATAAAGATCACCAGGAAATAAAAAAATCTATACTAGAATTAATCCAATTAGGGGCAGTCTATAAATGTAATCCTGAAACAGGGCAATTTGTGTCTAGAATTTTCTTGGCGGATAAAAAGAATGGTAAGAAACGATTTATACTGAATCTTAAAGATCTGAATAAATTTGTGGAAACTCCCCATTTTAAGATGGAGGATTTTCGCACTGCGTCACGGCTCATTAAAAAAGGCACATACATGTGCACTCTAGATCTTAAAGACGCATATTTCCTAATTGCTGTAGATCCCGCCTATATAAAATTCTTACGATTCGACAACGTTTTGTACGAATTCTCTTGCTTGCCCTTTGGGCTAGCATCAGCACCATACTCATTTACAAAAATTATGAAGCCCGCAGTAAAACACCTTAGAGCTCAGGGTATATGTTGTATAAACTACCTAGACGATTTCCTAATCCTGGGTGAATCGCATCAGGAATGCTCAAAAAATGTAACAATAACCATTGAATTACTAACCTATATTGGATTTATTATCAATACAGATAAGAGTTCCTTGCAGCCTAAAACACAACAAAAATTTCTAGGATTTATATTTGACAGCAGAAGCCTAAAACTGTCGTTACCCGTAGAAAAACAAACAAAGATTCAAAAATTAATCAATCATTTCATAGAAAATAAGACGTGTAAAATAAGGGATCTAGCCCAATTGATAGGCTTACTAATTTCAGTATGCCCAGCCATAAAATATGGCTGGTTATATACAAAATCCTTGGAAAAGGAAAATTTTTCTCATTTAATCCGAAATAATATGAATTACAGCTGCAAAGTAAATTTGTCTAGCAATATATACCCTGATCTTTACTGGTGGAAATCAAATATAATAAATTGTTCTAATGACTTAAGACATGACACATACCACCTGGAACTATATACGGATGCGTCACTAACAGGTTGGGGGGCATGTACCCTAGATCAAAGCACTCATGGTTGGTGTACCGATGCAGATAAATTATTGCACATTAATACTCTAGAACTTGCTTTGCAAGGGACATCAAAAATTGTAATATCTTAGTACGGACAGACAACACTACAGCAATGTCCTATGTGATATGGATTGGATTGGACGGCAGCATTCGATATACAGATTTAAACAAAATTACCAGAGCCATATGGCAATGGTGCCAAGAAAGGAATATTTTCCTAGTTGCATCTTACATACCGTCAATGATGAACTGGAAAGCAGACCTAGAATCGCGAATTTTACCAACTGAAACCGAATGGTCACTAACGCCCATTGCTTTTGACGAAATAACAACAACGCTAGATATTCCAGAAATAGATTTATTTGCATCTTCCATCAATAATAAATGTAGGCTATTTATTTCCTGGTATCCAGACCCTAAATCTGTCGCTGTGGATGCGTTTACGGTCAATTGGGGCTACTATTATTTTTATGCATTTCCTCCGTTTGCCTTGATTTTAAGAGTAATACAGAAAATAATAGCTGACGAAGCGAAGGGAATTGTTGTAGTACCTTTATGGCCATCCCAACCGTGGTACCCTCAATTTCTGAAGCTTAAAACAAAAGAAGTAGTTTTTCGACCTCATAGTAATCTCCTCACTTCTCCTTCCAGGGAAATACATCCGATGTCCAGAAACATTACCCTGGTAGCCGCAATATTGTCCGCCAGGCGTTGCAAATGAAAGGTTTCCCGAACTGCGCAGTGGATACTGCACTTCACTCCATTTCACACTCTACTTTAACGCAATACAATTCTACTTACAAGCTATGGTGGAAGTACTGTCTGGACACAGGTGGTAACATGTATGAGGCAGGACCAGAACAAGTTATACAATTTATGCAGCATTTATTAGGATCAAATAGTCATAAATATGGCACCTTTAATAGCCATAGGTCGGTTTTGTCCTTAATATTAAAAGAAGGCATAGGCCATGACTATAGAATTAAAAGGTTCATCAAGGGCATATCTAACTTAAGGCCAGCTACGGCGAGATATGACTTTATCTGGAACACCGAACCTCTTGTCAAATACCTGGAAAATTTATTCCCACACGAGAAATTATCAATGAAAAGCTTGTCGCTAAAATTAAGAACCCTGCTCGTACTGGTGACAGGTCAACGGATACAAACAATCCCCCTCATTAAACAAAAACACATATTAGAGTCGCCCGAAGGGTTACAGATTTCCATCGAAGACAAAATAAAAACGTCAGGACCCCTAAGGAAACAGCCGTGCCTTTATATCCCCTTTTTTCCAGGAAACAAGGCACTGTGCGTTGCATCGCTCCTCAAATACTACCTGAAGGCTACTAAGGATATTAGAGTACCAGAGCAGGAATTTTTATTCCTAACCTACCAAAAGCCAATTAAGATAGCCACTAAAAATACAATTAGTAGGTGGGTGAAAAACACCATTTCTCTCGCGGGTATAAATACTGCGATCTTCAAGTCGCATTCTACTAGACACGCTTCTACTTCATCAGCCTTTCGGAAAGGAGTGTCTGTAGATCTAATTCACAAAACTGCTGGGTGGTCAAGGAGTTGACAGACGTTTACAAAGTTTTATAATCTCACCACTAGCGATCCTTCCAATTTTGCATCGGCCGTGCTAAATATTAATGGACCATCAACGACAGATTGAAACATAATTTGTCACTTGTTTTGTTTACTTGTAGAGATTTTATATTGGTTTGGTACATCGATCTGTATAATGTACGTTACATAATGTAGTGTTTAGTTAACAACATTATTGGAGAGGGCCACATTATTTTCTTATTTTTTATTGTTTGTATACTTTAACATGATTATGTGAAAAATATATCAAAGTTACAAATACTTAGGAATCTTCGCAATAAGAAATCTTTAAACATCTACGTCGTAAATTAAAGTTATCTGAAGTGATATCTTCGGACTGGAGGTTGAAATAAAATTAATCGATCAAAGGAACTTACCTTAAGTGAAGTTCGATCATAATTTTATGAAACCTCCAGTGCGAAGATATCCTAGTCTTAGTCTTGGCCCTAATATTTTAACACTGTTTATAAAAATTTGGTCTTAACTTATTCTTAAGAATTGGCCAATTCACGATTCGATCGTGCACATGCGCAAATGTTATGTTGTTATGTCACTCTGTTTACAAGATTAGGTAACCTATAATAAAAAATTAAAATCTCAAGAATGAATACTGCCAAACGCCTTAAAGTTGCTGTATTAATGACTTTGCTGCTTGCTTCAGCAGCGGTTTGTGTTAGTTATTATAATCGTGCTGGACGTGGTCGTGTGCGTAAATTTAAAACTCGTCCCATGAATCGCACTAAGAATATAGAAGGACAGTTCCACAATGTTACTTCAAAGTATGTTACATAAAGAAGTTGATCATGAACAATACTTTAAGTTTATGAGAATGACACCTGGTATGTTCAATTATCTATTGGAATTAGTGGGCCCAAAGTTACAGAAAGGTCCACGAGGTGGTTCCCTTTCTCCAGATCATCGACTGGCAATAACATTACAGTAAGTTTTGTAAATTGTTTAATTAAATAAGTAACAGATTATCTCGTTTCCAGTTATTTAGCTGAACGATGTTCAATGTAAGAAATTGGAAGAGGATTTCGTGTAGGAAAAGCAACCGTTCATGTAATCGTCACCGAAACGACACAAGTTTTGTGGGATGTACTTATGCCCTTAGTACTACCAACCCCTGATGAAAAAATGTGGCAGGATATTTCAAATGGATTTTTCAGTAGGTGGAATATGCCAAACTGTGTTGGAGCAATAGACGGCAAACATGTTCACATGCAATCCCCAAGATATTCTGGCTCTGAATTTTTTAATTACAAAAAAAATTTAAGCATCATTTTAATGGGTGTATGTGATGCGTACTATCGTTTTGTTTTAGTCGATATAGGAGCTGCTGGGTCTCAACATGATAGTGGAGTATTCCAAAATAGTGGATTTGGTATGGCCTTTTAAATGGACAATTGCATTTGCCAGGTCCAAAGAACTTGCCAAATTCAGATATAAAAATGCATCACTTTTTGGTTGCTGATCAAGCATTTCCTTTAAATAAAAACATTATGAGGCCATATCCCGGAAGTTATTTGGGGCAAGAAAAATATTTATCACATAGTCAGGAGAAATACGGAGGCGCGTCAAACACGTGCTACTCTTCCAGCGAAATCGATTCGACTACCCAACCCCAAAAATCAGAGCGGCATATAAACTCAAATATATTTCAAAAAATTAAAGTGAGATACGCTAGTTAAGTTTTTAGTGCAACAGTCGTAGCAACTTTAAATACTTACATTTCCTTTGGGTTGTTACCTACGGCAGCTAAAACTACTGTGGAATTTATAGGTACAATTGATAAATTATTTGTCATAATGAACTCCTCAACGTTTAAACCAAACAAATTTTTAAAAAAGTACAGCCCCTGAGCAAGTACATTTTCCAAATAATACCTATGATTTATTTCAAAATAGTATTGTAAGGTGGAGATAAGAACGTTACAAATTCAATAAAATTTTTAACTGGATGGCAACTTTCCATATTTGCGTTAATACATTTTTGGAATGGTTTTAAATAAAGCGAAGCAAACTATATTTTTGCGATACGTTTGAATCAGGACAGTTTAGAAATTCTTTTTGGAAAAATCCGACAAGCGAGTGGAAATTGCCGAAATCAGATTCCTCGTCAATTTGTAGCATAATTTAAAAAAATGTTTGCACTACACAATTTTTCGCAATCTGAAGGATCTAACTGTATCGAGGAATTCGAGGAAATTTTGGCAAATAAAACCCCAGAAATAATCAAAAGTTATGAAATAGTTAATAGTTAGTTAGTTATGAAATACAAGCGAGATTCAATACTTGTTCAACTACCAAGACAACCCCAAAGCTCTAAAGTAGGAGCATCGCATATTGATCCAGCACATGAAGAGGAAAAATTATCAGGTTGTACACCCGAAACACTTATATGGATGGTTTATGAGACACACTGACTTTATATGTGATTTGAGTTATTTCCGTTGAGTAGTGCATAGTAATAAATGCAATTTATCATTCCTCCTTTGTCTCAATCCTCCCTAGTCTCCTCAACTGGTAAATACTACTAATTACAGTGAATTGGATTTAACTCAAAAAAATGCGTTTTACTATATCGGGGGTTACTTCCTAAAGAAATGTTTGCAATGGTATTCCTATGACGTTTATCAAACATACGCAAAATCTGACGGTGCATTAAATGAATCGGGAATATATTCGTCTTTTAGAGCTTATGAAAATGTCTCCAAAGCCATATATGGCAATTTGCATATGTCACTTGAAGAATTCTTCTCTTTTATGGGTGTTTGTGAGAATATTTTTGCTAATGAATTTTTAAATACTTATGTACAACCTAATATAGGATTAAATATAAAAACAAAAATAATTAGTAATCTTTTGCTACAACATCCATGTGAAAACTTTCCGTATGATTATTTAATGTCCTTATTTGTACGAACAAGAGTTTACTATACTATAAAATTTCCAAATAGAGCAAAAGTGAATACAAAAATTGCAAGCTAAATATTGTACAGCATTTATACACATTTGTTGTATTTAAGTTTTTGTAAGATGTTGTATGTTGAGCCTCTGTATATTATGTTATTAAAAGTGTTGACAAACTGTATACATAGTATTATTCTATTATTTAACCTTCCTTAGAGGGTATTTTACAATGTGACTGATAGGTTGGAATCTAATGTTGCAACCTACGTACTCATTGATGTAGAGTTTTTCTTATTTAAAGTTATGCCCTACAGATAATTGTTTCCTAGACATAGTATAACCATTTTTGTTTTATAATTATAAATTGAAAAAAAAAAAATTTTATTAAATTGTGTAAAGCTTCAGTAGAAATTCTATTAAAAATATAAAAAAGCTATATCAAGAATCGAAATCTCGAATAACATTCAATCAAAGATGTAAATAATGTAAATAATATTTCTGCATATTACTTTCAACTTAATATTTTTAATTTCCCTATGCTTTTGTACAAATATCTAGGTATGGCCATCCCACTTTTTGCAACGCTGCAATATTCCTTCTAATTTCTCATGAAAAAGTAAATGTGGACAAGGTGTCTTAAAAACTATATATCTGGTATTATATTGGTAATTTTCTGATATTCATAGCTCCATGCATAAAGGTTTGGTACACATTTAAATTTAAAAAAAAATCTTAAGTGTCCAATAACAATCTAAGTACAGATTTAAAGACAAAAAACTAGTAAAAAGAAAATTTGGAGGGACATTTCTAAGGAAATGTTTGAAAAATGCAAGTTTAAAGTAATTGGTGAACAATGTGAAAACAAGTTTAAAAACCTGAAGAAAACATACAAAAAAATAGTTGACAACAATCGCAATACTGATAGAGGTGGTATGAGGTGGGAGAGAGACTTTCATTTGATGGACAGATTATTTCACCAACGTCCTGACATTACTCCCATTTCATGTGCTACTCAGCAGGATGCGATTAATCAGGTATAAAAATGGTGATAACTAAGTAGTACCTACACATTATCATTTTAGTCATCACTTCACAGTTCATTTAACAGTTCCAGTATTCACTACCAGGCAAGTCCACTGAAATAACTACAGAATCATCAGACAGCCTTGCTACCCAAGCAGGACCTAGTACAATTTACACGGGTTTTCAACCTTTTTTAGTCAATCTCCAAAACGGACGGGAGTTCTTGATAATTGCGTTAAAGTTCGTTTGCCTAGAGCTGCACCGACAAGATGGTATTTCAATACACGTTGTATTGAAACATTATTTTTGTATCAAATTGATGTCTTAACCTGTTTAGAGAAAATAATCTATACCGAAGAAGACACTAATACCAAGCCCTTGGTTTGAAAAGTTTTTTGCAAAATGATGATTTTTTATATTGGTTGAATTTTTTTCATCAAATAATGCCTAAGTGTGAAATTCTCTTTAACCAACTTCAAAAGCGTGGTATCGATGTAATACATATCTGTAAAAAATTATATTGCTTCTTTTAAAGTTTCAATCGAAAAGTAAGAAATAAGGTTGTGAATGAAGATACACCTGCACCTGAAGTTACACCTTTACAAACACCTGTACCTTCTACTTCTACTGCTAGTCTCAAGAGATCCAGAAACCAAGACTCTAAACGTCGAATTGCCCTGGAAGTGTGTGACATAATTATGTCTGAAATTAATCACCGATTCAGCTTTAGCGATCATCTAATAATAGGATAATTATTTTACAGTGACCAATTTGACAATATAAAAAAACATTTCCAAATAATATTATATCTTTAGTTAAAAAAGACTCCGTTTATTAACCATTTAAAATTAAAAACTGAGCTGGAAGTTATATATGACAGGAATCATTTTCGGGCGAGTGGCGGAGCTGTCCCAATTCTCCAACTTTTTCAAAATAACAACTTATGTGCAACATTTTCAGAAAGTGTTAAACTGTTAACTATTTTGTGCACATATCCCATGACAACTGTAGAGAGCGAGCGTTGCTTCTCTACGTTAAAGATAATAAAAACATTTTTACGTAATACTATGGGACAAAAAAGACTGTCAGCTTTGGCTATGCTTAGCATAGAGAGAAATTTTATCAAGAATATTACAAACTTTTATGAACTTGTTATCTATCACTTCGCCAACAGTAGGGAAAGGAGAATAGACTTAAAATTTAAAAGTGTTTAAGTTTGGTAAGTTTACAAACGTTTTTTAAATACTTATTTTTTCTGGCATTCTAAAATTTGAAATGACCTCCCTGTATAACTGGCCAGGCCACCAGCCGCCACTGGTAAATAGACTGCCAGAATTTTAATTAACTTTGTATATAGTAGGTCAATAAATGTATTGAAGATTTATTGGGGTATTATTACTATCTGTTGTGTGAAGTCCAATTTTCCCTATCGACTGCCTGGCGTACCGTATCTTCACTGAAGTTACCTGTGTAGTGGTGTTTCTGCCAAAGAACTCCCACCACACTTGTGGTGGGAGTTCTCTGGTTTCTGCACTGTAAACAGAAACTGGCGCCCGAGGCAAAATAAGATAGAAATCGACCCTCGGGCGTCAAAGTGACACTTCGTACCTGCAATCGGGAAGTATACGTCACACTTGTTCAAATAAAAAATTAAAATGTAAAATAAAAATATTTATTTTTAATCTATGTAGGTACTACCTTTTTTCTGAAAAGCTGAAAAACCAAAAACCTGATATGTATACTGCCGTGCTAAAATCAAACGCGGATCTACTGAAAAATCCGAAAACGGGTTTTTGGTGGTTTTGTAAGGTTAACATTTTATTCTATCTATTTACTAAGGCAGAAAGCTGTATCTACATTAGTTATATTAAAAAACATTACTCATTTTGTCGTATCTTCCCAAAACTTCTACCTTTGCTAAGCACAAATGAGGTATCTTCGCGCTACTAGTTGAAAACGCGTTAACTACTTCTGTGAACATGCATATACTGAGTTTGTTTTTAGTATATTGTAGTTACCGCCTTTTTCACTAGGAGATGTTACTAAATGCACGCTTTGTTTCTAGTAAGCAGTTATGCTATATTCTTTAAAGTTTTAGTTTTACTTACATGTGTCGCGTTAATTACAATACTTGGCAATACTTGAAAGGTAAGTTAATAAATATTGTTGCATGTTTTTGTTATCAATCTACTCTAAACTGATTCTGCGATATGTCATTCATTTCATATTTATTTGTAATATACAGAATAATTTCCCTATTTTAATTCACAAAATGAACTATACACTGTGGACCAATTTAAATTGCACCCTTTTTTGATCGTTCATAACTTTTTTATGTATGAACCGATTTTGATAATTTTTACACCAATGTCACATTGGTGACATTGTATTGCAACATTTGTCAATGTTGCAATAATTTGTTATTTTTTCTTGTCTTTTACAACGAAAAAATCTTTTATAGTGGTTGTATTGTATATCTCGCTTATACAGGATATTTTCGACACAATGCCTTTTTGATATTATACCGAGTGTTTGCAACGAGTTAAAAGTCAGGGCCTTACGTTAAATTTCATAAATCCGCTCTTGAATTTATGTAAATGTTATTTTTTAATACATCAACCACTTTAGAATACATAGTTCCTAAACATATCCAAAAATTATCAAAATCGGTTCATACATAAAAAAGTTATGAACGATCAAAAAAGAGTGCAAGTTAGTAGGGTTTTAATTAACTTTTCGAAATATTTAAAATCCAAATATTCTAATAATTTACAATATTTACAATAAATATTCGTTATTTCAGCAATATGTCTAGAACAAAAGTAATGTTATCTTTAGCAAATAAAGGAGAAATCTTACATAAGTCCACAGTTTCAACGGCAGGGGCTTGTATAGCAACTCTAAATGAAAATAGTGATATTTTACCAAAATCTGTAGTTACTAAAGAACAAAATGATCCTATGTCAAGTAAATCGATATAAACGGACGGTGTAGTTTTTGCAACAACTTTAATCCATGATAATGCTAACGTTTTGCCTAAATATTGTTTAGGAACTAAAAGACAAAATGAACCTACGTCAGGTATTCTGGTTTTAACTGATGATAAAGTTTGAGATACAAGCTTAATTGGAGACAGTGAGAATAATTTACCTGATGAATCTTCGTTAGCAATTAAAGAAATTGAACAACTTTCATTAAATATACCGATTGTAACAGAAGATGGAATTTATCTGACATTACCTACAACACTCATGATGATTTGTCTTCAATTTCTAAAGTGACTAAAAATAATGAACAAAATGAATCTGCGTCAATTGTACCGATTTCAAATGAAGTTGCAATATATGATGATGATGATAATTTGCCGTTATCTCACTTTCTCCTCAACCAACGAGCTAACCAACATATATCAATTCCAGATTTACTAGTAGACCCAATTGATGATGTTAATTTAAACGGAGATAGTGCTGATGTTTTACCTATATTTACAGATTTGTCCAATATGATACCTAATTCCACAGAATTTCAACAGTATGATAACAAACAATACAGATTTTTAAAAGTTGATCAATCCTGGAAAATTATAAATAATAAGGTAACAAAAGATGTAGACAGAGCTAAACGATATTCTTATGGAAAATGTTCCACCGTCTAACTCTACATTAAATATTATAATACGGACTACCGGCGACCCCTCGCCGACAGTCAGAAGAGCCCCCGCGAGAAGCCACCATCCCGGCCGTATGCCACCTCCAGACCGACGCCCTGCAGCGAAGGCGATGGGGTCTGCTTCGAGCTTCCAGGGCACGAATCGCTACCCAGTTCCTGGGGGGGGGGCGAACATAAACCGACCCGGCCCACCAGACCACCTACCAGCCGGGTCCCGTCGGCTGAGGACTCCAGTAACGTGGGGCACATACGGTTACCGATGGGTCTCATGCCCCTAGGTGCTATCGGCCCCCCGATCGAAAATCCGGGGCCAGCAACAAGCCGCGGGGCCCCCGATATGCCTCACCTAGGAGATATAGGTTGGTCCCCTGAATAACCCCAGGAGACCAACCACTGACCGCCCGGCATCCCCCACCGGAGCTGGTGGACCAGCTCGAGGGTCCCTGTGAGAAATGGGACACCGCCTTGTACCGGGCGATCTTACCATACCGACCACCTGGAAGAAAAGCGGACCAACCCTGGCGGTGCCGAGTGCAGGGCACAAATCACCGGGTCCGGTGGATAGCGGTCCGACCGAGACCGGACCTCCTGCCCTACGACCGACCATCGGAATAAACCTCCTCGCACTGCAATTCCCCCCTCAGAATTCGTTACGTTGTTTTTTATTTATTTATCAATAAATGTTAAGTTATAGGTCTTAAAACATCGTCTCATTTTTCGTTCCCCCCCCCTCTGTCCCGCTGGTGATCTGTCCTGTCTCGCAGCCTAATCCGCTATGTTCTTTGTTGTAGATGGCATCCCCATGTGTCCACCTCAACCTATCCTCCCGATGAGGAAGATTCTTTACTCCGAGCCCTCGAGTAGGCCGGTCAGGAACTGACTCAGGCCACTCGCTCCGTGTCCTGGCCGTCCAGCGCCACCTCCATCAACAGTCAAACTGAACAGAAGCTCGACCACCCCGATGTCCGCCCGGATCCCGTCCTGATACCTCAGGAGGAACCGCAACTAGGAATACGACCTTTTAGGGAAAGACCGGATATACCCCTCGCCGCCCCGACCAACAGTGGCTCAGAAAGAACACCCATGTACTTGCCGGTTAGGCAATACTCGTGTGCTGGAGATGTGTCGATCCAGGCCACTCTCGAACGTACTGCGACGCCCCGGCGCGGCTGTTTTGCTCCCGATACGGCCTGGCCGGCATCATGTCAAAAGACTGCGTATGCAAACAACCCACAACCAACCTGTTGCCCCCAACCGAGAGATCATCCCGACCTCGAGTCATCACCGTTCCTCACCAGCAGCCCCGTAGTTCGCTAACACAAAAACGGTCATACCGTTTGAGCCACCGACGACTAGTGTTGCGACCCGACTCCCAGGTATCCAGAAGCGTCCAGTGCTATTTTTCCGACATCCTACGGAGATCCAAAACCTGTTCCCGAGGGACCCAGACTAACGAGGCTTCATAGGAACCCGTTAGTACCGACCTTAGAAAGCCGCCCAACGAAACGCCGGCTTTCCGTCTTTTCATTTAATTTTTTTGGTAAAGGAAGTGACCCCCTCACAATACTGGTTATTTTTTTTATATATAGTTAGATTGGTTATTATTGTTTGGGATTAACAATTGTAAAACTAACTGCTAGGATGTTTAGTTTTGTTTCTTTTGGGTTTGTAAAAGGTGTACATATCCTCAAATAAAGTTTCACGTAACAACTGGAGGGTATGCGCCTTGTAAATTTTTCTTTCAATTAGGGAAAGAGAAAAAAATGTTCATTTCATTCTAATTTTTTTTTTATGAAGTAAGAGGGGGGTGTAATAAAGTACATTTTATTTCGCCGTTAAAAGTAATATTCTGCACCTGTGAATACGTTTTTAATACACCGCCGTAAATAAATAAATATATAAGACCAGAATGTCTATCATCAGAATGGCGAATGCGCGCGCATCCCTGTTTTACTATTCACGCCAATATAGGGAAATATTCCGCGCTGAGATTTCAGTGTCCTGCTATCGGCCGCCAAGTATGTCTGCACACGAAAAGAAGCCCTGCCAGCCGGACATCGCCGTCAGCCTAATGAGTAAGTAAACTAGTACAAGTCCCCAAAGGCATTGGAACTTGGTGTATAATTTCATCGACTTGTGTGGACTACGCCGAGAATATTACAAGTCGAAATAGGGAGCTATTGCGCAGGTATCAAAAGCTCTCCCACCAGCCATTCCAATACCTGCTACTAGCCGGTGCCCAAGTATTCAGTCTTCACCGACCACCCAGAAGCAGCAGACGTGCCCAGGACTAGCAGGGAAGTAAGTTAGATTCCGAGTATGTTTGAGGTATTAAGTCAATAAATAAATGTATTAAGGTCTATTGGTGTATTATTGTTATCTGTTCTGTGAAGTCTAATTTTCCCTATCGACCGCCTGGCTTACCGTATCTTCACTGTAGCTACCTGTGTAGTGGTGTTCTGCACTGTAAACGAACTGGCGCCCGAGGCAAAAGAGAAACCGATTGTCGGGCACTAACGTGACACTTCCTACCTACAAATAGGGAAATATCCGTCACATTGGCCACCTTCATCCAGTAACAGACCCTTACAAACGAAAGTCGGTTGAGAGCCACCGAGCAACCCATTGTGGACAACAGCATCCTCACCGTTGTTCAACCCCTACCACGCTTTAGCGATGTTGAAGGAAATGGACTGATTAACCATAATATAGAAAATATAAATGAGAGTTTTTCAGTGTCGAAGGTTTGGAGAACGACTTGGAAGCGTGAAACTTTAGCCTTAACAACTCAAACACCCCAATTAATGGCAGTAGAAAAACCTAGTTTTCGCTCGCTTTCATCAGACTGAAAAGACATGGAAAAGGAATCGTGGACCACGTATGAAAATTTCGGTTTTTATTTTGTCGATTTCTACTGGTCAGAGGAGCGGCAGTATTCAGAACGGGTACGTTTAAGCGAGATGAGGTATTCACCGGATAAATATGTATCCATGACACAATATTTTTTGAAACAAATTAACGCATTTCGACTTTTTCGCCACCAATCCCTGAAATCAGTATTTTATTGGAAGTTATGAGACGACTACCTGCTAATATTCAGTCTTTGTGTGCCACTGTTTCAAAGCGGACGACGGCTATAGCTTTAGAATTTCTTGAAAGACAGGTTTCAATAATCGGAAAACGTCCGCGGAACCCAATTATGTCGGAATTATCCTACTCCACCCCTTACTCTATGTACTTTTTGTCACTGTAATAGACGGGAACCTTCGGGAAACCTGAATGAAGTGAAGTAAGGAGGGGGGGAATTCTCTCCAATGAAGCTTTACATACCTCTACCATTTCTTATCCGTTTATTAGGTTTGTCTCTGAAGGATATCCATGTAATATAGAAGCCACAAATCGTCGGCTGAGATGCAAAACCGTGTAAGTCCGAAAATACCTGAAATTAAGTTTTAATATACATATTTCTAAGAGTTAGTCTCTCCATCTATTAGCAAACGCTGAAACTAAAGAGATACGTAGTTTTTTCGCAATTTTACGAAATTTAAACCGTGTAAGTCTTGGTGGTTACAAAAACGTGTATCTCTATGCATTTCAATGAAAAGTGATTGAGGTTATAGTGCAATACAGTGTAGCTCCACAAAATGTAAGTATTTATTATTTTTAATGAATATCATATTGATATCAAGTATTCTACAGGTTCTTTTAATATGTAGGTATGCTTCATAATTTCAATAAATAAAGCGTTTTATTATTTTTATTTTTACACAAATTGGTTTAAACCATCAAATTTGAGTTACACGGTTTTGAATAGTCATGACACTCGACGTTGTGTTGTTGCTTGATTGACTTACCTGGTATTTACAGTACTTTTCTTGTAACCGATTTTATTTTTTAAGGCTTATATTAAATACTTACCTAAATGTAGTATTATTTTAGTAGCTAAGAATAGGATTAAATTTTATTTACATTTACACTTTCTAAGTGTTTTGATTTTTAGTTTGTTTTAGGATGCAAAGTCAAGCAATATTGTATGTTTTTTATATCTTTAACTATCTTTTAGCTATTATTATGATATAAATTGACAAATAACAAATATTTTTTTTATAGAAACATGGAGAAGCTCACAGACAAACAGTTACAAGATATTTTAAATTCAGAAGAATTTTGGGAAAGTAGTGCCCCTGACAATAATGCTCCTTCTGTTGGACAGAAAATTGATTTATCCCAAATTACTGAAATAATCCCTATATCTGAAATTATTGTGGAAGATATTGTTATACAGAATGCTGAAAATAACGTAAATGGAACTAAACATACGACAGTAAAAAATGATGTGGTAACAGTCGAACCTGAAAATAGTGGAAAAAGTTACTTAAAGCACACTGAGCAAGAAAAAAATACTGAAAATAGCCTAGACATAGAAATGACTCAAAAAAACTACCTGATGGATACCGCTGGTATAGACAGTAATAGAATGGAAATTGAGTTTGATACAAAAGACTATGAGAAAGCAATAGAAAACAAATTGAAGAAGGCTGAAGCTAAGAACAAAAAAAAACAAGACCAGGAAAAAGGTAACTTTGAGCAAAATACAGAAATTGAGAACTTTATAGATAAAGAAATAATTCATGATAACTACATAGAAGAAGAAGATATTCAAAACAACAGAACAGAAATCATTATAGAAGAAATTGAATACGTTGATATTGAGCATGTTGTAAATGAAGCGGAAGGGAAGGGAACAGAAAACGAACAGACGACAATAGAAAGCCAAATCCAGAAAGAACAACTTAATTTTGGGGAAGATACAGAAACGGAGAACAACCTAGACAGAGATATTGATCAAGATGAACCTGCAGAAGAGAATGAAGGCAATGACAGCAATAAAAAAGTAACAGAAAAATCGGTTAGGAGGATTCAAAAGCTAAAAAGAATGCATGGTAATACATATAAAGGGCTGAAGAAAGAAGAGGGTACTAATAAGTGGAAATACATCGTCGATAGGCAACCACGAACTATGAAACATTTCTGCAACTCTAACTTTTGTCAAAGAGCAAAATCAAGGTTTTGTCATACGTTTGATGAAAGATTGAGACTAAAAACATTTGAAAACTTCTGGAAAATGTCGTGGGACATGAAAAAAGTGTATGTGTCATCATTAATAGACATTAAGAAGCCCAAAGAAAGAAAAGGTGAGAATGAAATTAGCAGAAGGGATTATTCCTATGAATATTTTCTGTTCAAGAGCGATACTAGGTGGCAGGTATGCAAAAAGACATTTCTTAATACCTTGGGTATAAAACAATGGATGGCCATTAATTTCGCCACAGCATCTAATGAAGACAGAACCTCAACAGTAAAAGATTCGGTCAAAATGCCAAAAAGATCAAGACAATCTAAAGAAGGTATTTCTGCAAAAGATTTCATGATTAAGTTTTTAAAGGACATTCCGAAACTTGAGTCCCATTATTGTCGGGCTTCAAGTTCCAAACTTTATCTTGAACCAGTGTTTCTATCAAAAATGGATGTTTATAGGCAATATAAATTGGAATGTAATACAGTAAATAAAAAAGCGTTAAGCACTGCCATGTTTTTTGAAGAAATGGTTTCTCAAAAAATAGCGATCTATAGGCCAAAGAAAGATCAGTGCGATACGTGCATTGCACATCTTTTGGGAAATAAACCGGACGATGAATATGTTAGGCATCAAGAAAAGAAGGAAGAAGCTAGAGAAGAAAAGCGGAGAGATAAAGAAAAGTCAGAAAAAGACAAGGACTCATTGGTGTTAACAGTTGATGTACAGGCAGTTTTGTTAGCTCCAAAACTGCATGCTAGTGCAGTGTATTATAAAACAAAATTATGTCTTACACTATATTTACACTATACTTAATAATACACTATAATACACTATAATTACACTATATTTAATTTATCAACACGAGATGCTACTTGTTTTCTTTGGCACGAGGCCAATGGAGGTCTAGAATCCAATGTATTTGCATCGATACTGTGCAATTTCCTAGAGATGGAAATCAATAAGAGACCAACTATAAAGTCTATTACAATTTTCTCAGATAGTTGCGGTTATCAAAATAAAAACAACACTTTGGCAAACGCTCTTCTCTGGTTTAGCAGAAAAAATAATGTAGCAATTTTCCAAAAATTCCTCGAAAAGGGTCATACTCAGATGGAGGTAGATGGAGCCCATTCGATGATAGAAAGAAAACTTAAAGGTAGGCCCATCTACCTCCCTACAGATTATATAAATGTCTGCGTCGAAGCTAGACGAAAACAACCCTTCAAAGTGCACTATTTAAATTATAATTTTTTTCGAAATTTTGATGGATTAAAATATTATTCCTCAATTCGACCTGGCACAAGGCGAGGAGACCCGACAATTTCTGATGTTGTCGCTATTAAGTATGAAACCGATATTATGTATAAACTTAGGTTTGCAGACGAGTGGAAGGCATTGCCAAAAAAAATTACAGTTATGTCTAATCAAACAGTGTTACCCGCCCTTTACAAAAAGTGCCTTAAAATAAAAAAGGAAAAGTATCAGGACTTACAAGAGCTGAAAAAAGTGATTCCAGAGCACGCGTGGAACTTTTACGACAGTTTAGAAACATGAGGTGTTATTTTTTTATTTTTAGATTAGTTAAATTGTTTTATTTTTAGATGTAAATCTTTTATTCCTATAGTTTGTGTTAAGAAATAAAAATAAACACTTTCCTTTTATTAAAAATGACTTTTTATTTGAGTTAATTAAAAACATGTAACTCTGAATACATTGGGTGAAAACTGTGTAAGTCTGTTATTTTTTTCTGAAAATAGGATTTTCCCAAAAACACTTTATATTTTTTGCTAAGATTAGTCCGTTTGGAAATTAACATAACAATGCAAAACAAAGCCCTTCCATTTCGCAAAAAAACTGTTTTTTTCATCTCCTGTAAAATCTGGCAAAACGTAGTTACACGGTTTTGCATCTCAGCCGACGAAATGTAAAATCTGAAATTGTTCATGTTCTAAGACTGTCCCTTTGCGACTCAATTGGTTACGTCGACTGTAAGCTTCTCTATGGAAAAGGTGTTACTACACTTCTAAAGATGGGACGGAGCATGGAAGCATAAATAACTTAACTTCAATATCAGAAGGACAGAGGCAGCAATTGCAACCTGTGCTTTTTAAAATCACAACAAATTTAACAAATATCCAGGTAGACCTAATAAATATGTACATGAAATCAAAATAAATGATAAAACTACATTTGTGAAAAGACCGTATCCTATTCCATTTAGTTTGCGTTCCGAACTTAATGCTACTATACAAAACATGCTCAACCTAGGCGTAATCAAACGAGAAGCATCATCGTACGCCAGCTCCATGACTCTTGTTAAGAAAAATAATTGATCCGTTCGTGTTTGTATAGATGCGCGCATGCTAAATTCAAGAATCGTGGCAGATCATGAGGCGCCTGCCCTACCGGAAAAAATGTTTAGCTCAGTAAATCTAATTAAATATGTCAGTTATAGATTTACGTTCCTCATACTGGCAACAAATCCCATTGACAACTGAAAGTACACAATATACAGCCTTTCTGTATAACGCAGACGTATTCTTATCAGGCTCTCCCTTTTGGACTCAAGATTGGATCCAGAGGTCCAGCAATTCACTTATAAATAATATTGATGATCTCCTTGTAGTTTTCGAATCTTTCGACAGTCATTTAAAAGTATATATATTGGTCGTAAATACGCTCTATTAGTGATGACGTAGCGCCAGCCATTTTGTTTTGGTAGGTCACGGTTCGTTATCCAAACAAAGCACTGTTGACAAGGCAAATTTACCGAAAAATGCTATTTTGACAGTAAATGTACCCTATAAACGCATTCATGCAAATCAAATAGGTAATAATAACTGAAATATTAATACTATCTAAATTTAACATAACCTCACTTTTGCATGCTTGCTTCTTTATAATTATAACTATGATGGTGACCCAAGATGGCGCCAGAGGGCAACAAATTGGAAAGTTCCCAGTTTTGTGTGCTAGAGTTGTCGTGTTAAGTTGTGTTTTTTTGAAAGATTTGTGAGTTGCGTTATAATAAAAGACTTTTTTTAAGACGCAGAGTGAATATTTAAAGACATTAATACGGGAGAATCGGGACGTTGGTGAACGGTAAGCTTGAAAAATGCTGATTTGCCTTTTGTTTACATTTCTCATATAGGTATATTTTTCACAGATATCTTCTAAAGCTAAAGCTTATAAGTGATGTGGACCCTTTTACATTAAATAAGCGTGATTTATACATTTCCATCCAAGCAGCTCCACCAGTTACATATATGGATATAGCTGCATATTTAGCACTGACGCATAGCTTCTACAGCCAGGAGCAAATGAAGGCCTATAAAAGTTTAACGTCTTACAAGTATTTTGAGTCAGGCTTTGTTGTAGACTCAGGAACAGTAATGCTGAACAATGTCTATGTTTTAGTTGGAAAGGTAAAATTTTTGTTACATACGAGTTGTTATAATTTTAAGTAAAAGGAGATAACAATATAATATATTACGCAACCATATTTTATTCTTTGGTATACTTACTATAGACTATTATTTTATAGAATGAATTTTTTAAAAGTAAAGAAGTTTCAAGCTTTGCATATCTACATAACTGCAAACTTGATAATTGTAACTGTTTTTCATGTTGAAATCAAGTAGGGAAATGCTTTACTTTTACATTTTTTACGCTTATCTTATCTTATTTATTTATGTATATTTTAACCCATTTTTTTTTGTTTTTGTTTTCAGGTGAAATATTCGCAGAAAGGAAAAGCTAAACCTTTGGAAGTTTGGTCTATTATTAATAAAGATGGAAGTGTGTGCACTGCGTGCTGTACGTGTATGGCTGGAAACAGTGAGGTTTGTAGCCATGTGGGTGCTATACTATTTGCTGCTGAATATGTAAATAAAAAGAGAGAAGAACTATCTTGCACAGACATGGTAGGTACTTGGATTATGCCATCAACCTCTGCGCAAGTTCCTTTGGTGCCGATAAATGAAATGGATTGGGGAAAACCTTCCGTTTCTCATGAAAATAAAAAAGTCACACCCATCACTGATTCGGAATTGAATGAAATGTTGGAAACACTGGTAGAATTGGGGCACGAAGCCGCAATCATGCGAATCGTAGAACCATTTGCCTCTGAAATAGCAAAACAGGCTAGCTATGTTTTACCTTCAGTTTTCAATATTTTCATTGAAACATATGCGACACTTAGTTACATGGAACGAATGAAAATATCAACAGAAATAAATTTATTATTAACAGAAGATCAGATAAATTCTATAGAAAAAGCTACCAGAAATCAGTCTGAAAACCAAAGCTGGTATGTTCAGAGAGCTGGCAAAATAACTGCGTCAAGGTTTAAAGGTGTCTGCAGAACAAAAATTGATAAACCCTCTTTGTCACTGATTAAACTAATATGTTATCCAGCAAAGGGGTTATTTACTAACAAAGCAATTTTGTGGGGAATAACAAACGAAGGAAATGCAGTCGATGAGTATAGGAAGATCATGTGGGAAGAGAATCACGATTAATGTCTAATTAATGAAGTGGGATTTATAGTAAGCAAAAGATGGCCACAATTCAGTGCATCTCCCGATAGACTAGTCTTTTGTGAGTGGTGTTTAGGGGGGTGTTTAGAAGTGAAGTGTCCATATCTGTTACGCACAGATTCATTTGAAAATATAAAAGCGTATGCAGCTGTGGAAGATTCTTGTGTGGTTGACAAAGACGGTGAAATAATTTTGAACAAATCCCACTCTTACTATTATCATAGTATAAATAGATATAGTAAGATATTGCCCTTACTAATATAGTCAGCCTGTAAAATGATATAACTGCCGCTATCGACATCTATCGTTTGTATCGATTACTAAAACCACAGTATTATTTACTATACTATGCTAAAACTATTCTAGTTCTGTAATAATTCTTACGTGCCCCAACTAATCAACTATAGTAGAGTAAGTTAGACATAGATGGCTCGGAACTCAATTAGATCAAATATTGAACACCGGTGTCGGGACTGTCGGGGACGGGTACGGGGTGTCATCGTCGGCTAGATACATGAAGGCACGGCACGCCTCCCACCTCCCACTCCACCAGGGATAGAAAAAACTTTACGACCTTTCAATCTCCAATTTTTTGCAGGGTTTCGGGTTATGATTTATTAGAATTTTAGTTTTGTATAATCTGTGATCTGTGATTATAGAAGCGCGTAACCGTAAAATAAACCAAAAATTTAAATTAGACTTAAAATGGCTGGAAACGTTTGCGTTTATCATAGTTGTGGCAAATCAAAAGGAAAATATCCGGAATTGACCTTACATCGTTTTCCGTGTCAAAGTAATGGTGGAGAGGACAGGTTAAAAAAGTGGATTGAGAACTGTGGTAGGTATATATGTTAAATATTTAAAACTCGAATGATATGAGGTATATACAATTATCCGGAATAGCGAAAAGAACCAGTAATAAATAGATAATCATAGTTTTATACTATGATATAGGTAATACATTTTTTGTGACTTGCGTTTCATTTGTTTTGCGTTTAGCACAGTTTATTTCTTCAGTTGGATGTCAACATGTTATTTTGAATTTGAATCCGATTGCAATAATCGTCAACTTCTACCTTGAATAAGGTATCTACTTAAAAATAAAGTTAAATTTATACTTTCTATAGAATACTAAAATTATCTGCTTAAATAATTTGTAGTCTAATTTACTTTCATTAAAGGTGTTAAGAAATCTCTTTTAAGGTAGGTACCTACTTAGTTTGTTTGTCTGTAAGTCAATTTATTTTCAAATAATTAGGAATACCTATATACAGGGTGGAGACTTTATGGAATAAATTCGCTAGCGGGGAGGTGAATAATTTTCCGAAAAATTTCCGCGACACCAACGTTTGAATGTATTTACCTTCTTTTTTCAAGTAATATGCAAAATGTAACCCTTCAGGTATGGCGAGAACCACCTCCAACTTTTTTTTTCAAATGCAACACTGGCTTGTGATCCCTGATTGGAAAGGCGGACAGAAAGACTTATCCAGCGTACTGATCAAATTTAATATTTTTCGAGAGGTTAAGGGTTACATAACAATAAAATGTAATTGTTAAGTTTAATTACTTTTCAACGTAACAATTACTCAAAATGTGCACCATTTACTAATTTGTTGGCAGCATCCTAACTTTTTGTGTCCAACTTTTTGTCGGTCTCTATATGTCGCACTGAATTTGTAATGAAGTGTTGACTTCACTTCACAATCTATGTAAACAGGGTGTCCATTTTATTCGGTCACTCGAGGGTATAGAAATTTGCAAACAAAAGTTGCATCAATTCAATACAGACCGGCAAAAGTTGGACACACAAAATTAGGATTTCATTAGGATTTACCAGTAATTTCGATTAATTTAAATTTCTAGCTGTTAAACGAACAAAATTCAAGTTTGGTAGCAAATTCATATGTTATCCGATAACAAGTTGCCCCTGCGGTTTTCTGTAATATACAGGGCGGTCGAAAAAAATTCAAAATAATTTGAAACATTTTTTTTAGTAGGCGGCTATGATTTGGTATTTGATATCTCCTCTCGGTTTCAAATAACTTTTGTAAATAACATAAATATTTTGAAAAAT
The DNA here is from genome assembly GCA_963924545.1 of Pogonocherus hispidulus. Taxonomy (NCBI): domain Eukaryota; kingdom Metazoa; phylum Arthropoda; class Insecta; order Coleoptera; family Cerambycidae; genus Pogonocherus; species Pogonocherus hispidulus. The sequence continues at coordinate 8,178,879 of OZ004697.1, read as the reverse complement.
ATTGGTACTTTACACCCACTTTGATATTTTTGAATCTACCCTCGTATCCAAAAAGATATATTTAAATTTTGAAAGGTGCATATTGAATGTGACATTATGCAGAAACTTTTACCAAGAATAAATTTTCTGAGAATATAGTAATAAGTAAGTTTCTCATTTGTATTCAATTTTCGGCCGGTCTCTGTATTCCGCATGTAAGACAACTGAGGAGAAATCAGTCTCTAAAGTGAGGGTTCCAAGTTTCGAAAAAAATTAATATCTTTACAAGACTGCTCTTGGGTTAAAGTTAGGTCATAGAATCTGTGGTAAGGTGTAGTTATATAAGACCATATATGATATCATTGAACGGTTACTCAATACTAGTTTGTAGTATGTGTCAAATCATAATATATAGGATGTTGCATTTTAAAAAAATGAGTTTTGGGGCAATACATTTTTAACTTTATCAGTTGCTTGAAAAAAACGCCTTGTATAAGAAAATCAATTTTTGATTATACCGGTATGTAGGCTAAGGATTTGATTACCTGCGTATTTAATATCAATATCTTATTCACAGACACAAGGCTAGCCTACTATGATTTTTTAAATGTGGTAATGCTGTTTTAGGAAAAACAAAATAACTTGGCACTCACGTTATTAAACAAAAACGAAATATTGCTAGTATGTCTTAATAAAATATTAATTGTAAGTTTAGAAAAGCAATGTTTTACTAAACGAATATAGCTTTTGAGTACGTTATATGAGTTTAGTAAAAGTCGAGGTAAAAGTTCTTTTCTTACGAGATGTTTATACTTTTTTTTCGCATTTTGTGTTAGTAATTATAAGCAAATAGTGATAAATATAAAAGCATTACAAAGTTAGAAATTTTAAAAATTTCACAGTAGATTCTTGTGTAGGATTTCCGTTACCGTAACCTGACATTGACATCAGCCTAACACGGCTTTATTTATTTATACAGGGTGAGTCAGTTTTTTGTAGACAAACTTTAACAGCAGATAGAACACGTGTTTTTAAAAAGGAAAGTTCATATAAACATATGTCGTAGAAGATTTCGTTTCCGAGATACAGGGTGTAAAAAATATATATAATTTTTTTTTCTCGAATTTTCAGTATAACTTGTAAACGAATGCTTAGATTTTTTACATATTTGGGGAATATTGCTTATTAATTAAGGGGCATAAAACAAGTGATCAGAATGTTCAAAAACTTGCACAGTGGCGGAGTGGAGAGGGTGCTCAATCCCTTTCTTAAACAGAACTTCTACGCCAAAAAGTTACTAATCTACGTTATAACTTATAATGAAAATTCGAAAAAAAAAAAAATTCAACGCCCTGTATTTCGGAAACTAAATCTTCTACGACATATGTTTATAGGAACTTTTCTATTTAAAAACACATGTTCTATCTTGTGTTAAAGTTTGTCTACAAAAAACTGACTCACCCTGTATAATAATATTTAAGTTTGATTTTGGTAAGTCGAATTGATTCTAATAATTTTTATATCAATTATAAAAATAAGGTTTACTGCTGAAAACAATTTAAATTGTACTTTTAATATATCTAACAATGTTTCCAATATTTAAATAAATCTGTTTGTATTAACAGTGACATTACTAGATAGTAAAGTGACAGTACTACATGCTAAAGTGCCACTTTATTAAACGATTTTGAATTTAGTAAAGTAGCATATTATTATCAGTCAAAATGCGAAAAAATGTCATTAAGACACTAGCAATATGTTGTCAGTTTATTAATATCAAATGACGTGTAAAATATTTTAAATAAATGGAAATTGTTAGTTTTGTACACGTATTTACGAAGCATTTTATATTTGTAAACAACTACATGTTTTTTAATAGGTAACCCTACTTTGGTTGGGCTTTCTCCGGAATCGATAAGAAAAAAATTTGTTTGTCAAGATCATTTTTCCTCCGACTTCTACAACAACTCGCACCGCCTAAGATATGATGCCATACCATTGCCTTATAAAACAAATGAAAACAGTGTTTCGCCAAAACATTTGCATGTGCTAACACCCACTAAGACATATTCGCGTCGGCAAACTTGTCTACGAAAACGAAAACTTGATTTTGAGGAAAGTAGTACAGCAGAACATATTGAAAAAGGAAGAACTTATTCGAATGAAATTCGTTTTTTAACCCCGGAGAAAAAAATGTTCCAATTCGTCACCTTTAGCTCTAGTAGATTATTCTTCTTCAACTGACAAAGAATGGCTGGTGCACGTAATGGACTTCCCTACACCTAAAAAGAAGAGATTGCTGTCAAATCCTGTGGTTTCTGAAGATAGTATGGTAGCAATGTCGAATATTAAAATGAAACTTGACACAGTTAGGAAACAACTTAGAAAAGCAAGAAACGTTATTACAAGTATGAAGAAAAGACGCACAAACAAAAACAAGTCATCTAATTTACACAATATTTTGTCTACAGTAAAGTATAAGTCGCCACAACATAAAACATTAGTAAAGATGCAGCTGTTGCGTACAAAAAATAGAAAGTGGCAATCCGATGAAAAACAGTTTGCTTTAAGTCTTTATTACCGAGCTCCCAATGCTTATAGGCAATTATTAAAACAGAAAATTATACTTCCATCTTTATCAACTATAAAGAGTTGGATAGGTTGCTCAAAATTTGTTCCTGGTATTAATGATGCTTATTTAAATGAAGTTAGAACTAAAGTCGAAAGTATGACAGATGATGAAAAATGCTGCATATTAAGTTTTGATGAGATGTCTATTAAAAAATATTTAGAATATTCAAAAGCCCTCGACATAATTGAAGGTTACGAGGATTTGGGTGATTTAGGACGTACAGGTAGAATTGCAAGTGAAGCTCTGGTTTTTATGTTGCGAGGACTATATGCAAGATGGAAGTTACCTGTTTCATATTTTATATCTGCAAATGCAACACGCGGTCAAACACTAAAAGACATTATTTTACTGATGCTACAAAAACTGGACGAAATGGGTCTACAAGTGAAAGGATTGGTATGCGACCAGGGATCAAACAACCGTAATGCGTTGAATCTGCTAGGAGTGACAGTCAATGAGCCTTACTTCTTTTGCAAAAATAAAAAATATTTCGCATTTTATGATATGCCTCACCTGGTCAAGAGCATACGAAACAATCTATTAACTGGTGATTTTATTGTCAATGGTAATAAAATTACTTTTGATGACGTAAGAAAAGCATACGACATAGACAAAAGGTCAGAAAAAGGTCGAGCATTATTAAAAATAACTCCATCTCATCTTAATCCAAATGCCTTTCAAAAATTGTCAGTCAAATTAGCGGCTCAGGTGTTAAGCCGAACTGTAGCGACTACTATTAAGACAATATTAGACACAGGAGAATTAAAAAGCAGTACGGCTGCAGCAACAGCTAGTTTCCTTTTGTTGGTTAATAAACTTTTTGATTGCCTCAACAGTAATAATTTGTTTCATCGTAATCCACACTTATGTGCCTTATCAGACAGGAATCCGCAAATAAAAGACGTTTTAATGGAAGCTTTAGATATATTCAGGGAAATTAAAAAAGTTACTAAAGACGGTAAATTATCTCGTCCTCCATGTTTTGATGGCATTTTGCAAACTATATATGGTGCCCTTAATTTATTCCAACATGAAAAAATAAGTGGCAAGAACTATTTATTAACTGCACGTTTAAATCAGGATGTTATTGAAAATATGTTTTCAGTAATAAGACAGAGAGGTGGATATTCAAGAAATCCGTCTGCGAAAATGATGAGATTGACTTTCAGGCAAATCGCGATAAATAGTTTATTAGCATCATCAGATAGCGCTAACTGCGAATCAGACCAAGATACTTTTTTAATCGTCGACAGCCCTTTGCTTACACCTGTCAAGTCTGGTTCTACTGTACAAACTTCAGAACCCACAACATCACCTGTTCCGCAAGTCGATTATCTTTCCAATAGTGAAAATGAAGATGAAATTAAAGAATTGACGACACTACTGCCAGCTACACTGGAAACATGTTCTTTGTCATATTTCGCTGGTTATTGCGCGAAAAAAGTGATTAGTAAAACAAATTGCGAAAAATGCGAACCTTTACTACTTACATGTGACCAACAGTTACCAGATAAAGATCAAATTCTTATAAATCACCGTTTATATGGATCTAAAGGATTAGGAATTCCCACCGAACTTTCGAAAAAAATTTGTGATATTGGTTTAGAAATATTCAAAAATACTTTTAAAAAAACAAGTTTCTCAAGAAACATAAAAAGTATTATACTAGAACGTGTTCTAAAAAACATACATTCTGATTTGTTCAAATCATTTGACGTAATTCCTTGTGAAGAACATATAAAAATGTTTTTAGATGCACTTCTTACTGCGAAAATTTATTCAGAGTGTAAATTTCTAAATAGGACTTGTATACAGCAAAAATGCAGTGGCAGTAGTTCAAGTAAACCACGTAGTAAACTTAACATTTTTAAAAATAAGTAAGATCATATTCGTAAGATCATATTCATTTTTTATGTTTATAATTGTGATTTCGATAAAATGATGCTCATTTTAAAACACAACAGGTTAAATTTCGAGGAGAATGCTTATTTCAAATTCTGTAATACTTGCACTCCAAAAGTCGTGACGATCGCGGACCCTTCACTAAATATACCTATAGTGATGTTATTTCTCACATTTAACTTTTTATATAACTAAAATGAATTAACGTGTTTGTTGTATTAATCAAAAGTGTTTAAATATCATGGAATAATAAATAAATAATTTCTTGTCGCGATTTTTTCGTTATGGCATCGATAAAAAAAATTTTTCAATAAATATTGAAATCGTTAAATATTTATAAATAAAAATATTTTTCAATAAAAAAATTTGAAATACATTATTTCTTTGTGTTTATTACATTACACACATTGAAATAATATTATTGTATTACAATACATTATTTCGTCATGGGACGTTAAGGTTCACTATTAAGTGGTTATGGAAACATTAAGGTCAGGGTGAAACGTCACACTTTTGGAGTCCATTTTTGCCATTATTATTTTTATTTGGAGTAAACGTAAAGGTTTTTTCAACATTTTTAGCACACGACCTAGGTATTTCTTGAAAACGAAGGCCCTGTGGAAAAAGTTTATACCACAAAATAATCTAATTTTGTTGAGATTTAGCCGCTGTTGAAGTTATAAAAAAGAAAATAATCACTTCCTATGTGTGTGTGTATACAGGGTATTCCTAAATGTCGTGTCAATACCAATACCCAATATTGAAGATGATTTTCATAGCAAAGCATAGCCCATCTCTGTACGTACCATGTACATTTTTTCGATTTTTAATTAAAATTTGGTACACAGTCTAATAGAAGTAATCTCTGCGAATCAATAATAAAACTTGAATAAACTTACTTTCTGTTGTTTTGTTCCAGATCACGGGATCCTTATTTGGTCTTGATTGTTTTAATAATAAAACAACATAATTTTATTTTACATGCGTATCGTACATACTTATGTAGTCTGTATATTAAATTTGAATTAAATATCGAAAAAAATGTACAAGTACAAAAGAAAAACAAAAAGAAAAATAAAATGTCCATGTCTTCTTGGTCAAAATTGAAAACGTTTAGAACGCCTGTCCATATGAACTTTTCCTCTTCGTTCATATTGACACAACATTTAGGAATATCCTGTATATGTATACAAAATATACAGTGTGTCCCAGGATAGATATAACAAGAGGTGTAATGGACAAAAAATTTTGGAATTTTGGAATGGTATTTGGGGATTGAGTCCTGCTTGTTGTAAAACTAAACCTAAAGTATACCATAAATGACTTGATGTGGTGTTCTACAGGGTGTTTTATAAGCAAAGTTGTAAACATCATCATTGATAAAGTACTTTTATTTTTCAAGATATGAAAAAATTTCACTAAAACAATTATTTAGAATGAAATTTTATACCTCTGTACCAAATTTCAGGATAATAAAATTATTTTTTTGAAACTTCCCATTTTTTAAACAAATTAGTACTTTATTTTGAACTAATTTTTTGAGGTGATTAACATTTGCTCCTACACAACTTTAAACATGGATTCAACTCTTAACTCGCAAAAAATAGTTTCTATACAGTTTTAATTGAATGGTTCAAAATAAAATACTAATTTATTGAAAAAATGGGAAGTTTCAAAAACATAATTTTTTATTCCTGAAATTTGGCACATAGGTATAAAATTGCATTCTAAATAACTTTTCTTAGTGAAATATTTTCATATTTTGAAAAATAAAGGTACTTTATTAGTGGTGATTTTTACAACTTTGCTTATAAAACACCCTGTAGAACACCAAATCAAGTCATTTATGGTATACTTTAGTTTTAGAACAAGCAGGACTCAATCCCCAAATACAATTCCAAAATTCCAAAATTTTTTGTCCATTACACCTCTTGTTACATCTATCCTGAGACACACTGTATATCCTTTTCAAAAAGTTATACAGTTTATTTATTATTTATTTAAGTTTATTATTATTTATTTATTTATACAGTTATCAAAATGTGCATAATTTAATGCCAGGCAACTTGATTTGCTGCAGCTTTATATAAATACGTTGATATTTTGGTCGATTGATCAAAACTTTCTTATTAATTAGTGGTTAAACGGTGAGATTTATGAGTCCTGATTGAGAGTACCTCATTTTTTTTCATGTTTCTTAATGCCTAAAAGGGAATTTTAGGTTTTGTTAAATGTATTAAAATAAAGAAGTCAACCTGACAAACTGTATTTTTTTATCAAGAAAGAGTAAATATTTTTTTCTGCAACTGTCAAAAAAAGATTATGCTTGCGCATTAACGCCAATGCCTAAAGTTAGACATTTCTTCGCTGACATTATTTTTCTTACGTTGCCATGACACCGTGCGCGTGTTATTTTGACACCCTAAGACGCAAAATTTTGCGTACACGGTGTCATGGTAATGGAAGAAAATTTACTCCCAATATGCAACACTCAGAATCACATCGAAAACGTCAGTCAAAAATTTTTGTTGTCAAACATATTGATTTCCATAGTTACAACTAAGACAGACCTGCTACCAAGTTGTTTTAATTTATTTGCATTCAATATTATAAATCAAGATATATGTAGTATTATGATTTTAGTTTAATCAAATGTAAGTTGTTGTATATAGAATTGTTGTTTGCTTCTCGTGTGCGAAATTCCTTTTTGTCATCTCGAACGATTTTTTTACTCGGCTGCGCCTCATCAAAAAACTTTCATTCTCGATGGAAAAAAGTGACATTTTGTTTCTCATAAACATAGGTAGCATATCAGAATGTGATATAATGTAAATTGGAGATGGAAAAGAAAAAACCGTAAAAGTAATAGATAATGTACCTACTAGTGAATGGAATATAGAATTAGTTAAAGCATACTCTAAACTCTAAATAAATACTTAAGGGTTGTGAGAAACTGTTTAATTGTGCGAAAAGATTAAATTAATTTCGTTTCACTTTGAATTTTCCAATTTTTATAGAGGATGAACTATTTAGCTTGTCTGAAAACCACAGCTATCAAAATTCTACAAACGAGTTAATCGATTAACATTCTTATTATTTTATAAACATTTCAAATTAATAATATAAACAAATTGATATTAGTTCGGAAATAAAATATATTATAGTGCAAGTTATGTATGTACCTACTATGATAATATAATGATATTATCTACATTACTTTTACAAATTGTTTTTTCTTTTTGTTCAGTTTTAAACTAAGCATACCTAGTTTTTTTAAGAACTTACAAATTCGACATTGTAACGAATTTAAAATCGTAGTTTGAGCTATAAATTATTGTGGACTAAACCAAAGTTTAAAGTCGGAAGCTTTAGTCGGCTGCGGCACGCTTTTGATTTCGATATAATCAATCAAAATCGAGAATTCCAACATTCAGACGGCCTGGTAATGTCCGGTTATCGGCTGAATGTAGGGAGGGGATGAGGGGAATAATAAACAAATGGATGGGTAATGCCGCTGCCGACAATTGCCTGTTGTTTGAGGCCTCATAGTAGAAACCTGTATAACAGAACGATTCACTTCTTGAGTCTAGATGGCGCGGACAAAATTATGTTCCTAACTTTGCAAATTAGCAGATTTGGAACATGAAGCCCCATCTGGTATGAAGTATACTAATTAGTAAATTGCCAACATTTCGTGCATTTAAAATGTACTACTATATTTACTTATACTATGCTATTATCAGGTGCAAATGCAAATATTTGTGACAAATCTTAAATATTGTGATTTTGTAATTTGGTCGCCCAACTTGTTTTTTAAGCAAAGAGTTTTGCCTGATTTTAAATTTTGGGAAAAAAACAGTGTAGTTGCTCTAAAATTTCATTCTGAAGTTATAATGCCAAAGCAGCTAGGTACCTAAATGTTTTATTCGAAAGGAAGGTGCTGCCGAAATTGAACATTTTTGTATTTGTAAGGGTGTGGATGGTGGTAGACCTATGATTAAATGTGAAGCAGATAGTTGTAAAATAGGTTGGTTTCATTTTGACTGTGTTGAATTGATTGAAACACCTGAAACGAGTTGGTTTTGTCAAACGTGTAATAGTAATAAGTAACTTGGTGGTAATATTTATCTACGCCTGTTTAATTATAATGTTATAATATGTGTAACCCACAAAACACTTACAATAGAAAATAAGAGAATGGTACATGCCGAAATAGAATGTTGCCAAGGTCAGACGTTGGATGTCGCTGGTGCTGGTACCGAGAATTACCGATAAAGTAGAGACACTAGACAGAAGGCAGAAGCCCCAAGTCAATCAAGATCAAGAAGTCATATAACATAAAACAAAAAATAACCGATAACCGCCATAACCTGTGGCGTCGGGGTCTTATTGTAGTTTTGTGATTGGTTTGTTATTAGTTATTACGAATTACGTGTTTGGTACAGTGGATTCTAGAAAATGTTGTGCAACACTAATTTTATTCCTAAAATTTGTGCTGTACCTGGGTGTGATGATCGTGTTTCTCCAAGACATCGGTTTCCTGTCGGCGATGAAGAAAATTTGGGTAAAAGTAGTAAATCATCCCCGTTTTATTTCTCTAAATCCAAGAGATATATATATAGATCCTATGTTGTGTGTCACAGACACTTTGCGAATGATGTTTTAGTCTATGGAACAAAGAGGGGGCTCACATGAGGAGCAATTCCAACTTTACATTTAGGTGTTATACCAGATGGTAATTACTATTTTTGGTAGTTTTTAGTTATGTTTATATATACCAGCAATCAGATCTATACCTAGGCTACTAATAATTGATTAGGTAGTGATTGTATAAATAGTTTTGCGAGCATGTTCGCATTTTATTCATTTAATTTTTCAAATTTGCTTATGTGTTGAATGAACTAGGTAGTATATTAGGTCGTTTGGTTTGGTCAAAGATCTTGGTCACCTATTATTATTCGCTGTATCTATTACACTTTTAATATTTTTTGTAATGTATGTGACAATAAATTATGTATTTTTCTCATAGTGTTGTAATTTATGAAAATCCACTTATTTACCTATGTATAAAAATATAGCAGCTTTTCCTACTTCACATGTTAGGGTTAAACAAATTATGCAAAAATAAAAAAATATAGCACATAACCATAAAAGTAATTGTGTTTATTTCTGCATTAATGAAGTTTTTTAATGCTGTGGAAATAAGCTTGTGACTAAAATTTACATAATTCAGTGATTTAAATGTCCCGCGAATTGCGGTTAGTTTCAAGATCATCCACTTATGTCACCACTAACTTATTTACAAATAATACATTATAGACAGGTAGGGGAGGGGGGGGGCATGTTGTTACATTGTGTTTATTTTTAATTCACGATTGATGTAGTTGATGATTGTTTTAAATTTGGTGGTAGACATCCCAGCGCCATCTGTGAACAAAGTCTTAAAGTTGTAGCGCATTGCTTGGCCATTTTATAACGTCAAATAGATTTTGATGTAGCGTGACAAATTTAGATTATACGAGGATATCGGTGAATATTTTTGAACAGGTAAGCGATCGAATTCTAGTAACATGTAGGTTGTTTAGTGTATATATTTTGGTACATTTTGTACCATATAGTTTTTTATCTAAACATACACCTGACTTTTTTATCGATCATAACCTATAATCTACTTATAGGGGCATATTGTTACATATACATATGGGGCACGTTGTTACGTGTAACAACGTGCCTCAATTATCATTTTAATTTAATTTTACTATTTTAGACTCAATCATGGTCAGAACTTATAAGAGACTAACCAATCGAGGTAATATACCGAAGGAGCGTTTCGAAGAGGCTGCCGATTCAGTGCAAAATGAGAAGCTTTCGTTAAGAGATGCCGCTAATCGGTATGGGATTAATTTCATGACCTTTTACCGGTATGTTAAAAAACGTAAGTCAAATCCGGATAATGTTCAACTAACTGTAGGCTATGCAAAACCGTCCATAGTTTTTACCGAAGCTCAAGAACTAGAGTTAGCAAAGGATGTGGAAGATTGCTCAAAAATATATTATGGAATGACCACAAAGGACTTAAGAAAATTTGCATTCGATTTAGCCGTCGCAAATGAAAATAAATTTCCTGAACTTGATACTGAAAAGTTCGATATTGTTCTAGAGTTCCATTCATCTCTAAAATGAAAAAAAACACTGCCTTTAAACTGGCTGATTTTTCAACAGTCAACCGTGGGAAGAATTGAAGAATCATCGACTTCATTAAATGCAGTTGAATATTGGCGCGCTAATGTGTATTATAAAGTGTTGGATTAGATAATCGTTTCTTTAAAATTACGATTTTCTGAAGAGAGCCAAGAATTAGCTTTGGCAGTCGACCAGTTTTTAAGTCTCCATTACGAAGATTCGTACTTCGTACAATTTTATAGTTCCACACCAAATATTAATAGACTCATTGCAAGCCGAGATGAATGTCGCTAAAAACTTAATTAATAGTGATAGCGGCGATAGTGTGGATATTACCCTAGAGCAGCTACAAAAATCGGTGAACCAATCCATGTTTCCTAATCTGTATAAATTGATTCAAGTAACAATTATATTACCAGTTTCATCTGCAACCTGCGATCTTTTTCTGCGATCCGTAGTCAAAACTTGGCTATGAACGTCGATATTGCAGAATAGGTTCGATTCTTTGTCTTTACTTTATATTGAAAAAGATATCGAAGTTGGAAGATACCGTTAACATTTTTTCCAAAAAAGTGGATTGAAAAATAGCTTTATTTTCAGACTCCAATACGAGTTGCCTGAGCTTGAGTTCGGTTCAATAGTCACGACTAACAGTATGTGCCAAAATGTTCGTGACACACAAGATGTCGCAACTCACTGCTCTGAAGAAAATGATGAAGGAAGAAAAGTATGGAATATTTCCTACAATAAACTTTGTAGATCCAAGACATCGATGTATGTCTGCGTGGGTTATGTTAAAAAACATGAATATTCGGTTGCAGCAACTGCTTCATTTTCAACGTGACGAACGTATTCTCAACATAATACGGAAAGACAACTTTTTTATAACTATAATCCCTATAATTTTATGTTGAACGAGTGGGACTTCGAAGATGTAAATATGGCTGTGGAAAATGCCTCGGAAGACTCAAGTCTGAGCCAAAAAGCAAATTTGTCTTTCGGCGTAGAGAGTTGTTGCAGCGTCTATAATTCCACGTTAAATGAGTGGAACTTAGAAGGCATAAATAAGGTTCTTGAAAATTCTACTAAAGGGTCAATTTTTATAAGGGAAAAATCTGACCTTCTAAATGAGGGAATTTCCACAGGCAAAATGAGTTTCGAAGACTTGGATATTTTGGAGATAGAAAGCATCTTGTCCGAATTATCTTCTCCAGAGGCAATTGTCACCAGTCCTGATGATAGTTGTGAGTCTTCACCTAAGCGAATAAAGCTATAATCATCTGTAACAAAGAATAGAGGTGCATATAAGTAACGAAATTAGGAACAGAGAATGAATAAAGTACAGTTTATCAAGCATAGCTGAAGCTCTGAGTTTGAGACGCCCAGAGATGCGCAGTGGACTTGTGCATTTACAGACGCTCGAGAATCATTCGTGCAGTGAACTTGGTGGTGAGCAGATCGGCTTCATATGAACTGCACAGAATAAGTTTTAGTTGAGGCGCTGTAAAGTACTGCATATTTAAACAGTTCTGTTTTTAATATATTGATCATGGAGTTTAAATCAAAAGTTGAGCGTAAAGTTTTGTGTGGTCAATCTCGAGAAATCATAAGTAATGTGCTATATTTTATGCGACGGGAAGCTAAAACTAAACAGCCAATAATAGACTTCGCAAAAGTGCAAGAACGTGTTTCACGTGCTACTGGTGTCAGTGTGAGTTCCATTAAAAAAATTTCTCAGGAGATGAAACTTATTGAGGATGGTGAAATTGGCTCTTTCCATACGCCAAATAAGAAGAGACAGAAAACTGCTACAAAAACTAACTTGGATAATATGGATGAGGAAATACTTAGGCGTTTTATAATAAATTTTTATATAACAGAAAGAAAGGTTCCCACTTTAAAACTTATTCATAAAAAATTTAAGGACGAGAACAATTATACAGGATCTTATGAGAGTCTGAGAAAAGTGCTGCATAAAATTGGTTTTCGTTGGCGAAAAACTGAAACAAATAAAAAAATATTAATGGAGAAACCTGACATTCAACAAAAACGATGGGCTTTTCTACGTGATATGAAGAGATATAGGAGTGAAAATCGACCCATAGTATATATGGATGAAACATATATTCATTCCTGCCACACAAATGCAAAAAGTTGGAGCGACAATTCGAATGAAGGTTTGCGAAAGCCAGTTTCTAAAGGGCAGCGGCTAATAATAGTACATGCTGGTGGAGAAATGGGATTTATAAAAAATGCTTACCTAAAATTTAAATCAAACTCAAAAACTGGTGATTACCACAGCCAAATGAACTATGACAATTATAAAAAGTGGATAAAAGAAATGTTAATTCCTAATTTACCACCATATAGTGTATTAGTAATTGACAATGCGCCCTACCACAATGTTGCGACAGAAAAAAGCATAACAATGGCATCTAGGAAAGAAGATATGAGGGATTGGTTAAGAAAAAGAAATATACCATTTGCAACTAATATGCTAAAAGCTGAGCTCTATATGTTAGTAAAACTTCATAAACCGCAATACAAAACTTATGAAATAGATAAATTTCTAGAAGAAAGCGGGCATTCTGTACTAAGACTCCCGCCCTATCATCCAGAATTGAATCCCATAGAGTTAGTATGGGCTTCTATGAAGCAGTATGTCGCAGAACGAAATGTTAACTTTAATTTTGCAGAAGTAGAGCGCTTGTGTAATGAATTTTTTCAGACTTTTTCAGTGGAAGATTGGAAATCACGATGTCAGAATGCGAAACAGGCAGAACAGTTTTTTATCGATAGAGAACCAAGTCTGGACTTAATAGTAGACGACCTCATAATTAATTTACAAGACGACCATAGTGACAGTGAATCTGATTTAGAGAGCAGTACTTCCAACTCCGACTCGGATTTATCAGGCATTGAAGCGTTGTAATAATTTGTCCTACATTGTAATTTTTATTTTTATCATGTACATTTTTGACTATGGAACTATTCGATCAGTTTTTTCTTTAAGTTAAGATGTTAATGCTATTGCAATAAATAAAATATTATTTACGAAATTATTAGTATAATTAATATCCTATTAAAATGTTATAAGAGGAAACGTTTTAATTTAATTTAGGATCTACTATAGAAGAATTTGTAGCAGGTAAAATTTTCAAAGTAATACTAGGTACTATGTTATTATTTAATGAAATTATTAGTAATGATCATTTAAAAGAAATTAAGCTTTCTTAAAATGGAAGCTTGACCTACCTGCTATTAGAAGCAGGTAGGAATACCCAGAATTATTTCGAAATAATAATTAATAGTCCACGTAATAACTAAACCTTATAAACTCTGAAATTACTAATTCAATAACACAGTGCAGTTGAGCCTCACCCAAAGTCGGGTTGGCAAACTTTATCCGTGCGTACTCTTCATCCTTATCTCTCCGAATGCGTTCTCTTTTTAATTTACCGCAGGTACCGCTTTAGCTTCAAAGCTTCAGCTATGCTTGATAAACATTGCTATACGTACGTGTTTGCTATAAATTACTAATGATAATTTTTTATCCTGTGATACTACAACGATTTGTACAATTTTTTGTACCTGATGCAATTTGTGAATAGTCAGAGGTATATTAATATTGTCTGTAATTTTATTTTTTAAATAATATTACAAGATAAATATATTAAGTTGTAGTCAACTTAATATATTTATATGTATTAACGTAATTGTTTTAAATTAAATTATTGTATGTACAGTAATCCTTTTTTGGGTTACTCTCCAGATGGAATGGTTATGGAAAATAACGTGCCTACAAAACTAATTGAAATAAAATGTCCTTGGGAAGGACAAAACAAGAACATTACGGAGGTGCTTTCCAGATTATCTTACATGAAGATGGAAGGAGACAACCAGTTCTCTTTGAAGAAGAAACACCAATATTTTGGCCAAATTAATTTGGGAATGGCCGGTTAAATATTAAGCAGCGCGATTTTATAATATTTTGCAGTAAAGACAATTCAATGTTTTCATCATACAGCAATCAAGGGGTTTTGGGGGGAAAAGGAACAGGTCGAGCACATAAATACTCTGGAACTCAGGGCTGCATTTTATGGACTGAAAAGCTTTGCTAAACACTTAAAAAACTGCTACATATTATTAAAAATAGATAACAAAACTGCCATTTCCGTCATAAATAAAATGGGTAGTGTAAAATACAAAAATTTAAATAACATGGCAAGACAGCTGTAGCAGTGGTGCGAGAACAGGCATATCTTCGTTTTCGCAACATACATAAACACCCGGGACAACTCTATAGCAGACAAAAATTCTAGAATAAAAAATGTCGATACTGAATACTCGTTAAATAAACACATTTTTTTTTAATATCACTAAAAAACTAGGTGTACCCGAGATAGACCTGTTCGCAAGTTATCTTAATAAAAAATGTAAACGGTTCGCTTCACGGTTCCCGGATCCTGATTCAGAGTTTGTAGATGCATTTACAGAAAATTGGAAAGACCTGAAAGCCTACATTTTTCCCTCGTTTTCCCTTCTAACAAAAATCCTCGGGAAAATTGAGAATCATCAGGCCAACTGCCTTGTAGCTATTCCTATTTGGAAGACCCAGCCATGGTATCCTAAATTAGAATCTATGATTCGTTCTGAGGTCGTTATACTAAAACCAAAGTCTAACCTACTTTTATCCCATAAAAGCGAAACGTTCAATATATTTTACAATAAACCTTTATAATAATAGATTTAATAGATTTTTTTGCCAATTATATAAAAAAGTATATATAAGCTAACTCAATATTTACTCTCTTGTTAAGTTAATGATAACACAGGGTAAAAACTACCTTAAGTTATATAATTTTTTGTTTGTTTGTTGGATTGACTGTTTATTAATATTCTTTACTGAACTGTTAAGATGTTACCTATACTATAACGAAATGTTACTTGAAATAAAAATATTTACTATCATGGCCAGTTTACTTTACGATAACCAGATCGCCTAACATTAAACAACTACAGGGTGTTCTATTCGGATGTGACCAATCGAAGTATAATTAAGGATTAAACGACTAACCTGTAAGGAAGTTTAATCCTAATTATGTGAGATGGGTCACATCCGAATAGAGTCCCCCCCCCCATATGGACCTAAACTTAAGCATCATGCAACAACACGATCTAATCAACCCACCCATGGCGATCTTGAGTAAGCTTCAGAAGTATACTGAGGCGACAACAGGTGAGGTGGGGCGGAGTAAGGTTGACTCGACGCTTATCTCTCTAAAAACTTGCGTGTGACGTGCTACGGAGTATCACTACAGGGTGTTCTATTCGGATGTGACCAATCGAAGTATAATTCGGATTGAACTTCCTTACAGGTAAGTCGTTTAATCCTTAACTATATTGAAGTTCACAATTTGTTGTGATTTTCGTGTGATGTAATAAATCACGACTTCGACTTTGTCGGATTCAGAAAACGATTTGAAGTTGATACTGTCATATTACCTATATCCCAATAGTTGTATCTTGGGCCACAAATTAAGCCGTCCTCCAACTTTGAGTGAGTATATGCTTATTCTTTTTTTTTTTTTTGTCAAACACTAGTATATTTTTCTTTGTTATTTCAGGGTTTTATTCTGTTTTCTTTGTACTTTTTTTTTGTTCTGCCCTGGTTGCTGTCACAATAAACTCAGATAAGCTAGGGATATGCAATTCCACTAGCTTAAGTTCATTGACATTAGCTCCGGTAGCTCAGGGAGATTTATGATACTAGGGCGTAGTATTCGTAGGTCTGCTTTGAAGGTTGACAATTTATTTGGGCACCAGGATAATTTTTAGATATAAGAGACAAAAAAACTATATAAAATGT